>OY970827.1:6725000-9125000 GCA_963853835.1 Calendula officinalis
GCTTATTATTATTCATCACGAAGAATCGTACCATTTTACAAACTAGTTAATTTTCAATGAAAATAAGAAGAATATAATTAATAAACAATTAAATTACAAAACTAATAGGAAAAACTAAAGAACACAACAATGAATTGCTAGTTCCTACAGTACGTCAATAAAACTCTTCGCCCGTGACAAAAGATCTATACAACAGCATATTTGATCTCTCACGAATTAATGTTGCTAGCTTAATTAATTAATGTCCCTTTCCTCCGGGACTTGGACCCGAGTTTTTTATGTCCCCGAGAATTATACCGTTTTTCAAGTCGTGTCCCTTTCCTCCGGGACTAGGACCCGAGTTCTTGATATTCCCCAAAGAATCGGCAGTTGGATACTCATGTCCCTTTCCACCTGGACTTGGACCTCCACCACTTTTAATAGCTGCAAGATTAAATACGTTCGTTGCTTCTATAATCGTATCATCATTGTGATTAATAGAATTGGCAACATTGATTGGTCGAGCAGCAGCTATAATATTAAAGATTAATGAGGTGATAAGCAGAAGAAGCATGGCGAAAAATACGTTCCTTCTGGCCATTGTTTAATTTCGTGCGAGAATCAAATTGGAATGAAAATAATTAGTAATGAAAATAATTAGTTCGTGAAGAAGTTCTTAATTGGAGAATAAAGATATTGTTTTGATTGCTAACGAAACTTGAGATATTGTAAAATTGGCATGAAGGTGACGGTTTATATAGTTAGTAAGTTATGCATGCATGAAGAAGAAGCCCAACAAAATAGAACACGTGAGTTAATAGAAACTTGAACAACTTGAATGATCAAGCCGCCAAGTTGAGCTTTTATCTCTTTACGACCAAATTAGTATATATACAATAGCCATCTTGGATGAATAGTGCGCAACCCGCGGAGTATTTTGATAAGACCACGTCATTATTTTAAGTTTTAATCTGAATTGCGTTAACCAAAATGCCGCCAACGTTGAATATTTTAACCCACCATTTCATATTTATCTAAAAATACATTACATAGCCCATATGTAAAGAAAAGTGGGCCGGGTAAATTTCTTCACTTTTCCATTTGTAAAGTAATTTATATTTTTATCCCTACTATTTAAACTTTTTTTTATATATGTAAAACTTTGATAATAAATTAACAACTAATTAACTTGAAAGATTCACAAAATTACTAACTAATCTCTTAATTTATGTAAACTTTAATCTTTTAACACTTTCATAATAAATAAACATCTCATTAACTTCATGTTACTAACTAACCCCTTGATTTATATAAAAAATTATCTTTAACATATCATGATAAATAGTAACAATTTGTCTTCTAAATGTTTTTGCACTTTCATACTACACAAATATCTCATTAACTTCATGTTTTACAAAAATACTAACTAACATATAAAGACTTTATCTTTAACACGTCATGTGTGAATATTAACAATTGTCTTTTAGATATATTTTGGTATTTATTATTACAGTCAAATAACATACACATGTGGGTGTTGTACAACTGAAATATTTACTTATTTAAACTATCTATTGGGCGTCGTATGAAAATCCCCGCGGCAACGCGCAGGGTATTTCCTACTAGTTAAGAAACATCTATCGTGGGAACATATACAAATATTAAATTAGTCTCCAACCTACTTCAAAAGAAACATTTCAAGTGATTAAAAAAGAAACCATATTGTATTTTGTTTACTACTTTTGGTTTAAATTGGCTAGCCATTGACTCTTTTTAGCTCTTTTGGTGATCCACCGAGACTATATCGTCGTTGCTTACGCAATACTTTCAACTCCTAGAATATTCCACTTTATCCTTTCTACAATATTCTGTTAATTAGTTAGATTGGCTGGTGATATATTTCCAAGGTCGTCTTTGTTCAAAGGTCAATCGGTAATATATTTCCAAAGTCAATGATCGGAAATCAAATCTCATTCTTGGTGTACCTTATTCAATGAATTAGTTTAAGGTCCGTAGTAAAAATTTGAACTGACATATAAAAGTAAAATAAAGTATCCATCAATGTTAGCTAAGTTTAAGTTTGAGTTTATTTGACCCATTTCACGTATAGTAGTTAGATTATGGCCCATAATGGACTTAAGTAATAGCTTAAAATTGAGATGTTTAAACACATAAAATTTATTTGACACCAAGTATTATTTACATCACTATATCTGTGTTTTAACGATACTTTTTAGAATTTGTGGGTAATAGATTATATTTATCGACATTTTATTATGAAAAATTGTATCACAAAAAGGAAAAAAAAATAATTCACACTTTTTTTGTGTCACTATATATGGATCTTTACGAGAACTTCTTTACTCATACCTTTTCTTCTGTAATTTAACACTTGATAATTTGTATTTGTTTACTTTTAGTGACACTTTTTGATCTTTAGTGACATTTTTTGTAACTTTTGGTGACAGATTTTCCTATGTGTACTAACTTCTTGTGAAACTTGTACTCCATTTTCCAAACAACAACAATAAAATAAATTGATGTGAAAGCCTATAAACTAGAGGCGTCGATTTTTACCCCATTTACTTTTGAACAGATCATATTATAATCGTGACAAGTAAATTATGAAATTGGTAATAAGAAAACAAGATTTTATATAGGAGGTGATTTTTACACCACATCTTTTAAGCCCTATACCATAATAATTATTTTATATGCTTGTACATTTTTCAGAAATAATTATACGTGGATGTATTAAAAAATATGGCGTAAAAATTAATTCCGTTTTATATAAATGGTGACCCGTATGTAATTATAATTGTACATTACTATATTAAACTTGTAAAGGGAAAAATAATACAAATGGGCAAAGTCTTAAAGCCCAATTCGAAAACCACTTGTCTTGAACCAGTTCAAGAAGATCATAAAGCCATAAGCCCAATTCCGAAAACCAATCTTCCCCTATATATGGAGCTACACATGATTGGGTTTTGACATGTCATCACTACGCAACTCTCTGATTGGTGGACAATACCACGTGTAAATCCTTCATTCGTCAACTCATTCCTCACAATATTCACAATACGATCAAGTGAGCAGTTAATACAATCCGAGAAATCAGGCAAATTATCTTGCGTTTTCAAAAGCTGCAGCCTGCCAAATGCCACCAGTTTTGACGATTTTTTCCCTTAACCTTTCTCCTCCATTTGATGAATCCATCTTCTTCCTCAACCCTACACGGCTACACCCTTCCAAATCAACAGATTCGTCCGCTTCCAAATTCAACGTTATGTTATTCGTCAACTTCTCATTGTATGCCGCCCGTTAATAGTGGTGGCCAAAGCTTCCGCTTTTCTCAATCACCGTCCAGCCCCCAATTTAAAAAAACCCCAGATATAATTCTGTAACAGAAACCCTAATCGGCGGGCGTCTTCTCTCAATTGGTCATAGAGATGATTTGCAAGTTTTTGTTGAAGAAGGAGTTAGGGCAACTTATTCTTGGCGACATCGATCGTAATCAGCTTGATGTTCAACTTAGTAGCGTCACATTGCAGCTCTCGGATTTGGCCATAAACGTCGAAATTATCAATCAAAAGGTTTGTATTTGACTTTGATCGATATACACTTATTTGCTTTCAATACGACGATGTCGTTCACGAATTAGAGTATTAGAATCCATTTTGATCCTAAGTTCGTTTAATCTATATTGATTTACTATTAAATCCATCTTTTTTATTGTTGTAGCTTTCTGAGTGGAACCAAAAGTGCAAGATTGAAGTACGATTATGCATGTTTCAAGGGAAAAAGGGGATCAATGGAGGATTACTTTGAAAGACACGAATACAAAGACACCAATACAATTATAGGTCTGAATTATTCTTGTCAAATAATTCGTTTGTCTTTCAATAATAGGTATCTTGATAATAATTGGTAAATGATTTCAGTTGAAACATTTAGACAAACAGGTGGGATTTAACAGAATGGAGAAAACCCTCAAGAAAGAGATGTTGATTACTTCGACACATCTACACAAACTGCATCAACTGCTGTAATGTTGGAGTTGTTGACTAATATATCAAAGTAAACATGTCATAACAATAATGTTTTGTTTGCAGCCATTTCTTTATAATTGACCCAAGCCTGACCGAAGTTACGAACGCGAACGAATTGAACACGCTGGTGGTTTCAACATTTGGGCAGGTATCATATCATTCATCTCATTAATGGCTATATTTATTTGGTTAATCTGATTGCACATTTATCCCCTCATGCCTGTTAGAAAATAAATAAATTCACCAGCCTCAAGAACATGGCGATTTGGTGGTGTTCTTTCTCCCGTGCGTTTGGAGACAAACTTCTAAAGGCATATATTTTATTTGGTAGCTTTTCGTGTCTAATCTGGAGTGAAATGTTTATTTTTTGAAACTAACTTTTTGGTTTTCTTTTGTTTCCCTATGTTGTGAGCCTACTAGCAATTTAGGGTGGAGCAAAACTTGGATATGTTCTTGAATTAGTTGGTATAGCCATTTACAAGTACAACGAGATTCGAGGTTGTAATTGGGTCAAAACATGTTGTTTTTCTCTATGGGCCGAGTTGACCCAAAAACACTTATTAAACATATTTAATAAGTAATTAACGTTCTAACTATGACTGCAAAGAAAATGTTACTTTAATTAAATCTAAATACTGTCAAACTTTTTAACCAAATCAACCCATTGATTTGACATGCTCTCTTTTTATCTAAAAGATTTACTCACTTGATTGTTTCAATTTAACATAATTTTTGTGATTATACCCATTTGATCCGTTTCATTTTTCTTTTATGTTTTTGGATAAAATAGAAATTTTTGCAATTATGCTTTGTTTGGTTTTTGAACCTATAGGATGTCTGAGGTTATGGGTATTGATCAAGTGTAAAGCTTTTTATAATCCTGCTATAACCAAATATAGCCTTAAAGAATATAAAGATTATATTTATAACCATGTGGCTTTTCAATCTTTTTGTTTCCTATGTTTCAAATTAATTTGGTCCAAAATACTTAACTGCTTTGTAAACCTGAAGGGTATATTGGACATATTGATTTAGAGTAAAAAAAAGTCTTCCTTGGCTTACATGTTTACCCAGATTTCTGAGAAAAAAATATTTGAGGCTTTGTTGCAATTCACGTATTGAAAAGATTTGTGCAGGTAATGCCACGGTGGAATTTAATCTAAAAAAATACCAGAAAGCCGATCAAATCAGCTATTACGTCTCAGTACCAGGTTTTTAACCATATGTTTGACTATATTTTAGACTATTTACGTGGTCAACAATGTTGAATTATTAAGTCGTTTGTCTTTGACCTGAGCCCGTTTGATTTCAGAAAGTTTGGGGTGGCCGGTGCTTGCAATAGCCATTCTTGCATCGGTTGTTGGAAGTCAAGCAATCATTAGTGGAACATTTTCGATTAATACTCAAAGTCAATCACTTGGTTTTTTTCCAAGAGTCAAACTTGTGCATACTTCTAACAAAATTCATGGTCAATTCTACATATAGGATATTAATTGGATATTAATGATCCTATGTATCGCTGTCACAGTCGGTTTTAGAGACATCAAACACATGAGAAATGCATCAGGTACATTTTAACCCATTTACCGGAAACCATTAATGGATATCTTTCATAAAATTTACCTTTTTATGCAAACTTGGTTGTTTACTTTGTTGATGAGTTCTTGAAGAGACGAAAATAGATTGATGGTAAATTTATTCACTATAATTTTTTTCGTCCTGGTTTTAGTACAAATTATATTTCATGTCAAACATTTTCTTAAGGTTAATTGAGGGAGACTTTGATATCTACTGCAAAAGGATGGAAAAACCTTATCTATGACGTGGAGAACCTGAGTTATTAATGGTTTCTCACCTTCTTAAGCATGTTTTGTAGGCCATATCTATCACCATCGTTCAAGATTATATATAATGATCATATAAGTAACTTTCAGTTTCTTAGTATCTTTAGACTTAAGTTTTGTAGGCCATAAGTTTTGTAAGTTTTTTACATATCTTCTCAAGTAAGTGAGTACCCCATTGCCATGTTTAAATTTCAAGTATTAATGCTTGTCTACAAGGTGTTTGGTTAAATGTTTGAATGACGGGTTGTGCCCAAAATGATTACAAAAATATAGCTTCAAAAATTACATAGGTAACTATTTTTGGAAATTATTGTAACCTATGTATGTATTGCAACTCTTATTTCGTCTATAAATTTCATATAACATTTATTGATGTATGAAAAATTGTTTCTCATTATTACAATTATGAATTGGTATGTTATTTAAAACTTCATTATTTTCCTACATCTCTCTCGAAGCATGCCCGCCCATTCGGGCGGGCTTTGAAGCTAGTATGAGTATATGAGACTGTGACAACGTTTCTCTTAGTTATAGTTTCGAAGTATATATTAATATAACTGTAACACCTCAATTTTCAAAACAATATTCAAATAACATTTCATCCCAAATAAGTAATAATGTATCGGTGTCAAATACCGAATTTACAAAAACTAAAAAAAAGTTTCTTGTTTGAGATTATCAGAGTTTACAAAAACGGTGCTACAAAATATATCTAAGCCATAGGATAAGGACTTCAACTATGAACACCAAGCTAGTCTCAACAAGGCCTCCTCTCTAACGGGCCTCCTATATCTTCGATCCCGAACCTGAGTACATAGCAAAACACAAACATAGTACGTGAGACAAAATTGTCTCGTGAGATACATGGGTTTTAGACCCGATAAACACCTAGTCACATAATATCATTTATATCATAATAATATTATTAATTCCATTCGGGTCACTTCATTTCTTTCATCATTGGCCAATGTCAAGATAATCGGAATGCCTCCAATCTATCAAGACCGTCATATCCACGGTAACCGGAATGCCTCCAATCTACCGGGACTCATAGGTATTGGATAATCGGAATGCCTCAAATCTACCACTAACCTCAAGGTACCGTGATAACCGGAATGCCTCCAATCTATCACGGCCCTAGGGACATCACAATCATCATCATCATTTGCCACTTATCATTATGAGCTTATAGCTCCATCATTACTTAATCAATTAATCAATTCATCATAATATAAGCAATTCATCATAAATCACATAAATGGCTAAACTACTTATAAACTCGATAAAACATTTAATCTTAAAGCATTTCCTAACTATGTACTCAGTTTTGAAAGTTCACATGTACTCACCTTAGCCAAGCTTATCCAAAAGATGTGTTTCTTGAACACAAATGTCTCTCCCCAAGACTTGAACCTCAAATCCTTCCACCAAATGACCTAATATCAAAAACCAACACAATGGTTTACATCAAACATCTATATTAATCATATATTCCATGGCTAGTTAACTACTTGTATCATATTTCCCCAAATTACCAAACCCTAATTCCAAAAATCTTCATATTTTCATAGATCCATTTCATAAACACATTTTCCTTGTTAAAATACCATAGATATAAGTTATACAACTTCCATTTAACCATTTATGAACAAACCCAAAACTAGGGTTTGAGATGCAAGCTTTCCCTACTTGAATCTATGGCTAAAAACTCAAGAGAGATGAAGATTTACCTTAGATCTTCAACTAGGAGTAAGAATCTCCAAGGTTTGATGAAGATTCAACCTTTTTCAGCACTTTTCTTTAGAAATCCGTACACACACTTTGAGAGAGGATTCTAGGGTTTTGAATGAGCATTAAAGGCTGCATTTACGTTTTTATACACCAGCCGCAAAGTTCGCGCCGTGAACTAGGAGTTCGCGCCGCGAACTCATTCGGACCCGCCTTCTTCGCGATCGGGAGCTGGATCGGGAACTCCTCACGGCCAGACCCCCAACTCACTGCCTCATCCTCGCGATCGCGAACCCAGGTTCGCGCCGCGAACTCTTCCAGCAGTCCAGGCTGCAGTTTTTCATCTATGGTTCGACCCGGTTTCGCCCATATATAACTTTTCATACGGTGTCCAAACGACACGAAACCAATTCCTACTTGTTTTAAATGAATTATCCATATTTATCATATTTTTGTACAATTTATTTATTTACAAATTTCGGGTCGTTAGAATAACGAATTTGCTAATTATTATAGATAGAACTATGGTTAAGAAAGATAAAAACTTGTATAACTCATTTTTACTAGATACTTAAAAGAACCACCAACTCAAAAATTATTAACCATTTTTATAATAGTTGTGTTTTAAAAAATTATATATTAACCACTGTCCTTAGTGGATTATGAGACAAAAAAAAAAAAAAAAAAAAAAAAAAAAAAACAAACATGTAAAGTTATTATTGGCAATCTTACTATTTACAGAGGTTGAAAATTGTTAGATAGTAATACTAGTTGAAGTTATTTAGTTATCGTTAGCTGGCCAAAATTAAAAGGCTATATGTTCTTCAGGGTCACCACTAAACAGCTATATATTAAAAATTGGTTTTTAGTATTGAACCGGACATTTGGTCAATGATTCAAATACGATCGAGCAGGTGAGACTTGATCAACCGAGTTTAATGTTCAATTGGGTAGTTATGACTCATTTCCAACCGACTACCTTCTTAATTCTCAATTCAATCCAAATTTTAAAACTTTAATCACTAGTTGGTAGTTACATATATTAATATCGAAATGAATTCATGTCAAGTTAAAAAGTAAAATTAAGAATTTCATTACATATTTATAACTATCGAGTTACTCATTATGTAGTCTGCCATAGGTATCGTTTATTCAATGGTAGTTTAAGGAGATGCCTATTAATGGGTTACGTATTGCGTTATTGATAACAGCACAAACGTCACTCATCGGACATCATTGAATGGATTATGGTTTATTTTGTTGCAGGTGGAACATGCCAAGTTCATTCAAGTCAATCATTTGCTTTATTTCTGTTATCGTAGTGTTTTTCAACTAAATCTCTCTTGAAACATAAAATCCACTAAAATCCACTAATTATATTTTTTAATCTTATTATTTGATTTAAACATTTATATCGATCAAATGAGAAAAAAAAATTAATAGAAAATAATATTATCTCTGTAAAAATATTATGATCATTGGCTTGTTTTGACCGGTTCAAGATTTTTACTTTTTACCGAGCCCTCAAGTTTTGACCGATCAATAGTTCAAAAAGTCTATAGACTATAGTTGGCCATTGTATATCCAAAATTCCAAAAACCTCCTAAAATATGTATATTATTAAATCTACTGTCATTAAAGCATGTACGGAGTATTTCTTATTTTTCCTTAAAAAGCAAAAGAAAAGTAATATTCTAAATTTGAATCGAGTCGAACAATATTCCAAACAACATAATGGTACAGATTACACCATTATTCCCTTCCTGTTTCTTGTTCCGTCTAATCTTTCATTCACACATAATGTAAACAACATATAGGACAGATCCCTCTACTACCCACCTCCTATCCCCTACCCCACCATATTTGTTCGTATTTCATCACTTGTTTTTTACGTTACAATTATTTTTTATAATTGTCGTATTCCATATCTTTAGACCGTATCAATCTTAACAATAATGTTAGTGCTTAATAAACAAATAATATTTAGAAAAATATAAGTTTCTATAAACAACTAAAAATAAATATAACATATTCTAACGAATATTTGTAATTGTATATAGCAAATAGCAAATATGCATTTTTGAATGCTTAAATAGTGTCATACAAACTCTCACACTATATAAGATTATTTATTCACCACATAAAGTATTTCACACATCATAACCATTCATATAACTTGCTTTTAACATCGTACAATGTCATTTATAAAGATTATCATATAGTGAACAAATAAACTCCCATACCAATGGAACTTAAGATTTTGAATTCAACCGTGACACATTTCTTGTGAAGTTTCTTTCATATTATCTCAATTTAACATTGTTATCTAAGTATTCTTGTTAAACCTAGATCTTTAATTAGGCACTTGATTATTATCACTATTATTATTATTACTTCCTCCGTATCAAAATAAGTGACACAAATTGGCTTACATGTTTTTTGAAGTAAAAGATTAAAGTAGAGATTAAAATATATTAAAGTACATAGTTAGTGGAGAATGTGTCCCACTTTTCTTGAATAAAGTGATATTAATGAATTTTAAAAGTAAAAGTAAGGGTATAAGGGTAATTTCACTTTATTAAAGTGGTTAGTTAGTGGGTATGGGTCCCACTATTTTTACCAAATAAGGAAAGTTTTTAAAGTGTGTCACTTATTTTAATACACCCCAAAATGAAAAGTGTGTCACTTATTTTGATACTGAGAAAGTATTATTTATGTTTGGGCGTTGTGACAGCGAGTGTTACACAAAAGGACAATTTCCACCCTCATTACTTTACCCTCCTTCCTCACGCATTGTCTTCGTCTGTTTGTACTTTTACCTCACCACGCATCCCACTGCTTTTCACACCGCCACTGACGGTGACTCTAGTTTTACCCCCCTTATCCTCGTACACAAACACCCCCTCCCGCGATAATTAGTTTCGTCCCTTCCCCTAAATTAGCCACCATCAATAAATCGATTGTGAAAAAGTACGGGGTTTTCACAGAATTAGATTCAATTTGATGCATTTTAAAAAGAACATAGTTAAGTCGTTGCAAATTGAACATAGCAAAAGTTGAATTATATATAAAAATCTATCAACTTGTCTCAATTTACATATTGATAGTAGAAAGAAGAAATCAAGGATACATTGGAACGATTAGTAAGTAGTTCTTAGTTAGGGATAGAGTAGAACAAGATCTACTACTTCATACTACAGAAGATTACAAACAAACACCAAATTAAGAAGAAGAAAAAAAGGAAAATTCAAACTGAAAATTAAACAAATTAGCGACCTTTTTTTTGTTACAATTCGCTCGATTTCATTTTCGGTTATTGAAATTCATCTTCTCATAGTAACGAATCGAGAGAAGAGATAGAGAGAGCTGAACCTCATCTTTTCCCCAACGAGTTTTCGCGGCGGTTGTGGTGGTAGGCTTTGACGGAATAATTGTACGAGACGGTGGTAGACACGGCCACGCCGACGACGATGCGGCAGCAGCGACGGTTGATGAAGACGATGACGTAGCGGTGGAGATAGAAGGCTTAGATAAAGGCCATAAGTAATGAGAATGGAGTCGCCGGAAGCCACCGAGCGCAAGGACCACCGAACGAAGCTGGTTGTTACCGCAGCCGACATTCGCCCAATGTTTTGTACAGATCAGCTCCCATAACCGCTCGTCCTGAGCCGTCCGATGCCACTGCTTGTTCACGCATCCAGCCGCACCTAACGTCCGCGCGTCCACGTGCTTCAGAACCTCATACAACAAGTTTTCGTCCAATAGAACGGAAACCGTCTTCTCCGGTATCTCCGGCGACCCCTCCGTACCTTTATCTTTTTCTGGAACCAGATCTTCACGGATCTTCTTCTTCATCTTGCCACCGTCAACTTCAACATCGTCATGACCACCACCGTTGACCGGATCTTCCGAAAACGAGATCGATCTCTTCATAGATACTTAAATCACAATTCACAAAGCGAATTGCAGAGATGATGATCTAAGATTAATTCCCTCTTAAGCTTTTTCTCTCTCTATTTGTATATGTTGATTCAGTGGTTCCAGAGAGAAAAAGGTAAGAGGTGCGTTGAGGGGTATGGTTATCCACCTGTTTTGATCGCTAAGCAAGAGGACAAGTTAAGAAATGAATGGGGTTTACGAAATTACAGTTATACCCTTTTTGTATTTAATGGGGATGGTCAAATGGCAATGGCATGGTTTATGAGTTTTGAATCTATGTGCCCACATGTCTTGCATTATCCCTTATGCCTAGGGATGGCAATGGATCGGATATGGATCGGATGATGCCATATCCACATCCATATCCATTTAAATTTACATCATCCATATCCATATCCATATCCATTTAAAATTATTTCATCCGTCCATATCCATATCCATTGGATTAGAGCGGGTAAATGGACATCCGTTGGATTTCGAAAAAAAAAATTTCCTAAAGGAAATACGATAATTTCTTCCAAAATGAGAGACAAACGGAAACATAACTACGATACATCCAATACATAGATCATAGTTTATAGCTAATACCAAAATATTGATCTAAAAGAGATACACACAAATATATAATTTGATATAATTATAAGTTTAGAGCATGATAATTCCAAAACATTGGTCCTCTAGTTGACTCCTTCATTCGGTGCATCGTCATCTGCTTCGTTACCGAAATGCCTACTTGGACATCTAAATTTCCAGTGATCCAATAGGTGTGATGTTCCATTTTTGCTTTTAGCACTTAAATACCTTTTACACCCCTTGCACCTTGCCATAACTTCACCATCTTTGTCAATCGGTTGTTCAAAGTATATCCAAGCTTCTGAGGTACGTTTTCTTCCTCTACGATTCCCTTGTAAAGGAAGAGGTTCATTTTCCATTTGTTATCACCCTCTTGTGTAGGACTAGGTTCGGTCACTGCCAAATCAAAATTTGTTATAACTAATGAGCAATTAACTAAACTAAATGAGCAGTATTATGAACCGAACTTACGAAATAAAGAGCATTTACCTGAACAACAAAGAAGCAAAAAGGTGTACTGGAAAAAGAAGAATTAAGGATTAAAGAAACTGAAATAGGGAATAGTTAAAGTGGAGGGAATAAGAGGCGGGAAAAGAGGTGGGGGAAAAGTGCGGGAGTTTTGGCACCTCACAAAAATGTAATTTGTACATTTTATATATGTGATTTGTACATTTTAACTATTTTCATTTATCTATAAATAAATTTTATAGACACAAAATATTAAAAACGTATATCTATAATTATATAAAATTATAATATATATTTAATTTCGGGTTAAGTGGATTCATCCATGGATTGAAAATTATCATCCATATCCGCTCCAATAAACATCCACATCCGCTCCACATCCGATATTCACCCATTTAACTTCATCCATATCCACCACTGGCGGATCGGATCGGGTGGATGATCATCGGGGCGGATGTTAGTTGCCATCCCTACTTATGCCTCTCTCAACCCTTACCCATCACTAAACCTGTGGGTGAAAACGAGCCGAGCTGTTCGTGAGCTACTCGGGATCGGTTCGTTAAAAGCTTGAAAGGAGCCGAGCTTAAACGAGTATGAGTCGAGTTCGAGCTTAACTAAGAGCTCGTTTATTAAACGAGCCCGAGCCCGAGCTTGATCCACTAAGATTGATAAGGCTCGCGAGCCTAAACGAGCACATATATATTATATATTTTTATACTTATGTGTGTATGTATACTATACATATATATGTATATAACATAATATAAAAATGAAGTGCTTACATAATATATTAAATATTATAATTAAATAAAAAAAGTTTATATATTTGGTGTATATGGGAGCTTAAATGAGCATAATCGAGCCGAGTCCGAACCTGCGAAAACCTAAACGGCCCGAGCCCGAGCTTTACGTATAAGGCTCGAAACGAGCCGAGCTCGAGCTCGAACTCCTTAAAACTTAAACGAGCCGAGCTCGAATCTAGTCGAGCTCGAGCTCGGCTCGGCTCATTTACACCCCTAACTAAACTCATCATTAGCGTCACGTCAGCATATCCTTACTGACACGATACTGACACGGTCGTGTCAACCCTACACATCACTAAACTCATCACTAACACATCCTTTCCACATCATCATTTTTAATTAAATTAAATAATTATAAAATAAATACATTACATTAATTAAAATATACATTGTTTAAATTAAAAAATATATATATCAATTTAATATTTTTTTTACATTTATTAAAATTTAAAAAAAAAACGTAATTTTTGGGAAAAAAAAAAGTAATATCTTTATTATTAAAACAGATATATATAAAAAAGATTAAAATTAAAAAAAAAAGACAAAAAAAGAAGATTTTTTATTAAAAACACAAATGGTACAAGTCCTGATGCACAAGGTACAACTCCCCAACCCCCACCCTCCCCTTCCTCTTCCCCCTTTCCTCTCCCCGTGCAACGACGCCATGCCCTCCCACGTCCTACTGGCGACGGAATTTCATGACGCCGGCTACCGACGCCGGCGTGCCAACGGCGTCAAGCCCCCGACGGATATTGACGTGCTCCCGACGTGCCCGTTGGCACAGGTCTTAACTCAATGCCTTCCTTTTTCAATTTTCAAACAAGGTTGTTTCCCTTTCTTCATTGAGAGGAAGATGATATGAACCTATTTCATATTATGTCCATATTATGTTATAAGTTGTGTGTTATTCTTAAAAACTAGTTTGAAAGAAGATGTGATACCTAGATTTATAATCATAATTAAGTCAGAAACTTTGTTACATATCACATTTTTACTTTTGTTGTAATATTTTACTTTTTATTATCAAATATCACATAAAGATATATACATTTATTTGCGCTATACTTGCTCGATCAGCCCGTTTTGTCATTTTCTAGATTCGGTTGGAATTGGATATTTATGTTGGGTGATAGGTACGGGACTTGGATACTTCGTATTAGAATTCATATCATCTTTATAAGATGGTTTTAATATATCACTTAATTTCAGCAATGTCATATAATTTATCTAAGAAGACCATAAGTTCAATAATGCAATCAGGAACATCCAAGAACCTGATTCCCACCATGAAATGAATATAGGACCCATTTAGATAAAGGAAGTAAGAAATGATACTGATGGTGTTAAAAGCACGTTTATTTGTACCTCTTGGATCCCGAAAATAATAAACATTACTAAATGGAGAGCTTTCCACAACTGTCTCCCCACTCGTGATAATGATCAATCATGGTATCGTTATAAACTCCCCTTTATGTATCCTCTGCAATTCCGCAAACTCCCCTTGACAATTGATATATACCAAACTAAAATTCTTCATGCTGTTATATAAAGGTGGGCTGAATTAGAGAATTTTTTTTGGATGCTTGTACTAAAACTAGGGGTGAGTATTTGGGCCGGAAAAATCGAACTGGACCGAAAACCGAACTGATACAACACCAATTATGATTTTTAGTTCGGTTTCAGTTTTATAATTTATGATTTTCGATTTCAGTTCTCTGACCATCCTCACTCCTACACTAAACAATTGTGGTCATATTACCAAAGGGAAGCGGGCCCTTTGCAGAAATTGGGCTTAAATAAACATGGACCAATAACAGAAACATGCTTAAACGAACATGTTAATATTACAGCGTACGCATTTTCAATTTTCATATACTTATTAAAATACTTATGTAACGTTTTAATTTTGATTAACTGATTTAACGTGAAAATATTATCAAACTGAATCCTCAAAACATGAAAGGAAGAAAAAGGCACTCTTGCATAATATTCCTTGTGGTTGTTGCAGCTATACAACTATGATATATGAAAGTCGTAATATAACCACATTCTAAGATATTAAGATGTCTCAACACTTGGTCCACACACACCAAAATTCTTACGTATATGTTGGTGCATCACTACTACGCTCTATATATACACATTCTTCAACAATAGCCGATAATTTACTCTCAACTCGATTGCAGTATATATTCTAATTCTTTGTCTGCTCGAGGAAAAAAACTATATATAAACTTGTATTTGAAATGTGATTTGTCGGTAATTTCTAGCCTAAATGCAGCCATGAAGGAAACTTTATGTGTTGTTATTGGTATCATCATTTTGGGAATGGTAGCACTATTTAGCATTGCTTTTTGCCACCCCCTTGGGCCGCCACAACTAAATGCAACCAGACACGAAAAGGCTGAAGAACCAGTCCCCATGGGGATGACTGAATTCTTTGTGTCACCAAGAAAAATCAATATCGGCAGTAGTCAAACTACAATGAAGATGGTACTTCAATTCAAATTGTACTCTGGGCCAAGCAAAAGAGGTCCAGGCCATTAAATTTTTTTATCTTTTTTAGTTCACTTCTTTTTTCTTTTTGTTGTTAGATTATATACATGCGAAATGTAGTAAAATATATACAAAATAAAGAGAATCCATTAATTAAACATGATAGGATCATTTTTGTTTAAATGGATTTTTTAAGCTTAATATTAATTTGCATGAAATTTTATCTTTTAATATTGAAGAACAAATCATTAAGGAGTGATGAATATTGTGGCTGGTGGACCGTTTGAGTTTCGGCCATGCTACCACGGGCCCAGCTAAATGTTATGCCTATAGGCCCTATACTAGTATTGAATACACATGGTCTATGTTGTACACCGTGCACTATATTTCAACCTATTGCAACAACAAAAAAATGTTATACTTTTTATAAAAATATAAATAACAAACACGGTTTATTCTTCCATAAAAGCATCCCTTCTTTGACAAAATTCTTCAATAAACGAATTTAATCGCGGTAATTAAGAATTAGGCAAATGACGTCAAGAATCATAATTAAACAAGATGTTTTCAACCCAACTGGATTTGTCTAGTTTAGAACTTTCTTAAATGTTAATTCAAAGCTCATGCCTAATTCTAAGTATCTTACTTACGTTGTGCAACCAGTAAATATTCTTGTTATCTTTCATTACGAGGTGTTTTGTAGCTTCTCTCAAATGGTTGTATATGGTTACCGGGTGTTGTTGCCAGGGGATTAGTCTTGCATGGTTAAGATTGTTGGAGGAATTGAATAAAATTGACTGGGCATATCTCTAAAATGTGTAGGTATTCACTTGAGCGAATTACATCTAAGGTCTATGTGCTTTACCACTTATTGCAGCCACAGTCCCTAAACTTCATTAAGTACACTAGGAGTCCCTAATGTTGCCATTTTGTTGCACTCATAGTCCCTGAAGCAAACGGACGTTTATTAGAGCTGTTAAATCCATCATGTGCACATCACATGATGGGTAGTATAGTAATTCTCCACCCCTTCCTCATATTTAAACCTGGGTAAATTACATGGAATTAAGGTCCCTGTGGTATACTACTTATTACAGCCTTAGTCCCTGAACTTCATTTATTACACCGAAAGTCCCTTGTGTATACACTTTTTTACACCCATGGTCCATGTTGCCCTGAACTTTATTTATGTTAATTGAGTTTTTTTCTTTTTTCTTTTGGATTCATATTCTTCCACTTTTATCGTCGCGCCAGCAACCCCTGAAAAGTCGTACATCTCAAACTCTTACATGTGGTTTGCGTTATGCCAGCCGCCGAATATGACGTTCTATCGACCTGAATTGATTCAGACAATTGATGCATGTTGCCAGAGGAGTTGGTGTTTTGCACAGGCAGGTCCATAGAGCGTCATTAGCGGCCGGACAACTTGATAATCCAACCGCATTTAGGAGTTTGGGATGGATCGACTTTTCAGGCGGTTGGTGGCGCGACAATAAAGGTTGAAGAATATGAATCCAAGAGAAAAAAAGAAAAAAAATTCAATTAACATAATAAATTTCACGATTGGTCAATGAGGTTTATCACTTATTACATTCAAAGTCCTTTATATTTGCTTTATTACAAAAGGCCATAAGGGTATTATGGTCATTTAAAAAAAATTGAGGGCAGCAGGACCATGGGTGTAATAAAGTGTATACACCAGGGACTTCTGGTGTAATAAATGAAGTTCAGGGACTAAGGCTGTAATAAGTAGTATACCACAGGGACCTTCCATATAATTTACTCGGATTTAAATATGAGAAATGGGTGGACAATTACCATACTACCCATCATGTGATGAGCACATGAGGGATTTAGCAGCTCTAATAAACGTCAGTTTGCTTCAGGGACTACGGGTGCAATAAAATGGCAACACCAGGGACTCCTAGTGTACTTAATGAAGTTTAGGGAATGTGGCTGCAATAAGTGGTAAACCACAGGGACCTTAGATGTAATTCGCTCTATTCACTTTTCTAAACAATATTTTGCGCATAATCGTCAAAGATATAACAAAATCCGTTTAAGGTTAAGACATAGACGGATTTCATTTTCTGGGCAAAAGATGAACTAGAGGAGAAAACATTTAGATATTCAAGGAGGTGGCTATATATTCATATTATTTTTTTGATCGATACAAGTATACAAATCAAAGAATAAGATTGAAAAAAAATATTAGTAGATTTCACATGTTAATAATTTTATGTGTACCATGATTATGTAGTGTAATTTTGTGAAGTTCCAACTTAAACCAATTGGTTGTAGAGAAGTAGCTCCAAACTCTTATAATACATTACAAACTAAATTATTTATCCAATGTGTGATATTACTCAACACGCCCCATCACGTGTGGTGTCCTTTTTGCGCGCCTAACACATGAATATTTATGGGTTACGAAGAGTATGTGTGGCCTTTGACCAATCATGGTTGAACCCTACTCTAATATCATGTAAGTTTGTGATGTTCAAATTTAAAACTAATTAGTTATAACAGAAGTAACACATGACCTTTATAAATAAATTATAGATTTATTATTTGTTTAATTTACGTAGGACATTACTCAACATGTAGGAATCAATACAATTTATCATTCTCAATGTTAGATTGCAATGTTACTTATTCTGCCATTTTATCCTTTGTAACGCCTACCAACCAGACTATGTTAATCTTTGGTTTGCTAGATCAATCCCTAACTAAGAATTTAGCGCCATTTTTGACGTTTTAGTAGTAAGTGATAGTTTCATGCATAAATGTCATCTTGTTTCTTCGTTTTTAATTAAAAATTCTTTAAATTCAGACTTAATAGGGATACATTTGGTCAAAGAATTAAATGGTTGTAGAGAATATTTATTTTAGTGTTTTGATAATGACTTAAGGATTGTCAATAATAAATTATTACATGTATTAAAAAAATTTATTTTCATTAATAGATAAATTATGCCTAATATGCAGGGGATGATTGTTGGTTAAAGTATAAATATATATGTTTTTATAGACAGACCTTAGTATTGCCATTATTAAAATCTTTATTTTGTAAGTGAATTTTTTTTCGGATTCTTGCCATCTCAAACGTCTACATCATTTTTTATATCTGGAAAAAAAATTATTTAACATTATATAGTTATATACGAAAAACTAGCTCCATATCCCGCTCGACTGGACGGACATGCTTCAAGAGATATATTATAGAAAAATATTAACAAATATTAATAATTTTAAAAATGACATAAGAATCGATAGCTGTAATGATAAGTTTGTACAAAATTTGATACATGAATAATTGTTACATAAAATTTATAGACGAAATAAGACTTCTTTGTAAATGACATTTGTTGTTGAATTAGTGTAATTGTCATCTCTGTCACAATAAATGAGCTTCAATCCATTCTTGTTCTTAACTCGTGATACAACTACATAAAGTTGGCCATGTGATAATACCGGTTTTTGCATAAACAAACCAACTTGAGAAAACGTCTGACCTTGACTTTTATTAATGGTCATAGCAAAGCAGACCTGAACATGAAATTGCCTCCGATTCAATTTGAAAGGAATCTTGTTGTCGGAATGACTAATAACCATGTAATTAAATAAAATACTTATATCTTTTTGAAGGCCTTCCCGGTCTTCATTTGGAGATATCCTCTAATGGTGTGTTGGACGAAGAGCAATGAACATTACATTGAGATTCTACTACGATGCGTTTAATGTTTTCTGATTAATTCTCATTATTTTCTACTGTGATTTTTCTTTTTTCTCCTTTTTTATAGCCTAAATCTTACACCATTTTGTCATCGGTGGTGAACTTAATTTTTTCCATGTAATCTTTATGTGTAGTAGTTGATAAAATCTTTACCTATATATTATAAATAAATTATAACTAAATTAAATATATAACAAAAATATAGTTATTGTCACTGAGATCACATAGTCAAACTTATCAAAGTTATTGTTTAGCACCTATAAATTTCAAAAAATTACTCATATTTATGTCTTATTATTATAGTGATGCATTGAAAAAGTTAATAGGTTTTAAGGCCGAACTGAGCAGATCAAGTGGTATTGCCTAATTGTGTTGTGTTAAAACCCCATTAAACTGAATTGGATTTTTAATATTCGTGGGCTCATTAAACTGCACCTGTTTGGGCTTAACACTCATTTAAACGAACTAAACTTTCTTAAATCAAGTTGTGTGGGCTTAAAACCCGAAATCTCCACGTTCCATTTGACGAAACTACAATTTGACAGAATAATCATAGAACACTCCCGACGATCCATTTTGACGGGATATCATATCTAGGGTTTTCGCTCTATCCATCTGATTCAGGTTATCTCGAATCCAGAAAAATGAAAGCTTACATCGAGGGCGTAATTCATATGTGGGCGTTAGCAGGCAACAAAAAAATGGAAGCTTACATAGAGGGCGTAAGGAACATAGCAAATTGAAGACTCGATATCACATCGTCATTTCAATAAACAAAATCAAAATCATCATTAATTTTATGAACATCGGTCCATGGTGTGGTATGTTTTCCTTCTCATAGGTTTTCCTCTTTCAATTTCTAAACATTTTCTGCCCTAAACACTAAGTCGTTCATGTAAATGTAATTATGGTTTCGTTTGCGAATTTATGAAGAGGATGACAACGGTTTGAATTTATCAAGGTTCTAATTTTGGAAGATAATGGTTTGAATTTGTTCAATTTCGATCTAGGGCTTTCGTATATATTAGCGGAAAAATGGTGTCAAAATTGGAGCGTTGATTGGGGCGGGGTGCAATTTCTAGGTAAGAACTGTATAATAATGCTCTAAGAAATAAATATTTAGAGAAAAATTTTCAGTTTAAACGTTTACCTGTAATTTTTTTCAACTTAATAAACCATGAAGAGTTCTAGATTTCTGATCGTATATCCGTCAATAATTAAGCTCCTGTACATTCTTAATTAAGGTTTGTGAATGAATTTATCATCTTATTTTGTTTCTCACCTTTATTTTGTTCTAAAAATATAATCTTTGGAACTATATTATCAATTATCATCTTGATTTACCAAAATAGTCATCATATACAAAAACATAACTAATATGTTTTATAAATATTAATACGTGTTCTAAAAATAATATATATATTATAGTTAAACATAATTTGCAAGATTAACTTAACAAATTATAAAATTCTTCAAAATAATTAATATTTTATATTGAAAAAATAATCGGGTGAAAATTTATAAAATTAACTAAAAAGTGGTGAATTTCACTAAGATGTATCACTAAAAATCATTAAAAATAATAATAACTCTATATGTTTTAATATACCACACTAAGATTGATCACTGTTCTTTATTACGTTAGTCAAATATACAGATTTGACTAATTAGTCAATTGTTTTTAAAAATTTAATGAATAAAAAGCGACAATTTAATAAAAGCGACTTTAAAATTCCTACTGTATGTTCAATTTGTGTGTTCAATTTTATAAGTCATTTTAATACATTAACACTTTTTAAACTGATCTACAACATACAAAATATGGTTAAAAACGTGCACGCTAAAAATCTGTTAATGAAGTTTTAATGTAGGGTTTTTGGCAAAACCTGGTATTTGAAGAGGAGTTTTTGGTGCTGCAAGGACGTTTCCTGTAAGGTAACAGAATATTTTTAGTTGGAATCAACCAAATAGAATAAAAAACTGCAGTTTTAATTCTGATGAATTAACCAAACATAATGGTTTTATGGTATTGCTGTTTATGATTTGAAACTGCCCTAAATCTATGAAGATAACAGAATCACGATGTTGACTGCAGTTCACACAAAGGAATACCACAAGCTATTAAGCATATGAAAAATTAATGAATGAATATGTACCTTAACCTGATGTTGTTCTTTGATGCAGGGAATCGGAACTGGCTTTTAATCAACTGTAAGTATTTCAACCATATTGGCATGGTTTATATAGGGGATAATGGTTATCAAATTTTTAAAAATGGTAAAGGTAAGTGAAATCACGGTATTTAAGGAATATATTATGTTATACCGTAGAATAAACCGGAATTTTGGTTGACTATATAATGTTTTAAATTTTTACTATAATTATCACGGTGTAAGGCCAAGTATTTTTGGTGGTATTAAATAGATTTTAAAGGAAATAATCAATTGTATATAATGTTTTGAATTTTTATTATAATTATCACAGGGGGTATTAAATAGATTTTAAAGGAAATAATCAAAAAAATTCAAAAGTTTATCTTAATGAAATCCCGTGATTTTTGGTGGTATATATGCAGGAGAGAAGTTTCGGAATTAGTAAATATGAAACCCGTGAATTTTGTTTAACACTGGAAGTTGATTTTCTTTCCGTAAATGAAGGGATTTTTGTGAATAAATGCAGGAAAGAGAGACATGACATATTGGCCAATCCTAGAATTACACATGGCATTGTTAGCGAATGAGATAGCTCCAAACTGCTTAGTTGGCAAACGTAAATCAAATATAAGCTCATATATAAGAGAATATAGAGAAAAGAAAACGCAATGACCAAAGAAAAAGCAAAATGACAAAATAGAAATCCAATGGAACAACTGGACCAAAAAGATTTCCAAAGCATACATCAAATTAAAGTACTTTTCAGTTTGGATGTACATATTTGGCATACATACTATTTTTCCAATGGAAATAATCAAAACATCTCAGATTTAAGTTGCGAATGTCCTGTGCCTTTTCTCAATAGTCATATGCATAACTTTTTAATGAAAAGTGCTATATAAAACATACTAACTCCGTATCAAAATAAGTGATACATCTTTTATTTATGGATGGATTAAAATAAGTAATACTTCTTATATTTTTAAATTTTATCTTATTTGATAAAAAAAAATAAAACTCATTTTCTACTAACTATATATTTTAATAAAATAAAATTATTTTTGTATTTTTACTTTTATTTTTATACATCATTACTATCACTTTATTTAAAATGAGTGAGACTCATTTTCACAAACTATTCACTTTAATTATTTTAACTTACATTTTAATATTTTACCTCAAAAGACATAAAACTTTAAATGTATCACTTATTTTATATCGTTTATAATTATGTTTTTGTTTAATGCCCTTTGATAAAAAAAAACAGTTGTAATAATTTCAGTACAAAATTTGACATATAATTGGTCCAAAAATGAATGAACAAAATAAATATGCTAATATTAAACTTATAAAAGGGAAAATAGCATCACCTAAAACTTAATTGTCCTATAATACCTTAATGTTATGTCGCGTTTGACCCTTGCATAGATGAAGTTTGACCTCAAATGTTACCTCAATAAAATGTGAAGATTCACTAGAAATAATTTAGTTAAACTACCATATTCCTTCTTTATAAACACAAACAACACCATTTTTTTAATACTCAACTACCTAAATCTAGTAAAGAATTTCTCAACAAAAAAAAAAGTAATATTCTTTTAGCGTAATTTTTATGAGTATTTTTATTATTATTATTATAAAATGACAGTAAGTATAGTTTATAAATGACAGAATAGAATTACTTTTTGAATATGATCAACACATTAATTATCATTTTAAATTAGTATCTAAATCATTAAAAATTAGAAAATGAACAAAAAAATTGCAAATTTTTCTGAAAAAAATCAGAAGATAACAAAACATTTTCCAAAAAATAAATTATTCGTTTTTCAAAGAAAATGCTAAAAAAGTATAAAATATGACTGTTCATGGTAGTACAGCAAAAATAAAAAATATTGCATTCACAATATATTTTATATTTGGAGGAGAACGAGTACACGACTTACATAGTCTACGAGACTCAAACCCACGCACCGGCATCATCACTACACACACTTGTGCGTGTTCCAAAACTTTTCTCAAATTCTGAAAATTTCTGATCAATTTCACCAATCTATCCCTACATAACATTTTAGTCACTAATTATGAAGCGGGTCTGAAAAATTTGGAACTTTTCTTTTGCTAGAGTACAAATCACCCAAACTTTGCTGTTGCGTCTGTTGTTTCTCCTCCTTCTCAGGTGGTACATTCCTGCTCATTCCGACGGCCGTCGTCCGTTTCTCGACGCCGGAGACCAACAGTGCGAGGAGAACGAAGATCACCAACCCCATTTTTACACTGCAGTGCTTTTGCATGTTGCAGAACGAAGGAAAGTGAGTATGGGGTTATGAATTAAAGGGTGGTTTGAAGTGATGACTTGTACACGGTGCAACGATGGTTGTACGTACAATGGTTATAGATAGCTAGCCTAAAGAAGGGGTAAGAGTAGGTTAAAAAGGGAGGAAGGGCAAAGTGATGGAGTATGCTACAATCTATCACACATACCCTGCAAACAAGGGGCACATATCACGATATATATTACTCATTAGACCATGCGTAACGCACGACCGGACGACCGGTCGTGACCGCCACCTCGGCCATGCCCGACGCGTCCCGCCCGTTACGCCCGCTCGACCCCGACGCGTCGCCCCCCTCCAACGGTCGACTAGTCGACCGTTCAAACTCGACCGTTGCACGCTCCAAACCCCTCCAACGGCTACCAAATAAATTTAATTTTTACCCTCTTTTTTACCTTATAAATACCCAATTCTTTTACCAAATAATTCACAACTTTCATTTCTCTCTAAAACTCAAACACACACTCAAATCTCTCAATCACCCTCTCTAAAAATGTCTTCATCCAAGAACAAAGGAAAGGCTACAAAATCTCGACGCGGAGCACCCTCTACTACACCCTCTCAATCACCATCGATCAACTTTCGACCACCCGGTTTCGTACACCAAACAAGTCACCAAATCCCACAGGGTTATCAAAATAATCCATTTGCTCCCCCTACTTCCCACAACCATACCGACCACAACAACAACCACCACAATATCAACAAGTACCACAACAAGGTTATCAAAATTATTTTGGTGGGGACCAATACGACCACCAAAATTTTGATCCTTTCGCCGGGCTCGACCAATACGACTACCAACCACGAACACAAAGTGGTTCCCCCGCCACTCCAGCCGCGCCCCTCGACGTCGAGTCTTCCGAGTCGTCCGACGAGCCCGAGCCCGTTGTAGCGCCAAAAAAGGTACCAAAAAGGCGTCAACCACCGACAAAGGGGGTGACCGGCGGAAGCGCGTCATGGACGAAGCTTGAAGAGATAGGGTTATGCAAGGCTTGGATCGACACTTCCGAAAATGTCATCAAGACGAACTCCAGGGCTAAATGTGGATTTTGGCAGGATGTGTTAGTTCGCTTTGCGAGCGAAATGGGTGGGACGAACCGAACATACGACTCCCTCAATTGCAAGTGGAAGAGTAGGCTTCGTCCTAAAATTACAAACTTTTGTGCGATCTATGACAACCTCGTACAAAGAAACCCAAGTGGGGCGAACGACCAAATTTTGTACGAGCGTGCTTGTGGTGAATTTAGTGCTCAACATGCAGGGGAGTTCACAGAGGTGGAGTGCTGGAGAATTTTGAAGGACCATCCAAAGTGGAAGGAAGTTGAATACCCAAAACAGTTGGCGATGTTCGCGAAGGCTAGGGGAAAAAAATCAAGGACTTCGTCATCATCCGCTGCGCAAGGTTCAGGGGTTGGTCCAGAAGGGGAGGATCAGTATGATGAAGAAGTGGAAGTTGCACCCCCTCGACCAATGGGGCGGGACAAGGCGAAGAAGAAAGCAGCGGCATCGTCATCAGCTTTTCAAAGTTCAGATTACGATGCCCCCCCGCCATCATCGGCTCAGGAATTAGTCGGGCATTGGAAAGAGGCCACGAACGAATTTTTTGACTTCCGCAAAGCGAACATATCTGATTTCATGGAGATACAAAAAGATACCCAAGAGCTCAAGCACATGGAATTCTACAATTCGTCCCATGATCACCTCACCGGCAGAAATCTTGAGTGGGTTTTGGCAAAGAAGGCGAAAATCAGGGCCAAATATAATTTGGACTGATAGTTTATTTTTTTTTAGTATTTAATGTAATGTTATTTTTATTTATGTTTTTTTTTATTATTAATGTAATGTTTTTTTTTTATAATTAATGTATTTGTTTTTAATTTAAATTAAAAAAAAAATTCCGAACGGTCACCCATTACGGGCATTTGGTCGCTGTCTGGTCGTGTGATTGATCAGGAGAGAGAAAGCTGATGTGGCGCAGATGTGGCAGGGGTGACCAAACTGCGAACGGTCGTGCATTACGCACAGTCTTACACTTTTTCTCTCAACTGAATAAAAAGAAAGAAAAACTATGGTTAATCTATTATTACTCGTTTCCAAAAAGTTATCTATTTTTTGTTGAAAATAAAATTATGTATCTAATTTGAAAACAGGTAATTAGTAAACTATAGTCATTGAGGTATGTATAAGTTTAAAATTAGATAGTTACAACAATGCCAAAAAATACTCACCCTCCGTCCCACAAAAAATTTCCCGCTTCACTCTAAATTTTTATCTCACAAAAAAATTATCATTTCCCATATTTGATGGGCTCCACACAATAAAAAAAACTATTATTACTAAAGATCCCACCACTAATATCCACTAACTATCTTTCTCTCTCCAATCCAACCTTATATTTTAATCAAAAGTATTATCAATAACCTTACCACTAACTATCACCTAAAAACTTGTGCAAAAACCAAATGAGAAGTTTTTTGTGGGACAAAGGGAGTATCACTTAACTTTATATTTTGATATGATTTATAACTAACTTTGTATAGAACGAGCATTGTGGGTCCATGCACGTTGTTGCGGGTTTTTAAACGTAATTAGTTTTCCGTTAAGATTAAGATTCATTTTTAATCATATTATTTTATTTATGAAAAATAAAATGATATAAGATCGTGTCTATTATAACTACAACATTAACACGGAGTATATAAGATCATATCTATTGGGATTACAATAATAATAGTAATATTATTTGTAATTTCTTAAAATTCAAAATACTAAACGCTTTTCTCTTTAATTTAAAAGAAAAAAACATTAATGTAGATACCATTGTCATCATATGTTTTTATGGTTTAAAAAAAATAAATAGTGAATATTGAAAGCATTATATGTGAGATTCCCAAAAAAATCAGTCTAAAAGAAAAAATATTGCCGTGAGACCCACCAAACCCCATTTTGTATTTCCTTCTAATATAGTAGAACCCTGTTTTATAATTTCTAATGAATAGTAGCATAAAACGCACATAAAAGTGCAACCCTATGGCTTACATTAGTTATTTACTATAACTAGAACAAATAACATTTTTTTTACTTTTATTCTTCCAGTTATTTTTTATTCTTCCATAGTTCCAGGTCTCTTTCTTTCTATTTAATGAATTTTAGTAGTAGTTAGTATGTTTAAAATTAAGAACATTTAGTATGATTGTAAATATAAAGTGACACATTTATGAATTATGATAAATGAATTAGGATTCATTGAGAACTTAAAATTTTTTGAAAATTACGAGAATAATTCTTAAATAATCATTTTTAAAAATTTAGATCATTGTCATAAATTTTGGATATTTATAAAGAAATGTTATTTTGACATTAATGATCCAAAATTTATGAAAATGATTTAAATTTTTTAAAATGATTAATTAAAAATTATCCTTATAATCCTCACCAGAATTTAAATCCTCACTTAATCTCTGATAAATAATGTAAATTTGTTTGATAAATATGTCACGTTGTATTTATTTAAATATAAAACACTATAAAGGAGCTTTAAAAGAATATTTGTTTTGTAAAGTGTAGGTGTAGCCCCCTAAAACAAGGAGTCGTCCCACCTGCTAACAACTGGTCCAGATATAGGTAAATGGGCTTACATATTCTTGTATGAGTAATGGTATTTAGGCCTACCATTTAGGCCTACTCATAGGTCTACTCACTTGATGAAGACACGTGTCAAAATTAAGGGATAATATTAGGAGAGAGAATCAGTCGAATACACATGTTATCATATCAAGTGGGTAGGCCTATGAGTAGGTATAAATAGTAGGACTAAATATCATTTATCTTCTTGTATAGTTATCTTCATAATTACTAATGCTAAAAAAGGTGTAGATTATAATTGCTACCGTACATCTAGTTATAGCGCCATTGTTCTTGAACCCGATAGTACTTTATGTTTTTCTTTTAACACTAAATTCTAATCTATACCTAATTACTACTTATTTTCATGACAGAACTTAAACCCCCCAACAGAGGGGGCTTCTTTGGAGAGTACTTTAAATGTTTTCGCAAAAAAGTGTAAATTATATATCGTTGCTACTCTTAAAAGAAAGCATTTGGCTACCTTTCACTTAAATTTCAGAAGAAAAAAAAAACTCCAAAATCGAAAGCCTAAAATTATTCAGATTATTAGGGAACTCAAATGTCAATTAAGTTTAAGCCTTAAATCGAAGTATAATGCTCACTTTCCACTTTTGGACAATTCAAATTGAAAAACTCAACACCTTCTTTGTTTCTTAGCTGAATAATCGGATTCATTGAAACCAAATGTCGAACAACAAAAACCAACTGATTTGTATTGTAGAAAAAGGAAACACTTATGGCGGTTAAAGATAAAAATGAAATGACTCGTTTTAAAAAATGGGTCAACGAATAGGACAACTTTAAAATGTATTATCTAGTTTTTAATATAGTTTGTCGTTTTGTAATGTTTAATAAACTATAACTTTTAAATTTTGATCTTACGGAATAAAATATGTGCTACCTTATACATTTGTCCTAAATCCGCCATTGCTCGTAATGGAGGGGATCCCGTGCTACCTCGGCCATGCCAACGCATTTGTCAATCTTTATCAATTACACTTATATATTCATTTTCATTCTTATTTTTGATGGGGTTATACTGCATGAGTTGAATACAATATTTACTTTCTATGGGTTTTAACTTTTAAGTATATATCTTTTTCTTAAGCCGGTAGTAAACACATATGAAGTTTTTATTAACATCACTTAACTTATATAAATTTATTTACGGCGAAACTTAAACTCATGACTATTAAGTCATAAGCAATGCCTAAAAACTAATCACTAAGGCTGGAAGGTATGGGGTAAAAAAAACCGTGGAAGGTGATGTGCCATAGCTCCACAGGGTGGTTGGATTTTGAACACCACCCCCTCCACATGTGGAGCACTGGCGTGGTGGAGCCTTAGCTAGGACCACGACAAGGCACGGGGTGGGTGTGTGTAGTGGGCAAACTTTAAGGTATTTTGGTGGGACCCATTCACATTTTATACCACACAGTGGAGGGGGTGTTCCCATGTGGAGCACGGTGTGATTAATTGGTTGCCATATATGACCACACCACACACCATACAAAAGACCCTAATAACAATAGCTTACAACCAAAGAGCTTGTAGACTAGCGGTATCAAGGTGATTAGATGTCATGACAAAAATTATGTTGATTAGAGAATGTGTGTTTTTGTCATTTAAAAAAAACAATAAGTTACAAGCTTTGGGTACTAAATACATAAAATTATAGATTTTTTATAGGTACAATTACTGTTGTAATTTTTATATATTCGGTGATTAAATAATTAGACAATTACGATATTAAAACCGTATTTGATATTGATTATTCAATATCAAACTCAACAAATAAGAAAGAACCAAATGGAATGATCACACCTGATTCTTGATGAAATGACGAACCGCACGTAATTATGATTCTTGTCCTTTAAGGTTTATACGTGCTTTATACGCTGTAAGCCTCAAACGTACACACCCAGGATTTGATGCAGCAAAACAGTATGTTCTACAGCAAAGAGAATATCGTGTAACACAAAGTAGTTACTCAGAAACGTAGAAAGAACGAGCAGGAGCAGAGAGCATTTGTGTGTTTTTCGTGGTATCAACAACACTGCATTAGCTTCCATTTTATAGGCTGAGATATCAAAACGCTCTCCATCATTAACAGTATTAAAACTGTATTGATGATGGTCAAAGAACGGACAAGGCATTAAGCAGCTCTTTAATCCCGAACGTTTCATTTGACTGAGTTGGGCGTTTTTCACATGCTAGCCAAAAATAAAAGCTCCTCAGCTCATAGCGACCGTAGCGTCGTGCAAAGTGCGCCTAAATCGCGTCATCGGTCTCGGCTCGGCACGCGTGTGGGTCTAGCCTTTAATCCTCCACTAAAGCATTTGAAAGCTTAAGGAATTAAAAACCTTATAAACCCTTTAATTATTTTTTCCCCACCAATGTGGGAACTTGACAACTTGCAAGTATTAATTAATATTGCTATTAACTAATTAATATTTCCAACAATTACTGACAATGGGACCAGAATAAATGAAGACTGTTTTATGCCTTTTTTTAGGAAGTGTGACTAAAAAAAGTATGAAGTTCCCAAGGATAACACTAGCACATTCAAAGCAATGAAGCATACATCCAAAAATCAAATGGTTACTATTTTCTTTCTTCATGGTGTATTTTATTGTAGCTTACTAGATTTGCGTTATTCTCAGTTTATTGTCGTTTAACCAAATCAAGCTTTTCATCCAAGATTAACGTGATTTAAGACATGTACAATTTAGTATAAAACGTTACCTTTAGATACGTTATTCAAACTTATAAAAAGTTTCAGATATGTCATCTATCACCCAAATTCAAATTTTATTGCATTGCACCAAAATACCTAAAAAATGATGATCACTATCTAGTAAGCTAAATTTAGTAACCACACTATTTGTCGTTGTATGTTAAAAATAGATTTTATTCAAAGCTATATTAGGGGTGTTCGGGACAACTTACCTGAAGTGCATTTAACTGTCTATAATATGGCTTACATAAGCTTATAAGTCTTTACATAAGTTTTCATAAACATACGCTTAGTAATAATCTGTCTTTAAAATGAAAGTTTATCCACTTCGTCAAAAATTATCTTCTCAAAGTGGTGATGGGTATATAAAACTCATCGAAATACTCCTTAATGCAAGATTATTAAATTTATTTATAGTGTTCGTTGTGGTTTAGAAAAAGGAGGTGATTTGTAAAGAGTATTTTTTATCAATGTAAAACAATTTTATATCAAATGACAGTCATGTCTTTAAAGGGAGGGGTGAAATACAAAATTTGAAAAGAAAGGATATAATTATCATTTGAGATGGAACTGCTCTATATGGATAAATAATGATCTATACGAATTAGGTCCCTTTAGAAAATCCCTATTTAAGATAATATCCGCTGGTTTGTGGAGAAGCATTATGTCTCTCCATGATAACTTCTTTGAGCTTAACTTAAACTTGAAATCAAACTAATATTGAAGTTAAATCATCTACTTTGTCACATCTCTTTGTCCAATAAACCCGATACTTTGGGGTTCACTCTCGATGAAGCTAGATTTTACTAATTTATACACTGTGTATAAATCTAGACTCCTACTAGATAAGCACTTTTTAGTAGATATTGGTATTCCTTTTATATAGAATAACTGGTTCCTCTAAAGATAAATATATGTTATTGACGCATTATAAACGGGAGATTACTTACCCATTTAAACTTACCACCAAGACGCATTGACATCGAATCGGCTAGAATGTCCCATTTGTGACGATGGAACGTCATATTTTCACTCAATGCCCGGTCGCCCGGTCACCCGCTATTTTTTAATCAACTTTTATAGGGTGATGTAAGTTTGTGGGGTATCATCTTAAAACCAATTAATTGTAAGAGGAGTAGCCCAGATACCTTATATACACATTATTAGTTCATTTCTTGTCTAATGTGGAACATCTCAATAGGTGAAATGTGTTTTTATCTCTTTGGGATTCGATTCCCGATCTCCTTGCTGTGACGGATTTGGGTATAACCTAAGCATCCCCAATGATTAAGTCATTGCAGTGACTTATTATAATTGACACATAGACTTTCTATTCCAAATTTATATTAAGCTTTTTAAAAAAGCTTTTAGTCAAATGCATGTAAATGTAAAAAAAAGCTTTTTGTGTGTCTTGAGAATGACTTATGGAAGAAAAAGCTTTTGAAGCAAAAGTTTTTTGCTAGAAGGTTATTTACCTTCTAATGACCTAAACTGCTAAACAAAAGGTAAACAACTTTGTAAAAAGCTCCCATTGGAGATGCTCTAAGAGGCAAGGCAATAAAACGGGGATAAGGTGATTAAATTACTCTTTGGACCCTTTGCTGGTTTAAAAATTCATATTTTTTATAACAAAAAAATGTCTAGTCGGCGAGACAATTTAGCCGACTGGTTATTCTAATTTCTTTTAATTTGATTTTCAATTGAACGAAGATACCAGTCAATTTTAATTTGACAATTTGGTTATGCAATCCAGTATGATCCAGTCAATTTTGATATGTAGTTGTTTTGACTTTTGAGACTTTGGTGCCAACAATACATCACCGAAATTGATGCCCAACTTTTGTACAAATAACGACCTTCGCCATTTTATGAAGCTGGATTAATGAAATTGGGCTTTTGTAGTTTTCTGCTGCAAGCCTTTTGCTTACTGATAAGACTTCAATATATGGACTTTTGCTTTATTCATTTGTATAAACATTGTAATAGGGATATATTTATTTCCCTTATAATACATTTCCCATTGAACATATACTGCAGGGCTGGTCCTGAGTTTGTCGAGATCCTAGACGAATATTGATTTTAGACCCCTATCATAATTGTAAAAATAAAAAACAATGCCAAAAGTATAAAACTATTTGTCAAGACTATCTTGACGTGCACATTCTGCACAACTGCTATTGAGAAAAAGAATAATAAGAGTCTAAATATTATTGGTTTAAACTTAAATTAGGGTTTAAAAAATTAAGGGCCCCTAATTTAACTTATTAATAGGCATGGGCCTACCTTGTTTTCTCTAAGGGCCGGTACTGATATACTGTTCATTATAAATTTAAGCTCAGTTTTTTTTTTGTCCATTCATAATTCACCATGTTAGAAATCGTAACGGAGTATCTCAGCACAAAACGGAGGATTGAATTGTTTTAAAAACCCCCTGGGATGGCAGGAAACTTTTATAACACCCCCCGAAAACAGGGTGGGCTTCTATAAATGTCTAGAAAATTTCGTTTTTAGCCCTTTATTATTTACTAATGAAAACGGAGGATTGAAATTTTTTTAAGAACCCCCTAGGATGGCAGGAAATTTTTAAAACACCCCCTTAAATAGGGTGGGATTCTACAAATGTCTAGAAAATTTCCTTCCGTATATTACTCCCTCCATCCCACAAAAGAGTTCTTATTTTTCCTTGTAATTTTGTGGCACAAAAAAGTTCTCATTTCTCAGATTTGAGGTAAACACTTAATAAAATAATACTCCCTCCGTCCCACAAAAAAGTTCTCATTTCTCCTTATAATTTTGTCCCACAAAAAAGTTCCCATTTCTCAAATATGAGGGACCCACTCAATAAAATATTATTATTACCAAAGATTCCACCACTAAAATACTTTCTCTCTCCAATCTAACCTTATATTTTAATCAAAAGTATTACCAATACCCCACAACTAATTATCTCCTAAAATCTTGTGCCCAAGTGAAATGGGAACTTTTTTGTGGGACGGAGGGAGTATATTTACCAATGATTTCATCACTAAAACACTTTCTCTCTCCAATCTAAGCTTATATTTTAATCAAAAGTATTACCAAGGATCTCACCATTAACTATCTCCTAAATTATTGTGTCCAAAAGAAATGAGAACTTTTTTGTGGGACGGAGGGAGTATTTACTAATGACAAAATAATTATAAATTACTCCCTCCGTCCCTTAATAAAGTTCTCATTTCAATTGGGCACAAGTTTTTAGGAGTTAGTTAGTGGTGGGGTCTTGATAATAAATTTGATTAAAATATAAGGTTATTTTGGAGAGAGAAAGTGTTTTTTAAAGATATTTAGTGGTGAAGTACATGGTAATAATATTATTTTATTGTATGGGTCCCTCTAATTTGAGAAATGGGAACTTTATTTTGGGACAAATATTTTGATAGAAATGAGAACTTTATTAAGGGACAGATGGAGTATATCTTAATTTATATTTTAAAATGATATATATTTTTTTTTCCAAAAAGACTGTCATAAATAATAATATTAAAATATGATCAGAATGATTAAAATATTATAATATTTCAGATATTTGCATTCTTAAGTATATATATATAAGAGTAGTTTAAAAGGTATATGTTATCTGCTATTTAGAAAAAATTAAATATATATTTACATAAAAATGAAAACTTGATAGACAAAATTAAATAAAACAAGTAAATGGAAAGTGAAATTTTGTAAACTCTGCAGCAACGCGCAGTATCATTTTGCTCGTTTATATACATACATCACACTATATTTGATCGTATACATGTCAATTACATTGAAATCCTTGTACCAAACATATGGTCGATCGTTACATGTATACATAAGTTTAATCAAAAGCATAACTTTTTATGTGTAAAATGATGGTTTCACAAATACAAGTGGGATTAATTCTTAAGAAACTTCTATTTTAATGTAGCTTTCCCTGAATAGTAACATATTTTCTTGTATTACATGGCTCTAAGCAACAAACTTGATGCACATGGACTCAAGCCTTATATATATATATATATATATATATATATATATATATATATATATATATATATATATATATATATATATATATATATATATATATATATATATATATATATATATCAAATTGTGAGTCATTGGGAGTGGTCTACATTTGGCTTGCAAAGGTTTAGCCTTTGGCATGGTGAGGCCAGGACCTTCGCTCATCTCAACCATCTCATCACTAACCCGTTCCTAATCAAAGCATTGAATAAGCAACCCCAGAGTCAACCCAACCACACGCATGGCTAGCCCTTCCCCTGGACAACTCCTCCTTCCGAACCCAAATGGCATGAACTTTAACGCGTCTCTCGTGCCTTCTAGCCTTTCAAACCTTCCGGGCTCAAACTTTTCAGGGTCAGTCCACAAGTTAGGGTCACGGTGTATGGCCCATTGGTTCACCAATAGCATGGTACCACGTGGGATGTTGTACCCTCCCACTACACATTCTTCTGATGACTCGTGAGGTACTCACTACAAAAAAAAAAGCCTTTTTAGCGACACAATTAGTGACATCATTAGTGACATATTTGAAGCTAGTGACATTAATAGTGACATCAACTAGAAAGTCACTACTAAGAAGTCGCTATTTTAGTGACATTCAACATTGAGTCTCTAATAGTAGAGACGTTAGTAGTGACTTTTGATAAAAATGTCACTATTTTTATCAAAAGTCACTACTTACGACTCTAAAAATGTCACTATTTTATCAAAAGTCACTACTTACGACTCTAAAAATGTCACTATTTGTATCAAAAGTCACTACTTATGACTCTAAAAATGTCACTATTTTTTATCAAAAGTCACTACTTACGACTCTAAGAATGTCACTATTTTTATCATAAGTCACTACTCACGACTCTAAAAATGTCGCTATTTTTATCAAAAGTCACTATCCATGACTCTAAAAATGTCACTATTTTTTATCAAAAGTCACTACTTACGACTCTAAAAATGTCACTATTTTTTATCAAAAGTCACTACTTACGACTATAAAAATGTCACTATTTATATCAAAAGTCACTATTCAAGTCGCTAAAAATGTCACTATTTTTATCAAAAGTTACTACTTACGACTCTAAGAATGTCACATTTTTTTTTTTGAAAAGTCACTACTCACGACTCTAAAAATGTCACTATTTATATCAAAAGTCACTATTCAAATCGCTAAAAATGTCACTATTTTTATCAAAAGTCACTACTTACGACTCTAAAAATGTCACTATTTTTTTTATTAATAATCATTATTCATGTCGCTAAAAATGTCACTATTACAAAAAAAATATCAATTCATTTTTAGTATCCCATTCCCATTCCCATTTATAATATATTCCCATTCCCATTTATAATAAATATAAAAGCACAAACATAATAATCTAAAATATTCTATTATCAAAGCAAATATCTAAAACAATGTATAATACACAAACCAATAATAGCACATGTCATCAAATTTCATTCCAAATCCAACTCCAAATCCAAAAGTATAAAGTTTTCAGCTAAAAGACTCTTAACGACCTCGAAGTATTTCTAAAATTTGGCGGGTAGCTTTTTTCATTTCATCAGCAACGGTAGTCCTTATGCTTTGCTCCATAGACTTTTGTGATTCAACCAATTTATCTAATTTCCGTGACTGAACCTCTTGTGTAGAAATTAAATTTTCCAACTCGGTTCGTAGAAGCGCTTGCCGCTTGCTCAAGTTTTTGGGTCATAACTGTCTCTTGGAGATCATCCAACTCATTATTAGGTACATTGTGAACCGAGGATTCTTCCATATTGACATTCTGAAGCATGTACTCATCAAGCACTGACCCATAAGCTCTTCCATTTTTTACACCAACATGTTCAGCCCATCTTGAGTATGTATTAGATACATTCCCTGACTCTGCATCAAGTGAGTCTTCATCTACAAATTTTTCGTTGTATTGTTCCTATATTGAAAACACAAACATACATGAATAAGTTTAACATGTTAAAAATATAATTTTAAACCACATATCATACAACTCATTTAACTACCACTTATATAATTAAACTACAAAATAACTGTTCATAGATATATTAGTTAAAAAGCAAACGGGCCAAACGGGTCAAATGGGCTAAACGGGTCAAATGGGCCAAACGGGCCAAATTAAATAATTTATTATCTTTGCAATGATAATATGTATCAGACTCTTATTATCCTCTAATCAAAATACCAAACAAATCCAACCCGTACAAATGCATAATTAATAAAAACTTAAGTAGTCGACATGACAAGGAAGCTAAAAATAAAACTTACCCATGTTTCTTGTGCATGATTGTCAACAAACGTGCTATCCGGTCCTCTATGAGTTTTCAAAAAGACTTCACCCGCTATTGGTACCCATCCTAGTTCTTTTTCCTATAAAATTAAGTTACAAAACATATAGTTCTTAAAACTCATCCATAAATAGTTAAGCAAAATAAAAATGTTAAAATTTTGCATACCAATCTCCTTTTGTGTTCCACATTTGAAATTGAGCCACCAATATGCAAACTCTTATTAGCTTGACGAGCGACTTTCATTCTCTCAGATTTTGAAATAAATTCAGGCAATTGCCACCTTCTACAGAGTGTTTGCCAAGCAACAAGATTCATAAATTCTGGTTTTTGTGTAGGTGTCTTCCTTGCTTTAGACATATAGTTTCGAAAGCTCTTTGATCCTACCGTGTTAAACAACTTCCAAACTTTATCATTTAATCTTTTGTCCCACTTATATTTATCCTGTTAAATAAAATAATGATTATAACAATATAACAATACTTTAATAAAATTTAATAAAAAACTAATAACCGCTAACATTGTTTCCAAGAGTAACAAAACTATAAAAACTACCTTGAAAGCATTAAACCAAATTTCTTTCTCATTGCGTGGAACACTCGTCCATGTATCCCATTCTCCTGTGAACTGTGATTTCCAAATGCTTGTGATGCTACTTGCCACACTATGAGAGGGTATAAAACTGCAAAGAAAATAAAATTCATAAAACTTGAATTCATAAATATATAAACATATAAATGTAAAAAAATGAGAGAAAAAAAACTTAGTGTAGTAATTTTGAACTTACCAATTGCTTACCGATTTTAACACAATTAGAAATTGAAATTTTAAATAAAGGAAATGTTGGAATTGTACCTGTTGTTCTAGAATCAATTCCTTAAGCTGAGAATGAAGGTCCTAGCTGAGAATGAAGGCCAATATGGATTTATACAAATTAGGAATTCAATCCACATTCTCAAATAAAGAATTAAGAAGATTAATATCATTTCACAATATACCTATTAATTGTTTTTTTTTCTTTCCTATGTAAGAATATGATTTTAAAACAAGTCTATCAAACAAGTCAACTCACGAATTAGGGCTTATTTCTTTCAATCGATTCGAGCGATGCAAATGCAGAGTTGCAGACTACTACAATCACCTTCAACATACTTCCTCTATGGTGATTTTGCAGGATTTGTAATCAATCGAAACATAATCTGGCCATGCTTAAGACAATCAAATGCTTTAATTACAAGCTAGGCAACAATATCAATATTAATGCTTAGTTCCAAAATACAAAACTACACTTTGGACCTTAATGCAAGCGTGCACTAATTACAACAACACTAGTAGTAGGAGTCGGTGTAAACCTGTGTATATAATTAATTATCTTCTAGATCGACAATCAATTATATATGAGATATCCAATGCTCTGAACATAATACAGGTTGATTAATTTCTAATTGTTCAGTCACATACTTTAAAAATACTCGCTGTAACATCGCAAACATTTGCAATCAATCTATTCAACACATAATACTTGATGATGAAACTAAGGTAATCAAATAATTAATGCATAGTAGATCCTTTGTGATAAATAACAATTTCAAGTACATAATATGTATTTCCGAAGAAAACGAACGATTTCATTACCTGATGACGAGGCGTCGGGTAAAACAACGATCGATCTGTGAGCGTAGGGTTGTAGATGATACAGGCGATCACTATTGATAAAATATCTGAGATTTTGTAGTTTTGATGGAGAGGCGTAAAGAGATCGGAGATTTGGGGTTTTAGGGTTAACATATTGGGTGAAATGAATGAAAGTTGTGTTTTCTTAGAGATGGTGAATGCACCCCGTTTTAGTACAAATAAGTTAGCTGTCGAGGAACTGGGTAAACGTCAATAAGTCCAGAGTTTATTTAATTCATTAAATCAACTAGCTAAATTGTTTAATATAAAAATATATTTTACTCCCTCCGTCCCTAAATAAAGTTTCTATTTGTGTTGGGCACAACATTTTAGGAGATGGTAGTGGTGGAGTATTTGGTATTACTTTTGAATAAAATATAAGTTTTGATTGGAGAGAGAAAGTGTTTTAAGAGATAGTTAGTGGTGAAAGTATTGGTAATAATATTATTATATTAAGTGGGTCCCTTAAGTTTGAGAAATGAGAACTTTATTTAGGGACAAAACTTGAAGGTGAAATGTGAACTTTATTAAGGGACGGAGGGAGTAGTATTTATAATATGGTTTTTATAATACGCTATATTTATCTAGATATTTTTTTTAATCTTGTAAATCTACATGTCATTAGGATTGTTTGAGCAAGTGTCAAAATTAGCAAATAATTTGTGTCTTTTTAAGCAAGTCACATAATTAGTAACTTGTTTTATAACCTGTGTAACCTAAGTTACAAAATTAGCGATTTGGTTAGAGACATATTTGAGCAAGTCACAAATTAGCGACATGATTGGTGTCATTCTAAGCAAGACACAAAATTATCGACTTGTTTTGTAACTTATTTAAGCTAAGTCACAAAATTAGCGACTTTGGTAGGGACTTGTTTGAGCAAGTCACAAATTAGCGACATGATTGGTGTCTTTATAAGCAAGTCACAAAATTAGCGACTTGATTAGAGTCTTGTTTAAACAAGTCACAAAATTAGCGACAAATTTAATGACATAGTTTCCGACTTTGTGTATTTTATGACATAATTTGTGACGTGGAAGACTTGAAAATCGCTAAAATTGTCAATAGATTTGTCGCAATTTTGTGACATAAATTCCGTGTCGCTAAAAATGTCACTAAATAGCTTTTTTCTTGTAGTGCCTAGTGTTGGGGCTGCGGGGAACAATCGCAAAGTCTCGTTAATGATATGATGTAGGTAAGGTAGGTTGGGCAAATCCGATTCGTTAACAAGACGGTTTTTCCCCACGTGTGTATCGATTTCTTTCTGTGCCTTTTTTAGCACGTGTCCATTGTTGAGTAAAAGTGAAAATGTCCATTCCATTGTGTTGGGAGAAGTATCAACACCAGCCGATAATAGGTTCTAATCATCAACAGATAATAATTAATTAGCTAGCACAAATTAGGGATTTCATAAAACATATATCTTATCGATCGTACCAGTATAAAGGCTTTGATAAGTTCATCGGAGTAGTATGTTAAACAATGAAATGATAATTGTATTTTGATTGATTCATTATACCATTACAATCTCATATATATAGAAAATACAAGAAACCATAATCATTACTAATCCTAATGGGCTCAAGCCTACACAATTGGGTTGAGCCCTCTAATACTCTCCCGCGGTCTGAGCGGCGAAATCACGAAAGCTCGAGACTGGAGTAAAACTAAATAATAGGAGCTCATAGCTCTTGACAATTTTCAAGCACGTTAGCTTTGAAAAAGAAAAGAAAAAAAAAAAGAGTGGTAGAGTCGTGGCTCTAGAACTATTAAACTAAAAATAAAAGAAAATAATAATTAGGGTTTTTTAAGGAAAAACATAAACTTAGCAGCCATTATCTTCTTCCTCCCGTAAAGCTTCACTGAAAAACGGAAAAAAAAACAACGAATCGTCATCAAAGGTAGCGCCGGCACTGTATTGTTGTTTCTGGACAGAGGTTTGTTGTTGCTACCGTATATCTCGACGGAGAAGCAGCAATAGGTGATGAGGATGATGATATAATGCATGAGATAATGAGGATCTGAGAATCCAATGATCTCACAACAAAATAAGAACAGCCGTGGCTGTTTTGAATATAAAGAAAAAATTTCAACGAAAAGAACATGCTTTGGATCACCATCAATTATCGTGAATTGGTTGAGATTGAAAACAAGAAAGAAAATAAAAGCAGTAGCTTCTAAAACAGAAATAGAAGAAGAAGAACAACCGTGGCTGTTTTGCAAGAAGAAACAAAGAAAAATTTCACCAATTTGAGCTTCTTGGCTATGATGATTTTTCTGGTTTGCTTCGTGGCTATTAGGGGGAAAGGAAAAAAATAATGGTTGTAGCTTTGTTCTTACAATATGAAGATTGTAAAAAACACAATTATTGGAAAAATTGAGATCAAACAGCCGTGGCTGTGTAGGATTAAAGAAAACATTTAATAGAAGATAAAATAGAAGATAGAAAAACAAAAAGAAGGGTCCCTCCGGATCAACGGCGATTAGCCGGAGACCGGAGGATGATTTTACTCCGGTAGGTTCTCTCTAGGTCGTTGGCTCTCATACCATGTTAAACAATGAAATGATAATTGTATTTTCATTGATTCATTATACCATTACAATCTCATATATATAGAAAATACAAGAAACCATAATCATTACTACTCCTAATGGGCTCAAGCCTACACAATTGGGTTGAGCCCTCTAATATAGTATTCGGGGTCGGTTTCTTGTAGGTGCAACATAACTTCTAGTATCGTGTTCTTCTTATTTTGTTTCATCCTTTCTAAACTCATCGATCAACCCTTGAAAGAAGTCATTTCTCTTTTTTTGCAACGCAACCAACTTCTTCTCCAATCCGTTGACTCCTAACCAACTCAAAATGGGCAACTGATCGCCGGTATTTGATGCTTGACTCAAAAGAAACCCCTCCGTCACTATCTCATGGAATCTCTTCCCTTCCTCCACCATATCGCCGCCGAAATACCTCTTTCCGGCGATGATCCTCATCATCACGTTCAGTGTAAGCTCCTGTAATTCTGACTTTAAGTTCACCGGTGAAGAACATACAGATACCAGTTTACGTATGAGGAGACTTCCTTCATCAGCGCGTACTTCGTGGAAAGTTTGGAGGCGGTGAGAGGAGAAGATTTCGATGGTGGAAATCCGGCGAAGGTTCCGCCAGTGGTCACCGTAGGGTGCCCAAGCCATGCTGCTGAAGTTTGAGCCGAGAATCTTTCCGACGAGCAGACGAGGGCGGTTGGCGAAGATGATGTCATTCTTGATTAAGCATTGTTCGGTTAAAGAAGGGGAGGAGACAAGGCGGGAACCGAAACGGAGGAGGAGGATTGGGCCGTGTTTGGCGGAGAGGGCGGCGAAGGTCCGGTAGATAGGTTTCTTCAAGAGGTATAAATGGCCGATGACGGGGAGGACCGGGAAGATAGACGGCGGAGGGTTGGAGTGTTTGCGGCGGAAAGGGGTGGTGAAGAGAAACGAAGCGACGACCAGCGCCAGGATGACCAAAAGATAAACCATGGAGAAAATAATGCTGATAATGAGTTTTTGGCTTTTTGCATAGTAATGGTTTTATATACAACCTTTTTCCAATTACTATTTATTTTAAGGGTTTTATTTAGGGCTGTCACTAACATGCATAAAAAGCTTATACATTGATTAAAAAAGTAATTTATTAAAATTTAGGAGAGTTGTTTTTTGTTATTTTGTCTTCTTAATGACAGCCCTAAGGGCTATCATTATCATTTTCCTTATTTTAATTTATTGGAAGATTTTTATTTTACTTAATGTTGCATGATGAAAAGATTAGTTATTATTTTCAGAGTGAAATGTTTAAGATAGTTATTTTTATGAAGTTCAGTCATTGGATAAAAAAAGTTAAATGGTCAGATCAACCTTCAAACCACCATCACCACTATCAAATGTGATTGAATACATTAACACCACCACCAACACTACAGCTGTCCACTGTCACTGTCGGCCAAAACGCCCCCAACCATCGTCACCACCAATTTAAACCACCACCACCACATGTTGATTTTGCTTATTTGGTATATTATATTTTTAGCTCAAATTCACATCCCGATATTTCTCTTCTTAATTTAAATGAGTTTTTGACACTTATATACGTAACAAAGTCAAAGTGAATGAATTAATGGGTATGCAACATACCAATTTAAACCCATTTGTCATGTTTTTAGTTTCCTGTCCTAACTTTATACCAAACCCACATGCAGCCTATCCCACTTTAAGACGTTTGAAGTGCTAATCAACACTTTCACAAATCTTAGTTTCCACAAAATGACTAACAAATGGGAGCTGATACGTATGACCAATGGAAGGTTAAAAAACGATCACATGGGGAGCATGTTATAAACATGAATACAATTTTAAAAGTGTTGCCATTGTGCTAAGGTATCAAAACTAATGAATTAAAAAAAGGTTATTATTCAAAGAAACCTAAAACTTATATTACTATCACAAAGACTTCATTTACTAAAAAAACACTTTATCTACAACAAATTAAGTCATACTTCTAGCTTTTGTTAGGCAAGTCACCATCTCTACTCTAAGTTTATACTTCAAATATCCATCTTTTGTTATCTTCATTCTTTTTCTAAGTCAAAAAATATCATTTTGTATATAAAGATTATAATTCTTTAACATCTTCAAAGAATGAATCTGGGATTTCTGATGGGGATGACAACTGAGACACACATTTAAACTGCAAAAAGAAATCGCAAAAACATAATAAGATAAAATTAACACAAACAATATAAATGATAATAAAACGTTACAGGTTACACATACCTTATGTTGCCTGTATTTTTCTCTAACTGCCACCAAATTTCCCGCTCGTTTACTCAATTGCAAATCATGTAATACATGAACACATTCTTTTAAGTCAGTTGGCTTATATCCACAAATTTGCTCTAAAGTCGAATTCTGTAAATTGGATTTAATATTATCAGCATTTCAACCTTATTTATTTATTTAACGAAATGAATTGTGTTAAAGCAGTGCCTGCTTACCCATGGGTTTGACTTTGGTTTGAGAGTCAATCTTGAAAGAAAGGTAACTGATGCAGCCACCATTGATGGCAAAAACTTAAGGCAACCATACTCTAGTAAACTTAACTCAGCCAAATAGTAACCCAAAAATTCCAATTGCAAATTGGGCATCTGTAATTAGCAATAAATAAAAAAAATAAGAAACTAAACATAGAAACCACCAAATCAATCATGAAATCGAATACATCAAAAAAGGAATTAAAGCTTACTTTATAATATTCTTGAGCAACCCTAGTAAATCGTCTGTGAATCAACAAGACAAAAGTGTAACACAAGTTATTCTATGAAAACATAATCTTGAATTATAATATTTAAATTTTTATTTATTTTGATTTTTACCTAAGGAATGATTTTACTGTAGGAATTCCCATTTCAAAATTAAGAGCTTTAAGTACATCATCTTCCATTTTCACAACTTGTTGCTTTGTGTATGTGTTATCAGTGATATAACAAAAATCTTTAGTATGTGGGGGGCTAATCTCTTCATATTTTCTGTTAATCAAAAGAATTCATATTCAATAATCAAACATTAATAAAAGAACATATCAAATCACCAAAAATTTAAATACTTACGCAGCAATGAGCATAGAAGTAACACCAAGAAGTTGAAGTCTCTGTCGGTTTAAAGTATTTATTGATAAGAATTTATCAATGTATGAAATTGTTAAATATAAAGTGTCTGGAAGAAGCTTATACTCTTCAGCAACTTGAACTAACCAATCAACCAATACAGCTCTCATGTTTACGCTAACATCTTTCTGTATTTTGTGAATGTAATCTGCCAAAGGTCTTCTTTTTGCTTCCCTCTGAAATTGAAATTATAAATACAGATATTTAATGTGTTTCCAAATTAATCAATGAATTGCTAGTTAAAGTTGAATTTCAAATCAGTACCCTAATAGATTGGGACTTAATTTTAGCATTCAAGAAAACAATCAAAACCCTAATTTATGATTTGTTTTCCTTTTCTTACTACATAAACAGGGAATTACAAATCAAGAATCTATTTAGATCCCTAGGGTTTGTATATGTGGATGAAGTAACCTAATTCAACAGAAAGTGAATTAAAATCAGAAAGAGGGAAAACGCTACACACCTCCAAGCTATTAAGATACTCGTAAACATCTGCAGCATAAGCTTCACACATCTGAGGATCACTAAATTTCTCATCAATCTTGTCCGGCACCAGTTCCGGCGGATCCGTAGCGGCTTTGACTGCCTTCTTCACCTTCTTCGATCCACGTTTCGGATTTTGGATCTTAACTGGGTCGGATCTCATCGTCTCACTAGTAGACACAACAGCGTTGTTCGAGATTTCACCCAAAACCACTCTATTCTTCTTCATTGACGGTTGCAACTGAGACTCGATTACTTCCATGGCCCTCTTCTTCGCCAATCGTGTAACTCTTTTGTTCCCTTGATCAGCCATTAAATTGATCTTTTACCGCCGAACAAACGCAAAATACAGAGAGGGGGGAATGGAAATGGAGATGGTGAAAGTGTGTGAAATTGGTGTGTTTTAAGGAAGGGAGATACCGCCATTTTTCATTTTTGTTTAGTTTCAAAAAATTCAGTTTGGGGAAATTTATCAAAGGTGCGAGAGTGTTTTTGAGTTGAATTTTTTTTAAACAAATGAAAAGATGACACATCAGAAAGTGGGGCCAGTGGTCATCGGTTATGGATTGTTGACGTGGCGAGTTTTAAAACGAGAACGCGAACACAAATTTCAGATTCAGTTGGAATTGAGCGCCTTCTTTAAAATAATTCATTGAGTTAACCCGGTTTGTCAAAATTATGAATTTTATCACTAAATTAAACTATGTATATATTTGGTTCCTAATTGATCATTTTTTTTTTCATAACGATCCTTAGTCCATGAGTTATGTTTTTAACTTACTCTATGTTTTTTACTTGGAAATCATTACACTTAGAGCACTAATTAAGACAATAGTTAAAAGAATGATTAAATATAGATACTCAAAGATGGTTAATGAAATTCAATGAGAATGATTTTTATTAATTAATTTAAAGTTTTGATAATGATAGCCCTTAGGGCTGTCATAAGACATACATAAAATAGTTGTACAATTATATATAACCGACTTCTGGATTTTAGGAACTACTTACACCATAGTTGTACAATTAATAGTTAACTGTTGACGGGTCGACCCATTTAAATTATCATTGACCCGAACCTAACCTGGTTAATAAACGGGTCAGCTGACTCAACCCGTGACTGGCCCAATTATTTTTTACCTCAACCCAAACCTGTTTATTTTCGTATCGGTTTCAGGTCGGGTTTCATGTCGGGTCAGAAATTACCACCCCTAGTCATAGATGGCATATTCACCACACTGGGCCACCACACTCTATGTGACTTTAGCCAAAGCACACGCCACTTCGTTGGTAGAGGAGGGAAGATAGATGGTTGTTTTTTGAAAGTATTTTATGATTGAGATGTATTTTATTGTGTCTTAAAATGAGTGTTTTATATTAAGTTATGAATAGAAAAATATTTAGAATGTGAACATAAAATGAAAACTGGTGAGATGATACTGAATCATGAGGTGTGGCAATTTAGCATACGCAATGGTAACTGTTGCTCATGCTATGGTTTATGCCATGCACAGTATATATACTGTCATAGATAGTGCAGGGGTGTCTTTGACGAGGTACAGGAGGTGCAACCGCACAGTGCCCATATTTTATAGGAGCCCAATTTTTATATATATCTTATATATATAATATTAAAATTTAAACCAACTTAATAATTTAATAAAAAAAAAAATTAGAAAGTCCAAATTTTTATAAAAATCTTATATTCATGGGGCCCATTTTCGTGTTTTTGCACAGGGTACTTAAATTTCGCCATCACCGTCGTACTACTGCTTGTGACCTTGTATCTCATCGCCACCCACTTCCGTCGTAAATTCTCGAACCTTCCGCCCACTCTCTTCCCAACCATCCCCATCATCGGCCACCTCTATCTCTTAAACAAACCCCTCTACAGAACCTTCGCCACACTCTCCGGCCCAATCCTCCTCCTCCGCTTTGGATCCCGCCGTATCCTCCTGGTCTCCTCCCCTTCTGCCGCCGAAGAATGCTTCACCAAGAATGACGTCATCTTTGCCAACCGCCCATGTTTGCTCTTCGGCAAGATCCTCGGCTGCAACTACTCTAACCTCGCCTGGTCACCATACGGCAACCACTGGCGCAACCTTCGCCGGATCTTATCCTCTCACCGTCTCAATGAGTTCAAAGACGTACGTGCGGATGAAGGGAGACTACTTGTACGGAAGCTGCTATCTGAGTGTTCATCACCAGTTAACTTGAAGTCGGTATTTCATGAGATGACGATGAACGTGATGATGAGGATGATCTCTGGGAAACGGTAGTGATTTAGATGAGGAAGGGAAGAAGTTTTTGAAGATAGTGAAAGAGATGTTTGAGGTCGGAGATGCTTCAAATTTAGGGGACCGATTTTGAAGTGGTTAGGCTGCATGAAAGGATTGGAGAAGAAGATGAAAGCTTTGGAGGAAAAGAGAAGTAAGTTCTTTCAAGGGTTGATTGATGAACTTAGAAAAGTGAAAGGTGATGAAATGGCAGAAAGCAACAACAAGAAGAATAAAAACACCATGATTGAAGTGTTATTCAAGCTACAAGAAACCGACCCTAAGTACTACACAGATGAACTCATTAAAGGCTGTCAAGATCGATTAACTATAGACAAGTTAATAAACACCTTAGATCTAATTGATGATAGAAGTTGCAGCGGATCAACACTATATCAATAATTAAGAACAATGAACTGTATGAACAATATGCAAGAATATTAAGAACACAGTTTCACAAAAAGCTTCAATGTATATTATTGAGTTAACAATACACACGTACGTTTACAATTCGTAAGGAACATACTTATAGTAGTCCTTGAAGCTAAACTATTTACCCTAGTTATTCTAGGACTTGATTTACATCGAATAATAATAATATACATTGATTTACATTCTATAACTATCTATACGAAGATCTCAGACTTGATATCTTCCAAAAACGCGTATCAGTAGTAACTGCAATCACCAGTAGTAAATAAGTAACATCAGTAGTATACTTGGTGATCAGTAGTAAGTCCATAATCAACGTCAGTAGTAACTACAATGATCAGTAGTATCTTCAATCTTCTCATGATCAGTAGTAACTTAGTTATAGTAAACACCAGCATCAACTTCATCAGTAGTAATATGTTCTGCCCCATCAGTACTAAGTATGTCAGTACTAACTGCAGCATCAGTAATAAGTTGATCTGTGTTTTGCTCCAACAATCTCCCCCTAAACTTATTGATCATCTTTTAATCAATCAAGTTTCTTTTGTTCCTCTTGTTCTTTTCTTCTTTTCTCAAGAGTTCTTTGATTCTGTTGAAGCCTTTGTTCAATAATATATCTGCTGTTCCTCTTTGTAAAATAATTAAGTTTGTTTTGGAACATAACAGCATCATAAGGTTTCATCAAAGTGTTTATGAATATCTGATACATTGTCTTCTCAGAATGTGGATATTCTTTCTCATATAAGTACAATTCACACACTTTGCCTGATTTCTCAAAGAAGTACATATTTGCAGTAGGAATGACATTCCAAGCATATACATTACCTGGATTTGTAAATTGTTCTGGATAATTGTCTGGATAAAATGCAGCATCTATCATTCTAGTCAAATATCCAGCTCCAGATTCTTTCCATGATTTCTTTGTCATTTTTGGTTTCCCAATAATCAAAAGTTTGATTACATCACTTCTTGAACATGATCTGATTAAGGGTAACCATCCAGTGAATCTTTGTACTACTTTGTCTTCTCTTATAACCTCTATGACATTGTTCTGCATCACTCTCCAGTTAAGAATTGGATTGTTCTGTAGAGGAGCAACTGGCATTTCAAGAACAGGTATAATTTGTTGCTTTGATTTCTTCTTGGAGCTTTGTTCTTGATCAACAGATTTTCTTTTTAGTGATTGGGGAGTTGAAGTATTACCAACAGTTGTAACACTACCATCTTTGAGCAAATTTAAGCTGATTGGTACTAAAGTTTTGGCTTTGGCTTTCTTTGATTCTTCAGCTTCTTGTTCAGCCAAGTCTCTTTTCTTTGCAGTGCAGTATTTTTCAATTATGGTTATCATTTTCATTCTTCCAAAAGATTTTGCACTATGACCTTTTGTCTTTAGAAAGTCTATCATAAGAGACTTCTGTTCAAATATATCATCTGGTAAATCATCTTTTGTTCTTTTGCATTCTGCTACAAGATCTTCTAGACAGTTTAGATGTTCCTCTTCTACTTTTCTAAGCCTTTTGAACTCTGCTTCTTGGGCTTCTATCTGAACATCTTTAATTTGAGCAGGTATTTGAACAGTAGTTGTACTTTAAACTTTCTTTTTCTTTTCTACTAAAGCTTGATACATTTCTACTTTCTCCAAAAATTTTCTGTGTTTAATTCTCCATCTGGATTGTTTTTCTACTCTTACATGATTAATCTTGTTTACCATGTGATGACCAAGAGCTCTGTTTGGGTAATCTTCATCATATATCTCTTTACCCTTTCCAATGTGTGCTGAAGGTGGAGGTGGAATATATTTCATGTCTGGCACTCCACTTATTATAACTGAAGGAGAAAATGTTCTAAGTTCATTTTGTTGAAGTATTTTTGGATGTGGAGGAAGTGAGCATTCATCAACCTCAAACCAATTCACATTATCATCAATGTCAGGTATGATAAGTGGTTGATCATGTGTTGGTGGTTTGGTAATGATGACATGTCTCTCTCTTTCAATAAGCTCTGGAAAATTTAGTTCTTCCTCTTCAGTAGTAACTAGAGTAGTTACTACTGGTGTTACTTCAGGAGTTACTACTGATAGGGCATCAGTAGTATTTGCTGCTATTAATTCCTTTTCTTCATTTACTACTGCTATAATATCAGTAGTAGAGGTTACTACTGGTATTTCCTTTTCAACTTGTTCTTCTATTGTAGCAGTAGTAATAGGCTCTTCTTCTGTCACCATCATCTCTGGGCCTTCATCAACATTTGTTTCTTTTAGATTTAAAAGGGAGGATGCTGCTGCTGCTATAGATTCATCAATCATTGTCTGTATATTGTCCTTCTCCCCCTTAGTGAGCTCAACTGGTGGAGCCTCACTATCAACAATCTTTTTCTTCAATTGTCTGATGATTTTGGCTTGTTGATAAAGCCTGTGCTCATATAATCTCATCCTTCTGTTGATGGTGTTGACATGCCTTTTCATTGCAGCCATGGTTTTCCCTTGGTTAGTTAAGTATATATGGCAATTTTGTACAGTGGATTCCAAGGAATCCACTTTAGCCGTCAATTGGGTGATTTTAATACTGCCCTCACTCCATCTAGCAAGATCATCGGGCTCACTAACAGGTACATTGGTTTTAAGGTTTTCCTTCCTTTCCATCAATTCCACAGATCTGCCCTCATCACTGCTTGGTGATTCATTGGGTCTTTTAGACATTCTCTTCTTCCTAGAAGAAGCAGAGATGCCCCCCCTTGTGGTTTCTTGGCACCGGGGTCCTTTGAGTAACTCCTCAAAAGAGTCATCACTCAAAGTTGCCGAGGTTTGGGTCCTAAAGATGTTTTCACTGTCCTGTGCACCCACCTTTGGGGCATCAGTAGTGAAAGCCCTCCCCTCATGTCCTCTCTCCTCCTTGGAGGACAACTCTTTGAGCCTGGGGTGTGACTCGATTTGTCCCCTGGTGTCCTTTGAAGAAATTTTCTTTCTATGATAAATTGTGGAAATATTTTTGGTTTTGTCTGGTAGGTCTTCCACAGAGTGAAGAGTAGCACTCTGCAGATTTATATCAAGTTCCTGGGACACATTCAGGACTTCTGTTTGAGTTGGTGATTGAGTGGCTATATGGATTGGTGTTTGGGCTGTATTTGGGGGTGATGGAGTGGGTTGAGGTTCAACTTGGGTTGTAGCAATGGTTGAACCCTCTCCAATATTGGGTTGATCTTTGATCATGTTAGGAAACAGAGGGGTTTCCTTGCCCGAAAATTTAAATTGTTTTCTCATATTTGAGAAAACTTTCTTGTTCAACTCAGGTAATAGAAAAATGTTTTTAGGAGTTGACAAGTTTTGTAATTCACAGTTTATGATATGTTGTAGAAATCTGGGATACATTAAAAATTTAGAAGAACTAAGATTTCCCAACATACCATCAAATATCATGTTTGAAAAATTAAATACTTGGTCTGTGCATAAACAGACAACAGCAGAGGCTATTGCCTTATTAAACTCATTCCAAGTACTTCTTTTAGGAGAAATACAATGCTGAATGGTATGTATTAAAAATTTCCATTGTGGGGAGAGAAGACCCTTTTGAAAAGTAACTATATTAAGTCTTCCCTCATATCCCATTTTGTTCAAAATTTCAGCAATGTATTCCTTAGGAAGAGTAGGAATACCTGAATCATCGTGTAATTGTAGATGGTGTCTGATTGATTGTTCTGTTACAGTGATGTGCTTTCCATCTACTTTAGACTTTATCATTGATGATGTTGTTCCTTCTGTTCGCTCAGCATTAGTCCAGAAATCCACCAAGTGCTGTTGATATGATTTTGGTTTTACAGTTAAGGCAAACTGTATATATGAGTTTCTCAAGAATTTTACGATCGGACGAAAATCTTTTGTTCCGTCGGGATTCTTTAAAAATGCAACCATATTGTGAAATTCTTGCAAGTTGTTGAGATTTTGAGATCGGTTTGCACATCGAGAGTTTGTAAAGTTGCCATTGTTGTTGAGATTTTGCAAGAATTTTGTTACAGATGAAGGGTTTTTGATCGTAAACTAGGGTTTTTCGAGAGATTTTAGCAAATCGAAGTGAAGATAATGCTAAATTAATCGTCTGCCGCCTTTTATATCTTTCGATTTAACCTGCAAAACTACGAAAATAGCCTTCGAATCATAACATAACGGTTATTTTCATGGGGGTTAGTTTGGTAATTGTGTTTATGAAAGACCAGTAGTAAATAAGATATCAGTAGTAAAACGTCAGTAGTATCTACTAACATCAGTAATGACTAATGATTTTGACATCAGTAGTAACTATAGACATCAGTAGTAACCATTAACATACACGACCAGTAGTATATGTGAATACCAGTAGTACTGACTTACCAGTAGTATTTGTGTAAAACTAAAATACACCAGTAGTAATGAAATACCAGTAGTATTTTGTGCATACACTTTCATACCAGTAGTACAGCAATACCAGTAGTAAAACACTTAAGAAAATAATATTTTACAACACTAACTTTACACATGATTTTAAGTGAGATTTTAAGTTATTAAAATCATTCCAATACTGCTAACCAAGAAGTTGAATCTTCCTACATCAAATGCTTTTGTAAAAAGATCTGCTAATTGATCATCAGTATGGATTTTAACTACTTTGATTAATTTCTTTTCATTACAATCTCTTATAAAGTGAAATCTTATTTCAATGTGTTTAGTTTTTGAATGTTTTACTGGATTATTCACAATACTAATAGCACTTTGATTATCAATAAAAATAGGAGTTTTAAGGATAGAGATACCAAAGTCTAGAAGTTGATTTTGAATCCATAGTACTTGAGCACAGCAAGCAGATGCAGCTACATATTCTGCTTCAGCAGTAGATGTTGATACATTTGTTTGCTTCTTACATTGCCATGACACCAGTCTTGATCCAAAGAATTGACATCCACCAGTAGTGGATTTTCTATCTTGACATTCACCTCCATAGTCACTATCTGTATAGGCTATTAGTTCAAAGGGTGAGTCATGTGGATACCATAGACCTAGTGATGGTTTGCCTTTCAAGTATCTGAATATTCTTTTAACAGCCTGCAAGTGTAGTTCTTTGGGTCTTGCTTGATATCTTGCACACACACAAACACTATACATAATGTCAGGTCTTGATGCAGTTAAGTACATCAAAGAGCCTATCATTGATCTATATAAGTGTTCATCTACATCCTCCCCCTCAACATCAGGATGTAGGTGTTTGTGTGTTTCCATTGGTGTACTAGCACTTTTACTGTCTTTCAAATCAAACTTTTCCAAGATGTCTTTGACATATTTTGATTGATTTATCAAAATACCATCAGTTCTTTGACTGACTTGGAGTCCAAGGAAGAAGTTCATTGGACCCATGGAGCTCATCTTGAATTTAATTTGCATCAGTTCTTCAAATTCTTTGCATAATAAATCATTGGTTGAGCCAAAAATGATATCATCTACATAAATTTGTACCAGTAGTATATCATCTTTGACTTTCTTTGTGAACAAAGTTTTGTCAATGGCTCCTCTTTTAAAATTGTTTTTCAATAAGTATGATGATAATGTGTCATACCATGCTCTTGGTGCCTGATGTAGGCCATACAGAGCTTTATCCAATTTAAACACATAATCACCATGTTTTGGATCTTCAAAACCTGGAGGTTGGCAAACATATACTTCTTCTTCAATTTTCCCATATAGGAAAGCACTCTTAACATCCATTTGATAGACTTTGAATTTCTTGAATGAAGCATATGCTAGAAATATCCTTATGGCTTCAATTCTAGCAACAGGAGCATATACTTCATCATAGTCTATTCCTTCTTCTTGAGTGTATCCTTGGGCTACTAGTCTGGCTTTATTCTTGATTACTATACCTCTTTCATCTTTCTTGTTTCTGAATATCCATCTTGTTCCAATGGCTCTTTTTCCTTTGGGTAGAGGTACAAGTGTCCAAACAGCTTGTAATTTAAATTGAAGGAGTTCTTCTTGCATTGCCTCAATCCAGTTTTAGTCCTTCATTGCTTGTTGAATTTTCTTTGGTTCATCCTGAGACAGAAAGCATTCATACATACATTCATTAGCAATTAAACTTATATTACACATATTGGCAGTTAAGCTTTTGTTTAATTTGCTTCTTGTTTGTAGTGGTGAGTTGACATCACTTAGAACAAGGTCTAATGGATGGTTCTTTTGAGTCCTTGTAGTTGTAGCTTTATCAACCACTAGTTGATTTTCAAGATTGGACTCATTTGTCTCAGGCAGTTGTTCATCTTGTGATTCTTCATTGTCATGGATGTTTGGTTCATCATCATCTTGGTCAGAGTTACTACTGGAATTATCTTCATTAGGATCAGTAGTATTGTTGTTGTTACTGGTGTCAGTAGTATCATGAGAATCTAGGTTATTGTTGGGACCAGTAGTATTTTCAGTACTGTTACTGGTACCAGTAGTATTGGAATTACTACTGACCTCATTCTCAGAGTTACTACTGCTTTCAATATTTGAGTTATTACTGATATCAGTATTAACTATGGGAGCAGTATCAACAATTATGTATCTCATCTTTTCTTGACCAGTATTAATAGATGATGTCCCTTCTTTTTGATTAAGACAATTTGAATTACCTGCATTGAAATTCATATTAGAATTAAAGGATTGTCTATGTTGAATAGCCAATCTGGACCATTTCCTTGTTCATTAGGTACATTTTCATTAAAGGATACATTGATGCTTTCTTCAATTATCCTTAGTCTTTTGTTGAATACTCTGTATGATTTGCTTTGAGTAGAGTATCCCACAAAGATTCCATCATCAGCTTTGCAGTCAAACTTACCAATTTGTTCTCTTGTAATCAGAATAGTACAAGGACAACCAAATGATTTTAAGAAACTTATAGAAGGTTTTCTTTTATTAAAAAGTTCATATGGTGTTTTAAAATGTGGCTTCACTATTAATACTCTGTTCTGAACATAACAAGCAGTATTAACAGCTTCTGCCCAAAAAGTAATTGGTAATTTTGAGTCTGCAAGCATTGATCTTGCTGCTTCAATGATGGTTCTATTCCTTCTTTCAGCTACACCATTTTGTTGTGGAGTTCTAGGTGAGCTGTATTGCCTGTCAATACCTTTAAGATCACAAAAGTTAATTAAGTTAGCATTTTTAAATTCTGTGCCATTATCACATCTTATGGTTTTCACTTTTTGATCAGATGTGTTTTCCAGTTTGACAATTAAGTTCTTTATGAGTTCACTTGTTTCATCCTTTGTCCTGAGAAAGAAAACCCATGTATATCTGGAAAAGTCATCAGTAATAACAAGACAATATTGTTTCTTTCCAATACTCATTACATTTGTAGGTCCAAAAAGGTCCATATGTAAGAGCTGTAAAGGAACAGAAATAGAGTTCACAGTTTTGGACTTATGAGAAGTTTTGTGTTGTTTACCTTTTAGGCATGCAACACAATGATGATCACACATGAATTGTTTTTGAGGTAGTCCAATTACCAGATTTCTTTTTACTAAATTATTCATGTTTTTAAAATTTGTGTGACACATCCTTCTGTGCCAAAGTTCTGATTCAGTGGTGTTTGCCTTGGATATAAAACAGTTGACCTCATTTGTAGAAATGAGTTCTCCCCCTATATCCAGGCAATACACATTGTTTCTCCTTGGAGTTCTTAAAACAACATATTTTTCATCTAAAATAAAATCAGGAGAAAGAATGATGCACTTAATGTCTGTGAACAGAATCTTGTTCTTTTTATCACAAACTTGAGACACACTGACAAGATTGTATTTTAGTTCTGCTACATAAAATACATCATCAAAGGTAATTTTTCCATTAGTAACAGTACCTTTACCTGTAATCTTACCTCCCTGGGGATTCTCACCAAATGCCACATATCCTCCATCAAATGACTTGAAATCTTTAAGAATTTGCAGATTTCCAGTCATGTGCCTTGAGCATCCACTATCAATATGCCATGTTCTTCCTTCTTCTGGGATCTGAATGCTCTGCACAAATGAGTAAAGGATTAGTTAAGTTTGGGAACCCAAGCTCTATATGTCTTGGGTTCATCCTTTGAGAAATAAGCTTTGGGAGTTTTATCTTTAAACACTTTTGGTAACCATACTTGTTTAGTACTGGTGTTTTGTTTTACTACTGCCCTTTTGGAGTTATTACTGGTGTGAGAATTTCCTACTGATCTTGGTTTATACCCATTGTTTTTAGCTTTTGAATACTTTACTACTGATGGACCAGTAGTATTTGGGTACTTACCATGTTTAAAATGACCAGTAGTGTTTTTAGAGTTAACACCAGTAGTGTTTTTGAAATTTGTTTTGGAAGCAGTAGTATTTTTGAAATTAGGGTTTTTACCAGTAGTATTCTTGTACTGGTACCATACAGCATTATAATTAGGGTTAACACCAGTAGTAAATTTGTTTGAGTTTCTACTGGTGTTGGAAAATTTAAAATATTGTTTATTTTGATTAGATTTTCCATTGTTCTTGAAGTAATTGCTGTTCTTTGGGCTGCCAACTCTTCTGTTTTGCACAAATCTTGGTGCACTTCTTCCAAATCTTGGAATTTCAGCAATTGGAGTTTTGATTGTATTTACTACTGAAGGACCAGTAGTATCTTTTAACCTTTGAGTTTTTGCATTTTCTCTAAAAACTTTAAATTCCTTTAACTCCTTGCAATTTATTGGATTGAAGTGACAATCCTTTGCTAAATGATTCACTTTATTGCAAATAACACATTTTAATTTATTTTCTTGAGCCTTTATTGTTTTTCTTTGTTCTAAGAGTTGGTTTCTATTTCTTTGGTTTCCTCTTTTTAGAATTTTGGGTATATTTTCTGCATTATATTTAGGAGACTCATTTGGACTTTGAGCAGTGTGAAAACTTGTATCAATTGATTTTGGTGATTCAGTTTGAGATATTGTAAATTCAATTGATTGCTCATCATCAGAAGAATCATTTGATTCAGATGTTTCAGTATTAGATTCAGTTTGCTTTTCAGTTTTTAATTCATTAATGATTCTTTCTGAACTGTTTTTAAGTGGAGGAATGAATTTGTGTGGAGGTGGTACAGCATGATATCCCACCCCATGAACAACCTTTTCTGTAGTTTGATTATTAGTTAATTCATCTAGAATTTTAGTGCTTCTTTCAAACTTTTTAATTGTTAATTTATTTTGTTCAATTTCAAGCTGACATTCTTCTAATTTACTTGTTAGTTCTTTATTTTTTGTTTCATAGAACTCTTTCTCATCCACAGCTTGAAGCAATTCTTCCTTGATCCGTTGATAAATCATCTTGTACACCTTTATTTGATGTTCTTGATCAGCAATCACACTATCAAACTCATGATTTCTTCTGATTGCTTTTGCTAGATCTTCATTTAATTTAGTGTTTTCTTTTTCTAGATTTTTAATAATTTTAGCACATTCAGGGGTACAAGGTTTAGATTTTACCTCAGTTTTGTTGTCAGTAAAGGCCATGAGAGCTTGATTTTGAGTATGCTCTTCTGCTTGGAAGCTCCAGTCATAGCCTTGTCCTTGTTGTGACACAAGAGCAGTTGATTTTGATCTTTTGTCTGGTTGAGGACATTCTTTTGCAAAGTGACCAAGGTTGTTACAGTTGTAACACTTGACTTTAGTCTTGTCAAATCCTGCTTTGTCACCTTTGTTGAAACTGAGACTTGTCCTACCAGTTCTTTTTAAGAATCTTTTGGTCCTTAGGCTCAGCATAGCCATCTGCCATTTAAGATCCATCTCCTCAAGATCATCTGGATTCAATTGTTCCAAGTCATCACTAATCAATGCAGTATGCACATGACTAGTGAAGAAGGATTCTCTTGCAGTATCCTCAGAATCTGCAGCCTTTCCTGTGGAGGTTTCTTGTCCTTGACCTGTACTAGACACAAATGCAGCATTGTTAGAAGAAATAGAAGGGTTTTTGTGATTTACCTCAGTTTCAAACACTCTGAGATCATTATAGAGTTCATCTAACTCCTTTTCTTCTAAAGCATCTCTTTGTCTATACACCACTGTGTACATGGCCCATTCTTCACTAAGAGACCTTAGGAACTTCATGTTGACATCTTCTTGATCCATCTTTACACCAACTTGGTTGAGTTCACCAATTAGTTTGTTGAATCTGTCAAACACTTGAGTGAGTGTTTCATTGGGCTTTCCTTTGAAATTTTCAAAGTCTTGTTTGAGAACAGACTTCATGTTTCTTTTTGTACTCTTTGTCCCAACGAATCTCTTCTCCAGTGCTTCCCACAGCAACTTAGCATCATCATATTCAACAAAGAGATGTTGATAGTCATTAGGAATGGCCAGTAGGAGAGTGCTTAGAGTTTTGAGTTCGATGCCTTTATCTTTCTTCTCCTTCTCACATTTAAGTTTGTCTGCCTCAGTTACAGAGCTGCTTGCTTGAAGTTGACCAGTTTTGTTTCCTTCACAAACTACTTCCCACATGGAATAATCTGTAATAAGCATGTATTGCTTAATACGATTCTTCCACATCCCAAAGTTATTGGGAGTGAGCATAGGGATTTTGTTGGCCTGAGTGCTTTCATTATTATCAGTCATGATTAATAATGTGTGTGTTTTAAAGATTAAAACTTTTTGTTGTTCTTAACAAATAGTAGATCTAGAACCAATAAGCTCTGATACCACTTGTCAAGATCGATTAACTATAGACAAGTTAATAAACACCTTAGATCTAATTGATGATAGAAGTTGCAGCGGATCAACACTATATCAATAATTAAGAACAATGAACTGTATGAACAATATGCAAGAATATTAAGAACACAGTTTCACAAAAAGCTTCAATGTATATTATTGAGTTAACAATACACACGTACGTTTACAATTCGTAAGGAACATACTTATAGTAGTCCTTGAAGCTAAACTATTTACCCTAGTTATTCTAGGACTTGATTTACATCGAATAATAATAATATACATTGATTTACATTCTATAACTATCTATACGAAGATCTCGGACTTGATATCTTCCAAAAACGCGTATCAGTAGTAACTGCAATCACCAGTAGTAAATAAGTAACATCAGTAGTATACTTGGTGATCAGTAGTAAGTCCATAATCAACGTCAGTAGTAACTACAATGATCAGTAGTATCTTCAATCTTCTCATGATCAGTAGTAACTTAGTTATAGTAAACACCAGCATCAACTTCATCAGTAGTAATATGTTCTGCCCCATCAGTACTAAGTATGTCAGTACTAACTGCAGCATCAGTAATAAGTTGCATGATCTGTGTTTTGCTCCAACAAAGGCTTTGTGCTAGTAACATAAAATCCCATTTTTAATTTTTTTTTCTTTCAAGATTAAACTTAGTTACTTACTAATTGTTTTTTTTTTGTTGATGATTAGAACTTATTGACAGCTGGTACTGATACTTCTGCTTCAACTATGGAGTGGGCCTTCTCACTTCTTTTAAACCATACACACGTTCTAAAAAAGGCACAAAACGAAATCGACAATCACGTGGGCAAAGAGCGTCTTATTGATGAATCAGACATGACCAACTTACCTTACCTACGTTGTATCATGAACGAGACTATGCGAATGTACCCAGCAGCCCCTTTACTATTACCTCACGAGTCATCGGAAGATTGTGTGGTCGGCGGCTATCACATCCCACGTGGGACCATGCTACAGGTCAACCAATGGGCTGTACATCATGACCCGGACCTGTGGGTTGACCCGGAAAGGTTCCAAGGGGTGGAAGGGACAAGAGATGGGTTTAGGTTCATGCCGTTTGGATATGGACGGAGGGGTTGTCCCGGTGATGGAATGGCAGTGCGCATGGTTGGGTTGACTTTGGGTTTGCTTATACAATGTTTTGATTGGGAAAGGGTTGGTGAAGAGTTGGTTGATATGAGTGAAGGTCATGGGCTCACCATGCCAAAGGCTCAACCTTTGTTAGCCAAGTGTAAACCACGTTCGATGACGCATAATTTAATGTCTTAAGCTTGAGTCCACGCGATTCATTTTAACGGGATATGGACGTTTAACCATTCGAACCATTACACGTATGTTTCTATTTACATTTAGAATGCAGCTGGTGGTTTTGTTTTGGAACATATCAATATAAAATAAGTGAAATCGGTCGCTTCATGTTGCCATTTAGATTTAGAAAGTAACCTTATATTTTAAACTCACGTGTCGCAACGTGAAATAATTAAGTACTCCATGTGTTAAACTATTATTTTTATATATTCTTAATATGCCAATTAAATATGCTTACATTTGTCACTACATGACTACACCTTGCCAACGTCAGCTATTTATAGCTTACAATAAATAGTCCCGATCGATTTTATAGCATGATATAGTAGTATATTTTATTCCAATACGTAGTATTAAGTAGGGGTGGCAATTCATATCAGGTTCGGGTTCACGGGTTGGCGGGTCAGGAACGTTCAACCTGAAATCAACCTGTTTATATAAACGGGTCAGATATCTCAACCCCAACTTGTTTACCTTCAACCCAAACCTAACCCATATAACCTGTTTAATTAAACAGGTTAACAAGTCAAACAGGTTAAACGGGTCAAACAGGTTATACATGTTGTTATTATTCCACAAATTCATAACAAAATAACACATTACTAAGTAACATTTTTAATTTTTATCTAACTAAATATAAATCTTAATTTTTTAAATATGTTTTAATAATTAAACGGGTTGGCGGGTCGACCCATTTAAATTGTCATTGACCCAAACCTAACCTGTTTAATAAACGGGTCAGCTAAGTCAACCCGAGACTAACCCAATTATTTTTTACCTCGACCCAAACCTGTTTATTTTCGTGTTGGTTTCAGGTTGGGTTTCGTGTCGGGTTAGAAATTGCCACCGTTAGTATCAAGCATGCAAGAATTAAAAATAGAGAAATGAACAAATGGTATTGGTGTCTATTATGTTTGCCTATTTATATGTATATCCACTTGATCAATATAAATGTGAAAAATCAATGGATGATACGAGGAAATGAAAATATAGATATGAATAATAGACATCAATACAATTTCACTAAAAATATACACTGTGCACAGACAAATTGCCATTACATTAATTTAATATAAATTCGGTTACAAGTGCGTAAGCATATTAAAATCTTTTTAAGATGATATATTATCGTAAGAACATTTTGGTATTTAGTTAATTACTAGATTATGCGCTCGTATAATACATGGGCATGTTTAAAAAAGTTCATGTAAGGTACAAGAGTTTCGTTGAAACTGCGCAATAAGGCCTGTGACATTGTAAACAATAAATTTTAATAGACATGAAAGTTGTACAGTTGATATTAGTAACAAACACTAAGCTGCTAAAGGAAGGTTGTCCGAGTGATTGAAGACCAAGTATCAGTCTTTTTTTTACCAATCCGCTCAAGAAGAAAGAGTTTTCAACACTGAAGTAATCAAATCTATCTATCTATATATTAAAGCAAAAGAATTTTGAATTTTGCCACCTCACCCTTGCCACATAAGCCAATCCATGTCATTGCTGACATGGACTTCATCTGCCTGTTATTCTTTGACATGGGCAGTTTTTCAAATTCAAAATTTCCCACGAATGTAGTTACATCAGTTAATTGTGATCTGTAATATCGTTTACAAATCTGCATTTTCTGATCTACGTTTAGAAATCTGCATTTTTTAAAAGTCTTTAATTTTATCTTAATAGCTTCAATTTTTTAACTTCATTTATTTTGATAGGTGATATGGTTTAGACCAAGATAGCAATTTATGGAGGTTTTTTGGATTTCAAAACTATGACGCATCAACAAATACTTAAATAGTCAACTTATGGTACTTACGACATCGAAGTTTTTGTTTTCTTTCAGTTATCTCCAAATTTTGTCGCTTTATATATTGATTGAATTATCTCATGTTGTTTGGAATATTAATCTGATGGGTAAATTTAATTTGATAGTTATTAGTGTTTCTAGGATTGAAAAGTAATTCAAAAGTTGTGAAATTTCTATGATATTGAAATTCTCAGAATCGTTACTGCCCATCACATGTTCGATGAAATGCCAAAATTGATTTTTTTTTTCCTTCCTTCCTAATATGGTTTTTGTGAATGGTTCGTGATGTCTACGGCATTGCTCGGATTTACTCCTTCTCCCAACCGAAATCTGGGTGACTACCCCTATCAAACAGGACGCGAGCATGGTGGAGAATTATTCAAGTAAGAAAACATATTGTTTTTAATTTGATAAGTGATATATCTAATCTCTCAATTTTAGAATTGATGTACTAAATGTTGTTTGTTACTTCTTGACTGAATTAAACGTAGAGGACACACCAATCTTATTGGACATCGATCTATGGAGGTGCCACATTCGACCTGTTAAACGAGTTGATTGGGTTATCTTTAAAGTAAAAATGGATGATGGTGTCTCTCTTGCTGTTGTGATTCTTTGAAAGATTTTAATCCTATTGTTCATGTTTCTGTTGAAAAAGGTACACTGATTTGTCAACCTTTGATGTATATTTTTTTTACAAGTTTGATATTGTGGTCATTAGTTGTTGCATATCTATATTTCATTTTAGCTTACAAAATGAAAATTTATCTTGAATCGAAACAACTCTACATGGCACCTCTAGTGAAGCTGAGTTTTACATCTTAATGGTTCTTTTCACCAATGCCTTTTGTCAACTAAAGCTGGTAATTAATTTTTCAATCTTAATTCCTTCAATGTAATTAATTAAGCAAAATTTTAAGTCTTCAAAGGAAAGAGCAGAATGGGTTGCATCAGAAGATAGAATCCGGTGAACGGGTTGCTGCCTGAGATAAAGCAGTTGTTGCACAGGCTGAAATCAGATACTATTTTCAAACAGGTCGTCAACACCACTTAATGTATTATCAGATTATTTTAAACACGTGAAAATAGTTTGATTCACTTTGACCCGTTTGACATGATCCCTTTTTCACTAACTTTTCAAATGTTTTAACAACTGGATTAAATGCCACTTTTAAGTAACACAAGCGTGGTGTTGTTCATGGTACAAAAGGAGCGTTTTTAACTGATTATATAATTTATTTTTGAAATGCTTCAACAAACTGGATTAAATGCCACTTTTATCGTTAAAGAAACAACATATGTACTCAAGTTATACAATAACTAAAAGACTAAGGGGGCGCTTGGTTTAAAGTGGGTAATGAGAAAGGAAAAGGCAATGAGAATACTAAGGAATACAATAGTCATTCCTTAGTATTCCCTAAACCATTGATGTTGCTTGGTTTGTCAAGTATTCCTTTAATAATATATATATAGTATATTGCTGGTAAAAATATATATATATATATATATATAGTATATTATAATAAAAATAATATAAATTAATATAATATAATATAATATAATATATATATACATATAATATATTATAATATATAATAATAATAATAATATACATAATATAATATATAATAATAATATAAATAAATAAATATAATAATATATTATTATATAATATAATAACAATAATAATATAATAATAATAATGAATATAATATAATTTCTATAATTATATATATTAATAAGTATATAATAAAATAATAATAATAATAATAATAATAATATAAATAATAATATAAATAAACAAATATAATAATATATTATTATATAATGCAATAATAATAAAATAATTATAATATATATAATATAATATAATATATAATAATAATATAAATAAATAAATATATAATAATAAAAATAAAAATATATTATTATATAATAATATAATATATTATAATTTTATATATAATATATAATAATATATATATAAATAAATATATAATAATAAAAATAAAATATATTATTATATAATATTATATATAATATATGATAATATAATATATAAATATAAAAATATAATAATTAATATATATAATATATATAAAAATAAATATAATAATATATTATTATATAATATTATAATATTGTATATAATATATTATAATATATAATAATAAAAAGTAGTGGGGTTAAGCATTATCTAATTCATTACCCCCAATTTAGTGGGTAATGAGGTGTTCCTTACTAGTGAGTAATCATTGATTACCTTGAATCAAACCAAGCATATATAATGGTAATCAATATCATTACCCACCCCTCATTACCTCCAACCAAGCACACCCTAAGAAAATTTACCAAACTTTTATAAGCTACCCGTGATTTATCACGGGTTATAGACTAGTCAAGTTTAAAAAGCGGAGATCTTAAACTTGATTGGGCCCAATTGATATTGGACCAAGTCTACTAAATGAAAGTATGTGAAGGTAACATAAACTTGATTGGGTCCAAATGTCCAATTGATATTACACATGCTTACGTTATTTTGTTGTTGCGTACTACACCCTATGTTCTATGATACTATTTTGATTTACAAAATCGATTTCACTTATAAAAATGTAACAAAATGAAATCATCATTAGATGCTTCATTTATTTTTAATGCTACATTTCAGTAGCAATTAGCAAGCAGTTAAAAGCAAAATGGGAACAATTACACAAAGATGGATATGGATGGACTTGGGTTTAAAGACCAATCCGTCGAATTTAACATTACATTTTCCATCCTATTTGAAATCTGTAAAAATGACAATAGTTTGACATTGCCGTTTAGAGCGTCATTTCTTCGTCTAGGGCGTCCCATAATTTATCAAGATTTATCTTTGTCGGGGGTGTTTCGTTGGCAATCCTCCGTATGGTAAATTGCTTCGTTCTATTGTGTGATATTTTATTCTATCTATATGGTTGCCAACCGTAAGATTTTCATTTAGGCTCACAACTATGGACTTTCAAATGAATATTCGCAACGCCGCCTTGCTGGATCAATTTCAGAGATCTATTTGTTAAGCCTATTATTGGGCTTAGTAATGTTATTTAGTCATATAATTTGGTCCTACAATTTGGTCTTACTCATAGTTTTACTTATTAGATAAAGACACGTGCGAAGATCAAAGGATAATATTAAGAGATAGAATTAGTGTAGTACACATTTCAATCTATCAAGTGGATATGACTATGAGTAGAATCAAATAGTAGGACTAAATATCATTTCTCTATTGGACTCCCCCAGTTCCTATAATTGGGCTTGTTCTAGTCCATTTATCGGATGTTTTTTCCAGGCCTACCTTGGGCATAAGAATCAATTCGGTAGGCTCTCTTCAAATCTATCCTCCATCCTAGCATTATTTTATTATATTCTTGTTTAAGGGTTATTCCACCAATCCAAGTATCTTTTCAACAAACTTGTGTTGCATCCATTCCCTTTATATAAAAGATTGAAGAGTAAAGACAATTATCCAACTCCGAGATTTATTTCCAAGAACGATAAAATGAAGACGATGGACTCATGTTGCTAAGTCGATCCATAAGGACTGGTTGTAGCCTAGTAGTATTGGTGTTTGGTGTTGCCCACTACTGATGATTATATATTTATATGTTCAAGTACTACTATGGATAAAATTGGTGTAAACTAGGAGTCTTTAAAAAAAAACTTCCTTTTTGTTGGTTTATGTTTTTCTAGAATTTTGGTTCTTGGGCCTGGACCGCCTGGTCAACCAGAACCATTTTTGGTTTATGAATTATGGGATGTTAAGAATAATGGGAGGCTAGTTTGTTAAATTCAAGTAATCATATCATCACCCATCTTGCGTTGATAATTCTAATGTACATAAAATATTTGTACAGTACCAAAACACAATGCACACCAACGTTTGGCCTCCAAATTCAAAAAAGCGTACAAGCGCTGATTTTCGGTCCACTCTGGAACCAATTGGTGTTGACCTGGAAACGACGGTCCGAACATGTACGTATATGATTCATATAAACATAGACCATAGTAGAAGAGATTTTAAATTTTTTAAATAGTATAAAAAGTGATAAAAAGTAGAATACATGTCTTAATTAAATATTGAGTCTATCATTATGAATTCCTACTCAGGTATGTGAAGTATAAGACAATTTATTGTGATTGTGGAATTCCAACCAGTATGTGAAGTAGTTGGCAACGAGTCTTTATTGAGGCCTAAAATAGCATTTTCAACTTACAATCCCTACGCTATATATAGCAACTTCCGATTCAACACGGAAGGAATATTTACTTCATATGTTATTCAACTAATAGAAATTCTTTGACTTGTTACCCCCTTACTGCCGTACACATGCTAAAGGAAGCAAATGTCACCCTCTTGATGAAATTTCTACGAAATTTGACAAGCTATCAATTTAAAATATTACTTTTTTAAATCCAAATAAATCAGCTGGTGTTCAAATTCGATAACCAAAAATCAGCTACTTGTGATCGACCAAACAGAAGCAGGATAGACAAGAGTCCAAGCCGGATAAAATCACCATAAAAGTCCGCAAAGAAATTCAACACAAAACCAAAAAAACAGAGAGAAATCGACCAAGACTACAACCGATATTAGCACCCAATAGACCATATACAACTTCAGCTGAAACCACATCTCATACTTTCCGGGCAATTTCTCCAATCCTCCCAATTTATACCACACCTAATTAATGTTCAAAATGTAATCATTATTTTAACTATGATTTTGTTATACATACGGCCGTGGGTTATCTGTATGTAAGATTCATGCGTGTATCAACCCATAGTGCATATAACGGAGTTAAGTGTTAACGACTATAGTTAATAGGTGAAATAAATCTCAGAGTACATGTATAGTAACCTAACATTGTTTTCTTTTATTATTATTACTAGGTTATAATCCGTGAAAAATCACGAGCTGTCACAATATTACTGAAAGCAAGTATTATATAAATAAAATAATAATTTGTTAATTGTATGTTGGTTATGTATAAGATAAGAAATTATATAATGCTTTTATAATATAACTTTTGAAATGGTCAAATTTATAGAAATATGCTTCTATAACGTAAGTTTTATAGGTTATAACCCGCAAAATTTCACTTGTGGTAAATAAATGGGTCTAAAATTAAAAAAAAAAAGTATATCAAAGAAATTCTCTTTATTAATGAGAATTAACATGACTTTACCAATGATAAAAATTCCAAATTTTACATGAAAAAACTTTACTCTTTTCAACTTCTCAAAGAAGTTTAGTTTATTGTTTTTCACGAGAAGACATTTCTAGTAAAGTAGTAATGTAACACATAAAATCATTAGTGACAAAAAATAATAATAATTTAATTACATAATTATATAAATTAATATTGTATACGGTATACCCCTTGTAGTTCCGAATTTAATGAGATAAATGGATCTCAAGATGGATCTGAAATACTTTTCAATATGTATCACACTTATTGGGTGTTCATAAGATGCACACATCAAATGTTGTTCAAACTCCTATTGGTTTTGAATTAAAAGTTATGTTCTTTAAAGACTTCATTGCATCTCTCGTTTCTTTAGTATCTCGTATTCTTTGCTCCCCTCACCTACCTGGGTTTATTTCATACTAATACGGTAAGGTTGGATAAAATATTATTTGACCCATTTGGATAAAAGCACAACCAAATCAACCCACGTTAGATGTGGCAAAATTGACAAGTTAGTTAGTAGTTAAGACCCGAAATAGTTATGTATTGGTCAAAACGGGTCAAGTTGAGTTGGGTTAATATGTAATCACTTTCTTTTTGGCTATTATTTTTGTATGATTAGTGTGGAAATTATGATTAAAAAAACAAAAGTATTACAATTATATCTAAATATTTGAATAGAACGATTTTAAATTATTAAAATAACCTTCAACCGGATTACAAATGAAAGATATGAGCGTGAAGATGACAATTAAGGGGGATTTGGATAACTAAACTTAGATAATCAGTTAATTTGTACATTCAAATAATCCCAAATTGTTTCAGTTTATGTTTATATATATATTTTTTAGTTGAGTCACATTCCGTGAGGATTTGCCATAACGAGTACTCATATCTAGGGGTGTTCAAAATCGAGTACCCGGATTTTCGGATACCCTAAATTCGGGTACCCGGATTTTTGGATAGTGATTTTTACTATCCGCATTTGGTACCCGGATTTCGGATACCCGGATTTCGGGTACCCGAATTCGGGTACCCGAAATCCGGATATCCGGTATCCGAAAAAAACAAAATATTCAAATATATTTCGAATATTTCGAGTATTTTTTCGGATATTTCGGGTATTTTTCAGATATTTCGGGTAATTTTCAAATATTTTGTGTATTTTTGGATATTTTGGGTATTTCAAATATTTTGGGTATTTTTTGTATACTTTTTGTATAATTTTCGTATATTTTTTATTTTCGGGTAATTTTTTGGGTATCGGGTATCCGAAAATCTTGAAAAACACTACCCGTATTTGGTACCCGAAATTCGGATACCCGGATATTCGGATATCCGGATTTTCGGATACCCGGATTTCGGATATCGGGTAATTTTTCGGATACCCGGTTATTCGGATATTTTTTAACACCCCTACTCATATCCACACAAAATTACATTCTTTTGAATTTGCGATTCATCCAATTTAATAATGATATGTTATTATTGAAAATGTTTAAAAGAATGGTAATATGAGATTTATGTGTAATAAATTAATGTTGAAGTGAAACTAAGACGTTTTTTCCGATATATGAATATAAAATTTTGATCAAAATACAATTCAAATTGCACAAGGTATGAATCAGTTTAACTAATTGTATATATGTTCTCACGAGTCAGTTATGAATCAATTTCAAGGTTACGAACAACAGAATCAACTTCAATATTGCAAACCCATTACCCATAGAGTTACGAATGAATCAATTCAGGTTATTTTCGTATCTTAAATAGGCCAAATAAAAATTTAAGCTAAAAAGGAACATGTCAAATAGGTCAAAAGTTGTCAAAATCGACAACCTTATAAATTGAAGGGTAGTTCTTAAACCATTAATGGTAGAAATAGAAAATATCTCATATGCAATTAAAATCATTAAAAAATAAACTAAAAAACAATATGCATACACAAGCAAGAGTATAAATCATATACAATAAAATCTCTTTAAATTAATAATCGGTAAATTAATAAACTCTCTAAAATAATAAATTTATGCGGTCCCGACTTGGGCCAATATAAAATTTTGAAAAAATCGATAAAATAATAAGCTAATAATTTATTGGGATATCCTTTAATAGTTTTAGGTCCCAAGAAAATCATAAATTAATAATTCATATAAACTGAAAAATATATATTATAATCTATTAAAATATGATTCAATGATTGTCTGTTTTTCTTTAAATTTCAAGTCTATTTGTAACTCATCTTTAACTTTCTTATTGCATCTAATAGCTCATGTGTTATATTTTTATATTGTATCATAAAATTGTGAAAAGTGTTTGACGGCATAAGTGTATTTTTGTGTTGTACTCACACAACTCCTTACATATTGTATTATTAATAACTATACACTAAACAATTCATATTTTATAAAATTGTACGTTCAGTAAAATTATGAACATCCGTGAATTTTCACTGATTATAATCTAGTATGATATATAACAAAAAACCATAATAAATGTATGAAAAAATGCAAGTAAAAAGAGAGACTTTAAAGGAGTGAAATAATTATATTAATAAATGAAACTAAAAAGAAAGTTACATATATCCTAAGTTTCAAAAGTATCAAATAATTCGTTACAAGTATGAATACATAAACAGCATCGTCTAAATTTTTGGATCAGCTATTATAATTTAAGAAATCTAATTAATATAAAGTGTTTTAAATAGGGAAACCGGATAAATAGGGATTAGAATATAAAATTCTATTTTGATTTTGATAAATTTAAATAAAAAAATTAAATTATAATATGGAAATAATAAAAGAAGCGGGAAAGGGAGTGACAAGTGGCAAAGTGGTAGTCTAAGAAGGTGACAAGTGGTCATATAAGCTTTGATTTATTATAGTAGTAGATAGATAGATGGATTATTCAATAATATCGTGTGTAAATTTTTTTAGTAAATATGTATAATACAATAGAAGACGCGTCGTAAGTTGGGGTGGCAATTCAGGTCGGGTTCGGGTTGACGGGTTCGGATTGGCGGGTTGGCGGGTCAGAAATGTTCAACCCGAAACCGACCTGTTTATATAAACATGTCAGATATCTCAACTCTAACATGTTTAACTTCAACCCAAACCTAACCCGTATAACCCATTTAATAAAAAAGGTTAAACAGGTTATCAGGTCAAGCAAGTTAAACGAGTCAAACAAGTCAAAATGTTATTATTATTACACAAATTTATAACAAAATACTAAACACCAAATTACTAAGTAACATTTTTAATTTTTATCTAACTATTAATTACGTTTTAACTAGTAAACTATAAATTAAGTATAAATATATATATTTTAAAAAATATTTTAATAATTAAACGGGTTGGCGGGTCGACCCATTTAAATTATCATTGATCCGAACCTAACCTGTTTAATAAACGGGTCAGCTGACTCAACCCGAGACTGACCCAATTATTTTTCACCTCAACACAAACCTGTTTATTTTCATGTCGGTTTCAGGTCGGGTTTCGTGTCGGGTCAGAAATTGCCACCCCTAGTCGTAAGAGAATGATAAAGAGTTCAGTTTTAATTAGCTTTGCAGTTTTTTCGTAATTTCGAGGTGTTTTCGGGCCTGCTTCTTGCAGTCCTGTTTGTTTCTCGTGGTGCATTTTTGTTTTGGGTTTTAGTAATAATATTTTGCTATTTTAAAAAAAGTTGCCAGTTTTTACCATGGAATCAGTGTGTACTTTTTTCACTAAAAATGTGGAAATGTGTATAGATTAAGGGAGGTGATTTTTACATAAAATTTTTTATTTATGCAGAGCAAGTTTATATCATTGGACAAAGATACCCTTAGTGGGAGGGTGATATGCAAAATGTGATAAAAGGAAAGGAAGGGCGTGACTGTCATTGGGATGAAATTGCTTTGTATGGATAAAAACTGATCGGTAAATATCAACTCCCATAAACTAATTGTGTAATAACTGATTGCAAGTAGGCGAAGGAATTGAAAATTTCAGATTTGCTGGGGTTGCAAGAAATAGATCACCAGTTTGAAATGGTAATTATGCTCAATTTTTAATAACCAAAACTAACTTAAGAAATGATATTGCAAAAACTAGGCAAGATAACTGTAACACTAGTGCATGAAGGATAGAACAAATCCACCTTCACTACAATATATAAGAGGACACGGTGTGGCATGTTATGCGTCAAATGAACTTTAGCGGCGTCAAATGGTACCGGGTATTGCGCCAAAAGCTCTGGCGCCCACGGTTTAATGCCGTTTGTACGGCTTTTTCCTTTTTTTGTAAAAATATGTGATTCGTTTGAGTTTTTTTTTGGTCTTAAATGAATGTTATAGGAATTGTATACGATAAAATTTGTGGTGTGTGCTAAAACAATGTTAAAGAGGCAAAATGCCTTTAACACAACTTTAGCATAAAACCATACCTTGTACTCTAAGGTGCCTACCAAGTTGCCTTATATGCATGAGGACAACCTTATTTACAGCCTGTTGACAAACTCACTAAGACCGATGTCAACGCATGCATCAGTAACCCGGTAGCCATTTTTTGGCCGTCGACTACTGACGCCGATGGCACGGTGCCGTCGTGCCTCGCGTCAGTAAAATGCCGTCCTCACCACGACGTCTGGCCAGCTCCCGTCGAAGAAGAAAGGGGGGAGGTGGGGGGAGAGAGGAAGGGGAAGGAAGAGATAGAGGGGTTTTGGAGTTGTACATTGTGCATACAAACTTGTACATTTTGTATTTTTTAATTTAAAATCTCTTTATTCTCTGTTTTCTTTTCATTTTTTTTAATTGTAAACTTTTTTTATACATTTATTTTATAGAAATAATATATTACTTTTTTTCTCAAACAATTTATATTTTTTTATTTTTCAAATTTTAATTAAAAATAATGATGTGGAAATAATGGGTTTAGTGATGGGTAGGGTTGGCACGACTGTGTCAGTAACGTGTCAGTAAGGATGTGCTGATGTGGCGCTACTGGTGGGTTTACTGACGGTCAACTGTTGGGAGACGCCTAAGAAGTTTTGAATGAAACACGAGTGATGTTTGATATTCAACTGATAAAGGAACTAAAAAAGTATAATCTTGTAAATCAGTTCAAAATCATATACTGTATATTACTTATAGTAACATTTCCTCGTGGTTATTTATCAATGAATAATATTTTTTTAATGTGATATTTTTTTTAAATGTAGTGTCGTTAGTTTACATGTATAATGTGTATTTTTACAAATTAATCATGAAACGCAAGCAAATACGACCACAATTGACCATAATTGTATTGTCCTGTATAATAAATAATTATTTTAGTTCTTTTCAAAATATGATAACAGTAATGTAACTGCGTAAAGCTTCGTTTTGTTGTTAAACTAGCATAACAACTATGCTATGCATCGAATATCTACTTTCTTACTAACTGCAAATTCATTAAACGCCCTAGCAACAATAATGCCCGGGCTATAAGATTGAATTGCGTTGCAAAGTAACACGATAAACAACTAAACAAGAGCTAAATAAATCAGAACCCTAGAATGAATTCACGAAAGTCTTAAGGCCCCGTTTGTTTTGACGTAATCCTCCGTAATCTTCCGTAATTGTAATTCAATTACATTACGGAGGACGTTTGGATGCACACTTTTTTTCGTAATTCGATTACGACGTAATTTCGAATTACGATATTCGTTGTAATTGAATTCCGTCCCAAAACCCTAAGAATTCAATTACGGTCCTTTTGTAAACTAATAAATTTTGAATATTTTATATCCTTCAGATTTTTAAATCGTTTAAAAATATTAAAAAGAACTAAAGAATTTAAAAAAATTTAAAAAATTTTAAAAAAAATTAAAAAAATTTTAAAAGATTAAAAAAAATTTAAAATTTTAAAAAATTCTAAAAAAATTTAAAAAAATTTTAAAAATTTTTAAAAAATTTTAAAAAATTTTAAAAAATTTAAAAAATTTTAAAAAAATTTTTTCAAATTTTAAAAAAATTTTAAAATTTTTTAAAAATTTTAATTTTTTTTTTAAAAATCTTAAAAAATTTTAAAAAATTTTAAAAATTTTTTAAAAAAATTAAAAAAAATTTAAATTTTTTTTAATAAATTAAAAAATTTTAAAAATTTTTAAAAAAATAGAAAAAAATGAAAAAATAATAAATAATAAATTTTGAAAAAAAATTTAAAAAAGTTTTTAAAAAAAGTCATAACTATTGATTTGAATTACAACTCAAAATTTTGGTAACCAAACGCGTAAGCGTATTCAATTACAATCCAATTCAATTACAACCGAATTCAAATACAACCGATTTCAATTACATTACGGAGGATTACGTTGAGCCAAACACCCCCTTAATTAATCAAAACCAAAAGCCAAAGAACCTTCGTTCAAGTGTTTAAATACCATAGGAAATAAATAAACCAAAAGCCCAAACAATAATTCCAACTAAAATTAAAGTCTAAAGTAATAAGCAGAAAAAAAATAATTAAACTGAAAATTTCAGGCCTGGCCCGACACAGAACTCGAAACCGTTTAAGGTGTTAGAACTCAATTTTTTTTTCTTTTTTTTTTAATGGCAAGTTAGTAAGTTAGTAGTTTGACATATGCAGTGATATCCAAGCGGGCAGTATGTATTCCTCGAATATATCATTTTTTTTTTGGGAATAGACCCCACCATCTTTTTTTCTCCTAAAGAATGCCCCCAACAAGTCTTGAACCCAAGACCTCTTGAATGCAAACTCCCAAAGCAACTCTTAGTGTCCAATTAGTTGTTGTAACTTTTAGTTACATACTTACTCCGATTCAAAATAATTGATACATTTTTTTTTGGTGATTCAAAATAAGTGATGCACTTTGAAAAATTACTTTATTTGGTAAAAAATAATAGGACTCACCCTCATTAACTATCTACTTTAACAAAATAAAATGATCCATTTACCCTTACTTTTATCTTTAAACATCATTAACCCACTTTATTAAAAAAGTGTGGGATTCATTCTACACTAATCATCAAATTAATCTAATTTAACCATTATTAAAGTATCTCCAATGGATGATTTTTTAAGATGTTATTACTATTTGAATAATCTCTAAAATAACTTTTTACAATTGGACTAGATGACTTTTTTAGGAGGTCACTCCAACCACTTATTCTTCCCCAACCACTTAATCATCTTTCAGTATTTGATTTTTTTAGTCCCTATATTTAATAATTTTACATTTTAAACCCATATATATATATACTTCCTCCGTATCAAAATAAGTGACACAAATTGGCTTACACGTTTTTTTAGGTAAAAGATTAAAGTAGATGTTAAAATATATTAAAGTACATAGTTAGTGGAGAATAGGTCCCACTTTTCTTGAATAAAGTGATATTAATGAGTTTTAAATGTAAAACTAAGGGTATAAGGGTAATTACACTTTATTAAATTGGATAGTCAGTGGGTATGAGTCTCACTATTTTTACCAAATAAAGAAAGTCTTCAAAGTGTGTGACTTATTTTGATACACTCCAAAATGGAAAGTGTGTTACTTATTTTGATACGGAGGAAGTATATATTTTTGTATGTTAACCATTTATTATTTGAATCGGAGGAAGTATAAACATTTTGTAAAGTAGATATAGCTAAATGAAAGATCCATAATTACACCAAAAAGGGATCAAAGAGAGCAGGAATATAACTATCCTATGGGTATTATGGTAATTTTCTTTTACCACGACTCATTTTGAAAAGCTATTTGAGGTAAATTTTTATATGAAACTTGTTTTTTCAAATTTAAAACTCAAACTCCAAACACCCAGAAAAGCTTGTATTTAGCTAGAAGTTTAATTTTCAAATCTAAAAATTTTTAGCTTCAAAAAGCTTGTTACGAAAATACACGAAAACTACTTGAAGTACCTTTTAATTTTTTTAAGCCTTTGACAAATAATTGTACAACTTTTTTATACAATTATGTATAACTAAAAACTCTAGCAAAAAAATCACAAATCCAAGTTGCTGCAGTATCAACCACTGCCAAACATATGTAACATAAGTCATCAGTTATCCCCCTTACTTTTCATATTTGAGTCAATATGAGAAGAGTATTGCGCGACCGAACTAAATGAATACGATTAAATAATAGTTTTTTTAACCTATAACACACTTCCTAAATATACACTTTTTAATCTTTTAGTTTTTTTAATATGTTAATCTATCCTCACAGATGTTTTGGACAATTTAATAAAACGTATCAAGTTAAAATACAATTAATTTATTAAATAAATTTTTTAAAGGATATTTTAAATAAGAAAAATGAGTGAAAGAATAAGAAAATTGGAGACATAAATAATGCCTCCTCTATTCCAATAAATAAAATGTACACATTATTAGAAAAGAGTTTTTTTTTTAACATGTGATCACATGTTAAAATATGAAAAAAATATATTTAATATATCTTTTGAAAATATAAAATATAAACTATATTAATGTGTAATAAAAATTTATTGAAAAACTTTATATGAATTGAGGCATTTAAACATAGCTTATAGAGTTATAGGTCACATCTTAAATAAATCATTTAGAAATATGTAATTTATGCATTTTAAATAGCTAAATATATATTTTACATTTTCAAAGTCGTATAACTTTATATGCGTAGTATTTGTTTTTAATAACACATAATTAATCTACTCAAATTTGTGTACAATATGATTTAAACTAATAATATATAGCCCATAGACAACAACTTATATAAATACTATTAGGCTATAAATTTTAGGATGCATTCTGAATGGTGAAGAAATCAGTTTAGAGATTTCTTAAATTATTTTGAAAATATACATATTTATAATGAAATACAATTATAAAGTTAAACGTTATCTAGGCTCGAACCACTAACTTACTAATTTATCGTTAAAAAAAAAAGAAACCTAACTTTGACCGAAATTTATAGATAATCATTTTATCTAAAATTTAGAATTATTAAATAAAATAAATTAATATGTAGCAAATTTGCATTTATTAATTTGGGGAGAGAGAGAAGAGTACACATCTGTCACCAATGAGATTTGATGACAGACGCCGCGTATTGGTTAAGCTTCGTCTTCACGCATGAATACTTTCTATAAACTGCATGCATATTTTCCCCCATTTTCGCACCTTCTCTAAAACCCAAATTATATCGATATTTTTCTTTTAATTATCTACGAATCATAAAATTAAATAGTCATCTATAAAACCCCAAACAACCCTTCCGTTTCTCACTCGTTCTATAAAACAAAAACGCTGAACTAATCTTGTTTGTTTACTCCCAAAATCTTGTTCTTTTAGCCGATTCTTTTGTTTCAATGGATGATCAAAGAACTACCAAGAAGAATCAAACCCCACCGTCGTCACAGCATTTTGCTAACGGCTTTCCGGTTCAGCCGTTATCTGCGGCGGTTTGGAGCAATACACGCCAGATTCCAGTTAAAATCCCACCGTCGATTGATGTTGATCAGAGCCTGTCAGATGCTTTCTTCACTCTCAATATCTCACAGAGCGATTATTTCGACAGCCGGAGTTTCCGGCCGGCGTATCTCGACTACGAATACGGCGGCGAGGGATTTACTAGCCCTTTTCGCAGTAACAATAGCTTAGACGAAAGCTTTAGGGTTTCAAACGGCGTTAACCATGATTTACAGATTTATTCAGGTGTGGGGCCATCTACCTCTCTTACGGTGGACCCTCGTCTTCATTCTGATTATCAAAATCATCTTCTGTTGTACCGTAACAAAGACTTATTTCCAGGGGCATATTCTTCTGGGTTTGACCTAGAGTTTGACCAAAGGTGTAACTTGCTCGCCAAGGAACGACTGTACCATAGTCGTTATTCATCAAGCCCTATTGCATCAACTTCTCAAGGATCAATAACCCCCAACAATAACTTTTGTTTATCTGGTAATAATGTTAATCGGAATTATGGTGGGATGTTAAATAAATCGCAAAATAATCAGTCTTTTAGTGTTAAGCCATTGAAAGAATTAAGGGGGATTATTTATTTTATGGCTAAGGATCAAAATGGGTGTAGAATTCTACAATCAAAGTTTGATAACCCAACAAAAGAAGAAATTGAACTTGTTTTGTCCGAGGTTTTGGGTTCAATTGCTGATTTGATGAAAGATCAATTTGGAAATTATTTAATTCAAAAGCTTGTTTCTATTTGTGATGATGATCAAAAGGCATTGATGATTCGTGAGTTGACTGACCCACCATTTGAGATCATTTTTGTCTCAATGAGCCCATTTGGGTACGTTTTATTTGTTTATTTATTTATTTATTTAATTTAGATCTTGTTCAATTGTTTATTAAAATTTTGTTGTTGATTTTATAGGACAAGAGCTGTTCAAAAATTGTTGGAGAATTTGAAATCGCCTAATCAGATCATAATGGTAATTAGGGCTTTACAACATGGTGCAGCGAAATTAGCTATTGATCTAAACGGTCATCATGTTATTCAGCATTGTTTGCTACATTTTGATAGTGATTTTAACCAGGTACTATTACAACAATTAGTATTTAACATATGTAGATAATTAATAAGTATTTAATATTCAATGGTGGGATTTTGTTTGGCAGTTGATTTTGCATGATATAGCAAATAATTGCTTCAAAGTTGCAACAGATAGAAGTGGGTGTTGTGTATTGCAAGCATGTGTAGAACATTGTCATGGTGAAGTTAGAAACCGTTTGGTTTCTGAAATTATGGCCCATGCAATTCACATTGCCGAAGATCCTTTCGGGTTTGTATTTCCAAATCATTTACTTAATAACGGGTCGATTTAGGCTCGGACATTGGTTTTTGACACCCACCTTTGATTTTATATTTAATAAATTTGTTTTTGTAATCATAATTAAACGCACCGTGATACTTGTTGGTCAACCTGAACCTGTTTTTGACACCTCTAATTTCATCCCATTTGTCATATTGGTGACAAAAATATTAACTTTTATTTTTATGATTATGTAGCAATTATGTGCTACAACATATGGTAGGATTGAAGTCACCAGAATTAACCCAACTGCTAGTCAGACGTCTTCAAGGAAACTTTGCATATCTCTCCACAAATAAATACGCTAGTAACGTTGTGGAAAGATGTTTGATCGAATCAGGACACGATATATCATCAAAAATCATTCTCGAGTTAATTGGAAGCCCAAATCCTTCGTCGTTGCTTACAGATCCTTACGCCAATTTTGTCATCCAGTCTGCTTTAAAAGTTTCTAAGGTTAGTTACTGTTTCTGTACTAAATATCACATTATTAAATTTTAACCTAAGTTTCTAACAGATTTTATTATATTAATTATGATGATGAAATCAGGGTTTTGCTCATGAATGCCTAAGGAAACTTATTTCTAGAAATGTGTCGTCAATGCAGAGCAATGTGTATGGTAGAAAGATACTTGCAAAGATGGATAAATGGAAGGCCATACACTTGTAAGAATTGAGCTCATGAAGATGTACGTGAATATAGGTGTATTTTGGCCACAGACTACTTAAGTTTAATATATATGTGTGTGTTCATGTGTTGTGTTTTTTTTGTTTGTGTGTAAAAGTCACGTTGCTTTGAAGTGTTGGGAATAATAATATTCTGACTTATGTATTGCAGTACACATTGTGCCTCATGAATTCATAGTGTCAGTGTTTTAAAACCCGGGTTCGACCGGTCGATCCGACCGGAAAATGAAAATATGTCGGGCTGAATCGATCGGTTTAAAGTCCATTTATGAACCGCTTCAAACCGGCCGAGTTAACTGTGAACCCCGGTCAGATCGGCCAGTCGAACCTGGGTTTTTATAATTTTCATAAATTTTGGTAATTTTGTTGTTAGAAAAATAGTTTTTATAATTTTTTAGATTTTTATAATACTACCTCCGTATCAAAATAAGTGATACATTTGAGAAATTACGGTTTTTGAGGCAAAAGATTGGAAAGTGATTTAAAATAGTATAAAGTGGATAGTTAGTGGATAATGGGACCCACTTCTTTTGGATATAGTGAAATTAATGATGTTTAAAAGTAAAAGTAAGGGTAAAAGAGTAATTTTACTTTATTAAAGTAGATAGTTAGTGGAGAAGGGGTCCCACTTTTTTGCCAAATAAGGAAATATTTTGAAGTGTATCACTTATTTTGTTCCACCCCTTTTAGGAAAGTGTATCACTTATTTTGATACGGATGTAGTATTTGTTTTGTAATTTGTTAGTGTTGTAAGCCAAATTAGCTCAATCATAAGATCTTCCCATTATAGATATGTGTTACAAGAATGGTGTATAGAAATGAACACAAGAACTCCCTTATATAGACTAGAGAATGTAAGTCAAGAGTCATGACATGAATATACATAAATGTGGGCAACCAAATAGTCACATGAGTTACAACACTTCCCCTTGGTTGCTTAGATTTATGTTGAACTCTACATGTACTTCGTCTTGTATCTTCAGACAATCCATGAAACATTCGTCTCGTTAAAAACCTTGTCAGAGAAAACCCTTTGGGACAAAAAACTTCAGTCGAAGGACAAAAGAGTACGATATGGATGTCTTGAGCTTCGACTCGTATCTTTAGACAATCAATGAAACATTCGTCTCGTTATAACCTTGTCAGAGAAAACCCATTGGGAAAAAAATTCTGGACGAAGGACAAAAGAGTACGATCTGGATGTCTTGAGCGATGGAAAAAACCATATATGGTGTGCCTCATTAAAACCTTGTTTAGAGAAAACCCAGTGGGACAAAACTCTAACGAAGGACAAAAGAGTGCAAAATGGTTAATAAGTATTCAACTGGATACTCCCCCTGAATTCCGCAATTCTTATTGAGAACGGGGTACTGTTAGTGTCTCATTAAAACCTTTGTCAAGGTAAACCCAATTGGACAAAACCCTTGAACTAAAGGAAAAAGAGTACACAAGCATTCTTCAGGATGCTCCCTCACATGCACTCAACAGGGTGCAAAGCATACGTCATGATGCAATTATTATTCTCACTCAACAGGGTGCAAAGCATACGTCAGGATGCATCATTATCCGCACTCAACAGGGTGCAATGCATACATCAAGATGCAATCATTATTCGCACTCAACAGGGTGCAATGCATACATCAGGATACAATCGTTATTCGCACACAACTGGGTGCATGATACATGTCATTTAGATAGCTCATAGACTTTTCTAAGTCGAATAGCTATAACATGTTTTGGAAAGAAGTCTTCGGCGGTGACTTGGTGAACAAGTATGCATGATTCTTATTTGATCAAATATGTTGCACTTCAATCATTGAAATGCTTGTTGTTCTTATGTAAAGAACAATTTCGGCGATATGTGTTTACTATTATCCCATTTGATGTAACCATGTTTCGCTCAATCGATAACGATGGTGTTATCTTCATATATGACAACTGGTTAATTGGGATTATAAGCTAAACCACATTTACTTCGAATATGGCCTCTTACATCACAAATCCATACACACTCTCTAGTCGCCTCAACGAGCGCGAGTAGTTCGGAGTGATTTGTCGAAGTATCAACTAGAGTCCATTTACAAGACCTCTAGGATATCGCCGCATTCCCTTTGGTAAAGACATAACCAGATTTGGGAACGTCCCTTATATGCAGGTCTGATAAGTAAACTGCATCGGCATATCCGATAAGGGTCGCGTTATCTCGAGTATCAGTCACACGTGATCCACTCGATGACGCGTAGGGATAGAATAAGCCCATATTCGTACTACCTTTAATGTAACGAAAGATGTCTTTAATACCATTTGGCGTGTTGGCGCATTGTTATGCCTAGTCATGCATATCACAACAAATAAGATGTCTAGTCTAGTACATTGGACCAAGTACAATATTGTGTTTATTGCAACGAGAGATGAACACACATGGATCAATATCTCATCATCATCCTCATTTGGATGGAATTAGTCCCTTTTAATGTCTAGAGAATGAATGACCATGGGAGTAGATGGAGGTTTCGTGTCATGGCACTAAAGCGTCTTAACACCTTTAGGGTGATTCTCTTGATGGAGGAAAAACCCCATCTTTACGGTCCTCGATCTGCAGGCCGAGGCAATGCCGTGTTTTCCCAGGAACTTTCATACCGAAGTCCTTCTTCAGGATTTCAGCAGTTTCAAACAACTCTTTCGAGGATCATATGAGATTCAAATCATCTACATAGACTGCGATAATAACATATCCTGAAGTGGATATCTTTGTAAACACGCATGGGCATATCAATATTCAGATATCCTAGTCTAATCAAGTACTCACTTAGACGGTTATACCACATCCGTCTGAATTATTTTAATCCAAAAAGTGATTGTCTCAGTCATATCGAGAACATGTTCCGTGGTCTAGAACTACTTGATTCAGACAACTTGAGTCCATCAGGGACTTTCATGTGTATCTCTGTGTCATGATCCCCATAGAGATAAGTTGTGACCACATCCATAGGCTGCATATTCAGTTTTTCAGAAACTACTAAACTGATTAAGTAGTGGAACGTTATAACATCCCTTACGGGAGAATACATCTCCTCGTAATCAATACCAGGGTGTTTGAGAGAAGCCTAGCGCCACGAGGCGAGTTGTGTATCATACAATCTCATTATTCTCATTACGCTTCCTCACGAATACCAATTTATAATCAGTTGGTTTAACATTAGGTGGTGTTGGAGAAACAGGTTCAAACACTCATCCTTTCGGTAAGGAATCCAATTTTACCTGTTTTGTGTATTTCCATAGACCAGTCCATTGTACTCAACAATAGTACTTGGTTCCATGTCATCATTGCTCATAATGTCAGTGGCCACTGCGTATATGAACAAATCATCGATGACAGTCTCGTTTTGCATCAAAATATCATCTAAGCTAGCATACTCGACTGATATTTGAAGATTATCGGGATGATGTGAAATTGGTGTTTCATCGGGAACACACTTCTCCAATACATTCCCGTGATCCTTAATAATCACGTGTGGCAAAACAAATACAACAGAATTTCTCATCCATTTGAGGCAGAACATCCTTGGAACCGAACCGGTCTTCCTCTTTTATTGGGAAGAGCGGCGGACTGGACAACCAATAGTAGCGTCATTTGCACAGTGAGTTCGACCGATGCAACATGTTCAAACGCAACAAGGCGTCTCACAGGGACGTCTTTCCTTGCAGGCACATTTGCAGCGGGTATATTTGATCTCGTGACATTTGCTAAGTCATTAAATGCGTCTGGTAGTTAATTAGCAACATTTTATAGACTTCGAAGTTTGTGCACATCCTTATCACAATGTGCAGTCGGGGGATCCATATGAGACAAATTGGGTACATGTCACGTTCTTTCACGTCGTTCCTTATCAACGTTAACGTGCAAATCTCCCCCTAACGACGGGAAGATTGTCTCATCAATGTCACAATTCGCATGTATAGCGTTAAAGAGATCGCCTGTCAAGGGCTCTGAATAGAGTATGATGGATGGGGATTAAGAATCAACATATATTCCCCGGCGTTTCTGAGGTCCAAATTTCGAACGCTTTGGAAGTTCAATTGGAACATTGACCATACACCCAAACACGCGTAAGTATGATACGTCGGGCTCATATCCAGTTACCAGCTGGTACGCAAGAAGTTATTGGGTGCCCATGGGCCTCAGACGGACCAATGCATCAGTGTGCAATATTGCATAACCATATACTTCCTCCGATTCAAAATAAGTGATACACTTTCCTTTTTGGGGTGATTCAAAATAAGTGATACACTTTGAAAAGTTTCCTTATTTGGCAAATAAAATGGGACCCACACCCACTAACTATCCACTTTAACAAAGTGAAATGACCTCTTTACCCTTACTTTTTACTTTTAAACATCATTAACCTTACTTTATTCAAAAGGTGTGGGACCCATTCCCCACTAACCATCCAATTAATCTAATTTAACCATCATTATAATCTTTTGCCTTAAAAACCGTGAAACCCTAAGTGTATCACTTATTTTGAATCGGAGGAAGTATAATAATGGGGCATTTTGGTGCGCATAACCAAAGTTCTTGCAATTATTTGTATTCGTTTCATAAACGCTTCCGCAAGATTAATTTGAGAATGAACGTACACAACAGGGTGTTCAATATCAAAACCCAATGTTATGCAATAATCATAGAACATTTTCGATGTAAACTCACCGACATTATCAAGTCTAATTGACTTTATTGGATAATTCGGATAATTGACCCTCAACTTAATGATATAGGCTAGGAGTTTAGGAAATGTTGCATTCATTGTGGACAACAAAGTTACGTGTGACCATCTTGTTGATTCATCAACCAATATCATGAAATTTTTAAATGGTCCGCATGTTGGTTGGATAAGTCCACAAATATCCCCATGAATTCTCTCAAGAAAACGGGATATCACTTTTGTAGATTATACATAAAGTGGTTTGAGATGTGTCTTTATAATCGAGCATGTTTGGCATAGCCTTTTCGAATTAATCATGAAATTAATTCCTTCAAGAGGATGCCCATGGGATGCATTCATAGTTCGAAGCATCGTATTTTGACCCGGGTGTCCCAGCCGGTCATGCCATAACATATAAGTTCCGTCATCAACGGAGGCTCGACGAATGATTATAGTGTTTTCAATATGTTTTATCGTGGTATGATACAAACCACTTGACAAACATCTCAACTTCTCCAATATACGCTTTTGGTCGTATTTGATCAGAGGTAATATAAAGGTATTCAATACCATATTCTCGAGCAGTTTCGTGATGAAACATATTTTCTCGAATATCCTTAAAACTCAACAAGTTACGACGGGAATTTGGACAATATAAGGCTTCATCTATGGTTAAAATAGTACCATTTGACAACATATATTGGGTTTTATCAAAACCAAGGGTCGACATGCCCGAAATAGTTGTCAATGAAGTTATTGTGAGGCGTAATGTTGATTAAGTAATTCTTATGTATTATGAAAGTGTACTTGGGTACCACAATCAACCAGATAATCAACAACCCAATATGCATGCCTCAGAGTAAAAATAATTTAAAGTCAGTCACACGTGTAGACTAATTTCTTAAGGAAAAAAAACTTTAAATTATTCCGAGAAAACATAATCAATGTAAACAAACCATAGTCCAAAAGATCACCATTATTCAAATGGGAAAGCATAATCCAAAAGATAACCATATTCAAATGGGAAAACATGATCCAAAACATAATCCATGAGCTAAACAATAACTATGTTATTCCATTTGAGCCATAAAATCGGGGTCTCAAAGAATTCATGTTTGTTTCGATACTTTCCTACAACGGGAGGAGAAATATTGGATTTAATTATCATATAAAATGACAGTTTATATGCTTATGGTTTGTATGAGCATAAATTGTGTGACGAATCAGCAGGTTCGAAAAACACAAGTACGAATGGGTTCTCAATTATCGAACGACAGGTCGATTGATAAATACGATTCATCCTATCTATAGAACCACATTCTGGAAAAAGATTATTTAATCAACCCTTTTCGGTAGCTCTATTCGAATACAACCAGGAAAGACGGTGAGGGTAGACAACGCTTGTGCGTATCGGAACCACCCATCATTAGGAGTCAGAAAAACCGCCAATCTTTCCTAGACATTGTATTAAGAATAGGTAAGCCTATTTGGGGATGATTCATAATTTTTCCATTTTAAGTACAATGCTCAAAACTTTTTTTTTTCAAAATAACTACAACTTTTAAACATAAAGAATAATCATTGTACAATGAAAAATGATTTGTTAAAGTTTGGTTTTAGTATATACAATTTATAATAATCATGAATAGAATTTCATAACCATTGTCATTATGAAATAAAACATGAAAAGAATTAAGTTTTCTCAAAAAATAACATTTGATTGTTACGAACGCGTAACATTATAATTTTTATTAATATCATTAGATATTCTAATAATAAAAATCTTTTGCAATTAAACAATTCACTAATTCAAAGTTGAATCTTTTTTCACATTTTTCATATGACGTCACATGAAATAATAGTTCATGATTTTTCAAAAATACATCTTTTAACACAATAAAAGAAAACGTAATATAACCATTACATGTCAATGCATATCAATACAAAATACATGGTTAATTAGTCCTAAAATATTTTTTTTCCAACAAAAAAATATAACTAATTAATAAATGTCACTTGAAGCAATCATTAACCTTACATATATAATTTATATATTAAGTAGGGAAAACGATGTTGATGGTTAAAATTTGTGTTTTATAACTAAATTTTCATATGCATTAGAAACATTTTCCAAATAATGTCCATACTTTTAGGAAAATGTGTTTTCTTTTTCTTCTACAAAATCTATTTTTATGACTTTATTAGACACATTGTCCAAGAAATATAGAATGTAAGTAATATTGATAAGGCAATCCAAACCCCCCTTTAATCGAATTTCTCATATTATTCTACTTTTTTTTTATGAAATTTGATCTTGCAATCAAACTAAAAATAATAAACTTGATTTATAGAATACAAAGCATATTCATATGTTGTTATAAGGAAAAAATATGAGAAATTTGATGATGTCAAACAATGAAAGTGTTAGGTTAAGGAGAGATTCACTTACAAACTACCAACGGGAGATTCATCTACATACTAGAATGCTAGTAGTGAAAGTGAAGAACTTGTTTAGATCACTTGATCCATAGCAAAGTGCTGATAACGTGTTGTAAGGCAAATTAGCTCAATCATAAGATCTTCCCATTATAGATATGTGTTACAAGAATGGTGTATAGAAATGAACACAAGAACTCCCTTATATAGACTAGAGAATGTAAGTCAAGAGTCATGACATGAATATACATAAATGTGGGCAACCAAATAGTCACATGAGTTACAACAGTTAGGATTTTTTTGCATTTATATAACTTTTACATAACTAATTTAACATAAATATTCAATAGCATTGCATCATCCGGTCCGATTCAAAATCCGGATTTTAAAACATTGCATAGTGTACGTTTATGTTTAGTACTTCATAGTAAATATACATTCTATAGTCTATGCTACTCCTAGTAATACCTTATTTTCTTCCTTAGTTTTGACATTGCACTTCTAAACTTACATATCTGTTAACAATTCTTCATTTTGACAAAGTGTAAAATATGTTACCAAATGTTTAATACTACCGTTCGCGACCGTGATCCTCCCACTACGGCGACCAAAAAGGACTCGTCCCCGAGTGATTTTTCTTAGGGTTTGGTTGCTTTGGCGAGTGATGGTGGTCGATGAATGTATACATTGGTCACTTGTCCATTATCCATGGTAAGTAATAAGTATATTAATAATATCAATTTTAAGGTCTAGTCACCAAATCATTACGTATAGTCTAAGTCTCCACTCAATCACTTTTTCCACCTCACTTTCTCTTTTCTCTTCATTTCACTCTCTTTCTCCTCATCACTATCTTCGGTATGTAATTAAATAATAAATTGCTTTATGAGATTTAATAAATCCACTAGGTATATAATGAAACCGTATAACTTTTAGGATCTTGATTGTTGTCATCGTTGACACAATAGCAATCTCATCGATACTTGAATCTAAAGTTTACTAATTACTCAGTTAGTATTGGAATAATGGGCATCTATATATACATAAAAATTGAGTTCCAACCTTAAAGTTGTAATTAATATCATGCATTTAATATAAATAATAATATTATATAAATTAATATATAAAAACAAACTCATTAAATTGTAATACCAAGAGTTTTGAAATAAATATAAATAATTATAATAATAAAAGATTCAATAAATAAGAGACTTTTCAAGTTGTATGAATCTTACACATTGACATCTATAAATATTCATTCTCACATTGCAAAACTTTTAACATTCTAAAGGTGCATCCAAAAAAATACCAAAGAAATAACTAACATGTGGAGTCAACAACAAAGATCGATCTATAGGGCTTTTGTTATTTATCATGGCTATTCATTGGTAATCCAACATTATCTTTACAATTTGTATTTTTTGAAGAAAAAAAGTCATAAAGATGAACTCTTTATGATTTTGTTTTATAGAGAGTATGTTAATTGTTATTCATTGTTTATGTACATTTTGTATAAAGTTATATATGAGATTGTGTATGATATTATCACAATTATTTAAGATGGATATCTTATCATGTTAATGGTCACAAATTATTGTATCATATTATCACAAATATTTAAGATGGATATCTTATCATATTAATAGTCACAAATTTTTGTTCATTTGATTTGTTATTTTACTTTTAATCTAATTAATAGGTTTTATCGCCGTTTTTCACAACTTGCGATTCTCTAATTAGTAGGAAATATTAATTAATTATATTGATGGTTGTTGCATTTATACTTAATTAATTATATTGATGGTTGTTGAATTTATGCTTATTTCTTTTTATATGTATAAAATATAAAAAATGGGTTTCATGTTGATGTTGCATTTATTATAATATCAAATAAATCATGTTAATAAAGATTGAGAAGCTCAATAGTTGTAAAATCAAGAATTTTAATATAAACTTACGATTCTCTAATTAGTAGAAAATATTAATTAAATATATTGATGGTTGTTAAATTATGCTTACTTCCTTTGTATATGTATAAAATATAAAATTGAATAAATCATGTTAATAAAGACTGAGAAACTCAATACTTATAAAATCAAAAGTTTAACATAAATTATAGTAATGAATTCATTTTAATAACAATTTGACAAACTCATAAATTGTAAGATCAAGAGTTCTGTAATAATTAAAAAATTAAGTTGTTGTTATAAATGATGCACATGAATAAATGTAATAGATTATACAAAGAGTTTAACATAAATAATAGTCTTTTCATTTAACAAAAGGTTATAAATTAATTAAATAAGACAACGAATTTAACTAGACAAATAATAGTAATAAATTTAATAATAGTCTTTTCATATAACTAGAAGTTACATATTATAGACTATAAATAACACACTATCATGATGCAAATGATGTTGAGTTTTCAAATGATATTATCTTTTTACACTAACAGAACATCTATTTATAACAATTGAGTTCCAACTTTGAAGTTGCAATTAATACCATGCATTTAATATTAATAATAATATTATATAAATCCATAAATTAATCAATTGTAAGATCAAAAGTTTTACCATATATAATATTTAATAAACATAACAAAATAATGTCCATGCATTTCTAAATCACAAAAATAGTAGAATATCTAGATTAAATATTAATTACATAACAGCAAACTTTATAGGTTTATTAAAATCAATCAATATAAAAAAATGCACGGTGACCCAATATTTATTAAAAAAAACCAGAACCGAACGAAAAAATGGTTTTGGATGACCGATGGAGCTCGGTTCTGTCCGGTCTGGTTATGCAACCCCGGTCGCTTTTCGGTCCAATTTGCACATGCCTACTTACGCATACCAAATCTATTTCAAGTTGAAGAAATAATATCAATTAACATACAGAATTCATATGACTCAATAAAGAACAACAAACCCTAAACTTCAATACACAAAAAGAACAATTTTGCTCATTTAGTATAATACTCTCAGTTAAAGTTAATTAAACATGTAACCGATCACGTTTTTCGTACTTTCCAGGTGATACCAGTAAATCGAACACGATATGCACTCAAAACAACTCATTATTGTGAACGAAGCCCGTGTATCGCACGGGCCATGCTGCCTCGTTATAAGAAAATTACAGTTTAAAGTTGAATTATAGTGCAAAAACATATCAAGAGAGAACATCTCTTATATATAGAGGGTGATTTTTACACAATAACTTTTATGGTAAATAACATAATCATTATTTAATTTGGTTATACAATTAGCTGCTAAACTTATATTGTGTGATATAAAAAGTAGAATTGAATTCCCATTGTATATACGAATGAAGATTATGGATGCTCACAACTTTGGTTAGTCAAAAAGTTATTTTTATTATTAAAACAAGTTTCAAAGTTGTCACTGATCTCATTTATTTTCAAGTACAACATATATAATGATGTCAAACTAAATATTTGTAAGCTAGAAGTGAAAAGGATCGATGTAGATATCTATATAGTATTATCATTTCTATTAGCAGGTCTGTATGAGCATTGAGCAGTGTCTATCAGTCGCCAATATATATTTCACAACATTAAATATTAAAGATCAATCATTATATAGTAAAAACTTTATGGTACACTTTCCAAGACTTTAAAAACATTTTAAATACTTTATGTACTACATGAGTACATTTTTTTTCTTCTTTTGTGTCATTTTCATACTCTCTTTAATTGCCATTGCATATTACACATGAGTACATGACCCTCTTCGTCATCTGGACGACAAAATTGAAGAAAAAAAATGAGTGTTTAATTGGTAGTGGTTGTCGTCCGCTGTAATGAGAGGTTTGGTCGTGACTGATGGTCGATGTCGCCTCACGACTCTCCGTTACGTTCAGTTATAAGATGTAATTAGGAGTAGATTAGGATTTGCGGTTAAAAAAAACATTCTGTCATAAGATCACTTTTAACTATCAAAATTATTTTATAAATCACTCAAATTTGTATCTAGTTTCATCTATATCACTTATGGTGAAATAATTGTATAATGGCGAAAACTTTCTTGAACATCTATAATTTACATACAAAAAAGAAATTACTTTTTTTTAAAGTTCATCTGGCACTGTCAAATCGTGCTATCGTTCCGTGTTTTTGGGTAACACGACACGACACGAATACGCTCAACGCGAAAACAAAACGACACCAAGTCGTGTTTTATTTTGCTAACACGACACGATTAAAAAACGACAAACACGACAACACGAGATAAATAACATATATATCAAATTTCTTACTTATTACATACTAAAAACACGACAAAAATATAACATAAATTTCTAAATGTTCTCAAAATCATAACCTATCGTGTCAATTTCATGTTAATCTCTGAACACGAACACGACACGACTTCGTTTTGTTTTACATGACACGTACAGACACGAATTCAAAATTTGATTTCATCCCACTTTCATTTCGTTTCGTATAATTTTATCATGTCGTACCAGGCCTAGGCCAAAGTTCATCCAACATGTTTCATGACGCAGACATATTTTTGTATCATGTATACGGAGAGTTGCATAAAGACTATGTATACAAACTAAGAGATATTAAACATTGTGATTTGATAAAATATCAAATTTCTAACAACGTTCATCTAAAATGTCTAATAATTTATTACACATCATGATCGATCATATCATGAAGTATCTTATTATAAAGCACCCAACATAAAAACAATAGGTTTTATGGGCATTTGGAGCCACCTTTAGAATTCTTTTTATCCCTGTAACAAGGGCACTCGTCTTTGTTCCCGTACGTTCCCGAAGGCACACAATTACACTCCTCGCAACATATCCCACAATATTTTAGACATCTGTCTTGTCTCCCTGCCTTTGAGCATCTCACGGCACACTTTGAGTCACAAAAACCTATTACAAACATCATATATACTCATTAATCATTCACAAGGAAGTATAGGATAAATGAACTCAAGTCATATCATTTTTTTTTTGAAAAGCAGCAGGGGAATCTCGGGCGGGAGCTTCGGCAATGCCATCACCCCCTCCAAGACACCCAAATTTAATAAAAAAGCTAGCTAGGGACTAGCAAAGAGTACAAATACAGGAAATGGAAAAAACAAAGCACCAAAACACCAAAACCAACAACACCAACAGAGTAAGTTCAATTACAAAACTGGCCCAAGACACCCATTTGGGTTAGACACCCACCCGCCCCATAGATTTGCACCAATGCCTCATTTGGATCTATTCTTCAACCAAAAGAAAACTTGGGCTTGAAGGTGGGATATATCAAGCTTGAAATTGCTCCTATCTTGAGGTTTAAAGACCACTTCATTACGATGCTTCCAAATAAACCACAAAAACGAGAGAATGACCCCGTTGAAGTAAGACAGCTTTGACCCGGAGAAGCTTACATCTCTGCCCCACGACCAAAGTTGAGAAATCGTCGTGATATTGTGGCAAGAAAGACCCCACCAATCTGCAATTTCCTGCAAAAAAGATCGAGAAACACTACATGAAATAAACAAATGCTCCTCAGATTCATTCTCCAAACCGCAAAGCGGGCATGCACAAGAAAGTAGCGGGATTCCACGTTTCTCTAAATTTAATTTTGTTGGCAAACGGCCTTGAGCAATCCGCCAAGCGTTTACACATAATTTTGTAGGCATCACCGAGGACCAAATTGATTGATCTAATGCAACCTTTTTAAGAGTTAAATCATCATACGCCTTCCGGATTGACGAAACAGAGAATCCAGCAGCCGGATTGAGGCCCCAAATCAGCCTGCTCGAGGACATATCATTCGAGACCGATCTTTGAAACCAACTATCAAGGGAAATATTCAATTTGAGGAAATCTTTATAGATCTTGAGGACATTTCTCCAAAGACCCGCAAATTTCCCACAAGGCTTCGGCCCAATCAGCCCACCATTCGGCCCATGGAAGGCTGAAATAACTGATCTCCAAAGGGAGGGACTGCCCGAAGCGAACCGCCACACCCATTTAGCTAGTAGGCCAATATTTAAAGCTTTCAAGCTCCCAATTCCAAGGCCTCCGTTGCTCTTATCGTTTAGAGCTAAACTCCACGAAACCCAGCTTATCTTCTTATTATCGGCCGAACCTCCCCAAAAGAAATTAGCCCTAAGGCTTTCAAGCTTCTTAATAATTTTCTCGGGTGTTTTGAACAACGAGAAAAAATAAGATCCAAAGCTCCCGAGTACGGATTTGATTAAGGTAATCTTCCCACCGGTAGAAAGGGTTTTGGCCTTCCACACACTCAATTTCGATTGGAATTTATTTATAATTGGCGCCCATGATTCAATTTTATTCATAGAAGAGCCCATAGGAACTCCCAAATATGTGAAGGGAAGGGAGCCGACCAAGCAGTGATGTCTAGAGGCCATGACCGCCACTTCTTCTTCATCAATACCAATACCAAACAAGTTACTCTTTCCGAGATTCATCTTTAAACCGGAAGAGAGAAAAAAGCAACGTAAGATCCGAATGAGATTTGAGACGTTACTTTCCGACCATTCTCCAATAACAATGGTATCATCCGCGTATTGTAGGTGCGAAATTAGTGGCCCGTTGTTAGGAAGGGAAATTCCTTGAAAAATTCCTTTAGATCTCGCTTCCTTCATTGCAAGATTAAAAGCCTCGGCCGCAATTATGAATAAGAAAGGTGCAAGAGGGTCACCTTGTCTAACCCCGCTTCCCATCTTAAATTCCCTAGAAGGTGAACCGTTTAAGAGAACCGAGATAGATGCGGAGGACAAACATCCGTAGATCCATTTTCGCCACTTTTTCCCGAAATTCATGTTTTTCATAATATCAAGCAAAAATTCCCAATTAAGAGAATCAAAGGCCTTTTCAAAATCAATCTTGAAGAGCATAGCATTTTTTTTTCCTTGCTTTGATCCAAGCAATAACCTCACCAATAATAAACAGGCCATCAAGGATGTTTCTTCCTTGAATGAAAGCCGTTTGCTCTTCACCTATCACCACCTTAATTACTTGAGCCAATCTATTTGCTAATACCTTAGAGATTATTTTATATAAGCTGTTGAGCAAGCTAATGGGCCGGAAATCGCCAAAATTAATAGGTGAGCTAACCTTTGGAATTAAAGCAATAAATGACGAATTGCAGCCGTTATCAAACACGCCATGCACCTCAAAATGTTTTACCGCCAAGACAAGGTCCGGCTTGATAACATCCCAGAATTTTTTGAAAAAAGCAGATGAAAATCCATCGGGACCCGGAGCTTTTTCCGAGCCAATGCTCCAAACCGCACTACGAATTTCTTCTTCGGTGATCGGGACAGTAAGTCCTTCAGATACAACTCAAGTCATATCATTAATGGAGAAAAAATTAACCGAACCCCTAATGTGAAATTCGCCCGAATAAAAATACAACTTTTACCACTTCTATTGCATGGTAATATAACAATATGAAAAAGAAACATATTTTTCAATAATATAAGTTACAAGCTGTTATTTCATAATCGTATGGCTTTGTAAATTAGTTTGGGGTCTTACTTGAACCAGCGATGGTGGATTGAAAAAGAGAAGAGGTGAAGAATACAAGTGCCACAAGCACAAACGTTGCAACAATTGGTCTCATTTTTTTTCTTTGTATATTGTGTTTGAATTCACAAAATATATGTGGGAGACATTTGGTGCCAAAATGGTCCAAAATTTATAGTGTGGAAAAGGTTGGTAAGAGAATTTAGAAGAAATACGAATATAATCCCTCAATTATTTTCCATCCGCTATTTTGTTCCTTTCTGTATGCAACACATACGAAACATATATTGACACATACGTTGATGTACCATATGCACCTAACAACTTTATATGGTCGGTTTGGACATAAGCCATAAGAAAATTATTCAGGTCTTATAAAATTTAGGAAGAAAAAAATGAGCGAAGTAAATATCACAAAAGAAAATGACCAAGCATATAACTTAAGTATTGAACGATACTTTTAGTTCAGAGGAAAAAAATTATATTTATTTGGGAAAAAAAATTTACTTAAAAAATCCATTTAAATTTTTGCCCATGACCCAAACAATTCATCTTCTACCATATATATGTATACACCTATATGCTCCAGGTTTAGCCAAAGGCTAGAATTTTTTAAAGAGCAAAGCCATAGAACTATACTAATTCGAAAAATCTTGTAACGATATTTTAAACGATATCATTGTTACTATGTATATTTTTTTTAACACTTTTGCTATTCTTAACTTAAAAAGCTGTTTATAATTTTATATAATACTCCCTCCGTCCCATAATTATAATCCACAGATAAAAATCATATATTTTAAGAAAAATGTATTTATTATATTGTCCAACTAATAAAATTCTACCTTTACCATCTAACTATTTTTTAATTGATAGAATTTTGGGGTAGACAATAATTTTGGGACAAATTAAAAAGGAAATATGAATAATAAAATTAGGACGAAGGGAGTAGTCTATTATTATTACTAGCAGGGTACCCGCGCAATGCGGCGGCGGGTACCCAGAAACTATATTTCGTGGCGAGCAAGTGTTGTTCGTTTACACGGTTTTTCCAACAATAATTGCGCAAATGAATGATTTTTTCCGTCTTTAAAAATTGCAATTAGTAATCATTATCATCTAGAACATAATAATACATTTAAGTTAACCAACAAACTTAAGGATTATAATTAAAGAATATGTGAGCACACAAACAAATACCTTGATCATGGAAAGTTCGATATAATATGTTTTCTATTTAAAGTTGGTTGTTTATTTGTTCTAAAATAAATTGTCATTTAGAGCAACTGGTTAACACACAGTCAGATTTCACAAGAGGTCTTGTGTTCGAATCCTGGAAGCAACACTTTTTTATTTTTGTGGTGTTGAAGAAGTTACTAAAAGTGGAAATGTCATTAAGTTTAAGTTTAAGGAGTTGCTATGTTTAGTAGTCCTAAATACTTTATAGATAGTATAGATATAGATAAATGACCCATGTATAGTTTATGTGAATTGTGAACAAACGAGATTTTACTAAAAACCCCATCGGGGATACATTGTTAATGGTGATAAATGCAATATTAGAAAGAGATGGGAAAAACCATAAAAATAACAGAGAGTTGAGACCGGTGCCAATGGTGACGGCAACTGACGCCGTCAGTTGCTGCCAACTCAGCGCCACGTCAGCATACAAACTAACTAACACTAAACTGACGTACTCATGCCAACAGCACTCCGTCACTTCACCAAATTTGGGCCCCACCATTTACTTTTCTTTTTCTAATAAAAATATATAACTAATTAAAACATATAACTAATAAAAAAAAATTACATAAAAAAGACATTAATAAAAAAAGACACTAAAATAATTAAAAAAAAAGACATTAATAAAAAAAAGACATTAAAATAATAAGAAAAAACATTAATAATTAAAAAAAAGACATTCAAACTAAAAAAAACTACTAGTCAAGAGATTCATTGTCGTCTTCGTCTTCGCCAACCGGTCCTTGTGTTCCCGAACCCTCACCGTCACCCTCCTCGTCAACCTCGTGAAAAATCGCCAAATCCTTATGAAATTGCTTTGCAATTGATTCTTGAGCGTTTTCAAGCATTTGCTTACGACTTTCGTCAAGGTCGTTCGGTACTTTTGTGGCTAGGAATTTCCAAGTTTTCAAAATCAATTTTTTATGTGCCATTTTTGCAACCTTAGCGATAATGTTTGTATGCTTATCGGAGGTTTGTTTAACCACGTCCAAAGTGTCCACCTTAATGGACCTTCGGGAACTTGCGGCATCGGACGAAGACGAAGTTTTTTTACTTTTCTTGCTAAGACTGCGGCCGGGGAGGGTGGGGGGGGGGTGCTCAACGGGTCATCTTGGAACAACGCATGCATGTTAGCCGGTGCCGTCGTCCTTGGATCCATGCTCGCCGGTTCGGTGTCTTCATCGAGGCTTATCGACTCGGTATCCATGACGCCCACTGAAAAATAGAACTTTGGGCAATCTTTTACCACTTCCCAACAGTCTTCGTATATAAAACTACGGCCAATATTTTCACGGAATTGTTGACGAGAAGCTTTTAGAACGTCCTCGTCTCGCGTACCGCTTCCACGCATGTCATTTAAAGAATTGTATATAGCACTGAAATTTTTCACGTCAGCCGCTATTTTGGACCATTTGCCCGTTAGTTGGTTCGTGTTACGCTTCACAGAAGCAACCGAGTTGAAGTCCGCGAGAATTTGACCCCAATGGACGATATTTTTTTTTACTATTCCCCTTAACACCATCTTCAGAGTTATGAATCCAACGTTTAGCTAAAATCACCTCGTCAGGGGTTGACCACTTTGTTTGTGCCCTTTTTGGCACGACTTTTTCTTTCCCTTTTTCCATCCTTTTTTCTTTCCCTTTTCTTGTGGGTGTCGGTTCTGGTTGGGTGTCCCCCACATTTTCGGTTGGTGATGGTGATTGAAAATTTTGTGAATAGATAGGTGTGTTTGGAGGATGTTGTTGGAATTGGATGTTGGGTGGTGGTTGTTGGTATTGAAAGTTTGGTGGTGGTTGTTGGTATTGGTAGTTTGGTGGTGGTTGAGAGTAATGGAAGTTGGGTGGTGGTTGTTGGTATTGGTAGTTTGGTGGTGGTTGTTGGTATTGGTAGTTTGGTGGTGGTTGAGAGTAAGCCCCAAAACTAAGCGATGGTGTCGGGTTGCTTGTTTGACCAGACGAAGAACCGGCCGGTGAGGGTGGGGCGTCAATCGGTGTTGAATTAAATAGCTCCCACACGTCGTTGGATACCGATGATTGACGTCTTTTGGACATTTTTGAAAACTTTGGGAGGAAGTATGATTTTTTTGAGAGAGAAAGAAGGTGAATGTGATGTAAAAAATAGAAGAAATGAGTGGGTATTTATAGATGTAAATGAGGGGGAATTTTTTTTGATTTTTTTCGGATTTTTTTTGAATTTATTACCGTTTTTTTGTATTTATTACCATTTATTTTGAATTATTACCGTTTTAAAAAAAAAGTTTTTTTTATTGGTTGATAGGGTACGGCCGGCCCCACAAAGACGCTCCTCCTCCTCCGTCTCTTCTCTCGTCTCGAAACCGGCTGGCGGAAAACCGGCGAACCAACCGGCGGTCCGTGCCAACGGCGCCGGTACTGGCGGCCAACCGGCGATGCCCAACTGGCGGACCGTTGGCACCGGTCTGAGGGGCAATTGTATAAACTGATATAAAATGAGGATGTTTCTTATTGGGAAATTATAGTTGAAATCGACTTAGTTCCCAAAATAAACCAAAATCTAAACTTAATTCTCCAAATAAATTTATGCGGATTTCTCAAAATAAATAATGAGGTTTGATGTTTTTTGTGCGACTATACTACATTTTTTTTGTGCAATTAGACATTATGTGTGCGCCTTGTGTACGGACATATCATTTTTTTGTGCGACTAAACATATTTTGTGCGAAGAGAGGACACTTGTCAATTTTTATGTTGAGATCGCAAAGTTTTACCATCTATTTTTAGAAATTTAAATATAATTTTTTTTTTATTGAAGTTTTGATTCTTACTTTGTCTATTTCTCAGAATCACCGGTTGAAATTCGATGGCATGCCAAAACTCTGGACATTAAGCTTTATTTACTTGTACTTTTCAGAAGAATGACAGGATGTGTGTGGTACATTCTGGAAGCTGGATACGAATCATGTGAATTATCGTGGCTTATTAGAGTTTTTTAATCCATAGTAAATTTGTTAGAAAACTTATAGAGTTTTTTACAATGTTTTTTTGGAATATTAAAGCTCCTAACTTAGTTTTCTTACAAGAGTTTTAGCTTTTATTTTATTTTTTTAAATCTTAAACAAAAAAAAAAGCTATTTGAAGCGGGTCTTAAAAATATTAAACTTAAAATAAAAATTTACTACGATATCCTCAAATAATTACATTCCAATCACATTCAACTCTTTCATACATGATACTCCGTATGTCCTTATATGTAATTAACCATTTACAACCTCAGCTAATTGCCGGACATTTTTTTTTTATAAATAAAAAATTCAGTTTTCAACTCTAAATAAAAGTTATTTATACATATCATATGTATCTCGTATAATTATTACATAAGATCTATGTAAGTTAGACATTAGAAAAGACATAATATTTAGTGAGTCTAAGACCAAATTATTACACAAGATTTATATAGATTCATCAAATTCAAAAGGGTTATAAGGTTATTAAAATACATTGTTTTGGTTAAAAAGAAGAACGATCAAGAATGATCTTGTAAAGGTGATCGATCATCTAGAATTCTCGAATGGTGCTGAGACAGAAAAACACTAACATATGATAGGATAAGACCATTTGTGGCTAACAGATATGTCTGGTGTGTACTATAGATACATTTTGTAGTTGAATGAGTTAAAAGTAACTAATATTACGATTGGTTAAAAACGAAAACTAAACGTTTCTCCCCTCAAATTCACTACATCAGTAACATAAATTTAGGAATCTATGATTATTTTTATGATATGCTCATATAAATGTTTCATGTTCTTAATTATTTTTGCAATAAAATCGGATGATAGATATATTTGAAAATGTTCACACTACTCATATTTTTTTTATTCTTTCTGGTTTCAAATTAAGCATATTTCTTTTTGAAGTACGCTTTTTTATTCCTCAAAAAGCATTTTTTTTTCCTTTCTAACCCTAGGTTTCTTTGGCACCAGCCATAATCCACCCTGAAAAATAATAGTTCGATCTGGCTTGTTGAGGCATTAACTGAAGTGAGCATAAGTCGAGACTCAAATCCTGATCTTTATATCCCTCAAAACCTTTCAAGTGAACCCATGAGTTATGCGAATGCCTGTACCAACCTTGAACTAGTTATCTATCGGAGTGCAAGAGAACTTGCAAACTCTAGGTGGTTGGTAAGTACGTTTATGTATTAATAAATAATACAACGTTTATCGTAATAAAAATTAAAGTGTTTTTTTGAAGTTTTTACACCAATATTAATGTTTATTTTCTTGAAAAGTAAGCGTTATTTTCTTTATATTTTTCTGTATGATCCGTAATGTTTCCTTTTTCTGCAATATTTTCCAATACATAACAACAAATAGAATATATTATTTAGTTATGTTATTTTATAAATTAATTTTATCCTTCTTTTTATAAAAAAGAAGACGATGTTGGAGACATCAGACATGAATTGACTTCCACTCTCCTGAAGTTAGTGGGGATTGAGGACAATGTGCCATGTATCAAATTTGTTAAATTGGATATGTATTCTTCATATACAATGCAAACAATTCGAACTTATCTTATCTTACTAATATATAAAGCATTTAGGACTTCCTTTTATGGTATGTCCTTAATTTTCAACCTTACTATTTCTAGAAATATCTTAATTCTTATAACGACTGAAAATAATAAAACGCAAGCCACAAGATTCGATCCCATGACCTTGGGAATAGAGGGTTCATGCCTTTCCATCTCAACTACATTGGATTTTTGTTATTTTTTCCTTTTCAATATAATTAATTATTCACATGAATGTGCAATAAGCCAATAACTGCTAAAATTTATGAGGTAAATGACCTCATTTTAAATAATCCTTTTAATTACCTTTAATTTACAATATTAAATTTTCTATTTAATTATCTTTTACTGTATATATTATATATTTCAGACTTTGTCAATTTAGCAAACTTAAATTTTAGCTAACGAGCTTGCTATCTCGGTAAATATTTGTGCTTAGGAAAAAATTGACACCCCAAGGACTTAAACTTGCGAGTTTCATGTTATTAGCAAAGAACTTTAACCACAGACATATCATTTTTTTTTACCACCACCCGCGACTACAATCACTACCATCACAATCACTACCGAACACACCATCACTACTGCCACCATCATACAATCACTATCATTATCACAAAATATAGTTACAGGGACTCGTCGCCGCATTGTGCGGGTACCCTGCTAGTCTTTTTAAACGTAGTCGTTTATGAGTTGAAGTAAGTTTCAATTGTAAGACTTATCAGAAAAGGGAAACAGGTAAAATAAAAGACACGATATGTCAATTGGTATCTCATATGTGCATGACATCAACAATTATGATATAGAATAACTTAATTAATTAATTTTTTTTTATCAGATTCTAAATCTACCTTAACATAAATGGCAACCCTAAGCATGACCACACTAAAATTATTATCACATTAGATACTATCTAAATAACCACATCATATCATTTTAAAGCACCCACCAAAATATTGAGGGAGACGTGCTCCACTTTGTTTGCCACCTAAGACGACAACACTGGAAGCCTTGCCCATACCCACCAGCCACACGTGTTCACTTAATTACCTTACCTAGTGGGACCACCATTGTGGGAGTTCATGAGCTTAAAAAGTGAGGATTTCATAGGGTGGTAATGAATGAGGTTGTTGCTGCTGCAAAACGTAGCCGTTAGCTTTCCTATAAATAATTATTTTGAGAATGGAATATTTTGTAGTGGTTGAATAAATGTCGTCACATATTGGCGTGTAATACTATTCTTAGTTGATTATGAGCACATTTTGCAGAGTTACATGAATATTAGGTTTATGTTTGTGGTTTGAGATGAGAGTAAAAAATGGTCTATACTTCTTCCGGCCAGAACAAGAAAACAGACTAACTTTTATGGTCGCTAAGCGAGTTTTGGCCAAATATACCTATTTTCAAGATCGTTCGCAACCAAATGATCTTTTTTTGAGCCAGAACATAAATTATAACTTTGCGATCAAACATTCTAAGACTATTTTCATGTTGGACAAATATTACAATTACAACAAGATCCTAAAACATCTACACCTTATATTTAATGAAAAATTATAAAAACTAATCTGTACAAACTTTTATCTGAAATTGGGGCCATTTTCTCCCCCAAAAATACAAAACCCGCCTGGAAACCATGCTGTAATATGATGCAACGATGATCGTAAATCCAGTTCAGATGACATTAACTGTAACTACTGCTGCAACACAAGTATAAAACAAAAGATTAGAATAACACAACGTTAATAAAAAGGTAAAGAAAATTGATTTTTAGGAATAGAAAAACAAACTCACCAAGCAAGAAAATCAGAACAAGTACCGAAAATAACATTTGAGTAGGGCGACTATACTGCACATAATATTGTGACCTCTGTAACTGTCTTTGAACAGCACCATACCACCCATATTCAATACAACTCTTACTCATTTCATAACACACATTAACACCCTTTCAAAAATAAAATAAAAATCATCAATATAAGATTGAATCATATAAAACCCGAATCAACAACACTCACTCTGCTTACAGCCAGACTCTCAGGCAATTTATTGTGATCTATAAGCTTCAATTTCTTGTAACCATTTTTTTAAAAATTTCGATGCGAACAGGATAGTATTCAAAAAACCCAGAAAAACTCGGGGGTTTTCGAGGTGGTTGTTCTGTTTTCTCATCAAAACCACCAACAGAAAGATTATCACCAACATCAATAATCCAAGAACCAATATCAGCACCGGCACTAGCTGTCCTTCTATGTTTAGAAAAGTTGTTACGAGTATTATTCAACAGATTCTTGTTGGATTCAGGTGTTGACTAGTCAACTACATCCTCGTTTTCATCATCGTTTAAACCAACTTGTGCAGGTTTTTTTATTACAATACAATCCCGAGAGAAATAATGCAAGCTCATCGCTCTCTCCTTCACTGAGATGTACCCATGGCCTAGGTGGCTTTCCTGGTGTAATTGTCAATTCGTCTAAACATTTTTCAACTTTTGAAACTTGATCTTCCATTGCACGGTGTCTGGTTTTAGTATCATTGCAGGATAATTCGCTGTAACTGTGTTCGACAGCCTTTCCGAATTCCTCCCAACTGCGAATTTTTCATAATAATCATTACAATTCACAACACAAACTGGATGCTGATAATCGAATGGCGCGTATTGATCACTTGCCATTTAGCAGTAGCAAGTGCAGTACGTAAGTCTCTTTTAAATTCATCTATTTTCCATACAGATGGTTCTTTTAATGTGTGAAGTAGGGTTCTATATGACGCTGTCAAGACCCCACTGCTTTTCTGGTGAAGGTTACGACGCGTGGTGCTCGGTCAAACCATTACATTTGGTCAAAATTATTGATTTTCTCAGAGACAATGTTTTAAAACCCGGGTCGACCTGGTCGGGTCAAGCCGGTCAACCCAGGACCCGGGGAAGACACCGGTTCAATAGTAGTTGGGTATTTAATGTATAATGACCCGTTGAGATCTGGGCGGTTTTGATCGAACCCGACGACCCTGAAATGATTAGCTCAAAAACTCTTAAAGTTTTCTGACTTTTAATATTACTACTAGTCGTTTACGCACAACAATGCCCCGGTTAAAAAAATATAAATGAAACGGGTCAAATTGATCACAAGTAGAAGGTCAACCCATATAATGAGGATTCTGGTCAACTCTCGTTATTCACTTTTAATTAACAGATGTACAGTACAAGCGTAAATGTAAATTTCACTTTAACAGGTCGACATGTTAAAAATTGCATAATAATCGAATATTACCTTACGGGTTGACCCGTTCAAGTCTTTTTGCCCATTTTGAGAATTTTCTAATGATCATTTTTGAAAAGAAAATCAAAATTACTTTCCGATTCAAAATAAGTGATACACTTTGGGTTTCATAATTTTTGAGGTAAAAGATTATAACGATTATTAAATTAGATTAATTGGATGGTTAGTGGAGAATGAGTCCCACTTTTTTGAATAAAATGAGGTTAATGATGTTTAAAAGTAAAATGTAAGGGTAAAGGGGTCATTTCACTTTGTTAAAGTAGATAGTTAGAGGGTGAGGGTCTCATTATCTTTTACTAAATAAGATAATTTTCCAAAGTGTATCACTTATTTTGAATCGAAGGAAGTATGTGTTTAGTTGCATTTGTTAATGATGGCTAACAAATATTCCCTCCGTCTAACAAAAAAAAGTTCTCATTTCACCTTAGAGTTTTGTTCTACAAAAAAGTTTTTATTTCTCAAATTAAAGGACTCACTTAATAAAATAATATTATTATCAGTGATTCTACAAATAAAACACTTTCTCCATCCAATCTAACCATATATTTTAATCAAAAATATTACTAAGTATCCCATCACTGACTATCTCCTTAAAACTTTTTTTGTGAGAGGGAGGGAGTATTTGTGATTGATTTAATTTGGTGTTCTAACTGAATGAAAAAGATTAAAATCAAGGTGTTTGTTTGTTCAACATATAACTAACTGAATGAAATAAAAATTATATTAAATGACAAAATTGCCCATCTTATAAAAATGAAATTCATTTTAAATTATATAATCATCATACTGTCTTCATGTGATTTCTAGAAAACCCTTTAAACTCACTCATGTGATTTTGACCAACAACAATCTTCATCCTCTCCACTTTTTTTGTTTCCTGAATATAAGCCAAAACTTCAACTCATACAATAATCTTCATCATATCATTTCTTAAACATTTTCTAAGATATATGCAAGACAATATAATACATGTTATTTAATTTTCAGGACGCGAGAAAGGAATAGTATGGAAGTGAAGAATCTGCCATTGAAAATTTTAGATTCAAACTTTATGGCAGAAACTTGGGTTTTAATATTGTGGATTGGTGATTTAGTGGCTGGAAAGGGTGATTTGGTCATTTCTATTTTGTGATGGATTAAAAACAAGGGAGGCTAAAGAATGAAAAAGACGGTTATGGATTGAATGGGATGAATTACTTATTCCTTTCCATCATTCCATGTTTTCGTTGTAAAGGAATATGGTTATCCATTCCGTACCATACCAAACGGACACATAAAGGGGTAGAGATAAATCTTTCACGTTTCAGATCCTACCTCCGACGAATTGAACGGTGTCTTTCTTCCTTTTTCGTTCCTCTCCCAATCGCCATCTATTCCCAAACGTCATCTCCTTCCAACCCTAACCGACATCTCTCAACCGGAGATTCCCTAAACCGTCACCACCGTTTGTATCTATAAATACAAGACCTTGCGTTCGTCAATGTCAAACTGCTACATTCGCATCATTTCAAACCTTGCGGGCACGACGGTCTTTTAATTCGGCTTTTGCTTTCACCGACAATCGTCTTTTCCGACTGAAATCGGGATCAACCATGGCCGTTTAGAATGCTTGTTTAGACACTGCTACAGTTACATCGTTTTCCTCTTTGATTGAGATACTATATACTCTTCTCCTATCGTTTCAATCTGATTAGGTGAACTCTTGCACTTCCTTCTACAGTTCCAATTCCATAGGATAAATTATGGACCCTTCAGTTGAAAGATTTTCCATGTTACGTTGTAATCCTTCCATATAGATCGGTCACAGTTTGGGAAAAGTTGATGGATCAAAGATTCAAAGGTATACGTTTCATTTCCCTCAGATTTCTTAATTCGCATCAAATCTCAACATTCTTCATATATGATTGATTACATGTAACAAATGCTTGCTCTTCTTGCAAACTAACTGTTTGATGAAATGCTTCAATGAAAAAAAGTTTGAATTTACGTTTTTCTAACCATTTCTTATTGGGTGTTATATGATATTGAGTGTTAGTATATGATATTTTTTCATTTCTTTACGACGAATTAATCGTTTGTGGTCTAATTCTTGCAACCCACAATCTTGAAAATAGGTTTCCCTTATATTGTTTTGTGTAAACGGATTTTTTAATGATACAGATTACATGTTTTTGTTTTTAAGATAAGATGATTGATGATTTTGTGTTATAACTTTTTCTGCATTTATGTGTTAAATCAAGCTTGTAAATCGACTTGAGTCATTGATGGGACTAACTTTTGCCACATCATAAGTATGTTTATAAGTAAAAAACTAACCTAGACAATTTGGAAAAGTTTGTTACCTAGATCAGGCTTTAGTAAAAAATTACAAATTTGTAGATGAAATTGTGTATGTTTCCGTTGTAAAAAGAATGGGAACTTTAGTATGCCTGAGAGTTCCATGTATCCATCTGCATATACATTTGGTAATTATGTTTTTTGTGTTCTTTTTTAACTGTTTCTATAGAAGGTTGTCATTCATTCACTTGAATCAGATCTTAAATGTTTATGCATTTCAGTTATTGTTATAATGCAATTTTTTTCCTTATGTTCGCCCATTTGACCCGTCTCATTTATCCTCTTCTTCACCCGCACATTATTATTAGAAAAAATTTATGTGTTAATCACATTTACAGAAATATTATTAAATGAGTAGAAGTCAAAGTTTCCATTTGATCTAATCTATTTATCCATTGGACCTGTTTACTCTTTAGTTAAATTCCATTAACCATTCGACCCGTTTCAATTGTCTTTTTTACCCGCACATTGCGGGGGGCAAATGACTAGTATCTCAAAATATACACCAACTCAATTCCAACTAAAAGCAATCGGACTCCTAACAACATATTTTCCGCTAGACCATGCAAGATGACCAAAACTTGTAGTTCCTGCAGGCATAGAATTAGCAATGAATGTCACATTATACACCTTCTTCTCATTTTTCTCCATAAATGTCAACTCTTCCGGCTCAACTTTGATCTTCACAGCCGTCATTTTTGACAATATTCTAACCTTGTATGTTTCTGGAGTGCCAACATTAGTCAGAGTCCTTGTGTATTTAATTCCATGGCTTCGTAAAGGAACCGCAAAAGACGGGTAGTTGTATTTCTTTCCCATTGAACAAATAAAATTCCCGCCTGAAAACATCTTAATAGAAGTTGAATTGTAATTTAAAGCACAAAGGAAGCTCAGGTAGTCATCAGTAGACGCATCATACACAAGTCCAGGATCAAGGGCTGAAACCGTGTCCAGCACCATGATCAAACGGTGTTGATGGCATTCCAGTTGCAAAATCCCGTATCCCTTCACCATTTTTGTAAGTGGTATATGCTGTTGTCATAAGTGCTGACTTTATAGCAGCTGGACTCCATTCTGGATGTGCTGCCTTGAGTATTGCGGTTAACCCACTTACGTGTGGGGACGACATCGATGTTCCAGATGCAATATTGAATTCCACACGTCTACCATCATTCGGCTAACCCCGTGGGACCCACTTTACCGGTCCAACCGGCTAGGATATACACCCCTGGTGCTATGAGATCGGGTTTAAGTATTTTTGGTGTGATTGGGTTTGGAACTGAACGCTGCGACAACTGGTGATGGTTGGATGCCTAATTGAGTTCCTTTACTTGCAATCGTAGCCATTGGATTATGATTTGTGGCTATATATCTCTTTATTGCATCACCGGCTATCTGACCCACGGCCACAGTTGGTATGATATGGGCTTCAGCCACCAACTCTTCCCCAAATTCATCTGTGTTAGCTAGGATCATTCCTACACCACCACCCGCTTTTACAATTTTACCCTTCTCCAGCGTTCACACACCACAATTTTTCCAGCAACACTGGCCTTTGGTAGTGAACCTGGTCTACATAGATTACCGTTTTTTCTGTTACTGACATTACCAGCAAAAACCAGAGGCATCATGGAATCTGATAACGATTTTCCGGTAAAAATTGCTTCACTGGAGAATTTCTTTTTGTTTCCAAGGGTAACATAACCGGTGAAATCACGATCTAGTGTTCCTGCGCCTACCGTAGCTATCCATGGGGCAACGTTCATTAAGCTTAGAGGAGTGGGCCCGCCATTGCCAGCAGAGCATGCTACAAATATTCCTTTTGAAACTGCGTTGAATGATCCGTAAGCAATGATATCTATGAGGTAATCAGTAGCCGGTGATCCTAACGATAATGATAATATATCAACACCGTCTTCACTTGCTGTCTCCATTGCAGCTAGTATGTCACTGCCAAAACATCCGTTGAGCCAGCATCCTTTGTAAACTGCCAGCCTGGCATGTGGGGCCATCCCACGTGCCGTACCATTTGCAAAACCAAAGAGACTAGCCCCGGTGACTGTGGACCCCACTGCTGTAGTTGCAGTATGTGTTCCATGCCCGTCATCATCCATTGGAGATTTAGATTCCACTTTTTCATCAATCGGCCCGTAAGCCGCTTCATATGCTTTTGAAAAGTACCTTGCACCGATTAGTTTCCTATTGCAGCCCGTCTCACACCCGCCTTTCCACCGAGCGGGTATCGGGCCAAACCCGATGTCGTCTAGGCTCTTACTCCCAGGCCACACGCCAGTGTCCACCACTCCAACGATGACATCACCACCTGAGTTGGTCTCCAGATTCATGATGCCAGTTGCTTGTAGTCCAAGAAACTCAGGTGATCGTGTTGTATGAAGCTTGTATATCACTTCTTCTTGAACAGAGACAACCCCGTATTGTTGTTCAAGTAGAATCGCTTCCTCAACGGTTAGCCTCGCGGAATACCCGTGTATGGCGTTTTTGTAGGCATACAACATAAGATCAGTTGACTTGGATACTGATCTCATAGACGTTTCGTACCACTTAAAATGGTCTGAAAAAGCCGATGGCATAACAGATTTGTCCATGTGAACAATATACGTCTTTTGACTGTGTTTCCACTCTGCCACCACAAAACGGTAACAAAACACCATCATCACCGCCATCAGGAGGACAAGATTCTTTTGCTTCATATTGTTATAATTTCTGGGGCAACTGCTTGTGGAGAACATATGTTTGATGTATCTCCTTTTAAAGTGATGACAGCATCTCCTTTGTTATTGCTATTTGTTAAAAGTCAATAGAAAAGAATCTAATTCTTCATAGGTGGCTAATGCATCTCCTTTTAAAGTGATGGCAATAACACATAGATAATCTTAATTAAGTTTGTTGGGGGCAACATATACTCAGTAATATAACACACTTCCATTTAGGGGTGTTTGTTTTAGCTTATGAATTGGCTTATAGGTTATGTTGTATAAAATATAAATGCTTATAGTTTATAATGTATGCTCATAAACTCTTGAAGAGTACTTTTTTTAGCTTATAAGCTTATTTAGTATAATGACAAAAAAAAATAAAAAAAATTAAGTGAATAAGCTAATATATCATGGTTAAGAGGTGAAAGAAAGAAAAAAGAAATAGAAAATTAAGAAATAAATTGAACAAGAAATATATTAGCTTATTATAAGCTAAGTATATAAATGTAGATCAACTATGTATTACTACATTATTGTTTGGTATGGACATTATATAACTTAAATCTTTTTCACTTTTGTATCAAGTGAGAAACCGTTACAGATTTATGCAATGATAGCAAGGAATTTACATTGCTTGATCCAAAGCAGAAATATCACAATATTATTTTTTTACAGTAATCATACCCAGCTAAAAGCTATTGGACTACTTACAACGTATTTTCCACTAGACCATGCTAGACGACCAAACCCCGTAGTCCCTGATTCCATAGAAGTAGCAGTAAATGTCACCGTATATACCTTTTTCTCATTTTTCCCAATAAATGTTAACTCACTGGGCTCAACTTTTATCTTCACAGCCCGTGTATTTGAGGATATCGAAACCTTGTACGTTGCTGGTGGGCCCACATTTGTCAGAGTCCGTGTGTACTTAACAACGGTTGGTGCACTACTTCCACCATGTTCCCCTGAAGCAGTCAGTAAAGGAACCGCAAAAGACGGGTAGTTTAGATCTTCTACTCTGTACTTGTTGCCCATTGTACACGTGAAATTTCCACCTGAAAACATCTTAATAGAAGTCGAACTGTAATTCAGAGCACAAAGGAAGCCTAGGTAGTCTTCAGTGGAGGCATCGTATACGAGACCAGGATCTAGGGCTGAAACAGGGTCCACGTGTCCTGAACCATGATCAAACGCTGATGATGGCCTCCCGGTTGCAATATCTTGTAGTCCTTGACCGTTTTTGTATGTGGTGTAAGCTGTTGTCATGAGTGCTGATTTGATAGCCGATGGGGTCCACTCTGGGTGGGCTTCCTTGAGCAGGGCAGCTAACCCGCTTACGTGTGGGCACGACATCGATGTTCCCGACACGATGTTGAATTCCACACGTCTTGCATCTTCGGTTAACCCGGTGGGACCGACTTTATTGGTCCAACCGGCTAGAATATTCACCCCGGGTGCTATGAAATCCGGTTTCAGGATCTCGGGTGTGAGCGGGTTTGGACCCCGCGAACTGAATGCTGCTAATACTGGTGACGGTTGAACACCTAATTGGGTCCCACCGGATATGATCGTAGCCGTTGGATTATGATCTGAGTTTATGTATCTCTTTATTGCATCGCCGGCTTTTTGACCTATGGTTGAGCTCGGTATTAGATGGGTGTCAGCCACAAGCTCTTCTCCATATATTTCGGTATTGGCTAGAATCATTCCTACACCACCAGCCGCCTTAACCACCATCCCCTTTTGCACCCTAGAATTCATCCCGCGTTCACACATCACAATTTTGCCTGTAACCCGACCCTGTGCTAACGAGCCCGGTAAACATAGATTACCATTTGTCGTGTTAGTAACATTACCCGCAAAAACCAACGGAATCATTGAACCCGATAACGGTTTCCCACTATAAAGTGACACACCCGCAAATTTCAATTTGTTCCCGAGAACAACATAAGCCGGAAAATCACGGTCGAGAGTTCCCGCACCAACTGTAGCGATCCACGGGGCAACGTTTGATAGGCTTAGAGGAGTGGGCCCGCTATTGCCAGCAGAGCACGACACGAATATTCCTTGTGACGCCGCTTTAAACGCGCCGTAAGCAACTGAATCAATTGTGTAATCAGAAATCGAGCCTCCTATTGATAGTGATAAAACGTTCACGCCATCCGTGATTGCCTTTTCCATTGCGGCTAGTATGTCACTACCAAAACATCCACCGAGCCAGCACGCCTTATAAACCGCCAGCCTGGCACGAGGAGCCATCCCGCGGGCCGACCCTTTTGCAAAACCAAAGAGACTAGCCCCCGTGACCGTGGACCCGGCTGCGGTAGTTGAAGTATGTGTTCCGTGCCCATCATCATCCATAGGAGATTTGGATTCAACTTTTTCGTCAATCGGCCCGTAAGCCGCTTCATACGCTTTCGAAAAGTACCGTGCGCCGATTAGTTTCTTGTTACAGTTTGATATAGTAAAACCCGTGCCCGTTTCACACTCGCCTTTCCACCAACCGGGAATCGGGCCAAACCCAGTGTCGTCCAGGCTCTTGCTTTCGGGCCACACGCCCGTATCCACCACTCCAACGATGACATCACCACCTGATCTCGAATCTGAAAACATCATGTCACTTTTTTCTAGCCCAAGAAACTCGGGTGACCGAGTTGTATGAAGCTCATATATCATCTCTTCTTGAACCGAAACAATCCCGTGCTGTTTTTTGAGTATAACTGCTTCCTCAACGGTTAGCCTCGCAGAAAACCCGTGTATAACGTTGTTGTAGGCGTACAACATATTTGTGGATTTTGACACTGATTTCATAGACGTTTCGTACCACTGCAGGTGATCAGAAAACGTCAACGGCATAACAGATTTGTCCATGTGGACAATATACGTTTTCTGATGGTGTTTCTGGTCTGCCACCACCAAAAAATCGTTGCAAAACACCGCCATTAACGCCATCAGGGCAAGAAGCCTGAACTTCATCTTGTTCAAATTTGTGGGCTGTTTTTGCAACTGTTGGTGGAGATCATATGAGGATAATTCTGAATTATTTAGTGGTATTAGCTGTTAATAAGATGTTAAGATATATATGGGGCATGCATAAGTTGTTATTATCATGGCTTTCAAGTGAGTGGACCAACTGATTGGACTCTTAATCAATGAGTTTTGCCATTTGCTAAAAAGAATCTTATTCTTCTTGCGTGGCCATTATTAACATGCATCTTTTTAAATTGATGGCAACCCAACCCAAAAACATTATTCTATAGAATGTTAAAAGCAATGGAGAATTCAAAGTCAATTGGGGTTTTCAAAAAAATTAAGTGAAGATCACATACAAATTTTCTACTAAATTTTTTTTACCATATTTTTTTTTCTGTATGGATAGCCCATTAAGTGGTAGCGATACATCCCACATATAAATCTCGCCATTGAGTGTACCTTAAAATTAATTAAAATTATCGAAAATAACATGTGGTTCGCAGCCTTTAGGTTCAATTTATCGTCCACTCATCTAGTGTAACAGTGTTCTGATTTATTTTTTTATTTTTATTTTATTTAGTTTGTTCAAGACGTTTACACGTGTGCCTTAACATTATTTAGGTGTCCTCTAATTAGTCGATTAAAACTACTAATTTTAAGGAAAATCAACAAATCGTGTATGGGCCCTTGGATCCTGTTTATAGCTTGTTATCTATGATATATCAATGGTATCTTAAGTTGCAAAAATAATGTGTATATGATATTGTAGTTTATATGAGAAGGTTTATAGCTCAGCGGTATATGGTGTTTAGGTGTTCCATAAGGTTGTGGGGTCAAGTCATGTTGTGAAAAAAAAATGGTGTAGATTTAAGAGGTATGTGTTAGCCATTAAAAAAGTGATATTATTATTTATCTCTCTAATAATTAATTAATGGAAAAGGATTGATGATTGGTTTTAGTTGTGTTAAGCACTTGTACGTCTTTATGACTAATTATCAACTATGTTTTATGACTTTAACTTAAGATAAGGAATCACTTAGTTGCAAAGTGTTGGTGGAAGGCACTATGGAATGAAAAGCTTTCACAAACTTTTAAAAGTTGGGATGGATGCATGGCCTTCTTTGGAAATGGATATATTATTAAAAAGAGACCAACGAAAAAAAAAAGTCATCGACTTCGCCAACGGTGGCCCGTTCTATCAGTCGATTGAGCACATGCATGAAGTGTTATAATTTTACGTTGTTTAATTGTGCGAGTGGTTCGATTTCTCTTGTGCTACTAATTACCCTCAATCTTCACCATATATTGAATCTCCGTCCGTAATTACTTTTTCTTGATGTGGCCTCTCACCTCATTGTTACCATCACTGTCGTTATCTCTTTTTGTTGTCGATTTGTGTTTCTAGAGCCGTAGAGGAATAGATGAAAGGATCTCTTGACAATTGAGAATTTAATTTACAGTAATTCGGTAGTTTTTTTGGGTTTTCACAACTGAAAAGTGAAGTAGAGATATATGGGCTCTAATTTTAGTCTTTATTATTCGTTGAGCTGGTTTTTTTTGTGTTTTTTAGATTCATTTTGGTACTTTAATAAAATTTTGAATGTTATTTAGTTAATTAATATGTACATAAAATCCTCATTTTTATTCTTTTTTGTAAATTTCATAACAAGCATAATTATGTTGGGTAAATTTACCTATTTTTTTTTCCAATTGAATGATTGCACGGAAATGTAAAGTGAGAGTAGGTCAATGTATCGTCCCATGATAAGCCAAGTAAACTAATATGTTTATTAGGTTTTATGTCAATTCAGATTACGGTTGTTAGATCCAAAATGACGACCCCTTGATTTGACGCATCTCGGTTTTAACTTAGCTAAAGGAATAACTATGTATTACTTATTCCCTTCGCTCATAAAGTTTATATACAACGTTAAAACAACAAACAAATATAAACAACAAATTTAGAAACATATTTAAAAAAAATAAACTATTGATTAAACGGTAAACAGTTGATTAAACCCTCATTTTGGTGCATGCACTATTCAGTTTTGGCCAATCAAGTCCCCTTGTCTTTTTCCATCCAAATCAAACATTAAATGATGCACATGTAATGTTTAATATATACAGGGCTTAAAAAACTGCCTTCGGATTTTAGTTCTTCGTTGGAAGCTGAGTTTACATTGGAAGAAATAAGATCCGCAGTTTGGTGTTGTGATTCAGAGAAGGCCCCGGGCCCGGACGGGTTTTCTTTTAGGTTCTTTAATTCGAATTGGGAGATTATAAAATATGATGTCTATAAGGCGATCGATTAAACACTTTGAAGAATGGGGTCAAATTTCTAATGGTTGTAATTCGTCTTTCATCTCTCTAGCTGCTAAATCAAATGATCCTCTCTCATTAAACGACTACAAACCCATTAGTCTAATTAGTGCTACATACAAGATTATTACTCCCTCCGTCCCACAAAAAACTTCCCATTTGATATGGGCACAAGTTTTAAGGGGATAGTTAGTGGTAGGGTCATTGGTAATAATTTTGATTAAAATATAAGATTGGTTTGGAGAGAGAAAGATGGTTAGTGGATAGTTAGTGGTGGGGTCCTTAGTAATAATAATATTTATTATGTGGAGCCCACCAATTGAATGAAATGGGAAGTTTTTTGTGGGACAAAAAATTAAGGTCAAATGGGAAGTTTTTTGTGGGACGGAGGGAGTACTAAAGTTCTTGCGATCAGGCTCAAAAAATGTACTGGTTTTTGTATCGATGATATACAATCAGCTTATGTTCAGGATCGTAACATATTGGATGGTCCTTTGATTATAAATGAACTTTGTTCTTGGGCTTTAAAAGAAAATAAACAAATGCTACTGTTCAAAGTTGACTTCTTCAAAGCGTTTGACTAGGTAAATTGGAACTTTCTGGATTCGATTATGCACCAAATGAATTTTGGTATTAAATGGAGAACATGGATTATGGCGTGTCTAAAGTCAGCTAGAGCTTCAGTGTTAGTCAACGGTTCCCCTACTAAAGAATTTCTGATGTCGAAAGGTGTTAGGCAAGGAGATCCACTGTCTCCTTTCCTATTTATTATTGTTATGGAAGGATTGAATGTCATGATGAAGGCGGCGGTTGAAAAAGGGATTTTTGACGGTATTTTGATCCCAAATTCTAACATTACAGTCTCACACTTGTTTTATGCTGACGATGCCTTATTTGTGGGAGATTGGTCTAAGAAAAACATTGACAACCTTGCGCGTATCCTTAACTGCTTCCATGTGGTTTCTGGCTTAAAGGTAAATTTCAGTAAATCTCGAGTTTTTGGCATTGGGGCAGATCCTACTGAAGTGATAAATTGGGCTGCGGGTCTGGATTGTGAGCCGGAAACTCTCCCGTTTTCATACCTCGGGGTCCCGGTTGGTGATAATATGAATAGAAAAGCTGCTTGGAAGCCCATAATTGATAAATTCCGCACGAAATTAACTAATTGGAAAGCTAGCACGCTAAGTTTTGGTGGTCGAATGACACTGGCTAAGGCTGTTTTGGGGGAACCTACCATCATATTTTCTTTCCTTATTTTCTGCTCCTATTGGTGTTATCAACGAATTGGAGAAAATTCAAAGACATTTTATTTGGAAAGATTGTCCGGGTAAGCATCCGATCCATTGGATTGCTTGGGATCTTCTTAAGTCCCCTAAGGAGATTGGGGGTGCTGGTTTAGGCTCCTTAAGAAATCTCAATTTGGCCTTAATCTCGAAATGGTGGTGGAAATTAAAATCTAACCCTCATGCGTTATGGGCTCGGGTTATTCGAGGTCTTCACAATCTCGATCATATGCCATTGTATCACTTTGCAAAATCTTCTACTGGTGGTACATGGGCTAGGATTGCTAAAGCAATAAATATTTTTTGGAAGCTTAATATTGATATTCAGGAGATTATAAAATCGGATGATAATGGTGTTACCTGGAAATCAGATTTTGTGGAAGACGGTAAGTTCAATGTTGCTAAAATCAGAAATAGGCTTGATCGTGCTTTTCACCAGGTGAGTCATATTGATTTCTGGTGGATAAATCTTGTTCCAAAAAGTGTGCTGTATTTTAATTGGAAAGCTCTGCAAGGCAGAATCCCGGTGGCTTCAGAGCTTGTTAAACGCAACATTCCTATTGGTTCCTCTATGTGTTCGTTATGCCAGAGTGTGGAAGAATCTGTTGATCATTTACTTGTCTCATGTACTCTTGCGCAACAATCATTATTTATGGTTTTTAAGTGGTGTGGTATTGATATTGTGTTGAATCAATTCAATTGTATGTCCGATGTTCTTGACTTCGTTAGAGGATGGAGTCGTTGCCCAAAGAAGTTGGAATTATTAACTAGTATTATTTATGGCTCTTTTTGGTGTATCTGGAAAGCTAGGAACGGCCGTATATTTAGAGGAGAAATGCAGACGCCTGTCGTGATTTTGGACTCTCTTAAATCCTTGGTGTATAATTGGAGGAAATTTAGGGGTCATAGAAATAATTTGGGGTGGGTTGAGTGGTGCTTGCACCCTCTCCTTTGTACTTAATTTCTTCTTCTTTTTTTCCTTCTTTGTTGTTTGTTTTGTTTCTTGTGCTCTAGCTCCTTGCTTGAGTTCTTTTAATTCCATTTGCCGGTTCCAAAAAAAAAACTAAGATATTAATATCATATTAAGCTGGAATTTCATCTCTTATTGAGCATATTAAAGTAATTACGGTCATCATTAGCATTGTCTTTATTGAGCATATTAAAATAAAGGTTTATTTTATATAAGGAGATTTAATAAACTCAAATTTACCAGTCTTATTTTACAAAAGAAATAAATAATAATAATAGAAGCAAAAAATATGTTTCATTAATGACTAATACCCATATTTATTTATTATAAAAGGAAATTTAAAATTCATTGAACACTTCTAATCTCATGTTCTTAATGCAAAAATTAGATGAGCCTTACAGTAATTACGGTCATGAGAGCATCTCCAATGAGAACTTTTTACAAAGTTTTTTACCTTTTGTCTAAGTCATTAGAAGGTAAATGAACTTCTAGTAAAAAACTTTTGCTTCAAAAGTTTTTTCTTCCATAAGTCATTCTCAAGACATACAAAAAACTTTTTTTACATTTATCAAAAGCTTATTATAAATTTTAAGTGAAAAGTTTATGTATCAATTACAATAAGTTATTGCAATGACTTAATCATTTGGATGTCTGATTAGTATTCACACATGCAGGAGGCACACATAGATGCTTTTTACTCATATTACCCGCAAACCCACGGTGAGTATAATTTCTCAACCATGCCTATAAAAATAGTTTAAAACATGCGCACACAAAAAAAAATAAAAAAATAAAATACCAACCAATAACAATAACAAACCCATAAATCTTACTACTTACTAATGCATTTAGGCCACCTTTTTTAGTAAGTTTAAGGAGCTCCTTAATTTTAAGTTTAAGGAGATTTCCACTTTTAGTAAGTTCTTTAACTAAAAAAATAAAGTGTTGCTTACAGGATTCGAACACAAGACCTCTCCTAAGGAGTCACTGTGTGTTAACCACTTCAACTACTTGATTATTTTGATTTATTTCAGATACTAATATATATAAGCTTTAACGTCACCAGAACTCAACCATCATTTCTCTATTTAAAAGGTCCATATTTACTTTCAAAAAAAAGGCCAATTTCGGATCTAATTCTACCATCACTAATGTCAGCACCTACCATCACTACGCACCACCACTCATCACCATCGCTATTGTCACCACCACCGGTACTGTAGTCACTTCGAAATATAGTTACGGGTACCCGCCGCCGCATTGCGCGGGTACCCTGCTAGTAATAAATAGTCCATGTTTAAACATCAATAGATATATTATTATCATATTTCCTTTTGGCAGGCACCAAATCGGATACGGGATAAAGTTTTTAAATGGTGGGGATTCCAATTCCAGTTTGATATGTTGTTGATTGAGATATTAGAGTTTGTTCATAGTTTAAATGCGGAAAAGAAAAGTATTTGTTTCGAGACAGTTAAATTCACCACAGCTTGCGTTATTCGGGATGCAAGAAATCAGAAAGTTTTTCGGCTAAATCATTTATGGTCTTCATAAAATTTCGGCACTCTCGTTTTGTTTTTGTTAGACTGGAACAATTGGTCGGTTGACCCGTTGGTGGCTTGTAATGTTTTTCGAGTTGATGTTTATCTTTACTGTTTCTTTTCCCCCTTTTATCTAGTTTCTCACTAGTCGCAGTTCGGACTTTTAATAAATTAGCCGTTTACAAAAATCAATAAATAGCCAAGTGAGTACGGTTACATGAGGTTATAGGAATGATTTTAAACGTGTATATATAATATATATAATTCAATGGACTACATACTAAAATAATTAGTCGTTTTTGTGTTTGATAATAGTAATCTGTAAATCACAAGTAAGATAGCATAATTAAATTAGTAAATAATAGTATTACAATCTTACCTGATAGAATTTATTCAATGAATGCAAATAAATTGCTTGATGTACAGCGATATAACCATATTAAGGGACTGAGTTACTAAGGCCCTACTCAAATTATTATTTTTCGGCAACATTAATGTAATTTTAGCATAATTCGATTATGAACTTGCTGATTATGAACCCGATCAATAATTTCCTGACTCTGTCCCCGACATTATTCTGTACACAAATCACTCCCAACTAAAAGCAATTTGACTACTAACAATGTATTTTCCCCCAGACCATGTTAAACGAGCAAAACTCATAGTCCCTGAAGGCTTAGAACGAGCAATAAATGTCACATTATACACCTTTTTCACATTTTTCTTTGTAAAAGTTAGCTCTTCGGGCTCAACTTTGATCTTCACAGCCCGTGTATTTGACATTACCGAAACCTTATACGTTGCTGGATTTCCAACATTAGTTACAGTCCTTGTGTACTTTACAACTCGTTTTTTTAGAAAAAGGAACCGCAAAAGACGGATAATTAAGATCTTCCACCCTGTGTTTCTTTCCCTTGGAACATGTGAAATTTCCACCTGAAAACAATCTAATAGAAGTAGAACTATATTTCAAAGCACAAAGGAAACTCAAGTAGTCTTCAGTAGAGGCATCATACACAAGACCAGGATCAAAGGCTGAAATTGGGTCCACGTGTCCTGCACCATGATCAAAGGGTGTTGAAGGCTTTTCGGTTACAACATCTTGCAAAACTTTACCATTTTTATATGTGTTATATGCCGTTGTCATGAGTGCTGATCTTATAGCCGATGGACTCCATTCCGGGTGGGCTGCCTTGAGTAATGCTGCCAGCCCACTCACGTGCGGGCATGCCATCGATGTTCCTGACGCGAAGTTAAATTCGACGTGTCGGGTATCTTCGATTAACCCGGTTGGACTAACTTTATTAGTCCAACCGGCTAGAATATTCACCCCTGGTGCTATCATATCAGGTTTAAGTATTTTAGGTGTGATTGGGTTTGGACCCCGCGAACTGAACCATGCGACAACCGGCGATGGTTGGACGCCTAATTTGGTTCTTCCAAATGTAATCCTAGCCGTCGAATTTTGTTTCGAGATTATGTACCTCTTTATTACATCACGTGCTTTTTTATTACCGTTGCTATGAGTTGGGCTTCAGCCATCAGTTGCTCCCCTTGATTATTAGTATTAGCTAGGATCATTCCTACGCCACCAGCTTTTTTTTACCACCAACCCCTTTAGCGACGGCCTAGAAACCCCACGTTCACACATCACAATTTTGCCAGCAACTTTTGACTTTGGTAACGAATAGATGACCAGGTGTTCTGTTACTACTCACATTACCAGCAAAAACCAGTGCTACCATGGAATCTGGTAACAGTTTCCCGTTGATAATCCGGTGAGTTTCTTTCCGTTACCAAGGGTGACATAAGCAGGGAAATCACGGTCAATAGTTCCGGCGCCTATGGTAGCCATCCATGGTGTGATAAGCTTTGAGGAGTGGGCCCGCTATTTCTGGCAGAGGTTGATACGAATATTCCGTTGGATACTGCTTTAAATGCTGCAGTAGCGATGGGATCATTATCGTAATCAGAAGTCGTGGCTCCAAGTGACAATGATAACACGTGGACACCATCCTTGATTGCCGTTTCTATTGCAGCTAATATGTCTGTCAGGATCGATTAACTATAGAGAAGTTAATAAACACCTTTAGATCTAATTGAATATAGAAGTTGCAGCGGATCAACACTATATCAATATATTAAGAACAATGAACTGTAAGAACAATATGTGAGAATATTAAGAACACATTTTCACAAAAAGCTTCAATGTATATTATCAAGTTAACAATACACACGTACGTTTACAATTCATAAGGAACTATTTATAATAGTCCTTGAAGCTAAACTATTTACCCTAGTTATTCTAGGATTTGATTTACATCGAATTATAAAAGATATACATTGATTTACATTCTATAACTATCTCTACGAAGATCTCGGACTTGATATGTTCCAAATAAGCGTATCAGTAGTAAAACTCATCACCAGTAGTAAATGTGTAACATCAGTAGTAAGTCTGGTGATCAGTAGTAAGTCCAGAAACCATCGTCAGTAGTAACTACTAAGATCAGTAGTATCTTCAATCTGTGCATGATCAGTAGTAACTTTAGTTATACTATACACCAGTATCAACTTCATCAGTATTAACATGTTCTGCCCCATCAGTACTAATTATTGTCAGTACTAACTGCAGCATCAGTAATAAGTTGATCTGTGTTTTGTTCTAACAATCTCCCCCTAAACTTATTGATTATCTTTCAATCAACTAAGTTTCTTTTTACTTATTCTTTTTCTGATCTTCCAACAGCTTTGCTCTTTTCTGATCTCCTTCTAAAGTCTGTTGGTTCCTTTTATTTCTTTGTGCAATAATATATTTGCTGATTCTTTTAACAAATTCATTCAATTTGTTTTGGAGCATCACAGCATCATGTGGTTTAATAAAGTTTATGCACCAAAGTTGATAAAGAGTTTTCTCAGAATGAGGATACTCTTTCTCATAAAGAAATAGGTCACATTTCTTACTTGTATATTCAAAGAAGTACATATTGACAGTTGGTAGCACATTCCAGGCTTGAACATTCTCTGGATTTGTAAACTTCTCTGAATAATTTTCTGGATAGAAAGCAGCATCAATCATTTCAGTAAGATACCCTGCAGCTGAATTCTTCCAGTTCTTCTTAGTCATTCTTGGTTTACCAATGATCAACATCCTTATAATGTCACTTCTGGTTAGAGACATGACCAAAGGTTTCCAAGCTCTGAATCTTTGTATGACCTTATCTTCTCTGATAATCACAATCATATCATCTATATATCTCCAGTTGATGATTGGATTATTTTGTAGGGGAGCAACAGGAAGATCATAAACTTGAACCATTTGTAATTTCTTCTTTGGTTGTTCAAGTTCAGTAGAAATTGTCTTCCTTTTCTTTGATGTTTGAGAAGATACACCAGATGATTCTCCAGTTATTGTTTTTCTTTCTTTCATTTCTTTGGAGTCTATCTGTTCAAGTTTAGTAGTGTACTTCTCATTGCTATATTGCTCAGTAAGATCCTTCTTCTTCTCTACACAGTACTTTTCAATTAAGTTGATCAACTTCATTCTTCCAAAGGCCTTTGTGTTATGACCTCTTGATTTCAAGAATGTGATCATTTCTTTCTTTTTCTCTGCAAACTGTTCTGGCATATCAGCCTTCTGCTCTTTGCATTCTTGTACTTGTGCTTCCAGAAGTTCTAATGTTTCATATTCAAGTTGCCTGAATTTTTCTAGTTCTTTTCTTTGTAGTTCTTTTCTTGTTTCAGCAACTTGTTTAGTTTTGACTTTTTGTTTAAATTGTGGCAGTTTTGATATATCTGCTATATCTGCCAATTTGATTTCTGTGAATGGTTGTCTTAGTATTTTATCCCTTTCTGCTAATCTTCTGTTTTCATTGGCTAGAGATACTTCAACCTTCTTTAAGTATTTTGCTCTTTTAACCTTCCACCTATCATGTTTGGCTGATTTGGCATAGTTGATTTTGTTGACCATTTCATGACCTTGTGCTCTGTTAGGATGGTCTTCATCAGCAACTTCCTTTCCCTTTCCTATGTAATTGTCTTTCTTCATATTTGGTTCAGATTCAATAACAAATTTGGGACCACAGTAGTGTATCTGTGATATAGGAAGTATTTTAGGATGTGGTGGTAGTGAGCATTCATCAACTTCTAACCAATTTACATCATCATCAATATCTTTCACCACCATTTGTGTTGTTGATCTTTTTGGAGATGGTGGAAGTATCACTTTTGGTTCTAACAGAGGTGGCAGCTCAATAATATCATCAGTAGTAACTAAGGTAGTTACTGCTAGTATGTCTTCAGATATTACTACTGATAGGGCATCAGTAGTGTTTGCTGCTTTTACTTCCTCTTCTTGATTTACTACTGCTATTATATCAGTAGTAGGAGTTACTACTGGTATTTCCTTTTCAACTTGTTCTTCCATTGTAGCAGTAGTAACAGGTTCATCTTCAGTTACCATCATTTCTGGGCCTTCATCAACTTCTGTTTCTTTTAAATTTAAGAGGGAGGATGCTGCTGCTGCAATAGATTCATCAATCATTGTTTGAATGTTGTCCTTCTCCCCCTTAATGAGCTCAACTGGTGGAGCCTCACTATCATCAATTTTCTTCTTCAATTTTTTGATGATTTTGGTTTGTTGATGAAGCATTTGCTCATAGAATCTCATCCGTTTGTTGATGGTATTAACATGCTTTTTCATTGCAGCCATGGTTTTCCCCTGGTTTGTTAGATATGTAAGGCAATTTTGTACAGTGGATTCAAGAGAATCCACTTTTTCCGTCAATTGTTGGATTTTAATACTGCCCTCACTCCATCTAGCAAGATCATCGGGCTCACTAACAGGTACATTGGTTTTAAGGTTTTCCTTCCTTTCCATCAATTCCACAGATCTGCCCTCATCACTGCTTGGTGATTCATTGGGTCTTTTAGACATTCTCTTCTTCCTAGAAGAAGCAGAGATGCCCCCCTTGTGGTTTCTTGGCACCGGGGTCCTTTAAGTAATTCCTCAAAAGAGTCATCACTTAAAGTTTCCGAGGTTTGGGTCTTAGTGATGTTTTCACTATCCTGTGCACCCACCTTTGGGGCATCAGTAGTGAAAGCCCTCTCCTCATGTCCTCTCTCCTCCTTGGAGGACAACTCTTTGAGCCTGGGGTGTGACTCGATTTGTCCCCTGGTGTCCTTTAAAGATAATTTCTTTCTTTTATAAATTGTGGAAATGTTTTGGGTTTTGTCTGGTAGGTCTTCCACAGAGTGAAGAGTAGCACTCTGCAGATTTAATTCAAGTTCCTGGGACACATTCAGGACTTCTAAGTTAGTGGGTGATTGAGTGGCTATATGGGGTGGTGTTTGGGCTGTATTTGGGGGTGATGGAGTGGGTTGAGGTTCAATTTGTGTTATATCTTTGATTGAACCCTCTCCAAGTGGTGTGTGATCTTTGATCATATTAGGAAACAGAGGGGTTTCCTTGCCCGAAAATTTAAATTGTTTTCTCATATTTGAGAAAACTTTCTTGTTCAACTCTGGAATTATAAAAATATTTTTGGGAGTTGACAAGTTTTGTAATTCAATGTTTATGATATGTTGGAGAAATCTGGGATACATTAAAAATTTTGAAGAGTTAAGATTTCCCAACATACCTTCAAAAATCATGTTAGAAAAATTGAATACTTGGTCTGTGCATAGACAGACAACATCAGATGCTATTGCCTTGTTAAACTCATTCCAAGTACTTCTTTTCGGAGAAATACAATGCTGAATAGTATGGACAAGAAATTTCCATTGTGGGGAGAGAAGACCTTTTTGAAAAGTTACTATGTTTAGTCTTCCCTCATATCCCATTTTGTTTAAAATTTCAGCAATGAATTCCTTAGGAAGAGTAGTCATACCTGAATCATCGTGTAGTTGTAGATGTTGTCGAATAGATTGTTCTGTGATGGTGATCGTTTTTCCATCCACAGTTGATTTTATCATTGGTACAGTTGCACCCTCCGTTCTTTCAGCATTGGTCCAGAAATCCACCAAGTGCTGTTGGTATGCCTTCGGTTTCACCGTTAATGCGAATCGTATGTAAGAATTTTTCAAAAAGTTTACGATTGGTCGGAAATCCTTTGTTCCGTCTGGATTGCGTAGAAAGGCACACATGTTGTGGAACTCTGAGTATTTGAGATCGGTTTGAACATTGAGAGATTGTAGAGTTGCCATTTTGCAGTGATTTGAGAGAAATTTTTTTAAGAATTTTAAGACTGAAGATGAGTTTTTGATCGAAAGCTAGGGTTTATCGAGAGGTTTTAGCAAATCGAAGTGAAGATAATGCTAAACTAATCGTCTACCGCCTTTTATATCTTTTGATTTAACCTGCAAAACTACTAAAATGTCCTTCGAATCATAACATAACGGTTATTTTCATAGGGGTTAGTTTGGTAATTGTGTTTCTGAAAGACCAGTAGTAAATGAGAAATCAGTAGTAAAGTGTCAGTAGTATATACTAATATCAGTAGTGACTAAGGGTTTTGACATCAGTAGTAACTATAGACATCAGTAGTAACCATTAACACACACAAGACCAGTAGTATATGTGAGTACCAGTAGTACTGACATACCAGTAGTATTTATGTAAACCTAATACACACCAGTAGTAATGAGCTACCAGTAGTATTTTGTGCACATAACTACACACCAGTAGTACAGATCGACCAGTAGTAAAACACTTAAGTGAATAAATAATATTTTACAACACTAACTTTACACATGATTTTAAGTGAGATTTTAAGTTATTAAAATCATTCCAATACTGCTAACCAAGAAGTTGAATCTTCCTACATCAAAGGCTTTTGTAAAAAGATCTGCTAATTGATCATCAGTATGAATTTTAACTACTTTGATTAATTTCTTTTCATTGCAATCTCTTATAAAATGAAATCTTATTTCAATGTGTTTGGTTTTTGAGTGTTTTACTGGATTGTTCACAATACTAATAGCACTTTGATTATTAATAAAAATAGGAGTTTTAAGGATAGAGATACCAAAGTCTAGAAGCTGGTTTTGAATCCATAGAACTTGAGCACAACAAGCAGATGCAGCTACATATTCTGCTTCAGCAGTTGATGTTGATACATTTGTTTGTTTCTTACATTGCCATGACACCAGTCTTGATCCAAAGAATTGACATCAACCAGTAGTGGACTTTCTATCTTGACATTCACCTCCATAGTCACTATCTGTGTAGGCTATGAGTTCAAAGGGTGAATCATGTGGATACCATAGACCTAGTGATGGTTTGCCTTTCAAGCATCTGAATATTCTTTTAACAGCCTGCAAGTGTAGTTCTTTGGGTTTTGCTTGATATCTTGCACACACACAAACACTATACATAATGTCAGGTCTTGATGCAGTTAAGTACATCAAAGAACCTATCATTGATCTATATAAGTGTTCATCTACATCCCCCCCCCCCCCTCAACATCAGGATGTAGATGTTTGTGTGTTTCCATTGGTGTACTAGCACTTTTACTGTCTTTCAAATCAAACTTTTCCAAGATGTCTTTGACATATTTTGATTGATTTATCAAAATTCCATCAGTTCTTTGATTGACTTGGAGTCCAAGGAAGAAGTTCATTGGACCCATAGAGCTCATCTTGAATTTAATTTGCATCAGTTCTTCAAGTTCTTTGCATAATGAATCATTGGTTGAGCCAAAGATGATATCATCTACATAAATTTGTACCAGTAGTATATCATCTTTGACTTTCTTTGTAAACAAAGTTTTGTCAATGGCTCCTCTTTTAAAATTGTTCTTCAATAGGTATGATGATAATGTGTCATACCATGCTCTTGGTGCCTGATGTAGGCCATACAGAGCTTTATCCAATTTGAACACATAATCACCATGTTTTGGATCTTCAAAACCTGGAGGTTGGCATACATAGACCTCTTCTTCAATCTTCCCATATAGGAATGCACTCTTGACATCCATTTGATAGACTTTGAACTTCTTGAATGAAGCATATGCTAGAAAAATTCTTATGGCTTCAATTCTAGCAACAGGAGCATACACTTCATCATAGTCTATTCCTTCTTCTTGAGTGTATCCTTGGGCTACAAGTCTTGCTTTGTTCTTGATCACTATACCTCTTTCATCTTTCTTGTTTCTGAAGATCCATCTTGTTCCAATGGCTCTTTTTCCTTTGGGAAGAGGTACAATTGTCCAAACAGCTTGTAACTTAAATTGAAGGAGTTCTTCTTGCATTGCCTCAATCCAGTTTGAGTCCTTCATTGCTTGTTGGATCTTCTTTGGTTCATCCTGAGACAGAAAGCATTCATACATACATTCATTAGCAATCAAACTTATATTACACATATTTGCAGTTAAGCTTTTGTTTAATTTGCTTCTTGTTTGTAGTGGTGAGTTAACATCACTTAGAACAAGGTCTAGTGGATGGTTCTTTTGAGTCCTTGTAGTTGTAGCTTTATCAACAACTAGTTGATTTTCAAGATTGGACTCATTTGTCTCAGGCAGTTGTTCATCTTGTGATCCTTCATTGTCATTGAAGTTTGGTTCATCATCATCTTGGTCAGAGTTACTACTGCTATTGTCTTTATTGAGATCAGTAGTATTATTGTTGTTACTGGTATCAGTAGTATCTTGCGAATCTAGGTTAAAGTTTGGACCAGTAGTATTTTGAGTACTATTACTGGTATCAGTAGTATTAGAATTACTACTGTCCTCATTCTCAGAGTTACTACTGGTTCCAGAACTTGAGTTATTACTGACATCAGTATTAACTACTGGAGCAGTATTAACTACAATGTATCTCATTTCCTCTTGACCAGTATTATCTGATGATATTCCTTCCTGTTGATTGTGACAATTTAAATTACCTGCATTGAAATTCATGTTAGAATTAAAGGATTTGGTTAGATTGTCTATATCAAATAGCCAATCTGGACCATTTCCTTGTTCATTAGGTACATTTTCATTAAAGGATACATTGATGCTTTCTTCAATTATCCTTAGTCTTTTGTTGAATACTCTGTATGATTTGCTTTGAGTAGAGTATCCCACAAAGATTCCATCATCAGCTTTGCAGTCAAACTTACCAATTTGTTCTCTTGTAATCAAGATAGTACAAGGACAACCAAATGATTTTAGAAAACTTATGGAAGGTTTTCTTTTATTAAAAAGTTCATATGGCGTTTTAAAATGTGGCTTCACTATTAATACTCTGTTTTGAACATAACAAGCAGTATTAATAGCTTCTGCCCAAAAAGTAATTGGTAATTTTGAGTCTGCAAGCATTGATCTTGCTGCTTCAATGATGGTTCTATTTCTTCTTTCAGCTACACCATTTTGTTGTGGAGTTCTAGGTGAGCTGTATTGCCTGTCAATACCTTTAAGATCACAAAAGTTAATTAAGTTAGCATTTTTAAATTCTGTGCCATTATCACATCTTATGGCTTTAACTTTTTGATCAGATGTGTTCTCCAGTTTGACAATTAAATTCTTTATGAGTTCACTTGTTTCATCCTTTGTCCTGATAAAGAAAACCCATGTATATCTGGAAAAGTCATCAGTAATAACAAGACAATATTGTTTCTTTCCAATACTCATTACATTAGTAGGTCCAAAAAGGTCCATATGTAAGAGCTGTAAAGGAACAAAAATAGAGTTCACAGTTTTGGACTTATGAGAAGTCTTGTGTTGTTTACCTTTTAGGCATGCAACACAATGATGATCACACATGAATTGTTTTTGAGGTAGTCCAATGACCAGATTTCTTTTTACTAAATTATTCATGTTTTTAAAATTTGTGTGACACATCCTTCTATGCCATAGTTCTGATTCAGTAGTGTTTGCCTTGGATATAAAACAGTTGACCTCATTTGTAGAAATGAGTTCTCCCCCTATATCTAGGCAATACACATTTTTTCTCCTTGGAGTTCTTAAAACAACATATTTTTCATCTAAAATAAAATCAGGAGAAAGAATGATGCACTCAATGTCTGTGAAAAGAATTTTGTTCTTTTTATCACAAACTTGAGACACACTGACAAGATTGTATTTTAGTTCAGCTACATAAAATACATCATCAAAGGTAATTTTGCCATTAGTAACAGTACCTTTACCTGTAATCTTACCTCCCTGGGGATTTTCACCAAATGCCACATATCCTCCATCAAATGACTTGAAATCTTTAAGAATTTGCAGATTTCCAGTCATGTGCCTTGAGCATCCACTATCAATATGCCACGTTCTTCCTTCTTCTGGGATCTGAATGCTCTGCACAAGAGATTAATGGATTAGTTAAGTTTGCGAACCCAAGCTTTATATGTCTTGGGTTCATCCTTTGAGAAATAAGTTTTTGGAGTTTTAACTTTAAACCTTTTTGGTACCCATACTTGTTTAGTACTGGTGTTTTGGTTTACTACTGCCCTTTTGAAAGTATTACTGGTGTGGGTATTTCCAACTGATCTTGGTTTATACCCGTGATTTTTTGCTTTTGAATACTTTACTACTGATGGATCAGTAGTATTTGGGTACTTACCATGTTTAGAATGACCAGTAGTGTTTTTAGGGTTGACACCAGTAGTATTTTTGAAAGTTGTTTTGGGAGCAGTAGTATTTGTGAAATTAGGGTTTTTACCAGTAGTATTCTTGTATTTGTACCAAACAGCATTATAATTATGATTAACACCAGTATTAAAGTTGTTAAAATTTCTACTGGTGTTAGAAAATTTAAAATATTGTTTATTTTGAGTGGATTTTCCATTGTTCTTGAAGTAATTGCTGTTCTTTGGGCTTCCAACTCTTCTGTTTTGCACAAATCTTGGTGCACTTCTTCCAAATCTTGGAGTTTCAGAAATTGGAGTTTTTATTTTATTTACTGCTGAAGGATCAGTAGTATTTTTTAACTTTTGAGTTTTTGCATTTTCTTTAAAAATTTTAAATTCTTTTAACTCTTTGCAGTTTATTGGATTGAAGTGACAATCCTTTGCTAAATGGTTCACTTTGTTGCAAATAACACATTTTAATTTATTATCTTGAGCCTTTATGATTTTTCTTTGTTCTAAGAGTTGGTTCCTATTTCTTTGGTTTCCCCTTTTTAGAATTTTGGGTATATTTTCTGCATTATATTTAGGAGAATCATTTGGACTTTGAGCTGTGTGAAAACTTGTATCAATTGATTTTGGTGATTCAGTTTGAGAGATTGTAAATTCTATTGATTGATCATCATCAGAAGAATCATTTGTTTCAGATGTTTCATTATGTGATTCAGCTTGATTTTCAGTTTTTAGTTCATTAATAATTCTTTCTGAACTGTTTTTAAGTGGTGGAATGAATTTATGTGGAGGTGGTACAACATGATATCCCACCCCATGAACAACCTTTTCTGTAGTTTGATTATTAGTTAATTCATCTAGAATTTTAGTGCTTCTTTCAAACTTTTTAATTGTTAATTTATTTTGTTCAATTTCAAGCTGACATTCTTCTAATTTACTTGTTAGTTCTTTATTTTTTGTTTCATAAAACTCTTTCTCATCCACAGCCTGAAGCAATTCTTCCTTGATCCGTTGATCAATCATCTTGTACACCTTTATTTGATGTTCTTGATCAGCAATAACACTATCAAACTCATGATTTCTTCTGACTGCTTTTGCTAAATCTTCATTTAATTTATTGTTTTCTTTTTCTAAGTTTTTAACAATTTTAGCACATTCAGAAGTACAAGGTTTAGGTTTTACCTCAGTTTTGTTATCAGTAAAGGCCATGAGAGCTTGATTTTGAGCATGCTCTTCTGCTTGGAAGCTCCAGTCATATCCTTGTCCTTGTTGTGAAACAAGAGCAGTTGATTTTGATCTTTTGTCTGGTTGAGGACATTCTTTTGCAAAGTGACCAAGGTTGTTACAGTTGTAACATTTGACTTTAGTTTTGTCAAATCCAGCTTTGTCACCTTTGTTGAAGTTGAGGCTTGTCCTACCGGTCCTTTTTAAGAATCTTTTGGTCCTTAGGCTCAACATAGCCATCTGCCATTTAAGATCCATCTCCTCAAGATCATCTGGGTTCAATTGTTCCAAGTCATCACTAATCAATGCAGTATGCACATGACTAGTGAAGAAGGATTCTCTTGCAGCATCCTCAGAATCTGCAGCCTTTCCTGTGAAGGTTTCCTGACCTTGACCTGTACTAGAGACAAATGCAGCATTACTAGAAGAAATAGAAGGGTTCTTTTGGTTTACCTCGGTTTCAAACACTCTGAGATCATTGTAGAGTTCATCCAACTCCTTTTCTTCTAAAGCATCTCTTTGTCTATATACCACTGTATACATAGCCCATTCTTCACTAAGAGATCTTAGGAACTTCATGTTGACATCTTCTTGATCCATCTTAACCCCAACCTGGTTAAGTTCACCAATTAGCTTGTTGAATCTGTCAAACACTTGAGTGAGTGTTTCATTGGGTTTTCCTTTGAAGTTTTCAAAATCTTGTTTCAGAACAGACTTCATGTTCCTCTTGGTGCTCTTAGTCCCAACAAATCTCTTCTCTAGTGCTTCCCAAAGCACCTTTGCATCATCATACTCAATAAAGAGATGTTGATAGTCATTAGGAATGGCCAGTAGTAGAGTGCTTAGAGTTTTGAGTTCGATTCCTTTATCTTTCTTCTCCTTTTCACATTTAAGTTTATCTGCCTCAGTTGCAGAGCTGCTTGCTATACCAGGACCAGTTTTGTTTCCTTCAAGAACAACTTCCCACATGGAATAATCTGTAATAAGCATGTATTGCTTAATACGATTCTTCCACATCCCAAAGTTATTGGGAGTGAGAATAGGGATTTTGTTGGCCTGAGTGCTTTCATTGTTATCCGTCATGATTAACAATGTGTGTTTTTAAAGATTAAAACTTTTTGTTGTTCTTAACAAATAGTAGATCTAGAACCAATTAGCTCTGATACCACGTACTTGTCAGGATCGATTAACTATAGAGAAGTTAATAAACACCTTTAGATCTAATTGAATATAGAAGTTGTAGCGGATCAACACTATATCAATATATTAAGAACAATGAACTGTAAGAACAATATGTGAGAATATTAAGAACACAGTTTCACAAAAAGCTTCAATGTATATTATCAAGTTAACAATACACACGTACGTTTACAATTCGTAAGGAACTATTTATAATAGTCCTTGAAGCTAAACTATTTACCCTAGTTATTCTAGGATTTGATTTACATCGAATTATAAAAGATATACATTGATTTACATTCTATAACTATCTCTACGAAGATCTCGGACTTGATATGTTCCAAATAAGCGTATCAGTAGTAAAACTCATCACCAGTAGTAAATGTGTAACATCAGTAGTAAGTCTGGTGATCAGTAGTAAGTCCAGAAACCATCGTCAGTAGTAACTACTAAGATCAGTAGTATCTTCAATCTGTGCATGATCAGTAGTAACTTTAGTTATACTATACACCAGTATCAACTTCATCAGTATTAACATGTTCTGCCCCATCAGTACTAATTATTGTCAGTACTAACTGCAGCATCAGTAATAAGTTGATCTGTGTTTTGTTCTAACAATGTCACTACCAAAACATCCACCCTTCCAGCATGCTTTATAAACTGCCAGCCTGGCATGTGGGGCCATCCCACGTGCTGTTCCGTTTCCAAAGCCGAAGAGATTAGCTCCGGAGAACCAGCTGCGGTGGTGGCGTCAATGTCCAATATCATCCATAATTCAACCATTGGACCGTTATTCTCTTCGTATCCTTTTGAGAAATACCGTGCACCTATTAATTTAACTTGATTTTCCGAAGCCTTTACCGGTTTGACACCTACCTCTCCACCTACTCGGAATCGGGCTATCATCTAGACCCTTACTTCCACCCGTGTCCACCACTCCAATGATGACATCACCAACTGACCTGGGAGCATGACGTCACTCCTTTCTAGTCCAAGAAACTCGGGTCGTTTGAAGGTTGTATATCATCTCTTCTTGAACGCCCGTGTTGTTGTTCAAGTAGTTTGGCTTCATCGATTGTGAGCCGCGTGGAAAACCCGTGGATCACCGTGTTGTAGGCATACAACATGTTCGTTGACTTTGACACTGACATTTCATACCACCGAAGGTGGTCTGAAAACGCTGATGGCATAACAGATTTGTCCATGTGAACGATATACGTCTTCTGATCATTAGCGAACACATAATGGTTACAAAAGGCTACCATTATTGCCATGATCATGAGAACATTCCTAGGCTTCATATCTCAAACTTCTAGGCTGTTTTTGCAGCTTTTGGTTGAGAATTTGAAGGTATATTTTTAAATTTTAAGTGGTATTAGCTCTTAACATGATGCTAATATATATATATATATGCATGGGTAATTATGTTGCTATGATCATGGATGTAGAGATCAATAACTTTTTATTATTATATATGCATGGGCAATTATTTTGCTACAATCAGGGATTTAAAGTGAGATCAATCAATCCGCCTTTACTATTTTTTTAAGAGTAAATTACATGAATGGTCCTTTATGTTTATAGAAAATTTCACCAATGGTCCTTTAGTTTCAAAAATTACACCGATGGTCCTTATTTTCGAAAGGTTTTTCACCGATGGTCCTTTACGAAAAAGTCCGTCTATTTTTCAAGTTAACTAACATCACATGTGATGCACATTGGGGTATTTTGGTCAATTTATCTTTCCTAAAGGACCATTGGTGAAATTTGCTATAAACTTAAAGGACCATCTGTGTAATTTAATTGAGAAGGGGAAAGACAAATTGACCAAAATACCCCCATGTGCATCACATGTGATGTTAGTTAACTTAAAAAATAGACGGACTTTTTTGTAAGGGACCGTCGGTGAAAAACCTTTCAAAAATAAGGACCATCAGTGTAATTTTTTAAACTAAATGACCATTGGTGAAATTTACTATAAACCTAAAGGACCATTCATGTAATTTACTCTTTTTTTAATTAAAAGTGACGGAAAAAGAATATGATTCTTCATGCATGTGTGGATAATTGCAACATATATCATCTTAATTCTAAAGTGATAGCAACCTTAACCCAACAAATTTTTTAATACGATTAAATTATTTAGCCATGTGATTAATAAATCTTGCTGAGCACGACGTACTCCTGGAAAGTGTGTGGTTCATAATTACAACCACCTTAGAAACGAAAAAAATTATTTTATTTTCTTATTATTTTAGAAAAAACTTTAACATGAGAAGATTTCAATTCTTATGTTTCTAGTCATACAAATTTATGTTCTTATATCAACAAACATGTTCTAATTAAGTTCTAATTTAATATGGTACGTGTCTTCAACTAAATTATTATATTAAACTATTCCCTATAAGAAAAGACTTTGTTCGATCTCTTGAGTAATTGTCAAACATATGTTCTCACTAATCACGTACTTTACTTTAGGAAGAGGAATCACTCTGTTGAAGCTTTAACAAATATTTACTCGTACTTTACTCGTGGAAGCTTTAACAAATATTTAAAAATATAAACGGTTCAATTCATCCTTAATCCTTTCCTTGAAAACGAATCGAATACAAATTAAAAGCGCTATTTAATTAAGAAAACAAAGCATATAGTACAATCTCCACCAACATTATTTTAGAGCGCATCAACAATGATATCGGGTTTGAGTAATTGTGGTGTGACTGAATTTGGACCTCTTGAACTGAATGCGTGGCTGGATACCAAGTTTAGTTCCTTCATATGTTACTTTAGCCTTAGAATTACGATCCCAGAATATCGCTCAACCGGATCTTTTACCTACATACGTACACGGTTGATCATAAAATTAATTTGGAGATCGAACTTAACCTCTTTTGATATGTGAGCAGTGTCGGCTATAATCATTCCAGCACCACCGGTCGCCATTACCAGTTTATCGGCCACCATACCCTTTTGCATACGTCTTTCATTTTCATTATATAATTAAGCCATTTAATTTCATATGTAGATTTTGCTTAGTGTGACATGTTACTCGGCCTAAATGTATCAAATTTTGTGCTTAAAAAATATTTTAATTTCAATGTCTTTAGTGGAAAATTGTATTTTCTTTATTTGTAATTTCTAATTATTTTAACTTGTGTTTGAATACATATCGTCAAGGCACATTGTACTTTATTTAAGGCAAATTTAAATTATTTGACATTTATATCCTTACATTGAATTATGAGATGGGATAAAAGAATCACTAACTGTGAGTACAAATATCAAACAACTTTAATTTGTCAAAGATAAAATAATAACTGACTTGAATAAATTAATTTTCTATATGAAATCTTTTAAAGTATAGTATAGTGTGAGGATATAATTTAATTTAAGTTGTCTTAAAATTAAGTTTTCAATAAAAAAATGTCAAATAGGTAATAGAGGGTGTTTTGTTAAGTTTATTTAGTTGGCTAGCGCTTATAAAACTTAAAATCGTTGAGGATTATTTTTTTAACTTATTTAGGTAAAGTTATCACCCTACTCTTATCTTCCCCCTTCACACACCTCTCTGTATCTTTTTTGTCATTTTGCACTAATAAGCAAATAAGTTAACCAAAAAATATACTTCCTCCGATTTAAAATAAGTGATACACTTTGGTCTTTGGGTTTTAATGGTTTTTGAGGCAAAAGATTATAATATTGGTTAAATTAGATTAATTGGATGATTAGTGGGGAATGAGTCCCACAACTTCTGAGTAAAGTGGTGTTAATGACGTTTAAAAGTAAAAAGTAAGGGTAAAGGGGTCATTTCACTTCTTAAAGTAGATAGTTAGTGGGTGTGAATCCCATTATTTTTTGTCAAATAAAGTAATTTTTCAAAGTGTATCACTTATTTTAAATCACCTCAAAAAGAAAAGTGTATCACTTATTTTGAATAAGAGGAAGTATTTTTTTTATTATCATAACAGCATATAAACCATTTAGCATTTTTTTTATTACTAAATTTTAACATATATTTACACCTTGTCTTTCTCAACAAAACAATGAAACATATGTATATGTAGACGTTTAAAATTCTAAAAACATTATTAGTTGGTTTAAAGTTGACTAGTTCGTATATGTGAACAAAAAAATGCAACCATCCTAAATTTTGTTTGAATGCTAATAACATAGTAGTATACCATTTTCCCATATTTAATTTGCCTCTACGAGAATTCATTTTTTTCTTATGCTTGATGTCATGAACTTTGTGATATTTGCAGGGCTTGTATTCTTGGACCTTTTTATATTCTATTAAAGTTTCGTTATAGTTTTGTTCTTTGTCTAATTGACAATTGTGAATTGATCGAAATTGACTAGATTGTTTAAACGTTCTTTTTACTCATTTGACTAGATTGTTTCCGTTAATAGCTAATTTTCATTTATGAATTCATCGAAATTGAAGTAGACAAGAATCAGGATAATAATCAGGTAATATATGAGGGTCGTTAAACAATTCAAATTTCAGATCTTGATAATCAAAGAACATCTTTAATTATCATGCAAAGTGTTCTCACTACCAAACAATCTTTAAGCCAAATCATGCTTATTGCAATGTACCAACAATGCATTTACACAAGACCAACATTGTACATATATAAGACCTGTTGCACAAGGAAACCACACAAACTGACTTGATCTCTTCACTCTGTGTTGAGGTTTTTGGTCAATAGTTGTCAAAGTCGTCAACAAATTACAAGGGGGGTTGTTTGGTTAAATGATTATGGGGAAAAAAGGTGTTGTTTTGTGGTGTTTTAATTTGTTTGTGATTGTTCGGTTGGGGATATATTTTCATGTAGATGTTGAAGCAACTGAATTGGGGAGTATACAAAGTAACCATACTCATGAAATGGATAAAGGGATTGAAGTTAAGAATACTACTGTGGCAGTGGCTGCATATGAGCAGTCTGCAAATGGGCGTGGTGGTAATATGGCCGGAGGGAGGGGATATGGGTCAAGATCCAGGGGAGGTGGCTATGGCAATGGCAATGGCAATGGAGGAAGGGTTGGAGGTAGAGGTGGTGGTGGTGGTGGCAGACGTGGATATGGTTCTTCTGGTGATAATATGGCCGGCGGTGGTTCTGGTTCTGGTAATATCGGTGGAAGCGGTGGCAGACGTGGATATGGTTCTCCTGGCGGTAATAGGGCCGGCGGTGGTTCTCGTTCGGCTGGTGGTAATGTCGGTGGAGGTGGTAATATGGGAAGAGTTGGTCGTCGTGGTGGTGCTGGATCAGGTTCCGGTGGGGGAATTGGTTATGGCAGAGGTAGTGGCGGCAATGCAGGTGGTGGTTTTGGTTCTGGATATAGTGGAAGTGGCGGGAGTGGCAGCAATGTAGGCGGTGGTGGCGGCAATGTAGGTGGTGGTAGCGGCAACGTAGGTGGTGGCGGCGGCGGCAACGTAGGTGGTGGCGGCGGCGGCAATGTAGGTCGTGGTGGTAGCGGCAACGTAGGTGGTGGTGGTGGTAATGTAGGTGGTGGTGGCGGCAACATAGGTGGTGGCGGTGGCAATGTAGGTGGTGGTGGTGGTAATGTAGGTGGTGGTGGCGGCAATGTAGGTGATGGTGATTTTGGTTCAGGATATGGCGGCAATGTAGGTGGTGGTCGTTTTGGGACCGGACCGGGCAACGGGGGTGGATATGGCAATGGAGGAAATCCAATTGGAGGTAGTAGGGGTGGAGGAGTTGTGGGTGGTGAGTATGGTTCAAGAGGAGGTTTTGGCGGTGGTGGTGGTGGATATGGTTCTAGGACGGATCCCGGGTCGGGTTATGGTAATTATGGTGGTTCGGATGATGATTCAGATGGTGACTCAGATGGTGGTTCGGGTGGCGGTTCGGATGGCGGTTTTAGTGGCGGTGATGGCGACGACATTGGTTCAGATGATGGAGGAAATGGGTTTGGAGGAGGAGGAGGTCCTAACAACATTCCAAACAAGAATTAAAATGAAGAATAACTTAGAATAAGCATGGTTGTTCTATTCATTAACCATTAATTTGCCTCAACTACGGATCACGGCTAGCGTTTCTAGTTGGATTGGCTATTGTTTTTTATTTTTTATTCAGTTTCATTGTTTTTCCAATGACATTAGGGCCCAACTTTGTTCTCGTCGGCCTTCGGCCTTTTTAATGCATTTTGAAAACATCAAGTTACTGGCAAGTAGTATGTGTTTTAATTATTCTAACATAGACCAAAAGAACAAACGAAGAATTTTGTTATTATGTCATGTGTTATAAGTTATTACAGTATATATATAAGCAATGTTTTTCAATCAATAATAGGCAAGTAAGAGCCTTTGCACATTATATATTTCTTGCATTTTCCAGTCACAGTGACTGTTTCAATCAATCTATACAAATAAATCACAAGATTCAATTAAACAATTGAACACATCATATCATATTAGGATAAGCAAAAGACATGTAATATTCATCAAATTTACGAAATTACCCTTGTGACCATTCAGGGAGTTTCTCAGAAAGAAGAGTAACATACTGCTCCATAGCCACATCTGGATTCATATTCCCAAGCTTTTGCCAAGCATTCCTTGCAAAATTCTATCAATCAGTTCATCTTTGTTCTATAAAATTAAATTAAATCAAAACCTAACTATAACACATTTCATTCAATGATAAAATATGGAGGAAATTAAGTTCAATAATTATACTACCATTTAGCTCGAGAAGAGAGCTTTAAAGCCATAGGTTGAGCTTCATGACAAGGGCCTTCAGTTGCAACCTTATGTAGTCCGTACAATTGCATCTGTATATTACTGTCTAAACTCTGTAAATTATCATCCAATTTACCATAATTTGCAGCCACTGCAAACACTTTCTCCAAATCACTCCGTTCAACGCCTTCCCAATCATCATCAGAAGAATCATCTTCATCGGAAATCAAACCTTCTTTCTCCTTCTCAGATTCATCAATTCCATCATCACACAGCAATTTCATACACATCTGATTTTCATTACAATTAGCCACATTATCTTCACAAATCACTGTTTCTTCAACCAACTCGGTTTTCACCTCTTTGATTTGATCGTAATCAATAACACTATCATCACTATCGGCTTGAATTTCGCCATGATTCTTCTCGAAAACGACCGATTTCGTTTCTGATGGTTCAGCGATAGCCTTATTAACAACAAATTCATCGTGATCAACAGCAAATCGAACTTTCTTTTTACTTTTCGTTTTACTAGACTTCAGTTGCTTACTGAAATCATGAATTGTATGATGATCCTGATCGCCATTGGCAACAGCAGAAGCAATCTTTGTGATTAGAATTAAGAACGCAAAAGCTGCAACAACCGTCATGAAAATCTGCTGCAGCATCTCCATTGATTGAGGAAGAAAAGTATAATGAAATTTTGGGATTTAACTATTTGAGGGAGGAAACTTGAGGAAGAAGATGGAAGATTTCACCGTGAGGGCAAAGCATATTCGGTTTTCTCTTTTGCTTTATTGTGGGAAACCTTACCGCTTTGCAAACTTTCCATTTTCTTTTGTGGGGCCAAAAAGATTATTGTGGGTCACGGGGATTTCGTAATGCGTGTGCCGCCAGCCTTTGTATTCATTGAATTTTATTTTATTATATTTTCCAATTTTCTTATAATATTAAGAGCGCTTGGATTGACTTTGGTCAAATAAATCGAGAAGGAGAAGAATTTCCCTGCTATTTATAGCATGAACATAAAATTCATTGTTAACAAATACTCGTAATACGTATAAGTTTGTTGACGAAAAAATTATTTGAAATCAACTTTGGTTGTTAACTTTTTATAATTTATTTAACAATTATCAACTTGAGGTGATCGATAATTGTTGGGTTTTCTAGTGTAAATTGGTTTTTTGATGACCAGGTTGAAAGTGTATTCTATGTCTTATATTTTTTAATTAAACGAAAATGATCGATATTATATCTTAATTTCGTCTTTTAGTGGACACTCCCTCGTATGTCATATGTCATCTAGAGATACATTAACCGACATATACATTTTTATTAATTTTTAATTTACAACCACTACAATTTGACGTCAGCTACTAAGTCTTGATAAAATTTATAAAAACGAATTTCGTCGTGGTGTGAAATTCTGAAACTTGTTTAATTAATATTCACTTGTTAGGTGTCAATTTAAGCCATAACATTTTAATTCGGCATCCTATCCTAATATTTGATAAATAAATAAAAAACAATGTATTTCCGTGATGAGTTCAACCATGCATATACTTAATATTGATAAAAGTCGGGCTATAAAAAATGACATGTAGATAATCTTCTCCATATCTAATAACAAACAGACTGTGTTACGTACAAATTTCTGACCTGTGCGCAAGAACATGTCTTTGAAAATTTGTCAAAATAATATTGTTTCCATGAGTTTTGCATATATAATGCTGTTTTTTGAGTCATTGTAAAAATAATGATATCCCCATTTAAACTGAGTCATTTATCTTTTGAGGATTTATTGTCCGTAAGATACAAAAGTGAGATCAATTTGAGTTTTGTGGAGAGAAATGGGAGAAAGGGGATCCGGGATTAGAGAAAGGGGATACCCCTAGGGGATCCGGGTTTAGAGAAAGGGGATTGTAGTGTCGTTAGAAAGTACAAGCAGTTCCCAAAAAACAATACAAAAAACAGAAAAAAATGACAGTATCTGGGATTTGGGGTAGGGGATTATGGGGATCTGGGATCACAAATAGGGGATAGCATTATTTTTGCAATGGCTCAAAAAACAACATTATATGTGCAAAACTCATGGAAACAACATTATTTTGACAAATACTCCTTTGAACTCTATGATACCCTATCATTTATGGCTTAAGCTAAGAATATAAATTAAATATACACAAATCCCTATAAGACAAGCTAAGCTTAAAAATAGAATAATTAAGAAAAACTCACATTGATTCAAGAGGAGTGTTGGCATATGTATCTCCACAAAATTGTTTAGTATTTTATTAATAAATATAAATAGATAAGGGGATGGATTAGTTTCAGAACCAAATAAGCTACAGAACCAGCAGAACCCGTCTAAGCCAATCAGAATTTAAGGAAAAAGATTTTTGTTTTCCTTTTTTTTTTAATTCGTGAGGGTATAATGGGAAGTTTAAAAAATCAAATTATTATGGTAACTGCCCATTAAATGAGGATTCCTTAAAATATGGAGATTTTGTTTCAATTATTAATATCAGTTTAATATGGAGATTTTATTTCACTTAAACATGTATGTATACTCGTCATATTAATTGTTAATTAAACACTCTACGAATTATACATTTATAAACGTATTATTCTATAATTGTAATAGACAATAATCTTACAATCAAGGACTAACACCTAAGTATAAAAACATCTATGTAGCCGAGTTATACATACATGTATAAGAAAAGTGCACAAAAAACATCTATGTATCTGAGCTAAAAACATCTATGTAGCCATTGTTACATGCATGTATACAACTGTAATACAAATTAATATTGTATATGGACACCGAATCATCCATCTCAACTGTATTTTCATTGTAGTCCACTTCTCACGATCTTGAAACATATATGTATCACGATCACTTCTGTAAGGAGATATCACACTAAACGTTCCCCTTGTGCATCAGTGTACAAACCTTCATTTTGATCAAAAGTATGAGTTATAACATAATAAATCAAAGAAAAAACACTTATGTATCCTAGCACTTAGCACATTTGCAGCCAAATACATGTATGTAACAACATTTGAATGGTAAAAAATACCAATTTCAACACTAACTATATGAACATTTTTATTTTGAATTTTGATTTGTCCACATGCTGGATCAAACAACTAAATCATGGTGCTTTAAAAGTTAATCAAATGAGGGTATGTAAAATCCATGTAAATTGCAGCATACAATTAAGCCATGTAAAATCCTCGAGAACTGAAAGATATTTTCAATTGTATGATACTCAAATTAGGTTAGTTTAAATCTTTTTATCAAAGTTTGTTTCAGCTGTATAAAAATATCATATTTCACTATCATTTTGTATATGTTATCAAATAATCCATCATTAATAGTAAATACTTTCGATTTGATTACCTGGGTTTTTGCAGAATCTGTTCATTCTTCCATCATCTTATAAAAAGGAAAACCTCATTATATCCTTAAGTGCCAATACAACCTTTAGTATAAACCATAGAATCTAACATAAGTTTAAACCATAGAACCTAACAATTATGTGAATCCATATTTGTACATTCACACGTACATGGATTAAAAATACATCCTCTAGTTTAAACCATAGAACCTAACACAAGCTAATCAGTTTGATTATATGTGGTTAAAAAAAGTATGTTTTTTGAAAGAAATTGGGGGCTAGGCGGAGAAAGTTAGAGATTGTAGATCCGGACAGTGGAAATTGTAATTTACCACGAGCAGAGGCGGAGAAAGCAAACGAAGGCTTTTTATTCTTGTCAATTTGAACTTGATAATTGAATCTCTGAAATTCGTCACCGCCACGGATCCGCCGTCGGAGCCCTAATTCTGCGTCGGCGCCACATATGAGGGTTTCAATAGTTGCGGGTACCATTGTAATCGGAAGGAGATGCTGGATTGAATGGTGGTACTAATGGTCCTTGATTCGGCCGGTAAAGTGGCCGGAAATGAAAGATAAAATGGTGGTGGGTTTTTTGTTTTGGAAAGAGAAACAATGGAGGTTTAGGATAGAGATAGATGGTTTTCAAAGTAATAAATAGAGATGGTAATTGAGAAATACACGGCAAGTTACTATTTTTCCTTTTTGACAAAATACCTAAAATGTCCTTAACCAATCTTAACCCTTGATTTTGAATCTAGTGGTTTATATTTGGTTCTTACAGTTCTAAAGCGAAAATTGGTTCTGATTTTAATTCTACACAATAGATAAGTTACTCTCGAAACTCAAAACATCATAAAATTAATACTACCTCCGTTTATCATTTCTTATGGGCATAAACTTTTAGGAGATAATTATAATGAAGTACTTGGTAATATTTTTAATTAAAATATAAAATTCGATTGGAGAGAGAAAGTGTTTTAGGAGATAGTTTAGTGGTGAAATTATTATTAATAATATTATTATATTAAGTAGGCCCCTTAAGTTTGAGAAATGGCAACTTTATTTAGAGACAAAATTTGAAGGACAAAACTTTATTTAGGGACGTATGGAGTACTTATTAACTCATTCAAGTTCCGTAGTGGAAAATTAATATTAACCAATTGGTATAGATCAATTTGGTACTAAGGGTTGCCTTGAAGAGTTTGCCTTCAAGGGGTCTTAGATTCAAGACTTGTTGGAGACATTCTTTAGGAGACAAATGCGGTGGGATTATTTCCCAAAAAATGAGATATGCTCAAGAAATACATATTATCCGCTTGATGTCACTGTATATGTCGAACTTACTAACTTGCCGTTCAAAAATAAAAAGGTGCCGTTCAAAAAAAAAAAAAAAAAAAAAAAAAACTCATGTGTATTTAAATAAACAAATATTCTAAATAGTTAAATCACTTAAATGTATCTGGATAAACCAACAAACAAAATTGGTAGGGTTATGATGAGAGGCAAGAAGAAATAAGAAATGTTGAATTCAATAGCGATGAAACAACGTCTACGAGTCTACGACCTTATCCTATCCAGAATTATTTCTGTATATTTTAGCTACGATGCTTTGTTTGTAGAATTTTTTTCTAAAGTAAGTAAAATTTGCTAATAAATTAAAATTTTAAGGAAATTTTAATAACTAATAACGGTGTTTGGATTAACTTAGAATCTTAAATGTATGTTGTTATAACTGATTTTGTAAGTATACCATGATAACAAACAACAGCTATGGTTTCACTAAGAATTTTTGTTTAGTTATTTTCTTCACAAAAAGAAAAAAAAGTGTTATCTTATCCGTTCATTCTTCAGTAAACAACATTATCGTGTGTATTTGTGAAGTACGTATTTTCACATCCATGCCCTGGTTAGCAAAATAAGTCCACCCATGAGGCCATGATAGATAACTAACGATGCGCTAGTATGTATTATTACCGTTAGTATCTAATTTTGGTTGAAAGTGGGTACAAAGTAGCAATACGGAAAGGAGACCATTGATACCATTTCGGTAGTTGGTACTGAACGTGGATACTGATACAATACTAAATACCGAAAAGGGTCAGATGTGAATTCTGAATACCTTACCAGCCGTATGTTTACTGTCAGTATCGTTTTGGCATGCGGCCAATTCTGTACCGATACCCATTCGGTATAGGTACCAAATGCTCATCCCTAACATTCAGGGTGTATATAGGTGCAAAAGAAAGGAAGGAGAAGGAAAGCAAAAACATGTGTGTCATTTAAAAGGTTTGTAAAACGTTTCCTTCACAATATACCAACCACGGGGAAAACTAAACAATAGAAGTGTGAAAAAATTATGATGAAATCGTAATGTCCACAAACTGTACAGGGAATGGTGTGTTTAGTGAAAATTAAGCTTAAATTAGTAACTCAATAGTTGAGTCGGTTTTACGATACGGTTTAGGTGAAAAATATATATTTAATGGAGTAAATTACATGAATGGTCCTTTAGGTTTACGTCAAATTTCACCAATGATCCTTTAGTTTCAAAAATTACACCGATGGTCCTTATTTTTGAAAGGTTTTTCACCGATGGTCATTTACGAAAAAGTTCGTCTATTTTTTAAGTTAACTAACATCACATGTGATGCACATGAGGGTATTTTGGTCAATTTGTCTGTAACACCACAATCTTATAGCCATTTTTTTTTAATATGCATACGGAAGCGATTTTAGAAAAACTATAAACCCTATTTATTACATATTATAAAGGCCATTTACATATTAACCAAAATATATAAAACGTTTAAAGGTGTTACTAAAAACAGGCTCGACCCGGTTTACAAAATCAGAGTACGGTCAGACTTCCAAAACCGGACTCTAGTCAAGCCAAATCCACAACCTGAAAAGAGTCAACAAATGAGGATTAGCACAAAGCTAAGTGAATAGAAATAAACATCAATCTGCATAACCACAACAAATTAGAAATCAAGAGAAATCAATAGGGAAAATCCGTCCAAACTTCCACAAGCAATTGGACGTTATGAGAGGATCGGCGGTCGGGCGAGGACCTTCGACTGTTGTCGGCCCAACAACAGTCAACCGATGGCTCCTTTACTTATTAGCACTGTAACACCTCAAATTTTAGTACCAAATATTGGCCAAAATAAAACATTTTATAAATAGAAGAACGTCCCCAAATTTGGATTTACAAAAACCTTGATATGAAATCAGAGTATAAAGGTAGGTGTTACAAAATAGATCATAACCAAGCTAAGACTAAATCCAATCTAGTGTTCTTCTAATCTAGGTCCCGCATCTCTATCCATGCGTACCTAAGCCTTCGATCCCGAACCTGAGTACATAGCAAAACAAACAAGGAGTACGTGAGACAAAAAACGTCTCGTGAGCTACATGGGTTTAGACCCGGTAATAAAAGTGAAATGTCACGTTTCATATAACCAATCAACATACATATAAATATATAACCAACTATCCAGTCTAGTCACCTTAATGTGACCCTATCAACCTTGCTTACCTAGCAATCACGTCTAACTATCGGGTTGCCCCCGAACTAGCTAGAATCAAATACATATCTAGTTATCGGGTCGCCCCCGAGCTAACTAGAAACAAGGTATCGGCAAAAGGATCGCCCACGCTACCGATACCTGCCTTGCCCACCGGAATACATCCAATGAGTAAGACCACTAATGTGGAAGAGTCGATGGGAAATCCATCCCAACTGCCCCTCAATCCACACCTCATGACCGGGGAGTCTCCCGTATCATCACATCATCTCAACCTCATCATAACCCTATGGTTATGTCAATCTAGCTCTCGGCTATCACGCCTATCATCAAGCAAGTTAGTTCAATACTATCATCGGTATAACTAACTATCAACTACTAGTCTACACAATTAAGCAAATAGACCATAACACAAGTAATAAAAATGTATTTCATAGGCTATGTACTCAGTAAAGTCCACACGTACTCACCTTAGCAATAAAGATGCTTTAACCGTATTCTTTCCGCCGGTTCCTTGTTCACAATTCGTCCACTTCAACACTTCACCGAATGTCTAAAACAATTATCACAATAAGATTATCAACACAAACTACTACCAATGTGTTCATCTACCTCTAGATAACACCCATCAATTCATTTCCCCCAAATATATTGATTTACCAAACCCTAGGTTTAACCAACCCGAAGATTCTTACAAATCATAATCATACACTTGTTTTCCTTGTTACTATACCATCTATTAAGTGTATACACCGTTTATTTCACCATAAATCACCAACCCAAGAACTAGGGTTTCAAACCCTAGCTTCAAGATCCATAGATCTTGAGCTACAAAGATGAAAGAGTGAAGATATACCTTTAATCTTCCACTAGGAGTGAAATCTACCAAAGATTTGTGAAGAAATCAACCCAAACCAGATGTTATGCTCGAAAATCGCCAAGAGAGAAAACTAGGGTTTTGATATGGCATTAAATGAGCTCAACCCGTCTTTAATGCTGGTCGTCCAGAGTTCACGGCGCGAACTAAGTTCGCGTCGCTAACTTTGCATGTTCGGCCATACTTAGCGATCGCTACCCAACCGCGAACTACATCACGCCACCTGACCAAACTCCCTGGTCCTACTTCCCGATCGCGAAGTAGGGTTCGCGTCGCGAACTCCCTCAGGCAGCAGGGCTGCACTTTTCCAACTTTGTCTCGACCCGGTTTCGCCCATAACTTTCTCGTACGGTGTCCAACCGACACGAAACCAATCTCCACGTGTTTTATATGATTTATCCATAATTATCATATTTTTACATATTTTATTTATTTACAATTTCGGGTCGTTACAAGCACGGTGCTCACCCCTGACGGAACACATTCGTAGGAGTCCGAGCACCCCATCCAATAGTAACGAAGCGTAGCCGAAAACCACCATAGCTAACCTCTAAAAAACATGTGCACATACTACCATTAACAATCCCACAATTAATGGTACCACTGGAAAATCGAAAAGTATAAAAAAATACACTTTTGCCAAAAACAGCAAGATCGCTAAGCGATCTGAGATCGCTACGCTATCAGATCGCTACGCTATTTCTGACTCCTTAGCTATTTCGGTTTTCTGTTTTCATAAAAATTCAGCAAGATAGCTAAGCTATCTAGAGATCGCTTAGCTATTTCTGGACCCTTAGCTATTTCTCTTATGAACCCCACCATTTCAACTTTTTGTACATTACACAAGAAAGGAGGTTAAATCCACTCACCTTAGCTTCCTTTTAGTGTCGAGCTCAGTAAACTTATATTACTGAGGCTCCTTCCCTTTTTCCTGTACAAAATGAATATCGAATTAGTTACCCGAAATCATCAATTGTGTAACAAGTATCATAAGCTTAAGACCACATCTTGCAACAACAACTTACAACCAATTACTTGCATTTCAACATATAACCAATACTAAAGTCTAACATTTCATCAAGTCAATTCATTATGCCAATTGGCCAAATTGCACCTTAGGCCCAAACGGGTCAAAATCGTTTTATTAACTTCCAATGTTCACAAACACTTAATTATCATTTCATCAAGTATACCATTACCATATAATAACCAACTTCATGTTAATTAGTTATACTTTGAAACACCCAAAATAATCAATACAAGTTTGACCTAAAAAGATGCATTTGACCACCTGTTACTAACTCAGAAATCTGCTCATTTTTATAACCATATCAGTCCAGGAAAATATTATATTATTAAAGTAGACTCATAGACCTTCGAAACGACTGGTCGCACGCCCAAAACGGAGTTACGGTTGATTTTATATGATTTTTGCAAAATGGTCAAAATCTGCCATTTTCTTTTAGTTACGGGATTTTTACAAATTTCACCCAAACACTACTTTTAATCTTTCAAAAACAACCAATTCGTGTTATAATCAAACCTATACAACAATTATCACTTCTAACATGTTAGTTATACCTAAATTAACAAAATTTAACATTAAAACATCACTTTTAAGAATTTAGGTAAAACCCATCTTCTTCCTCAAGAACACAACAATGGTGATTTCTTACAAACATCATCAATTCAGTTTCTAACAAAATATTAGCATGATATAATCACTAGAAATCATTTAGAAGCAAAAGGATTCATCAATTTCACATTTCTTAACAAAAATTCATACAACACAACCCTAGTTCAACTTTGTCACCAAGAACTAAGAACCCTAGAATAGATGGGGATTTCCTTACCTAAAACTTGCTTCAATTCGAGATTCACAGCTGAAATATGAAAGATTACTAAGCTTACATGCAAGATTGACAAGAACATAAAGTGAAAATGGGTGTTTGGGTGTTTTGGCGTGAGAAGAGTGAGAGAGGAAGAGAAATCAGATTTCTTTTGGTGCCACCAACATACACACGTGCACACACACACCACACTTGGCAATTTCATTTAATATGCAGTATAAAATACAGGATATTTGGTTTGCAGATAATTAATTTAGATTTAACTAACTCCAATTTTAACAACGAAGATATTTTTGAAACCCCGGTTCAGAAGTGAACCCAAATATGTAAAGATCACTTTAATATTTAAATATCTCAGTTTTACTAATTTTAACCCCATGGTTAAAATACAATTAAATATAATTAAATATAATTAAATCAAATAAATTATATAAAACAATAAATAATAAATTACTTACCGAAAAATACTTTAAAAATTCTAGGTCATGTCTCAGGATGTTACATTGTCTTTCACCTTCTCAATTAAATTACACGGATGGTCCTTTAAGTTTATAATAAATTTCACCAATAGTCCTTTAGGAAAGACAAATTGACCAAAATACCCCCATGTGCATCACATGTGATGTTAGTTAACTTGAAAAATAGACGGAATTTTTCGTAAAGGACTATTGGTGAAAAATCTTTCAAAAATAAGGACCATCTGTGTAATTTTTGAAACTAAAAGATCATTGGTGAAATTTGTTATAAACCTAAAAGACCATTCATATAATTTACTCTATTTAATGGTTTATTAAATATGTTGTTAAAAGAACTTGTTTTTTTCTTTTATTATTTTGTTGTAGACAGATAAGTTTTAGTTGAATCCCTCCCCATATTATCTAGTGACATACTGTATAAAAGAACAAATTCCAAAAATAATAGAATATAAATACCACCCATTCCACCAAGACAGATGCACTAAATTGCTGAATTAGGGTTTTGAATTCGGTGGGAGAGAGAAAGAGGCAGAAACTAGGGAGGAGCCATGGGTGGAGGTAACGCTCAGAAGTCGAAGATGGCCCGTGAGAAGAACTTGGAGAAAGCCAAAGCTGCCGGCAAAGGTACCTAATTCCCCAAACCCCCCCTTTTCCGATCGATGAAACATTTAGCATCCCGATTTATGATATTCCTTCGTTCTTCCGTCCATCTGGTTTGATCTCTGTAATCAAGTAATTAACCGCTCGAAATTTTTGCAGGAAGTCAGCTTGAAGCCAACAAGAAAGCTATGAACATCCAGGTTTTGTTTTGATCTGTTAGATCGTTAGAAATAATGTTGTTTTATGAGTATTAATCGACTAATAATTTAGCTTGAAACAGTCATATTGTGATGATCGGTTTTGTGAATAATCGTTCTGTTTAGGGTTTCTATATTACGAAAATGACTTGATTGTTCATATAGAAAATTAGTCATCGATCCTATGTGTTTCAAACTTCAGCTGAAATCTTTCTAGTTTTTCACTCATGTAAGGTGAATTTTCCTCAAAAGTATCTGTAATTTTTCAGATCTTTTGATATATGGCACCGATGTTATCGAGTTCACTTGCTATTATGTTCTTATACCTTAATTTCTGTTAGTTGCTTACTTTTCAGAAACAGTAGCTAACATCTAGCATGGTGTAATATTTTTACTTTCCAACTAGGGAGTGTTTAAGCACGCTTACTTAATTGATTAAATGCATAAGATTATTGTACAATATCATATTATTAGCTTATGCATTATCAGAACACGATGTGTGGGACTTGGGTAAGGTTATGTGGTATGAAAACTTAGTAATGGTAAAATGACTAAAAGGGACAAACACTTGAGTAGAACAAAGATGAAAGATGGGATGTAAAGTTGTAAAATAAGCTAAAAAAGTAGTGTATGTGTTGATCTTTGACATTTAGGGCCAAAAGTAATATCCTAATATTCTTTTTGCCTTCTGTTTGCTTAAACATGAAGCAACTTTTATGGTGTTATTACTATGTTAGAAATTTAGGAATTTATTCTGAATAATTAATAATGTTTTGATAAATTACAGTGCAAGGTGTGCATGCAAACATTCATCTGCACAACTTCAGAGGTGAAATGCAGGGAACATGCAGAAGCAAAACATCCAAAAGCAGACGTGTACGCTTGTTTTCCTCATTTGAAGAAATGATAAGGAAATGATTGAAGCTTGTTATCAAATGTTGTTACTGTTAAATTGTGTTTGAATCACCACTATGTTTATAATATTATCATCTCGTGTTGCTTGTTATAATCATCATCATAATCTTCTTGTTTGAGGTGTTGGTAAGAAAGACACCTGGTTTGAGAATATTTTATAACCCATCAAATGAAAATATTAACCTTCTAATAAACCATCTAAATGTTTGTAATTGAACTGGGTCTTGGCTGGATAAGTAATACGGAGTAAAAAAATTGCTTATAAACGTTAACGTTATTTACATTTGATGTAAACAGATTGCTTATTTTGTCATCTTTTATTTCCTTTTTGAGAAATCTATCAAACAATGGTGGCTGACTAGAACAAAACCAAACATCAATCTTTCTTATATACATAATCAAGCATAACTAGTATTTTACTTTACTGTATATGCAGTTTAGGTAGGTAGTTTTGCATGTACAGCTGATATAAATTGAATATGCATTTTAATCTTAATTATGGACCCATCTAGATCTAAAAGCCGAGCTTAGTTTTAATTGGTTTTGCAAGTTCTATATGGTTGGGTACTGGTCCTTAAATATCAAATACAACTTAACGATTTCCCACAATATATACAAAAACTTGGGGGTCAATTTTGAGTCATTGACTGAACAAACATACATCTTAACTGCAACATGCTAACAAGTTCGGTTATCATGGTGATGAAATAAACACAAAATCAAAGTGATAAAATAATTAAGATTTGTTAAGAGGAACTTTCTTGTTGTGCAAATTATGATTCAGAGGCAGAATCTGAAGACATTTTTTCATAGAGACGATAAATTAATATTGATCTTGACATCTGAACTTCTCTCCCAAGAACAGATATCACATCCTTCACTGTGATACTACGCGCTATGCTGCTGCTACCATTAACCAAATCTTGATTCCTCAACAATTTCCTTGCTGGACCTGTTACCAAATTTGTAGGATTACTAAAAACATCATAATCATAATAAAAAAAATGGTAATAGTATATACTAACCAGGAGTAGCAGTGACAGCAGCAGCACCAGCAAGTGAAGTTTTTTCAGTATCTGGATTATTATCTTTAGAACTTCTCTCAGAATTTGGAACGGGCTTAGGCCCAACATCTACACTGGGCTGAGAAATATCGGGCCCACCTTCACGTTTCTGACGAGCCTGCTCTGCCATCAGCTGCCATTTTGACAGCATGTCATCTCCTCCTACAGCCGCCCGTGCAGCAACATTTGCAGCTGTCGTTCTCATCTTATCATCTTCCTCTTTGTTTACCTTCACATAAACAAATATGTAATTAAAAAATCAAAATAATATAATTTGAATTTTGAAACGGTTTAAAGCAAATACCTTAGAAGATTTCCCACGACCATCTTCACCATCACCACTACCTTCAGGCTGCAAATTACAAAGGTCAAACCTTATTGCTATATTATTATATAAATTAGGTGCAAACTAGTCAATACTTGCCTCATCTGCTCTTTGGAGTTTTTCTGCATCAGCTTGTTTTTTCTCCCATTCTTCCCGAGCTTTCTGATTCATTGACATGATTTGTTGTCTAACATCTGATGTAATCACAGTTCGGTGTTTCGGTTTCTCAATATCAACCCGCTGTAATTATTTTTACTTAATTAAAATAATAATTTTAAATCTCTAAAAGCAGAACCAAACTAATGTTAAATTACTTACCTGTTTGGAAATTCTGATGAAATTGCTAATCAATCCTCGCATTCTTTCCTCTACACACTGGAATAAAAATTGTATAAATATATGTATGATTTCATAATTTTATAGATTTTTAAAAATTTGAAGCTTACCAGTGACAAGCACCGTTCCACATCATTGCTTCTGTTTTTTACACCACATTTTGCCACTGTTTAAACATTTTTATTACAACATTTGCACTGTAAGTTTAAGAATTATGAAACATTAATAATGAATTAAAGTTTTTACTGATTTCAGCAAGTTTCTTCTGGAGTGGAATTTTCTGCAAAATTAGTCTTTCTTCTTCTTCTTGAACAACCTTTCTAGAAGCTTCAGAAACTCGACTGTCTTCTTTGGCACCAGAAAATAACTGTTCTTCTTCTTCCTACAAAAACGGTTATTTTTTCATTTAACTTATTGTTTTTCCTGAAACAGTTATCATTTAGCATCCTTTAAATGGATAAGATAAAATAAGAAATTTAAAAAAACACCTTAAGATTCACACCACTAACTGCAGTTACATCATTAAGTTGCTCGATACTTTGATCCGAAAGTGCTCCAGACACTTTTTGCTTTTTACTGCAAAATACAAAAATTAAATATTTATAAAAAAAACAAATAGTCAACATTGAAGTTTGAAAAAAAGGTTTAAACTACAAAAGTCAAACTACCCTATTGGATTAACAGGTGCTTCCAATGGTTTTTTCTGGCCGACAGTTGGTTTTTTGGGGGGAGTTTTTGCATTATTCGCAGCAGCCTGCATCTATTCAATAGATTAACCATTAACAAACAAATCATATATTCAGAAAACGATGCAATAAAAAGAAGCATAAAATTACATTAAACGTCCATGTGGTTTGTATGTAAATATGGATTTTGTCCCTCAACTTTTCTCATTACATAAATAGTCCCTAATATTGAGACTTCGAACACCAATGGGACAAGTTTCAAATTTAGGGACAATCTGTACAATAAAAAAAAGTCAAGGCACAAAAATCATAAATTTAATACAAACCACATGGACCATTTATGTAATTTCAAAATTACTGCATTCTGGCGTTCCAATTGGGCTGTAATAGACATGGGCTCGGGCTTATTCATGGATCCTGAGAAACCGGCCCGTGAAGGCATTTCAAAAGGTTCATCTTTTGGCCCTGAAACTGTATTCCCCTGTTCGTGCTGAGCTGGCACTTGAGATTTATGTTGTTGGTCATTCATCTGGTCCACATGATCTGGTTTTGAAAAAGGCATTGATGGTTGCCAGTGGGGTGGATTTTGTGAATTACTTGGAAAATGATGCATTCTTTTCATGTCAGACAAATTCATGGGTTGATTGCCCATTGTAGGATGAATTGGACCTTGTCTCATTTGTAAAGATTGTGATGACATGTTCATATTTGGGCCAGAATTCGGGTGAAAATTACCAACCGTATTTCCATATGTTGGAAAAGACGGTTGTGGAAATTGCATTCGTTGTTGTTTTTGTAGTGGAAAAGGTTGTTGCTCTCTTTCGTGTTTGATAGTACCAACATTTTCTTTTTGAGCATTATTTTCCATTGAATCAGTAAATGGAGATGGTTTTTGAGGAATTTGTTTAGCAGAAGGCTGCTGAACATGATAACAAAAACAATATAAATTGTATTTTATAATAATAATTTGAAAAAAGTGAAAAATGATAAAGGGAGTTTTTAATTTACCTGCCCTTGTTGTTGTAACTTAAATACTGCCAACTTAAGCATATGATCTCCTACAAGATTCCTCATGTGCCGAACAAATTCTTCTTTGTTAATGTTATTGTTCTGTGAATAACATAATCATTCAGCATATGTATGCAAAAAAAACACACACACAAAAAACATTAAAAAATAAGAAAAACATACCCTTAATCGTGCATATAAACCCTGAAGTTGTAAAGCTCTGTCTTTATCAAGTTGTGGTTCTATAACAGGAAGCAACAGTGCAAAAGGCACCTGTTTTCCAGAAGACCGATTATTCATCGCATTAGCTGCTTGTGCTGATGTCATTGCTTGTTGATTACTCGTTCTTTGCATTCTCTGCAACTGAGATTCATTATTTGGATTCTGTGTTACATTTTGAGCAGGTTTCATATCTGTATTCTGCATATTCATAGCTTGAGACATATGTACATTATGTTTATCATCTTGTGGTCTGCTCATTTCTGGTTGGATTTGAGTTATATCACGTGAGGTGTCATTTGATGGATGTTGATTTTCAGTGCCAGATATTTGTCTATTTACTTCAATTGCAGATGGTTTTTGTTCTTGATTTTGTGGCTTAACTTCCTCTTCGTTAGAGAAATTAGAGTTTGCTTCACGTTTGGAAGATTGCCATTGTTGAAATAATTGGCTTGGACTAGGAGTATGACTGGTTCCTTGAGATAAAGCTGCAATATTACATCAAAATTATGCACTTATTTATACCTAATTTGAAGACGAAAATTAGCTCATTTGACATCTAAATTGAATGTGCATTCGTGTGTATAAGACTATAATTTCATAATTAAATATAAAGAAAGGAAAATTGTATACAGAACTTGAAAATTTGTGAAATTACCAGCAGAAGAATCAGTATTGGTGGGCGGCTGAGGTGTTGAAGTATTATCCCCTTCAATATCTCTATTTAGGGCAGCAGTGAATGCCTCAACATCTGCTCCTGAATGCATTGTTTCATCCTGTAAACACAGAATTCTAAATAAATAAACAAAAAAAAGCAAAATTTTAACACCAATTAGTAAATTACAGCAACACACACACACACGCAGAGCAAGGGTTTGTATATATAACCTCATCTTCCTCGAGGAACTTCATTATATTAGGATCCATCAGTTGATGGTTCAGGTATATATGTGAGACGAGATGCGTGCCTATGAATTGTGAAATTTAGGGTTTAAAATTCGACTCGAGCAAAACTCCGGTAATAATTTTAGCTCCGGTGAGTGCAGAATGGGAGAGAGAAATTAAATCAGATGAAATAGTTCTTGAACGTATATACAATGCGAAAGGTGGGCTGGATTCAAGTTTTAGCCCAAAGTATAGGGCCCTTCGTCTACTTTCGGCCGTTCCTAAAAGATACTCCCTCAGTCCAAAAAAAAACTTTACATTTCTCTTTCAAACTTTGTCCCACAAAAAAGTTCACATTTTTCAAATTTGGGAGACTCACCTAATAAAATAATAATATTACCAATCATTCAACCAATAAAACACTTTCTCTCTCCAATCTACCCTTATATTTTAATCAAAAGTATTACAAATGACCACACCACTAACTATATCCTAAAATATTGTGCTCATGAGAAATGTAAAGTTTTTTGTGGGACGGAGGGAGTATAATATTAGATGATTTGGTTTTTATCTATGAAAGTTAATTAGTAATAATGATTAATTATATAAATTTATAATATATTGAATTTCTCAAGTTTGATGCGACATGAAAATTAATATTTTTAAGCTTACATGTGATTTATTTTTTAAACATTAATTCCGACCCACTTAGCGAGCTGACTAATTTTAGAGCGACCATCTATTTTATGGGAAGCCTAAAGCTAGCGAGGAGTAAAAGCTAATAGTTTTAGAAATAAATTTGAAAGTATTAGATAAGCGAAAGAGTAAATTTACATGATTGGTCCTTTAGGTTTATAGCAAATTTCACCAATGGTCCTTTAGTTTCAAAAATTACACCGATGGTCCTTATTTTTGAAAGGTTTTTCACTGATGGTCCTTTACGAAAAAGTCCGTCTATTTTTTAAGTTAACTAACATCACATGTGATGCACATGGGGGTATTTTGGTCAATTTGTCTTTCCCTTTCTCAATTATATTACACGGGTGGTCCTTTAAGTTTATAAAAAATTTCACCAATGGTCCTTTAGGAAAGACAAATTGACCAAAATACCCCCATATGCATCACATGTGATGTTAGTTAACTTGAAAAATAGACGGAATTTTTCGTAAAGGACCATCAGTGAAAAACATTTCAAAAATAAGGATCATCAGTGTAATTTTTAAATTTAAAGGATTATTTGTGAAATTTGCTATAAACCTAAAGGACCACTAATGTAATTTACTCTAAGCGAAATGATAAATTAGAAATAAAGAAACATCACCAGATGATAATTGCACCACAAAAATGAAGCTTCAACTTATAATATATAATATGACAGATGATATTTACATCAAAAAAATTATTTCCCTTTTCACATTATACAAATTTTAAAACAGACTATAGAAGTATATCAAAGCATTATTGTATGTAAATAAGTTTTTATGATGTAAATAAGTTTTTATGATGTAAAAAATACTTTCTATATATAATAATAATATACCCTAACTCAGCCTATTTAAAAGTGTTATTTGTATCACTTACAAACTTGATTGAAGTTAGACCTTAATTTATCTTATTTTCATATCAGGTTTGTTTCATATCTATAATCTGCACCTTAATTTTGTCATTTGTTTTATTCATTACCTTAATTTATCTTAATGTTCTCTATCTTATAAAATTTGTTTTTTCAAAGAAATGATCCAAGAAAAGAAAAGGAGACGTGCCTAAATGTTAGACCCCCCTATAAACCCCGCGTAAAGACTTTCCTTTAATAAAAGAAATTAAAGTTTCTCACTCGTGTTGTACGCTGTCAATTTTTTAAAAGGACACAACTACAAGATTTCCATTAACCAAAACTAAAGAGACCCCAAGGGCAAGGGGAAGCACAAGAAAGCCACAACACGGAATTAGTAAACGTATTTTAGAACATAATCCGAAATAAATAAATAAAATCAATTAAGTGGGTCATACCTACCTTCTTTTTGGTGATTTAAATGGAAGAGAAAAGTGACATCCATATATCCGCAACAAGAATGCTCTGCGTAGCCAATCTGCTAAAGGGTTTTCTTTCACTTATATGATTTTAAATATCAGTATGTAATTTGATATTTGATATCAGAACTTGAAGAAAATTTTCCATATATGATTCACGGATGATTGTTATGGGGTGGTGGAGAAATGTTGGAACAAAATCACAGATCAACTTAATACTGATGCTGCAGTTAGTACTGATCATACTTAGTACTGATGGGGCAGAACATGTTTACTACTGATGAAGTTGATACCGGTGAATACTATAACTTAGTTACTACTGATCAAAGCTTATTGAAGATACTACTGATCAATAGTAGTTACTACTGACGTTGATATTGGACTTACTACTGATCACCAAACTTACTACTGATGTTATGAATTTACTACTGGTGATTGCAGTTTACTACTGATACGCGTTTTGAAAGCATATCAAATCCGAGATCTTCGTAGAGATAGTTATAGAATGTAAATCAATGTATATCTTTATAATTCGAATGTAAATCAAGTCCTAGAATAACTAGGGTAAATAGTTTAGCTTCAAGGACTATTATAAATAGTTCCTTACGAATTGTAAACGTACGTGTGTATTGTTAACTCGATAATATACATTGAAGCTTTTTGTGAAACTGTGTTCTTAATACTTTCGCATATTATTTACAGTTCATTGTTCTTAATTACATTGATATAGTGTTGATCCGCTGCAACTTCTATAGTCAATTAGATCTAAGGTGTTTATTAACTTTTCTATAGTTAATCGATCATGACAAGTGGTATCAGAGCGTATTGGTTCTAGATCTACTATTTGTTAAGAACAACAAAAAGTTTAAATCTTTTAAACACACACATTATTAATCATGACTGATAATAATGAAAGCACTCAGGCCAACAAAATCCCTATACTCACTCCCAACAACTTTGGGATGTGGAAGAATCGTATTAAGCAATACATGCTTATTACAGATTATTCTATGTGGGAAGTTGTCCTTGAAGGAAACAAAACTGGTCCTGGTCAAGCAAGTAGCTCTGCAACTGAGGCAGACAAACTTAAATGTGAGAAGGAAAAGAAGGACAAAGGAATCGAACTCAAAACTCTAAGCACTCTCCTACTGGCCATTCCTAATGACTATCAACATCTCTTCGTTGAGTATGATGATGCAAAGGTGCTTTGGGAAGCACTGGAGAAGAGATTCGTTGGGACCAAGAGCACCAAGAGGAACATGAAGTCTGTTCTCAAACAAGACTTTGAAAATTTCAAAGGAAAGCCCAATGAAACACTCACTCAAGTGTTTGACAGATTCAACAAGTTAATTGGTGAACTTAACCAGGTTGGGGTTAAGATGGATCAAGAAGATGTCAACATGAAGTTCCTAAGATCTCTTAGTGAAGAATGGGCCATGTATACAGTGGTATATAGACAAAGAGATGCTCTAGAAGAAAAAGAGTTGGATGAACTCTACAATGATCTCAGAGTATTTGAAACTGAGGTAAACCAAAAGAACCCTTCTATTTCTTCTAATAATGCTGCATTTGTCTCTAGTACAGGTCAAGGTCAGGAAACCTTCACGGGAAAGGCTGCAGATTCTGAGGATACTGCAAGAGAATCCTTCTTCACTAGTCATGTGCATACTGCACTGATTAGTGATGACTTGGAACAATTGAATCCAGATGATCTTGAGGAGATGGATCTTAAATGGCAGATGGCTATGCTGAGCCTAAGGACAAAAAGATTCTTAAAGAGAACTGGTAGGACAAGCCTCAACTTCAACAAAGGTGACAAAGCTGGATTTGACAAAACTAAAGTCAAATGTTACAACTGTAACAACCTTGGTCACTTTGCAAAAGAATGTCCTCAGCCAGACAAAAGATCAAAATCAACTGCCATTGTATCACAACAAGGACAAGGATATGACTGGAGCTTCCAAGCAGAAGAGCATGCTCAAAATCAAGCTCTCATGGCCTTTACTGACAACAAAACTGAGGTAAAACCTAAACCTTGTACTTCTGAATGTATTAAAATTGTTAAAAATCTAGAAAAAGAAATCACTAAATTAAATGAAGATTTAGCAAAAGCAGTCAGAAGAAATCATGAGTTTGATGGTGTGATTGCTGATCAAGAACATCAAATAAAGGTGTACCAGATGATTGATCAAAGGATAAAGGAAGAATTACTTCAAGCTGTAGATGAAAAAGAGTTTTATGAAATAAAAAATAAAGAACTAACAAGTAAATTAGAAGAATGTCAGCTTGAAATTGAACAAAATAAATTAACAATCAAAAAGTTTGAACGAAGCACTAAAATTCTTGATGAACTAACTAACAATCAAACTACAGAAAAAGTTGTTCATGGGGTGGGATATCATGCTGTACCACCTCCATATAAAATCATTCCACCACTTAAAAACAGTTCAGAAAGAATCATTAATGAATTAAAAATTGAAAATCAAACTGAATCACATAATGAAACATCTGAATCAAATGATTCTTCTGATGATGATCAATCAATTGAATTTACAATTTCTCAAACTGAATCACCAAAATCAATTGATACAAGTTTTCACACAGCACAAAGTCCAAATGAATCTCCCAAATATGATGCAGAAAATGTACCAAAAATTTTAACAAGGGGAAATGAAAGAAATAAAAAACAACTCTTAGATCAAAGAATACCTGAAGGTGCTAAAAATAAGAAATTAAGATGTGTTATATGCAACAAAATGAACCATTTAGCAAAGGATTGTCACTTCAATCCAATAAACTGCAAAGAGTTAAAGGAATTTAAGATTTTTAAAGAAAACGCAAAAACTCAAAAGTTAAAAGATACTACTGGTTCTTCAGTAGTAAATAGAAATAAAACTCCAATTGCTGAAACCCCAAGGTTTGGAAGAAGTGCACCAAGATTTGTGCAAAACAGAAGAGTTGGAAACCCAAAGAACAGCAATTACTTCAAGAACAATGGAAAATCCAATCAAAATAAACAATATTTTAAGTTTTCCAACACCAGTAAAAACTTTAACAACTTTACTACTGGTGTTAACCCTAATTATAATGCTGTATGGTACCAGTACAAGAACACTACTGGTAAAAACCCTAATTACAAAAATACTACTGCTCCCAAAACAACTTTCAAAAACACTACTGGTGTCAACCCTAAAAACACTACTGGTCATTCTAAACATGGTAAGTACCCAAATACTACTGGTCCATCAGTAGTAAAACATTCAAAAGCCAAAAATCAAGGGTATAAACCAAGATCAGTAGAAAATCCTCACACCAGTAATACTTTTAAAAGGGCAGTAGTAAAACAAAACACCAGTACTAAACAAGTATGGGTACCAAAAATCTTTAAAGTTAAATCCCCAAAAGCTTATTTCTCAAAGGATGAACCCAAGACATATAAAGCTTGGGTTCCCAAACTTAACTAATCCTTTACTCACTTGTGCAGAGCATTCAGATCCCAGAAGAAGGAAGAACATGGCATATTGATAGTGGATTCTCAAGGCACATGACTGGAAATCTACAAATTCTTAAAGATTTCAAGTTATTTGATGGAGGATATGTGGCATTTGGTGAGAACCCAAAGGGAGTTAAGATTACAGGTAAAGGTACTGTTACTAATGGCAAAATTACCTTTGATGATGTATTTTATGTAGCTGAACTAAAATACAATCTAGTCAGTGTGTCTCAAGTTTGTGATAAAAAGAACAAAATTCTTTTCACAGACATTGAGTGCATCATTCTTTCTCCTGATTTTATTTTAGATGAAAAATATGTTGTTTTAAGAACTCCAAGGAGAAACAATGTGTATTGCCTAGATATAGGGGGAGAACTCATTTCTTCAAATGAGGTCAACTGTTTTATATCCAAGGCAAACACCACTGAATCAGAACTATGGCATAGAAGGATGTGTCACACTAATTTCAAAAACATGAACAATTTAGTAAAAAGAAATTTGGTTATTGGACTACCTCAAAAATAATTCATGTGTGATCATCACTGTGTTGCATGCCTAAAAGGTAAACAACACAAAACTTCTCATAAGTCCAAATCTGTGAACTCTATTTCTGTTCCTTTACAGCTCTTACATATGGACCTATTTGGACCTACAAATGTAATGAGTATTGGAAAGAAACAATATTGCCTTGTTATTACTGATGACTTTTCCAGATATACATGGGTTTTCTTTCTCAGGACAAAGAATGAAACAAGTGAACTCATAAAGAACTTAGTTGTCAAACTGGAGAACACATCTGATCAAAAAGTTAAAGCCATAAGATGTGATAATGGCACAGAATTTAAAAATGCTAACTTAATTAACTTTTGTGATCTTAAAGGTATTGACAGGCAATAGAGCTCACCTAGAACTCCACAACAAAATGGTGTAGCTGAAAGAAGAAATAGAACCATCATTGAAGCAGCAAGATCAATGCTAGCAGACTCAAAATTACCAATTACTTTTTGGGCAGAAGCTGTTAATACTGCTTGTTATGTTCAAAACAGAGTATTAATAGTGAAGCCACATTTTAAAACACCATATGAACTTTTTAATAAAAGAAAACCTTCTATAAGCTTTTTAAAATCATTTGGTTGTCCTTGTACTATTCTTATTACAAGAGAACAAATTGGTAAGTTTGACTGCAAAGCTGATGATGAAATCTTTGTGGGATACTCTACTCAAAGCAAATCTTACAGAGTATTCAACAAAAGACTAAGGATAATTGAAGAAAGCATCAATGTATCCTTTAATGAAAATGTCTCTAATGAACAAGGAAATGGTCCAGATTGGCTATTTAACATAGACAATCTAACCAAATCCTTTAATTCTAACATGGATTTCAATGCAGATAATTCAAATAGTCACTATCAAAAGGAAGGAACATCATCTGTTAATACTGGTCAAGAGGAGATGAGATACTTAGTAGTTAATACTGCTCCCATAGTCAATACTGAGGACAGTAATAACTCAAGTTCTGGAACCAGTAGTAACTCTGAGAATGAGGACAATAGTAATTCAAATACTACTGGCGCCAGTAATAGTACTCAAAATACTACTGATCCCAACAATAACCTAGATTCTCATGATACTACTGATACCAGTAACAACAACAATACTACTGATCTCAATGAAGACAATAGCAGTAGTAACTCTGACCAAGATGATGATGAACCAAACATCAATGACAATGAAGGATCTCTAGACCAACAACTACCTGAGACAAATGAGTCCAATCTTGAAAATCAACTAGTTATTGATAAAGCTACAACTACAAGGACTCAGAAGAACCATCCATTAGACCTTGTTCTAAGTGATGTTAACTCACCACTTCAAACAAGAAGCAAATTAAATAAAAGCTTAACTGCAAACATGTGTAACATAAGTTTAATTGCTAATGAATGTATGTTTGAATGCTTTCTATCTCAGGATGAACCAAAGAAGATCCAACAAGCAATGAAGGACTCAAACTGGATTGAGGCAATGCAAGAAGAACTCCTTCAATTCAAGTTACAAGTTGTTTGGACACTTGTACCTCTACCTAAAGGAAAAAGAGCCATTGGAACAAGATGGATCTTCAGAAACAAGAAAGATGAAAGAGGTATAGTGATCAAGAACAAAGCCAGACTTGTAGCCCAAGGATACACTCAAGAAGAAGGAATAGACTATGATGAAGTATATGCTCCTGTTGCTAGAATTGAAGCCATAAGAATATTTCTAGCATATGCTTCATTCAAGAAGATCAAAGTCTATCAAATGGATGTGAAGAGTGCATTCCTATATGGGAAGATTGAAGAAGAGGTCTATGTTTGCCAACCTCCAGGTTTTGAAGATCCAAAACATGGTGATTATGTGTTCAAACTAGATAAAGCTCTGTATGGCCTACATCAGGCACCAAGAGCATGGTATGACACATTATCATCATACCTATTGAAGAACAACTTTAAAAGAGGAGCCATTGACAAAACCTTATTTACAAAGAAAGTCAAAGATGATATAATACTGGTACAAATCTATGTAGATGATATCATCTTTGGTTCAACAAATGATGTATTATGCAAAGAATTTGAAGAACTGATGCAGATTAAATTCAAGATGAGCTCTATGGGTCCAATGAACTTCTTCCTTGGACTCCAAGTCAATCAAAGAACAGATGGTATTTTGATAAATCAATCAAAATATGTCAAAGACATCTTGGAGAAATTTGATTTGAAAGACAGTAAGAGTGCAAGTACTCCAATGGAAACACACAAACACCTACATCCTGATGTTGAGGGGGAGGATGTAGATGAACACTTATATAGATCAATGATAGGCTCTTTGATGTACTTAACTGCATCAAGACCTGACATTATGTATAGTGTTTGTGTGTGTGCAAGATATCAAGCAAGACCTAAAGAAGTACACTTGCAAGCTGTTAAAAGAATATTCAGATACTTGAAAGGCAAACCATCACTAGGTCTATGGTATCCACATGATTCACCCTTTGAACTCATAGCCTACACAGATAGTGACTATGGAGGTGAATGTCAAGACAGAAAGTCCACTACTGGTGGATGTCAATTCTTTGGATCAAGACTGGTGTCATGGCAATGTAAGAAGCAAACAAATGTATCAACATCAACTGCTGAAGCAGAATATGTAGCTGCATCTGCTTGCTGTGCTCAAGTACTCTGGATTCAGAACCAGCTTCTAGACTTTGGTATCTCTATCCTTAAAACTCCTATTTTTATTGATAATCAAAGTGCTATTAGTATTGTGAACAATCCAGTAAAACACTCAAAAACTAAACACATTGAAATAAGATTTCACTTTATAAGAGATTGTAATGAAAAGAAATTAATCAAAGTAGTTAAAATTCATACTGATGATCAATTAGCAGATCTTTTTACAAAAGCATTTGATGTAGGAAGATTCAACTTCTTGGTTAGCAGTATTGGAATGATTTTAATAACTTAATGTGTGACAACCTTTTTAGTCACTGTTTTTGAAACATTTTTATTATTCCTGAGTTGAACAAGAAAGTTTTCTCAAATATGAGAAAACAATTTAAATTTTCGGGCAAGGAAACCCCTTTGTTTCCTAATATGATCAAAGATCAACCACAAATTGGAGAGGGTTCAATCATAGATACAACCCAAATTGAACCTCAACCCACTCCATCACCCCCAAATACAGCCCAAACACCACCCCAAATAGCCACTCAATCACCCACTAATATAGAAGTCCTGAATGTGTCCCAGGAACTTGACATAAATCTGCAGAGTGCTACTCTTCACTCTGTGGAAGACCTACCAGATAAAACTAAATATATTTCCACAATTTATCAAAGAAAGAAAATTTCTTCAAAGGACACCAGGGGACAAATTGAGTCAAACCCCAGGCTCCAAGAGTTGTCCTCCAAGGAGGAGAGAGGACATGAGGCGAGGGCTTTCACTACTGATGCCCCAAAGGTGGGTGCACAGGACAGTGAAAACATCATTAGGACCCAGACCTCGGCAACTTTGAGTGATGACTCATTTGAGGAGTTACTCAAAGGACCCCGGTGCCAAGAAACCACAAGGGGGGGCATCTCTGCTTCTTCTAGGAAGAAGAGGGTGTCTAAAATACCCAATGAATCACCAAGAAGTGATGAGGGCAGATCGGTTGAATTTATGGAAAGGATGGAAAACCTCAAAGCCAATGTACCTGTTAGTGAGCCCGATGATCTTGCTAGATGGAGTGAGGGCAGTATTAAAACAAAACAATTGACGGATAAAGTGGATTCTCTTGAATCCACTGTACAAGATTGTCTCAAGTATCTTACAAACCAAGGGAAAACAATGGCAGCAATGAAAAGACATATGAACACCATTAACAAGAGGATGAGATTCTATGAGCACAGGCTTCATCAACAAACTAAAATCATCAGAAAATTGAAGAAGAAAATTGATGATAGTGAGGCTCCACCAGTAGAGCTCACTAAGGGGGAGAAGGATGACATTCAAACCATGATTGATGAATCAATTGCAGCAGCATCCTCTCTCCTAAATTTAAAAGAAACAAAAGTTGATGAAGGCCCAGAAATGATGGTTTCTGAAGATGAGCCTATTACTACTGCTCACATGGAAGAACAAGTTGAAAAAGGAATACCAGTAGTAACTCCTACTACTGATATAATAGCAGTAGTAAATGAAGAAAAGGCAGCAAACACTACTGATGCCCCATCAGTAGTAATCTCTGAAGACATACCAGTAGCAACTACCTTGGTTACTACTGATGACATAATTGAGCTGCCACCACTACTAGAACCTACAGTGATACTTCCACCATCTCCAAAAGAAAAAACAACAACAACACAAATGGTGGTGAAAGATATTGATGATGATGTCAACTGGTTAGAAGTTGATGAATGCTCCCTACCTCCACATCCTAAAATACTTCCTATGTCACAAATACAATACTATGGTCCCAAATTTGTTATTGAATCTGAACCAAATATGAAGAAAGATAACTACATAGGAAAGGGAAAGGAAGTTGATGATGAAGACCAACCTAATAGAGCACAAGGTCATGAAATGGTCAATAAAATCAACTATGCCAAATCAGCCAAACAGGATAGGAGGAAAGTTAAAAGAGCAAAATATTTAAAGAAGGTTGAAGTCTCTCTAGCAAATGAAAACAAAAGATTAGCAGAAAGGGCTAGAATATTGAGACAACCATTCACAGAAATTAAATTGGCAGATATAGCAGATATATCAAAACTGCCACAATTTCAACAGAAGGTCAAAACCAAACAAGTTGCTGAAACAAGAAAAGAACTACAAAAAAGAGAAGTAGAAAAAATAAGGCAGCTTGAATATGAAACACTAGAACTTCTTGAAGCACAAGTACAAGAATGCAAAGAGCAGAAGGCTGATATGCCAGAACAGTTTGCAGAGAAAAAGAAAGAAATGATCACATTCTTGAAATCAAGAGGTCATAACACAAAGGCCTTTGGAAGAATGAAGCTGATCAATTTAATTGAAAAGTACTGTGTGGAGAAGAAGAAGGACCTTGCTGAACAAGACAATATTGAGAAATACACCACAAAACTTGAACAGATAAACATCAAAGAAATGAAAAAAAGAAAGACAATAACTAGAGAATCATCTGGTGTATCATCTCAAACTTTAAAGAAAAGGAAGACAGTTACTTCTGAACTTGAACAACCAAAGAAGAAATTATAAATGGTTCAAGTTCATGATCTTCCAATTGCTCCCCTACAAAATAATCCAATCATCAACTGGAGATATATAGATAATATGATTGAGATTGTTAGAGAAGATAAAGTCACTCAAAGATTCAGAGCTTGGAAACCTTTGGTCATGTCCCTAACCAGAAGTGACATTATCAAGATGTTGATCATTGGTAAACCAAGAATGACTAAGAAGATCTGGAAGAATTCAGCTGCAGGTTATCTTACTGAAATGATTGATGCTGCTTTCTATCCAGAAAATTATTCAGAGAAGTTTACAAATCCAGAAAATGTTCAAGCCTGGAATGTGCTACCAACTGTCAACATGTACTTCTTTGAATATACAAGTAAGAAATGTGACTTATTCCTTTATGAGAAAGAGTATCCTCACTCTGAGAAAACTCTTTATCAACTATGGTGCATGAACTTCATTAAACCTCATGATGCTGTGATGCTGCAAAATAAGCTGAATGAATTTGTGAAAAAGATCAGCAAATATATTATTGCACAAAGGAATAAACAAAACCAACAGACATTAGAAGGTGATAAAAGAAGAAAGAAACTGTTGGAAGAAAAGGAAAAAGAAAAGAAGGAGTAAATAGAAACTTGATTGATTAAAAGATAATCAATAAGTTTAGGGGGGATTGTTGGAACAAAATCACAGATCAACTTAATACTGATGCTGCAGTTAGTACTGATCATACTTAGTACTGATGGGGCAGAACATGTTTACTACTGATGAAGTTGATACTGGTGAATACTATAACTTAGTTACTACTAATCAAAGCTTATTGAAGATACTACTGATCAATAGTAGTTACTACTGACGTTGATATTGGACTTACTACTGATCACCAAACTTACTACTGATGTTATGAATTTACTACTGGTGATTGCAGTTTACTACTGATACGCGTTTTGGAAGCATATCAAGTCCGAGATCTTCGTAGAGATAGTTATAGAATGTAAATCAATGTATATCTTTATAATTCGAATGTAAATCAAGTCCTAGAATAACTAGGGTAAATAGTTTAGCTTCAAGGACTATTATAAATAGTTCCTTACGAATTGTAAACGTACGTGTGTATTGTTAACTCGATAATATACATTGAAGCTTTTTGTGAAACTGTGTTCTTAATACTTTCGCATATTATTTACAGTTCATTGTTCTTAATTACATTGATATAGTGTTGATCCGCTGCAACTTCTATAGTCAATTAGATCTAAGGTGTTTATTAACTTTTCTATAGTTAATCGATCCTGACAAGAAGTTTTACCGTTTGCCTTCAAAAGGTATGGATCAATGCAGCTACACGTTTTGGAGTTCCAAAATCGGGTAATTTTAGTATCTTTTTTCTTAAACGTGGCTTCCATTTCAATGTTTTTTTTTTTTTTGAATTGTCAACTTGGGCTCGAATTGTTCAAAGCTTCAAACCACAACATAAGTAACATTTAATTTTATTTTTTGAGTATATTTGGTTTATGATTATCTGTCATTAGTGTTTAATTATGTGTGAAAATTAAATAGACTGTCATGTATAAAACAATGATTACAACGAGCTAGCTCACATTTTAAGTCTAATGCATAGGGCTAGGAAGGTTACGACATGACATTATGAGATGTGAATACGAGGATGTACATGTATTGTGGGACTTGCTAAAGAAGAGTGACGAAGCAGGTTTATCAGGAGATATTAAAAGAAAGAAAAAGGTGTCATTTTCATGTTTGTTGCTTTGTGTTGGTCGTAAATCACCATTGCTTCGTTGAAGTGCATGATTGATCTCTACATTTTGATGTCTCTATTCGCTTCCAAGACTTTTATTTTTACTTGTTTTACAATTTAGTCTCTTAAAAATTGAGTTTTCTCTCTCACAAACTCTACATGACAGCTGATAATTAGTTGATGTGTACGTGGAATTAGTTTGTCAAAGCACGAGGAATGATGACATTGTGTTTACAGTCTTTTCACGAAAACATTGTTGTTGAATAAGTGGGAGGAGTGGAGGACATTGTTATAGACTATATGATTTTTTATCATTATTTTTCAACTCAAATAATTAAATGAATTATAACAAATAACAAAAAAATATTCATTAAGAAAAAGAAAAAAAATTACAACTCCTAAAAAATGCATAGTTTGAAGACAATAATTTAAAAATGCTAAATATAAAAAATACGTTAAACAAAATAATAAAAAAAATCAAATAATTAAACTTTTAGATATTTATATTAATTACCTTTTCTTTTTATACTATTGAAATGATTTAATAATTTATTTAGTGTTATATTAGAAGATAAAAAATTAATATAAATATAATTGGTAAAGTCCATTTTATCTATCAAATTGTAGTTTGCAAAAATATTTTTTCTATACTTCTATTTATTAATTTTTGAAGTGAAATATAGTACCGTTGCTTAAATTAAAAATGTAACTTCTTAAACAAACAAAACCCTAAAATTAAGCAACACTTTATATTTATTTTAAGTTTTGTAAATATTGGAAATAAAAAAGACTCCAGAATATCGGTGCGATATGGAGGACACCTTATAACAACGTCTAATATACCCCAATTTAAACTCATGATCATTAAGTTATGGGTTACATCTATCACCATATATCAATACTAATAAACTAGAAGCCTTACAATTTATACATTTTCATGAACATATACATATATTGTATCAATGAGATGATAGATATTAAAAGAGCCATGTTTGACATTGGGAATGACAAAGGTTTACGTAGCTTTACTTCAACGTTATTTATAGTTTTAATTATCAATTATTGGGGGCGATGTATCATGTATGTGCTGCAATAAATGAGTTTTTTAGCAACAGGTTGTAAAAAAACAAATGATATATTTCGTATCTCGTAGATTATGTAAGTGCCAACTCTTAAAAAGGACGAGTGGTTATTATTGCATGTTGTAACATGAATGCATCATCTACAAGTGTATAGGAAATTTTTTATCCTAGCAAATCAATGATGTTTAGAGCCTAATTTCGGATAGTAATCTTTTGACCCATGAGTTAACCCTTTATTATGGAGCTTCAAAGTGTGTGTTTAAAGTTGAGAACCCAAAACCCATATGACACGATGGATTGGAGCTTTTTAATTTGTATAGAGAAATGATATTGATTTATGATGTCGTGTGTTTTGACAACATTTGATTTATTTTGTTATTTGTTTTTGAATTTATTATTTGAATTTGGATTGAAGAAAAAAAAAGAATTTAAACACTAACCTACTTCTAGGGGTGAGCATAAAAACCGAAAAACCGAAACCAAACCGTTAAAACTGACAAAACCAAACCGTTAAAACCGAAACCATTTCAAAACCGGCGGTTTGGTTTTAGATTTTGAAAAAACCGATGGATTCGGTTTGGTTTCGGTTTTAACAAAAAACCGCTCCATTAAGAAACCGTCCCGTTAATATTTAATATATTATATATTTTTTTAATTTATATTTATTAAATAGAAGTCGACCTATTTAAATATTTGAAAGTCTATCTACCATGGTTCATTAATGTTTATATCGTTATTATATGTTACAAAATACGCTTATAATTTGAATTTTGGGCTGGAAAATGGTATTCATTGTTGAAATATATTATTAGGCATTGAAGTTAATGCTATAAATTAGATATTGTTACTGAAATTTGTATGTAATTTTGGAAAAATGAAGATTAGCGCATGAAATTATATATCAATGTTTTAAACGAGGTGGATTCGGTTTCAAAACCGAAACCGAACCGTTAAAGGCTAAAAACCGCTAAAACCGAAACCGTTAGAAACCGAAACCATTGGGTTTGAATATCCTAAAACCGATATTAGCGGATCGTGTTCGGTTTGAGCCTAAAACCGCCCCAAACCGTCACATACACACCCCTACCTACTTCCTCAAACTGATTCCACAACAAATTAAATATCGTAAATAATGGTGTTACCACCCTATGCGATCTTATAGCAAACCGACGGTCGTTTAATTTTAGCACAAGCCCCTGTTGTCGATATTCAAGAAATTTTTAAGCGGCATTGTTGCCAAGTGTTGAAAATCAAAAACCCCTCTGCACAAATTCAGATGGAGTTTAGGGCTCGGATTTCACCACACACAGAAACTTTCTCTCTGCTCTTTGCAATTGCATTCAATTCAATTGCCATTTCCATTACTCCTTCTGCAACACGAAGACAAACCACATTCAAATCCCCCATTCGCCATTAAATACCCCCTTCCATTACTTTATCAATGAGCTCCAGCAACCCCACATGACCTCCTTCAATACTCACCTCTTTCACTCCTATTTTATACCTTCACTCCATGACCCTGATTTTCTATCCAATTTACCGCCTTATTTTCTCTCCATTTTTGGTGTTTAAAAAGATATTTTCTTCTTCTTATCGACCCATCTACTTGACGAAATTACTGATTGAGAAATCCATCGAAGTGAGTTTTTTATTTTAAGGTTTGATTTACGTTACGTGATGAAGGGTTTTGGATTGTGGATTTTGTTCTTGGTGTTTGGAACTGCTCTGCTTTGCTTCTGTTTCTCCTCAGCTCCTGGTAATGTCTTCAATGTTTGTGCAATAACTTGTACCTTATGCATTTATACTTGTACTTTCTGCTAGATCTTGTCTTTGTGGTAGGGGTAATTTGTAGTTCTATTTTTCATATAATTGCATGTGCCTTTGTGCATTGCTCCATTTATTATGCTGTTCATATGCTACAATGCTGCATTTCAATTTCTTGTCTTTTTAATAATCCCTCCGTCCCTAAATAAAGTTCCCATTTGGGTTGGGCACAACATTTTAGGAGATAGTTAATGGTGGGGTATTTGGTATTACTTTTGATTAAAATATAATGTTTGATTGGAGAGAGAAAGTGTTTTAAGAGATAGTTAGTGGTGAAAGTATTTGTAATAATATTATTATATTAAGTGGACCTCTTATGTTTGAGAAATGGGAACTTTATTTAGGGACAAAACTTGAAGGGGAAATGAGAACTTTATTTAGGGACGGAGGGAGTATGATATAAGTGGTCAACGAGACTTTTACAGTGTAAAAGGTTCTAATTTGACCATTTATATAATAAGAAATTTAACAAAAGTAGATGATATAAAGTACTGTAATAAACTAATAGACCAAAATAATTTTCACATTAACAGGTGATGATCTTGCTCATGATAACAAAGCCATGAATGTAATGAAGCCAAACAGGAAACTTAAGGTATACGCGCTCCTTAAAACACAAATTTTCAAATAATAACATCATTTTATCTTAAATTAATGTATACATTTGCTAATTTTTTATATTTCAGCAGGAGGATATAAATGACGAAAATGATAACGGAACCATAGGTGCAGACGATTACCTCCCAAATGATCCAGTTCCAAGTTCAAAGGCAGCATCAATAAGGCCCGGGCCAATCGAGCATGGCACTCCTCTTATGCCTTACATCCCCAAGCCCGAACCTCCTGGCCCAAATGAGCCCGGGTATGACGGGCTTCCTTAGATAATGTTGGAAGCCCGATTTAGTATTACTCGAGTTTGGTAAGTTTAGGGTTGTAATAAGTTGATTGGAACACTAGTGGGCATCCTTTTGTGCTTTTTCTAAGCTGAATATGCCCCAAGTTCCAATTTGATCCAAGTGTGAATGTAGTTCGAATGTTGCTATTTGTGGTTTAAAAATGCTAAAATGTAGTATATTAGCTTTGTGTTAGAATAAGTGTTTGATCATAGCATCCAGTTTATGGTATATGTACACTTCTGTTTTGGAAATTACGATCTCAAACGTTTATATTGTTTAGTCTTTATGTATACTTTAACTTGTTCAAACATGAGATCCTTCACTAATTTTTCTATGCTGTTTTTCTAGTTCAAAACATGAATATCAATAATTAGGAATGTAAATTATTAATTGCTGTGAAATCAAAACAAAAACAATTTTGTTTTGTTTTGAGTGTAGATGTTTAATATTAGTAAACGAACCAAATTATGATATCATGTTTGGCCTTTAGCCGTTACACATGTTAAAATCCAACCTTTTGTTTTTTGATAAATCTCAACTATTAACCATTCCTAGCATGCACCCGACCAAGTTAGACCGGTCTGGGTCTTTGTTGGTTGTCAATTAATTCCGACAATGGGGCCTAGTAGGATTCAGCATGTTCAAACGGACCCATGTGTTGTTTGGGCTGTCCTAAACACATCAAAAACAAATTTAAACCCATTTAAAGCTCAACTTGGTTCACCCATTAACAACATCTCTAACCACCATTTTGCCTATTTGCCACTAACCACAAAACCAAGACTACCACCCAACAATATGTACAATGTAGATTCTCGCTAACAAGATTCGGATGATGACCTGCATAGATTAGTGACACGAGCCATACATTGTCCGATTTTGGGATTTTCTCGCCTGATAGGTTTAAGTTGTTGAGTTAAAAAGTCTAATCTAGTTTCTATACTTAGAGCCCTAAACAATTGTTCACATTTGTATCAAAATCGAAATAATAGTACTAACTCTATAGCTTGGTCATGGACATATCCAATCATGATAGATTCAGTTGAAAGATGTAATTAAATCAAAGCAAATGGAGGTAGGAATATGAGCTTACATAAGTCATGAGTGCAGCCTAACATCATAATTAAAAGTGGGTTTGAATTTGTAAACATATGAATTTAGGTTACTTTATTACCAATTATTGTATGAGTGATCTCTAAGTTATGATTTGTTTCTTGCCTCCATTCATCTATGAGCATGACCCCATTCACTCCTTTTGTCAATCAAGTATTTCACTTTCATCATCAACACTTTCCTATATTTCATGAAAACGGGTTTTTTTTCCTGTACTTTTTGCAAATGAAAATCATGTCATTTTTTTCACGACATTAAATGCCGTCGTCTTTTAGTTTTTGAGAAAGAACTATACGCGTAATTTTTAAGATAAATGGAATTGAACGTATGACTTTCATATAGATTTTCGGTAGGGCTATAACCAAGTGGTTGTATCTCTACGCCTTTAAAATAATTTCATAGTAGATGTGTACATATATATGTATTGTGTAACGTTTATGTACAACTACATAATATGTTAACTTGTTAATCAAATATTTATTAACTAGATAAAACATTCAAACTCGTAAGACTGGTGTCAACCCCTGCATCTGTTGAGCATCAGTTAGCTTCGGTTAACCGACATTATTGACATAGTGGTGTCGGTTATGAAATCTTTGCTTCGGAGACGGATAAAGAGACAAAAGAAAGAGTATTTTTTATATGTATTGATATTTTGTGTGTGTATTTTTTGTATAAATGTTATTGACATGAATGTGTCAGTCGAGTGTCAGTTGATATACCGCTAATTTCGCAAAAACTAAAATATCAGTAGTTATAATGATTGGTACTGGTGTAACGACCGGGTCAAAATAACCACCAATCAAAACAAATAAAATTCTAATAACTATCTAATTACAATTATCCATTCTAAACCGATTACGACTATACAAAATACAACAAACGAGCCAAGATCTCACTACCAACAATGTAACGCCCTGAAATTTATATTAATTAAATAGAATTATTTAATCACAATTTATTATTTATAATTAATTCTATATTATTTGGGCGACCTGTAATTAGACGGTTCGTTTTTTATCAGACGTTATATATTTATGTGTGATAATTTAATAGCAAGACGTTTAATTTTCTCGAGCCTACTTAGTGTGTTTATGAGCCGCGTGAGTGTCGGGTGAGGCTGGCCAGAGGGCCAAGGCCGAACCCCTCATTTGTTATTTATTTTCATTCTAGCCCGAGTTTGATGTTAATAGCTTTAGCCCAATCTAGTTAAAAGCCTAAAGCCCAAGATATTATGATACTTAAGCCTAAATAAACCTAATCCTCTCATTTTTTAATCCCTAATTCCCCTACTTGATTTCTTTTTCTGCCGAAGTAAACCCCCCACACCACCACGTCATTTTTTCTTCTTGCTTCTTCCATCGATCACCAAGAGAGAGAACCATAGCAGTTTGTTGATTATTCGGGCAGAAGAGTGATCGAGTTCCAGGAGTTCTTCCATTCGGTAATCACAATTCCTTATCCTTTTTGTCTATTCGGTAAAAGTTAATCCCGAGTTGTGGTGTCATTGGCATGGTTGCGGGATGCCTAACAGAGGAAGCAAGCAAGCTAGTTATCACGAGCAGAAGTGTTGATCGAGCCAAGTTGATTTCTCCAATCGGTAATCACCTAGACCTATTCTTTTTCCGGTTTTTCTTTCCTTTTCATTCGATCGATCCGTTATTGTTTGCAGACTAATCCCGTTTGTGTAGGGCTGTGACGAACCAAAGAGGGTTCGGGTTGTATTTAGATTGTTCGCATCGGTTTTGTTTTGTTGTCTTGGTTCTAATTCTCGAGTCCTAGAATTTTATATGTCAAGTTCCCGTTGTTGTTTAATCGTGGCTGTTTTCGACCTGCTTCCGGTAAGAATCTGGACCCCATGTCTTCTGGACTTTTGTAGCTCGTTGTTATACCTTTCTGTGGCCGCCGACCGCTCGTTAATCGAGTTAACGGTTTGTGAGATACGCCCCTTTTTGTAACTGACTGCAGTAATGAAATACATCACGAATCTGCCTGTTGCGGGCCTGTTTCGGGACCCTTCGGGGCAGAACCGGGCCGAACTTTATATAGAAGGTTTGTAGGGTCTTATGTATACTTTATGCTGTAAAAAAATTTGGTCTCATTTGGTGTACCGAGTGGAAAGTTACGGTCGTCCGATTTTACTTCAAATTGTGTTTTGGATTATGTTGAAATTCGGGTTTTTGAAATTCTAGTTTTACCAAATAATGAGTCTTTATTTTCGTGGGTTTATAGAGCTGTGTTTCGGGTTTAAGGGCTGCATTGTAAGTATCGGGTTGGGTCAAAACCATCTTGATTATAACTAGACGTTTTGTTTAACCGAGAAACGGAAACCGAACCTTAGGGTTCTTGGTTTCCTAAAACCGAATAGTTTTCTTAAATAAAAGACTAGATTAATGGTAAACATGTTTCTGAGGCTAAATGTGAATTTCGAGAATGTCGGGTATTTCGGAAATAGACGGGTTGATGTCGGGATTTAAAACGGGTTCTATTTTAATATGCTGAATTTTAACAGAATCTGTTTGCTGACTTCGGGACTGTTTTTACCACACTTAAAATATGTTTTTGGATTTTTGGCCCGTGCTGGTCACTTGTTTTCTGAGTTAGATTTTCAATGCCGCAACCCTCTCGTCAATCCGAATTACGGTTTAAAAGTTATAACTATTTTACTATGCTGCTGTTAGGAAAATGACCTGTGCGACATGCCTGTCTTGCAACACTGTTTTGAGACACTTAGATTCTGTTTTGGCCAGTGACCGTCTCACAGAGATATGTAGTTCTGGTTGTCTACTTTTCATGGTAAAAATATGGGATAAATCTACTGCACAGTTTAAGAGTTATGGCAGTTCCCGTGAGACCGACGGGTGCTGCCAGTTTTTCTGAAATAATGATAAGTGGGTAGATTTTAATCCGAGATTTCGATTTATGTTCTAGGTCCTTCTAGGAGGTAACTTGCTGCACTTTTGATTTCCCGTGAACCTGTTGGAGCTTACGTTTCTCGAGGTGAGTATTCTCACCGTGTATTCAGTTTTAACGTTATACATGCATGACTTACGTGTTATATTACTTGCACCTTAATTGTTATCTGAGCTTGATCTGTTATCTGAGTTTGATCTGTTATCTGAGTATCTGAGCAGCTGTTTACTTATTCATGATCTGAGACATTGTGCCTGGGTAACTGAGCTCGGCACAGAGTCATTCTGTGCTATTACTTGCTAGGGCAATCTGAGATAATTATGTTAAAGAGATAATAAAACATAATAACACACGTCTGAGTTTATATCTGACTTGACACCGAAGAGCACTGGTGTCAGACGTTTTGACTTGGCACCGAAGAGTACTGGTGCCAGGCCTTGTTTTTGGGATTATTCCCGTCTGAGTTTATATCTGACTTGACACCGAAGAGCACTGGTGTCAGACGTTTTGACTTGGCACCGAAGAGTACTGGTGCCAGGCCTTGTTTTTGGGATTATTCCCGTCTGAGTTTATATCTGACTTGACACCGAAGAGCACTGGTGTCAGACGTTTTGACTTGGCACCGAAGAGTACTGGTGCCAGGCCTTGTTTTTGGGATCATTCCCGTCTGAGTTTTGGCTTACGCCTATCTGAGGTGTGAGGAGGGGCGAGGTTGATCTCTCGTCCCAAATCACACAAGCGCGTTATATAAATTAAAATCTGAGTAATAAAATCTGAGAAATAAATCTGAGTAATAAAATCTGAGAAATAAATCTGAGTAATAAAATCTGAGAAATAAATCTGAGTAATAAAATCTGAGAAATAAATCTGAGTAATTAATCGAGTAGATTCTGAGTAGGAGTACACCGATGTGCCCTCATGTGTTGTATGTTATGATTGTTTGCATTTTGAGAATTATTCACTCAGCTTCCCCAGCTGACCCAAACTTTCCCCCACATTGTTTCAGGTACCAGCAAAGGAAAGGAGAAGGTGGACGGTTGACCGCTGTAACTTTTCATTACTGATGTGGACATCATTTAATATTTTAAAACACTTTAATTTATCTTAACTATTTTCGCAATAAATACGTTTTAAATGTTAAATATTAATATCTGAGATTTATTTATGGGACCTTTTGATTATAATTTTGTTTTCAAAAATTTTAAAAATCTTGTAAATTTTAGGGTGTTACAAACAAAGACTATGGATACAAACCAGCTAACTACAAAATTATAAATACAAAACTACCCAACCCCCACATACCTAAATATACGCCCGGAGTATAACTTCTAAGCCTCCGATCAACTTCAAGATCCTATATGCTTACTCTTATCTTTTCCTGTAAAACGTTAGTCCACTAAACGGGTAAGCTACAACGAGCTTAGTGAGTTCATAAAGTACAAAATAATACTAGCATTATATACAAAACAAAGAAATAATAATATATAAAATGGTATAAAACTATTTAAGTAATTCATATTATAGCAAGTACACAGCAATGCATAACTGACCGAGAAGCTTTACAACTTAACATGAGATTTACCGAGAATCCGTCATAGCCGAGTATCAACACTTATCCGGAATCAACAAGAATCACTGAATGACTGACATTGAGAATACAACTATATCGCAAGAATCAACAAGAGTTTGCAAGATAATAACCACAGTTGAGAACCAATCACCGAATCAACACTACACGAGAATCATCACGTAACCACCGGAACCGATAGACAATACCACATCATGGATCAATGAGATTTCAATACCATACAAACGAATCAAAGTGCGTCATTCCCCCTTAGGCCATTAGGGAATGAGGCCGATGAAGGTGATCATGGCACCCCTAACCGAGTCCATGATCCAGCTTCACCACCACGGTCCATACCACTCCTCCGCCAGGTACTCCCGCGTCCACCGCTCAACATATTACACAAAGTAATACTCAAGCCGCCGTGGGTCCTCACAAAACGAAATCATCTCTCAAGGAATTCGTACGGGTAACTCATATTCGATATCAAACGAAACAATAACAACGATAACTCCACGAGACCGGAGCAAGAGGATTATCACAACCCGAATCAATAAAAATGAATCTCATACTAGGGCAATCCAACCGAGACGTAACACGGAGAATTCATACGACACGAATCGATATCAAGTGAGACACTACAAGGATATTCTATCGATCATGACGCCTATCAAAAGATTATACACAAGGCACACCACAAATATTCACTATATTCTTACAAGTCAATACACAAAGCAAAAGTCTATTAATGAATCAAACTTCATTTAATCATATTACAGTCAAATCACTAGAATTACCAATTCAATGTTCTAGGCATCTCATATGTGATAACAATAAACCAAATAACAATTAAACACGTAGCATTTAGATATATATAACTACTAGTATACAGTTGTACATAGATGAACTCACCTGGGATCAAGCGTTCGCCAACACGAGTCAAGAGCTCCTTTAATCACAATTCCAATGTCACCAGTCAATGTGATCACCACAATCTCCCAATCGATTACCTTTATAATTAAACACATCTCATTCAATATCCAAATCCATAATCACAACTTTCAATCATCATTCTAATTCAAAGCTTTGTCTAGTACAGACCCTATATCACCAATTCTACCCTATTGATGATGAACCGAAACCCTCTATTACCAAAATATCTAAATTATGCACATAATCACTTATTACCTATGAATCTCATAGCTATATAACTGCTATATTAACATACAATCAACAATTTCAGATTTGTGATCCAAACCCTAACCTAGGGTTCTTGATTCTTCTCCAATTTTAACCCTAAATCACTTGCATGAACAAAAACTAAGCATCATACCTTTATAACTTGATCTTATGATGAAAACCTCTTTGATTTGCACCAATATTCGTCCTTGATTCACCAAAATCGCCCAGAGCAATCACCAACTCGTTCTATGAAGAAAAATGAGCTGAAATGGGTCAAAAACCCGATTTTATGCCTGATCTGCACTAGATAGCGCCGCTATCTCGACCCCGCGATAAATAGCGCCGCTATTTCCAGGGATAGCGCCGCTATCTCTAAACTTTTCGCGTTTCCCCCTTAGCTATTTCGAGTTGCTGTCCCCTTTTACACAAGATAGCGCCGCTATCTCTAAGATAGCGCCGCTATCTTCCGAAATGCTGCAATTTCACAATTTTTCTTCCTTTTTGACCTATGCCACTTATCCAAATACCGAAAATACAGATTTTTGACCAACACTTTCAACCAACGTAACCTAACAACTTGTCATTTACCACCTATAATTAACTTAACAATTAAAATACTCAAAATTAGAACACGTATGTTACAATTACCTCCTCCTTTTGAGAATTTCGTCCCGAAATTAGGTTGACTTGAATGAAATAGAATTTCTTGATTTTATCATCTTTTCTTTCCTCAATTACCATTCTTTTGTTTCCCTCTTGACAAACACTAGCTACCTATTCCAATCTCTTAGCACATTTGACCTAGGTCCAAAAGAACCGTTTTGCCAAATATATCTACAATAATAACAATAAACATATGAAATACCTTCAATCAACAAATAGCTTCCATATTACTCGGTCACTCAAACAAGCCAAAAATTCATATGAATTGCAATTCTTTAATTCATACCATGGTCAAAATCAGACACTTATTTTATATGTAAAACCAAGACTACCTTCTTTGACCAATTCACATTTAACCAAATTATTACTCAAACGGGTCAAAACCATACTATTTCAAAATTTAATATGTAACGAGTTACATTCTAGCCATACCAATACGCATATAATGACAGATTCATGTTTAACCGTTCCTTCCTTAAAACAGGCCAAATTCCTAATATTATCATTAAAAATTTAACAATTAACTTAACAAATATGGTATTCATTAATTACATACCTTTTTCAATTTCTTCATATTCTTAATCATATTGACTTTGACTTCAGTCAATATCAGTCAAAGGAGCCATTTCATCGAGTGTATTCAAACTTCCCTTCCATTCTTTTCTAGGTATAAATCGATCTCCCATGACAATTCCCTAGGACTAATTCCAATTACGCCACCGGTATCCATACTTTTCATTCATTACATGAGATTAGTCGGCATTCCTTTAACTAAATTTCATCACATGATCCTTTGCTTCAGACTCTTACCCTGCATTAAACTCATTTCAATCTTTTGAACATTGATAAACTATCCATTATTATTACAGTAAACCGCAATCTATAAAGTCAACTCGGTTAGTAGTTAACCATTCGTCATGCCTGAATTGATAATTACATTACAAGGCTTAGATACAAAATACAGTTCCTTCATAATTCTTACTTATAAACATATTCATTAACCTTGAATCTTGTGCTATTTCTAGTACATTACCAATTTTAAATATCCATAACCGATTACTACACACTTCCCCACTATCAATAACTTTGTTCCCAAACTATTCCTCAGACCAGATCAAATTTTATGTCATTTAACAAATTCTCAATTCATACTATTCCCAAAGTCAAAGTTGGATCTCATATACATGGTCAAAACTTCGTACCATAACCAATTACTTGTTCTATATACATAACCAATACTTTATATTGATTCAAGTTCTATTTTTAACTAATTATTCCGCAATTGAATCCAAATGCATGATACTGAGATTTATGTTAAACTAATTGCATCATAACCACCTCAATAACCACATTATATTCAGTTCATACTAATTATGTTCCAGTTTAGTCAATATATACTAACATGATCAAAGTCCAAACTCATGTTATAATTAACCTTACCATAGTTCCTAGCTCATCCAAGTTCCATACTTCAGTATTCTTTTAGTTTTATTATTCTCGGGTTTCAAGTTTTGCTCATAGCCTATCTAACTCATCGAGGATATCAATATCATCTCCGCATACAATACCCATTCTACATCACTAACGCATTTATAGGAAAAGAATTACCACTTACAAGAACCAATTTATTCATTAATTCACCATTCTATTTTCACCCTACACTTACTCGGGTTATTCCCTTTCAACCAACTTTCGGTCCATCTTTTCTAAAACACATAAGGTTGTCTATATACTTCATTACCTAATCCGTTCCAATAATAATGTTTAAACTTGACAAATTCTATGAACCCTAGATCAATATATAATTTGTGGTCATTAATTTCCAATACTTAAATCCTCATATCCTTTGTGACCATTAAAGTTTCACTTTTCACAACATCAACATATATATAACAGATTCATTATCGGATAAGAAAACCATATTAAAGATCAAACGAATCCAGTAACACACAATAAATCAGATTCTTCATAATCAAACAATCTACGAACGATTAGAGTATTAACAAGAAATGTACCAATTTTGACGTTAGCATCCTCGTAAGCTTCCTCAGAGGTATTTGAACACACAACCTCTTGCCTTAGGATCCTCCTCCTTTCGCTTAGAGTACCCGTCACAAAAGACTGATGAACCAAAGTTTCATTTTCGGCGGCTTGTTAGAAAGAGTAGAGTATTGACACTTTCGGTATCCCAACTTTCCGTAAGACTAATAATTGCACCCTTGTACGGACAGCTAAACCTTTTATGTCCGTTTTCACCACAACCCTAACACTTCAAGGTTCTTGATAAATCCCACATCGTCCATTATAATTTCTACTACAATGTCGACGTTTACAGGTTGCATCCGACTACAAAATTATCAAAGTTATACACATAATATATTATTTCACATAGACCTTACTTATACCTGTTTCGGAAAGAACTGACACTGAACGGCGGGGGAACAATGAAATGTTTCATTCTATAACGTTTTGGTTCAGTAATCAACACTCTACTAGGGTTCAAATCATGCTCACCCTTCCGAGCATATTCAACAACTTTCGCGACAAAGGAATATCATATTGCTAGCAAAATCTTAATTTTCATATCTAAACCTCCCACAAGCATTTTCACTTTCTCCACTCCATTTTGAAATGAATTTTGTGGCAAATTGTGCCCCTGGATTAAACACTGTTTCATATTCGCCTAACAACATTGTTCTTAATCTAATTTCCAAGAATTCTTTCCCAATCCTTGTTCTCATCTCACTAGAACTATATTAATTAAGAAAACGAACTATAAACGATTACCAAATCATATGATCCTCTTCTTCCTCGCTTAATATTTTATACAAACTATTCATCAGATCAACGCCTTTCCTGAAAGCCTAGCGGTCACATAACATTTTGTTCTTCCCTATAGACATGTGATACATAGAATACCTTGTCTGTGTTTTCAATACTCAACAACGCCTCTACAGGATCAGGCACACCCGCAAATTCGATAGCTTCACTGCTACGAAAGGTTTTAAAGGATATTGCCACAGATTTCTTACTTAGAGATTCAATCACCACATTAGCCTTCTACTTACTTTTCTCTCATTTTTTAAGTTATTCAAACATAGAACGAACCGTATTAACAATTCTACTCATCAATCTCTCTTCACAACAAACACTTGTTCCTCTTCCATTTAACAAAGTTGTTTCATCCCTCAAGATAAGCATAAAATTCCTCTTATACAGAAACCCCATGATCACATTTACCACTTATTTGATCCATGATTTACCGAAACTTAAGTCCACACAAGTATATCATTAATCATACCATTTCCTATTGTTAACCCTTTACCCGTTTTCTAGACTTAAACCTATGGTTTGTATCCATCCTAAACTCATAATCCATACACTTACACCATCAACACCTAAGTTTGAGTCTAAGCACCGCAGTGATACCTAGTTCACTCAAACTAATGCTCTGATACCATATTGTAACGACCGGGTCAAAATAACCACCAATCAAAACAAATAAAATTCTAATAACTATCTAATTACAATTATCCATTCTAAACCGATTACGACTATACAAAATACAACAAACGAGCCAAGATCTCACTACCAACAAAGACTATGGATACAAACCAGCTAACTACAAAATTATAAATACAAAACTACCCAACCCCCACATACCTAAATATACGCCCGGAGTATAACTTCTAAGCCTCCGATCAACTTCAAGATCCTATATGCTTACTCTTATCTTTTCCTGTAAAACGTTAGTCCACTAAACGGGTAAGCTACAACGAGCTTAGTGAGTTCATAAAGTACAAAATAATACTAGCATTATATACAAAACAAAGAAATAATAATATATAAAATGGTATAAAACTATTTAAGTAATTCATATTATAGCAAGTACACAGCAATGCATAACTGACCGAGAAGCTTTACAACTTAACATGAGATTTACCGAGAATCCGTCATAGCCGAGTATCAACATTTATCCGGAATCAACAAGAATCACTGAATGACTGACATTGAGAATACAACTATATCGCAAGAATCAACAAGAGTTTGCAAGATAATAACCACAGTTGAGAACCAATCACCGAATCAACACTACACGAGAATCATCACGTAACCACCGGAACCGATAGACAAAACCACATCATGGATCAATGAGATTTCAATACCATACAAACGAATCAAAGTGCGTCATTCCCCCTTAGGCCATTAGGGAATGAGACCGATGAAGGTGATCATGGCACCCCTAACCGAGTCCATGATCCAGCTTCACCACCACGGTCCATACCACTCCTCCGCCAGGTACTCCCGCGTCCACCGCTCAACATATTACACAAAGTAATACTCAAGCCGCCGTGGGTCCTCACGAAACGAAATCATCTCTCAAGGAATTCGTACGGGTAACTCATATTCGATATCAAACGAAACAATAACAACGATAACTCCACGAGACCGGAGCAAGAGGATTATCACAACCCGAATCAATAAAAATGAATCTCATACTAGGGCAATCCAACCGAGACGTAACACGGAGAATTCATACGACACGAATCGATATCAAGTGAGACACTACAAGGATATTCTATCGATCATGACGCCTATCAAAAGATTATACACAAGGCACACCACAAATATTCACTATATTCTTACAAGTCAATACACAAAGCAAAAGTCTATTAATGAATCAAACTTCATTTAATCATATTACAGTCAAATCACTAGAATTACCAATTCAATGTTCTAGGCATCTCATATGTGATAACAATAAACCAAATAACAATTAAACACGTAGCATTTAGATATATATAACTACTAGTATACAGTTGTACATAGATGAACTCACCTGGGATCAAGCGTTCGCCAACACGAGTCAAGAGCTCCTTTAATCACAATTCCAATGTCACCAGTCAATGTGATCACCACAATCTCCCAATCGATTACCTTTATAATTAAACACATCTCATTCAATATCCAAATCCATAATCACAACTTTCAATCACCATTCTAATTCAAAGCTTTGTCTAGTACAGACCCTATATCACCAATTCTACCCTATTGATGATGAACCGAAACCCTCTATTACCAAAATATCTAAATTATGCACATAATCACTTATTACCTATGAATCTCATAGCTATATAACTGCTATATTAACATACAATCAACAATTTCAGATTTGTGATCCAAACCCTAACCTAGGGTTCTTGATTCTTCTCCAATTTTAACCCTAAATCACTTGCATGAACAAAAACTAAGCATCATACCTTTATAACTTGATCTTATGATGAAAACCTCTTTGATTTGCACCAATATTCGTCCTTGATTCACCAAAATCGCCCAGAGCAATCACCAACTCGTTCTATGAAGAAAAATGAGCTGAAATGGGTCAAAAACCCGATTTTATGCCTGATCTGCACTAGATAGCGCCGCTATCTCGACCCCGCGATAAATAGCGCCGCTATTTCCAGGGATAGCGCCGCTATCTCTAAATTTTTCGCGTTTCCCCCTTAGCTATTTCGAGTTGTTGTCCCCTTTTACACAAGATAGCGCCGCTATCTCTAAGATAGCGCCGCTATCTTCCGAAATGCTGCAATTTCACAATTTTTCTTCCTTTTTGACCTATGCCACTTATCCAAATACCGAAAATACAGATTTTTGACCAACACTTTCAACCAACGTAACCTAACAACTTGTCATTTACCACCTATAATTAACTTAACAATTAAAATACTCAAAATTAGAACACGTATGTTACAACTGGTCATATGTTTGAAATGGAATAGCATTTTATTGGTCCCCTTCCTTCTTACTTAAGGTTTTATGTGCATTTGCTTTAATCGATTATATAGATAAGTATAAAAGTGTAAAACCCCCTCAAATTGTAGGCAAACCCCATGGTCCCCTCACCAACTAAGTGCAACTGTCGTTGTCTTTAAAATCGGTGTTTTTGACATTTTATATATATACATTGTTCTGTATAGTGTTTTGTATATTACGTAGAAGACATAATTGAAAGAAAAAAGATATCTATCTCGTTACTATTTAGACTTATTAACCCCACAACTATAAATAGAAAATGAACGGGCTTGCATTTTCTAAAAATAAGACGGATACCATAATCGACAAATTCAGTAATCAGTATAACCTTGCTAAATGTTTACCCGGCAAAATATGCACAATTATGATCGGGATATTATTTGTTTGACATAATTTGAATCCATAGAAGAATGTGACTTGAAAGGAGTGACGAGAAGTCGTGTAATTGTACGAACGGTTCATACCGCTTGATGTTTTAGATTACGTTGGATTGATATAAACTTTGCGTTTGCTTTATTGATTTTTTTGACATTGCGGGATCGGTAAAGTTACTACATGCCTATATTGAGGTTGCTTTGTTTAAACATCATGCATTACTTTTGGTTGGGCAAACAAGCACAAAAAAAATATGTAAATAGAACATGAAAAAAGGTTTTTGTATAATAAACTTTAAATTTCGTGGATTTCGTTATTTTTATTCCTTCTATTCAACCATGTAATATATTCTACTATTTAACAAAAAATTTGAACAAATATATATCCTCGGTGTAGTTTATACTCTCCTTTTTTCTTTTCATGATCACATGGCAATTTTTTTAAAATATCATAGGTAAAATATACAACCAATCTGACGATTGTCTAATGGTAGGACCCCACGAATGAATTTTGAGATCACATGTTCGATCCCTCATTAGGTAAATATTTACCAGATGATTAGGGATTGATTCGAAAATGACCCCGTCAATGATACATAATGATCATAAGTTCAACCTTACAGGAATATCTTTTTAAATTAAATACTCTCTCCGTCCCTAAATAAAGTTTACATTTCTCAAACTTAAGGGCCCCACTTAATATAATAATATTATTACCAATACTTTCACCACTAACTATCTCCTAAAACACTTTTACTTTCCAATCAAATCTTATATTTTAATCAAATGTAATATCAAATACCCCACCACTAACTATCTCCTAAAAAATTATGCCTAAGAGAAATGAGAACTTTATTTATTGACGGAGGGATATATACACATATCAATAGCATGTATGATTAATTACATTCGTCTCATAGGCTCATAGCATGTGAGGCCCTTAGAAGTTAAAAATTTTATAGGAAGTTTAGTGGATGATAAATGAAGCAACACAAAATCATGTATATATTGAATGTATAAACTGTTCTTTCTTAATTGGAGTTATTAATCACAACAACCAGGTAATTATAATAAAGTTTCATTTTACGTAGTTTTTTTTGGAAACGGCAAATGAAATAACGGAAGCCTACTCGTAATTTTTCAGCGAGCACCCCGAGTTCGAGCTCCGCATAAGCAGGCAAACCCAGCCCCCAAAGGGATTTCCAAGGAAAATTCCTCATATGTGCCCGTGTGAGGTTTGAGTAAAATTACGCTAATGCGGCGCTCCCAAAGGGAATCGAACCCACGACCTGCAGCTCACATGAGTATAAACCCGGTGCCTCAGATCAGCTAGGCTGACCATCATTGGCTCATTTTACGTAGTTGATTTCAATAATATCATAAACCATGTGTCGTATTTATTACTCAATGTACAAACACCAGTTTTAGATCTCGTAATATAATTTTATTAGAAAAATAAATATAGTCTAGAGAAAGAGAGAACATTAACAACTCACATGATTTTGTTAATACTTTTTATAGTTATTTTGTATGGTATTCTATCAAACTCTTAGTATGACCCCACAAACAACTTACACTTTAATGATTTTAATATCATTTTACTAAATAACATTTCTTGGAAATTTATATATCATTTAACTCACCATTATATAATGATAAATTTAATACCCAAAAATCAACAGACACTCCTTTTCAACAAGGCTATCAAATCATGACAGAATTATGTTATAGAAAATATGAAATGCATATATGTAGGTAGTTTTTTTTACGAGAAACTACTTCCTAAAAACGTTTATATGTGTGTGAGAATATATTTGTAAAAAAAACAATTCATATATATGTAATCTACCAAAAACATTTCCCACAATACCATCCGATCATATTACTCTTGGCTTAATATTAGTGTAACTTAGACTGGTTTTACCGACATCTTTAGTTGGCATGGTTGTTGGCTCTCTTCCTTAATCTGATGCCATTGGCACTGTGGTGTCGATCGGTTGGGGTGTCAATAAAATGGCTTATTTTTGGAGACGTAAAAGGTGCCGAATGTTTGGGTAATTTTTTAGGTATGACATTTTTTGTGTGATTTTTTTGTTTTTTTTTTTGTTTTGGGTGTGTGTGTATCATATGGGGCGCCACAATCGGGAGCTGTCTTATTTTCACTTCATTGCAATACTAGGAGATATTGAATTCGAAATGTCAGTTTGTATATTCATGATTTATGATTTTATGGGATTATGTTTCGTTTATTGTCATTTAACTTTCGCTACAATGATCTTGTTAATTAATATTTCAAATAAAAATATATAAATATAGATTTCACCTGTCTAGCAATGATATCTATAGATTTACGAATACAATTTAGCGAACATGTCACGAGAATACGAGATTAATTAATTGTATGAAAAACGAATGTAATTTTATATATCTGTACACATACAAACCATACTAATGATTAAACGTCTAGTAACCTTGATTTTGTTGTTAATTATGAATATAATTGATTTTACATGATTCGACTTGTTTTCATGACTACTTTCAGTGGATGAGACAGAAAGAAAGAATAACATGGGAAGCTCTTTCATAATTACGTGCAAGAGAGGGAATGAACCAACTTCTGTGGTCCGTATTCACAAAACCCCGTGATGGGTGTCTATCATCTCTTTTCATTTGCTTTTTTCTCGTTTTGTAACTAACATTATTGTCCTGTTTAATCTATTATTGATTTAATCTTTTTTTGGTATTATTGTAATTAATATTACTCTTACTTCTTCGTGCTTAAGGAAATTTAAAACAGTGACTAAAAAGGTTGTCACACATGACACATCATACTGCATATATGTTATAAGTTTTTGGAAAAGAAAAAGATGTTTCAACTTTCAAGAATTTAGGATGATTAATATTTCAAGGGGGTTGCGACCCGTTGCAAGGTTGTTCTAGGGATGTTCAATGGTTCAGTCTTTAGGTTCGTTAGTTTCCTCGGTTTGGTTTCAAAAATTTCACCTGAGTCAAATCGAATCAGACCCAAACAAATTACCATGGTTCCTAAACCAAACCAAATTAAGACTAAATTACAACTCAGTTTCCTTGGTTTATCTCAACCAACCTACTCATTTTTCAGCAACTAAAGAAAGTATATAAAAGCTTCCAAAGCATAGTAAATCTTACATTAAAACTACTCATTCGACAAAGGGTTGGTATAAGTATAAAATAGCATGACAATAAATATCATCGTCAAACCAACGTGACCAACCGACTTATTTGTCACCTATTTGTATTTAGTATTTATATTAACTATGTTGTCATTCGTGTGAAAATCTTGATTATGGTATCAATTATTGAGGGATTTTGTTTGGTTGGTTTGTTTTGGTAGCCCATGACTAGAAGTGAGATTATTGTAACTTAGGATCAACACAAAGATTAATTATTTGGAGTTACTAAAACTCAAAGGGACAAGGATGATATCACACATCAATTTTTTTTTTTCTTTCACAGGATTGGTTGAGAGTTGGTTAACTTAGTTGACTAAGTGTTTTTGGCCCCACTTAGGTTATAAATTAAGCAATTATTAATTTATATATGTGTGTATTTAACAAATTAAATTGCATTACCATTACAAAAATTGTTTGATACCTCTTTTTACGCTTAGCACAATATTTAGCTTTTATAGTTGAACTTGATTATATAGCTAGTTTTGGTACAACAAAAAATCTCTTAACAAAAAGTCAATATACTCGCCAAGAAATTGATGAAGTACTCATTCACGTTTTCACCATTGACTATATTTGTAAAAAAGTAACCTTTAGCAAGAAGTATGTTAGCGAATTTGCAAATATTAATATCATATTTATAAATAAATGCATTTAAAGTATTACATATAATATTATTTTATTAAAAACACCATTTATAAAAAAACTCATTTGATGTATAAAAAAAATACGTCATTTAAAAAAATACAGAAAAAGTCATAAAAACAAATAATTAATCAACTAGATGAATAGTGCACTCTCACTAATAAAGTAATAATTGTTATTTAGGTAATGTCATGCAATATTTTGCAAGGACAGATGTGAGATGTTACCCTATTTTTTTAAATGTTTAGACTTTAGAGTATTTCGGGTGAATTTTTCTTAAAAAAGTTTACAAGTTGTTGTTACGTTAACAATAAAATAACATTTTTATTTTATAAAATTATTTCCACTATCCACAAATTTCCCAAAAGCTATAAAACTTTTATGCATTTAGTTTTAAGGCCAACTGAAAATTAATTATGAAAGATATTCAGAATCTTCGATCTGTATGTGCCACTTAAATACAATAGAAATGATATTTGTGCCTACTATTTGTACATACTCATGTGTCTACCTATTTGATGATTACAAATGTCAAAATCAAGGGATGATATGAAGAAAGAAATTAGTAAATTACACATGTCAAGTTTAGAAATGTGTAGACACATAACTAGACGTCTAGACATAAATGGTAGACACAAATATCATTTCTCAAATACGAAACACAAATTTACTATCCTCCACAAAATTTTGAATATGTTCATAATTTTTAAACCTATTTTTAAGCTTATAATTGGAGATGCCCTTATATAACTAATAAACTAGACTAAAACTAGACCAGAATAAGAAACGATGTAGCAAAACTAGTTAGAAGCTATAAATAGTTGCTCGTTTACATGCATAATAGACAACTTTTATTTATACTTTACATATTGTTATGTACAACTAAATCCCCTTTCTCTCAGCACATATTTGACAAAAATCTAACTCATCCAGTTGAAAATTTATTAAAGCTTGGTTTAATTTCAACTGGTGAAATGACCAACCACAATAAAGAAAGTATTTACTTACACGAGGGTCATGTACCATGCATGGCATGAGATCAGTAAAAACCAAAATTCGTACTATTTGTTGGTTAAATATTCATGGTAGTGTTTCGAGAGTCGAGACATGTCGTTTTATAAATATCTCTTGTTTAGGCATTTTCATTTTCAATTTTAATATTCGTCAAATATTTTTGTAGAACATAGCAACAGAAAAATACATGGGCGATACACCCAACTGAAAAAAGGAATACCCACCCGTGCTTACAAGTTACAAGTACACAAACCCATATAGGGTGTCTTTAAGAAGGTATAGGAGGTACAGTCGCACATGATCTATATTTTATAGTGGCCCAATTTTTATATATATATTATATATGTAAACTTAAAATTCAAGCTAAACTTAATAATTTAATAAAAAATTTAGAAAATCTAAATTTTTATATAAAATTTGTACTTAGGGGATCCATTTTCATCTATTTGCATAAGACCATTAGAATAGCAGAGACCCCTGCATATACACCAGCATTAACAAGCATAGAAAATTTTTCTACAAAAAACTTAGTAATAAATGAGTAAAAAACTATCTTATATATAACAAGTATAGATTTTAGAAAAAAAATATTATATTAATTTCTATTAAATATTTTTATTTCATTGTTTTACTTATAAAAGAATTAAAATGTAATATTTATTAATTATATTTTCTAATCTTGTGATATGATTTGAACAATAATATTAATTATATTAGTGGTAAAATAAATATGAAATTTGAAGTGCTTTCAAATATATTAATTTGTAGGAATATATGAAATTTGGATTATTTGAAATGTATATACAAAACTAATTTTTAGAATAACATGTTGCTGTTGGGGTGTGTTTAACTAGAAAAATGAAAACAAATTATATATTGCTATCACGCGCTAACATACACACGTGCTTGGAAGTCGCAAGGACAGTTATGCTCAGCAAATCTCCCCTAAACCCACTCCCCCTCTCCTCCGCGAAATCTTCTCGCCGGCGAACCGTAACGGCCATATCCCGATCTCTTACCATCACGGCCTCAATCGGTTATGCCTAAACTCCAGACATTAAATTCATGCTACAATGCTATCTCTCTTATTCTCCCTCATCAGACCTGTGGAATTTGTGATTTGATCTGAATTAGGGTTTAAAACTGTGAATTTTGGTTGGAGGATGCGATATAATGGTGGCTAACGTGACTTCTACAGCTACCACACCAAAGCCTAAGGTATCATCACGAGGTTCGTCTCCGGCGAGAGCGAAGCGTGCGCCGTTGTTACCTTCTGAGGCTGATAATAATGGTCCTTCTATGCCACCTCGGCCGAAATCTAGAGATGTTAGTTCAAGGTACCTGTCTTCAACTGCTTCTTCGGCTTCTATCGCAACTACAATGACGTCGACATCATCGTCGTCTTCCTTTTGTTCTACCACGACTTCGTCGTCTTCGAATTCCATGTGTACGCCGAGGAGGCGGTTTCCGTCACCGTTAATTTCTTCAACGAATCTGATGACGCCGGCCTCGACGGTGAATGATAAGCGAGCTCAGACGGCGGAACGGCGTCATCCTGGAACTCCACGGATAAGTGAGATGTCGACTACTGCGAAGATGTTAACATCGATGCCGGCGAGGAGTTTGTCAGTTTCATTTCAAGGTCAATCGTTTGCGCTTCCGGTAAGTAAGGCATCGAAGCCACCGCCTACTGCTTCTAATAACGGATCGAGACCTGGTACACCGGACAGGAGAGCTTCGACGCCAGTTAGGAAGCCAGTGAATCCAAAGCCGATTGATCAGCAACGGTGGCCAGCGAGATCACGGCAGGGGAGTTTTCTGACGAAGAGTGTAGATTTTACAAATGAGAATATGAAATTGAGCGGATCTGGTACTGCGACCGCTGTGGGGGCTTTACAAAAATCTATGATCAGCGAGACGAAATCAAAACCTCCCAAACTTGAAATTCCAGAGCATAGTAGAAGTTTCGATAAGCTTCTTAGCGATTGTGATAGTTCCGATCGTGCTGTTTCAGATGGCGATAGTGTTTCCTCTGGCAGCACTCCGGGTAAAATCAGAGGTGCTACACCTCGAGCCATTGTGGTGCCAGCTAGATTTAGGCAAGAAACTGTAAATCGTCTCAGAAGGTTACAACCAGAGCCAGTTTCACCTCCATTGTCTAGAAACAACAAGGTAATTTCAGGCAGCAGATATCTAAAAGATGGTCCAACACCATCTCCACGAGGATTATCGCCCTCTCCAGTTCGAGGAGCTGTTCGACCAGCTTCCCCAAACAGGATTGCACAGCTGTCATCCACTTCATCTCCATCAAGGGGTATGGCCAGTCCAACAAGAACAAGGAATGCAGTAGGGTCTAATAGTAATTTGGGCAACACGAATTCGATTCTCAGCTTTGCTGCTGAAACTAGGAGAAGGAAGGTCGGAGATAACGCTATTGCTGATGCACATGAATTGAGGCTGCTTCACAACAAATATTTGCAATGGCGGTTTGCAAATGCGAGGGCAGATGCTGCTATGTTGGTTCAGCGAGCAATTGCCGAGGTAATGCACTAATTCATACCCAAAATCTCTAGGTTTTGTGTGCACAATTGTTGTAGTTAGCTTGATACCTTTGCGAGTGACAGAGCACATGTGCTGTTGTTACCATTTTCCTATATTCCAGACCATTTTCTTTTGGCTTGTTTGTAAAGTACGTGTTTAAGTAGTTCTCAGTTAGAAGTCCAAATATGTATTGATAAAATGAAGCTGAGTGTGTTTCGACACTGGAGTCAGTAATTTGGTGATCTACAGCTTTTGATCTGCTTAGTACTAGCACATGTACATGCTAGAGAATTGGCAATTTGCATTCCGGTAGTATAGGCATAGAACTAGGGGCAATGTTTCAGATTTTAATGTAGGGACATTTGCAAGAATATCAAAACTTTGATTATGCGCTTTTGGAGCTCTGACTAATGGTTTTTTGTTGTATTTATTACTAATGTTGATTTACATATTGGTTCTTGTACATAAAAATGGTAAGGTACATAAGTCAATATTTTTGTTTATGGATATTTTAATACACATGTAGTGACAATTGTGTCAGTAGGTATGAGCACTAATTAATCTGGAATAAGAGATGTGGATGATGGTTGTTAATATATGTTAATGGTTTTTATATCTCTCTGCCTTTTATTGTATATAAATATATGTATGAATGTGTGAGTGAATAGTGAATACCTATGGTTATTTATATACATTGTTTGTCTAATGCTACAAGCTGTTACAGAAAAGTCTATATAATTCATGGGTGACTACATCAAAAATGCGACAGTCTGTGATATCCAAACAAATGGAGATACAACATCTGAGTCAGAGCTTGAAGTTGCACTCTGTCCTCAAAAATCAGGCAAGAATCTGAATTATCTTACTATTTCTGTTTCTAAATCTTCCATCACGTGTTTTACATTGAGGATCTCTTGTAGCTAAAAATGAGAATACATAAGGGGTATTTGGTCGGTGAATTAACTAACAATGTGGTTTATATAATACAAGCAAGTTGATTGATTTATTGAAAAGATGCAGATACCGTATTTGAAAGTGTGGGATAAATGTGAGAGGGATTACTCTTTGTCTTTATCTGGGACTATTGATTCTCTCGAGTCTACCACTCTTCGACTTCCACTTCTTGATGGTGCAAAGGTATGTTATGCTCTGTGATTTGATTATACAAAAGCTACTAAGCTATTTGATACATTTACAGGCTGATTCCAAAAGTCTACAAGATGCTATCCGTTCAGCTATTGGTGTGATGCACACGATTTCAACCTCAATATCGTCTGTAGCAATGAAGGTGTGTTCAACCCCTTCTCCTCTTTCTTGCACTTGTCTAATACCTTATCAATTACAAATAATTATAATTTATCAATATGAATTTATATCTAGTAACTTTGAGTTGAGCTGTACACTGAATATACTAGTTCTTTAGTTGATTGATTAATTTTTTATTTTTAATGTTTTTAACTGCATTGCACACTGCTATCTTAATTCAAAATCATATTGTAATATATGTCGATTGGCCCAGCCATCAAAATATAAATAGCCATCTATTAATACAAACATACATTCTAAAAATCTTGTATTTCTTCTTGTGTATAATTTAAATTTATTTTTAAAACCAAATCTCCTGAACAGGTGGATAGTGTAAATGCATTGGCATCTGAACTTTCAAGCACAACAGCCAATGAACGATCTAAAATGAATGAATGCAAAGATATGTTATCACTACTCACTCAAATGGAGGTAAGCTTACTTAACAAACACTCAATTTAGAATATTCTGTTATAGTCTTAGTTTATAGTTTCAAACCAGTAGATGGTTTCATTTGTGGTTATCTTTTTCTTCCCTTTTACCTTTTTATACACAGTATTGTTTTGCTAATAATGCCCTTTTGTGTCATCTAACTTTTTCTTTAAAAGACACCCATTTGTATTTTAGTGAAAAAGTCCATGAAATCTTATCAGTTTGCAAAGTTCTTTGTTTTCAACCTTCAAATCATGTTTATGATATATCATAATTGATACTCCCACCTGTCCCAAAGCTGTGAAGAAAAAAGGTAGTACTATTTTTTAGTGTAAAATGACTTAATATTACATGTATCTTTGCATATTTATTAGGAATTGGAATTTAATGTAGGGTTTAGATAAATAAAAGTCATCATCAACTATCCAGGTCAATCAAACACGTACCTATTTTATTTTTTATAATTATCGCTCTAATATATATTTTACAACTCTTTTAAGTCTTTATATCAAATGATAAATTGCAGAATGTAAAATGTGAATTAAGCAATCTAATCCTAATCTACATTTAGTTTTCTTTTTCTTCTGATTATTATTATTATTATGTTAACAAGAACAATCTCATGTAAGTTGGATAAAAGCAGGTTGAGGACTGCAGCCTGAGGACACATATATTACAGATGCAACGTGTTCCTACAAAAACAATAACAGAAGTGTAAAGTTGATCTCTCTCTAACTTCTCACTGAAAATACGCTGACATTATACATGAAAATTCCTTTTTTGCCCCTTGACCATGGTGCTGCTGGCTGACTGTATCAATTGGGTTGTTGGTCTTTCTGGAAGATTGCATATGTTTATGTTGTTAATGGTGTGATTTCGGGTCCTGTGTATGCATATAGAGTAAGTAGTATACATGTGGTTGGTCTACGAGTGTAGGGTAGAAAATACATATATATTTGTATATAAAGGGACTCTGGACACTATGTGTTTTTACTTTTGCAAAAGTCTCATCTCATTACTGTCTTCACCTCGTTTTATATGGTAATCTGATTTTTGAAATTCACGAATCCACCTTATGATGTTATAAAACTAGCCGATGGACTTCTTTTTGCATGTTTATTAAACGTACGTAACATTACACTATGGACTTCATATCTAGAGTCTTCACCATAATCGTAGATATTGTTTACTTAAGATTGGATAGGTCTGAGTAGCAAATGTGCACAAGGCAGTTTTTTTTATGGGTTTTCAACAGAGATGACCAAAAAACCTTTTATTACTCCTAATATTTTAACAATTAAAACCCTTCTTCCACCAATATCTTAATAAAAAAGTTACCAGTAAAATATCCACATGAGTATTTTCACTGGGAGAAAAGGTGTCTGAATACTTGCCTGAAATTTACCTTTTCTAATGGAAATTACTAATATACTTTTAAACACCACATATGTCCATTATGAGTGTTGAACTTCAGAACACAATGATGAAGTGCGAATATTAGGCCAAAGATACTTTGATAGTATGGTTTAATATAATAAGAGCACATCTTGTATGTGATTCGTTAATAATCTTTTGGATTTTCCTTTCTAAAATTTTAATATACTAAAAAGTATTGATATTTATAAATTTATGTTTTTAACATTGAATGAATAAAAATACAGTTTGGGCATGCAATATAAAGTTTTGACACACGTGTGAGTGTAAATTTGCAACGAATAATATCAAGCGGACGCATGTAGTAGTGCGTATTTCAACTCGTGTTTGCCACGTTTGAATGAACTAAAATCACTTCCGTGACCCCACAAATAGATTATACGTGTGCCATTAATGATTAAAAAGACACACAAATATATGAAAAATTGAAAACGTGATTATATATACTTTTTATATTTAGTTTGCAGATCTGAAAAAGATTATCCAAATATATGTAGTTATAGCTAGTGGAATTCTATATACATGGGTAAGATGGTAAGATAAAACGTAGTGGAAATCTATATAGATGTGTAAGATGGTAATACAATAAAAGTTAAAATTGGTGGCGTAAAATACTTCTCTTTAAATTATGACATATAAATACCATTGTCTTTTTGTCGTGTCTGCATTAAATTTAGATTAAAATATACAAACGTAGCATTGTAAGGTTAGTGCCAACGGTGGCGGCAACCATCCGTCCTTGGCAACTTTGAACCCGTCGATGGAGGACGCCTTTGGCACCACCCCGTCGTGGGGCGCGTCAGTAGAAAGACGTCGGGGTGGCGACGGGTAGGGGTATGGCGTCGTGGGGCTTTTGTGAGGGGGGAGGGGGTTAAATGTAATATTTTAAGGGTTAGTGATGTGTTAGTGATGGGTTATGGTTGGCACGACCGTGTCAGTAGCATGTCGGTAAGGATGTGATGATGTGGCGCTACTAACGGGTTTAGTGATGCGCCACTGTTGGGAGAGGCCTAAAATGTAAGGAAAATATATCTTATAAATACACATTTTTAGTTACACGTATAGAAATATACTAATAGATATACATGATACCTAAATTTACTAGATAAATAAATAAACGAATCTTGAATGCCAATCTCTTTCAGTTATACTTACTTATTAGTTCAGGTAATACAAGTTAATCTGAAAACCACACGAGTCAAAAAAGGTTTAAGTTATTTGGCGGTTAATCGGTAATGCTGATTCACTTTATGTACTAGGATTTAATTTTAGAGTAAATTACACGGATAGTCCCTGTGGTTTGACCTGAGTTTTGGATTTGGTCCTTAAGTTTCAGAAATTACATCGATGGTCACTAAGTATCGGCCTTTGTATCGGTTTTGGTCCCTAAGCCTAACAACCGTTAAATTTGGCTGTTAAATCTGGTCATGTGCATTGCACATGAGGGTAATTTAGTCATTTGTACACTCTCTCTCATCTCACATCTCATTCCTCCCACCTTCTTCCCTGGAAACTCAGTTCATCATCTTCCCTGTTTAAGTGTCTTTGTAGTCATCATCTCCGTATGAGAATCTTCATGTGTTAAAGAAGAATTATGAGCAGAAATCAAGTGCATACATAAATTAAGTAATTAATTACCTCACAATTTTAAGTTTCTCGTCAAAATTACACGTGAGATAAATCATCGATCAACCACAATTTTATGTATCTCTGTAAAAGCCAAAATAAATTCTTCACCAAGCCCATTTTGCGCATACCCAGATATCAAACCAACCAAGGCTGGTTCAAGACTTTCATTATCTAATCCGAGTTTGATTAAATGGGTATGGATTTGTAATCTGGGATTAAGAGACTTAATTTCGCAGCATTTAGATAAGAGTTTATGTGTCCTTCTCTCTTTACTTCTTCCCGATTACTCTTCTCTTTGTGACATATAAAACACACTTGTTCGTCTTCTTCCCTAATGTCATTCAAAACAAAGATCCAAAAAACAGTACACCCTAAACGTCAAATAAACATTTAACGGTAACCCTAAATCGCATCTATTTCGGATCAGGCCAAGCCATTTTCGTGAACTTTTAACATCATTCCGTCTTCGATTTTGAAGCCGGTAAACACCGCCACTATCTCCCGCGAAAGTAGCACCTTTTCCGTTTGACGACGAGTGGCGAAGATGATTATGAGTATTATTTGTGAAGATAAATCTTTTTCTGATGTGGATAAACAGAAATCTGAATGACGGTAAGAATATGTAGAAAGTAGTTTTCGATTTGGATTGAGTTTTCGATTTCAATAGCTTGTGTTTTGACTTTGAATCTTTTGAATATGAGTTCTTCAACAAGATATTGCTGTGTTGGGAGAAGACAAATGAGGAAGAAGAAATGTAACTGGGGTTTTTGTATAGAAATTAGGATGAAATGACACATTTACCCTCATGTGCAATGCACATGACTAGATTTAACAGCCAAATTTAACGGTTGTTAGGCTTAGGGACCATAACCGATACGAAGTCCGATACTTAGTGACCATCAGTGTAATTTCTGAAACTTAAGGACCAAATCCAAAACTCAGATCAAACCACAGGGACTATCCGTGTAATTTACTCTTAATTTTATTATAACCAAATTAAGAATTATATATACAAATAATTAGGTGTCATTTAAATGAACAAATATACTTGACAAACACCAATTACATCTTTTCGTCATAAATTAGACTACGTTTGATGGGTTTTAGACAACTCTCAACCGTTATTATTATTTACACTTCAGTTTTTAATAAATCGGTGACACGTAAACTGATACTTTAATGGGAACTCAACTAACACACTTATGCCAATAATATGCATTCACATCAATTTTTTTGGATCCCACTAATTATAAAATACACATAAAAAACTCACTTATATTCACATCTACCCTCATTTCCCTATAATTTTCCTTGGTAAACCAAAGCACTGGCCGAAGAATGAGAAATGACGGGTTGGTGCCATATATATCTCCAAATCAATGTCAAACTAAAGATTATTAAAGCAACTTTTGGCACTAGTCTTATAGTCTTATTATGACGATTGAGAACGATAGTAATTTAAAATATTTGATGGATTGAGATTAGAGAATGAGTATAATGCACATAAAACCAAACCCCCCACATTTTTGGTGCACCTTTTTACATTTCTAACTATCGTCTTTAACTTCTTTTGATTTTGTTTACTCTCTATAGTCTATAATTATAGATTTATAGTTAAGGGGGCGTTTGTGTAAGAAATAAGATGGTGTTCGTCTGAGTTTACCAAAACACCCCTATATGTGTTGCAAAATAACAAATCAAAAATATCCTCTCACCGAATAGTGCCATAAGATAGTACGGAAGTACACATAAACCGACAAAGATGCCGTTTTCATTATAACATAAACACCCGTCGGCCGTCGCCGATCATCGACTCCCAAATTTCACCATGAATTTTTCCGGGAAACAGAAAGCGATTTACAAAACTCTCAAGTTAGAAAATGAAGATTATAACTCCACATTTTTAAAGTTTTAATTAATTATTGTTCCTAGTAATAATTTTAACTCCAAAAAGTAGTGACCTAGATAGGATCGCCGATCTATGGATGATTTTATTTAGCTTTTAAACTCAGTTCTTTAACTTGTTATACAAGAAGATTCAACAGCTTTGGCTCTTCGCCGTCACTGCATCGAAAACTCATCGATACTTTCGTAAAACTCTCTTCATCGTCACCGGAAGCTGATGTAAGCATCGGCGGAGGCAAGTTGACGAAGCTACAATTTCCTAAAGGTGTCCGGTCTCCGATCATCATTGACGAACACGCGCCAGTAGCTTGAGACACTCCGGAACTTCCGTCATATTGCGGCACCTGTAAACTGTTAACGGAAACGGCCGGCATGCCGCCGGCAAGCACCGTCCTTACTCCGGATTGACACAGATGCCAGTTACCAGTGGAAAGGAGTCCGATAGCTCCGTTCACCGGATTCACAGTGCGGCCAACGGCTTCAAACAATAGCGATTGAAACAGCGCTGAGAAATTAAAATCAAATGCAGTAACATGCAAAAGTTGTGACAAAATTAGAAATAATGAAGAATATAGAATCAATCAGGATGTAGATTTGGTGAGATAAGATACCGTTTCGTTTGTGGCAGGGAACCGAGGAGATGAAATTGATAAGATCGCTCCGGCCGAAGAATTTGGAGACGAAGAGTGTAGCACGGGCTTTGGCTTCTGGAGATTCGATCCAGTCCAAACAAGGTCTTAAAACGCAGTCCTCGCTGCATCGCTTTCGTAAAACTCGGCAGCCATGGCAGCTCATAGTCATGCTTTTTCAGAGGATTTCTACGAATCAAAGAAAAAAGGAGGGCGAAAAACGAGAGTGTGTGTGAGGGTTTGTTTTGTAGTGGAGGAAAGAAAGTGGATTTGAAATAGGGGATGATTTTTATACCACATTTTTTAACACATCTATCACAATGGATGCTTTAAATGTTTGTACAGTTTGTATGAATATGTGTACAGTATGATAGGGTAATAAAAAAGTGTTAAGAATGCCTCATTTCACCACTATCTCCTGTCTATTTTAAACAAATCAATGTTTTTAATTAAAAACAAATTAAAGTTAACACATACCCCGTATAAAAACTAGTGGTTTTTTCTAGGTAGTTTAAAAATTTTATAAAGTATCAAAGAATAATTATTGATCCTTGGATCAAGAAAAAGTCAAAAGTCAAGATCAATATTCAAAGTATCACTACCACTACCAACACATGTGATTCAATACATCAATACACTACCACCGGCGGCGGAAGACGGCGGAAATCGGCGGCAGCCGGTGGTGCCCACCGGCGGTAGTGGTTGTGTATTCAATTTTTAGTGAATCACATGTGTTTAGTGAGTTGAAACACACGTGATTCGAAATAATATGATTGTCTGTGTTTTAGAACCCCTGTTTTAGTAAATCACATGTGTTTCATCTTTTGGAAACACATGTGATTCGTAGTTCGTACGCTCCCCTGTATTTAGAAACTCTGATTTTTAGTGAATCACATGTGTTTCGTAACTTGAAACACATGTGATTCGAAGTAATATGCTCGTGTGTATTTTGAAACCCCTGTTTTTAGTGAATCACATGTGTTTCGTGACTTGAAATACAAGTGATTCGTAGTTCGTATGCTCCCCTGTTATTAGTGAATCACATGTGTTTCATTATATGAAACAGATGTGACTCGAAATAATATGTTCGTCTGTATTTTGGATCCCTTGTTTTAGTGAATCACATATTCACATGTGTTTCAATACATCAATACCACCACCCCCACCACCACTGTCAGCCACCACCACCACCGCCGGTGGTGATCGTCAGTGGTCGGCGATGGCCGGAAGCGGCGGCCGGCGGTGGTCAACGACGGTCGGAGGTATCAATGGCTAAGGGATTTGATCTTGACTATTTTGATCAAATTACTAAGATCTATCCTTAGAACTCTACAAAAGTTTTAGACTACCTAGAACACAACATATAAAAACTATATAAGGTTTTCTCATTTCCTATTTCAAAGTTGTATGCTTAAAGTTCAATATAGATACAAAATCCTTAATAAATATTAATGTTTTTTAAATGTATTTTGTCATTTGTCTTTCCTTTATTTGTGTAATTAATTTTCTATATATAAAAATTATATTTATAATGCAAATTTGTATATTAATTGTCTTTTTTTTTACCTTTCATTTACTTATAATTTGTTTTTAGTTACATGATTTATTTATTTTTTATTTTTCGCTAATTATATTTTTTTTATATTCAATTACATATTTTAATATTTTTAACACGGTTTCTTATACATTTTACAATTTAATAGTTTGACGCAATCTATTTTGCTATAAATTTATTTATATATAATTTATATAACATAAACATCTACTACTATAATAAAACAAAGCTTATATGGCCATGTGGCGTTTTCTTAGACCTCCAGCTTGCCACATGGCAGCTTTATAGACCACCAATTTTATAATTTAAAATTTTTAAGATTACATAAATTTGAATGATTTTAGATGATAATCTTTGCCTAACTTAAATTAATTAATTCGTAATTTAATAATAAATTAAATCTTTGCTTACGGATGGATTTTCAAATGCAAATGTAGATGATTTCTATTTTTAATTTCCCAAAACATGCCGATTAACATATAGCGAATTTTGAGAAAATTTATTCTATTGCTATATGGAATCCTAGAAAAGTTAGTTATTAATAATAATTATTATTAGGGTTTTAATAATGACAGCCCTAAGGGCTGTCATTAAGTACATAATATGTTGTACAGTAGAGTAATTCCTAAAATATAGGAGTCGGTTGTAGATTAATATACAAGTTTCTAATGCATGTCTTATGACAGTTTTTTATTTTTTTAACGGCAATACTAATCTAATTTTTTTAACGGCAATACTAATTTAATATTGTTAAAATGTTTATAATAAAATGTTATATTATTTGTGTGTTATCAAATTTAGAACCTGTTACACCATTACCATCAGTTCTTTAGTTGCCCGACTGAAGTTGTCAATTTTACTCCAACCGATGACACGACACGTCTTTTCATGTCTCCAAAGAGATGAGTAGGGAAGAGTTAAGATGCACCCAACGAGTTATTTTAATAGAATATTTTGTATATATATTTAATAATTGTGTGACACAAAGAGTAAATATACGGGGTATTGAATATTGATGGCGTAGGTACGTAATTTGAATATTAGTCGAAATGTAAGCTTACGTGACACTGATTTGGTAAAACTAAAGTTTCAGTTTGTGTCACAAATGACAATTATTTTATAATTTTATTGTATCACAAAGATAATTATAATATAAGACATACATAACTATAATTCTAAATTTTTTGTTTTAAATCAGAATCTAATTTTTTATCTTATCTAATAAAATTTATCACAAATTTCTGTTAAAGAAAATTTACATATTTTTTAATTATTAATACTTATATTTGTTATAACGGCTTTGAAATTCATGAATTTTCCAAACTATAAATATAGCAAATTAGTTAGAAAATTGTAAATTGATAGTAATAAATTCAAACAGCTCTCTACTAAATCATATATACAACATATAAATTCACATGTCTTTAACATTCCACGGTTTCCACCCAAAGAAGTGAGAGAAGAAAAGTTAGAAAGATGTAGTTGGATACAAAATCCATGTATTTTAAATGTTAACAACCTTAATAAAAAATACTCCTTAGTACACAATTTTTATTAATAAATATATGCATATCATTATTATCAAGGACAACTGTTTAATTTTCTTATTGTTTTCCAGCTACAAAATCTTCTACCGTTATTAATAGTACATCGGTTTGCAATTTAATATCGGGTAATCTTAATTTAAAAATGAAGAGTGTAAATACTACAAATATTCTAATATCTAAGTTAACAATAGATGAAGAGATTATTACTCAAGATGTACTTCCAAATATTCATGCTGGTTTATCAAACGATAATCACCATATGGCACATCATATTATTGTTAATTTATATTAAAGTCATGTTTATTTTTTTTCTTTTAATTTTAATTTTATAGAGTACCTTGATCATGGTGATAAAGACTTTTACATGTGAAATATGCAATGCAAAATTTTGGAAAAATGAAGCTACAAGAGGTAGAGAACATAAGAAAAATAGTTTTTCAATATGCTATAATTTTGGTAAAGTTGAGTTGTTATAGTTAGGTGTTCCACCAAAATTTTATATTTTAGATAGTTATAGAGTTGCGTTCTAGGAGGTCCATTTTTATGAAGTCTCGAGGAACAAATCTCAACCATTGATCAATTAGATCTAATGGTTAGATTAATCACATATTTTATACATTGAGGGGTATTTTGATCATTTAAAAAAAATAAAATATTTTATTTATTTATTCTTTTAAATTTTTTATTATTTTTAAAATAAAAATTATTATTTTTTTCATTAATAACACATAATGTGATTATATACTGAATCCCATGTGATTTAACTAAAACATTAAATGTGATTAAATACACAATCACATGTGATTTTCACAGTTCATATTTTTATTCTATAATACTTACTTTCAGCAAATTTAACGACAACCCGTGATATTTCACGGGTCAGAAACTAGTAACTTGTATAAAATAAGAGCAAAACAGATAAAAAATATTAATCAATAAAATAATATTTTTATATTACATCAGTAATTATCAGCATTTATATACGAAAGTGATATGCTTAATTTGTTTAAGTTAAGAGTACATATGTTGCAAAGACATGTACAAAGTTTCTCATCCAGATATACAATCATATTTGTATCAATATCATGACGGTGTACAAGAGGTACTAGAAACTTCATCGATTAGGCTGATTTATTTAGCCGGGCGCCATTTTATATAGTTTTTAGGTGAGCTTAATTGATCTCTCACGTAGTCATATGATGAATTTAGGATACTCTAATATGGACCGGTTGGGATGAGTTGGAAAGTCAACACTTCGACTGTCCGTAACGGGGAGGTCACCATATGTGTCCCTCCCTCTTTCCCAACCCTTACACGGATTCGGATGGGACGCGTCCTGCATGCTTAAAGGTCTGCCAGGCGACCTTTGTAGGTCGCCATTTTACAAAAGGAAGAGATTTTTTCAAAGGAGAATAATTTGGTCACCTGATTACGTGGGTTTGGTCGGGATTTATAATGTGTTTGGTCGAGCTGATGTGATGCCGATGTGTCAGGGATGCCCACTGAAAAAGTGGTCATCTATTACTACTAGTCTTAGGCCTCTCCCAACAGTGACGCATAACTAAACCCATCAGTAGCGCCACATCATCGATATCCTTACTGACGCGTTACTGACACGGTCGTGCCAACAACAACTCATCACTAACCCATCACTAACACATCTTTTCCACATCATCATTTTTAATTAATTAAAAACATTACAATAATAAAATAAAATATAAACATAAAAAAAAACTTAAAAGACATAAAAAACATAAATAAAAAAAACTACTCCTCGTTGTCTTCGTCATCGGTAGAGTCAGATGGAGCGAATTTTGCCAATAAAGTCTTCCGATATTTTAAAATTGCTTTTCGTTCTTTTCTGTCCAAACCATCGGGGACCGGACATTGGAGCAATCTAAAAGCATCCATCATCTCCCGTTGCATAGTCGCTTCTTTGATAGTTTTCAAAGTGTCAACTTGCGCTATGGCAACATTCGTTATCCGGTCACGAGCTTCCTCACTTGAATACAGTGACGAAGTTGCATCCGAGGAACTTGCGGTCCGCCGGCTAACATTACGGCCCGGTGGTCGACGTATCTGGTCGTCTCGGTATAGAGCTTCCATATTTGCACCTGGAGCGTCGGTTGGGCCGTCTTCGCCAAAGTTTACTGGTTGGCCTTGATCTCCTTCCATTACACCGTAATCTACCCAAAACTTTGGGTAACCTTTAAGTACATGCCAACACTCCTCGTACACAAAGTTTTTGTTATTGTTGTTTTCATAAAATTGTTGTTTTGCAGCATCCATCACGGCTTGGTCATCGGCTCCACTTTGTCGTCTTGATTCGAACCTTTTATAAATTTCTCCAAACTTCCGCACGTCGGTCTTGATCTTGTTCCATTTTCCCTGAAGTTGACTTCTATTGCGTTTATGATCAACTTGTGAGTTGTACGCGTCTTCAACTTGTTCCCAAATTCTTTCGACTGACTGTGAAATCCCCAACACTAAGTTCTGTGAAGCATGTACCCACCGTTCGCATAAAATAACGGCCTCCGGGTTGGTCCACTTGCGTACTGAACTGGGTTCCCTAACTTGTTGAGTAGGTCTTCTTCTTCTTCTTCCTCTGCCTCTGCTTGTTTCAGCCACTTGCCTTGGCTGGCTTTCAACGGGGGGTGGTTCCGGTGGGCCCTCTGCTTCGTCCTCCTCTTCGTGTGGGGATTCATTTTGTAATCCCGGTTGAAAGCCAGTACCGTAATCAGTACTGCAAAACCCGTACCCGTACCCGACCCGCTATTCTTATACCCGTACCCGTCCCGTACCCGGTCAAATACCCGTCGGGTTCGGGTAGAAAAATACCCGCCGGGTACGGGTAACCCAACGGGTACCCGTTCAATAAAAAAATTAAACAAAATAGGTAAAACATTAAATACTCTTAGTTTGTTCAGGCTTATTCCGTTCAATACGTAATGGACTAACGGGAGACGGGCCAGATTTTAACCATTATTAAATTGGGCTAATGAGAGATTAAGTGTTGGGTTAAGTTTGAGTTGTGACTCGTAGGCTAAACCTGTACTAAAAAAATTACACATTAATACATATATTCGGGTCGGGTATAAACGGTGCGGGTATTATAAAACCCGTACCCGACCCGCACCCGCTCTTGGGTATGAAATTTAAACCCATCACCGACCCGTTACCCGTTAAGACGGTAATACCCGCCCCGTAAGACTCGGGTACCCACAGGTACCCAAACCCGCGGGTTAAATTTGCATCCCTAGGGATGATAACCAGGTTGAAAACCGGGTTGAGAACTGGGCACCAAAGCGGGAGTAAAACCATTCGGAGATGAGTAGAACGGAACAAAACCCGATCCCGAACCAGATGCTACGTTGCTCGGGCTAGGGTTACTTGTTTGCCCAACATTTGAAGAATTTGCCGATGACGGGATCTGAGTCTTCAAGAGATTTTGCCACATATCGTTGGAGGTGGAAGAACTTTGTCGGCGACTCGTTGTCAAAATTAACAAGTAGAAAGGTTTTTTGAAGAGAGGATTGGTGAATTGGTAAAAAAATATGGATGAAAGGGGTTGTATTTATAATGGTAGAAAGTGAACAAAAAAATTAATTTTGAAATTTGAATTAACCCACCCCGCTCCCCCGGCCCCACATGCTCTCTCGACGCTCCATTCCATCCGTCGTCTATACGACGCCGAGCCACGACGGGGGCGTGCCAACGCCGTCCTTCCTCGACGGCCAAAAAAACTCCCACGACGGGAGGTGGTGACGGGGGTTGGCACGGGCCTTAGGACATCCACGTAAATACTTTCTAAAGGTTTATAAAATAGTCATATCAAAACATATCACCAACTGATAAAGGTTTATATTTTAAAAACTTATACTGTATGCACTAGTATATATGAACTTTTGCCAGTTTATAAATAATCTAAATATATAAATACATTATATATCAAGCTAAAAGAAAATTTAGCTTGAATAAGGTTATACTCTTTCTTCCATATAACTTTAAAATAGACCTCTATTATATTTTTTGATTTATGAAAGAATAAACATAATCATTGCTTTTAAAACTAATTATTAAACTACCATAAAAGATGTAGAAATGAACAATGAAAAGAATTTAGAAGTAAAAATAAAAAAGTTATTTGATACCATATACCATGGTTTTTTTGAAAAGAAATGATAAAATAAGAGGAGTGAGTGGAAAAGGGATTATAGAGGTGATGTTTCTGAAGGAGGTGTTGCGGCTCCGTGTTTTCGCGGCTCTCATTGCTTTCAACTTTTCTTTTTTTCCTTTTCTTATGATGGAATCTGAAACCTTTTGTTTACGTACTTTCTCTCATCTTCTCTAGGGATTTGTTTTTCTTATTAAATAACTTATTTAAATTTTGTTTGCAGACTATGGTACTCTTTTACATTTTATTTATACTACCTTCGTATCAAAATAAGTGATACACTTTCCTAAAAGGGGTGGAACAAAATAAGTAATACACTTCAAAATCTTTCCTTATTTGGCAAAAAAGTGGGACCCCTTCTCAACTAACTATCTACTTTAATAAAGTAAAATTACTCTTTTACCCTTACTTTTACTTTTAAACATCATTAATTTCACTACATCCAAAATAAGTGGGTCCCATTATCCACTAACTATCCACTTTATACTATTTTAAATCACTTATCAATCTTTTGCCTCAAAAACCGCAATTTCCCAAATATATCACTTATTTTGATACAGAGGTAGTATTTGCATATAGTTTGTAAAAAACTTTGATATGAAAAAATGTAATCAGTTGAGTAGTACATTAATATTTTGAACAAATAATAAATGCACGAAAGATAAAAAAGGAAAAGGAAAAAGAAATTTAATTAATAAATTAAAAAAAGTTAATTATAATGGTATTTTAATATTTATTTTAAAAATAAATATTCTGGTTATTATCTCATGTTTTTCTCAATGACAAATTTAGATTGCTAATAAGTATCCTTAAATATAAAGAAAATAAACTGAATCATGGAGAATAATATATTAAATTTAATTAGTTTTTATTTATTTAAATTAAACTTTTCATTTTTATTTATCAAACTTTTAAACAATACTTGTGAGTTGTGATATAAGAATTTTTTTTTTTGTGATATGTAAAACCAAAATCATGCTAAAAAGTTAAACCAACTTAAAAATCGATTGCTTACTTGGTTAGAGTTGCGTTAAAGGAGGTCCATGATTTTTACAAAGTCCCAAGGAACAAATCTCAACCATTGATCAATATGATCAAATGGTCAAGATTAATCACATATTTTATACATAAAGGGGTATTTTGGTCATTTGGCACTTAAAAAAATTATTTATTATTTTTTTTATTTTTTATTTTAAAATTTTAAATTTTAATTTTTTTTTTATTTTTATTTTAAAATTTTTAATTTTTTTTAAAAAAAATTATTTTTTTTAAAAAAATTATTTTTTTATTATTATTTTTTTTAAAATTATTAAATTTTCATTAATGACACATAATGTTATTCCATAGTGAATCACATGTGATTGCATTCTGAATCACATGTGATTTAACTAAAACCTGATTTTATACTAAAATCACATGTGATTTACACTAAAATCACATGTCATTTTACACTAAAATCATATGTGATTAAATTATATACGTAATTGTCAAATAAATATTATTTTTTAATTAAAAAAATATAAAAAATTTAAAATAAAAATAAAAAATAAAAAAATCGAAATTTTTTTAAGTGCCAAATGACCAAAATACCCCTTCATAATAAAAAATAAAAAATAATAAAAAAACAAAAAATTTAAAATAAAAAATAAAAAATAAAAAAAATAAAAAAAGTTTATTTTTAAAAAAATGACCAAAATACCCCTCAATATATAAAATATGTGATTAATCTTGACTATTAGATCTTATTGATCAATGGTTGAGATTTATTCCTTGGGACTTTCTAAAGATGATGGACCTCCTTGAACGTTTCTCTACTTGGTTAATAGTTCAAAGATATATGACAAATGTTAAAATAACATAAACATGCTTCATAAACGAAAAATCAAAATACAAACTCATGAACCATTAAAGCTGTAGATTAAAATGATTATCAGTGACCCAATTAAAAAAAAACGAGATATATAATACTCCCTCCGTCCCTTAATAAAGTTCTCATTTCAATTGGGCACAAGTTTCTAGGAGTTAGTTAGTGGTGGGGCCTTGGTAATAGATTTGATTAAAATATAAAGTTATTTTGGAGATAGAAAGTGTTTTTAAAAGATAGTTAGTGGTGAGGTACATTGTAATAATATTATTTTATTGAGTGGGTCCCTCTAATTTGAGAAATGAGAACTTTATTAAGGGACGGATGGAGTAATATTTATAGGCTTTTCAGGAAAAAAAAGGAATATAATATATCTTCTTGAAATATTATTTTCATTAATTTTCGAAAGTAAAAGCCAAGTTTCGTACATATATTCATACTCACATGTATTTGTTTGTTATGTTTTTTTAGACATTGACTCTTATCTTATATATACTCATATACTGACACTCACATTTTTTCTGGATACTTTTATGAAAGTAATTATCCTACTAATGGATAGAGATATGACAATCTTCATATTATCTTACTCATATTCCTTAAAAAGGAATTGTGTGTTATTATTGTTGTGTTGTAAAATACAAGTTTCATCCTTGGATTATTCTTTAACCGATGGGATGATGAAACAAAGAAATTTTTTATTCTAAAGCCCCTCATTAATGGGAATTGATTTCTTATATGTTTCCTTTCCCCATTAAAATGCACCACAAATTTTATAGCTAATTGTACAAGTATATTAAACATAGCCGTGCACAAAATACCCGAAACCGAAACCGGAAACCGAAACCGAACAGGTCAAACCCGGTTTTGACCATAACCGGTTCGGTTTTTGTCTAACCGATCGGTTCCTAACCGGTTTGGGTTCTTAGTAGGGGTGTAATCGAGTCGAGACAGCTCGTGAGTTACTCGAGACCGACTCGAAAAATACTCGAAATCGACTCGTTGTGAACCGAGTCGAGCTCGAGCTCGAGCTACTCGAGTAGGGTTTCAAGCCGAGTTCGAGTTCCAAAATACACAGCTCGTTAGGCTCGCGAGCCTTATCGAGTTCGAGTAGGGTTTCGAGCCGAGTATCGAGTCGAGTTTCGAGCTTTCACCGAGTCGAGTTCGAGCTTAAAAATGGAAGCTCGTTGTAACACCGCAAAATTTCGAAAGCTTTTTTTTTTTTAAATGCCCGGAGGCGATTAGGTTATTCTCTAGGTCAGTTTAGTTTATCTTAGTTTAGTTTAGTTTACAAACAAGGTCCCACAATAAACTCCAAAACATTAATATTTAAACGGTGTCACTTAACGACATGGCTCGATTTACAAAACATAACCAATTGAGCTTGGTCACCCATTCCGTCCAAAGCACCGATCAACCTGAAAAGATTCAACGAGAGAGGGATTAGCACAAAGCTAAGTGAATGAATAAAATCTACAAATTCTGAAAAGCTCGACAAGCGAGCACCAACATCTCTACGATTGTTACTCCTCGCAACTGCTTAACCATTGTTCCACCGAACCATTGTTCCACCGAACCACTGTTCCACTAATCCAGCAGCCACTAACTGTCTAATCACTAAGCACGGAAGTATTTCTACATCTCCGCCTACTAACCTCGGAAGTATTACTACATCTTCGATTGCTAAACACGGAAGTTATAAAACATCTCCGCGTTGGGTAATCACTATCACTGAGGATCGGCGGCTTTGCGGGCCTTAAACCATGGTCGGCCAAAACCACGGTAACCGATAGCGTTTTGTATCCAACACCCCGGGCAACTCCCTCCCCTTAACCATGTAACGCATACAGGTAAGGTCGGATACCCTATTAATCCGACGCTGACCTCTTACCTATCCTCGATTGCCACTAACCGAGTTGTCACTACTATTCCAGTAGAAACCCTTCACCTATGTGCACATATCCTATCTCACTTAACCCGATCAAACCGGTAACAACAAGCAAGCTCGTTACGAAAGACTGCATCAAAACATCCCAGGCAGAATCCCCTAACACTAGGCATACATAACGAATAGGCTAGCTACGAAAACACCGCGGAAAACGTCACAAAAGAGTTCTCGGTCGCGAACCCTAGTTCGCGATCGCGAACTAGTGTTCGCGTCGTGAACCATGATCGTGAAGTAGTTCGCGATAAACAACTGACTTTCCTGGAGCAACTTCCCGATCGTTAAGTGGAGTTCGCGACGCGAACTCCCCTTGTCTGGTAATTCCTGCGTTTTCACTAAAAACCAATACCAAACCAAATAAACCGAAACCCGAGTTGTAGGTTGAATCCACTCACCGTTACTTCCACTTGTCGAACTCAGAGGTCTAATGTTTCTGAGTCACGATCCCGATTCCTGTACACCAAAGGAATACCGAATTAGTATATAATTCCACCAAATTATAAACAATGTTAAATATGCATCTAACACTAACACTTGCACTAACTAGATAACCAAACACTTGAATCATCATATGAACATGCCATGACCATCTACACTTACACAACAAGTCAAATAATCCGTTTGCAAGTCTTTCATTCAAACGGGTCAAACCGGATTATTAAACAATAATACATCCTACCACTATAATCACATCATCAACTTACAATTTACCAATTGTTATCAATAACATTTCTAATCACACAAACCCGACCAAATACTTATACTTTTGCAATTCAAGTGTCTTAGTCATTTTACTACTAATTGGCCCAAACGGGTCAAACCACATATTTAACTTTAACACTTCCAAACACAACCTTAATTGCTATAATTATACCATTTAACAATTCCCAATTAACTAGTCATTTCAACAAGGCCAAATTCTATCTTTTATACAAAATCACATACATACCACTTACTAGTTCATAATTTAACATAAACTATCCAAACACTATAAAACTAGCATTTTTATCAAATCTCACCAAACTTGACACAAATCATTAAATAACATTTCTAGCATGTTAATTTAACCTTTCTAGTAATAAAAGTCATACAACACCTAAATGACATTTTACACCAATATAACAACTAGTTTACTATTTAAATATAAAATACCAATTAGCTCTTTAACTAACAATTTTGACTCACCCTATCACAACTAGTCATTTTATCAATTAACACAATAGTTGATTATAATCACAACTAACATATTCAACATGTCATTTACATAACTAGACATAAATTCCATAAATCACAATCTCACTAGCAAGTCATAACCAGTTACCCAATTCTACAAGATTAACACTTCCTACATGTTAATTTAACCTACATTAACATTAAAACCCATATTAAGTCTAGTTAGAAGCATAATCCAAAACCACACAATTGATACACACACACACACCGCCACGCACACACACACACACACATGTGTACATTTTGCTAAAAAGGTTGTACCTTGTGCTAAAATACCTGTACCCATACAACAAAACATGTCAAACTTTGTATAAACACTTAACATACCATCCACAACAAGATTCACTAACAAAACCCCAAGAATCATAAACCCTAATTTACCAACTTGCAAGAACTCGAAAACAAATACATCTAGGTCGAAGCTTACCTCAAGAGCTATTATAAAAACGAGCTTAGATTAGAGATTGGGCAAGAATTAAGCACAAGATCTTCCTTGGAGCTCAAGAACAACAATGGGGTTTTAATGGGTGTTTAAGAGAGAGGGAGAGAAATACGTAGAGAGAGAAAGAGATGGAGAAAATGTGAAGAAGAAATGGGGTCAATCCCCATCCTAAGGGGCCGGTCAAAAAGGGAGGTGGGACCCCCACCACTTTAAGTTTTTTTTTTCAACAATACAATACTAAAAGTCTCTCTCGTAGTTAATTTATTTAAAATGGCAAACGGACTCCAATTTTAAAAACGAAAGCATTTCTGGAAACGAAATCCGACAAGGAATCTAAAGATATAAAAATCATATTTTCATTTAAACATTTCAGAAAACGTATATTTTAATCCCTTGATTAAAATATCACAAAAGGACAAAAAGCCAACCAATTCATTTAACACTTAATCAATTTATTCCACATATGGTCAAATATATATTTTTCAAATATCAAAATATACCTAAAACAACTAGGCCGGTTTTAGGATGTTACACTCGTCGAGTATCGAGTCGAGTTTCGAGCTCGAGTTTTAATTGTCGAGTCGAGCTCGAGCTTGGCAGAACTCGGCTCAACTCGACTCGTTTACACCCCTAGTTCTTAGGGTTCGAACCGGTTAGTAACCGGTTACCCGAAACCGGTTTTGACCAAAACCGACCACAAATTTGATCAACACACCGGTTTTGGCCGGTTAACCGGTTTATAACCGAACCGGTTACAATACCCATTACACGGTTAAAGTTTTAGAGAGTCGAAACCGGTTACTAACCGAACCGGTTATTGGAGAAACCGGTTATGACCGGCGTTGACCAAAACCGGTTTTGGTCAAACCCGAAACCGGTTTGGTCAAAAACCGGTTTGTGTGCATCCCTAATTAAGCATAAGTTGTGATAGATGCATTAAAAGTTGTGGTATAAAAATCAACTCTATTCTATTTAACCTTCCAAACGGCCCATTTATGGTTTGGACTAAGAGTTTTATTTTCTTAAATATGGCCCGGCCCACATTGTTTTTATTTTCTGCACTTGCACGTTGCAATATTGCAAGGGATTGGGTTTCCGGTTATGAGATTTAGAAGATATATGTTTTTCTAATGTAAATTATTAACTGAACATAAAGAGCCTTTGCTTAGGCAACAATAATTGGTATCTTTGTCCCACCTTATTCATAGGGTAAGTTCATTCATGTTGCCACTAAACATAAATAAAAAAAAGTTTAACTTTTAGTGAATGAATGTGGTCCTCAAAGGAATGATAATAGTTAAAGTGTGATTTGATATTATATGGTGATCCTAATACACTTATAGCCTGATATGGTGGTAAAATGGTAAAAAGAATAAGTAGACATAATAGATTAACGACCGTTATTCCATACCGATCACAAGCATAACATCAACTGGTATTTCAGTATTTGTCAAATCAATGTCAAGTTAACTGACACTCAATTGACACACTAATGTCAACAACGCCTATTCACTTAATATTTGATACATAAAACACACACACACCATACCAATACCCACAAATCTCATCTCCTTCTACGTCCCCAAACTGAAGCCATTTAACTAGATGCAGGAACTGAAGGGGACATGCCAATGGTTTTCCCAAACCGAAGTGAAACCGAAGCCAACCGTAGCAACATATTGCAGCGGTCTTAAAAAAACCATCTGACCTACTTACTTCATTATAAGTTCAATTTTTTACATTAAAAACAGTTCAAACATAACTCAAACCGAGTTTATAACTAAACACACAAGTATTACCTCTTAATAAACCCTCTTTAAGTTCTAATTATATATTCTGATTTAGAAATACCTAAGAAACAAAGACCAAATTTCTTAAAACTGTTATTGATCTTTAAAACTATTACGTCGGCTAAAATAGCAAGTTGGTACGCGTCTGGCCTCATATGCTTTGTTCACATTATGTTTGTTGGTACTTGGTAGTTATGGAAAGTCTGTTTGCCGCCACCTCCATTAAATAATTTGCTTCTCTGGTTGCTTTTGATATATATCCTTTAAAAAATTATGCATACTTAATTAGTTAATTTACCATAATTTTAAACTCAATAGTGGGTAAGTTAAAGATTAATTTTATAGTCAAATAATTATAGCCGATTTAAGTTATACGGAGTATTATTTATAGAGAAAATTGCCTAAAAAGTAATTAGCATACTTTTATTAGAAGTCAATGAAAATGGATTAACCCAAGAGCACAGGTAGACGGCAATGGAGCGGGTTTGGAGCGGATCAACCTTGATCCAAACCCTTTTAACAAGTTTCAAATGATGATCCAAACCCGATCCGTGATCCGTTGGGTCTTGAAAAATCGAACCCATACCCTTATCCACCGAATCAGCGGATATCCGACCCGTTTACCCGACCCATTTACCGTACACGGTTCTTGATTTTAATTTGTAAAATGATTGTTAATTTGAATATTTTATATACGAGTTTTGCTAATATGTACCCTAAGACATATTATAAGAGATACGGAGTATTAAATATTTAATTTGCCCGAGTATTAAATTTTAATTTTCTTAATTTATCAGTTTTAGCAAGATCATATTTGGTATAACACAAAAAAAATAGTTAATTAATGTCAAATTATATTAGTTAATTAAGAAATATTTGATTCATTAAATGCATGTTAACATAGGCCACATTATAGAAAAACCTTTTATATAATTTTGGTAGTAGACAACAATTCAGCAACAAGTCAATAAATAAAGTTGAAAAATTATAATCGTGATTTCTAACTTCTAGCTCTTAATTTCTATTGGTTTTTAAAGAGAGCAATTATATAAACCATAAATATGAAATATATAAATTAGATTTTTCTTAATTTAAATGCGGGGCGGGTTATAAACGGATCGGATCGGTATTGATCCATACCCGACCCTTTTATTAAAAGGGTTAACGGGTATGGGTCGTTAGCGGGTAAACGAATCACAAACTATGATCCAAACTCATTTAATTCTTACGGTTCGGATCGGATCAGGGTCAAAACCCGCTCTATTGCCAGGTCTAAGTATAGGCTCGTTAAAAGGGCAGTGCGGTGCTAAAGGACATCGTACTCCACGTCATAGCCTCGCTAAAGGACTTCTGCCATGGCTGTGATAAATGTTTTTTTTTTCTTTTCCTTCTTTTTGATTGGTCGAGAGTAATTTTTGTATGCCCTAAAGGAATATTATAAGAAAACAATATTTTTGAGGTTAATATTATAACAATATTATAGGACAAAAAATCATATAGCTTAGAAAAATTTAATAATTTACCATACCTTATACTCTAAGCTAACCTAATATAAAAAAATTGAACTAATTGTTATCCAATCCTTCTACCGACCCATTTTACCACCTACAATAAGTGGTATCTCACCGAATCTTTGATCTAATAATTCTGGGTATGTAGAAGTCATTGTATTCTGTTTGTTTAACATATAAATATATAATTTGTAGGAAACAGAAAGTTGACCACAAGTGGGAAAAAAGAAGATATATTGCTTTGGTGTGCGGAATCGTGTGTAAAGGTCCTCTACTAGAGACGCGTTTGTGACTTTGTCCAAATGACCCTTGCTGAGTGATGTAGGCCATTTTTATACTTCGGCTGGCTCGTACTCTTTTTATGGTACACAAACAGTTAACAGACTCAATTTTGATAAATTCCAATTTCTTTCATTATATGTTAGACATAAGAATCGGAACCAATGTACCATTTTTTGATCTAATTACTTATGCTTCGGCTGTAAGCTCGTTGAACACCTAGAGAGGCACTTAAAATTTTAGAGGTTATGATTAGGTATGTTAGATGATAAACCGTTGTTGTAGCCGTTTCAGAATTATTCTCGGGTAATCTGGTCATTTCGTGTGCCCTTATCGCTAGACTCTCATCAGATCATATCCTTGATTAACCTAATTAGTTATCACTAAGCAACCTAGACCATAAACCAATTACCTATTACTCCATAAACCATATCTAACATGTTCATTACGTAATTAACTTTTTATATCTGAATACGTGCAATTTAATCCTCCAAAAGTTATAGCCTCAAACGTCGATGAAGCTTAACTTAGACATTAACAAAAGTTGCAAAACATCCAAATCGAACATATTTAATTTTAGTGAACTATAACTAACAATTCTAAACCATAAACTCCATACCCCTATCCGAACCTAACCACAAGAAATTACACTTGATTCTCATCATTCCTTATGCCATGTCAATCTTAACACCATTTCATCTTCTAGAATTTTTAAAAAATAACTTCTGTATAAATAATTTAAAATAGAAAACGCAATATGAAGAAGGTTCTGTGCCATTGCCCATAATATTTTATTGTTATTATTTATAAGAGACCCAATAATTAGCCATGACTTAACTATAACCGACGGTTTAATTAGGTAGTTGACTTTTTTTTTTCTTTTAAAATATAATTTAAATGTAGTTTACCGTAACTGTTGGTTTAAAACCATTAATTTACCGGATCAATATGGTCAGTTTGCGACTTGAAAGAAAACGTCAAAGTGATCCATAATCTACAAATTCAATTCAAAGAATTCAATCAAATTTAACATCAACTCACTAGCAAAGACTGCTTCAGTGTTTACATACCAATAATAACATTTTTTAAACATAATTAAAAATATTATACAAAGAATTGAATAATAACTGGTAACTGATTTTCTAATTAACAAAATTGCTGTAATCCAACACCAAAAAATGGTTGTTTTTTAGTTAATGATCCACGATGATCTGGAGCTTCACCGGAGCGAACAACCGTGACCGTTTAGCAGGATGAGGACTTTCCACCTCATCGTCGGCGAATCCCGAGAAAATATTTTCCGGCAAGGCCGGCAGGTTTAAGTCAAAACCGCGTTGACTATTAGTCGATGACGTGACGCCGGTGCTGACGTGGCCTCCGCCAACAATTCCTTCGTAGTGACACCTTTTATGTCCACCTAAGGCTTGTCCGGTAGGAAAACACCTGTGACAGATGGAGCACTCATGAGTCCTACCACCACTGGTTGTGACGGTTGTAGTTGAGGTGGTTGTAACGACCGACGACTGTTCCACGTCACCACCACCGGAGTTATTCTTCCTGTGACTAGCTTTGTGACCACCGAGTGCCTGATAAGATCCAAACGCCTTATCACATACGCTACACTTGTAAACATGTTGAATCTGCGTTTTTTTCTCCGACCGATTAACGGTAACTGTAGGTGAATTAGAAGGGCGAATCGATTGATCGGTGGAAGTAGTAGCCGGAGCACCGCCGCGAGCGAGAAGCATGAGGCAGAGAGCGAGATACTCTTCTTCAGTAGGTGAGTGGTCAGTACGTGGTCGTTTAGAGCGTTTTCCTTTAGTCCATGACTCCAAATTGCGTAGATGATTGAAGGAGTCTTGGCGGAATAAAGGAGCGTGTGCTGCAGTTGGAGAATTCAAAGCTTCGAGCGCCATTAGAGATCGAATTGAAATGAATGGGGGTTGAAGAAGGAGATGGATATGGAGGTGAGAATTGAGTGAGGGGTATATAAGGGGGTGTGAAAGAGAGGAAGTTGCGTGAAGAGTGTGAGGAAAGCAGGGGAGTTGAGTGACAAGTGGTGTAGTCGGTTATGAGACTTTGCCTTTGCGTGTTGGGCTCACCCCACCCACATCACTTGTGTGCGTGTAACAAACGCCTGGCTGGCTACCCAACTATCGAATAATCAATTTTAGTATTATTTTTTTAGTCAATATAATAAACCTAGCAATTTGCACATTTACTTAGGAAGTATTCAATGGTTGATAATTTATTTGGTAAGTTATTCCAAAGTCACTGTAGAAACTTATCATAGTTGATATTTGGATTTTTCACTCAATATTTCAAAAAAGCTTTTGTTATAATGCATATTAATTATATAAAGCTTTTTTTTTATCTTAAGAAAGACTTAAATAATTATAAGCTTTTGAAGCAAAAACTTTTTACTAAAAAGTCATTTATCTTCAAATGTGTATAGGTAAAAAAAACTTTGTAAAAAATTTACATTGGAAATGCTCTAATGAGTTAGTCAATATATGATAACTAATAATTCATGGTTATAGGATTGTGGATCTAGCCCATATGAAACTAGTATACACATAACTACTAGTTGGCGGTAACAACGTAGTTGAGGAATTTTTTTTTGAACGGCAAGTTAGTAAGTTATTAGTTCGATATATGCAATGATATCCAAACGACGTAGAAGAGGAAGTTGTCGTAAGATTAGACCTTATCCTCCTCCTATCGGATAAACCTTGTGCAACTCTAAATATAATACCGTAAATTTATCGATAAAAAGTCCCTCTAGTTCAACTTAGATATGTATTCCCTGTCATGTCGATCAAGTCAACCACGTAAAAAAAACATGTGCTGTTTACTTTTTGTATTCTTCTTTATTCCACTTTGCTAAGGCTTGTGTTTTTTGTATTTTTGAGTAATTGTGTTCTCAACATGGATTTACACCAAAACCCCGAATAAATAACAACTGACTACGTGGCTCATAAAATAAAGTTTTTTAAGTTTTCGATATTAATCCTTAATGACAAGTTTAAGTAATCTAACCGAGGTTTATTAGAAAACAAAAACAAGTTGTGAAATGCTATTTTATCAGAAGGAATTTCAAATCTTTTAATCAATTTAGAATCCATATGTTGATGGCTTTTAATTTATGGTTTGTTCAAACATATAAATATATTGTTAATAAAGTAATTAATTGACTTGAGTTGCATTATGTAAATGGCATGTGGTAGGCGGCAAGTAGTGGGACTGTGGCCAGCAACTTGCTTACGTTTACGTGACACACTAATAACGCACCACATGACTCCTTTTTACCTTTTTAGTATGTTTAACACCATATGTGGGGCATCTTCTCAACGTATATACGATGTTGTATCGCATCCATATATTTAATAAATCCTCCGTTATTAAGTCTATATGCGTGTTCGTTATCCAGATCTTTTTATGACTATGTTTAACTTCTTTTTATTCCTTTATTATACTTAAAACTAGCTTCATAGCCCGCCTGATTGGGCGGACATGTTTCAAGATTTATATTATAGAATATTACTAACAAATATTAACAATTTTAAAAATGACATAATAATCGATAGCTTTAATGATGAGTTTGTACAAAATTTGATACATGAACAGAAATTACAGATGTTACCACCTATCCCTTTGTAGGTTGTAATTAGGAGTATATTAAGATTTGTCGTTTAAATAAATATAGGATATTCCAACACAGGCAACTAAGTATCGATTAACTAAACATTTCAAGGGCGTGATTATGACTAACAACAGAATCATCTAATAAAAAATGAAAATCATAAAGTTAAAGACTTCAATCTTTTCGATACTCCGGAAATTGCAAAATAATCTTCATCACGATCAAAACTAAGAGAACATATAACATTTTCTGAACTACTAAAATCACCATTTATTAAATTACCACAAACTTCAAATCACCTATTTTTGTAATAACTTTGGACAAAAGGTGTTTTGGCTCGTACCTCCTAAATTATCAAGTTAACAATACAGCACTATAACGGCAGCAATATAATTTTCGTAATCATACTTCAAAAAACTAACTACTTATAAGAAAATATAAAAAACTCATTCTCCTCTCGTCCACCACTTTTAATTCTCCTTTCCTCCACCACTTCTAATCTCGTTCAAACTCAAATAGTTCCTCAGAAATACACTGGTCGACGGAGCTCTGTCCAAACCTCCGTCTTCATATCCATCACTCGATTTTGGATATCAAACACGAAAGACAACTCATGCTTCAACTGAGCTCGTGGGGTGTCAAACCTGTCAACGGTCTGACACATGTGACTGAAAAAGTTTATCATTTTCATATTTATCATCTTCGAGATCGTATGAGCTATTTACAGATATCAATAAAGAGTATTTAATTCCCAATTTGGTATCGCGAAATTACATCACTATTTAGGTATTAAAATAAATATGGTAATCACGAAATTAGAAATCAAAATAAATAGTTTAGGCAGATTTATCACAATTGTAGTCAAATATGGTAATCACTCAATTACATCAACATGACAATAATTTAATTGTTTAAAATAAACATATTCATGATTTTATGTTTTAACAGTTTGTGTTTAATATGGAATTTAAAATCAGTCAAAACCCATCAAAATATGATAAATGATATTTAGTCCTACCGTTTAGACATACTCATAGGCCTACCATTTGATAGGATGACATGTGTATTCCACTCATTCTCTCTCCTAATATTATCCCTTGATTTTGACACGTGTCTTCATCTAATGAGTAGGTCTAAATGGTATGCCTAAACACCAGTACTCGTAAAATATATTATTGGTTAAGGCCTACCTGCACAATTTCAAGATATTTGTAAAAGTAAAGTTCGTATTTCCATAATTACAACAATTAGTCAATATTAGGTATTTGAAAAACTATTTAATGTTTAAATAATCTTTATATAACAAATAATATATTCGTGATTGTATATTTTAAGATAAACTCTTTAAATACGGTATTAGAAGATATTCAAAACCCACTAAAATCGAAAATAATTAGGTAACATTAAAATAAAATTTTGAAATACTTAGCTACACATTAAATACCTCATTTACGCTCTCCATTACTGCATATAGTGTCTCAATTGGTCGAAGCTCCACAATTATATGTAGTATCGTGTTTCAATTGGTATGCTTTTAGATATTCATACGAACCAAGGTCTTCCTTTGTAGCTGCAAACACATAATAATATTATTATTAATTTAAGATATATGAGTACAAATTGCAAGCAAACAAATCAAAGAGATCAAACAACTTACATATGAATATAAAGTTATCCGCGTTGATATACAACAGCACCATGTGCATCTCTACCACAGAAATTCGAACATAATCAAATAAATATATTAGAATCTCTTTCTTGTAAACAAAATTTTCAATCATTACCAAATATCTAACCAACGGTACAACATTACAGCCTGAAACTTGAGTCCTGCAAATTTTGATTTGATCAATTAGTTCATTAACCCTAGCAAATAGAGACACATGTGTATTATAACAATCACCAAATGGATTATAACATAATCAGGATGTTGGAAATACAAATTTTGGATGTATTTTTTATTTTGATTGGATCAATTAGTTTTAAACTTTGGTGAAATACATTATTACATAATCAGGCTCACCTCCCTGTAAAACACAAACTTTTAATCAGAAATCAAAAATAGATTATAACCCATCTTAACATTAATGGACATTTCGTCGAACAGTTCATATGCATTTCATACAACACTCATGTGCATGATTATAAAATCTTATAACCTTGTAACATTTATTTGAAAGAAATTACCCAATTAGTCACTCACATGTAAAATTAATCTTTAAGAAATTACCCAATCATGAAAATGAAGTAAGAATTTTAGTAATCAACTTGAAATTTGCAAATCATATTTATTGAAAATGAAATATGAATTTTTTAATAATTTTGAAATTACCTGATGAAATCGTTTACACTACATCACCGGAGCAATAATGTTATACCTCAATCACAAATTTAGTTACTTGATTGCTGCTCAATCACAACGTGCTATTGAAGATTCCATTCTCGAGAATGAGAAGGCATGCGATGTGAAGTAACGGCCATGGAGAGGGGATAAGAAGCGGGAGAGAGAAATGGTAGAAGGAGAGGGGATTAGCGGTCACAGTTGGAGCTAGGGTTTGTGGGGAGAAGGAGCTGTAGGAGGAGAGATTAACTCTCCATAATCGTATGTAGGTTTTCTCGAAATATAATGGTGGAAACGTAACAGTTTCCAAAATAACTGTCTTTACAAAATAACTCGCCATAAATATGGAAGATATTGCCCCTATAAAACCGGTTGGAAATAACTGCTCCAATGGTAAGGTCTACGGATGTGTGTGATGAAAACGTGGGCCAACCAGTGAATTACACGTGGCATTATCATCCAATCAATGAGCTTGAATCGGGTGAGGTGTCAAAACCAAATCATGTGTAGCTCCATATATAGGAGAAGATTTAACTATTGAAGTTTTTCTTTTTTTAATTTTTAATTTAACTGCAAATCCTAATCTACACCTAATTTCCACATATGTCCACAACGGGACTTGAACCCCCAACCTCAAGGTTGTGAGGCAAACATCATACCGCTAGGCTAAAGGCCCTTTGGTTAACTATTGAAGTTGGTTCGATGATTTTAGCCATATGAATTCACTACTATAATTGTGACACTCCGCCAAAAAATTGTTTATGCGAAAAAAACGGGGTGTTAATGATTGATTCCATCATGTTTGCTTTCTTCAATCGACAGAGAAAACCATTCACCATCAATGCAATACATTCACATATATCAACAGAAGAAGTCATTCCTCTTTCCATTCACCCTTCGCCGCACCCTTCTTCATCAGATCCAACATAACTTCTTCAAACCACCATATTTATACCCTAATTTCCAATACAAATTCTTCACACTAAGCTAAACTCTATTCTTTGCTTTAAATTGTTATAGCGTCTTATTTTTTGTTGCTTTGTATTTGTTGGAATTGGTGTCCAACATCAACAAATAAACCGGTATTCCAGTTCGGATAATTTAGATTCTTATTCGGGTTGCCCTCGAGGCGTCAACGAACACGAGATTTAACGAAGTATATAATTAACAGTGTAATTAAACTACTATCGGGCTAAACGGGTGAAATAGAACCATTTGTCTTATTACAACGGGCTAGACTAGTTAATGGGTAATTAACTAGCTATTGGCTTCGGGCTTGGTATTAATCTGATTGCGCTTAATTAATAGTTAATTAATGGCGAGCTTGGGCCAATTAGAGTTTGACTATAAGAAGTGATTTTTACACCACAACTTTTATAGCATGTACCACAACTGTTGCTTATTTTGGTTGTACAGTTGACTGTTAAACTTATATTCTGTGGTGTAGGCATTAAAACTTATGGTAGAAATGAATTCTCTTTGACTATAATTGGGTTTAGACAAGTATAAATAAGAGGTAAATGATATTGACCTAATAGACTTACACACTTGTTGCTTGTGCTCTACCCTACTCGGCCGAACACCACCACCTCCGTCTGACTGCCGCCGCCTGCCCCGCCGTCGAACTAACGCCGTCGTCGCAGCTCCCCTGTGCGCCGCCGTGTGTTTTCGGTTCTCGTTTTCTCAAGGGTGCTTTGTATTACCTCGTGATACATTGTCTCGTTCGTGACCAATCCTTGGGAGTTGGGTGTGAACCAGTAGAGGGATTCTTTCATGGATCCTAGCATTGTGTGGTTGATCTGGCTCGTACTAAATCGCAGGGTTTGCAAACTCCAAGTACTTCGAATGTAAATATTCGAATTCCTATTTAATTTATTTATTAAATAAATCTAGTTGCATTAGAATTGTAAACTTAACGGTCCAAATAGTTTTTCTAAACCGGGTTTAATGTTTTAGTAAGTTGTTCGTAATCGTTTATTCAAATGGATAGAAACCCAACAGTATTTATGACAGCAATCGTTTATTCAAATTATTCCTTCAAACACGTTCACCATATTTATACCCTAATTTCCACTACAAATTTATGTACAAAAAGTTAAATGCTATTCTGTTCTTTGTATTATAAAAATATTGATTTTTAAAATTGTCAAATAATTGACCACTCTGACTAATTAAAAATGCATACAATATGTGTCAATTGAGTTTAGGATATGATTATGAATCGTACTATCATATAATGTAATTAAGGTTGGCCACTTACTTTTTGCTGTTCTAACAATACAGCATATCCGCTAATTTTCATTTTCAACAACATAAAGTTGAATGCATCTGAAATATTCTGAATCATTTTTTTTCTTTAAAAGTTCAAATTCTTGGTCTAATTTTGTTTCTAAACATCAAATACATTGATGCTTCAATCAAATATTTTGAATAAATCAGTAAAGTTATTTATGGACTATTTCACCCGTTTCATTACATGTGACCCGTTCACTAATTTGACCAAGTGACACCTACATAACTTCATTTTATCAATTAAAATATCTCAATTCGCAGACAACTTGCTACAATCTCAACTACATTTGTGTCATTCACATTTTATTTTTCCTAATTCTATAGCTAATGATATGAAGTAATATTTTTCCTTGCAGATCAATCAAATGATGTTGATTTTCATTTATTTGCAGACCTGTATGCATTTTACATCTATCTGGGAAATAAAATGTTATTTGCGTATGATGATTGATGATTATCTGAATTTTCATTTGCATCCTGTAAGTGTGTTCAATATAATTTGTCTAGTTTATATTGAGTATTAACTGTTATTGTTCATTTAACATGTTCACTCATTTGACCCCGTTTCCTCTTTGATTAAATTTCATTACATATGCACATTTGACCCATTTCAACCCGCACATTGCCACGGGCAAACGACTAGTAACCTTAAGATTAAAACGATGATATTCTAACACTTATAAACAATAGAAGTTCGCAAGTACTTGTTAATTAAATAAATATTTATAACGAATTTTATATAAAAGATGTAAATAGTATAACTGGATATCTTACCTATTTTTAAGGACAAACTTAGGACACAAATTCATAAAGACAGAAGCATCCAACAGCATCTCAAATTGTGTTCAAACAAAGAAAGAGAATACCAAATCAACCGTATAGTCACGCCACTAAATCGAAAAGAAAAACATGGTAGTTTATATACAATCTAATTAATAGCATCAAGCTATGCATCCCCTGTTAATCCATCCATTCATTCTGCAGCATGATGATGCAGTTTTGACAACATTTAATTTGCAACAAAATGGTACCTGGAGTCCACATAGCTCTCAACATCCCACAAAAAGGAACCAAATGTAACAGCTTCCAACACAAGTCTCCTTAACCCACCAAAACTAATCTTAATCACCTCATCTTTTGAAGAATCAACCGTTCCTTCACGTGTAGTCACTATCTCCGGCCTACCAAACAAAGCTTCCGTATGCTTCTCAATAATACTAACCGCTTCTTTTGACCTAATTGTCGCATACCGTTGAAGCGATTCTGCATCAAACGACATCACATAGTTCCGTAACCGGGACGGTTTCAACGCCTGCCCGAAACCGCCCGAGTTCGGGACCTCTGCCCACGAACTCACCTCAGGGTGAGTTCGGGCAGGGTCAGGATTCGGTACTCTCTGGTCACCTGATTCATGTTGTTGAATGTTACTGTTTTGAACGTTATTGTTTTGAATGTTCTCTCTCTCTACACCTTCCGGAAGGACCTTTGTGGTTTTTTCAAGCTGGAATCTTTGGTCAACACGTTTTAGAAAGTAACCATACATAACGGATGCTGCATAAACCTGCCCGACTCTTAATTTGCTTATTTCTGCAACAGATGTTGAGTCACCAACACGGTTTCCAAGAATTAAGGATAAGTGGTTTTGAATCATTTCTAGGGCTTCTGGGGAATGAAGGAGCTCGAGTTTGTCATCTTGTGTGGGCCATGAGTCAACCGGTTTGAATGATGATGTGGCACGTGATGGTGTTACTGATGGGACTAGAGAAACATTTGCATCCATGAATTTTTGTACCACTAAAGCGTATAAGATTTCCTCAAGTGTTTTCTTCCTTTCGTTAGCTTTCACTTCAGCAATCCTCCTAGAAAAATTTAAGATTGATAAATCATAAATCAGTCAGAATATAATAATTATTTTTTTTGAAAATAAATTAATCAGATATGATACTCACTTGTACAAGACAAGATCAGTGCTTGCAGAAGATGGTTCTTCATTTTGTTTTTGAGCATCACGATCAGTTTGAAGTTGTTCAAGTTGTTGTTCAACTGCTGCAGGTACCAAATGTGGGTGACTAACAAGAATTTGTGTGAGAAATTGACCGATTGGGGACTCGAGTTGAAGTGGAGCAATTGGTGCATCTGGTCCAGTAGAATCTTGAGAAGATAATGAGGCTTTTATTGCAGTTTTTTTCTTTTGATTCTGAAAAGATATGCTTCTAAGTCCTATTTTGGGATTTGAGAATGATGGGTATCGCTGTTGAGCCAACCATGATAAGGAATTATAAGTTACAGATCAAAGACAATACAATAACAGTGGACATGTGGAGCACTCTATAATCTATAATTCTATATAAAGTAATGGTGGTAAACAGAAGTAGCAGTTTTATTTCTGATTGCAGTCATGCACCAGTACCATTAAAGCTAAAAAATCAATACCTTACATGGTTTGTCACAAAGAAAACCATAACCGTTTTTTGGAATCTATAAAAGGGATTCTTCTACATATGAACACAACTGAATCCAGCCCAAAAACCACAAATGAACACTACTATATAGCTACAAGATTACATACTGAATCTGCCTATATCAAATAGTTAACTGGAGGTGCGATCAGCTGTTTAATACTAACATCCATAATATAGTACATCTTAAGCTAACATATTCAATTATTTATTTTACAACAGGAAATAATCAACCCATGATTCAAACGCTTAGTAAGCCAAACAAATTTAGACCTCAGCACATTCTCAAGTAGTTAATCCATCTCCCCGCCCCTTTTTGGTTTTTATAATTCTTTTTGTAGAAGACAAAAATGAAACTGGCGTATTTAATTTTGAACTCAAAAACATAATTTACAATTCCACCAAATATAGTTTATTATAAATCAGAATATATATATTATCAATTTTCATTTTCAGAAGTAAACAAATTCATATTTCCCAATTATAGGCCGAGAAGAGATTAAAATTGAGAAAGATGTAGTATTGGCATCCTCAAACAAAACCACAAATATCTAAACAGTACATAGCAGAAAAATCATCAAATAGATCCATATAAATCACATAAAACTTCTATTTCTCATTAATCAAGAACTAGCACATGGATATACCTTGTTCGAAACATTAGCAAACGCGACAGATCTATTCCTTGAGCGCCCAAAATCAGTTCTATTCGATGGTCTAATACATGTACTGAAAGAAGATCGAAGAGCAGTTGCTGTTTCCATCTCCGATCAAACAACCAGAAACCCTAGATACAGAAATTTAGCTCCACAATGAATTTGCAAGCGTTTGGAAGATAGATGGGGTAGGTAGCGACAAACCCACAGGATATCGGGATATCGATTAACGGGATAATGAATTATAAAGTGAAGGAGACTATTATATATAACGCTCACATGTGTTGAATGTGTTTTCAGAAGTTTTCACTCACATCCCTTAACTATTATACAATTACATAGAGCCCCCATGTTTTTCTTATCGTGAGTATGTGAGCACAGAAAAGATACGGCTGTAAAAACAAATGATATTTTATTTAACTAAAAACTATTCTTATTTATAATGGACTCTCCCGTAATAGATGAATTATATTTGAGATATATTCAATCTAATTAGTATTGTAACTGTTTCTGTACTTTCAACTAAAATTTTAAAAGTTTCGACCAAATAGATGTAGACAAAATATCATTTTGATCCTAAGACCTTGCAATGCTTCCACATAAAAGCTTATGAACAATAGATACGTGTTACCTCGAATTAACCTATCTAATACAAAGGTTTGTTCTAGTAGAACCATATGCATAGAAGCACGGGAGCTGTTAAAAAAATTGCAAGTTTAATTAATTGGGTTCTCGCTATTTATTCAAAATCTGTCATTTCATTTCATTATTACCCCCTATAAGTAATGGCGTTGATATCTGATTGGAATTTTAATAAAGAGTAGTAACATGTTTTGGACCAAAGATAACAGGGTTGTTCTTAATGAACGAGACTAAACGTTCATGAATTATTCAAGGACTTGTCTGCAATTTACCAAGAAACTAAAATTTTCAGTGGTCAAATAGCAACCATCATTTAAAAGAAATGGTATTTAATCATACATTTTCTTCATACTCATAATATTACTCACTTCTCAAGCTTGATGTATATAATCTAATAATTCTCTTTTCTTATAGTATTAATTAATTTTGACACTTATCATAATCAAATTAATAAGTACATATATAGACATAAAATGGTGAAAACCAATACCATCTCTCATTCTTTAATACTAATTTAATAGCTCATGTAGCTAGATTTTTTTTGGGTGCGTTGTTTTAGAAAAAAAGTTACATATTTAAATATAAATTCAGTGCAAATATTAGATATATAAATAAATATTTGCATGATTAATAAGTTTTTGAACTTTAGTGTTACATATTTTTTTATTAAATTAATTAAACGAGGAATAAATAACACTTATTTTTTCAATTCGTGAGAAAAACAATAGAATGGTCTTCTAGTGAAGGCTTATTTTAATAAAAGTATATTGTTTCTAGTGTTATTTTGTTGACTAACCGTTTAGCTCTTAAATTTGTAGGTACATAATTATAATTTATAGAAAACTAAAATGATTTTTAGCAAAAACTAATACAACAAAATAATATATTATTTAAGTTGGAAAATGATCTCGATGAACTAAAAAAAAAAGAAAAAGAAAAATATCTTAGAGCTGAGGCTACAAAACGTGGTACGCGTCCAAGCGTGAACTAGAAGCTTGCGTTTGTGGCTCATGTTGTGTATTGAAAGTTCTAGTGTCGTCTACGTGAATAGGTTCCCTCTTGTTTTGTGGTGAGTGTTTAATTCACCATTTTATCTATTTATTCGTAACCCAATTAATTACGGAAATCATTTCTATTCCTAGTATCCCTATCGAGCGTTCACAAAGTATGAAAAACGTTCAAATACTTCAATTCGTTGGAAATTTTGCCTCCTCGTATATATCTATAATAATAACTGTACTAAAAACAATAATAAAAGAGGTATAGCTATTTAAAAAACTTGCACGTTTTATGATTGTTAAGTAGTTCTGTTATAGCTATGAAATGAAGGTATATTATTTTAATTATTTATGTGTGTATTCGTTGCATATTCTTTTGATGATCAATATGAAAACTTTAACCACACAAAAGATATGAGTGTTTAAATCGTGTTTATTTAGCTATAGATAATGTAAACAATAGGTTAAAACACATCAAATACTTCCAAAGGAATTGGATCATCTGATCCCAAGCCTAAGCATGGAGAAACACCTTACGACCAAGTTATTTTACACCGGCCAAGCTTTACACTTTACAGACGAAGTCCTCTCTATAGAGGTACTTCCACCTGGTTTATTGTATGTTTGGATAAGCTTTTTGGTATATAATAGTGCTTTTAGCTAAAAGTACTTATTAACTTTTTTATTTTGGAAAGTTAATTTATAAGATAGTGTTTGTTTTAGCTTATTGATTTATTGGCTTATTTTGAGTGAAAAGTTAATAATTTAGTTGAAAAGTAAAGATTTCCTTACTTATCAAAAATTTTGTTTCAATACTTTTTCAAAAGTCATTTAAAAGAGATTTATTATCTTATAGAAACGTTCAAAGAGGTTCATTTTTTTACGAAGTCCTGGGGAATAAATTTCAACCATTGATCTATAAGATCTAATGGTTAAGATTAATCACATTGTTTATACATGAAGGGGTATTTTGGTCATTTGGCACTTAGATTTTTATTTATTTTTTTTATTTTTGATTTTTGATTTTTCTTCTTCTTTTTTTTTTGATTTTTGATTTTTCTTTTTTTTTTGATTTTTGATTTTTATTATTTTTTTGATTTTTGATTTTTATTATTTTTTTCGTTAAAAAAATACTTCTTCCGTCCCACAAAGAAGTTTACATTTCTCTTGGGCACAAATATTTAGGTGATAGTTAGTGGTAGAGTCTTTTATAATATTTTTAATTAAAATATAAGGTTATTTGGAAAGAGAAAGTGATTTTAGGAGAAAGTTAGTGGTAAAGTACATAAAAATAATAGTATTTTATTAAGTGGTCCCTCATATTTGAGAGATGTAAACTTTTTTGTGGGACAAAATTTATAGGGGAAATGTAAACTTTTTTGTGGGATGGAGGGAGTAATATTTATTTGATAATTACATGTAGTACTTAATCACATGTGATTTTAGTGTAAAATCACACGTGATTGTATATTTAATCACATTTGATGTTGTAGTTCAATCACATGTGATTTAATACACAATCACATGTGTTTCAGTATGCAATAACATTATGTGTTATTAATGAAAAAATAATAATTTCTATAAAAAAATTCAAAAAAATAATAAATAATAGTTCTAAAAAAATAAATAAATAAATATATTTAAAAAAAGACCAAAATACCCCTCAATGTATAATATATGTGATTAATCCTGACCACTAGATCTTATTGATTAATTGTTGATATTTGTTCCTCGAGATTTCGTAAAAATAATGAAATTCTTTGAACACAACTATATTATCTTAACCAAATAATTTATTGATTTCATGAAAAAATTAATAAACACTTTTTAAAAGCTTTCCAAAACACCTCTTTAACCTTGTGAGGAGATTGATATTAGTGGTTTGACTTTTGAGTGTTTGTGAGAACTGAACCCAAAACAGGTATGTTCGGCTTGGCTTTGTGCCATAGGATGTAAGACCATAACTTATCATATTGAATTTCCCGTTTGTCCTATTGATTCAGAGAAACACGTATGAATACGCTTAAAATCTTCCACTCCGATATCATCATCATAAATTACCAAACATTCTCATATAATGGCAATTTCGTCAATCCACTAAAATTGTCTGCCCCCTTTTTTCCACCCACTTGCGAAAAAAAGCGATCCATTTCCGCGTCAACGGCACCAGTATTCACCGCCATAAAGCTCAGCTGCTCCTCACACATGGCGGCTCCTACTTCAGATGGCCACCGGGAAGAAATCGTCAAAGACGATCGCATTTGTCGAATCACATCCGCCATTCGCGTCATTCCGGACTTCCCCAAACCAGGTACACACTAACATTTTCGCCTGTCTCTGTGTTGAGAGAGAGATAATTGAGGTTGCTTATGTGTATGGATTGGATTTATTGTTTGTTTGTGTCTGTACTAGACGATGAGATCGGAACAGAAGGCGTTAATTAGGGTTTCGTGTGTGTAGGGATTTTGTTTCAGGATATAACGACGTTGTTGCTTGATCCGGTGGCGTTTAAGGACACGATCGATCTTTTTGTCGAGAGGTACAAAGGGAAAGACATCTCGGTTGTTGCTGGTAAAAAATCAAATCTCTATTTTAATTTTTTGTTCGTTTTTAATAAGTTATTATGAAGTTTATATATCTGTCCAGTTCAGTTGCATTTCATACAGTAAAAGATAAGTTTTGGTTTTAAAAGGGAGATAGAATTTTGCTTTAGAGGTCAAGCTCTAATTTTGGAATTGATATGTGATGAAATATGTTATTTACAGGGAGTTTTATATTACAATTGCAGAACTGCTACAAAAAGGAAAATATAGTGTTAGATTTTACAAAATTTGGCAAGAGGGAGTATGGTTTAGTTATTTTGCCCCCTCCTTATTCTGTGTTTCACTAGGGCATTTTTCTTCTCAGAATTAATAAGAGATATTTGAAACTATATGTAACAAATTCAGAAACTATAACAGCACCTATAATCAATCTATCACTATGGGTTGATTTTGGTTTTAATAATGCAGGTGTTGAAGCAAGAGGTTTCATATTTGGTCCTCCAATTGCATTGGCTATTGGTGCAAAATTCGTCCCCATGAGAAAGCCAAACAAGTTACCTGGTACATCTCAATATGTTTTGGCCATAGCATAGCTTGATTTAATATCATTCTGTTGTAATTTACACATCTAGACAAAAAAAAAAAAAAACAGTTATTATAACTTATAAGGTTATATCAAGTGAATTATTATCTCAGGACCGGTTATATCAGAAGAATATTCATTGGAGTACGGTACAGACAAAATTGAGATGCATGTTGGAGCTGTACAAGAAGGCGAACGTGCTCTTGTAATTGATGATTTAATTGCAACTGGTGGGACCTTATGTGCTGCAATTAGTCTACTCGGTAATATTTTTGCCCCACCCCTCTCCCCATTTTTGCATTTTTTTTATATTTTGATTTTAATTTTAATTCTCATTTCAGAGCGTGTTGGAGTGAAAGTAGTCGAATGTGCTTGCGTTATTGAATTGCCTGATCTCAAGGTACCTCTTTTTTATTAATTTATATAAAAGGGCAGTCAAGTTTTTATTAATTTATATTGTGTTACTGATTTTAGGGTCGGGACCGATTAGGAGACAAGCCGCTGTTTGTGCTCGTGAGTTAAATTTGATCTCATTATTTCTTAAAAGCTTTGATTGCTATTACTGGTTCTAGAGTTTAATGTAACCAGTACTCATATTTGTACTCTTATGATTTTAAGGTTTATGTGGAAATCAATGAGCGTTATATGGGTTTATGAAACTTAAATAAAAATCTTGTCTTCATGATTATATAAATTATAAAGCAATCATTTATAAATTATACTCTGTGTAACCGTAGCTCTGCTGTGCTGTTTGATTATTATGTATGATAAATGATGAGATTGTTGTTTTGAATTTTTACAGGAAATAAACTGTTACTGGGATCATATTTCATGACAAATAAGGACCTTACTGTATCATATTTAAATCAAATACGTTATTTGCAGTTAATATAAGATATGCTTTTAAATTAAATTTCTACTTGTTATTAGCTTCTAGATTGATTCTTTAGCTATCACTGCCATTAAAGATGTATGTGTATAGCCAGTGAACATCTGTAATGTATGCATTTTTGCACAAAAGTGATGAAAGGGTACAGAATATTTAATGTATGCATTAAATTCTTACACTATTTTAATATGGAGAATAACATTAACAATGTCCAAATTACACATCAGTTTTGATATACAAACTCAAAATGATTTTCATATTAACCATTTACCTCAAATAACTTTTCCTTTATATTATCTATACTTTAATTAAACTGTAAAATTTATTAAATTGAACACAAAATAGCAATTAAAAAATAGAAAACATAAAAAGAAATATCTATCATAACTTGCGGCAAACATATAACAGACTTACAAAATTCAGTTCTTAAGTAAAAAGATACGACGCAAAGTCATCTTAAAATTATTTTAGAGAGTTCAAATTTTTAAATAAAGGGTCCGTTGACAAGTCAGTCGCAAGTTACCCAAATAAACTCGAAATTCGTCGCAAATAATAAACCCAATTTTTCATATTTTGAGACGATCACGGCGACTCTTTTTGTAATTTTTAATTCATTACACAAAAAAATCAAAAATACATAAAAACTAATTATATGAATATATGCGTTTAACATGAGTTTGGTATAACATATGCATTTATATATGTTTGTGCATATACACACTTTTAAGTATGTGTACATGTATGCATATGTATATGCATTTGTATGTAAATACGTAGTATATATGGTTGTTCATATATATATATATGCAATTGTATTTCTATACAACTTTTTTATTTTTATTTTTCATGATTTATATATTGTATATGCACTTTTAAGTATATATATGCATATGCATATGCAGTTTTAAGTATATATGTGCTGATGCATATGCACTTTTAGTTTTTTATAAATGTACTGTTACTTTTATATATTAATTGTGTTTTACAATATTATTAAATTTTAGTCACCAACCACTTATGCTTAAGTTGACAGAATAATTAGGAAAGACTACGTGTTTAATTATAAGTTCATGCTTGTTCTTAACATGAGTTGTTCTAAATAACCTTATTAATTGCGATCTAATACGATATGATGTCACGCGTAGGCCATGTGAATATCCATATTAGAGTAAGAAATACACCTTTGAAGCCATTTATAAGTCGTCAAACATTTAGTTTCATGGTTTTTGACATCATTCTTTCAAGTTATGGGTGGCCATGAAAACGTCAAAGAGTTGCAAACTTGTCACTCTCATTTCCAGTATATAAAGAATGGTAAGAAACATTAAAAACTAAGGTCTACTCAAGGAAACATCAATTTATATATCTTTTGCACAAATAATGTTGTAAATTAAGGTGACATCTCATAGAGAGAATGACAGGATATGCAATTTAGTATAATAAATCACTTATTTTTATTTTTTTTAAGATTACGATTTTTCTCATTTGGATTTTAAAACGTACTCAATAATGTATGATAGTTATACTCAATAAGGTATATGGGTATGTATTATCCGGGGCAACACCAAAAAATTAACGGTCTAATAAAAGCAATTTAATAAAAATATTACTAGTAGTAGCTAAATAACATTGTAACAATTTATATAAATATACAAACGTGAAATTGAAGGCATAAGAAAAAGCAAAACGAATGAATTAATTTTTACAACCAAGAGCCATTTAATTAAATCCTATTAATTAATTTTTTTCTGCCTCTTTGACTAAATAAAATCAATATAGGTCTTAGTTTTCTAGGTTGCTGATGTGATCCAATCATAAACTTGATTTGCTTAAACTAATGCATGCATGATCCTCGAAGCTAATAATTGTGTATTTTAATAATGAGTTGATATTTATATAACTAATTAAAGTTAATTAACATTAATAATATAATTAAAGCATTGAAGTAGTAAGGCTCAGCCCTTATGTGAGTAGAGAAGGCAGTTGTACGTACGAGAATGTTCTTATGAACCCCCAAAGGAGGGAAAAACCCTACCAGAAGAATGAAGAGGGTGATGATCATGTCGTCATTGAATATTCTTTTTTTCATATATAATATCGGCTTCAATTCGTGGGGCAGCACCTATAATTCCTTGTTGAAAGTAAAACATGGAAATGGTAAAAAAATAACTCAAATCGTGCAAAAGACAAAAAGATAAAAGAAAATATCGGCTTAATATTAACGGTTAGATACTTAGGTTTATGTATTTTATCCCTTATATAGGATCTTTTGGGTTAATATGGTATATATCTAATACAACATATAATCCTAAAAAATATTGACATTAATAAAACATATAATCCTAAAAATTATTTCCACAATATCCAACACACAAAAATTTAAAAAAAAGAACCATTATAAAACACACCATTTATAACATTGTATTGAAGAAAATACCAATGTAGGATCAACTAGAAACGTACCGTTCCCAACCATTGTTACTATTGATAGTTTAGTTTTACCAAATTAGCATCAAGTTAGCTAATACTTCAACTGACGTACACTTATCAACAATATATGCTCACCTAATATTTCATATATAAAATACACATAAACACAAAGTTTTAATACCCATAAAAATATCTCAAACCATCGTCTCCTTCTACGTCTCCAAACCGAATGTAATAACTGACGAATGCCACTGATGGGCACTATGTCATCGGTTTTGATTTACCAAAACTGACTGATGCTCAACCGACGGAATGACACCAATCTAACTAAGACTTGTATATATATATATATATATATATATATATATATGTCCCTTAAGCTTCAATAACATTCAAAAATCGATAGCACATACTAGTTTCCACATACGTTTACTTACAAAAAAACTAGTTATATATTGGTGCATTACCTAAGAATATATAATATTGTCTACTTAATTAATTAAAGTAATGTTGTTGGTGGTAAGGTTTTGAGACATAATTAGCTGTCTCCTCTAACTCTTGTTTTCAGCCAAAGGGTACGAATTGAACCCTTTTTACGTTGCTACAAGTAGATCGAATATTAGACGACATTAATTAAAATGACAGCTTCTTTTTTAGTTTATTAAAATTCACAAATACACATGTCACCCCAACGAAACCCCTTCAACCCAAATCGTGCAAAGCCGGCCATAAATTACGAACAAAATCTGTAGGCTGCAAATCTTAAGATACGGGATCTTATTCTCATCTTACCTTTTAAATTCTACTTCCTTAATACATTCTTTGTGTCATGTTGAATCTATAAGTTATGTTATAATTTATGGGTTTCAATTGCTTGAATTCTTTGAAGTCGTGATAAACTTTCTAATTAAAATGTATTAATAGTACAATCGAAATCTTCAATCGAATAAATTGAAGATTCTTAAAGAAAACAAAGAAATTGAATTCGTTATAATTCGTCATAAGACAGTTAGAAAACTGTATAAAACTGGGCCAGTCAAGATTTGTTTATTTCACATAAACGTTATATATAATAAATTTAATTCTTTTTCTTATGATAAGTAATTAAATGTATATAAGGAGGAATATAGTTATCTAAATTTACTATAATTACAAAAAATATACATTACAAGAAATACGATATATAGTGATTGTTAAAAAATAAAGGGGGTGACTTTTACACCACAACTTTTATTACATGTACCATAATCATTGTTTAATTTAGTTGTACAATTAATTGTTAAACTTATACAGTGTGATGTAGAAATTAAAACTTATGGTGTAGAAATAAATGCTCTAAAAATAAAGGTGCATGCACATAGAACAAGAAGATAAACAACATTTCACTTTCGCTTTATGAATTTAGAGTTTAACTCACTCGTCAAAGAACTTCATATACTTCGTATATATTATTTTTTATGTTTATCTCATATTATACATTTCCTAACCATTTTGACCATGGCATATCAATTTAGCAAAGAATTTGCAATCTACGCTCTTTTGGACCGTTTTAGCTACCAGTCTAATCACACTTATATTTCTAACAAAACAAAATAAAACAACTCAAAACAAAAACTCATGTTATATGAGTTAATTTTTCATTATTCGTCTTATTATTGTGTAATGGTTACACTAAGAGAGAGAATATAATTCTGTTAGTTTTAGAATACCGACATATTCAAGAAACTTAAGGCGACGGCATATTCGATGTCGGGGCCCATCAATGAACTAATCATCATCTGCCACTTGTCACTTACAAAGTACGTTGACATCTTATTGAAGATTAAATGAACTTAAAAGCAATAAGCACCTAAATTGTTCTTTTATGTGATCGTGCAAACCCGTGTAAAAAGAGAGGAGTTGCTGCATTATTTTCCCAAATATATTATAAATAGTTGCAAATCGAAGTATACATGCTACATCGATCCTACCAACACACAGTGTATGTTTTACTATAATTTACATGTTGTTTTATTCCTCGTGTATATATGCTTACTAGCTACAAAACCCGCCCGATGGGCGGGTATGCTGTAAATTTTAGTATGTAGAAAAATGTCCAAAAACTTCATATATTTCTAAATGACATAATAATCGATAGATATGATGATGATTTTGTACAAAAAAATGGTAAATGAAGAAATGTTACATATAATTTACAAACGAAAATAAGACTTCTTTGTAAACGACATTTGCTGTTGAATTAGTGTAATTGACATCTCTGTCACAACAAATGACCTTCAATCCTTTCTTGCTCTTAACTCGAGATACAACTACATAAAGCTGACCATGTGAGAAAACCGGTTTTTGCAATGAGTGTGTTAATTTTGAAAGCATGAGGACTAATATAAGGTGATTGATCTTTAAAATATGGGAAGATAATCATAGAATGCCGGTTTTTATGGAAATTATATTGAGTCGTGTATCACTTCTGAATAAATACGATTGAGTCGCTGATTGATCTTTTAAATATTTATTTGTTTCCTTGTATGTAGGATCTTTTAAATAGTTATTTGTATGTACGATCTTTTAAATAGTTATTTGTTTCCCTATATGTAGGAAGCCGTATATGGAGCATATGAATGTAGACCGTAAGCCGTACCAGATTCGTTTGCCGTATATGGAGCATATGAATGTAGACCGTAAGTTGTACCAGATTCGTTTGTATTAGCGCAAATGACGTGGACCAATCAGGGAATTCCAAGTGGCATTATGGACGAATAGGAATGCTTGGAATTGCCATGGTGTCAAACCCTTTTCAAATTTAGGCCTCATATATAGGGTAGGATTCGAATTTTAAGCCATGACACCATGAATAATGTGTACCTATGAGTCCAGATTTTGATTTATGAAAATTTTATGGTAAATTCATCAATATAATTTAGATTTGTAGGAAAATTCATCATAGATATAAATTGTATGGTATCAACGACTGAATTAGAAGAGCTTATAAATTTCGATGGTAAAGATGATTATATGAAGAATTAGTATAGATGGAAAAAATTTAGTAAGTGATACAAGAAAACATATATATGATTTTATTTTATCAAATATGTCAATTTCAATAAGATGATATAGGTCTCTTCCAAAGAAGGTAAATATTTTTGTATGGTGTTTGAATTTGGAAAGCTTGCCACATCAATTAAATCTTTCAAGACGTTGGTTGGATATTCAATCTATTTTATGTCTGATTTGTTCAAAAATCAATCGATCATTTATTTTACACATGTGAAAGTGGCTTTAATTATTTGACGTCTGATTTGAGTGTGGCGCGATGTTCAGATTTTGGAAGAAATTTCTCATTCGGATTGGATTTTATGATTTGATAGTAGTCATATTCAAGGTGATGGGAAAGAGCGTTTACAAATAATTCGGCTACTACTTGGTGGATTTTACGGATGTATTAGAATTTTTTTCATATTTAACATTCAACGTCTGAGAAAACGTGATATTTTTTATTCTATTAGCCTTTATTCTTTAATTGGTTAAAATATAGAGGTTCTAAATGTTTTGTTTGATCTAACTGACTCAAAAAACCGTTGTAGTTTTACTAGCTTCTTTCTAGTTTTCTTTATTAATATAATTGATGTTAAAAAAAAGAAAAAGAAAATTCATCATAGACAATAAGTTAGACCAGCAAAATTTGTCAGGTTTCAAATGTTTTTCAGTTTGTTTACAAAAAAATATTCGAAATTAAGTGATAGACAATGAATTTGACTTGGTTTTATTTACTAGAACACAATATAAAGTGTATGTGCCATAAAAAGATAGTTGTCAAGGATTAGGTTGTATGGCATATGAGCCTATGAGGAGACAAAAACCATGGGTTGAGGCTAATATATTGTCTATTTAAAGATTTTCTTAAGATTAGAAAACTGTAAGATGAGGTTGGTTGATGAGGCCACCATTGATTTAATCTTTAGTTTAGCCCTCACCCATACTTCCCCTGCATAGTTATATATTAAATTAAACTCAAATATTGAATACCCATCAATAATAGGCTATTAAAACATATAAAATAATAAAATAAAATTGTTGAGAAAAACTTCCCACGTTCTCCCCCTTATTCCAAAAGTACCCAAGTACTAATTACAATCCATTGCAAGTGTTGGAATTAGTTACTTCAATCATTCCATAAAGATTGTTATATTTTATTTCATAATATCTTGTAGGATTTTATTTTATTTTTCTAAAGACAGGATATTCTTTTTGTTTGAAACACATTAAATAAATGCATAATTTCTTATTTTAGTAGGAAGTCAACATAAATTATTTTTCATAATACTGATTTAAGTTTTCAATATTCCTCTGTTTTCTGGAACAATGAAATAACAGTTACTTCTATTTGATAGGGTTTATTAAAAATTTCATCTTACTGATTGTAATTGTATTGAATTATTACTCCCTCCATCCCTCAAAAAACTTCTCATTTGACTTTTGCACAAGTTTTAAGTGATAGTTAGTGGTGGGGTCATTAATAATACTTTTGATTAAAATATAAAGTTGAATTAGAGAGAGAAAGATAATTAGTGAATAAGTGGTGGGGTCTACAGTAATAATAATTTTTTATTATGTGGAGCTCATCAAATATGGAAGTTTTTTATGGGACAAAAATTTAAAATGAAATGAGAAGTTTTTTGTGTGACGGAGAGAGTATAAAAGAATGATCTTAATTTAAACAAAATTCCCTATTTCTATCAAAATTAATAGTCAAAATTCTCGATTATCAGAATGTATATTGAGCTGTACTGAATGCTGTCTTTTCGCATTTACTAAGATCATCTCCAATGTACGTATTAAAACTCAATATTTGTGTTGTAGTGTATAATTTCATCTCCAACAACGTACCAAATTTAGTTTAATTTTTGGTGTTGTTTAGTGTCCAGTTAAATTTTACACTAAATTTGGTGCAACAACAAATTTTTTGCATCAAATTTCTAATTCTCATTAGGTAACATAAATTAAAAAAATTAAAAACCTCTTTCGAATAAGTTTTGGTGTGTAAGTTAACTTAAACCGCTCAAAATTAAACACTTGTTTATTCGAATTTTGTTTTTAATTTTATTATTATTATTTTTGAATAACAACTTAAGTATTTTGAATTGTGCATTCTCCAATTTACTCTCATGATCTCTATTAACTATTTTGTGCTTAACTATTTTGTTGCTGTACCAAAAAAGAGGGTCAATGTAGCAAGAGCATAATATTCACTATACGTTTACAAAATAAAAGTGGCATACAAACCAAGTCCGATCTCATATCTACTAAGAGCATCTCCAATGGAAACTTTTTACAAAGCTTTTACCCCTTATGTAGGTCATTTGAGGGTTTATGACTTTCTAGTAAAAAACTTTTGCTCTAAAAGTTTATTATTCTCTAAGTCATTCACTAGATACAAAAAAAGCTTTATCTGAATTAAATGTATTGGGATAAAAGTTTTTTTAAAAGTTTATTTATCAAAATTAGATAAAAAATCTAGATGGCAATTTCAATAAATTTTTAAAAAGACTTAACCATTGGGATACTCTAACTCTCTAAGTAATAAAGAGATTAAAGAGATGGTGTATTTGTTCAGGATAAAAAAAAAGGTTATAGGCCCCACTTGAAAGCTGTAATTTGTCTGGTGTATAGGCCCCACAGTGGACTCTTATTTTTCAATCACAAAAAAATACTTCATTAGGGTTCTTGTAATCTTGTTCTACTAGAACTAAATTATTTGCAATTAAATATTCAATTCAATTCTCATAACATTCTTTCACAACCCTTAAAAAGGGTATAAATACGTTTCTCCTTAGCTTCATTTCCCAAACACACATATCAAATACATATAACTTTCCCAGAAATCAAACCAACAGAAAAACCTTAAAGATGGAATCTTATGGAAATGTTTTTGATGAAGAATGGATGAATCTGGGCTCAATGTTCTCTTGTGATCAAGATTCCAATCATGATTTCACGGTCCATGAATTGTTCTCAAGTGAGCATGATCATGGTTTGAATCTTGAATCTCCTTCTATTCTTTGGCCAAATTATGCCAATGAATCTAATAGTTCCGATTCATCGGTTAACGAAGATAAAATTTCAACCTATATCTCTGATCTTGATCTTAAATCTAACTTGTACAATTATTTTTCTCAAGAAAGCAGCAATGATATTTCCCAATTTTGTCCATCTAATACACCCATGGATAATGAGTCGAATCAGTCCAAGGATCTATATATGGAAGGTGACATTAGTAGCAACTTCTTGTTACTAACTCAACTTTTTTCTGATGATGCAATGGAAGAAATTCTTTGTTTGAAACAAGATGAGGTGGTGGAGAAGGGTATAATGGAGAATTCAGTTGGTCAGACTATGCCCATTGGAACCCTAAAGAGGAAGTATGAAAATCTTGAACTCCCTAATGCAATGGAAGAAGAATGCTACAACGGAAAAATCGATAAGAACCCTAAGAAAAAAGCAAGAGATAACGTAAGTATCTATTCCATTTCAAGTTATCACACAAAAAAGCATGTGAATAAATTCTTGCGACGTGTAATTAATTTAATTTAACGTTGTTTTAACAGAAAAACAAAAAGAGTTTGCCACCAAAGAAGATGTCGACTTGTATTAATGTCAATGAAGATGATCACGAAGAGACTAATAACAAAAATGAACAAATTATTAACAAAAGTAACGGAAGAAGCAACGTGCAAAGTTCAAGTTCTTGCAGCTCTGAGGAGGATTCAAATGCATCTCAAGATTTGGATGGTGGAGCGATTAATGTAACCGAGAAAACGAGAGCTGGGAGAGGTGCTGCAACTGATCCCCAAAGCATCTATGCAAGGGTTAGTTATTTTAACTTAGATGTGAATTATTTTATATTATCTTTTTAATTAATGTGTCATCTTCTCTTCGTATTTTGAAACTAATATTGGTTTCTTTTCATTTTTATAGAAAAGAAGAGAAAGAATAAATGAAAGACTAAGAATCCTTCAGACTCTTGTGCCAAATGGGACGAAAGTCGACATTAGCACAATGCTTGAAGAAGCCGTTCATTATGTGAAGTTCTTGCAGCTACAAATTAAGGTATGTTTGGTGATCAAGATTAAACAATTTTTTCGTTACATAAACTATAAAAAAGCATATGTTATATAATTTAATGGTTATTAATACTTGAAACCTAAGTTTAATTAATTTTCTGGTGAAATCTTGCAGTTGCTAAGCTCTGATGATAAGTGGATGTATGCCCCGATAGCATACAATGGAATGGACATGGGTCTCTACCAGAATATCTCACAAAACTTATAGATCTCACATTTGGGAACTTTTTATTCATTTCCCAATAAATTACCTAACGAAGAAACAAAAAGAGATCACGTAATTATCTGACCTGTAATTCGATGTAATTACCGAATTAATGATCATGATGTGGAACTCTTGAGGTTTAATAACATTTAATTTGATCTTGTATTAACTGCACATGTTACATAACCTTTTTTTAACGGCGCATGTTACATAACTAGACATGTTGTGGCTAATTATTATTCGAAAGCTTTATTGATCAAGATCCACGTAACATCGCAATTAATCATATATATAAGTTGACTAAATATGTGCATGATATCATCCGCTGAATCTATTAGTTTCAGTTCACTTTGAATAATTGAGATCACAAAGTAATTAATTAATGATAATATCGATATTGATATTGTTGTACTTGCTTTCTGTTTCTAGATTTCTTTAATTCAACTAAATCACCTAAATTTAAATATGTGACGTGCATGAACAATATGTTAAATGAATAAACTAGCAAGATGCTAGAAGATACGATCATCAAATAACAACGCGTCAAACAAACATGAGCTAATATTTAATAACTTACGAAAAAATACCTTAAAATAACATGGACTACAAGTACATAAAAAGAGTAATGGTATTGAGTCTTACCATTTAGTCATACTCATCAGATAAATGTATGTGTTAAAATGAAGGGATAATATTAGGAGAGAGAATTAATAGATTACATATGTTATCCTATCAAGTAGGTAGGACTATGAGTAGGAATAGATGGAGGAAATTACATGGAAACGTTCACAACTACAAAGTTAACACCCAAACCGTGCATGAACCTAGTTTGAGAGTGGATGATTTTGAATTTTGGAAACATTTGCATGCTTACTTGAAAGAAGAGTGATTTACCTTAAAGCTAGTTTGCTTATGTACAATGGAATGCACTTTCATGATATACGTTCTGATATTGATTAAATAATAGCTCATTTAAATTAAAAGAGACTTATTAACTGTTATCATTTGTGTAATTTAGTCTAATAAATAATAAAAAGAAAGAAAATGGTAGAAAAACATAACACTTCTCCAACATTCCTTTTTAACGGTTGACATTTTTCCGTCTTGTTAACTTTTAGACAAGGGTCATTCAGTTCTTTAATGAGTTAATAGATCAAGGTCTGCTAACAGATGCTATTATACCCCTTACTCTGCCACAACAAAAAAGCAAGTAACGAACGCATAAGTTAACCAACAAATTTAACAGTATAAGAAATTATAAATAGTAAGATTCAAGTTTACATTTGCACAAAATGAATCCCTAACTATCATTAATGAATTGTCTATTAATCATCATCTTTCACCACATTTGTAGCATGCATGATTATTCCTCGCCTAACCCAGATGCATAGTGACCAATGTTTCTATCCTGCAACCATATAACAACATTAATAAATCACAGCACATTATAATAAAAAATGAAATAAAACAAAACATATGGAGAATTGACCTGAGACATCATTCGCTGTTTGTTCAGAAACTGTGTTCTTGCCTTGTTCATGATCGAGTTTGGAGATCTGTACATCCTCTGTAATCACCAAAAATAAATATAAATAAGAGTAAATTACTGTTTTTGTCCCTGTGATTTGGCCGTTTCAGCGTTTTTGTCCCTGTGGTTTTTTTTTCTGTTTTTTTGTCCCTGAGGTATGCAAAATTCCGTTTTTTTGTCCTTCCGTCCATTTTTCACCGTTAACTACCGTGAAATGCCAAAAAAGAAAGGGTATTTTCGTCCTTTTGTCTTTTCTCCCCCAACTCTACTTTCTTCCCCAACCTTCACATGAACCCTAATTTTAAAGTTCCTAACAAAAATAAAAGAAAGGGTATTTTCACTCATGAACTTCAAATCTGCTTTAATTGATCGAACAATTTCACCTTCAAAATTGTTGAATCAGCAGAAAAACCGCTCAAAACTCGTTGAATCAGGCAAAAGGACGAAGGAAGATGAAGATTCGCCTCCACTGGTTCAGAAACTTGTGGAGAGACAGATTAAGGTTGCTGGCACCATGGCGAGAACGATGAACAGAGTAAAAAGTCAATGGTTGAGCAGATTACGGTCAATGACATGTGTTGTTGATAGTCAAGGAAGATGTGATAACTTTGGGCAAGATATTCAAGCTCATCAAGGTTCGATCTTGACCATGAAATTCAGCTGTAACGGGCGTTATCTTGCGACAGGTGGCGAAGATGGGGTTGTGAGGATTTGGCAAGTTGTGGAAGATGAACGGTCAAATGATATCGACATTCCAGATATCGACCCTTCCTGCATATACTTTACTGTGAATCATCTTTCCGAGCTCGCCCCTCTAATGGCAGAAAAACAGAAAATGAGCATGCTCAAAAACCTAAGAAAAACATCGGATTCCGCTTGTGTAATTGTTCCTCCAAAAGTGTTCCGGATACTGGAGCAGCCTCTTCACGAGTTCCATGGACACAATGGCGAGGTCTTGGATCTCTCATGGTCCACCGATAATGTGAGTAAATTAATTACAAATTTATTATTTATTAATCGAAAAGTTGCATATTGTGATGCTCTGTTTTCATTTCAGCTTCTTCTGTCCTCGTCTGTTGATGAAACGGTTCGTTTGTGGAGAGTCGGGAATAATGAATGTGTTACTGTCTTTCCACACAGTTTGAAGGTGAAATTGTTCGATCAATTAAAGCAGATTTGAAGTTCATGAGTGAAAATACCCTTTCTTTTATTTTTGTTAGGAACTTTAAAATTAGGGTTCATGTGAAGGTTGGGGAAGAAAGTAGAGTTGGGGGAGAAAAGACAAAAGGACGAAAATACCCTTTCTTTTTTGGCATTTCACGGTAGTTAACGGTGAAAAATGGACGGAAGGACAAAAAAACGGAATTTTGCATACCTCAGGGACAAAAAAACAGAAAAAAAAACCACAGGGACAAAAACGCTGAAACGGCCAAACCACAGGGACAAAAACAGTAATTTACTCTATAAATAAATAAATAAGTAAAAGTCCCACAAAACAATCTAAATTCTTTAATAAAGAAACAAACCTTGTCGGTCGCCGATACACGATCCCCATTTGATACAAGATTTTTCTTTGGTATGAATTCAAATACTTCGTGAAGAAATTCATTTTCCTGTTCAATTATAACTAATCATCAAGATACAATTGCACTATAAATTAGACAAATCATATTAAAAAACAAACCTGCATGTGCTTCACAAATCCTCCACCAAGAAATCGCTTTATATAGTTCAACTGTCAAAAACATCAAATTAATTAACCACTAGAAATAAAAATACAAAATAATAAAATTACCAAACCTGAATTAGTTGGGACCAAGTTGTAGTTGTGAGCGACTCCCCACCAATCTTCACTGAGGTTTCAGGAGCATAACCGTCCTAATTATTAATTATAAAAAAAAGTCACTGTTGTTCTACATGTATACGGATTATTTTAAAAAAAAAAATTAGAAAAACAAATACCTCGAGAAATTCCAAAATATCTCGAAAGGTGTTTCGTTGGGTATTAAGATCTTTTTTAGCAGAACCTTTTCCACCCGCTTCAGCAGAAAGATCCCGAACTTGATTCAAGATTTTGGTTCTCAAACCATGTATATGATTAACACTAACACCATCATTAACAGAACCGTTACTATTAACTTTAGAATTACCACAAAACTTTTCTAAATTCCCCATTTCATATATTAGAGCAAGCGCTTCACCAGCTGCAATACGAACAGATCTGTCATCTTTTTCTAGGAGAGTGGAAAAATAAGAAACCGACCTGGAATATATGTCCAGTGAGTTAGATTGTGCAAAATGGAAAGTAGAGGGGGTGAAAGTGTAATTTACTTACTCTTGCCAACTTTTGGGATCAAGATTCCGGCCTTCCATTGTGGTGAGAAGAAATGACCAAGCGGATACTACAGATGTTATTATTCCTGGTGATGGTTTAGTGGCAAGAACCTGAAAATTACACAGATAAACGGGTCAAATCGGGTCGTGCATTGACTATAACGTGTCAAATACATAAAGATTAAATAATAAATACATAAAAGGAAACATACATTTGGACCAAGTTTCGGGTGAACCACTTGCCACATAATATGCATGCATTTTTCGGTTTCTTCGGGTTCATTTCCACCAACAAACGCAATTACAGCTAATCCCTCAAGTAACTACAAAATCAAAGTTGCCAAAAAAGATGATAAACTAAAAATAAAGTAAAATAATACTAAGTTACAACAGTTAATGTGTGTGTATATATATACCGATGTTATCTTTGATATTTCAGTACGAGATCTTAAGGCTTCAGATATAGGAGTAACTGATTCTTCCAACATTTCTTGTGATTTCTCACCCGGTCCAGCAGTTAAAGCCAGTAATCCTTTAAAAATAAGAAATTATTTATAATTAATTAACCAATTAAATCAATTATATAAAATGTAAACTTAAGTTATATACCAATGGCATGAGATGCTAAAGCTATCTCTTTTGCAGACCCCTTCTTTACAGAATTCAAACACTGATGCAGCAATGTCGCAAATCTATAGAGAGAACAAACATCATTCATCCAAGATAATTTTTGTAACAAAATAGTAATAAAACTGAAGATTTTAGAACACAAAAAATGCTTACTTGTTTTGGACAAATTCATGTGGTAAGCTGGTATTAAAAGCCTCTATAATATCTGCCAAAGCTTTCTCCCTTGTTGACCCCCTTCAAACACAGAAAAATAACACTAATTTCAGATATATTAGTAGATATTAAAGTTAAGAAAAATAGCCAATAATGTTGATTCTTCAAGATACAAAATCGATTTAAATAAGCACATCCAAGAAACCGTAGATTAAATATTGAATCTCCGAATATAATTAAACAATATACTTAAATTTAAGAACAGCACAATTACCGTTTTTCAAACAAAGCATCTAAACTTTGATCTAGCACACTTTCTTTATCGATCTGCAAATCCTCAACAGCAGACCCCATCACATAATCAGACCGAATAGTTGACGATGAACTCACGCTATCTGTATCATCACTATCCAGCATTGCAGCATTTTTACGTTGAGAACTACCTGCAAAATTAAATCACAACCAGCATTAAACACCTCAAACGTTAATTAATGAAATATCAATTACTTCAACGTCATACATAAACGATAAATTCTTGCAAGAATCATCAAGGGGACTCTAGAATCAACTGAACCCCAATTAGATTTAAACGAAACCCTAAAATCAATTAAACTATATAATCAACATCAGAAACAAGTACAGATACAAACTGAGAGATAATATATGATATACAAGAACTACTTACGTTGTTTACCCATTGGCGACAGCTTCTGATTGAAATTGCTAGAAAGCAATACAAGGTTGACTATGAACAAACAAACTTTTGAAGAATAACAGAGAAGGAATTGAAGAAGGAATCGAGGAAATTATTGTTGAATTAGCGTAAGAGATACAATCCATTAAAAAATAAGATTTTGAAATTTAGGGGAATTGAGAGACTAAAATTGTTGATTGCGGACTCGAAGAGAAGAAATAATATTCAGGTAGAGCCGTATGGAATATTCGAGTGGCGTGTGGGTAAAGAAGAGGAGGCAAATGTTACGGATGATATGGGAAGATCCTGGCCGTTGGATTGATGAGAATTCGTGGTTGTGTTTTTTCGAGGTTGCTTACGATGTGCAACGTGTTTGAACTAGACAACTAAATTCAGCCGCAAATCTCCCACCACGAAAGGAGATTGTGTAAATCTTATCAAATAAGATTATAATCTACTTTGTATTAATCGGATAATTGATGTTAAAGTTTTGATAATTGCCAAAGTTATGTATGTCTCGTTGTTCTATTAATTAGGGTTATTCGTATAACATGTGTAATTCATTAATTTTCTTTTCTCATATCATATATTGATTTTAACATTCGTCTTAATCAAGTGAGTACACACATAAATATACGTAAATAGTAGGCACTAGACATCAATATCATTTTTCGTATAAATGTCATTTGGATGAGTTTTGGTATTAGCTAGCTGTCAAACGTGTTAAACGAGAGAAACCTAATTAATTAAGACATCACATTTTAAATTCTCCAGTCATCATAAACCATGTGTGTTCATGCCACCTAATTTGTAATAGGTAGGATTTAGAAGTTGCATCTTTGCCTAACATCAAGTCATGTGCAGCTTCAAAGTCGAATTGTCATAAGCTATCATAAGTCTTGTGTAATTAACTAATTTCTGCATTGTGCATAAGTTCCCTAGAAAGAGACCAAAATTCACCAAAACCAAACAAAACAATATAAAAGCTTCAAATAACACTGAATTATAAACCGTTCAAAAAAAAAAAAAAAACACTGAATTATAAAACAGACGGTCAAATTACAAAAGAAAAAAATTTAATAAACTTGCACATTCTAATCATAGTTTTACCAAACCTTAAAGCAACATAACGATAATCCATACAAAAATTCGTTTAATACGATTTCAGTTTTACAACTATATAATAATTCAGTCTTCTATCTGGAGCCCACAGGAATCATCTTAACAGCAGCAGCAATAGGCATACCTAGAAAACCGATAGTAACACTTGCAAACCACTGTGGGAGAGTGAGAGGACTAGTGTTTGCAAAAGTACCCAAAAATTCGATAATAATGATCTGGAAAATGACCGTACAAGTCAGTACAGCCAGAAAAACATAGTTCTTCAATATTCCTTTAAACACGTCTATTTTCTCCATTTCCCTTGAACTGATCTCATTAAACACCTACATTTCAAAACAACATAAATAAATCATCTTCCAGCAATTTTAATTTATGTTTTAGACTTTCCTCAACTTTGCGGTTTAACTCTTCAACTTTTTTAAAACATGACTTAGTCCCTTTATATAAACTTTTGTACCATTTATAGAAGAATATTAAGTAATAATCATGATAATATATAGTAATAGTGTTATTAAGTTAAAACATAGGTCAAACATTGTGAAAAAAGTTTGAGGGTAAAGCCATCAAATAGGTGATAGTTTAAGGATTAAAACTTAACTAACCCTTGAGAAAAAGGAATTAACGAACCTGGCAAAAGACGAATGAGTTGAAGATAAGTGTGTTGAGAACCAAATCAGAGTTTGGGCTGTTGAGATTAAAAGCTGTTTTTCCTCGTGTTTGAAGGAACCAAATTACTACAAATTGGTACAATGATTGTCCCATGATGTTTCTCCACATAACATTTGTTATAAAGTTGCCTTTTCTTCCAACAGGTGTTCGTTCCATTAATTCATCGGTAGGTGGTTCGGTTGCTAGTGCAAGTGCTCCAAGTGTGTCCATTATCATGTTAACCCACAGTAGTTGCACAGCTGTCAAAGGAGCACTTCCTGCAAACATATTAAATAAATAAAACAATTTAAAAAATTCAAATTTTAAGAAATTCTAAGAGGTCGTTAAGAAATAAGAAGCACCTGTCAAACAGGCAGAAGAAAAGTTGACAATTAGGGCAACAACATTAACTGTCAGCTGAAACTGAACAAACTTCTGAATGTTGACATAAACTGAACGACCCCACTTAGCCACAGTCACAATTGTAGAGAAATTATCATCTAGAATGATGACATCAGCACTCTCTTTAGCCACCTGAACAATAAATTACAAAATTAATAATAAAAAACAATAAAAATAAAAATAAAATTAATATTTACCTCTGTCCCAGCAATTCCCATTGCAAGCCCAATATCTGCTTCATGAAGTGCTGGAGCATCATTTGTACCATCTCCAGTTACAGCAACAACTTCCTCAAATGTAGTTCTTAAATGTTTCACAAGCGTGTGTTTATCCATTGGTGAAGATCTAGCCATCACCTTGTACAATTTTCAAAAAAAATAAATAATAATATTATTAAGTTAATACTTCATATAGGTAAAAGTGTGAAACATAAAAAAAAAATTGGCCAGTTTGACCAATAATAGGTCAACAAAAGGGTTAAACACTAACTCAACCAAAATTTAGGATAAAAACAATTCCATAAAAAAATTGGAAGCACCTGAATTTTAGGAATAATTTTAAACAACTCTTCATCGGTCTTTTCACGAAAATCAGGACCTTCAATAGCTATTCCATCATCAGTTAATATCCCACATTCTCTTGCAATTGCTTTTGCAGTATGGATATTATCACCTGTAACCATACGCACAGTAATACCAGCGGACCTGCAGATGGCAACAGATTCCTTGACACCTGGACGAACAGGATCCTTAATCCCCACAATCCCAATTAAAGTGTAACCCTCAAAAGGAATCGGGTCTTTTTCATTAAACTCATTTCCTAATTCCTTGTAACAAAGACAAAGAGTTCTTAAAGCTTCATTTGCTAATAATTCAATTGTATTTTTTAAATAATTGTTTAATTCTTCATCAAGTGGAACAACTTCACCATCTGCATTCAAGACCTTATCACATGCATTTAAGATAATTTCAGAAGCACCCTTACAGTGGGCCCGGAAGAAACCTCCGGAATGTTCTAGAACAACCGCCATACGTTTTTTCTCAGAATTAAACGGTTCGACTTTAACAAGTTTTGATTTTTGAATTTCTGGGTTTTTTTCTTTAAGCATAAGACCAAATTCCAAAAGTGCAGTTTCAGTAGGTGTACCAAGTATTTCAGTAGTGTTTTTATCAGTTTTCACCACTTCTCCACCAGTATTATTAAAAATAGATTCAACCAACATTGATATAACAGAATCAGGAACCGCTGATATTGTTTTTGACCCGCCCGTTGACCCGTTGACTTCCCGAATCTCCCCACAAATCCAAGTTTTCACAAGTGTCATATGATTGGTAGTTAAAGTACCAGTTTTATCACTACAAATATTTGTAGCGGACCCCATTGTTTCACAAGCTGCCAGGTGGCGAACAAGGGCTCGATCATTCATCATTTTTTTCATAGCAAATGCAAGACTTAATGTAACTGCTAATGGTAATCCTTCAGGTACTGCAACAACCACAATTGTAACAGCAATTGCAAAATATTCAAGCATTTCTAAAGCATCATCACCAGACCAGATCCAGTGGGACCCGTTTTGCAATTTTTTAACAAATAAACCTTGTACTAAAACCGCAAAAGTAATAACTGCAAAAAACAGCCCGATTTTTCCTATAATTGTTGCTACACCGTTTAATTTAACTTGTAATGGTGTTTCATCATCACCACCTTCACTTAAAGTTGCCATTAATTTTCCCCATTGTGTTCTCATTCCAACTGTTGTAACTACCATTTTACATGAACCGTTTTGAACTTTAGTTCCAGATAATAAAAATGGATTTTCGACAGTTACAATTTTGGGATCACTTTCTCCTGTCAAACTTGATTCATTAATCAATAATGAAAAACCAGAAACAAATAATCCATCAGCAGGAACTTGATCACCAACAGCAAGATGAACAATATCACCAACTAAAAGATCATATATCGAGATCTTCTGTCTGCAGTTATTTCTGGTAACTTGAATTGTAATCTTCTTTTTTTCTTTATCTAAATCTTTAAACTGTAACGACTGTCTGTAATCACTTGTTGCAGTTACAAAAACAACCAGTAAGATACTTGCAACAATCCCGAGACCATCGTGGGCCCCTTTTGGCCACCCTTCCATTGTAATTCCAACAATTAAGGACACAAATGCACATAAACCTAGTATCATTAAAGTTGTGTCTTGTAAGGCTTCCCATATATAGATCAAGAAACCCTTTGATGGGCTTTCAGTAAATTGATTAATTCCATAAATGTTTTTTCTTTGGTTGATTAGATCTTCTGAAGTAGGAATTCCGTCAACGGTTGATGTTGAGATTTTTTTCATAATTCCTGCAACGCCGTCATGAGCTCTTAGTTTTTCTGAATTTCGGCCTTCAACTATTGATCCTAATTCATCAGGACCAATTTGAAAGCCTGCAGCTTTGACTTCTTCAGGTACACTGTAGGTTATACCTGGAATCATTCAGGTAAAAGTCAACATGAAAATTTCTAAAATAATGTAAGACAGAAGTTTTAATACATTGTTGAGATGCATACCGTTAAGAAATTGAATTGCTGCATGTGAAACCAGCATCAAGGTTCTTAGACTCTCCTACAACATGATTAGATGTCACACAATCAGTTAATGTTAAGCTTAATGAGCACTTAATGTTACAAACCACCTAAGGTATGTGTTAAGCTATTTCCAAAAATTCTAATCTTAATTCTGCAGTCACACATTAGTTATTACTACTTATAAATTATAAACTAGTAAATATTACTTACAAAACAGCTTTTTGTTAAATAAATTTCCTTGTTTGAGACTTGTGTCAATTTAAGCCCTACTAGAGCTAGATCCAATTCGTTCATCATCTCGTAGATGTCTCTACTTTGAACTTGTTCAACTAAAATAGAACTTGTTCCTTGTAAATCATGGTTGTGAACCCGAAGATTCGTCCCATTCCAATATCATACAACAGAATTATATCTAATGCTACACAGTTTATACACCAAATTAAACGAAATTTTACATTGCCATAGTGATGAAACCTTTGGTTTGCTACATTTTTTATAGATAGAAATTAATAAATTGTGATGTGATTCCTAATGCTCAATTAATCAACCATACAGTTACAGTTCGCTAGATTCACTTGAAACTCAGCACGAGAAGCAAAATGAAACAGATGTGAAATAGAAAGAGAACGAACCAGATTCGATCGTTGAATAGCACGAGCTTCGAAACGCTTGGAGAGATTAGCAGTAAAACGAAAACGTCGTTTCTTATTCTTCACCAACCAACACAGCTTCCTCCATCGCTGTAACGCTTCCTCCGATGAGTTCTTCGGCTTCACCTCAAAATTATCATTCAAATAGCTCTCCATAACTACTGCTACAATCAAACTACTGCTTCGTTTATCAAACTGACATCAATTTAAAAAAAGCAAAGCACAGCAACTGTAGATCTTTCACCACTTCGTTTCTACTATCCTACAGACCGGATCTGTGTTTACATCCGATGTGTTGAGTACTTGATCGTAGATTAGGTAGATCCTTGTTGATTTTTGTGAGAAATGGAACGAAAATATGCAAATCACAGTTGATTTGATATTTTGAAAATGAAAATAGGGAGTTGACCCTTTTTATTTGGGTGTAGAAAGTATAAAAAGTTCAAAAAATAAAAACACACAACTCCACCAACTGCTTTGTATGCTTTTTAAACTTTTAACCTAAAATCGAGGTTTCCGATTATCCGGAAAATGGGTTCGTGGTGGGACAGCGAGTCTTTTTCCCGGTTGACCGGACGACGCCCCAATTCAACTTGGGAAATTACTTTTATTATTAAAGAGACGATAATAATAGTTCTTAAGCGGTTAATAAGAATTTGTAACTATCAAACAATATTTGTTTTGAAATAAGAGTAAATAATGTAGTTAGTTGTTGGAGATGTTGTTAGAAATAACTATTGTCATTATCAAAATCTTTAAAAGAGAAACTAGTTGGTAATCAAATCTAAAATTTCTCTTATACTTTTGAATCAAAAATAGATTGTTATATGCAGATTAGATTTGTATTCTTCTCCAATGTACTGTTTGGTTAGATTCGTATTCTTCTCTAGGTGTTTTTTCTCTTGTAGCTTGTTGCAAGTTTTCTAAAATATTGGTTACTTCTAACTAGCTTTTTCCTGGTTGCATTTTTGTCAAATGTAAGATTTTTTTTTTATATATTTAAACTATTGAAAGCTTTGGAAGGTCAATTGTCAAATTTAGATTATTATTTTTTTCCCTAGTTGTACTGATAATTAGACACTTCATACATGACACTCAATTAGATTGAAACATATGGTGCTCTGTTAAAACATTGATCAAGGCGATAACTAACTTGATGCACATCTAAATGTTGGCTACTTAATAGTTACTAATACCGTTGATTTAATTTAGTGACACTTAGGAATTATGTTTTCGAATAAATATATATGTTTAGAAAGAGGATTTACTAGTGACGTTAATCATATGTCTAATTACATGTCCCATTTATTCATTATTTGACATGTAATCTGGCTATCGTCTCCTTCCTCGTATTTGCAATTAAATTTGCTACATATTTTAATCTCTTTGTTATAACCTTAATTATATACCAAAGGGCCTTAGCCTACTGATATACAAGTGATCCTATAACCAAGTGGTTTGTGGGTACAAATCTCCCTGTAAACATGTGAGATATATATACATTATTATGTGCTAGTTGTAATATTTATATTTTGAAAGAAAAAAATAACTCTTACGTATATGTCACTAACAAATATATGTGTACAAAAAGATTGTGACATATCGTCTAAACTCTAAACATATTCATCTTGTTATGTATCAACATCACATAAATATATACGTAGTCACAACTCACAAATATATGGACAAGTTGCATTTTTTTTATGTTATTTATTGCTCTCTCAAATATGAACCAAGTATATGTAATTTAATATTTGTGGGATCTCTATGACCAATAATGAAAGTCATACATGTTGGAGCAGATCACAGTTCAACTTATTATTGATGCTGCAGTTAGTACTAATAATAGTTACTACTGATGAAGATTATGATTGTTACTGATGGGGCAGAAACACTTGTTACTGATGAGTTGATACTGGTGAAGTCTATAACTAAGTTACTACTGATCATGCACATATTGAAGATACTACTGATCATTAGTAGTTACTACTGACGTTGGTTTCGGACTTATTACTGATTACCAGAGTTACTACTGACGATGCATATTTACTACTGGTAAGCGTTTTGGAAGCATATCAAGTCCGAGATCTTCGTATAGTTAGTTATAGAATGTTATTCAATGTATATCTTTTATATTTCGATGTAAATCAAGTCCTAGAATAACTAGGGTAAATAGTTAGGCTTCAAGGACTATTATATATAGTTCCTTACGAATTGTAAACGTACGTGTGTATTGTTAATCAATAATATACATTGAAGCTTTTTGTGAAAACTGTGTTCTTAATATTATTGCATATTGTTCTTACAGTTCATTGTTCTTAAACATATTGATATAGTGTTAATCCGCTGTAACTTCTATTATCAATTAGATCTAAAGGTGTTTATTAACTAATTCATAGTTAATCGATCCTGACAAGTGGTATCAAAGCATATTGGTTCTAGATCTACGAATTTTAAGAACAACAAAAAGTTTTAATCTTTAAAACACACAGATTGTTAATCATGACTGATAACAATGAAAGTACTCAAGCAAATAAAATCCCTATACTCACTCCAAATAACTTTGGAATGTGGAAGAATCGTATTAAGCAATACATGCTTATTACTGATTATTCCATGTGGGAAGTTGTTGTCGAAGGAAACAAAACCGTTCAAGGTCAAGCAACCAGTTCTGCAACTGAAGCAGACAAACTCAAGTGTGAAAAGGAGAAGAAAGACAGAGGAATCGAACTCAAAGCTCTAAGCACTCTTCTACTGGCCATTCCTAATGACTATCAACATCTCTTTGTTGAATATGATGATGCAAAGATGTTGTGGCAGGCACTGGAAAAGAGATTTGTTGGCACCAAAAGCACCAAAAGAAACATGAAGTCTGTACTAAAACAGGACTTTAAAAACTTCAAAGGCCAAAAGAATGAATCTATATCTCAAACCTTTGATAGATTCAACAAACTCATTGGTGAATTGAATCAAGTTGGTGTGAAACCTGACAATGATGATGTCAACAGAAAATTTCTCAGATCTCTTGGAGAAGAATGGTCTATGTACACAGTCATATATAGACAAGGTGATGCCCTGGAAGAAAAGGAGCTGGATGAATTATACAATGAGCTTAGAGTGTTTGAATCTGAGGTAAGTTCTAAAACTCCTAATTTATCTTCAAACAATGCTGCTTTTGTGTCTAGTACAGGAACATGTCAGGAAACTGCAAAGGCTGCAGATTGTGAAGATGCTGCAAGAGAATCCTTCTTCACTAGTCATGTGCATACTGCACTAATTAGTGATGATTTGGAACAACTGAATCCTGATGATCTTGAAGAAATGGATCTTAAGTGGCAGATGGCTATGCTGAGTCTAAGAACCAAAAGGTTCTTAAAGAGGACTGGTAGAACAAACCTGAACTATAACAAAGGTGACAAGGCTGGATTTGACAAAACTAAAGTCAAATGTTACAACTGTAACAACCTTGGGCACTTTGCTAAAGAATGTCCTCAGCCAGACAAGAGGTCAAACTCAACTGCTCTTGTTTCACAACAAGGACAAGGCTATGATTGGAGCTTTCAAGCAGAGGAACATGCAGAGAATCAAGCTCTCATGGCCTTCACTGACTCTCCTGCTAAGGTACATTCTAAATCCTGCACTCCTGAATGCATTAAAGCATATAAAGATTTAGAAAAACTTAATAAAGAAACACTTGAAGAGATGATTCTAAATAGAAATAGAAGAACTGAATATAATGGTTGTATAGCTGATCTTGAAAATCAAATTAAAATTTATAAAATAACTGATCAAAAGATAAAAGAAGAATTGCTACAAACCACTTATGAAAAAGAACATCTTGAATTAAAATTAAAAGAAACTTTGATCAAACTAGAAGAATTTCAAATGGAATTAGAACAAAACAAATTAACCATTAAAAAGTTTGAAAGAAGCTCTCAAATTGTCAATGAATTAACAAGTAATCAAACCACTGAAAAGGTCGTGCATGGAGTGGGATATCATGCTGTACCACCTCCATATAAATTCATTCCTCCACTTAAAGATAGTTCAGAAAGAATCATAAATGAATTAAAAAATGAAAATCAAACTGAATCTAATAATGAACCATCTGAAATAGAATTCACAATTACAGCTGAACCAAACGATTCTTCTGATGATGATCAAACCACAGACTCAATTGATACAAGCTTTCACACAGCACAAAGTCAAGATGACTCTCCTAAATATAATGCAGAAAATATACCAATAATTTTAAGAAGAGGAAATGAAAGAAATAAAAATCAACTCTTAGATCAAAGAAAATCTGAAGGTGCTAAAGATAAAAAATTAAGATGTGTTATTTGCAACAAAGTAAACCATTTAGCAAAGGATTGTCACTTCAATCCAATTAACTGTAAAGAGTTTAAAGAATTTAAAAATTTTAAAGAAACAGCAAAAACACAAAAGTTAAAAGATACTACTGGTCCATCAGTAGTAAATAAAATAAAATCTCAAAAATTTGAAACACCAAAATTTGGAAGAAATGCACCAAGGTTTGTGCAAAATAAAAGAGTTGAAAGCCCAAAGAACAGCAATTATTTCAAAAATAATGGAAAAACAAATCAAAATAAACAATATTTTAAGTTTTCCAACACCAGTAGAAACTTTAACAGGTTTACTACTGATCTTAACCCTAATTACAATGCTGTTGGGTACCAGTACCAAAACACTACTGGTAAAAACCCTAATTTTAAAAATACTACTGCTGCCAAACCACATGTTAAAAACACTACTGGTCATCCTAAATATGGTAAATACCCAAATACTACTGGTCCATCAGTAGTAAAGTATTCAAAAGCTAAATATAATGGGTATAGACCAAGGTCAGACACCAGTAACAAATCCAAAAGGGCAGTAGTAAAACAAAACACCAGTACTAAACAGGTATGGGTACCAAAAATATTTAAAATTAAATCTTCTAAATCTTACTTCTCAAAGGATGAACCCAAGACATATAAAGCTTGGGTTCCCAAACTTAACTAATCCTTTACTTACTTGTGCAGAGCATTCAGCTCCCTGAAGAATGTAGAACATGGCATATTGATAGTGGATGCTCAAGGCACATGACTGGAAATCTGCAAATTCTTAAGGATTTCAAGTCATTTGATGGAGGATTTGTGGCCTTTGGTGAGAACCCAAAGGGAGGTAAGATTACAGGTAAAGGTACAGTTACTAATGGTAAAATTACATTTGATGATGTATTTTATGTAGCTGAGCTAAAATACAATCTTGTCAGTGTGTCTCAAGTATGTGATAAAAAGAACAAAATTCTTTTCACAGATATTGAGTGCATCATTCTTTCTCCTGATTTTGTTTTAGATGAAAAATATGTAGTTTTGAGAACTCCAAGGAGAAATAATGTGTATTGCCTGGATATAGGGGGAGAACTCATTTCTTCAAATGAGATCAACTGTTTTATATCCAAGGCAAACACTACTGAATCAGAACTTTGGCATAGAAGGATGTGTCACACAAACTTTAAAAATATGAACAATTTAGTAAGAAAAAATTTGGTAATTGGATTACCACAAAAATAGTTCATGTGTGATCATCACTGTGTTGCATGCCTAAAAGGTAAGCAACATAAGTCTTCTCATAAGTCCAAAATTGTAAACTCTATTTCTGTTCCTTTACAACTCTTACATATGGACCTTTTTGGACCTACAAATGTAATGAGTATTGGAAAGAAACAATATTGTCTTGTTATTACTGATGACTTTTCCAGATATACATGGGTTTTCTTTCTCAGGACAAAAGATGAAACAAGTGAACTCATCAAGAACTTAATTGTTAAATTGGAAAACACATCTGATCAAAAAGTCAAAGCCATAAGATGTGACAATGACACAGAATTTAAAAATGCTAACTTAATTAACTTTTGTGATCTTAAAGGTATTGACAGGCAATACAGCTCACCTAGAACTCCTCAACAAAATGTTGTAGCTGAAAGAAGAAATAGAACCATCATTGAAGCAGCAAGATCAATGTTAGCAGATTCAAAGTTACCAATTACTTTTTGGGCTGAAGCTGTTAATACTGCCTGTTATGTACAAAACAGAGTATTAATAGTTAAGCCACAATGTATCCTTTAATGAGAATATTCCTAATGAACAAGGAAATGGTCCAGATTGGCTATTTAACATAGACAATCTAACCAAATCCTTTAACACTAACATGGATATCAATGCAGGTGATTCAAATTGTCATACTCAAAGGGAAGGAATATCATCCTTTAATACTGGTCAAGAAAAGATGAGATACATAGTAGTTGATACTGTTCCCACAGTTAATACTGAGGACAGTAATAACTCAGATTCTGAGAGCAGTAGTGATTCAGACAATGAGGACAGTAGTAATTCAAATACTACTGGTACCAGTAATATTACTCATAATACTACTGGTCCTAGCAATAACCTAAATTCTCTAAACACTATTGATCCCAGTAACAACCTAAATACTACTGATCCCAGTAGTAACTATGAACCAGCAAATGATGATGAACCAAACATCAATGACAATGAAGAACCTCAAGAGGAACAATCTCCTGAGACAAATGAGTCCAATCTTGAAAACCAATTAGTTGTTGATAAATTTCATGGAACCAGAACTGAAAAGAATCATCCTTTGGATCAAGTCCTTAGTGATGTGAACTCAAGCATGCAGACAAGAAGCAAATTACATAAGAGTCTAACTGCAAACATGTGTAATATAAGTCTGATTGCTAATGAATGTATGTTTGAATGTTTTCTGTCTCAGGATGAACCAAAGAAGATTCAACAAGCAATGAAGGATTCAAACTGGATTGAGGCAATGCAAGAAGAACTCCTTCAATTCAAATTACAAGCTGTTTGGACACTTGTACCTCTACCCAAAGGAAAAAGAGCCATTGGAACAAGATGGATCTTTAGAAACAAGAAAGATGAAAGAGGTATAGTGATCAAGAACAAAGCCAGACTTGTAGCCCAAGGATACACTCAAGAAGAAGGAATAGACTATGATGAAGTATATGCCCCTGTTGCTAGAATTGAAGCAATTAGGATATTCCTAGCATATGCTTCATACAAGAAGTTTAAAGTCTATCAAATGGATGTAAAGAGTGCTTTCCTATATGGGAAAATTGAAGAAGAAGTATATGTATGCCAACCTCCAGGTTTTGAAGATCCAAAACATGGTGACTATGTATTCAAACTAGATAAAGCTCTATATGGCCTACATCAGGCACCAAGAGCATGGTATGATACATTATCATCATACTTACTGAAGAATGACTTCAAAAGAGGAGCAATTGACAAAACTCTGTTTACAAGAAAGGTCAAAAATGATATACTACTGGTGTAAATCTATGTAGATGATATCATTTTTGGATCAACAAATGATTCATTATGTCAAGAGTTTGAAAATATCATGCAAATCAAATTCAAGATGAGCTCCATGGGTCCAATGAACTTCTTCCTTGGACTCCAAGTCAATCAAAGAACAGATGGTATTTTGATAAACCAATCAAAATATGTTAAAGACATCTTGGAGAAGTTTGATATGAAAGACTGCAAGAGTGCAAGTACACCAATGGAAACACACAAACACCTACATCCTGATGCTGAGGGGGAGGATGTAGATGAACACTTATATAGATCAATGATAGGCTCTTTGATGTATTTAACTGCATCAAGACCTGACATTATGTATAGTGTTTGTGTGTGTGCAAGATATCAAGCAAGACCTAAAGAACTACACTTGCAGGCTGTCAAAAGAATAATCAGATACATGAAAGGCAAACCATCACTTGGTCTATGGTATCCACATGACTCACCATTTGAACTCATAGCATACACAGATAGTGACTATGGAGGTGAATGTCAAGATAGAAAGTCCACTACTGGTGGATGTCAATTCTTTGGATCAAGACTGGTGTCATGGCAATGCAAGAAACAAACAAATGTATCAACATCAACTGCTGAAGCAGAGTATGTAGCTGCATCTGCTTGTTGTGCTCAAGTACTTTGGATTCAAAATCAACTACTAGACTTTGGTCTGCTTTACAGGTATATAGGCGTGTGCACAAAATACTACCGGTAGGTCACTACTACTGGTGTGTATTAGGTATACACAAACACTACTGGTAAGACAGTACTACTGGTATCCACATATACTACTGGTCTTGTGTGTTGGTGGTTACTACTGCTAGGGTTGGTAAATTAGGTCAGTATTAAAATTTCATTAGTTACTACTGATGTCTACAGTTACTACTGATGTCAAAATCCTTAGTTACTACTGATGTTCATAGATACTACTGACGTTTTTCTTACTGGCATCTAATTTACTACTGGTCTTTAAACTTTCAAATTACCAACCTAACCCCCATGAAAATAGCCGTTGTGTTATGATTCGAAGGACAATTTAGTCTTTTTGCAGGATAAATCATAAGATATAAATAGCTGAAGTCGATTAGATTAGCATTATCCTCTCATCGATTTGCTAAATCCTCTCGATAAACCCTAACTCGCGATCATAAACCCTGCATCAGTAACAACTTTCTTGCTTATTTCTCTCAAATCAAACGATCAAAACTTCTCAAAATACATAAGCAATGGCAACTCTACAATCTCTTGATGTTCAAACAACTCTCAAATACTCAGAGTTTCACAACATGTGTGCATTCCTAAAGAATCCAGACGGAACAAAAGATTTCCGTCCAATCGTAATTTTTTTGAAGAATTCTTATATAAAGTTTGCATTAACTGTAAATCCGAAAGCATATCAACAACACTTGGTTGATTTCTGGACAAATGCTGAAAGAACCCAAGGGTCGACTATGTCAATGATCAAATCAACCGTGGATGGAAAAACTGTCACTATAACTGAACAATCCATCAGACACCATCTGCAACTACATGATGATGAAGGTATGTTTTCTCTTCCTAAGGAACACATTGTTGAAATTTTAAATAAAATGGGATATGAGGGAAGACTTGACATAGTCACTTTTCAAAAGGGTCTTCTCTCCCCACAATGGAAATTTCTTGTTCATAACATTCAACATTGTATTTCTCCCAAAAGAAGTACCTGGAATGAGTTTAACAAATCAATAGCATCTGCTGTTGTTTGTTTATGCACAGACCAAGTATTTAATTTTTCAAATATGATTTTTGAAGGTATGTTGGGAAATCTTAGTGCTTCAAAATTTTTAATGTATCCCAGATTTCTTCAACATATTTTAAACTGTGAATTACAAAACTTGTCAACTCCTAAAAATATTTTTATAACTCCTGAGTTGAACAAGAAAGTTTTCTCTAATATGAGAAAACAATTTAAATTTTCGGGCAAGGAAACCCCTCTGTTTCCTAACATGATCAAAGATCAACAACATATTGGAGAGGGTTCAATCAAAGATACAACCCCAATTGAACCTCAACCCACTCCATCACCCCCAAATGCAGCCCAAACACCACCCCAAACAGTCACTCAATCACCCACTCAAATAGATGTCCTGAATGCGTCCCAGGAACATGAAATAAATCCTCAGAGTGCTACTCTTCACTCTGTGGAAGACCTACCAAATGTAACCCAAAACATATCCACAATTTATAAAAGGAAGAAAACTTCCTTCAAGGACACCAGGGGACAAATTGAGTCAAACCCCAGGCTCCAAGAGTTGTCCTCCAAGGAGGAGAGAGGACATGAGGAAAGGGCTCTCACTACTGATGGCCCAAAGGTGGGTGCACAGGATAGTGAGAACATCACTAAGACCCAGACCCCGGCAACTCTAAGTGATGACTCTTTTGAGGAATTACTAAGAGGACCCCGGTGCCAAGAAACCACAAGGGGGGGCACTGCTGCTTCTTCTAGGAAGAAGAGAGTGTCCAAACAACCCATTTCATCACCAAGAAGTGATGAGGGTAGAACTGAAACTTTTGAATTGACGGAAAGGATGGAAAACCTCAAAGCCAATGTACCTGTTAGTGAGCCCGATGATCTTGCTAGATGGAGTGAGGGCAGTATTAAACAAAACCAATTGACGGATAGGATGGAAAACCTTAAAACCATTGTACAAGACTGTCTGAAATATCTAACAAATCAAGGAAAAACCATGTCAGTTATGAAGAAGCATATTAATACAATCAACAAGAGAATGAGAATGTATGAGCACAGGCTTCTTCAACAAACAAGAATCATTAGAAAGTTGAAAAAGAAGGTTGATAATAGTGATGCTCCACCAGTTGAGCTCACTAAGGGGGAGAAGGACAACATTCAAAGCATGATAGATGAATCAATTGCAGCAGCAGCAACTTCTCTCCTCAATCTCAAAGAAACAAAAATTGATGAAGGCCAGGTAAATGATGAAGGCCCAGAAGACATGGATACTACTGTTGAACCTACTACTGATGAACCTATAGAAGAACAAGTAGTAATTCCTACTACTGATATCATAGCAGTAGTAAATCAAGAAGAGGAAACAGCTGCACCAAACACTACTGATGCCCTATCAGTAGTAACTCCTGAAGCCACACCAGTAACTACCTTGGTTACTACTGAAGAGGAAGAACTAGAGCTCTCAGAGCTAATTGAAAGAGAACGTTTTGAAATCATCACCAAACCACCAACACCTGATCAACCACTTATCATACCTGACATTGATGATAATGTGAACTGGTTTGAAGTTGATGAATGCACACTTCCTCAACATCCAAAGATTCTTCCAGAGAATGAACTTAGATTATTTTCTCCATCAATAATAATCAGAGGTGTTCCTGATATGAAATATATTTCACCTCCACCTTCAGCTTGTATTGGAAAGGGAAAAGAAATTTATGATGAAGATTACCCTAACAGAGCACTAGGTCACTACATGGTGAACAAAATCAATCTTGTCAGAGCTGATAAACAATCAAAATGGAAGGTGAAACACAAGAGATACTTAGAGAAAGTAGCTATGTATCAAGCTCTTGAAGAGAAGAAAAAGAAGGCTCAAAATGAAAGATCAACAACTCAAAAATCTCAAGAAGCTGAAGTACCTGTTCAAATAACAGATATGCAGTTAGAAGCTCAAAAGGCAGAATTTAAAAGACTTAGAAAAGTTGAAGAAGAACATCTAAAGTGTCTTGAAGATCTGGTATCTGAATGCAAAAGAACAAAAAGTGAATTAACAGATGATGTGTTTGAACAGAAGACAAATATGATTGAATATTTGAAATCAAAAGGGCACAGTGCAAAGTCCTTTGGCAGAATGAAGATGATCACAATCATAGAGAAATATTGTACTGCAAAGAAGAAAGAATTGGCTGAACAAGAAGCTGAAGAAGAAAAGAAATCAAAAGCCTTAATTCCAATCAGTCCAAGATTAATTCAAGCTGGTAGTATATCAACTACTGGTGAATCCTCAACTCCCCAATCAAAGAAAAGAAAGGCTCTTACTCAAGAACAGGGTGCTCAAAAGAAGTCAAAAACTGAACAAATTATTCCTGTTCTTGAAGTACCTGTTGCTCCTATTCAAAACAATCCAATCATCAATTGGAGAGTTATGCCAAATAATGTAATAGAAATTATAAGGGAAGACAAAGCTGTTCAAAGATTTACTGGATGGTTACCATTGATTAGATCCTGTACAAGAAGTGATGTAATCAAACTTCTAATCATTGGAAAACCAAGGATGACAAAGAAATCATGGAAAGAGTCTGGTGCTGGATATTTAACAAGAATGATTGATGCTGCATTTTATCCAGATAACTACCCAGATCTATTTACAAATCCAGAAAATGTATATGCTTGGAATGTACTCCCAACTGCAAATATGTACTTCTTTGAAAGATCAAGCAAAAACTGTGAGCTTTATCTATATGAAAAAGAATATCCACACTCTGAAAAGGTTATGTATCAGATATTCACAAACTCTATGATGAAACCATATGATGCTGTAATGTTCCAGAATAAATTGAACTATTTTACAAAGAAAAACAGCAAATACATCATTGAACAAAGAAAGCAACAGAATCAAAGAACTCTAGAGAAAAGAAAGAGGGAAGAAGAAGAACAAAAGAAACTTAATTGATTGAAAGAGAATCAATAAGTTTAGGGGGAGATTGTTGGAGCAGATCACAGTTCAACTTATTACTGATGCTGCAGTTAGTACTGATCATAGTTACTACTGATGAAGACTATGATTGTTACTGATGGGGCAGAAACACTTGTTACTGATGAGTTGATACTGGTGAAGTCTATAACTAAGTTACTACTGATCATGCACATATTGAAGATACTACTGATCATTAGTAGTTACTACTGATGTTGGTTTTGGACTTACTACTGATTACCAGAGTTACTACTGACGATGCATATTTACTACTGGTACGCGTTTTGGAAGCATATCAAGTCCGAGATCTTCGTAGAGTTAGTTATAGAATGTTATTCAATGTATATCTTTTATATTTCGATGTAAATCAAGTCCTAGAATAACTAGGGTAAATAGTTACGCTTCAAGGACTATTATATATAGTCCTTACGAATTGTAAACGTACGTATGTATTGTTAATCAATAATATACATTGAAACTTTTTGTGAAACTGTGTTCTTAATGTTATTGCATATTGTTCTTACAGTTCATTGTTCTTAAACATATTGATATAGTGTTAATTCGTTGTAACTTCTATTATCATTTAGATCTAAAGGTGTTTATTAACTAATTCATAGTTAATCGATCCTGACAATACATACATTATCTCATGGCACGATTGTCTAGAAAAACGTATATTAAAAGGAAATATGGATCGTCTATGGAGGAAGCATCTCTGATCTCTCTCACCCGGATTGCCCATTCTCGTTTTTAAGATTTAAAAGTAAATTGCATACAAATTCGGGGGCTAGAAATGTAAGTTCCTAAAGGGTGAAATGGTCAATTCAAAAATTTTAACGTCATTTTAACGGAGGAACAAGAGCGTAATTTAAATTTAAACCACAATACCACATGTATTGAAATAGCAAAAGATTTCTAAGAGCTACCAAACTTGCAACTTCTAGTAAACCACAAGGACCATTTATGTAAAAACAATTTAAAAAAAAAAAAGTCAAATTTTATATCGATGGTTAAATACGTGCAATTTTAAAACTCGTCAGGCGCAGGAAGAAAATATCATCGTTTTTAGTTTACCATATGTTATCACCATATTCTTATACCTAAATTTTTTTCGTGCTTAGTATTACATGATTATTTTAGGACCAAATATACGCTCATGTGTAATTGATTGGATACACATTATTTCATGCACATGTCAAACATATAGTTAAACTTAACCACCATGTTTAATATACTCCTGAACATGCTCTTGTCAACATCTTTTAATACATAATTGACTTTTAAAATGTGATTATTCACATGTGTGTAGGCTGCCTCATTTTGATATTATTGATGTACTTAATTAATTCTTAAATGTTTTGTTTAGGGGGTGTTTGGGATTGCTTATTGAAAGTAGATTATGCGTTTTGAAAATGAATAATCAGATAATCAGTGGTTATAAAACATGATTATGAAAAATAGTGTTTGGATTTGATTATGCTGTTTGAAATCGCAATAATCAGATAATCAATTTTCATAGTGTTTGGCAAACCTGATTATTTGTTAGTTAATAGGCAAAATGACTAAAATAGGCATTCCTTATATTACAAAAACTTCAAGAATTTGATAATCTGTTGATAAAAATTGTAAATTATATCATTTGGATTACAATCATTAATTGCTTCAAGAAAACATATTACAATAATTTTTCAACAAAAAATACCCTAGACATCGATGCAGCCACAAACACAAGAACACAGCAAGGAATCTTATAATTTAGGTTGAAGTAATTATAACAATATTATAAAAATCTTGAGTTACGTCCATGAATTGCTTACCAAGCAAAGAAAAAAAAATACATAGCAGGAGGTTTATGGCGGTGGCTGTGAGGGTATTCTTTTAGAGAAGATAAGGGTAGTTAGGTAATTTATGACTTGAAGGCTTTGCTTTTGGATCGGCGTTTCCAAAAAGTAGGTGCATTCCTACTTTTTGAAAACCACGTTTTGAAGACATGAAAACGTAAAAAATCGATTATTCAGTTTCCTTACCCAAACACTACAAAACAAATTATTGCGTTTTGAAAACGCAATAAGCAGATAATCCATTTGAAAACGCAATCCCAAACACTCTCTTAGCTTTAACTAGGATTCACTGCTATCCTTTGGCATACATGATCACATGTTTTAATTAGTTGGTATATGTATTAAAACTCTCAGAATAGTTATGAATAATAGTAAATGCTTTCAGACTTATAATTTCGGACGATATGATGTACGGAGTATTAAACAACTTAATTATGCTTACTAGTCAATTTAAGAACATGTGAAGTTATTCATAGTTCATAACTCGCATGTCTATCTCATATTTATGATATTTATGCTTATATTATTGGCGGATTCACAAATTAATAATTTCGTAAATATAACGAGTTTGATCTCTCCATAGGTTAACATTTACCAGATGGTCTTGAGAAAATTCAGAAACAAACACAATAATGATAGGTCGCGTACATCACAAGTAAAGATCGGTCACCCCGAGGGAGCCCTTAAAACAGGAATAACATTTAAAAAATCTATATTAGTGATACACTAATATATTTCCCTCGTGCTTACTTTCTGAAAATTTAAATGAAAACAATGATTAAGGTTGGTTCAAGGGGGATAACGCGAGAAGGAAAAGGTTTAGAGGTAACAAACAATGAGGGGAGAAGAAAGTCAAGATAGTTGGTATTTCATGGTTTTATATAAAACACTATTAGTGAAGATAAGAAGAAAAAAAACATTTTAATAATGTGACTAACGCAATTCTAACCAAAGTTCTAGGCTTCTTGTCGGGTTATCCTAACAATGGTATTAGTGGTTCTATCATCTATGACACTTGATGTTGAAATGAATATAACCCAAAGTTATTATGAACATCATGCCCTTTATGTGTTGAAAGGCAATTGGATTTTTTATGTATGATTGAAATTTGATCAGTTGCACTTTCACGGCAGCAGGTGGGGCGAGACAACATTGGGCGGTGGAAGCAGGGGTCGGAGGTGTCGTAATGGTGGCCTGAGAAAACCTAATAGGAGAATGGGAAAATATTGTCCAATGATGACTTGAAGGATGACCTGGAAAATATGATAATTAAATTAAATTAGATAATGACGTGGAAAAGGTTTTGTTACAATTCTGGCATCGACCTAATCTTCCACATGAGATTTAATCTCATAGGGATTTTAGGTGTTCATTTAGCCAAGTGCTACTTCAGCTTAATTATTGGCTATGGCCAAACCATTAAATCTGTTTCCTTTTTTTTGGAATAGCGGCCGTATTCACCCATGTTCATAAAAGGCTATGGGATATGTGTACCACATGTGGTACCCAATTTCTCTATCATATCATCGTCACCTCAGCAACCACACCACCACCACACCACATCATCTCTAGGAAATACCCAACACACCATTTTATTCCATTAAATTTTAAATAAAATAAAAAAGAAAATACTCATCAACCAATCACACCCCTCCACCTCACCCCCCACAGGCGTTATACCCCGTCGCTAGCATGCCTCCTCTACCACACCAACCCCCCACGCCGTTAGGGGGGGGGGGGGGATGGTGTTTGCCTTTTCTTCCACGGTGTGGCCTTGCCACCTCACCACCACACCAATGCAATATTGGCCCATACCGTGTGGCCTAAGAACAAATGATAAATCATCAAACGGTTGGCCACCATTGTTATTCTCAAATCTTGATAGATAGATTCTGTACCTCTTTTGTTGTACTTGTGTCATGTCATTCGTGCAAGGTACTCCATCAAACATCTCGATTTTGTCCTGTTATTTGATTCATAATTTTCTTATGTTTTGTCCCCATTGAACTCCTTCCTAAAATGATTTCATTTACAATATTATTTTAAAAAATTATATTGATTTCTACTAAATCTTCATAATTTATTCTCTTGCCCATAAAATAATTGACATGTATAATCTACTTATTTACTTTCACAATCTTATTATTTGATTTGAACACTTTTATTAATCAAATTAGTATAAAAATAAGTAAAAATATATAGTAGAAAAGTAACTTCATTTCCCTATAATTTTCATTGGTGAAATGCATTACTTCTAGTAAGGTACTATCATTAAAAATGATGTGATTATATGTACTTGTACGTTGTACATGGTATCTTTTGGACATGTTTCTGTCAATTTCAGTGCTCTATTCTCTATAATCCATGGGTTTTTTTTTTTCTTTTCACATTGGTTTTTGTTAGCATTGTTGTGTTGTCTATTTGTTTGTCGTTTGTAAGTCATGACTCATGAAGCACCAATTTATTCCGTCCAGAACTTGTCTATTACTTATGACTAAATTAACTATGTATCAAATTCACACTTTCTATAGCGTTATCTTTATATCTTGGGTGCTTTTGTCATCTAAAAATTATGAAAAAATAACGTTACAATAATGGAAGATCAAGATTTGTTATAAGAATACAAAACCCAAATTTAGGAAAACAATAACCAACAACTTTTACCTCTAATCATACACTACCACTATAACTTGTACACAACGTCATCGATATTTGACATAATAAGATATGAAATGGTCACTCGATACTCAAGTATAATTATGCCTTTGTAAACTTCAAAAATGGAACATGAAGATATAAAAATAAAATACATAGGCTATAATTGATAATGTACTGATTACAAAGCATAGGAAGCAACCTTGAGCATATACAATTTGTTTTCCCACATTTGTTTGTAAGTATTGTATATTAATTTATTTGTTATTTAATTTGATTGATGGTGGAACATCCATGCTAATCTGACAAATCCTTGCTGTGAGCGGTGTTGCCGGATCTTGGTCGCCGTAGAAGCTCGATCAGCGTCTCCGCCTGTCCGGCCAACCAAATAATTATTAAACCAATAATCCATCTTAAAACGACAAAACCACACACATCACCCCACTAATAATAAACTTTCTCTTTTTCTTTTTAAAAGATATATAAAGATCTTTGAGTCTTACACGTTATTTAGTTGAGATATTTGCTTCAGAAAAATAGGTTAAACAATTAATAAACGAACTGCATTTTTTTCTTTTTCTTGTTAAAATATATTAAATACAGAACTAAATATCACACAATATCTCCAATGAAATACTCGTATGAACCTATCACATCTCGGTGATATAGAGTATAGACAGCCCATACAAATTCTTAATTGCTAATATACTCCCTCCGTCCCTAAATAAAGTTCTCATTTATCCTTCAAGTTTTGTCCCTAAATAAAGTTCTCATTTCTCAAACATAATGGTCCCACTTAATATAATAATATTATTACCAATACTTTCACCACTAACTATCTCTTTAAAACACTTTCTCTCTCCAATCAAACCTTATATTTTAATCAAAAGTAATATCAAATACCCCACCACTAATTATCTCCTAAAATATTGTGCCCAACACAAATGAGAACTTTTATTTAATGACAGAGGCCAGAGGGATACTTATGCATAGCTAATAATACGAATATATTCTCTAAATGTATATAATAATAATATATTGTATCTTTATTTTATTTTTATTTAAAATATTTTTGTCTTTATTTTTTTGAGTAAAATATTTTCAAATTTTGATAATGTCTTTATACATCCAATTTTTTGCAACGTAGTTCTTTAATATAACTCGTATTTTCTTAATAAATAAGTCAAATATTCTACATAAAATGATGAAATTCACCAACAATACATAAATTTTTATAAATAACTACTAACTAATATAAAAATAAACTAATGCATTTTTTCTAACTAACAAAAATATCTAAAAAGACTTTTAATTTCTTATAAATAACTACTAACTAATATAAAAATAAGTTAATGCCTTTTTTCTAACTAACAAAAATATCTAAAAAGACTTTTAAGGTTGTAGATTAAGAAAATACATGCAGACAAAATCAATATGATAAAACAATTTAACATGGTGCAACTATTTGATTGTGTACAACGAAATATATGAATCTAGATTAAAATATTTAAAATAAAAAAAGTGTAGTGATTTCTTTTTAAATCATTAATACAGAAAGTCAATTAGTAAAATATAAAAATATTCATAAAGTAGTAAAGATGGAGTAAATTAGTTACCTTTTGTTTAGCTCGATTGGTACCGGACTGCGACAGGGCGACGAGCGGCGGAATCGCTCCTTCACGGGCCACCATAGTACGGTAGACCACACTTTCATCACATGTCTGCAACAATATCACAACCGCTATCTCCTTTTGCCTTTGTGATCCAACCTCTATAATCTCTACCAATACCGGAATCCCTCCTTCCTCCACTAACGCCGCCCTAGCCTCCGCCGTAGACACCAAAATACTCATCACAAATGCCGATTTATCCACCATATTTGACACAAAATCCGCCATAAGTTCCACCAACGGCTTCATGATTCCAGCCTGTACAGCTCGAATTTTATTCTCTTTCACCGAACACAACGAATACAACGCCGTTGACGCGTCTTTTTTGCCGCGAATGCTTCCGGTTTCTAGAAGGTTCACGAGTAACGGGATCGCTCCAGACTGCCCGATCGCTGATTTGTTTTCGTCTAATTGAGATAAACGGAGGAGAGCACACGCCGCGTTTTCCTTCGCCGTTGATGTTCCGATCTTCAACGCTTTAACGAGCGGTCGGATTGCTCCAGAAGAAGCTAACAGCTCTTTGTTTTCATCGCATAGAGATAAATTCAAAATCGCTGTAACTCCGTACTCTTGAAGCTGCAGATCGGAGGATGAGATTAACGAAATCAACGGCCGGATTGCTCCAGCTCTTGCGATCTTCAATCTGTTTTCCGATTTGTTCTTCGCTAACAAACGTAGCTCCATAGCTGCTTGCTTCTGATCATCAACTGAATCAGATTCGAGACCCTCCACGAGCTGTTGGATTAGATTGTCTGAGTTTTCAGTAGCGCAGGAGAGGAGAAGTCGGCGGCTCTCCGACGAAGTAGTTGGGAATTCACCTGATCGGTCGCTGTTACAATCACTGAAAGCGGTGGAATCATCATTTGTGACGTTACTGAAATTCCGTCCCATATATGAGAAATTTGTCCGGATTTCCGTCGCCATCATTGGAAACTCAACCGGAAATTGGAAATCCGAAAACGGATTATGAGTGAGTGATTGATTAATTTGGTAATAATTTAGGTTAAAGGACACCCTGTACGGTTTCAGAAGGCAGATTGAAGTAGTGATATAGAAGAGGCGAGATGAACATCGGGATAGGGGGCCAGGGAGACACGTGGACAACCGTATCCAATCCCAGTTCAGCAAACACGTGTGAAGGGGTGTACTCTTTCTCTATAAACGCGTGCATGGAAGAACCTTCGCTAACTTTTAGACACATACTACATTACAATATTACATAGTTTGTGTTTTCGAAAAGGAGATAATGATTTTTAAAACGAAAAAATAACCTAATATTGTGCATATGACTAAAATGCATGTATGATGTTGTATTATAATACATATTCATAGTTTTATGTTCTTGAAGCAACAAACCAAGTTGTGAATATTAAATAAGGTCCAAATAACTAATGAGTTTGAGTTGCAAAATAAGTTCTAGAATATTCCCAATTGCGTACACCATTTAGTAGTCAATAAACAAATTAGTATTTGTACCATTAAATGAAATAGTGCTTAGTCCATGTGATAAACAAATAAAAACATGTAAAACGTCTACAAATAAAATAAACAAACGGTAGTTCATCCTTCTAATATGAAAGAGGTGAAATATAAATAGTCATAGATCTACCTTAATATAACAGTTGGATAAACCTATTTATTTCAAATCGTTTCATAATTTTTGAAATTTGACTCAAACTTGATTTATATCAGCAAAACAGAAGCTTGACAATGAGTCAATCATATACCATATTTTGTTGCAAAGAATTATTCTGTTCTGTTTGCGGTGCTACGAAGCATCCGAAAAGACAATAATCTAGTTAAAAATATACAATAGATAACGAATATGATTGAGATTTTCGAATTAATAAAATTTTATGATAAAGCAAATACACAACTATTGACCGCAAAATTTTAATGGCTGGAAATAAATAAACAATATCTGTTACACATATTTGAGCCTTGATGACCAAACATATGGTATTTGCCCATAACTTTTGACCAAATTCAGAATAAATACGACGGTTCTTCGACTATTGACTTGATGTTAATTCTGTTTAAATTCAATTTAGATCTCAAATAAATTCTCTTCAGCACATATATGCGTATGCGCAAGAGAAACAGATATTCAAAAATAGTCCATAAATCGTCAAGACTCGGTCAGCAACATACAAGTCCAAGATGACAATATCTAATTGCTATTTTGGGATAAATTTGTCCTTTCACCAACACTAAGATAAAATGAACAAGTGGTGTTAACTCAGAATCACATCAACATTGACACACCTCCGCCAATAATACTTCTTCAATTTTTTTCTATATATACATACACATACTGTAACACCCCGAGACCCGGTATGATATTTTAATAATATTTGTAAGTATTATTTATTATTTTTCTATTTTATAGGATTTTATTAGAATTATTTGAATTTTTTGTATTTTTAACCACGGGGTTAAAAATTAGCAAATACTGAGATAGATATATATTAGAATGATTTTTATATATCTATGTTCTCTTTTGAACAAGGGTTCCAACGGTATTTTCAGATTTAAAAACAGAGGTCGTTTAGGGTTCCGAATTAAACATCGAAATTTTAGTATTATACCGATAAAAATGAATTTTGGTCAGCTCCAGCTGCCCCTTCAAGCTGACCACGTTTTTGTCTTGGGCTAAATCAGAATTGTTCTTATCTCAATCTCATTTCCACGCTCGTTCTCTGCTCTTTTTCGTTACACACTCAAAACACACACATAACTTGATTTCTTCAACTTTCTTCAAATTGGAACTTGAAACCTTGGAGATTCTTAATCCTAATTTCGTTTTTAACATCATAATCAAGTAAGTAAGCTTATTTTCATAACTAGGGTTTAGTTTCTTGAATTTTGAAGAATTAGGGTTTTGGTGTTCTTGAGGATTCTTGATCTAAAACTAAAATTGATTGATTATCTAGGGTTTATGGTGCTAGAGAAGTTGTATATATATGTTTAATTCCTAATAGACACCCTAATCTGGTGTATTGTTCATAAATCACCATTGGAGGTGATTTATGAAGAAGATGAAGTGATCATAATTACTTGGAATTGAGTTTTATGTATGAATTGTTATCTTAAACTAATTTGGTTAGGTATTGGTTAATAAATTGAGATTGAAATATGATTTGTAACAAGAATTTGTAGAAATTTCAATATAAAGTTAGTGTTTGGCAAAATTTGGTGGGATTTTTGATTTAGTCAAAAATCTAGGAATTTGACTTAGTTATATGATCATGATAACCATAAATGATTAAATTTGTATGTATTGACATGATAGTTAATACTTGGAAATGATTGAGATGGAAAAGTGGGTCATTTTGACCCATTTGGATATTTGTTAATTAAAGTGGGCCTATTTGACCCGTTTGGGTATTCTTTTAATTAAAGTGGGCCTATTTGACCCGTTTGGGTATTCTTTTAATTAAAGTGGGCCTATTTGACCCGTTTGGGTATTCTTATAATTAAAGTGGGCCTATTTGACCCGTTTGGGCATTTTGTTAATTAAAGTGGGTCTATTTGACCCGTTTAGGTATTCTTTTAATTAAAGTGGGCCTATTTGACCCGTTTGGGTATTCTTTTAATTAAAGTGGGCCTATTTGACCCGTTTGGGTATTCTTTTAATTAAAGTGGGCCTAATTGACCCGTTTGGGTATTTTTAATTAATTAAAGTGGGTTTTTTGACCCATTTGGGTAAAATTGAATAATTTTACAAGAATAAATCGGGTTTGACTTTTGTAAGTCAAAATGTCAAATTGGGGGTTATATAAGTGCAAGTTTTGGATTGTATACATGTTGTTATGATATTATAGTGTATTGTATAGTTTTGCACATTTCGGGTCAAATCGGTTATTAATTCGGGTGTTTATTTGTGTTGCAGGAAAGGGTAAAGGAACTCAGTAACATAAGATCACTGAGTATCAAGGAGCTTTTGCTAAGGTGAGTGGATTTATAACCATTAGATAGTATAACTTGCAATGGTTTCAGGTTCCACTTGGGTTAGTGCAGAATATGCAAGATTTTTTATCTGCATAATTGTTTTCGATACGGTTCTTGTTTCGGTGTTAGTTAATTCGGTTGTTATGTGTAATTAACTGCAATATGCGCATGATACACGGAAAGAGGTCAGCCCGTGCAGTTAGTGGCTGAGCATCGTTAGCTATTGGAGACAATACCAGGACTCCTTGGACACGGGTAGGTCGAGGAGCACTGGTATTGTACCAAGTAGCTTAGGGCTATCGGTAAACTGTTGTTGGGCCGACAACAGTTGTGAGTTGGGCCGAACCGCCGTTCCTCTGGTTATTTGCTAATTAAAGGGTGTTATTTGTAGAGGGTGTTATCTTAAATTGTTGTGGTTGTGCAATTTAATGTTTATAATTTCATTCACTTAGCGTTATGCTAATCCCTCTCTTGTTGACTCTTTACAGGTTTGACTGGGTGAATCTTAGAGTCGGGGTTTGAAGGAAAGTTTTGTCAATTACTCTGATATTTTGGTAAAATGGTCAAGCCTTGGATTTAGTAACACCGGATATTTTTATAATAGTTTAAGTTGGTTTGTAAATTATTAATGGTTGGTAAGTCTTTTGATAAACTGTATTAGTTGGGATTGCTTCCGTTAGGTTAAAATGTTTGTTTATTTTTAAAAAAAGAAAAAAAAAATGGCTTAAATTTTGGGGTGTTACAGTTTGGTATCAGAGCAAGATTTAGCAATGATTGCACCGTGAGTGTAGCATTCCTAAATCTTGGCTTGAGTTTTGACAAACATTCCTTCTTGGGTGAGGGTTAGTTGATAAGTGAATTAGTTGGTAGAGGTTAGTATAGAATTTACTAACGGATAATCAAAACTAAATGTTTGTGAGATGTTGTGTATGATACAGATATGGCTGACCGTGGTGAAATTCCAGTGACCCAACCGACCAAAGAGACAAGTAATGTGGGTAATTCTGGGGATAGTAATACCGATAAAGAAGAATATATTGCAAGAATGGAAAGCCGTATGGAAGGGATGCAAAGAACGATTGATGAATTACAAAATCGACCAAATCCACCACCCCAATACTATTATCCTTATCCACCACAAGGCACTGTACAACAACCTTTTCAATCTTTACAAAAACCACCATGTACCTACAAACAATTCCTTGATTGTAAACCATCTGAATACCCGGGTAGTACAAACCCGACAGTTACATTAAATTGGTTAAGGGATATGGAAATAGCCCTTGATGCTTGTAGTTGTGAGGATCATTTGAAAGTGAAGTATGCTTCAAGAATGATGAAGGAAGATGCAAGGGTTTGGTGGGATACTTGGACTAAGCATTACTCACCAGATGAGTTAAATGGGATAGGGTGGGGAGAATTTCGTCAAAGAGTTTGTGATCATTACTGTAGTACTTTTGAAATGAACAAAATTAGAAAGGAATTTATGAGTTTACAGATGAATGAACGTATGTCGGTGGAAGATTTAATTAAACAATTCAATGATAAGTTAAGATTTGTGAAAGATTGGGTACCTGATGAGCGAGCACAAGTACAACATTTTGTTGAAGCTTTATTACCGGCATATAGGGGAACGGTTAGAACTGCAAGTACATTAACTCAGGCATTTACTATAGCCAAATCAGCTGAAGCCGATAGCAAAGCTCAAGAAAGAATGATCAGGGATAAAGTAGCTACTCAGAGATCTAGATTTGATCAATCCAGTTCCCAACAAAGCAGAAAATGGCAAGGGAATCAGAAACAAAGTTCTCAAGGTTCTAACGTTCGAAGCCAAACTAGTGCCGGTTCGAGTCAGAAGTCTCAATGGTGTAATAAGTGCAAGTCTTCTCATTATGGGGCTTGTACTATTCAAACAATGAGGTGTTTGAGGTGCGGTCAACATGGGCATGAAACGAAAGATTGTAGGCTCCCGAGAAATGTTTGTTGGAACTGTCAGAAAGAAGGTCATAGGGCGGGAGATTGTCCATCTGGTAGAAGAACGGGTTCGGGGTCGGTAGGTGGGTCTATGTCATCCACGGGTCAGAAAAGGAAGAACCCCCCTCCACCTGAAGGGCGAGCATTTCAGATGACGGTGGAAGATGCAACTACCACCGATGACGTTATTACCGGTATGTTCTTGATAAATAATATACCTGCTCGCGTATTATTTGATTCTGGAGCTAACCGTTCTTTTATATCTGTGAATTTTTATGATAAATTGGGTTTACCTGCTACTGTTGTGTCTCACTCTTTAGAGATAGAAGTAGCCGATGGTAAGGTGGTTCCGGTCACATCATCTGTGTCCAGAGCATATATTGATATAGATGGCGTTAAATTTATCACTTCCTTGTTGTTAATGCCAATATCTGGCTTTGATGTAGTCCTTGGTATGGATTGGTTGAGTACCAATAGAGCTAGTATAAAATGTCATAAGAAATTGATTTCTTTTCCTTTATCGGACGGGTCACATGTAGTGGCTCGTGGTGATCGGGTTAATTCTTCTTTTCCGATCATTTCATTTATGAAAGCCAGGAAATCCTTGGCTAAAGGGTGTGAGTCTTTTCTAGCTTATGCTGTTGATACCCGAAAAGAAAAACAGGTGGTTCGTGATATCCGGGTGGTTTCAGAATACCCGGAGGTTTTTCCCGATGATTTACCTGGGTTACCTCCTATTCGGGAGGTAGAATTCAAAATTGATTTGGTTCCGGGAGCCAATCCCGTGGCTCGGGCTCCGTATCGGTTGGCACCTTCAGAAATCCGTGAAATGATGACTCAGATTCAGGAGTTACTCGACAAAGGCTTTATTCGACCGAGTTCCTCACCTTGGGGAGCTCCGGTATTATTTGTAAAGAAAAAGGATGGTACTCTCCGTATGTGTATTGATTACCGGGAGTTGAATAAACGAACACTGAAGAACAAATATCCGTTACCTCGAATCGATGACTTTTTCGATCAGTTACAAGGTTCTTCTTGTTATTTAAAAATTGATTTACGATCCGGGTATCATCAAGTTCGTGTTCATGAAGACGATGTTCATAAGACGGCTTTTCGAACTCGATACGGTCATTATGAGTTTTTAGTTATGCCGTTTGGGTTAACAAATGCCCCGGCAATATTCATGGATCTTATGAATCGGGTGTGTCGACCATTTCTAGATAAATTTGTAATCGTTTTTATTGACGATATATTGATATACTCAAAAACCGAATCAGATCACGAAGAACATTTAAGACAAGTTTTAGATACTTTGAAGCGGGAACAACTTTATGCTAAGTTTTCAAAGTGTGAGTTTTGGTTACGGGAGGTGCAGTTTTTAGGTCATGTTATTTGTGCTGACGGGGTTAAAGTAGATCCGGCCAAAATTACCGCAGTTATGAATTGGAATGCACCAAAGACACCATCAGAAATTAAGAGTTTTCTTGGGTTGGCGGGTTATTACCGACGATTTATCAAAGATTTTTCAAAGATTGCGGGCCCGTTGACCAAGTTGACCCGTAAAGATGTACCGTATCGGTGGAGTGACGAACAAGAAAATGCATTTCAAACTTTAAAGAATTTATTATGTCAAGCTCCAATTCTCGCGTTACCGGAGGGTTCGGAAGACTTTATTGTATATTGTGATGCTTCATTCTCGGGTTTGGGTTGTGTACTTATGCAACGAGATCGGGTGATAGCTTATGCTTCAAGACAGTTAAAGACACACGAAAGAAACTACCCAACACACGATCTCGAATTGGCGGCGGTTATTTTTGCATTAAAGTTGTGGAGACATTATCTCTACGGAACGAAATGTATTATTTGTACCGACCACAAAAGTTTACAGTATGTGTTTACTCAGAAAGATTTAAATATGAAACAAAGACGGTGGCTAGAATTAATCAAAGATTATGATTGTGAAATTCGATATCATCCCGGGAAAGCCAATATAGTCGCTGATGCATTAAGTCGTAAAGAAAATTCAGATAATATACGATTTATGCGAATGGAGATCGTCTCTGATTTGATTGATCGATTGAAGATATGTCAATTAGAAGCTTTAAAGAATGAAAACCTGAAGTGTGAAATAATGCTTAAAAGAAAAGATGAATTAGTTGACGATTCTCGAGGATTAAAAACATTTCAATCACGGGTTTGGGTTCCTTTACTTGGGGGTCTTCGGGATTTGATTTTAACAGAGGCCCACAAGTCACGGTTATCGGTTCACCCGGGAAGTACTAAAATGTATAATGATTTAAAAGTATTATATTGGTGGCCGACTTTGAAATCAGATGTGGCACAATTTGTAGAAAAGTGTCATATTTGTGCACAGGTCAAAGCTGAACATCAGAAACCGTACGGATCTTTGAAACAATTAGAAATTCCCGAGTGGAAATGGGATAATATCACAATGGATTTTGTGACTAAATTACCACGTACACAAAAAGGTCACGATATGATTTGGATTGTGGTAGATCGGTTGACTAAAAGTGCTCATTTTCTAGCTATTAACGAGACAGATTCGCTCGGAAAGTTAGCACAAGTTTATATTAATGAGATTGTATCTCGACACGGTGTACCGCTATCGATAGTTTCTGATCGGGATCCAAGATTTGTATCAAAATTTTGGAATAGTTTACAACGAGAATTGGGTACACGGGTAAATTTGAGTACAGCTTATCATCCGCAGACAGACGGTCAATCGGAGAGGACGATTCAGACTCTCGAAGATATGTTACGAGCGTGTGTTTTAGAATATGGTGGTTCTTGGGATTCTCACTTACCGTTGATTGAATTTGCTTACAATAATTCTTATCACTCGAGTATCAAGATGCCACCATATGAGATGTTATATGGTAGGCGATGTCGAACTCCCACGTGTTGGTTAGAAGCGGGGGAGAAACAATTTGCGGGTCCCGAGATCGTCCAAATGACCGCAGATAAAGTGGCGATTGCTCGGGAAAAGTTAAAAGCCGCCCGTGATAGGCAAAAGATGTACGCAGATCCAAAACGAAGACCGGTGACTTTTGAGGTTAACGAGATGGTATACTTAAAGGTTTCACCTTGGAAAGGGGTAATTCGATTCGGGAAACAAGGGAAACTAGCACCGAGGTATATTGGGCCATTCCGTATTAGTCGGGTTGTTAATGATCAGTCGGTTACTTTAGATTTACCACCGGAATTATCGGGAATCCATGACACTTTCAATGTATGTTATTTGAGGAAATGTAATCCTGAGATTATAGATCAAGTGTTACCGGTTCGGGAATTGAAGGTTGATTCGAAGAAACGGTTAGTTGAAGAACCGGTAGAACTATTAGATCGAAAGGTAACTAAATTGCGTAAGAAACAAATTCCAATGGTATTGGTTAAGTGGAAACATAGTCTCGGTGCGGATATGACATGGGAAACTGAGGCGGAGATGAGGGATCGCTACCCGGCTTTATTTGACCGAGTAGAGATTCCGGGGACGGAATCTTCCTAAGGGGGAAGATTTGTAACACCCCGAGACCCGGTATGATATTTTAATAATATTTGTAACTATTATTTATTATTTTTCTATTTTATAGGATTTTATTAGAATTATTTGAATTTTTTGTATTTTTAACCACGGGGTTAAAAATTAGCAAATACTGAGATAGATATATATTAGAATGATTTTTATATATCTATGTTCTCTTTTGAACAAGGGTTCCAACGGTATTTTCAGATTTAAAAACAGAGGTCGTTTAGGGTTCCGAATTAAACATCGAAATTTTAGTATTATACCGATAAAAATGAATTTTGGTCAGCTCCAGCTGCCCCTTCAAGCTGACCACGTTTTTGTCTTGGGCTAAATCAGAATTGTTCTTATCTCAATCTCATTTCCACGCTCGTTCTCTGCTCTTTTTCGTTACACACTCAAAACACACACATAACTTGATTTCTTCAACTTTCTTCAAATTGGAACTTGAAACCTTGGAGATTCTTAATCCTAATTTCGTTTTTAACATCATAATCAAGTAAGTAAGCTTATTTTCATAACTAGGGTTTAGTTTCTTGAATTTTGAAGAATTAGGGTTTTGGTGTTCTTGAGGATTCTTGATCTAAAACTAAAATTGATTGATTATCTAGGGTTTATGGTGCTAGAGAAGTTGTATATATATGTTTAATTCCTAATAGACACCCTAATCTGGTGTATTGTTCATAAATCACCATTGGAGGTGATTTATGAAGAAGATGAAGTGATCATAATTACTTGGAATTGAGTTTTATGTATGAATTGTTATCTTAAACTAATTTGGTTAGGTATTGGTTAATAAATTGAGATTGAAATATGATTTGTAACAAGAATTTGTAGAAATTTCAATATAAAGTTAGTGTTTGGCAAAATTTGGTGGGATTTTTGATTTAGTCAAAAATCTAGGAATTTGACTTAGTTATATGATCATGTTAACCATAAATGATTAAATTTGTATGTATTGACATGATAGTTAATACTTGGAAATGATTGAGATGGAAAAGTGGGTCATTTTGACCCATTTGGATATTTGTTAATTAAAGTGGGCCTATTTGACCCGTTTGGGTATTCTTTTAATTAAAGTGGGCCTATTTGACCCGTTTGGGTATTCTTTTAATTAAAGTGGGCCTATTTGACCCGTTTGGGTATTCTTATAATTAAAGTGGGCCTATTTGACCCGTTTGGGCATTTTGTTAATTAAAGTGGGTCTATTTGACCCGTTTAGGTATTCTTTTAATTAAAGTGGGCCTATTTGACCCGTTTGGGTATTCTTTTAATTAAAGTGGGCCTATTTGACCCGTTTGGGTATTCTTTTAATTAAAGTGGGCCTAATTGACCCGTTTGGGTATTTTTAATTAATTAAAGTGGGTTTTTTGACCCATTTGGGTAAAATTGAATAATTTTACAAGAATGAATCGGGTTTGACTTTTGTAAGTCAAAATGTCAAATTGGGGGTTATATAAGTGCAAGTTTTGGATTGTATACATGTTGTTATGATATTATAGTGTATTGTATAGTTTTGCACATTTCGGGTCAAATCGGTTATTAATTCGGGTGTTTATTTGTGTTGCAGGAAAGGGTAAAGGAACTCAGTAACATAAGATCACTGAGTATCAAGGAGCTTTTGCTAAGGTGAGTGGATTTATAACCATTAGATAGTATAACTTGCAATGGTTTCAGGTTCCACTTGGGTTAGTGCAGAATATGCAAGATTTTTTATCTGCATAATTGTTTTCGATACGGTTCTTGTTTCGGTGTTAGTTAATTCGGTTGTTATGTGTAATTAACTGCAATATGCGCATGATACACGGAAAGAGGTCAGCCCATGCAGTTAGTGGCTGAGCATCGTTAGCTATTGGAGAAAATACCAGGACTCCTTGGACACGGGTAGGTCGAGGAGCACTGGTATTGTACCAAGTAGCTTAGGGCTATCGGTAAACTGTTGTTGGGCCGACAACAGTTGTGAGTTGGGCCGAACCGCCGTTCCTCTGGTTATTTGCTAATTAAAGGGTGTTATTTGTAGAGGGTGTTATCTTAAATTGTTGTGGTTGTGCAATTTAATGTTTATAATTTCATTCACTTAGCGTTATGCTAATCCCTCTCTTGTTGACTCTTTACAGGTTTGACTGGGTGAATCTTAGAGTCGGGGTTTGAAGGAAAGTTTTGTCAATTACTCTGATATTTTGGTAAAATGGTCAAGCCTTGGATTTAGTAACACCGGATATTTTTATAATAGTTTAAGTTGGTTTGTAAATTATTAATGGTTGGTAAGTCTTTTGATAAACTGTATTAGTTGGGATTGCTTCCGTTAGGTTAAAATGTTTGTTTATTTTTAAAAAAAGAAAAAAAAAATGGCTTAAATTTTGGGGTGTTACACATACACTTATATACACACTCATAGACCGATGAAGCAAGTGAAAAACCCATGACAACAATGTCGGTTTGGAGATAAGACTGACGAGGACCGGTGGCACGGGCCTAACAAGGTGACTAAGGTCCAAATGACATCAAATATGTAAAATAATAAGTGGTACAGTACAGTAACTATTTTATGATCTTAAAGTCAAATATGTGAATAGTATCATGGCAAACGTGTTTACCTTTCTTAGAGTTCCAAACATAACGTAGCATAGTTATATACAGATTAAGTAAGAAATTCAAGGATTAAAGTCGTATGGAAATTTGGCAAAATTTAATCACTCCAATTATCCTCATCAGCTGCAGAAGCCTGCCCTGTTCTCCTATCACATTCATCCTGCAAAGTGCAAACCAATCAAGACTCTTTACCTCAATCAAGTGTAACTTTAATTTGGATATCATATGATTCATATCAATCAAATATTTGCCAAAAAAGAACAAAGAAAAAGAAAAAAGTGGCAAGCACATACCAGTTGTTCAGAAATTAACTTGGGAGGAGACCAAGTAAGGATTTGTCTGTCATTACCACCTGTGTATAGTTCCTGTTATAGAACCACAAAGAATAACCTTTTATTATTTTAAATTCTTTTATGATTACTTCCTGTATATGAAATAAATTAATATTTTATACGAAGAAATTAGGAATCAGAGACCTGATCATGGGTGCTATACCAACAACAGTTTACATTCTCATAGTGTCCTTCAAGTGTCATACTTGTTTTCCCCGACCACACATCAAATGCCTACACCATGCAAATATACATATTTAAGATAATATTTCTTTAAAATAGTTTTATATCATTAAATTACATACTTTTACAGATGTCATGCATGGAAGAAACACCATAGCCGAATCTTGAGTCACAGCCAACTGTATCCCCTTGCTACTTTGCAGTCTCACTATCTCATAGTGGACAAGCGTATTGCATCCAGATTCTATGTCCCACAATCTTAACCTTGAATCAGACCCTAATCATATTTCCAAAATTAATATTAAGCCTATATTATTTAGTAAACAAACCTATTAATCAGAAATATTATCCAATTTTCACACCTGCACTAAAAAGATACATGCCATCTTCAGTCGTTTTCAATCCTGTAACTGCACCATAATGAGCAGTAGCTCGATCTTGACTCGATAACAAGCCTGGATGTAATCTCTGTTTACCATATCCTTTTGCATGTTTTAGAATTTTACTCTTTCCAGAAGCCACTTTTTTTTGTGAAACGGTTTTAGAAGTTGAAGCCTGATGAAAAACATATATCAAATGATCGTAAAACTCTATATCTATAAAGAACGGATTGTTATTGCAAAAAAACTGAACCTTAGTAGTGGATTTTTCAAGTAAAGGTGGTCGTCTTCCAAGCTGAGAGTGAGATTGATCTAAAACAGAAAAACATCCTGCACGTCTAATGTCCCAAAACCGTATTGCTCCATCACAGCCACCTGTCATTAGAATCCATTCACTAGAAGTTGACCATTCCACTGACATTACTCCATCTGTCATTAAAAAGAATCCATGTGTATAATCATAATTTATAAAGATAGAATCTTTATGTTTGGAATAATATTAGCATACCACGATGACCAGATAACGTGTGAGCAAATGCCCCTGAAGCCATATCACAAAGCCGAACCTGATGAGGTGTATGTAATACGTGTGTTAGTAGTAGTCTTTGTCTTTCAAAAAATAAATTAAAAATACTAAAAGAATTAAACCTGAACATCTTCAGTTGCAGCAGCAATAAGCATGTGAGATGTAGCTAATGAAGACATTGCTGTCCTATACACCTTTCCCGGCATTTTAAAATCCATCACCGTCTAATAATTCAGTTTAAACATTGTGAATTTGTGATTGAGTAAATAAAGGATCGTATATTCGTGTTAATATGTGATACCTGTGTAGTATTTGTATCCCAAACATTGATGTGATGATCATATGAACCTGTGACAAAAAGGCCAGTATCAACTGGATACCATATGGCTGTTGAAATGGCATATTTATGTCCATTTTGGTGTTGTTTATCGATGAGTAGTATAGGTTTATGCTTAGAAATCAGACCATTTCCTTCAAAGTCTGTTGCACGTTGAATATCGTATACAGCAAGTGATGCATCTGATGCTCCAGATATTAAGTATCTTCCCTCTGTCAAATCAACCTGATATAATCATCAATTACTATCATTCTAGTAAGATCATATGCTAATGATTTTGTTGTTTAATGCATACACAATTACACATCTACCACTTTCGTGTAACATAAGTTTTAACTCCATTCCAGTACTAGCTAAACTGTCAAAAGATTGAAGAATAAAATGGCCTAATGCTTTTCCCTAATCCTGTTATCACTATTATAAAGTCATGTCATTAGCTACAAAAGCTAAAAATCTCTATTCTAATTCTAAAAACTACAGTTCTTACAAATCACGTCTGCAACTTAGCGTTTAAGCCAAATTTAACATAATCACAGAGTTTGCTCAGACACTTGGAGGTATTAAATCCACATATAACGGTTGCCAGCATGTGTCCAAGTGTTTAACATAACGTAATTAATTAATTTCCTTGTTTATATGGAAAAAGTTTCCTTTTGAATAAAGAAGTAATACACAAAAGTCAAATAATTAACAAAGAATAAACACCTGTAGTGTATTAATGGAGCCACGGTGAGGAGAAACGATCTCTTTGTGATTAGAAAGTTGGAGAGATGAAGCTCTATTCGATCGAATACGATTGATGAAGGAATTAGGTCGTAATTTTCCCGATTCTCTATCTCCGATCTTCTTCCACATTCTCCTCGCATCTTTTTCTTGCTATTACCGCCAATCGATTGTTTGATTGAATCAGAACCAGATCTCTGTGATATGAGTTGTGAATTCTAGAGACTGAAATGAAGGATTTTGGTGAAGTCAATAGAAAGAGAGAGCAGTAACGTGAGAGCGAGGTTTGCTGTTGAAGAGGATGATCAAGTTCCACTTAAATGGGCCGAGATAACACAACAGCCCAATTGGTTTGTTCCACGTTTTAGCCTTATAGTCTTCTATAGACGCCAAAAGTAATTCTGTAGAAGTAAGTGTAAATCCAATTCCTTTTAACCATTTGGCTAACCAGTAACCACAATATTTAGATCACTCTTAACAGTGACGGAAACACTAACACCGTCAGTTATTATCAAATCAGAGATACGCAGCTCACCCTCCAATTAATATTAAATTGACATATGTATACCAACAATACATCTTCCCTTTAATTTTTTGAGACACACCACTACAAATACACACACAAAATACCCCTATGTGCCCCACCCCACCAACCGATCCATCCCCTCCTTCCCGTCCCCAAACTCACGCCACCAAACCGACGCCACCACTGATCCCTCCGTGCCAATGGTTGCATTCCGTCACTTTTGGAGAAGTCCCCACTGACGACAACCACTGGCAGTGGTCTTAGAGTCATGGTTAATAACCATTTGATTGATTTAGAAGTTACATATTTGATCCTTTCATATATTAACATTATTTACCATATTACTAATTCTTCCTTTATTAGTATTTTTTGGTTTAAGATCAAGCAGGTAGACTGGTTTAGCATGATTTTTCAGATATCCGTAAACACACCTATTAAAATTGGTTTTTGGTTAATATTATCTCCATGAGTATAGCTCAAGTTTGCATAATGAAGACATCAAACCATTAATTAAGAGAAATAATATTGATGTTTATGATTTGTATTTACTTTATGATACTACTCACTATATGGTAACATGTGTAATTTATTAATTCACTTCTCTCATATCATCATTTAATTTTGACACTTGTTATAATCAAGTCAGTAGACACATAATTAAGATAAAAATACTAGTACCAATACCATTTCTCTTAATTATATCTTATGTTAGGGTGGTCAAATTGAGCTTTAACTCGTTTGCAAATTACGGTTCGGTTTTCATGAACAATTGAACACCCCATAAAACACCCGGCTAATTTACCGAGCGGAATAATACCCGAAATATTCCGCTAGTCCATGTACTTGATCCACCCTGTTCATCTCAAATTCTTAATTTCCTTATCCATCCATATGAAGTTGATCAAATGAATTTGCTCTGCAAATCAATCGAAATCCTTCCTTTCAATTACAAACCCCCACTTCTTCTCCAACAACCTATCCACTCCGTCAAAATCACCACCACTACCACCATCACCACCTCCCTCCGCTTATGTCGCCGTTCAATTCCACCATCCGCCGCCTCCGACCACCCATCTCCCCCCGCTTCCATGTCCGAAATCGACATGGTCCCAACCAAAGAAGGAATCTTCACCGCCAAACCTAAAAAAGTTGTAATATTATGGGACCTAGACAACAAACCGCCACGCGGACCACCGTACAACGCCGCCATGGCTCTTAAAAACATCGCAACTCATTTCGGCGAACTTGTCGACGTCTCCGCATACGCTAACCGTCACGCCTTCATCCACCTCCCTCACTGGGTGGCCGAAGAACGCCGTGATCAACGCCGGCAAGACATCCTCGAACGTAAAGGCGTTTCCACCCCGTCGGAACCGTACATTTGCAGTGTATGCGGCCGGAAATGTAAAACAAATCTAGACCTGAAAAAACACTTCAAACAATTACACGTTAGAGAAAGAGAAAAGAAGATGAACAGAATGAAATCACTAAAAGGGAAGAAACGACAGCGTTTCAAAGAGAGGTTTATTTCCAGTAATCATAAATACATGGAAGCTGCTAGAACCCTAGTTACACCCAAAGTTGGATACGGGTTGGCGGCGGAGCTCCGGCGTGCGGGAGTGTTTGTTAAAACGGTTGAGGATAAACCTCAGGCAGCCGATTGGGCGTTAAAGAGACAAATGCAGCATTCAATGAGTAGAGGAATTGATTGGTTGGTTTTAGTTTCTGATGATTCTGATTTTAGTGAGATGTTGAGGAGAGCTAGGGCTTTTAATTTAGGGACGGTGGTTGTTGGTGACTGGGATCGGGCGTTAGGGCGGCAAGCCGATTTGTGGGTCCCGTGGAATAGGGTTGAAAATGGGGAGATTACTGAGGAGTATTTGGTGCTTAGAAATAGAAATATTGAATTTGCTTATGATGATGATGATAATGTGTTTGTATCGAATTTTGATGAAAAGAGAGTAGAATTAGATGGTGTTTTGGATGTCGAAAAGGAGCGACTTCACTCAGTCCAAGGTTTCAGTGTTTTCTGAAGATGAAAATGAAAGTGATTATTTATCGGATAGTGAGGATGAGGAAGAAGATGATTGGTACATCTTATGAAAAAATCTCGTATACAAATTACCAACATTGGCATATATTGGCCGGTCTAGAGAGCATATCAGATTATGGTATAATTGATGTGAAGATTACAGCTTGGCTTTTGATGTGTGAATATATAGATAACATACCACAAGCTGATAGATTTATATCTTCACTTACATGAATTTGTCAACATAACAACTGGTTCTTTATATTAAGCTTTGCATGATTCAGTTTTTCAAGGATTGCACATAATTTATGATCTCTATATACTTCTACTGGCATCAAGAAAATAGGACATGTGATTGCATCTTTCATTATACAGGTATATTATTCTGTTGGGCTCTTTTGTTCTGATATGCAGGATGAAATGTGATAGGAGAACTAAGGGGTGAGCATAAAAACCGAACCGAATCCGAAAAACCGAATCAAAGTATTGATTAATTCATCGAGCTTAAAATTGGAATTATATCATCTACTTGGTCACACCCTTAGACAGCCTCCTGCTTTTGATGATTGAGTCGAGCTTGTTCATCCCATTAATTATAGTTTGTGTTATAATTTTATAATTATTATATGAAAAATGATAATGACAATCCTAAGGGCTGACACTAAGACGTCAAGACACGCATCAAAAACTTGTACAATAATCAATAACCGCCCCTGCTTTTTAGGAATCAACCCTCACTACTGAAAGTACAAACGATTTATGCACGTAACCACCTTTTAATGAGTAACTAAAAAAACCCTTATTATATTCATCTCACACCAAAAAACCCTTCATATACATCCATTATTATTGTATGGTCCACGTACAAAGAAAGTCTTATTTCTTTTAGTATCTTGTTTATCATCTCACTCAATATTTATTCAACTGAATAAAAAAATAATAACAGTCAGGCAAAGGAAACAGACTGTTCTCTGCCTATTACACAATGGATTCCCTACTCTACGTTCTTCTGTCTCTATTCCAGTATTCCTTCCTATCTCAAAATAATACTCCTTAGGCCTCTCCCAACCGTGACGCGTCACTAAACTCATCACTAAACACATCCTTACTGACACGCTACTGACACCGTCATACCAATAGTAACACATCACTAACTCATCACTAACTCATTCCTCTTAAAAAGAATAATAAAATATTACCCCCAAACCCCTCCCCCCACACAGTCCCCCACGACGGAAATATTAAACCCGTCCCCACAAGGATGGGTTTCTACTGACGCGCGCGAGGATGGGTTGGTGCCAAAGGCGTCGTGGGAGGATGGGTTCAAAAGTGGTGTTGACGGGTTAGTGACGGGAGGATTGGCAGAGGTCTTACCTATGTTATATTTTAATTAAAATATACGGATTTTATTACTTTAATATTACATGTATCCAAAATAATGTGAATTGATTAACTACTTCAATAAAGATATTTGATCACTAATATGTAGCTTATAAAAAATAATTTATATTAAAATAATAATTTTAGTTTCTTAAATATAACGATTAGATATATGTTACAAGTATTTGGATACATTTTACATTTACAACCGATATCTCTCCTTTTAAGCAAATACAACCCAATTGACTCAGTCCCACACCTTTCTTCTACTTCTATTCCAAACAAGATTATCGCATCTACAACTTTGTATTTTTATAAAGAGTTTTGATAATGACAACACTAAGTGCTGTCATAAGACATGCATAAATGATTTGTACATTCACTTATAATCGATCCTGAATTTTAAGAATTACTCATTTGTACTATTTTTAATACACTTAGAGACAACCTTAAGGGTTGTTATTATCAAAACAATTTTATCATTTATACCTCTATTGTCAAATTCATTACAAAAATATACAGTAACCTAATAAATCAATCTAATTATTAACATTTTTCTTTAAAAATTGGATATATGTCTTCTAATCATTCAATTCTTTATATCCATTACTGATTTTAACAGTTGATTCATTCTATTTTTTAGTTTATTTTTTAAGTTTATAAATTAGATTGATCTATTATTACTCAATTTGAGTAAATTACACGGATGGTCCTTTAAGTTTATAATAAATTTTACAAATGGTCCTTTAGTTTCAAAAATTACATCGATTGTCCTTAATTCTGAAAGGTTTTTCACGGATGGTCATTTACACTAACTGACGTTAATTTTTTTTTATTAACTTACCCATGTGCAATGCACACGAGGGTAAAAAAGTCATTTTTCATTTTCTTTTCTTTTTATTCTAAAACTAAAAACTTTTATTTAAGATAAAAAAATTAATTTAAGAATGAAAAGAAATGAAAAATGACTTTTTACCCTCATGTGCATTGCACATGGGGTAAGTTAACAGAAAAAATTAATGTCAGTTAGTGTAAAGGACCATCCGTGAAAAACTTTTCAGAAATAAGGACCATCGGTGTAATTTTTGAAACTAAAGGACCATTTATGAAAATTGCTATAAACATAAAGGACCATCCTTGTAATTTACTCCTCAATTTATTATTATTTTACCTTCGGAGTGGTACATGTCTAATTATTTTAAGTAACCACAACTCACACGAGTTTATATTAAGGGGATAGTGAGTGTGTGGTTATCACGTATCTAAGCTTAGGTGTGGAACCACCCATAACTACATAATTTTAGTTTTAAAAAAACTCAAATCGGTTATTTTTACAATGTCTTGTCACTTTCCAAACATATTAGAACACTTAGACAATAAAAAAATTATATACACACATATGCACATGTTGTTGAATATGAACACCAATTATAGACTATGAAGCTAGTAACACCATTTCAACAAAAAACATATTAAAATTTAAGATAAGTGGTGAGTTTTAGAGGGGCTTTGATACACTAATGAGTTTATGTAGTGAGTTATAAGTTTTTTTTAACAAACAATACATAGTTTTAGGTGGTTCCACACCTAAGCTTAGAGCATCTCCAATGAGAGGTTGAAGAAGAGGTTGATACTATTTTGAATAACCTCTAAAATGACTTTTTACCATTGGAATGGATGACTTTTTTAAGAGGTCATTCCAACCACTTGATCTTCCCCAACCACTTGAACAACTTTCAATGTTTGATTCTTTTAGTCCCTATATTTAACAATTTTATATTTTAAACTCATGTACAATATATATTTATATGTGAATAATTTATTATTTTTATAACTATAAATTATAATTTATCATATTTCAATACTTTTTAAGGTTAAACATTATAATATTTTTGTAAGAGAAATTTTATAATAATGTTAAGTTTTGTAATGGTATAAAAATTGTTAAATTGCATAAGTGAGGGGTATTTACAAAACATTTGATATAGATAAAGGTAAATTAGTAATATTAGTGAAAAAGTCTTTGGAAAGGTTAACCATTTGAGATGTTTTCAACTAATAGGTTATTAGATGATGTGACAAAAGTAATAAGTCATTGGAGAGGTTAACCATTATGGATGCTCTTAGGTATATGATAGCCACACACTCACTTTTCCCTCATATTAAATTGTTCGTAGAATACATGTAAATTTTTTGTTTTGATAAACAAGAGTGGGAAATATTTTTAACTTTATGTAGTAAAGATGGAAAAAACAAGGAACACTGGTCAACTTATTATCCTTTTTAAAAATTCTTATAAAAGTAATCCACATGGGTGTCGTTATCGTCCCTCGATCCATCCAATATTCCTTTCCATAACACTCTTCAATTACGTTATTCGCTCCTAGGTATTAACAAAATAATACTATTACTCTACAATAAAGATACAAAGATAGAGTAAGGTTCACTACAAAATCACTTCATATATAGAATTATAGAATGAATATTTAAATTATTAGATATATATTATAGATAAGTTGAATATGCGGTAGATATAAATTGAATATATGGTTTAATCTCAAACATGTAAATTGAAATTGATTCTATAAATTCTATATATAATCTTTTTCTTCGCCACCGCCCTCTATCAATTCCTTCGTTGAGAAAGAAAGCAATAAACGCTCGGGTGGAGGAGGAATTTAGTACCAAAAGCAAGCCGGTTCAGCCCCCCCTACTAAGCATACGCTTATTACCAGATCCGATAACAGCGATTCTCCGTCTCTGACCAGGAGGTATCACATCTACAGCCCCAACCGGCGGGGAGCACCTCAGTATACTATCGCGTACAGTAACTGGGAGTCCTATTACACCAAAGTGAAGTCGAAGAACAAAGTTTAGTCTAAACAATTTAAGAATTCTTGTTTTTACTTTCTAAACAATGGTTAGGCAGAAAGGGTACCCTTAGACCATAAGCCAGTGAAAAAGAAAACCTAGCTAGCCTATAAGCTTCCCTCTCCGATCATTGCTTGACTCGCCATAACCCATTGATCGTTGTTCAACAAAAATAATATCAAGTTGGTCCAATTTATTGGCTTCATTTATATCACATTTCCCCTCCCCATGTGAGTATGTGGCATCGTCTCTCTGGCCTCATAAGTCATAATCCATCGTTCGTATTTTGGTCCCCTTTGTCTTATTTAGTGTAAACGGCATAGATATAAAGGTTACGTCATTCCTATTTTGACGGGTTTTAACCTGTTTTGAAGCTTCTATTTATTTATCATTTCAAAAATTGGAAATTACATTCAATTTAATATACTTCGTAATACTATATATGTATCACGATAAGTGATTCATTATGAGTTTCATCGTTTTTACGACAAAAGATTATAATGAGAGTTACGATGAATAAAAATGGATAATTAGTGGATGGTGAGTTTTAATTCATTTGAATATAAATTGATGTTAATTGTTAACGGTGTTTAAAATCATAGGTAATAATAAAATTATTATTTTATTAAAGTGGATAGTTAGTGAAATATTATTCTCACTTATTTTATTTAATAAGAATAGTTTTAAAATATATATTATTTATTTTGAAACTATAAAAAATAAAAAGTATATCTAATGATAAAAAGCTACATATGCAAACATTTCTAAAAAAGAACTACTCCCTTCGTCCCTAAATAAAGTTCTCATTTCTCTTAGGCATAATTTTTAAGGAGAAAATTAGTGATGAGACATTGATAATAAATTTGATTAAAATATAAAGTTGGTCTGGAGAGAAAAATATAATTAATGGATAGTTATTAGTGAGGTCCATGCTAATTACTTCGTATATTATTTTATTAAATGAACATCAACAACTTGTGAAATAGGAATTTTATTTAAGATAAATATTTAAGGAGAAATAAGAAATTTATTTAATCACTGATGGATTAATATTTTAAAGTAAATAACTACAAGTCAGAGTTTGGGTATACAACTATACATCGTGATTCGTGACCCTTTCTTGTAATTTACTCAATTATCTTGGGTATTATTATTTTCTTTCTTCTTTTTGTTAGTTTATTTTGATTAAAACGCCTCTAAATCCAATATCAAAAGTACAATGTATTATTTTTTGCTATTATTTTCTCTAAATCTATAAAGAATTTGGTGAAAACAATTTTAAAAAATTACTTTTATAAACTTTTTTGTTGAATATCTAAAAAGAATCCAATAAAAATTTGAAACTGAAACTGAAATCGACCATTGAGTGAAGCCCTGGCCACTTTCTTCCCCATACCAGCCACATGTTTTAATCAATCATCACTCTCAATAATAATCACATTCATCTCAGATCTCGTACTTCAATTTCATCTTCTTCATTCTCCAATTCATGGCGTTAATCTCAATCGGTGCTACTAATTGCTGTCGTTATCCAAAAACTAGTAAGATCAAGCTAAATTTATTTTCGTGGCTTTAACATCATACTTGAAACCATTACAATTACAAAATCACATTGCTAATGGTGATTATGTTGGTGGTAAGTTCGAAGCTCTTGCCAGCTATATCTTGTTTCTTACGCTTCGTCACGTCATTTCGTGATATGTTTGTTTTCTAGCAGCTTTGTCACTTCTCGGTTGTTCATTTTCTCTTTCATCAACTTTCATCCTCATCAAATTCCTTCTGTTGCTGCGATTTTTCATATGTTTTTAGGTATTTTCCAGCTTTCTGTGGTTTAATTTGCAAGTTGTCAGATCTCCGCCGTTGTGTTTATGATCTGAACTCGGAATCTCGCGGTTTGTTTTTGAACAAATGGCCGATAATTTGCTGCTATAGTTCTTCATGGACTCTTATTAAATCTTATGCTGTATAGATTTGGTCCGTTTTAATTGTAGCACTGAATGTGTTTGTTAATGCTAACATGAATTATCAGATGGAAATTGCTTAATGCTGAGACTTTTTGTGCTTAATTTGTTTTCTGGTTTTTATATTGTACGGAAATTGCCAACATGATCTGTGAGCCTATGAGATGAAAAATTGATTATGCTGAGACTTATCTGTGTACAATTTGTTTTCCGGTAGAAGCTTAATTGTGTCTTGAATGTGTTTGTTTAAATGTTTACATGAACTATGAGATGAAACTGTCAAATTGCTTTGGCTGAGACTTTTTTTGTTTCAGGTGCAATATATGAGAAATTGGTACATCAGTGATCAGACTAATAAATAGCTTCTGCATAACATATAAAACTAATTCCAGATTTTGATACAACAAAGAAAGCAGAAACATGTTGTGTGCTTGTTCTGGAGAGCAATTTAAGGTAGAAGAACCAATTACTCGTTCACCAGAATCATTAGCTACAAGAGATTTCTCAGCTAGTGCTCTTTCTTCTAGAACCGGTACAGGAGACTGGGATTCAAAACTTGAAGATGCTCAAGTTGATGAAGCTGAATCCACTTTAAAAGAAGCCCTCTCTTTAAACTACGAGGTAAAAATTACTATTAATTTTGCTTAATTTGATGTTATGGAATTCCTTTTTTAAGTTTATTAGCTTCTTTTGTCTACTTTCATGTGAATTTGAATAAAATGTGTACATATGTTTACTATGTTATATGCAATTGAAGGAAGCAAGAGCTTTGTTGGGTAGACTTGAGTACCAGAGAGGTAATTTTGATGCTGCCCTACAAGTTTTTTATGGAATCGATATCAAAAGTTTGTCAGCAAGGATGATCAAAGCAATTAGTGACAGAACAATACAACGAAATTCAAAATCTAAAAGGGAAAATGTTATGTTAGGTTTAATGTCACTGCATTCAGTGAGCCTGCTTCTAGAAGCTATCTTACTTAAAGCAAAATCACTACAAGAAATGTGCAGATTTAAAGGTATGATACTTATCCTTTCTCATTTCATAATATTTTAATGAAATAAGGAATTATTTGGTGTAAAAAGATAAAAAAAATGATTTTCTTTTGTCCTATCAGAAGCTGCAAAGGAATGCAAGATGATTTTAGACATAGTTGAATCAGCATTACCAAATGGAATACCTGAATCCGTTTTCGATGACTGCAAATTACAAGAAATGTTTCATAAAGCATTGGAATTACTTCCCAAATTATGGATAGAAGCTGGAATATTAAATGAAGCAATTATCGCATATAGACGAGCTTTAATTAAACCTTGGAATTTAGATCCACAAAGATTATCAACTTTACAAAAAGATTTAGCAGCTATATTACTCTATGGTGGTGTTGAAACAACATTACCTGAAACCAAACAGTGGGACCCACATTATCCAAAAACCAACACAGAAGAAGCAATTCTGTTACTGTTTATACTTATGAGAAAAATATCATGTGGAGAAATAAATTGGGATCCTGAAATTATTTCCCATTTGACTTTTGCATTGTCAACATGTGGTCAATTCGAGTGTTTAGCTGTTCATATTGAGCAGCTTTTGCCTAATGCATATAAACGAACCGAAAAATGGTTTTTCCTTGCTCTTTGTTATAGTGCTGCTGGTCAACTCGAAACCGCTTTGACCATTTTAAAGAAAATTTCAGGGTCTTCTGAATCAGAAAACGAACCACATATTCCTTCTCTTCTCTTGGGAGCAAAATTATGTTCTCAAAATCCTAATTATGCTCACGAAGGAATAAAATTCGCACAAAAAGTAATCGAATTTGGTGATTTAAAAAACGGGCATTTTCAAAGTATTGCTCATAAGTTTCTTGGAGTTAATTACGGAAATGCAGCTAGGGTTTCGTTATCCGATTCAGGAAGAGTGTTCTACCATGAAGAATCGATTAATTCTTTAAATAAATCTGCTTTAATTGGAGATAATAATAATGATGCCGAAGTTATGTTTTATTTAGGGCTTGAAGACGCGTTGCAACGAAATTTAGATTTAGCATTTAGTAAAACGATGATTTATTCTGATATGATTGTCGGGAGTTCAGCAAAAGGATTTAAATTATTAGCCCTAATTGTATCTGCTGAACAAAGATTTGAAGATGCTGAAACTATCGTTAATATCGCTTTAGATGAAACTGGAAGAATCGATCAACTGGAATTTCTTAGGTTAAAAGCACTTCTTCAAATTGCTCAAGAAAAACCTAAACAAGCAATAGAAACCTATAAAATTTTACTAGCTTTAATTCAAGCACATGCTAAAAATCAAGAAGAAAACTTGAATTCTGAGGTATAGATATAGATATAGATATAGATAGATACATTTATATACTCTTTTTTTGTATACTTCTATATGATTAATAGTATCTTGATTATGGGTTTTTAACAGGAAACAGAAAGAAAATTAGAAATGGAAGCTTGGCTTGACTTAGCCAATATTTACACCAAGCTTGAATCTTTTTCTGATGCTAAAATTTGTGTCGCTAAATCCAAATTGAAGGAATTTTACCATCCTCGCGCTTGGCATTCAACAGGTTTGTTCATCGATATTTACATTATTTAAAAAAAATAAAATTGGATAACATTATATGCCTGTTTTCTGCTATAAACTATTCAATCAAGATTACATTTCCTGAAATAATCCAAAATTATCGATTTTAACTGGTTAGAACTCAATTATAGGGCAATGTCACCTGTCCATGTGGACGATGTCATAAATTATAATGGAGTTTTAACATGTTAAAATCAATAATTTTAGATAGTTCCAGTAAATGTTATCTTTATCTTGATTGAATAAAAGAGCCCCAAAATGCAAATTTCACTTTTTGTTAAATAGGATATAATAAATTTGTGATAATATGTGACAGGTTTGTTATTTGAAGCTCAATCTTTACACAAAGAAGCACTTATTGCCTTTTCAATTTCACTTTCAATAGAACCGGATTATGTCCCGAGTATCATTTCAACTGCAGAAACATTAATGAAAATGGGTGGGACCCAAACACTCCCAATTGCAAAGAGTTACTTGATGAACTCACTAAGGTTAGAACCAACTAACCATGATGCATGGTTTAACCTGGGTTTAATCTGCAAGAAACAAGGTTTAATGCAGCAAGCTGCTGATTTCTTTCAAGCTGCACATGAGCTCAAATCTTCAGCTCCTGTTCACAACTTTGTGTAAAATAAATAAATAAATAAAAGATTTTTGCAGATTAGAATGTAGGAAATTGTTGTTAGTTGGAATCATGAATTTTGTGAATACATCAATGTTTGTATATCCTTATTATGCGGTGATTAGAATTTAGAATCATAAGTTTTTGGTAAGTTTGATTTTAAAAGTTTGTATGTTGTTTTACATTAATACATTGCTTCAAGTGAATGAACAGAACCATGATTGAAAAGGATAAACACATGTGATAGAAACTGTAAGGGTAAAAAGGTCATTTTTCTCAAATTTTCTTCTGGGAATAGGAGTGTACAAAAAGGGAAATAATAGTACTTTAGAAGTTTATTATTACACTGTGCATGATTAAATAGATGCAAGTTACAAGCAGGAAGAAGAAACAAACTTTGTACAATATTTATTTATTATCATCTGTGCATTTAATAATTATTTCAGGACACAACAAACAGACGTTCTTCAATAAATGCATCCTTGATGATGATAATAATAATATCATGGTAATGGTCCTACAAACACAGGTGGAAATATCATTAGTTTTAGCTGTCAATTATTAAAAATATAATCGGTGTACATGTCTTGCTTTTTAAAAAAATATTAAAAAATATAATTACCATCAATTCTGATTTAACCACAGAGATAGTTCCAAAAGAGAGATACATTTCAGTTTTTTGAAATCAAAGATGCAAGTTTTGTACTTGTAAATTAAAGTCAAAATTGATTCTAAACGTTTTGATAAATAAAGTGATACAAGATCTTTAATAGTTATTACAAATTCTATTTCTGATAAAACAAATGCAACATTATAACAAGAGCGAATTACATCTAAGGTCCCTGTGGTTTACCACTTATTGCAGCCACAGTCCCTAAACTTCATTAAGTACACTGGGAGTTCCTGGTGTTGCCACTTTGTTGCACCCGTAGTCCCTGAAGCAAACGGACGTTAATTAAAGTCGTTAAATCCCCCATGTGCACATCACATGATGGGTAGTATGGTAATTGTCCACCCATTCCTCATATTTAAACCCGAGTAAATTACATGGAATGTCCCTGTGGTATACTACTTATTACAGTCTTAGTCCCTGAACTACATTTATTACACCGGAAGTCCCTGGTGTGTATACTTTGTTACACACATGTAGGCATGTAAACGAACGAATGGTTAGTGAACTAGGGTAACAAACATGTGTTTCTTTATGTTCGTTTATGTTTGTTAAGAAAATTTAGTGTTCACGAACGGTTTGTGAACTATGGTAACAAACATAAACGAAAACAAACGAACATAAACAAACACAAACGTACACGAAACAAACACAAACGAACACAAACAAACACAAACGAACATAAACAAACTCAAACAAACGTAAACAAACGAACACGAACGGATTTTCACGAACATAAACGAACTAACGGACCTTTGTTCGTGTTCGTTTGTTTAACTAAACGAACACAAAATCTTATTTGTGTTCCTTTGTTTAGCTAAACGAACGAACATAAATGAACTCTCGCCGAACGGTTCGCGAACGATTCGTTGAACGTTTGGTGCGTTTACAGGCTTACATGTGTGTAACAAATTGTATACACCAGGGACTTCCGGTGTAATAAATGAAGTTCAGGGACTAAGACTGCAATAAGTAGTATACCACAGGGACCTTCCATGTAATTTACTCAGGTTTAAGTATGAGGAAGGGGTGGACATAACCATATTACCCATCATGTGATGTGCACATGGGGGATTTAACGGCTTTAATTAACGTCCGTTTGCTTCAGGGACTACGGGTGCAACAAAGTGGCAACACCAGGGACTCCCAGTGTACTTAATGAAGTTTAGGGACTTTGGCTGCAATAAGTGGTAAACCACAGGGACCTTAGATGTAATTCGCTCTTATAACAATACAAATAGTCAAATACTACTTACAAATATATATATTCTAAAGGTGGAAATTATGCTTGCAAAAGCTACATGTCATCCCATCTGCCACTGCACCCACAAAATAATCACTCTCATCAGATTCCCAAAAATAAGATTTTTTTTATTTATTATCTTTTTTTTTTTTTGTAGTGAAAATGAAAATGGAAATGAAGTATACCTTAAGAGCTGGTTCGCCTTTATTAGTATGTGAAGCCTGTTTTGCAGCTGCTTGCATCTGAGCTTTTGCAGCTCTACCTGCAGCTGATTTTTCAAATTCTTCTTGCCTGCAAATTCATTCATTAAAAGATAGCTTCATGTCTCGTCTAGGTCCTTTTGTTACCCAAAAAATGGCTTTCAAAAATGACAATTTTATATAGAAATACTAAATTGATGTACAAAAAATGTTAGTTGATATATAATGTTAAATTGTATATAAAGATTTTAAAGATTACATGTTCCAAAATGACTCAACTGATATAGTCGGTTGATATTTCATATAAAAAACCCAAATTTAAATGTAATTTGATTCATATAGAGCTCAAAGTCAAAATTGATATGAAAGTTCACTGAATTACAAATATTAGGAAACTAAAACTTAATTTTGAAATTCTCAAACAAGCATTAGTGCACAAGTAGTCTTGTTGACAATAAAAGTCAAATTAACCATTGCTTAAGTGATTAATATGATCAATCCTGAATCAAACTAGAAAAATAGTGCTACAGTTGCAAACATAACTAAAATAGCAATCCATCAAATCAAAACAACAGATTATGATCAAACAAACACTGATTCGAAACTGTGAAGAATGGATTGAAATGAAAATAAATGAATAAATAAAAAGAATAACCTTTTCTCAGCAGCTTTAGCTCGAGCTTCTTGAGAAGCCCTACGTTCTTCCTCTAATCTCTCCTGTTTCGCTAATCCCCCACCAAAGCAATCCAAACATAACTCTCAGTTTCCCAGATGAAAGAAAACGTTCTCCGGTCTTAATTTGGATCCATTTGTTTGTTAGTACCTTCTTGTTTTATAAAATGCCAATTATAGTCCCTACAATTCTAGCAATTCAAAAAGAACTTAGTTTTTCTACAGAATAATAATAATAATAATAATAATAATAATAATAATAATAATAATAATAATTGTGAGATTAAATTTCCCATTATGATGATAGTACTGATAGTGTATATTGGATTTGGTAGGGATTTTTGGAGCATTGTAATTTGTAAGTTTGTCCTAAACTTGTAAAGTCTAACTAAACCACCACAGGTTTTTTCAACTATTTAACAAGGACCTCCAATACTGTGATCCCATTATATGAATGTGTTTGATTGACATCTTAACTGTGACTTGGAAAACGATAAATATGTACGGTTATAATCAATATAATAAAAGATTATAATTAATACATATTGTATGCAGTCATTACAGATTACTAATGAGCATGTAGGTAAACTAGAGAGATTACAGAACAAACTGAGGCCCATACTCACAAATAGACCAACTATGGCCCAATACACACCAGATATGGCCCGATGGAAACCAACAAACCCGAGAAACTTATTGGGCCTGTTACGTAAGCTGAAGCCATCACCCGAACAGAAGCAAACATAGCAAGCATCATTGAGCAAACATAGTTAACTTCTTGCTGAGTTTTTATTAATGAAAATGTTGTTCAAATAAAAACTCTTGATTAAAGTTAAAAATCATGACCAGAACGGAAGTATCAATATTGGAATTTAGTGATCAACGTACTGAAAAGCATCACTTTATTTAAGTGTCATTTATAAAAAAAAATTAGTAATATTTTGTAAGAATCGTTGATTTTAGTAATATATTTTACTGAAAAGGTTCTAGTTTTGGATTTTAGTAATATATATTTTTTTAATGAAAATCACGTTACAAAAAATATCAAATATCTATCCACACGCTCTATTTGTATGACGATGTAATGGTCTTCCCTGACAATTTAGTCATTTTTTATAGGGTGATAATTTATGTACGGTAAAATCTCTTTAAATTAATATTTGGTAAATTAATAAATTTTCTAAAATAATATATTTTTTTGGTCCCGACTTGAGCCATTATAAAAGATTTCTCATCGATAAATTAATAGCTCTCTAGATTAATAAATTTCTAAAGTCCCGACCTTATTAATTTAAAGAGTTTTTACAGTACCACATAAATTACTTCATCCACCACAACTTGTGTTTTGGTATGCTTGTAATGCCTACTTAAATTTTTATAAACTGTGGTGAGTCAAGTAACTTATGTGGTATATAAATCTTATCTCTTTTTTATATGACATATTTTTCGACTTTTATTAACACTTTTAACTTTTAGTGAGATTTTTTATACGTGTTAACTTTTAGTGAGATTTTTTAGTGGGATACTTGCACGTTTTTGAATCCACAAGTTATTGTTGAGGGGCATCTTTAGTACGACTAAGCCAAACCTATATTAAAATATTAATATTGTTGGTTGACCTTGACCATACCATGTGAATCAATGTGAACCTAACATGAAAAAATGTAAACAAAGACAAAATAAGTTTTTTATTCCAACATGACCCATAATTAATTTCGTGATCTACAATTAAGAAATTGTCAAGATGTGGATAAAACACGCGATCGAACTTTCAGTCCAATTCGACATACCCGAGGCTGCAACAAGACACCAAACTAACAAAATACCCAAAAATGTACATAAACGAACATACCACGAAAAATTATCTAAATTTACAAAGGGATCCCATTTACAAAATAACAAACAATAGAAACTAAACCCCTTAAAACAAACCAAAAAAAGAAGTTGTTTGGGTCGCCATCAGAATTAAAGAATTTTTAGATCAAAGCAGATTACTTCACTGCTCGATCAGAAGTTTCATTTACAACTTGATTACGTACTAATTAGTTCATCTTGACTTTTTCAAGAACTCGATCTTTCTTCATGATCTTCTTTGGGTGCTTTGAACTATGTAATCTCTCGTTAATAATCGGAACCAAATACCAACCAAGAGTCGTACATAATATCGCAAAAGATCGTCCAGAAAACATCAATAACACCAAAATCAAGATCAAGATCAAAAATAGTGCAACATAATACGAAGGTTTCCACCACTGGACAATCGTTCTTCTCCATTGACCAAACCTAATCTTATTCTTACATTCATCAACCATTATTCGTTTCATTTTTTCTCCTTCTGCTTCATTTTCGCCATTATTTCCTTCAACAGAAGCAACATCCTTTAGACGTTCGAATTCTTGACTACTTTCTGACGAACTTGTATTATTGTGTTTTCTATGATCTCGTAACTTGACTACAATAGGTTTGACTTCATCTGGGGTTCTGTAAATGAACTTAACCATGGTGACATCTTCAGCTCCTTTTTGAGTCAAAATTTTCTGCCTTTTGTGGTCAAGATCGGCTAAAAGTGCCTCAAACTTGTCGAGCCCACGATCCGCATACGGGTTTGGGGTTGTTTTACTGTTTCTGATACCAAATATATTTCGTCTTCTTGTTGGTTTTCTTGGAGACGTGGAAGTTAATGGACAAAGCAAATCATAATCATCTTCTTCTTGTCTACTTAAAGAGCCACAAATGAAAGCCATGCTATATATCTTGTTCTTACCAAATGTGTGTGTGTGTGTGTGTGTGTTTGGGAGCTTTTAATGTGAGTGGAGTGTGTGTTCTTTTAGAATTATGAGAATCAAAGTGGTGGGGAAGGAATTGTTGAAGTATATGAAGGGTTTGTCTTGAAGACTAAATCCAATGTTAGAATAGTCAAAGTGGAAAGTTTTGACTTATGAAGGTTGACGCGAGAAGCTTTGGTGAACCTTCTTGAAACTAAAAAACAAATCGTTACTTGGAATATTTCTTCTACTTATCCAACACGTACATAAAAGTTTTTCTCGAATAATTGATTAATATTTACTTTTTTTGTATTTAAATAAAAATATTACATATGTATTAGTTTGAACAAATAAAGGTTATAATATTTAATTGTTTAGTAAACCCTATGATAATGTAAATGACAAGGGAATGAAGACAAAAAAAATTCCATCTTCTAGATATGAGAGTTGGAACTATCACACGTTTGTAATTGTTACCACTAATATTTTTATCTGGTTATCTTTGATGAATAGTAGTCGTTCTTCTATTTCAAAAAAAAAAAAAAAAAAATTCTTATATTCGTTAAAGTAGCTATTTAGAAATACATTTATAAATTAATTGGGTTTTCATAATATTATTAGTCTATAAATAAGAAAAGAAAAAGAAAGGTATTAGCTTTTATAAAGGGTTGATGTAGTTGGATACTTGGATCCCCTAAATTTATAGAAAAACCTCCCCTATTTTTTTAAATTTGTATGTTTTTTGTTTTTTTATTGTTTAAGTTTTTATTTTATTTTTCTATTACAATTAATATTTTGCAATAAATTGACATATTTATTAATTTATAATTATAAATGTATTTTATTTTACTTTTATTTTTATGTTTAATATTTTTAGTTTTTTGCTTAATTAAGAATTGCTCAAACCGTTTTCTGAAATATAAATAAAATTTGAAGTTTTTTTTTTTTTTTTTTTTTTTGAAAAACATACAAAATATTAACAAAGAATTATAAAATGTACAAAAAAAATACAATAACAAAAAGACCTACTACGAAATATAAATAAATGATTTAATTTAATTTAACTGGTGTAATGATCATTATAAAAAATATCATTACAATATATATTAAGGTGGTGTGTATTATTAATATTAATGAGTATCAAGAGGCGGTTAGATTAACAACACCCACGTACACAATTACAAATTATAGATAGATATTTAAAATTACCTTTAAAAAAAGATAAAATTTAAAGGGTTTTTCTAACGTGTGCCCTAGAAGAACATGTTAACACGTATTAATGATTGTTAACTTTCCATTCAAATTAAAATAAACATTTAATACTTATCTAAAATATAAAAACTCTGACTTTCTTTAATGCACTTTGGTACGTATTTAGGAAACCCTAAGTGTATTTAATACATATTAACGTATCCCCTAAAACACACAATAGAAAAACCGAATTTAAAATCCATATTTACAAATTATGGATCGTTTAAGAACGATCTTTTAACGTAAAATACTCATTGCTCTAAAAAGTTATCGCTATAATTATGTTCCTACTAATTAACCGTTGCTATTTTTTTGGAAACGGCAAATGAAATAACGGAAGCCTACTCGCAATTTTTCAGCGAGCACCCCGAGTTCGAGCACCGCATAAGCGGGCAAACTCAGCCCCCAAAGAGATTTCCAAGGAAAATTCCCCATATGTGCCCGTGTGAGGTATGAGTTAAATTACGCAAATGCAACGCTCCCAGAGGGATTCGAACTCACGACCTGCAGCCCACATGAGTATAAACCCAGTGCCTCAGACCAGCTAGGCTGGCCATCATTGTATAGATAAGAAAAAAAATCCCTCGACTAATCGACTCTGAAGTATGAATATTTCCAAAATCCGAAATCTTTGATTTATGTTGAGATGGTTTATGGAAAGCCATTTGTGGACTTCTAGGTTTAAGTTTTCATGACGGTTTGTTCTATATTTTCAGAGGGGCCAAGACACATAATATTCTTTTTTTTTTTTTTTTTTTTTGAGTAAATTAAACGAATGGTCCCTATAGTTTGTCACAAGTTTAGAATTTAGTCCCTAAGTTTAAGAAATTACAGGAATAGTCACTAACTTCAAGACTTCGTATTGCTTTTAGTCCCTAAGTGTAACGGACGTTAAAATAATCCATTAAATCTGATCATGTGCTATGCATTTAATGTTCATTTTATTAATTTATTGTTTAGGAAAATGATAATGACAGCCCTAAGGGCTGTCAATAAGACTTTAAGACACGCATAAAAAACTTTTATAATAATCAATAATCGCCCCTGCATTTTAGGAATCAACCCCCTGTAATAAAAGTACAAACAATTTATGCATGTAACTACCTCTTAATGACAGCCCTAAGAGCTGTCATTAACAAAACCCTATTGTTTATATAATTAACTGTATTTATTTAAGGAAAATGATAATGACAGCCCTATAAGAAGTTAAAATTAATGTAAAAACTGCCCCTTGAATTTTAGGATTACTACTTCATCAATGAATGTACAAACATGTTAATGACGGTCCTAAAATAATTCTTATTTAATACTTTATTTAATGTTAAGGGCTGATATTAACAAACCGTTTATTTAATACTTGTATTGTTTTTGTAAGAAACATCGATCGTGAATGCATCGTCCCTAATCACGATTTCCCTAGAACAGCCCGCTTGCAACCACCATCTCCGATCTGCAACAATCACCTGCAACCACCATCTCTGAAATGATACGGGATTTGAATTCCAACGTCTGACAGCTGTAAGCTTCCAGGCATGTTTGATTCTTTTCCAAGCTTCCTTCAATTCAATTTCTTATTTCTCTCTAAGAATTCTGTGTGGTTCTGTAAGCTTCAGACCATACTTTTTGTTTTGACAGTGAGGTTTAGGGTATATAATTTATTTTTTCAAAACTAAAGGTTTCAGTATTAAAACCAAACAGAAACATAAATACCATACTTATCTTGCTTGACAATTTATATACATGTAATTAAATTGGAAAACAAACAATTGGTCACATATATCTCGCTTAAAATCTACTCAAAATGGGATAAATCTTAGACATGTTTGAGTTGATCTGCAATTGAGTCGATAAACTTCATCGAGAAGTGGAGCTGCAACTCAGATCTGCAGCGATGTTCACCCTCACATTCTTCCGGCGGCACCCATGGCAATTTTGAAAAGATACGAAATGGGTATTCAATGATTGGAGATGTTTTCTCTTTCTTCTTATCCTTGTTTTTATGTTTTTTCTATTTCTTATCTGATTCTTCAATGGTGGCATTTCTCCTAATGGCTCTTGTTCAAGAAAATAAATGGGAGTTTAGAAGAAAGAGATTGGAGGAAGAAGGAAATAGGAGACAAAGGGTTAAAAGACCATATTACCCTCATGTGCAATGCACATGACAACGTTTAACGGAGAAAATAAACAGTTGTTACGCTTAGGGACTAAAAGCAATACGATGTCCTGAATCCCTGTAATTTCTGAAACTTAAACTAAAATCTATGACAAACCACAGGACCATGTGTATAATTTACTGTTTTTTTTCTTCCGGATAAAAAAAAATTGCTATTAAATAGCCAAATTTGTGTAGAGTCCACAACCCTTTGCCGTCACTATAATCCGCCCCCTGGACAAGACAAGAAGCATTGCTTGAATTTGTTTGTTTCTACTTTTTGTTATATGCATGGCGCCCATCAATTTTGGATGCATATATTTTGTCTCTCTGTCCTTTGAATATTACTTCCATATCTGCACTCCAATTTGTAGCATACAACATTGCCACTGTCTTGTTTCGAATTTTATTTTATTCGGCAAGAACCAGTCTTATTTAATTATTTAGAACTCTTTCTTCATGATATATAAAATTCAATTCCATACGTACCACCCTATTAACGCGGTGTCACAGGATGAACATAAGAGTTTCACATATTAATGGTCATATCACTGGTGCGCGTAGGTCCAATTAGTTTTTGGACTCTAGTCCGAATTTTAAAAAGACTATAGAGTAATTATTTTTCTAAATTAATATTTTCTATCAAATTAAAAGTGCTATGATTCTCAAGTTATATGTCTGGTTTTAATATCTTAGACCCTTTAGTTAGCATATTTTCAACATTTCATTGATTTTTCATTGAGATCAAGCCGTTTTCCCTTCAGCTTGCCCCTTGATTTTGTAAGCTTTAGATGACTACTATGATATCTCATATTATATCACTGAATCAAGAATAGAAAGTTTAATGTTTTAGGTAGGAGTGTAGGACAATTATGTTTTAGGCATGAGATTAGAAGTGATCAATGAACTATAAATTCCCTTTAATGATGAATAAATGTATTTATTAGCCATTAATGAAATGTATGGCATGAATTAAATGTATTTTCAAATAAAAATGCTAGTTTTGAGTTAATAAAACATGTTTATCTCATGCCCTAAGGGCATGAGTTAGCTACACTTTTAATTTAATATTTGACATATTTTTGTACTTCGTGCGTTTCAAAATAAATAATGCATTTGGGGTTTCATGATTTTTAAGACAAAAAATTATAATGATATATTAAATTGGATAGTTAGTGGGGATATGCCCACACATTTTGATTATCGAGAGTTTAATAATATTTAAAAGTAAAAATAATGTTAAATAAGTCATTTCACTATATTAAATGAGATAGTTAGTAGGTATCACTTTATTAATTTTTATTAAACAAGACAAGTTTTATTACATATTTAAAATATTCTAAAATGAAAAATGTATCATTTATTTTGAAATGAGGAAGCATATTTTCTTTCCTTCTGTTTGACATTTGATAGTATTAAGTATCTTAATCTTCTCACTAGTCATTTCTTTTAAACATGTTAAGTTAGAATATATTCTCTCTTTTCTGTGGTTTTTCGTATATTGGAAAACAAGTCACTCGTTTTTCTTTGATAATAGTTGCATACCTTATTACCTTATCCATGTTCGATATCATGATCAATTTTGGAGATCTCGCCAGATAGCTGAGCCGCCGTTATAGGAGCGATTTTTTGAGGACACCTGAACAATAATAGCAGTGATCTCGGCTTGACCATGTAAATCATGTGTGTGTTTTAGTTTTCTATATATTTCATTTAACTTGTGTTTGCGACTATTCTTGTGCGTTTGTGAGATAATATTCTCCACATATATACAAATAACCGTTTGCTCGTTTTTGCGACTATTCTTGGTTCGTTGATATAATCTACAAATCATTCGGATACGTGAAAGATTAAGTTCACAGGTATTCCTCACAATTTCTGAATGCTTTATTCATCTGCCAAAGTGGCTTTAAATACTTGAAATTTCAACGGAAAGAAAAACGAATTAAACCTAAAAAACGGAAGACTCCTAATAAACAGGAAGACTCCTAAATAAACGAAACAACTTAAAGACTCGGTATTACACTTGACCTTATCTTCTTTTATTTGAATTCTTCTAGAATATTCCAACAAACCCTCCCTCAAACAAGACTCGGTTTCTTAGTCTTACACACCCAGTCTTTCTCGCAACCTCAATAAATCATCTCTGTGCAGCGGCTTAGTGAAGATGTCTGCTGCTTGTTCTCTTGTTTGAATGTACTCGAGTTCCACACTTCCTTTGCTAACAAGATCTCTGAGAAAATGGAATCTAACTCCAATATGTTTACATCTGCCATGAAACACTGCATTCTTTGTTAACTGTATGGCAGATGTATTATCACACCTTATCACAGTTCCACCGATTAACTGTACTTCCAATTCTTCTAGTATTTCTCGGATCCATATAACCTGACAAGCACAGGCTGCAGCTGCCACGTACTCAGCTTCAGTGGATGACAAAGCAACAACACTTTGTTTCTTTGAGGACCATGCTACTGCTGCTCCGTCCCACATGATTAGATAGTCAGAAGTGCTTTTTCTATCGTTTATGTCACCTGCAAAATCACTGTCAGTGAAAACTTCCATTCTTCCATTACCTCCTCTCCTGTACCAGATCCCATAATCAAGGGTTCCTTGCAGATATCTCAGCACCCGTTTCGCAGCTGCATAATGAACTTCAGTGGGTTTTGCAGTGAAACGGCTTATGTAACTCACCACAAATTGAATGTCAGGCCTTGTGGTGGTGATGTACATGAGACTGCCAATCAGTTGCTTAAACTGAGTTTCATCAACTAATTCTCCTTCATCTTGAGCGAGTCTGCATCCTGGTACTATTGGATTGATTACTGCATTGCAATCCATCATATTGAATCGAGTCAGCATCTCAATCGCATACTTCTGCTGTGAAATGTGAATCCCAGTAGAGGTTTGATTCACCTCAATTCCCAGGAAATATTTCATCTTTCCCAAGTCAGTCATCTCGAACTCCTTTTTCATTGAGTTCTTGAAATCTTCCATCATCTTTTCATCATTTCCTGTGCACAGCAGATCATCAACATAAATGTTTACAAACAGAAAATTACCACCTGCTTGTTTTTTGATAAACAGAGTATGCTCTGATTTGCTCTTCTCAAAACCTTCACTGGTGAAATAATCTTCAATACGACTGAACCAAGCTCTAGGAGCCTGTTTCAATCCGTATAGAGCTTTCTGAAGTTTATACACCTTTTGTTCATTGCCTTTCAACACGTAACCTTGTGGTTGCTGAACATAGACATCTTCTTCTAGGTTTCCGTGAAGAAAAGCTGATTTTACATCCATTTGATGGATTTTCCAGCCCTTTTGTGCTGCCAAAGCAATCATCAAACAGATTGTATCCATCCTCGCCACCGGTGCATATACTTCCATATAATCGACCCCAAATTCTTGACCATATCCCCTCACAACCAATCTTGCTTTGTGTTTCTCAATTTCACCTTTTTCGTTCAACTTTGTCTTGTATACCCATTTTACACCAATGCATTTGGCATCTTTTGGCAGATCAACCAAATGCCAAGTTTGATTCTTTTCAATCATCTCTATTTCATGATCCATTGCCACTTTCCACTTCATTTCTTTGATGGCTTCATTATAATGTATTGGATCTTGATGAACAGTTTCAACAACATTTAATTCATCTTCATCTTCTGAATTTAACTCATTATTAGTGACATAATCTTGTAGGTATCTGGGCTGCCTTCGTTGTCTTCCCTCCCTGGCTTGGGTATTGCTAGGACCAGGTTCTTGATTGACCGTAGGGACTGAAAGTTCTGGTTGATCATTCTGTTCCACACCATGTTCATTAATATTGACCCAATTTCATCATTAAAATCATAATTTCCCCATGTGAGTTCCCCTGCTCCTGGAATCACACTTTCTTCGGTTGCACTCCAATCCCAACCTTTGTGTTCCTCAAATATCACATCTTTGCTCACTATTATTTTCATTGTTTTTGGATTGACAAGCCGATACCCCTTTGACTCATCACTTAATCCTGTCAACACACAAGTGATACTTTTGTCATCCAATTTGGTTCGTTTCTGCTTAGGCACATGTACGTGCGCCAAACAGCCCCAAACCCTAAAGTGATCAACTGTTGGCTTCGTTCCGCTCCAGGCCTCTTGCGGTGTCATTTCAGAAAGTGCTTTTGTTGTGATTCGGTTTAGCACATAAAAGCTCCAACGTGTTGCCTCAGCCCAGAACATCTTTGGCATATTTTTGGCGGACAACAAAGTTACAACCATGTTTATCACAGTTCTGTTTTTACGCTCAGCTACACCGTTCTGTTGCGGTGTAAAACTTGTGGTCAGTTGTCGTTTGATCCCATGCTTCTTATAGAACTCATTGAATTCATCAGAGAGGTATTCTCCCCCTCTGTCCGTTCGGAGGGCCTTAATCATTTTTCTAGATTCAGTTTCTACTTGACTTTTGAATTCTTTGAAGTATTCAAAAGCCTGTGATTTTTCAGTCAACATATACACCCATCCCTTTCTGCTAAAATCATCAATGAAGCTTATGAAATACCTCTTTCCGGTTTGTGAGGGTGGTGAAATTGGTCCACATATATCAGAGTGTACCAATTCCAGAATACTTTCTGCACGCCATGTACCTGACTTTGGAATAGCCTCTTTTGTCTGCTTTCCCATTATACAATCACAACAAACTGTGGTGTCAACCGAAAATTCAGGTAAATCACGCACCATACCATTTTGTTTAAGTGCCTTCATCCCCGTTATACTGAGATGCCCCAACCTTTCGTGCCACAACCTAGAGATATCATCATCACTTGTGTACAAACATCCATCAGTTCTTTGATCTGCCCTTTCGTTGTTATCTTCACTTAGAGCAAACATTCTGTTTTTGCTCATATAACGTTGAAATACCAATCCTTTTTCTGAATGGAACGCCTTACAAACATCAGATTGGAACAAAAAGGATAAACCTTTCTGTTGAAGTTGTCCAATACTGAGTAAGTTGTTCTTAAGATCTGGAACTAAGTATACCTCTTTTATAACATAAGTCGTTCCATTCAAGATCAGCTTCACGTTTCCCTTTCCTTCAACGGTCATGCGAGTGTTGTTTCCAAGTTTGACCGTGTTTGAGAAGTTTTGATCAAAATCAACAAACTTCTCTTTGTTGCTGCACATGTGGTTAGAGCAACCAGAGTCCAGAAACCACAACATATTCTTCTCTTCACCGGTGTTTGCCATGAAACCATTCACTTCAGTCATGAGCATGACCTCTTCGCTTTCATCAAATCCAGCATAATTGGCTTCTTTTGCACTTGGACATTCATATGAGTAATGTCCCAGTTTATGACAGTTGTAACATTCAACAGTTTCTTTGTTGAAGGAGTATCTTCCTCGACCACGTCCCCTTCCTCTACTGTTGAATCGACCCCTGCCACGTCCTCTGCCATAGCCACTGTTATTATCATCTATTTTCAGTGCTTGTTCATCTTATTTATCTCCTTTCTTAAACTTTTGTTCGTGGACTATGAGAGTACTCTGCAACTCTTCTATGGACATTTCTTCAATGTTCTTAGACTCTTCAATTGATACCACAACATACATATACTTCTCGGTTAGAGTTCTGAGAATCTTCTCAACAATCTTGACATCTGTCATCGTCTCTCCGTTACTTCTCATTTGATTTGAGATGGTTAGAACTCTTCCAAAGTATTCAGGGATGGTCTCCCCTGATTTCATTTCAAGCACTTCGAAATCTCTTCGAAGTTTCTGCAACATCGATTTCTTTACACGATCATTGCCTGCAAACCTCTTCTGCATAGAATCCCACACCGTTTTGGCAGTTTTTTTGTCAAGGATCTGCTCAAACGTTACCCTATCAATTGCCTGATATAGGTAATGTTTGACCTGCAAATCCTTCATTCGCAGCTCCTCTATTCTCTTCTTCTCAGCTTCACTTTGGGCAACACCAACAGTGGGCTCTCTAATTCCTGGATCGATCAGGTTCCACACCTGTTTTGCTCGCAGCAAATTTTCCATCATTTCACTCCAATGCTCATAATGACCGTCGAAGATTGGCACCTTCAGTTTATCGTCATTCAGCATTTCACTCTTTGATTGTGATTGATATTCGCTCTGATACCAAATGAAAGATTAAGTTCACAGGTATTCCTCACAATTTCTGAATGCTTTATTCATCTGCCAAAGTGGCTTTAAATACTTGAAATTTCAACGGAAAGAAAAACGAATTAAACCTAAAAAAACGGAAGACTCCTAATAAACAGGAAGACTCCTAAATAAACGAAACAACTTAAAGACTCGGTATTACACTTGACCTTATCTTCTTTTATTTGAATTCTTCTAGAATATTCCAACAATACGTGCAACTAACAACATTAAACACGAATCTTTATTTACTAGATACTCAACCAATAAGTATTCTCCTTACAATATTAGCGAGCTTGAATCAAAACAATTTATGTTGTCTTAAAACAAGTTTTTACTATACTTCAAAAACCTATCATACCCAAAGAAAGTCTTAGCTACAACTCAACCAAAACCATATTTTATATAAAATTAGTTTCCGATATGCCTTTCATTCACCATCTTTATTTTCTAGCTAGAAGACCCTTTAAAAGAACTCTAGTTCTCTTAAAGAAGAAATATCACATCGATCATCTATGTGCTGAAGTACGACTTTTTGCAATGAACAATTGCCTCATATATAGAATCCTCAACATCAAACGACGTTGATCTCCTGCGAAAAAAGTCCAATGTGCTTTTATCTTGTTCACGAGAAGAATTACCGAACAATATCAGAAAACACTTCTTGAATACTTTCTTAGAAGAATTCTTCCATCCTTTCATAATAGTAAAACGATTGGGGTATGTCGGAGAATATGGAGTTGTAGATGAAGAATGATTGCGAATAATGGGAGTGGATGGATTTGAAGAAGATTTAGAATTAATCAATTGATTAGCGAATAAAGGGACAATTTCTCCATGGAAGAAGATTTCGCTAGCATCTACAAGATCAGTATGATCATAAGATGACACTGGTAACACTACATCGAATTCGAAATCTTGAGAAGATTTAGTTAAACACACCAAAGAAGAAGGAAGTGACTTATTTACAAGCCAGTTGGACGAGAAGCTTTCGGAGTTTGAAAGGTCTCCATTTACTTTGGATTATGCAGAAATTTTGCTTCAAATTAAAAATGATGACTTGATCAACTTGTATTTATAGTCACCAAACAATTGGAATCTAACAAAATCTTCAAAATTTAACGGGCAGGTGTACATTATGATCACCATACTCACACGTTACTTTATGCTAAATCCTGTATAATTACGTCCGTAGTCGACTGATCTGAGCTGGATATACGTAGTCGACTGATTTGAGTTGACAGTTTCAGCAGTGATTTGCAACTTATTCTACGATCGTATACGTCACTGCTTGAGTGGTAATTCGCATCATGTGAAAATAAGTCAATTGATACTTTCTAGGTTAGCTAATATTGCTTTTTTCTTCCTAGCTAGTGTTGCATGATTAAAATTCAATACTGGCAAAATAATGTTTTATTTTTTATTTATCGTTAGTTAGTTGTAATCACTTGTATGTAAAGATTGGCAAAGCGATATATCGATCAAGAGCCCAGATCGAGGCCACACTAGCTATATATACGTGTCATATGTCACAAACGGCTTTTGCTCCACTTTTGGTAAATGGTTCCTCGATCATGGAATTTAAAGAGAAAAAGATCTCCGGCGATCTATTTTCCCCATTTGTGTTTATTATTGCAATGGAAAAACTATTATAAAGAAAGGAAGAAAAAGACAAAAATTAAAACTTAAACCTTTGCATATATATTTTTTTAAGAAATGATTTTTCTCAAAAGCTACGTACCCTGGCTGCACCTTTCACCTCTCCCCCTTCCCCTTTGTCGTTTCTTCTTCGGTTAACTCATCATTTTCACTGACGAGCTCATGTCAACAATATTAGTTTGGTGACGAAACTAACGAGAGAAACAATAAGGATGCCATAGGCACACGTCTTATATAAAATTGCATTCCACGCGTCCCAAAATTGACATGCATTATATATATATATAGACTAATGGTGTTATTTTCCGTGGGTCTTGAAAATAAATGCATATAACGAATTGTTGGCTAAATTATATGTACCTACGCGAAATCAAAGATATTTTTTGTAACTATTAACACTGTATCGCAAGCATTAGCCCGACAATTAAGAATTAATAAAGAAAATAATAGAGCATATGGTGACATTCCTTTTGTCTACATTAAAGTAAATTACTGTTTATACGTCATCTCATATAAAACTTGATGTTTTGTGGCTACAATACAAATTCGCCTCTCTTATTCATATATATATTTTGTGGAAAAAATCATGAAAACGACTGTTTTCAAAAGCAATCCTCCCTTTTTACCATATTTTATAATTTTAACAAATTACCCAAACAAGTCTCGACACATGCTTCGAGACTACTAAAATTCGTGACACTGCAAGCAAAATGTCTTTTAGTAACGTAACTATTAGTGACATGATCATAAAAACTGCTACTATATCTATGTTTTAGTGACATTTTTTAAAAACTATGGACAATATTTTATATATAATGACATTTTATTATGAAAAATTGTGTCACAAAAAGGTAAAACAATCTATTTCACATTTTTTTGTAACTATATATAGATATTTAACTAGGCTTCTTTACGCACACTTTTTCTTGCGTAGCAGCGTAGGTTCACTTGATAATTTGATTAAACCTTTTTTTTTACTTTTAGCTACATTTTTTTTTACCTTAGTGACATTTTTTTACTTTAGCCGTATTTTTTAAATGTCACTAAAGACAATTTTCTTATAATAGTGCGACATACACAAAAAATTCAATATCTAAATTTTATCTTTATAAAGTTAGTTCCTGTGTCGACAAACCTTTGGCTTATAAATAAATGGATATTAGGGGATGTTAATAAACATGAATATATCGTATCATGTCATAAACCTCGCCCAAATATAAAAGGTGAGTTTACAAATCATTTTTTTTTTATAAACAACGTTAGACAAACTATGCATAATGTTTGCACTAAGAACAGGGTTTATAAACACCAATGCCCGGACAAAACACCAGTTTTGCTTGGTTTATGTCACGCCGGTTGACACCATCCATATGTACAGTGACGTCAATATTTATAGAATTTTAGTTATTATTAACAACTGCCTTTACGAAAAGACGAAGCTAACCCTAAAATGAAAACATAAAGAAAAGACCATAAAGAAAAGACCCAATGAATCACCAAGGGCTTTCACTACTGATGCCCCAAAGGTCTTTCACTACTGATGCCCCATAAAAGACCTTTACGAAAAGACCATAAAGAAAAGGGCTTTCACTACTGATGCCCCAAAGGTGGGTGCACAGGACAGTGAAAACATAATTAGGACCCAGACCTCGGCAACTTTGAGTGATGACTCATTTGAGGAGTTACTCAAAGGACCCCGGTGCCAAGAAACCACAAGGGGGGGCATCTCTGCTTCTTCTAGGAAGAAGAGACTGTCTAAAAGACCCAATGAATCACCAAGAAGTGATGAGGGCAGACCTATGGATTTGACGGATAGGATGGAAAACCTTCAAACAAATGTACCTGTTAGTGAGCCCGATGATCTTGCTAGATGGAGTGAGGGCAGTATTAAAATCAACCAATTGACGGATAAACTGTAGAGAAGTTAATAAACACCTTTAGATCTAATTGAATATAGAAGTTGCAGCGGATCAACACTATATCAATGTAATTAAGAACAATGAACTGTAAATAATATGCGAAAGTATTAAGAACACAGTTTCACAAAAAGCTTCAATGTATATTATCAAGTTAACAATACACACGTACGTTTACAATTCGTAAGGAACTATTTATAATAGTCCTTGAAGCTAAACTATTTACCCTAGTTATTCTAGGACTTGATTTACATCGAATAATAAAAATATACATTGATTTACATTCTATAACTATCTCTACGAAGATCTCGGACTTGATATTCTTCAAAAACGCGTATCAGTATTAAAACTCATCACCAGTAGTAAATATGTAAATCAGTAGTAAACTTGATGATCAGTAGTAAGTCCATAAACCATCGTCAGTAGTAACTACTAAGATCAGTAGTATCTTCAATAAGCTTTGATCAGTAGTAACTAAGTTATAGTATACACCAGTATCAACTCATCAGTAGTAATATGTTCTGCCCCATCAGTACTAAGTATGATCAGTACTAACTGCAGCATCAGTATCAAGTTGATCTGTGTTTTGGTCTAACAATCTCCCCCTAAACTTATTGATTATCTTTCAATCAACTAAGTTTCTATTTACTTCTTCTTTTCCTTTTCTTCCAACAGTTTTGCTCTTTTCTGATCACCTTCTAAAGTCTGTTGGTTCCTTTTATTCCTTTGTGCAATAATATATTTGCTGATTCTTTTAACAAATTCATTCAATTTGTTTTGGAGCATCACAGCATCATGTGGTTTAATAAAGTTCATGCACCAAAGTTGATAAAGAGTTTTCTCAGAATGAGGATACTCTTTCTCATAAAGGAATAAGTCACATTTCTTACTTGTATATTCAAAGAAGTACATATTGACAGTTGGCAGCACATTACAGGCTTGAACATTCTCTGGATTTGTAAACTTCTCTGAATAATTTTCTGGATAGAAAGCAGCATCAATCATTTCAGTAAGATAGCCTGCAGCTGAATTCTTCCAGATTTTCTTAGTCATTCTTGGTTTACCAAAGATCAACATCTTGATAATGTCACTTCTGGTTAGGGACATGACCAAAGGTTTCCAAGCTCTGAATCTTTGTATGACCTTATCTTCTCTAATAATCTCAATCATATCATCTATACATCTCCAGTTGATGATTGGATTATTTTGTAGGGGAGCAATAGGAAGATCATGAACCTGAACCATTTGTAATCTCTTCTTTGGTTGTTCAAGTTCAGAGGTAACTGTCTTCCTTTTCTTTGAAGTTTGAGAGAATACACCAGATGATTCTCCAGTTATTGTTTTTCTTTCTTTCATTTCTTTGGAGTCTATCTGTTCAAGTTTAGTGGTGTACTTCTCATTAATATCTTGTTCAATAAGATCCTTCTTCTTTTCTACACAGTACTTATCAACCAAATTGATCAGCTTCATTCTTCCAAAGGCCTTTGTGTTGTGACCTTTTGATTTTAAGAATGTGATCATTTCTTTCTTTTTCTCTGCAAATTGTTCTGGCATATCAGCCTTCTGCTCTTTGCATTCTTGAACTTGAGCTTCAATAAGTTCTAGTGTTTCATATTCAAGTTGCCTAAATCTTTCTATTTCTTTTCTTTGTAGTTCTTTTCTTGTTTCAGCAACTTGTTTGGTCTTGACCTTTTGTTGAAATTGTGGCAGTTTTGATATATCTGCTATATCTGCCAATTTGATTTCTATAAAAGGTTGTCTCGATATTCTAGCCCTTTCTGCTAATCTTTTGTTTTCATTTGCAAGAGATACTTCAACCTTTTTTAAGTACTTTGCTCTCTTTACTTTCCACCTATCCTGTTTGGCTGATTTTGCATAGTTGATTTTGTTGACCATTTCATGACCTTGTGCTCTATTAGGTTGGTCTTCATCAGCAACTTCCTTTCCCTTTCCTATGTAGTTACCTTTCTTTTTATCTGGTTCAGATTCAAGGATAAATTTGGGACCATAGTATTGTATCTGTGACAGAGGAAGTATTTTAGGATGTGGAGGCAGGGAGCATTCATCAACTTCTAACCAATTTACATCATCATCAATATCTTTCACCACCATTTGTGTTGTTTTTCTTTTTGGAGATGGTGGAAGTATTACTTTAGGTTCTAGTAGTGGTGGCAGCTCAATAATGTCATCAGTAGTAACCAAAGTAGTTACTACTGGTATGTCTTCAGAAATTACTACTGATAGGGCATCAGTAGTGTTTGCTGCCTTTTCTTCATTTACTACTGCTATGATATCAGTAGTAGGTTTTACTACTGATACTTCTTTTTCAGCTTGATCTTCCATATGAGCAGTAGTAACAGGCTCATCTTCAGTAACCATCATTTGTGGGCCTTCATCAACTTCTGTTTCTTTTAAATTTAGGAGAGAAGATGCTGCTGCTGCAATTGATTCATCAATCATGGTCTGTATGTTATCCTTCTCCCCCCTAGTGAGCTCAACTGGTGGAGCCTCACTATCATCAATCTTCTTCTTTAATCTTCTGATGATTTTAGTTTGTTGATGAAGCCTTTGCTCATAGAATCTCATTCTTTTATTGATGGTGTTGACATGTCTTTTCATAGCAGCCATGGTTTTTCCTTGGTTTGTTAGATACTTGAGACAATCATGTACAGTGGATTCAAGAGAATCCACTTTATCCGTCAATTGGTTGATTTTAATACTGCCCTCACTCCATCTAGCAAGATCATCGGGCTCACTAACAGGTACATTGGTTTGAAGGTTTTCCATCCTATCCGCCAAATCCATAGGTCTGCCCTCATCACTTCTTGGTGATTCATTGGGTCTTTTAGACATTCTCTTCTTCCTAGAAGAAGCAGAGATGCCCCCCCTTGTGGTTTCTTGGCACCGGGGTCCTTTGAGTAACTCCTCAAATGAGTCATCACTCAAAGTTGCCGAGGTCTGGGTCCTAATTATGTTTTCACTGTCCTGTGCACCCACCTTTGGGGCATCAGTAGTGAAAGCCCTCACCTCATGTCCTCTCTCCTCCTTGGAGGACAACTCTTGGAGTCTGGGGTTTGACTCAATGTGTCCCCTGGTGTCCTTTAAAGATTTCTTTCTTTTGTAAAGTGTGGAAATATTTTTGGTTTTATCTGGTAGGTCTTCCACAGAGTGAAGAGTAGCACTCTGCAGATTTAAATCAAGTTCCTGGGACACTTTCAGGACTTCTGTTTGGGCTGGTGATTGAGTGGCTAGTTGGGGTGGTGTTTGGGCTGTATTTGGGGGTGATAGAGTGGGTTGAGGTTTAATTTGGGTTGTAGCAATGGTTGAACCTTCTCCAGTATGGGGATGATCTTTGATCATGTTAGGAAACAGAGGGGTTTCCTTACCCGAAAATTTAAATTGTTTTCTCATATTTGAGAAAACTTTCTTGTTCAACTCGGGTAGTATGAAAATGTTTTTAGGAGTTGACAAGTTTTGTAATTCACAATTGATGATATGTTGTAGAAATCTGGGATACATTAAAAATTTATAAGAACTAAGATTTCCCAACATACCTTCAAAAATCATTTGAGAAAAATTAAATACTTGGTCTGTGGATAAACAGACAACGGCAGATGCTATTGCCTTATTAAACTCATTCCAAGTACTTCTTTTTGGAGAAATACAATGCTGAATAGTGTGAACTAAGAATTTCCATTGTGGGGAGAGAAGACCCTTTTGAAATGTTACTATGTCCAGTCTTCCCTCATATCCCATTTTTTGTAAAATTTCAGCAATGTATTCCTTAGGAAGTGTAGACATACCTGAATCATCGTGAAGTTGTAGATGGTATCGGATTGATTGTTCTGTTACTGTGATATGCTTGCCATCTACTTGTGATTTGATCATTGATGCGATTGTTCCTTCCGTTTGCTCAGCATTGGTCCAAAAATCCACCAAGTGCTGTTGATATGATGTTGATTTTACAGTTAAGGCAAACTGTATATAGGAAGTTCTCAAGAACTTGACGATCGGTCGAAAATCTTTTGTGCCGTCGGGATTCTTTAGGAAGGCACACATGTTGTGAAATTCTGAATATTTAAGATCGGTTTGAACATTCAAAGATTTTAGAGTTGCCATTTTTGTTGAATTTTGTGAAGAACAGGAGTGAATTTTGTTATTGACGAAGGGTTTTTTGATCGTAAGCTAGGGTTTATCGAGAGGATTTAGCAAATCGAAGTGAAGATAATGCTAAACTAATCGACTGCCGCCTTTTATATCTTTCGATTTAACCTGCAAAACTACTAAAATGTCCTTCGAATCATAACATAACGGTTATTTTCATGGGGGTTAGTTTGGTAATTGTGTTTCTGAAAGACCAGTAGTAAATAAGATATCAGTAGTAAAACGTCAGTAGTATCTACCAACATCAGTAGTGACTAAGGATTTTGACATCAGTAGTAACTATAGACATCAGTAGTAACCATTAACACATGAGACCAGTAGTATATGTGAATACCAGTAGTACTGACTTACCAGTAGTATTTGTGTAAACCTAATACACACCAGTAGTATTTAACTACCAGTAGTATTTTGTGCACATGCCTACACACCAGTAATACAGATATACCAGTAGTAAAACACTTTAAATAAATAACTTTTTACAACAAACTTTACACATAATTTTAAGAGAGATTTTAAGTTATCAAAATCATGCCAATACAGCTAACCAAGAAGTTGAATCTTCCTACATCAAATGCTTTTGTAAAAAGATCTGCTAATTGATCATCAGTATGGATTTTAACTACTTTGATTAATTTCTTTTCATTACAATCTCTTATAAAGTGAAATCTTATTTCAATGTGTTTAGTTTTTGAGTGTTTTACTGGATTGTTCACAATACTAATAGCACTTTGATTATCAATAAAAATAGGAGTTTTAAGGATAGAGATACCAAAGTCTAGAAGCTGGTTTTGAATCCATAGTACTTGAGCACAGCAAGCAGATGCAGCTACATATTCTGCTTCAGCAGTTGATGTTGATACATTAGTTTGCTTCTTACATTGCCATGACACCAGTCTTGATCCAAAGAATTGACATCCACCAGTAGTGGACTTTCTATCTTGACATTCACCTCCATAGCCACTATCTGTGTAGGCTATGAGTTCAAAGGGTGAATCATGTGGATACCATAGACCTAGTGATGGTTTGCCTTTCAAGTATCTGAATATTCTTTTAACTGCCTGCAAGTGTAGTTCTTTGGGCCTTGCTTGATATCTTGCACACACACAAACACTATACATAATGTCAGGTCTTGATGCAGTTAAGTACATCAAAGAACCTATCATTGATCTATATAAGTGTTCATCTACATCCTCCCCCTCAACATCAGGATGTAGATGTTTGTGTGTTTCCATTGGTGTACTTGCACTCTTACTGTCTTTCAAATCAAATTTCTCCAAGATGTCTTTGACATATTTTGATTGATTTATCAAAATACCATCAGTTCTTTGATTGACTTGGAGTCCAAGGAAGAAGTTCATTGGACCCATAGAGCTCATCTTGAATTTAATCTGCATCAGTTCTTCAAATTCTTTGCATAATAAATCATTGGTTGAGCCAAAGATGATATCATCTACATAAATTTGTACCAGTATTATATCATCTTTGACTTTCTTTGTAAACAAAGTTTTGTCAATGGCTCCTCTTTTAAAGTTGTTTTTCAATAGGTATGATGATAATGTGTCATACCATGCTCTTGGTGCCTGATGTAGGCCATACAGAGCTTTATCCAATTTGAACACATAACCACCATGTTTTGGATCTTCAAAACCTGGAGGTTGGCAAACATAGACCTCTTCTTCAATCTTCCCATATAGGAATGCACTCTTCACATCCATTTGATAGACTTTGAACTTTTTGAATGAAGCATATGCTAGAAATATTCTTATAGCTTCAATTCTAGCAACAGGAGCATATACTTCATCATAGTCTATTCCTTCTTCTTGAGTGTATCCTTGTGCTACAAGTCTGGCTTTATTTTTGATCACTATACCTCTTTCATCTTTCTTGTTTCTGAAGATCCATCTTGTTCCAATGGCTCTTTTTCCTTTGGGTAGAGGTACAAGTGTCCAAACAGCTTGTAACTTAAATTGAAGGAGTTCTTCTTGCATTGCCTCAATCCAGTTTGAGTCCTTCATTGCTTGTTGGATCTTCTTTGGTTCATCCTGAGACAGAAAGCATTCAAACATACATTCGTTAGCAATTAAACTTATATTACACATATTTGCAGTTAAGCTTTTGTTTAATTTGCTTCTTGTTTGTAGTGGTGAGTTGACATCACTTAGAACAAGGTCTAATGGATGGTTCTTTTGAGTCCTTGTGGTTGTAGCTTTATCAACTACTAGTTGATTTTCAAGATTGGACTCATTTGTCTCAGGCAGATGTTCCTCTAGTGATCCTTCATTGTCATTGATGTTTGGTTCATCATCATCTTGGTCAGAGTTACTACTGCTATTGTCTTCATTGAGATCAGTAGTATTGTTGTTACTGGCATCAGTAGTATCTTGAGAATCTAGGTTAATGTTTGGACCAGTAGTATTTTGAGTACTATTTCTGGTATCAGTAGTATTTGAATTACTACTGTCCTCATTCTCAGAGTTACTACTGGTTCCAGAACTTGAGTTATTACTGACATCAGTATTAACTTTTAGAGCAGTATTAACTACAATGTATCTCATTTCCTCTTGACCAGTATTAACTGATGATGTTCCTTCCTTTTGATTGTGACCATTTGAATTACCTGCATTGAAGTTCATGTTAGAATTAAAGGATTTGGTTAGATTGTCTATGTCAAATAGCCAATCTGGACCATTTCCTTGTTCATTAGGTACATTTTCATTAAAGGATACATTGATGCTTTCTTCAATTATCCTTAGTCTTTTGTTGAATACTCTATATGATTTGCTTTGAGTAGAATTTTCCACAAAGATTCCATCATCAGCTTTGCAGTCAAACTTACCAATTTGTTCTCTTGTAATCAAAATAGTACAAGGACAACCAAATGATTTTAGAAAGCTTATGGAAGGTTTTCTTTTATTAAAAAGTTCATATGGTGTTTTAAAATGTGGCTTCACTATTAATACTCTGTTTTGAACATAACATGCAGTATTAACAGCTTCTGCCCAAAAAGTAATTGGTAATTTTGAGTCTGCTAGCATTGATCTTGCTGCTTCTATGATGGTTCTATTTCTTCTTTCAGCTACACCATTTTGTTGTGGAGTTCTAGGTGAGCTGTATTGCCTGTCAATACCTTTAAAATCACAAAAGTTAATTAAGTTAACATTTTTAAATTCTGTGCCATTATCACATCTTATGGCTTTAACTTTTTGATCAGATGTGTTTTCCAGTTTGACAATTAAGTTCTTTATGAGTTCACTTGTTTCATCCTTTGTCCTGAGAAAGAAAACCCATGTATATCTGGAAAAGTCATCAGTAATAACAAGACAATATTGTTTCTTTCCAATACTCATTACATTTGTAGGTCCAAAAAGGTCCATATGTAAGAACTGTAAAGGAACAGAAATAGAGTTCACAGTTTTGGACTTATGAGAAGTCTTGTGTTGTTTACCTTTTAGGCATGCAACACAGTGATGATCACACATGAATTGTTTTTGAGGTAGTCCAATGACCAAATTTCTTTTTACTAAATTGTTCATGTTTTTGAAATTTGTGTGACACATCCTTCTATGCCATAGTTCTGATTCAGTGGTGTTTGCCTTGGATATAAAACAGTTGACCTCATTTGAAGAAATGAGTTCTCCCCCTATATCTAGGCAATACACATTGTTTCTCCTTGGAGTTCTTAAAACAACATATTTTTCATCTAAAATAAAATCAGGAGAAAGAATGATGCACTCAATGTCTGTGAAAAGAATTTTGTTCTTTTTATCACAAACTTGAGACACACTGACAAGATTGTATTTTAGTTCAGCTACATAAAATACATCATCAAAGGTAATTTTACCATTAGTAACAGTACCTTTACCTGTAATCTTACCTCCCTGGGGATTCTCACCAAATGCCACATATCCTCCATCAAATGACTTGAAATCTTTAAGAATTTGCAGATTTCCAGTCATGTGCCTTGAGCATCCACTATCAATATGCCATGTTCTTCCTTCTTCTGGGATCTGAATGCTCTGCACAAGTGAGTAAAGGATTAGTTAAGTTTGGGAACCCAAGCTTTATATGTCTTGGGTTCATCCTTTGAGAAATAAGCTTTGGGGGATTTAACTTTAAACCTTTTTGGTACCCATACTTGTTTAGTACTGGTGTTTTGTTTTACTACTGCCCTTTTGAAAGTATTACTGGTGTGATAATTTCCTACTGATCTTGGTTTATACCCATGATTTTTAGCTTTTGAATGTTTTACTACTGATGGACCAGTAGTATTTTGGTACTTACCATTTTTAGATTGACCAGTAGTGTTTTTAGGGTTGACACCAGTAGTATTTTTGAAAGTTGTTTTGGGAGCAGTAGTGTTTTTGTAATTAGGGTTTTTACCAGTAGTATTCTTGTACTGGTACCATACAGCATTATAATTAGGGTTAACACCAGTAGTAAAGTTGTTAAAGTTTTTACTGGTATTGGAAAATTTAAAATATTGTTTATTTTGATTGGATTTTCCATTGTTCTTGAAGTAATTGCTGTTCTTTGGGCTTCCAACTCTTCTGTTTTGCACAAATCTTGGTGCACTTCTTCCAAATCTTGGAGTTTCAGCAATTGGATTTTTATTTTTATTTACTACTGAAGGACCAGTAGTATCTTTTAACTTTTGAGTTTTTTCATTTTCTTTAAAAATTTTAAATTCCTTTAACTCTATGCAGTTTATTGGATTGAAGTGACAATCCTTTGCTAAATGGTTCACCTTGTTGCAAATAACACATTTTAATTTATTATCTTGAGCCTTTATGATTTTTCTTTGTTCTAAGAGTTGGTTCCTATTTCTTTGGTTTCCCCTTTTTAGAATTTTGGGTATATTTTCTGCATCATATTTAGGAGACTCATTTGGACTTTGAGCTGTGTGAAAACTTGTATCAATTGATTTTGGTGATTCAGTTTGAGAAATTGTAAATTCAATTGATTGATCATCATCAGAAGAATCATTTGATTCAGATATTTCATTATGTAATTCAGTTTGATTTTCAGTTTTTAATTCATTAATGATTCTTTCTGAACTGTTTTTAAGTGGTGGAATGATTTTATATGGAGGTGGTACAGCATGATATCCCACCCCATGAACAACTTTTTATGTAGTTTGATTATTAGTTAATTCATCAAGAATTTTAGTGCTTCTTTCAAACTTTTAATTGTTAATTTATTTTGTTCAATTTCAAGCTGACATTCTTCTAATTTACTTGTTAATTCTTTATTTTTTAGTTCATAAAATTCCTTCTCATCCACAGCTTGAAGCAATTCTTCCTTTATCCTTTGATCAATCATCTGGTACACCTTTATTTGATGTTCTTGATCAGTAATCACACCATCAAATTCATGATTTCTTCTGACTGCTTTTGCTAGATCTTCATTTAGTTTAGTGTTTTCTTTTTCTAAGTTTTTAACAATTTTAGCACATTCAGAAGTACAAGGTTTAGGTTTTACCTCAGTTTTGTTGTCAGTAAAGGCCATGAGAGCTTGATTTTGAGTATGCTCTTCTGCTTGGAAGCTCCAGTCATAGCCTTGTCCTTGTTGTGAAACAAGAGCAGTTGATTTTGATCTTTTGTCTGGCTGAGGACATTCTTTTGCAAAGTGACCAAGGTTGTTACAGTTATAACATTTGACTTTAGTTTTGTCAAATCCAGCTTTGTCACCTTTGTTGTAGTTGAGGCTTGTCCTACCAGTTCTTTTTAAGAATCTTTTTGTCCTTAGGCTCAGCATAGCCATCTGCCATTTAAGATCCATCTCCTCAAGATCATCTGGGTTCAATTGTTCCAAGTCATCACTAATCAATGCAGTATGCACATGACTAGTGAAGAAAGATTCTCTTGCAGCATCCTCAGAATCTGCAGCCTTTCCTGTGAGGGTTTCCTGACCTTGACCTGTACTAGAGATAAATGCAGCATTATTAGAAGAAATAGAAGGGTTCTTTTGGTTTATCTCAGTTTCAAATACTCTGAGATCATTGTAGAGTTCATCCAACTCTTTTTCTTCTAGAGCATCTCTTTGTCTATATACCACTGTATACATGACCCATTCTTCACTAAGAGATCTAAGGAACTTCATGTTGACATCTTCTTGATCCATCTTAACTCCAACTTGATTAAGTTCACCAATTAGTTTGTTGAATCTGTCAAACACTTGAGTGAGTGTTTCATTAGGTTTTCCTTCGAAGTTTTCAAAGTCTTGTTTGAGAACAGATTTCATGTTCCTCTTGGTGCTCTTGGTTCCAACGAATCTCTTCTCCAGTGCTTCCCATAGTATCTTTGCATCATCATACTCAACAAAGAGATGTTGATAATCGTTAGGAATGGCCAGTAGGAGAGTGCTTAGAGTTTTGAGTTCGATTCCCTTGTCCTTCTTTTCCTTCTCACACTTAAGTTTGTCTGCCTCAGTTGCAGAACTGCTTGCTTGACCAGGACCAGTTTTGTTTCCTTCAAGGACAACTTCCCACATAGAGTAATCTGTAATAAGCATGTATTGCTTAATACGATTCTTCCACATCCCAAAGTTGTTGGGAGTGAGTATAGGAATTTTGTTGGCCTGAGTACTTTCATTATTATCAGTCATGATTAATAATGTGTGTTTTAAAGATTAAAACTTTTTGTTGTTCTTAACAGATCGTAGATCTAGAACCAATAAGCTCTGATACCACTTGTCAGGATCGATTAACTATAGAGAAGTTAATAAACACCTTTAGATCTAATTGAATATAGAAGTTGCAGCGGATCAACACTATATCAATGTAATTAAGAACAATGAACTGTAAATAATATGCGAAAGTATTAAGAACACAGTTTCACAAAAAGCTTCAATGTATATTATCAAGTTAACAATACACACGTACGTTTACAATTCGTAAGGAACTATTTATAATAGTCCTTGAAGCTAAACTATTTACCCTAGTTATTCTAGGACTTGATTTACATCGAATAATAAAAATATACATTGATTTACATTCTATAACTATCTCTACGAAGATCTCGGACTTGATATTCTTCAAAAACGCGTATCAGTATTAAAACTCATCACCAGTAGTAAATATGTAACATCAGTAGTAAACTTGATGATCAGTAGTAAGTCCATAAACCATCGTCAGTAGTAACTACTAAGATCAGTAGTATCTTCAATAAGCTTTGATCAGTAGTAACTAAGTTATAGTATACACCAGTATCAACTCATCAGTAGTAATATGTTCTGCCCCATCAGTACTAAGTATGATCAGTACTAACTGCAGCATCAGTATCAAGTTGATCTGTGTTTTGGTCTAACAATATATCGTATCATGTCATAAACCTCGCCCAAATATAAAAGGTGAGTTTACAAATCAATTTTTTTTTTTTATAAACAACGTTAGACAAACTATGCATAATGTTTGCACTAAGAACAGGGTTTATAAACACCAATGCCCGGACAAAACACCAGTTTTGCTTGGTTTATGTCACGCCGGTTGACACCATCCATATGTACAGTGACGTCAATATTTATAGAATTTTAGTTATTATTAACAACTGCCTTTACGAAAAGACGAAGCTAACCCTAAAATGAAAATTCAGGTATAATACATCACTAGTTTCATTTGGAAAAATGCACACATGTGATCAAAGCCCACATGTCTTGATTTTCTATTTTTTAAAAATTAAAAGGAAAAACAGAAATTTGCATGTTGCATGCTTTTCCTTAGGGGTGAGCATGGGGCGGTGTGGGGCGGTTTTTAACTAAAACCAAACCCCGCCCCGAAAGTTCGGGTTTTGAGAATTACACCCCGTTCGGTTTCGGGTTTTTCGGTTTCGGGTTTTTCGGTTTCGGTTTTTCGGGTTTTTCGGTTCGGTTTCAGGTTTTTCGGTTCGGTTTCGTTTTTTTTTTGGTTTTTAGTTTCCTTTAAATTTACCAATTTGTTACCTTAAAAACTAATATTATGATTCAAACTTCCAAACCTTAACTCATTTCATTATATATAAAAAAACAACTAGTAAGTTTAATAGAATGTACTAATAAATTCAACTAACATAATTTGAAAAAAAATTAATAATAGAATAACATCCAACCATCTTTCGCAACAATCTTAGTCAATATCTTCATCCATAGAAGTTTCATTGCATGGTTGTTTTGCTTTTGCAAACAAATTTATATCAAATCTTTTAAAAATATAAGAATATTTTTATAAAACTTGAAATATATATAAAGGCGGGGCGGGGCGGGTTTTTCGGTTTGGTTTTTCATATGCCCCCGAAAACCGCCCCAAACATTTGGGTTTTCCAAAAATTAAAACCGTTGATGTCGGTTTTTCAAATGGTTCGATTTTTTCGGTTCGGTTTTTTCGGGTTTTTCGGGTTCGGTTCGGTTTTTCGGTTTTTATGCTCACCCCTACTTTTCCTCAACTAACGTTTCAGTTTTAAACCAACTAACAAACTACCGATGCTCTCTCCCAATGATTTTTAAGCTACTACGAAGTATATATTTTTAAAGAGATATGATACTGAATTCTACTCTTTTGATCAATATACAAGGTCTAAATCAAACTATGAGATAATGAAATACAATTAGTGGGTTCAACGTGTCAATCATTTTATAGATATGAAGATAATATGTATATTTAAAAAAATTACACTTTAATTAATAACATGTTAGCTAATAATTACCTTTTGACGTGTCGTTTCTTTAAAGCCAAAATATCAATCGATCAATTTAAAATATCAATCGATCGATGAGGTAAAAGGTTTAACATTGATTGTTAATTAATTTACATATACCATGCCATATCTATACTCCTTTAATAATCATGTAGGGGATAAGAGTATTCTGGGAATTACATTAATTTAAGCACACCGTTGCCTTTCTTCTTCACATCCCTACGCCTCTTAATTGTATCAGACGGTTATTGGCAACATTACCCAACCGGCATACACAATCGTCATTTCCCTTCCCGAATCAGTACACCCTTTCGTCCTTATATAACCTATCGCCTCCTCAAATTATTTCACGAATCCACCCACAAATCTCTCCCAAACAATCAAAAACACACATGCACACACTTCATCAACAATCACATATATTTAGATTATTTTTTTCCCTGGCGTTAATTGATTAAATTATTCGGAAGCAATACTTGATGTGGGCACTGTACCCGATTATAAAAAATCATCGTTACTTCTTCATGAAATTTGCAATTTGCTTTTGGAACAAGCCTATTTTCCCCTTTGTGTCTATAATAATATTCCATTTCAATTGATTCATAATTTATGCTTGTGTTGCTATTTAGATAATGCAGATGTTTATGTTTTGCGTCTTACCATGTGTAATTTATTGATGCTTTTCGTCTCTGTAATTTGCAATTGATTTTCAAATATTGGAAGCATCTTGTTGTCACTGTAATCGCATTTAAAAACATCTTGATATTTCGATCTTTAATCGTGTTCTTTATTAATTTAGTATTACTATGAAATTCATGTTTTAATTTTTATGCATTAATTGTTTTTGGGATTTTCTTTTTCACAGGATATTGCTTCATCAAAATAGGGGACGTCATCTTAATGATGGATGGATACCAAGTGTTGTGTTCCTAAAACTTAATTATGAGAATAAGGGCTTACTAGCATCATCAAACGAGATTACTAGCATCTTCAAAAATATTGAATTCATTGTATTCACTATGTTTTTTACTTATTGGTATGTTAATTTGATTTTTGAAATTTTATGTCAATTTCGCCGCAAGTTTCCTTCATCAAAACTGATTATCTGTTGCACACCAACTATTTGACAAAATGCCTAAAAAAGGAAGTTAAAATTTAATAAGTATTCCTTTTTGTTATTGGTCGAAGGTATACATTCTATTATATTAACATGATTAAAGTCATAATTTGTTACTGGCATCAACATTAGTAATTCACAGTATTCTCAATAGAGTTACAAAACTCCAGAAAGGAGAGGCATCTATTAAAGTGATAATCTGTAATTGTTAACTTCATTTTGGTCGTCTACTACATATACATATATTTACAACAACACTATGTTAATCAAATATTTATATGTTCTATCTTACTTTATATATTAAAATGGTCATGTTTCTATAATTCACATTAATCATTTACTCAATTTGTTTATCACTAAAGTAAAACCCATTTGACCCATTTAAGTTGTAGTCTTTTTGCCCTGCGCAATGCGCGGGCATAAGACTAGTAAATATAAATGTTTAGGTCATCTCAAAATTAATCACGTATATATGAGTGTTGGTCTGCTTGCATAAACTGAAACAAGCAAAACACGCCGGAATTACTTTACAAAAATCTAAATCTATGAATCCATACACCAATGGTTGGTTACTTGCTTGTCCAATAAGTTTATTCTATTATAACAATCATGCACTAATGCCCATCTTCTATCACACGAAAACGAGGCCCAATTCCTGCACTCTTCTATTACTTCCAATATCTTTTTATTTCTATATTTAGCAAAATTCCGAATCTAAATTCCATTATAAATTAACCAACAACGCTTCCCATCAAACTCATGCATTCAAATCTTCAATTCCACCAAACAATGGCTTCTTACATCAAATCTAGTCATCTTTCATCGAGCGTTCTTGTTATTTTTGTGTCTCTTTTTGGTTGTGTTTGTGAAGCGAGGGTATTTAGGGGTAAAGGTGGTGGATTTATTCAAACCAAAGGAGCCAACTTTGTTCTTCATGGTTCACCATTTCTATTCAATGGTTTTAATGCATATTGGATGATGAATGTAGCTACTGACCCGAGCGAGAGGCACAAAGTAACTCAAGTTCTACAAGACGCAGCAAATGATGGTCTTTCGGTTTGTCGCACTTGGGCTTTCGCAGATGGTGGTGATAAAGCGTTACAAATTTCACCAGGAGCATACGTGTATTTGAGGGACTGGATTTTGTGGTGGCAGAAGCAAGAAAATACGGTGTTCGATTAATATTAACGTTTGTAAACAATTATAAAGACTTTGGAGGGAGACCACAATATGTCGAATGGGCTAGAACCGCCGGCGTGCAAATCAGTAGTGATGATGATTTCTATACGAACCCTATTGTTAAAGGGTATTACAAGAACCATGTCCAAGTAAGTACAAAATTGACTATAATGTTTTATATATCCATATACATATGTTATTTTAGTGACTTAATTATAACTTCAGAGAGTTATAACAAGAGTTAATACAATCAACAAAATCGCGTATCATGATGACAACACAATCATGGCGTGGGAACTCATCAATGAGCCCCGATGCCAAACTGATTACTCTGGACAAACTGTTAATGTAAGTATCAATATGATGTAGTTATAATTAACTTATTGATGAGGGATCGAAGAATGACTTATATATTGATTCGAATTTACATTTCTTTATATAGAATTGGGTTCAAGAAATGGCTTCATTTGTTAAATCGTTGGATCGACATCATTTGTTGGAGATTGGTATGGAAGGGTTTTATGGAGACAAAATGCCTGAACGAAAGCAAGTAAACCCCGGTTACCAAGTTATTTCATCAGCAACAATCTTGTTAGAGGAATCGATTTTGCCACCATACATGCATATCCCGATCAATGGTAAATTAAATTAATAATCCTTTTGATTAATATTCTTTCTACAAATAGAAAAAAGAAGCCGTAACAAAAAAGATAATAATAATAAAATTTCAAACTTATATACTTTCTTAATTTGTAACGTTTTTATAGGTTGCCCGGACAAAATGAAGAGTCACAAATGGCATTTATGCAAAGATGGATGTCTAGTCATTTCCAAGATTCAAAAACTGTCCTAAAGAAGCCATTGGTGATAGCCGAATTCATGCAAAGATCCAGATTATAACATCAACAAAAGAGATTTATATATAAATGCTGTTTATAGAAACATTTACACGGAGGCAAGTAGTGGAGGGACTCTTTAGTGTGGCAGATTATGGCGGACGGAATGTCTTCTTACAGTGACGGATATGAAATTATCTTGTCAGAAAATCCGTCAACTGACAGCATCATTTTGCAACAATCTCATGCGATGACCACTTTATCACATTTATTAAAAACTGGACCAATAAATCGGGCTCGTGAAGTCGAATTTGATCATGTTGAAGGTTATCATTCATCGGGGACACACCATCATCGTCATACTAGTCATCATCATCACCATGCAAATCATGCTCACAATAGAAAGGCATTGCCTTGAACAAAAATTGGACTTGAAAGTGAGGGTTAATATGAAGATCCTCCTTTAATTTGATAAAATTGTCATTAAATTTCTAGCGTGTCTAACGTATTTGTCACTTAATTCGTCATTTATTAGTTGTAATTCTAATGAATTAATCCTCTTACTTTGGATAGATTAATTGTACCAGATGGGAAGCTCTTAATCAACCCATACATCAATTATTTCTATATATTTTCTTTTGCGTTACCCCTTAAAGTTATGCCAACATTTAAAACTCTAGATTGTAATTCATATTCAAAAGTTTTCGTAAGCATAATTATTATAAAAATTTTCTAGGTTTTTCTTAATTATTTATAAATTTAAAAATAATTGGTTCGAAAATTTAAGGTGTAACATTTGCTATGGACTATGGTAGGTGCTCTGTTTTTGGTTGTTTCAGAAGTCCTAAACGTACTTCATTCTTGAGATTCTAATCAAAGTGTGCATTTTGCTTGAGCTCTGACGGACCTTTTGAGGTTAGCCCAACCCACATGTTATTAATTGGAAGATGATTTATACACCACAAAAACTACTTTACTCACTAAATTGTACAACATTTACAGCAAAGTTGTTCAGGAGGGTTTTTCGCCGTTTTCATTAGTTGTATCTGCCGTCAGATACAAGTCCATGAGATTGCTAAATTAGTAGAGCTCATTAGCTCCATGAGCCCCTTTAATTTTAGCCTCGAGTATGGCTTTGTACCATCGACGATTCCTCTGTTTTTCGGTCAAAAGTGTGCGTTGACTTCTCATCCAAAATCACATTCCACCTTGACTTAAGAACTTTCTTGGAACAAGATGGTGCCATCCAAAGACAATATCCTATTTTGGCGAATTAAATACAATCGACTTCTCACACCGGACAATTTGGAAAAATGGGAGAATGAAGTTAGCTTAAGTTGTTCGTTAGCTAAGACTTAGACTTGTTGAATATATATAAAAGCAAAAAGAAATAGAAGAAGATATTACTATTATTCATGATAAAGAAGATGAATCAGGATATCTACTAGATACGTTAACTAATAAAAATAGTGTAGGAAATATAGAGATATTGCAAGTTGGCAATTTATACTCTATCCCACATAGGTGGGAGGAAGAAACTTAAATGAGTTTATAAGGCAATTAATTCTTTAAGCTTCCAAAAGGCTTTAGTGGAGGATTAAGGGCTAGACCCACATGCGCGCCGAGCCGAGACCGATGACACGAAATGGCGCGATTTAGGCGCACTTTGCACTTTAATTCTACCTTTAATCCTGTTCCAGCACCAAGTACTTCTCGAGATATTATAACACCTTCTTCTAATATAGAAGAAGCACCTTCTTCTGTTGTAGAAGAACCAAGGAGAAGTACAAGGGTGAGAAAGGAAAAGAATTTTGGAGAAGAATTTTGGAGAAGACTTTCTATCATACTTGGTTGAAGGATCTCAATCTAAAGTGACGAGAGAGGTCATTTTAGCAATTAATTTAGAAGATGATCCTAAGACTTTTACTGAAGCCGTGACATCGAGAGATGCTCCTTTCTGGAAGGATGCTATTAATGATGAAATGGAATCAATTATGGGAAATGGAACTTGGGAGTTAGCTGATCTTCCCAAGGGAAAGAGACCCATAGGTTCTAAATGGATCTTCAAGAGGAAGTATCATCCAGATGGATCAATATCTGCCTATAAAGCGAGATTAGTCGCTAAAGGTTACAGGCAAAGAGAAGGTATTGATTATTTCGATACATATGCACCGGTTGCTAGAATTAGTTCAATTAGAACTCTAATAGCAATCTCAGCATTGAAAGGATTGTACATTCATCAAATGGATGTGAAGACAGCCTTTCTAAATGGATATCTCAAGGAGGAGATATACTTGGAGCAACCTGAAGGTTTCATAGTATCCGGACGGGAAAACAAAGTGTGTAGACTTATTAAATCACTGTACGGTTTGAAGCAAGCTCCAAAGCAGTGGCATGAGAGGTTTGACACCACTGTATCTGCATTCGGTTTTAAGCATAATAGTGTTGATAGATGTATCTACACTAAATGCACTCCTGAATACACCGTAGTTATCTGTCTTTATGTTGATGATATGTTGATCATTGGCACTCACTTGAAAGGTATTCTTGATACAAAGAAATACCTATCCTCGAACTTTAAGATGAAAGATTTAGGGGAAGTAGATACCATTCTTGGTATTAAGGTTAAAAGGACAGATAGTCAAATTTCTCTAAGTCAATCTCATTATATAGAGAAAATTTTGACAAAGTTTCAACACTTGAATTTTAAGGAATTTAACACTCCTTTCGATTCTAGTGTAAAACTTGAAGTTAACTCTGGTAGAGCAGTGGCTCAACTAGAATATGCTAGTGCAATTGGAAGCATGATGTATGCTACACATTGCACTAGACCTGACATTGCTTTTGCAGTAAGCAAGCTAAGTCAATATACTGTCAACCCCGGTACAGAGCACTGGAAGGCAGTAGGAAGAGTACTAGGATACCTAAAAAGGACTAGTAATCTTGAATTGACTTACACGTCAAAATCTAGTATACTAGAAGGGTATTCAGATGCCAGCTGGATTGATAACAGAAGTGATTCTAAATCCACAAGTGGATGGATTTATACACTAGCTGGTGGGGCTATTTCTTGGGCGAGCAAGAAACAGTCATGTATAGCTCACTCAACGATGGAAGCTGAGCTTATTGCTTTAGCCGCTGCAGGCAAAGAGGCAGAGTGGATTAGAGATCTACTCTTGGATATTCGTTTGTGGGATACTCCAATGCCATCAATTCCCATGTACTGTGACAGTGAGGCCACACTGTCTAAAGTATATAATTCTGTATATAATGGGAAGACGAGACACGTAGGTCTTCGTCATCATTCTGTGAGACAACTAATTGAAAGTGGTACCATCAAAGTTGTTTATGTCAAGACATCGAAGAACTTGGCAGATCCGTTTACCAAACCTCTGACGAGAGATTTGGTAACATCTACCGCGAGAGTCATGGGTCTAAAACCAAACTAGAATCGTTAGTAATGGAAACCCAACTTGAACTTAGTACTCCTGTTTTCAAGTTTAATGGGTAACAACTAAGTTACTAACGATAGAAGGTACTATCAATCAAGATAGATCCATGTGAGGTAGGATAGTACGTCGTTGCCGAGAACGAGGATGAGTTAATACTCTTAACAAAATTTTGGAGACATCTAAGCAACGAAGATGTTGTAAAATTTTGCCTATATGATCTAGAGGTGGTGCCGCCTCAAATGAAGACTGTTGGTTCGTCTTCTAAAGGGTCATGAAAAGGATTTTAGCACATGGCCATATTAGTGCTCAGGGAGAACACAAAGACGGCATATGTTGTGTGGGGGTAAACCGGGGAGGTTATTAAGGTTCTTGGTTTAAACCTATTAGGATACCATTGAATCAATCTCTTCTTGTTTGCTCTCATAAACTTAGGTTTAATCTACGTGACACCTAAGTGACAGCATCTGTCTGAATGAAAGGAAAATTTCCAACTTGGTGGGGGATTGTAGGAAATATAGAGATATTGCAAGTTGGCAATTTATACTCTATCCCACATAGGTGGGAGGAAGAAACTTAAATGAGTTTATAAGGCAATTAATTCTTTAAGCTTCCAAAAGGCTTTAGTGGAGGATTAAGGGCTAGACCCACACGCGCGCCGAGCCGAGACCGATGACACGAAATGGCGCGATTTAGGCGCACTTTGCACTTCGCACGACGCATCGGTCGCTGGGAGCTGAGGAGCTTTCTTTTTGGCCAAGACAGTGATACTCAAAACGTAACGGTCGGTTGTTAAGAGGGTCGTTAAATGCCCTGTACGTTTTTTGACCATCTTATACGTTTTGATCGCTGATTAATGGTAATTAAGAGTGACTTAATTGCCTGGCCGTTTCTGCTCTCATGCCTCTCGTCTCCCTATAAAAGGGACTCATATGGCAGAGTTTAGACACACCCCAAATCAGAAGCTTTCTCTCCTCTTTCTGCTGCGTTTTTCCTTCCTACATTTCCGAGTACTCACTTTGTGTTGAACGGTGTTTCTTGCTGTGGAACATACCGTGGTTGCTGCATCAAATCCTGGGTGTATACGTTAGAGGCTTACAGCGTATAAAGCACGTATAAACCTTTAAGGACAGGAATCCTCATTCCGTGCGGTGCATTCTTCATCTTCGTCAATTTCAGGTTAGTGCATTTCATTTGGTTATTTTGGTTAATTTGATATTATTACAGAATATAAATACAACAAATAGTATAGTGAAAAAGGATGCTATAAGAAGAATTAACTTTACTTTATCTGAAAAACATAATTTTAAATATGATTCATTTAAGAATTTCTTCTCAAGAAAAAACATCATTTATTATGGAAAAATAATAGGTGAAGAACCCATACCTATAGAAGCAACCCAAGGAGATATTATTATTCTTATTATAAATAAACAACAACTAAGAAATAGAATACAACATATTAAAGAATCAGACCGAGCTAAAATAGCATATATTCATATTTCAACTATTCAGGTTATATTAAAAAGCACCTTTAGTGAATTAAACACTCCAATAGAATTGGAAATTCGAGATGATAGAATAGTAGATAAACAAGAAAGTATAGAATATTGCGAGGTAAGAATGAAATATGTAAAATTTATACCAGATATGTCAACTAGAGTAAAAAAGATTTGTATTGAACAATCAAAATCATCAATAAGAGATATGACCAAAGAAATTAAAGAATTAAAATCCAAAATTATCACTGGATAAAAAGTAAGATATGGAAACTCTAGAAGGGCAAATTGAAACTCTTACTAGACTAATGACATCACTAGAAATACCAGATGTAGAAAAATCAGAAGAAGAGGCTGAAGTAGTATACGACTTTAGTTCAGATAACGAAAATCCATATGAAAATCCATATAATAATTACGGAGTTAAGCGCAAACAATCATATGTTCAAGATGATTATCAAAGTCAATATATATATATATGGTCCACCATCCCTAGAAGAAAATTATCTCTATAGACAAGGTATGGTTAAAAATAAAGAAAATAAATGGGTAAAAGTACCAAATCAATATATACCAAAATTATCTATAACACCTACAGAAGCAGATATTCTTTCAATAGATTGCGAAATAAACCCATAGGCCAAAATACAAGAATGGAGTAACAAAATGGGAATACAAATACAACTAACTGAAGAATTAAGAAAACTTCAACCAAGAAACTTTTTTAGTTATATTATTCATAAAACACATGGAAATGTATATAGATTTCTTGAATCCATGAGTGAAAGCGAAATATTTGAAATAGCAGTAGTTGACGCAATGGAAACTTTCAAAAGAGTAATAGATAAAATACTACGAGAATTTATAGGGAAAAAAGTAGGAGATGAAACATCAAAAGAAGCATTTAGAACAATAGCACTATGGCATATAACAAATCTACAAATATGTAATATGTGCTATTTAGATTCTTTTATTTGCGAATTTTCAGAACAATATTATCTTCTTGATAAAGAAAGACAAAAACTTGCATTAGAAATGTTTTATCATAAATTACCCCAAACAGTTTCTCAAAATATAATAGAACGTTTCGAAGCAACATTACAAGTAGAACACATAGTAGATAGTCTTGGAGCAAGAATAAGTGTTTTAAAAACATGGATGAAAGAAAAATGTATTCAACAAGTAACTAAAAATGAAGCAAAAATAAAATTATATTGTAATAATCAAACTAGTCGAATAGGTCAATATGGTTGTGAAAAACGAAAACGAAGAAATAAAAAATGGAAAAAACAAAAATAACATCCTAAATATAAACACATCTACAAAAAAGGGGGGGAGGAAGTACTTTAAAAATAGAAAACAATATAGACAACAATATAAAAACAACGAAAACCAAAATTTTTGTCCCTCAAAAAAGAAATCATGTCGATGTTGGATATGTCGAGAAGAAGGTCATTATGCAAATGAATGTCCAAAGAAAGGAAAAAAGAAACAAGAAACGGAAGTATTAAGATTAGCATATAATCTAGGATACGATCCAATAGAAGATTCAGATATAGAAATATATGCATACACAACAGATTCTAGTGATGATACAGATTCAGATCTAGATAATGAGTAAAGAAAAATCTACGATAAACCCAAATAGTACATTTATATATACAAAAATCGAAAATAAAGAAGTCATCGCTTATATTGATAGTGGAGCAACTTTATGTTTCGGAAGAAAAAACATATTAAAAAGTTGGGAAAAACTAACTAAACCTATAAGAATATCAATAGCAGATAAATCAATACACAAAATATGGTTTGTAGGAAGAATGGTTGAAATTTTTATAGAAAAAGTTCCTTTCATGACACCAACCATATATCAACATGATTCCGGAATAGATCTAGTAATTGGCAATAACTTTTTAAAATTATATCAACCTTTTGTACAAACAACCGAATACATTAGTATAAGACATCCTATAAAAAAGGTTGTTACAACATCAATAATTAAAAAATACGATCTTATAAAAATGTTAAGACAAGAAATTAATTTCGGTTTACATATATTTCTAATACTATCAAAAGAAATTGCTGAAAAACAGTTAGAAGAAGTATGTAGTGAAAATCCATTAGATGAGATAAAAAATAAAAATAATCAAGAAATAATAATCCTCTTAAAAGATCCAAATATAGAAGTCAATGTCCCCAATAGAATACCTTATAGTATAAAAGATGTAAATGAATTTAAAGAAGAATGTAGTCAATTGTTAGAAAAAGGAATAATTAGAGAAAGCTCAAGTCCTCATTCAGCACCATCATTTTATGTCGAGAATAATAATGAGAAAAAACGAGGAAAAAGAAGAATGGTTATAAACTATAAAAAAATGAACGAAGCTACTGTTGGAGACTCATATAAACTACCAAGAAAAGAATATATATTAGAAAAGTTAAAAGGAAATACTCATTTTAGCACACTTGATGCAAAATCAGGATATTGGCAGTTAAGGTTAAGTGAAAACACTAAACCACTAACGGCTTTCTCATGCCCACCTCAGAAACATTATGAATGGAATGTATTACCATTCGGACTTAAACAAGCACCATCAATTTATCAACGATTTATGGACTCTAATCTTTTAGGATTAGAACACATTTGTCTAGCTTATATCGATGATATTATAGTTTTCACAAGAGGAAATGAACAAGAACATATTAATGCCGTAATGAAAGTATTAGAAAGGATAAAAGAAAAATGATTAGTTCTATCTAAAAATAAATCTAAATTACTTCAACCAGAAGTAGAGTACTTAGGCTTAAGAATTGGACAGAACGGAAACCTTTCTTTAACAGATAATATACAAGAAAAATTAAATTTATTTCCAGATAAATTAGAAAATAGAAAACAAATCCAGTGTTTCCTTGGCTGTTTAAATTATATTGCTGAACAAGGTTTTTTGAAAGATTTAGCAAACGAAAGAAGAATATTACAAAAAAAGATATCTGAAAAAATACCATGGGTATGGACTCTTAAAGATACTAATATTGTACAACAAATAAAACAAAAAGTACGAATTCTTCCAGCATTATACAACCCACAAGCACAAGACTTTTTAATAGTCGAAACAGACGCCTCAAGTGATACTTGGGCTGGATGTCTAAAAGCAATAAAAAACGGAAAAGCATTATTAGGATTGCATATTGATGGAAATTTCCTTCATGAAAACAATCATACTCAAGCACAAAAAATATCAATACCATCGTCTGAGATACTAAAAACCGAAAAATATAAACATGAATTATGTAAATATGTATCAGGAACATTTTCTCAAGCAGAGCAAAATTATAGTACTCATGAACGAGAAACCTTAGCTTGTCTAAAAACTCTCAAGAAATGGAAGATTGAATTACTTCAAACAAGATTTGAACTAAGAACAGACTCAAAATATCTATTATGATTTTGGAGATATAAACTCCAAGAAGATTATTGTAGAGGAAGATTAATTCGCTGGCAATTACAACTACACCAATATTGTCCTTATTTAAAATATATAAAAAGTGAGAATAATCATATTGCAGATACTCTCACAAGAGAATGGAAAACATTATGAAGCAATTCCAACATCAGTTAAAGCAAAAAGAAGAACAAGAAGCAGCTGTTCTACGACAACTTGAAACCATCAGAAAAGAAAAAGAAGGATTAAAAAGGACACTCGATATCCTAATAGAACAAATTGCAGCAGAACAAGGCACCCCTTCAACACCAGAACAAGGCACCTCTTCAACACAAGTAAAGATTCCAGAAAATGAAGAAGAAGAAATGGAAATATCACCAAAGAATGATCAAGAGGTAAAGAAGTGGTACGTAATATTTAACGGACCACACAAAGGATTATATCGTGATTGGGGAATCGCTAATTCTCATATCGCTGGAAAAAATGTGTCACATAAAAGCTACAAATCTAAAGAAGAAGCCGAAAAAACATTAAAAGAATCATACAAAACCATTGTAAAAGAGGAAGTACAAAGATCGCCCGCAAAATTTTCCTTAGGAAAACACCCACTATCAAGGTTAAATGCAAGAACAAGAATAGAAAATATCCTATCAACAGAAGAGAAGGAAGAGATGAAAAAACCAACACCCGAAAATTTTTATTGATTATGGGATAGTATTATAAGCTACAATGAATATCATTCAACTATGAATTTTTATCCAATAAACAGAAGACCAGGGCCAAAGGTTATTTTTCTTCCTGGAGCAGAAGCACTAACCGTATGGGACTATTTTGTTCATGGATTTATAGATACACTATACATCAATGGAAATACACTTCAAGAAATTCGAGAATTTCCCTCAAAAGTACAATCAGTCATTCGACAATACAAAGAAAAATTCGCAAAAAATAGAGATCTTTTTATAAAACTACATGCTAGTTATCCATTTTTCGACGAAGAATCAAAACCATTTGTGCCAACAATAGTACTAGCACATATGGGGGTAAGCAATATAAAAGAAGATTCAGAGTATCCCACAAAAGATGTAATTGCCCAGATCACACCAACAAAAGATCATCTTATTTCAGCACTCGCAGGAGTATACCTTGCTGCATCAAGAATAGGCACAGACCGAAGTCAAAAATCAGATGTTAGAATTAATTATTGTAGTAATACAATGTTAATTTATTCACAAGATACAAATAGCCAGATTAGCCCAGCAGGTTTACAAGCACTAGCTACCTTTGAAGAACCATTCGAAGAGTTTACAAAGCATCTCTCAGAGTTACCGGCAGATGTAAAAAAGCAACTATGCTCCATGTGAAGATCGAACAACTCTTCATAAACATAGATCTTTAGGCTCAAGAATAGTTAGTTCTTATCTGGAATAAGCATATACAAATAATAAAATTTGCGGAATTAAACGAACATATTTGTATTGCTAAACAAGGTTTCATCATCATCTTCTATATACAATGATTACTTAAAGCCCCAATTCTACATATAAATATGTAGAACGGTTTTGGTTAACAGGATCAAACGACCTTGAGGCTTAGGTTTTACACACAAAACACGTTAAAACGTGGGTTCTAAGAACATCTAATTCTATGTCATTAGGTTTCTTTATATACTAGAAAACCCAAGACTTACAAGGAAAAGATAATGACTAAATCTTTTAAACTAATAAAGATATACTATATCTTTTACAATTATCATTATCTCCTAAATCTTTTTCAAATCTTGAACTTCATATTACCGACTTAGATCCTTGTAGTTTAATAGTTTTGACATATCAAATCTTTAATGAATATTAATCAAAATATTCCTAACAATCTTCCCCTATTTGATTTGACAAAACTTGTAGAATTAGCTAGGAATCTTCAAGTCTCTTCCCCTTAATCAATCCGAGAAACTTGAACTTCCCCTTGAATGATCAACACTTTTTCTTCCCCTAAAAGTGTGTTATCATTCTTGTGTTCTTCAAGGCTATATTAATTACATTGAAAATCAACTATCTTCTATTTGAAGTTGAAGTAGAAACTCAAACTAAGCATCACATTCCATCTAAATATAGTAATCAACAACTTCATATCTTGTATGAAGGACATCTTGGCCTTCAACAGATCTTTTCGTTAAGATTCTGTTGAATTGCAGTTACATCTTTACATAACATCTTATGTAGTAGGACTTTCAACTTCTTCTTCAAATAAAATATAATCAATTGTCTTCTGTAATCAATTGATAAAGATCAAATATGTAACAAATAAAACTTTCCTTTATCTTCATCATGCCTTCAACCTGTGTGTGAGAATAATGTGATTCGTTTCACATTATTATCAGATACGATCAATAAACCGTGGTATGGAATGAGCATGGTGTGTGTCATGCTTTCCAAAGTATGATGTATCGTTCAAAGAAAAAATCAGTATCAAAATTTTCTTCGTTTAGTACTGATTAGTACTGATCAGTCAACGCAGCAGTAGTAAAAATTTCAGTCTATTACTGATCAGTAGTGTTTTTACTTCATTTACTACTGATCAGTAGTATTTTCGAATCGGCAAGGATCAGTAGTAAACGAGATATAAGGATCAGTAGTAATCGAGATATAAGGATCAGTAGTAAAAGTTGTTTTACTACTGCCCAGTAGTAATTTACTACTATCCGGCAGTAGGCAGCAGTAGTAACTCAAGTTGAAAACCACCAACCTTGGCCACGCAGCATAAGTATTGAGATTCCTTAATATGTGAGATTTTTCTTTTTGTTGGCCAACAACCCCCACGTGTTTTTTTTTGTTTTAATTCCATCCGATTCACTTGCGTCCACTTTTAATAAATCGAATAAGTATTCAGAAGCAATATCTCTTATTTGTACCACGAACAGCTACCACAAAATTTGACCTTTCATTATCATTATGAGTTTTCTTTGATGAATACGATGCCAACGTTTGACGTCTTTGTTTTATATACAGAGAGTAAATATGTCTACCTTTATATGCTTGATTCTTCGTACGATCATTGATAGATCCTTGTTTGATTCCAGATCTGAGCCACCGAGCTCTGATACCAATTGTGAAGATCGAACAACTCTTCATAAAAATAGATCTTTAGGCTCAAGAATAGTTAGTTCTTATCTGGAATAAGCATATACAAATAATAAAATTTGCGGAATTAAACGAACATATTTGTATTGCTAAACAAGGTTTCATCATCATCTTCTATATACAATGATTACTTAAAGCCCCAATTCTACATATAAATATGTAGAACGGTTTTGGTTAACAGGATCAAACGACCTTGAGGCTTAGGTTTTACACACAAAACACGTTAAAACGTGGGTTCTAAGAACATCTAATTCTATGTCATTAGGTTTCTTTATATACTAGAAAACCCAAGACTTACAAGGAAAAGATAATGACTAAATCTTTTAAACTAATAAAGATATACTATATCTTTTACAATTATCATTATCTCCTAAATCTTTTTCAAATCTTGAACTTCATATTACCGACTTAGATCCTTGTAGTTTAATAGTTTTGACATATCAAATCTTTAATGAATATTAATCAAAATATTCCTAACACTCCATTATACTTGATTCACCCAGACACAACTGTCAACACTGCAAGGAAAACAGAGATGAAGTACCAATCATGGAATAGCGACAAACCTTCCATCATTTCGGGGGAGAATATATATAAAAGCAAAATGTAAAGTACATACGTGTATGTACTAATTTTATTTGTATTATAGGTATAGGTATAGGTCGAATAAACCTACCATGACTATATGTCATGTAGGTAATAATTATGTACTGTATGTAGTGTGTAATAATGGTGTGTAAGTGGTGTGTAATAGTGGTGTCCAATTGTGTGAAATAGTAGTGTCCATTGGAAGCACCACATATTGTGTGGTACGTATGTAATATCTTGTGTCTATAAAAGGAGGTACTCTCCTTGTAATAAGATCATTAAGTTTTATGAATATGAATTTCATTGTTCTATATTATTCCATCTGTTGAAGTTCTAAACTTCTGAATAACAGATTATACTTTCCTAAAAATACTAAATACTCTTTTATCAAATATAATCAGAGATCAAGCAAGAAGAATCAATATTCAAGCATATCAACTTCTATCATCATTATCCATCATTCACTACAAATACGTATGCAAAATGTAAAGTACATACATGTATGTACTAATTTTATTTGTATTATAGGTATAGGTATAGGTCGAATAAACCTACCATGACTATATGTCATGTAGGTAATAATTATGTACTGTATGTAGTGTGTAATAATGGTGTGTAAGTGGTGTGTAATAGTGGTGTCCAATTGTGTGAAATAGTAGTGTCCATTGGAAGCACCACATATTGTGTGGTACGTATGTAATATCTTGTGTCTATAAAAGGAGGTACTCTCCTTGTAATAAGATCATCAAGTTTTATAAATATGAATTTCATTGTTCTATATTATTCCATCTGTTGAAGTTCTAAACTTCTGAATAACAGATTATACTCTCCTAAAAATACTAAATACTCTTTTATCAAATATAATCAGAGATCAAGCAAGAAGAATCAATATTCAAGCATAACAACTTCTAATGATAAAAGAGTATTTAGTATTTTTAGGAGAGTACCTATTTTGGCGAATTAAATACAATCGACTTCTCACACCGGACAATTTGGAAAAATGGGAGAATGAAGTTAGCTTAAGTTGTTCGTTAGCTACCAAGACTTAGACTTGTTGAAAAATTGATAAAATCTCGAATTAAATGATTATATGTTATATATATTGAATGAGATTTATTTGACAAAAAGCTCATACAATATTCAAAGTACAAAATGATATATCCAAGCTAAATCATTACTATATACGGAGTAACTTGATTGAATTTGCCACCTTAACGAACACTACTAGATCTACCAATCGGGTAAAATATGTAAAATAATAATAATAATAATAATAATAATAATAATAATAATAATAATAATATCTTAATTAAAATCTACAAAGAAACACATGCACTCAATCAAGTGAAGGAATATACGCCGGTCTCAAACCTACAATAATTCGAGTCTAAGTACATGAATGATATCAAATCGGTCAAAGGTAATCATGAAAATATTTTGCCAAAACTTTGATAAATCACTTTTATTTGAGATAAGATTGTATAATTATGGTATATAAAATGCCGTCTTTTAGGTTTGATTCACAAAGTAAGCAAACTATCTGAATTACACAAGTTATTGATTGGACTAAATACAAGTAACTAACAATCTTTTACACATTTACGTTTTGTTCGGTATTAATCTTCGACAAACGTGTAAGCAATTTGATTTCTTGCAATTCGATCGGATAGATATATATAGTCACTGTTATGTTATTTCATATAAAAAGACTAAATATTTTCTTAAGTTGAATGCGTTACAAAAAAATACATCGCATTCTTAAAAATTCAATTTTCTCTATTTAAACAAACTCGGGTGCCAAGGTTGATGGTGTGTGATGGAGTGAACATACCGGGCATCAAGTAGCGGAGAGAGCAATGTGAGGATGGTTATTTAATTAAAAGTTGTGGTCTTGTGGATAATGATCAGCGTAGACAACAACACATAATTTTTTAAATTTAGTATTGTCGAGTAAACAAATTAAAAAACTTTTAGTCATATAAAAAAAATTAAAATGATTATCAATTTAAATGAGTAATGAGCAATTCATCTTTTTATTGTAACAAATAAAATTAAAACGAAAAATTATTTATAGTTTATTAGACGTGGAGTTATTTAGAGTTTTGAGAGTGCAACTTAAAAAAATAGAAACACTTAATCTTTACCGTAAATAATGGCATGAAAAGACGTGCATTGTTTGGTATTGTATCCATTATATTGAGATTTTGTGGAGACATGGAAAAAGGTGAAACAAGAAGAATCAAAAACTTAGTCATAAAGCTTGGGAAAATTTTAATGGAGACTTGAAAAGTTAAATCTCCAACCTAACTAACTCTACACGCCATATTACTATCTTTCTGGTAAACATAACAGTATTCGAATACAGTACATGGTGCATTCAAGATTAGATAGCAAATATTATTGTAAGAAATTAACAAACCACAACACGAGAAATAATAAGTGCACCAAACTTTTTTTCCCATTTATTCTATCTTTTGTTTACCTATCACTTTCAATTTCTCTAATCGTACCTGGGTAGCTCTTCGATAAATCCAGTGGACCACACAAAAAATATATTTTTTCATCAGATGTCTCCTAATAACCACAATATTTTAGAGGAAATATCCACTAAATAACCACACTTTAAATCCTAACCCGTAAACCTTAAACTCTAAAACTAAACATTAAACTCTAAACACTAAATCATGACCGCTCCCTCTTCAATAAACCCACCATGATATGGAGGGGTAGCGTTACATTTGCCTTTATGTTGTAGTTGATTGCCATCTAGGACCACACTATGGGCTAAAACGAAACATGTTTCTTGCAGTCTATGATGACAAATGAATTTTGCTAGACCTATCATTTGACCTATATAAATAACTGAAAATTTTTAAGTATGAATCGTGATAGAAGTTCAGATACGAATGGTCAAAAGACTCAAAACTATGTTTTATTCTTTGAATTAAATTAAATAAATAATAAAAGAAAAAGAAAAATGGGGGCGCCGATTTCTTTGCGCCATCTTAGGTAGTTAACTTTAAACAGCGATATCAACGCCTCCCCTTTTTAAGCATGAATATGCTGTTTGATATCGCCCAGCACCCTCCTTTTAACCGGATAAAATAATATATTTGGCAATACCACCATCACAATAAATTAAAGTTACGTACATTATTTCTACTCTAGATTGTCTAACAAATACAGTAATATTTTACTTCTTTCTATTTTGATATCATTTCATTAACCTGCTGCATGTAAATATATATTTTTTTTCATTTGATTTAAATATACTGTATTGTATATATAATATGAGGATAGTGAATGTGTGTCTGTCATTTACTTAAGCTTACGTGTGGAACCACTAAAACTACGTAGTTTTGATTAAAATACTTAAAACTTATCACATAAACCCATTAATATATTAAACCTATCTCAACCCAAGCTCTAAAGTCTAAACCATCAAACCCATCTAAACCTCCTTTCGTAAAAGACAACGGAAGTATATAAGCATTCCTGAAATTACATAAAAATTAATTGCATTTCATATTCATAAGAAATTAAGTTGGTCCCTTGATGACGTATGTAAATTAATTGCGTCTTTAATATAGAAATTGATTGTGTAGCTTGACGACTCACCATGGGAAAAATCCTAATCGGTCGTGAAGTTCAAATTGAACAGTATCTTTTATGCATGGACGTTTAGACAATTTTGATTGGCTAAGGGTTGAGGATTTTAATACACTAATGAGTTTATATGATAAATTTTAAGTGTTTTAATCAAAACCACGTAGTTTTAAGTGGTTCTATACCTAATGTTGGGTATGTGATAGTCACACACTCACTTTTCCCATATAACATTTATCAAATGTTATCACTACTCATTTACATTTAATGAATAATAATTTTTCATTTAATTTAATCTGTTTTTTATTGTCCTCTTTGTATTTTTCAAGTGATTTTATCATTATTATTTTTTTATTGTGAGACTGATAAATCATGAAGGAACGATAAAAATAAAATAGTTATAAGTGTTTTGCTAATGCGTGCCTATGGACACACGATGACGAATACTTAATAAACCAAAATTTCTTTAATTAGAGTACAATGATATTTATGAGTTAATAATACTTTTGTGTTATACTGATTTTACCTTTAAAAATGAAAATTTTTCATTAATTAAATTTAGAGATATAAAAAACATTTGAAATTACTATGATATGCCATGAGCACGTAATAGAAAATGTCTAATTATAATATCCAATATTTGACTTATTAGATTTTGTATTGCATGGTATGAGTGTGTGAGTGTGTGCTGTTAGTTTTTATCTATAGTTTTATACCACACATTCACATAAAGTTTTAAGAAATTAATAAGTCACAGTAATATATCCTTCTAAAAAATTGAAAGTATATTCATATTCAAAATCTAGACACCAAATGGCACATGACTTTACGATAAACTTAACATTTTAAAAGACTACTTAGAAATATATAAACATTATCGGACGACTATCACACTGCCTTTTAGATTTTATATTTCTACTTGTTTTTCTAAAGGTTTTTGGTGGTGGCAAGTGGCATGATTTTACCATAAATTCTTCAACATAACATTTGAACAAAACTAGCGGATAATGTATACAGCCTAATGATAAGGATTTATGAATAACTTATCAAATGTCAATTTCTCTCAGGGTAATCATTAACTAAATGTCCAGATGAAGGTTCGTAAACGATCACCGTAACGCTTACGTCCCGTACATCATAAGTAAACTCGGTAACCTTGAGAAAACTCATTATAACATGAATACTCTTTTTATATACAATGATAACATCATGGAACGACAATTACACTACGTTTTAGATTTTTAGATTTCTACCATGCATAGTCTCTTGGTGCAAGTGGCAACTACTTATTTTGTAGGCAAAGGAAACTTGTTACTTTGGATTTTTTATGCCTTAATTCTCTTGATTCCAGAAGAATTTGAATCTTATACTCCCATTTTCATCAACTCCAAGATCGTAGGATTTACTTTTCCCATGGAAGGTGGGAGATAGAGAAGGGGCCACGTAGTGATTTACCAGCCATTTGACCATGGATTCTAATTAATGACTAGTCGCACGTTAACCGTTATGTAAATTCCGTTTTAATGTGTTAAATTCCAAGATTAATTCAAAATTCACGAGATCATAAACTTGTAAAGAAAAACGTAACTGTTGTTGCTTTGTAACCAGAATGATATTTAAACTTTCCAAGATTAATTCAAAATTCACGAGACCATAAACTTGTAAAGAAAAACGTAACTGTTGTTGCTTTGTAACCAGAATGATATTAAAACAAAGAAAAATAGTAAACGTTACTTTGACAACAATTAACAAATGAAAGCTTTACAAGAAAAGCCTTAATTCACGTAATAATGAATAGTGATTGGACTGGTAAAACCCCTATAAAGAGGCTTTCACATTCTCCAAACCATAATCACACTAACTTCTTATACTAATTAATTTTTCATATGGATCTCCCAATGGGACCTTCCTTCTTCATTTTGGCAATTTTGCTTTTGGGCAGTAGTGTTCAGGCTAGCCAAAATTACAAGGATGCCCTTGCGAAATCGATATTATTTTTTCAAGGTCAGAGATCCGGGAGGCTGCCAACCTCCCAAAAACTCTCTTGGAGGTCTTCTTCGGGCCTTAGCGATGGGTCCCAAGAACGAGTACGTATAAAAAACGACCAAAACTCGATATTTTTTTTATATATATTTTTTAATTAGTACGACGATTAATATTATGATGATGACATTTGCAGGTGAATTTAGTTGGAGGGTACTATGATGCAGGGGACAATGTGAAATTCAACTTCCCGATGGCGTACACGACTACAATGTTGGCATGGGGTGCATTGGAAAACTCAAAACCGTTGGGACCGGAGCTAGAAAACGTGCGGGTGGCGATCAGGTGGGCGACTGACTACCTTATCAAATGTGCTACATCAACCCCCGGTGTACTCTATGTGGGTGTGGGTGACCCGAATGTAGACCACAAGTGTTGGGAAAGGCCTGAGGACATGGATACAACCCGAACCGTTTACTCTGTCTCCCGAACTAAACCGGGCTCCGATGTTGCTGGAGAAACAGCAGCCGCTTTGGCGGCTGCTTCCTTAGTGTTCCGAAAAGTAGATAGTAAATACTCAAAATTGTTGTTAAGAACAGCAAAATCTGTTTTCCAATTTGCTGCACAATTCAGGGGCTCTTATAGTGACTCACTTGGTTCAGCCGTTTGTCCGTTTTATTGTTCTTATTCAGGATATAAGGTATACCTTTTCCTGTTATTTATAGAATCATTTTAAATATTATGCAGAAAATTAAATTCTTTATTTTTGACAGGATGAATTGTTGTGGGGGGCTGCATGGTTACTAAGGGCGACAAAGGATGTATCGTACCGCAATTTTATTGATTCATTAGGTGCTAATGATGCAAGTGATATATTTAGTTGGGACAACAAATTTGCTGGTGCTCGAGTTCTTCTCTCTAGGGTAACTAACTAACTAATTGTTTATACAAATTTTGATAATTTAACATTTTTATTTCCATTTTATTCATTTTCGTCGGTTTATTTTCATCAGGGGAGTTTGGTGGCGAATGATAAGTCATACGAGCCATTCAAACAACAAGCTCAAGAATTCATGTGCAAAATTCTACCCAATTCGCCGTCTTCCACTACACAATATACTAAAGGTACGATACATAAAACACAATTATTGTTATATTTTATAACCTTAACCATAAAAATGATATTGTTCTGTTTTTTGCAGGAGGTCTAATGTTTAAACTACCCGATAATAACCTCCAATACGTGACATCAATAACCTTCTTGCTCACTACCTATGCCAAATACATGAAAGCAACAAAAAACACCTTTAATTGTGGTAACATCGTGGTGACCCCTAATAACCTAATCAACCTTGCAAGAAAACAGGTTTTTTTCTTGCTCTTATTTTATATTTATCGTTTTTTCTACTTTGGAGACCAATCAATATGTTTTTTTTTTAATATGAAAATCCGTAAGGAAAATGTATTCTTCACATACTAAAAATGGAGTATAAAAAAAGGATACAACAGAAACCAGAATGGATTTTAAGCCCATCTATACAATCGGCTGACCCGGCTTATGTTAAACCCTAACATTACATAATGTGTAATTTTTAATATAAAAAAGAAATTATAAAATTTGTATGTTTTTGGTAGGTGGATTATATATTAGGAGACAACCCGATGAAGATGTCTTATATGGTGGGGTACGGTACAAACTACCCAAAAAGAATTCATCACAGAGGATCCTCATTACCATCAATACCAACTCACCCACAATCATTTGGTTGTGAAGGAGGTTTCCAACCATTTTATTATACTTCTAACCCCAACCCGAATATACTTACTGGCGCAATTGTCGGTGGGCCCAACCAGAACGACTTCTTCCCTGATGAAAGGACCGATTATAGTCACTCAGAACCCGCTACATACGTTAATGCCGCTTTAGTTGGGCCTTTAGCATACTTATCAGGGAGATAATTGATTAAACTCACTACCGTAAACATTTAGAGATTAAAAAAATGATGTGTTTGTGTGTTATGTGTCTATGTTGTATCACAATCAAGTGTTTTTCCACCTAAGTAAGTAGGTGAAGAATACAAGTATTTCAGTTGTAGTAATTATGGTTTGTTTTCTCTTTCTTCCCAGCAAATGACTTGAATCATATCTATGTTTCCTTTTGGGAATAGCTAATGATGAATGCAGGCCCTATATTAACATTCTAAATCTATATTTTAATCACCAGCAATATTTTTATATGAGCTTACTCATTCTAGCTGACATATTCAATAGAGGAAGAAAAACATCATTTTGTTGATTGAACGTTTTCTTTGCGCTAAGATCACGCCATCTGGCTTTTCGAATTTAAGTTTTCTCGATCATGTACGACGCATGAATAAGGGGAATCCCAAATTGAATAAGGGTTACAAGGAAATCTTTGTGCAAGTGTTATACTATGTTTGTATTCCACGTTTCTTGTCATTCATGCATTGTACATGAGAAAACTTGCAACTGAAAAGCCAGATGCGTGATCCTTTGTATAAGTGTACAAGTTTCACACCACAACTTTTAAGCAATGGTTGTGTACATAATATATATCTCATTATACACAACAATTTTTAGTTCATACACCACATTTTGCAAGTTTTACAGCTAAATGTACAATCATATTAAGCATTGGTTGCGGTTAATGTAATAAAATTATGGTTTAAAAATTCCCCCTTTTGTATAAGTGTTGTATATATAAATAAATTATAAGAACTTGCTTGGAAGTTTTATGTTATATTAATATTAATATTAGACTCTAAGCGCACATACGAATATGTAGTAATTGATATAATACTTTGCAATGAGATCCACAACGGTTCATAAGATGGAAATTATGCAAACAGCAAAATAATGCAATAATGATGCGTGTATATAACTGTACCCATTTGATTGTGAATCCATTTGTATATGAAAGATTGAAATGCAACTTCATTGAAGTCGACATGCCTTGTAATACATTTGTGTTAAGCATCTAGTGTTCATTAAAAAATAATAGTGTTTTGATTTTAGTCCAATGTTCTTCCACCATGTGGAAAAAGAAACGAAAAAGACTTGAGAGAAAAGGAGATTGTAATGCCTTTATTTACATATAGTGATGTAAACCTTATACACTTACTTTAGTAAGCAAAATTAAAAATTGGAGTATGATAATTACTTCAATTTAAAAAACTCAGAATTAATTACCAAAATAGATAACAAATAAAGTCCTTTTCTCAAAATTAGTTTAGGGCTTGTTCATTTATTTATTTATTAAATTTTATCTAGGTAAAATATCTATAGGTGTAAATTAGTATTTTTGTTAGGGGGTGATTTTTCTACCACAACTTTTAAGGTATGTACCACTTCTAATGCTTAATATACTTGTACAGTTAGCTGTAAAATCTGTACTATGTGGTATAAACATTAAAAGTTGTGGTAGCAATATCAATTCTCATTTTTGTTTGTTTTACATATTAAATACACAGTCTTGACTAATGGATCAAGACATAAAAAAAAAACCTATTATTACATTCCACGTTTAATTAATTCTCTATTAAATCAAGGAAAATGATAAGAAGACAAAGTACACAAAAGACAAACCCCTGAATTTTAGGAATATTACTTTTTTAATCAATGTATAAGCATTTTATATTAACAAAACCCTTAAATCAATTAACTAAAAATTCAAACAATACCTTACTCTTAAATAGTCTTTTTGGATTGCCTTTTTGGGCTTTAATAAATGCTTATGAAAAAAAAAAAAAACCTAAAATGCGCGAGGCCGCCCCATTCATTTGTGTTCTGAAAACCCAACACAATGATTCAATGAATCTGAAATTGAATCCCACCAATCCGTACTGATCGCCTCAACATCTTCGTATGCTGTATCTTTGATTTGATTTGATTTGATTCTTTGTGAAGTTCCCAAGAAACACAAATCAGAAGGAGTTTTATTTTTTTTCCCGCCAAAAAGACATTCATTTCAAATTCATCCCCAAATCCAAAACTGACTGCGCATTCAAACTGTCCCTCTCCGATGGCGTTCTGGGGTATGTATGATCTCTATCGTTTTCAATTTTAATATTGTTATAATCTTTATTACTAATCGTTTACTTGTCATTCTTTTTTCACAAAACTGAAAAGGGGTTTATTTGAAGCCCAATGAACCTTACACTCTACAATATGCTTTTCCAAAACGACTTCGTATTACTCAGGTAACTCTAAAAATCCCATTGTTTCTTAATGTTTTTCTTTTTAACGATTTAACCTTGTTTAATTCCACAAGGTCAATGAAAATTGACTTATTTGATTTCATTTGAGATTTAGATGTGTCGATTATGAGTAATTTTGTGCAAAAAAACAGGCTACACTTGGAGATGCAACACGTAATTCACCGGCAAGGAGCATTGTAAGATGTTCAATAGGAGATAAACCTGCAATAGCTATTTGTTCATTATCCGTAAATGAGCTGACTTGTTGTCAACTCGACCTCGAGTTTGAGGAATCCCATGATGTCATCTTCTCGGTTATGGGCCCACGATCCGTTTATCTTGCTGGTTATTTAATCACTCAAACTCCCACTGATCATAAGCATTCAATGTAAGGCTCAACTTTTGACATTGAAATTGATACATCTGTATAGTGAAATTGAATAGTAGATTCTGCAATTGGGAAATATTAAGTTTGAATTCTATAATGGTAATTACTTGCTGTATATTTGTTACAATACTAACTTGTTTGTTATCGACTCAATTGTTAGTGATCTTAATGGGCATGTAAAAACAACGGTGGAGATTGCTGCTCATGATTTGCAGGAGGTTGAACCTGATTTCAGTAAAACAGGTGTGGATCTTTGCTACACAAGAACAATTTATTTCTCAACAAAAAAAAGATTTTACTATTTTGCAGTAATTAGTGTACTTTGTAGTTGGTGAAGACTTAAGAGTTAATCTTGTTCCACAAACAAAGTTGTTGATATATTCCATTTGTTACAAAACTGCAATGTTTGACTTTCAGGACCGGTTAAAGAATCAACCAATGCTCAATACATTGACATTGAGAACTTTGGTAAAAACATGGAAGGCGGGAAACATATCCTAAACAAAAGCAAACAAGGAAAGACTTTCATAACTGTTGACCCAAAATTCGGGTATGATTTCACATCTCTTAAGTATCTGCTTGTGTTTTTGATAATCAATTTTTACTACCAAAAATCCAAAAACGTGCCTATAATTTTTGTTTGAATCATGTGATCAGAAAAGATGAAGATCAAGAGAAAGCCGTTTCATTGAAAACACAATCAGTTGGTGAACTTCTTGAGGAAAAAAGGTACTCATCATTTCTTATTGTTAGAATTCTAATTTATGAATTAATTTTAAAAATCACTAGTTACTTACATAATTACATATTTATTTATTTTTTAAATTTTATATTATTTTATTGAGAGGAGATCAGAGAAAGTAGTTATATTAGTCATGCATTAACAAGGATTTTTTTGATTAATTAGTGTTAATGCTATTGAAAAGAAGAAGAAAAGGAAGAAGAGGAAAATTAAGAAACTGAATGCTTCAGAAGCTACAGCCAATGAATTTGGTTCAGATTCAAAAGTAACCGAACAAAATTGGTGAGTCATTTTATAGTTGAGTTCTTAAATTAAACTGTATTGCTGATATTGAGTTCTTAATTAATTATGATTATCATGTGTATTAATGATTTACAAAGAATTAAATTAAAATGTTTTAACAGTTGTTCTCCTGAAAGAAGCCATGAGAAGGTGAAGGAGAGAAAGAAGAAAAGAAAAACAAGTTTGGATGATGATAAGAATCATATGAATGGAGATACCAGCAAGTTTAACAACCGAAACGAGTAATTCACTAACACAAATACACATAATGTTTCTGTTTTTTTAATGCTAATATGATTGCATTTTTTATGATCAGAGACGGTTTTTCTAAGAAGGTGAAGTCAAGGGAAAAGGTGAAGAGAATAAGTAAATCATGATTATGATAATGATAATGATGATCATTTGATAGATTAGAACCCGGTTTTGTGCATTTTCACTTAGCATGTGATCCATTTTGTTTAAGAAGAATCATCACTGACTTCCAATATTTTTGTGATCAAATGTACAAGGGCAATGTTATTGATTGCTTAATGTAATTGAGTAGAGTATTATAGACTTGTGCACAAAATGATGAGTTCCTGTTATAAAAGACCTTTTATAAGTCAAAGTAGAAAATATTTTTTTGTGTAACTCAAACTTTTAAGAAGAAATGTGATAAAAAGTAGGGAAATGATAATGACATGACAGCCCTAAGGCTGTCAATAACAAGGCAAAACTAATACTATATAAAAACCACCCCTGAATTTTATGATAACTACTCTATCAATGAATATACAATCGTTTTATGAATGTTAGTCATTAACCAAACCCTAAAAAGTATTTGCTTGGAATTTTTTTTTGAATTATTCTTCCTACATAAGTCAGTGATGCTTTTAATACTTATAGGAAAACCATAAACGATATTTTAATGTCTGCTAATAAGTTTTGCCGGTTTCACCTGGCGTAAAATTCAAACACACTTTTGACAGGGTTTCATTTTTTTTGAATGGCAGAAGGGGATCTTGAAGGGAGCTTCGGCAGGGTTTCATAGTTACTCTATTTTTGTGTTTAACTAGAGTTGTAACTAAAACATATGTTTAAAATAATATTTGAAGTTAGTCAAAATTTAATTAGCTTTAAAGATTAATTACTATTTGCAAAATGATTAGTAGAGTGGAAAAGATATCTATATATATATATATATATATATAGGGGTGAGTTATATAGAGAACCAATAAACCCTTATTAGCCAATCAGAAATTAGTTTATATTTTCCATTTATTTAAATGTAAAGGGCAATTCCGGTATTCACATAATTTCATATTTATAGAAACAATTAATTGAAATCTTATAATCATGGAAAGTAGAGATTTTGTATATCAATCTTCCCTTTAAAAAATAATTTACCCCATATTTTCTAGAATTTTAGCACCTTTCACGGAAATGTTTTTACACCATCTGGTTTTTTAATTTGTATGAACTGGGTTAACGTGTTTGCATTTATGTTTTTGTATCGTTTGTTTTTAGTGTACTGAACCAACGATTTGTTTGAAATTATGGTCGTGATACATATGTTTTTTGGTTCAGTTTATAGCTTTTCATAAATAATGGTCGTAGAACGTCTAATTCATGGTATTGTAATAGTGTAATCAAAACATATCTAACATTCATGTAATCAAAACATAGATGTCTTTACAAAATCATAGCTAAAAACAGATAAATCATTGATGTCTTTACAAAATCAAAACATTGATGTCTTTACAAAATCAAAACATTTATGTAATCAAAACATTGATGTCTTCACAAAATCAAAACATTGATGTATTTCTCTCTTTCGTCAACTACGTCTTGTGCCTGTCAAAACATTGATGTATGTCTTCACAAAATCAAAACATTGATGTATTTCTCTCTTTCGTCAACTACGTTTTGTGCCTGTCAAAACATTGATGTATGTCTTCACAAAATCAAAACATTGATGTATGTCTCTCTTTCGTCAACTACGTGTTGTGCCTGATTCAAAAAAATCTTAAATTGCAGTAATGCAATCCATCGTGACCTGATTAAAAAAAACCTTATATTGCAGTTATGAAAACAATCATACCACCAAAAAACGATTTTAGAGAATGCCGATATACAAATATTGTAAAACATCAGTGGTTCCTATTGAACCAACCTGAATTTCATTTATGCAAAACCCCTTAAAAATAGCAACTTTCAATCTTTTAAATATTTGATTTCATTACCTTCTGATGTCTCGCCGGCCACCACAGATCTCGCCGGATAAGTTATAATCATCATCGCCGCAGATCTCGCTAGATGATGAGTAATCGCCACCTTAAAACCGTATAACGGTTGGGCAGCAACTTTTGTTGCAGGTGTACGAGGAAGCCGACAGATGAGAGATCTTGAGAGAGAAATATAGTTGTGAGAGAGAGATGAAGGGTTGATTTTAGAGATAGAAAGTGATTTAGGGAAAGAAACGTGAGTATTAAAGAGAGAGTTATTAGATAATGGGGTATATTGCGGTAATTAAGGAGCTGCAGTTATTAGATATATATTTTCCTTTTTAATTCTTTTTTTAAAACAAAAAAAAACGTAATTGTAATGTCAGATTACGAAAATACCCTTTTTATTTAAAGAGAGAGTTCTCTATATAACTCTCCACTATATATATATATATATATATATATATATATATATATATATATATATATATATATATATATATATATATATATATATATATATATATATATATATATATATATATATATAGAGTGTCCAATTCAGCGCAGAACCGTTTAAAGCTGCAGAACCGCAGAACCATACAAACATCCAATGTTTTCTTTGTTGTACATAAGATGTACATTTTCATACATGCTGTAACACATTTACACATCCAATGTTTCTAATTTTTTATACACATAATATATAAATATATTTATATATTATTTGTATAAAAAATTGGAAACATTGGATGTTAGGATGGTTACAGCGTGTATGTAAATTTAGAACTTATGTATAACATAGAAAACATTGGATGTTAGGATGGTTCTGCGGTTCTGCACCTTTAAACGGTTCTGCGCTGAATCGGACCCTATATATATATATATATATATATATATATATATATATATATATATATATATATATATATATATATATATATATATATATATATATATATATATATATATATATATATAAATTGAGTTCCAATTTTGAAGTTGTAATTAATATCATGCATTTAATATTAATAATAATATTATATAAACTCAATTTTAAAAATAAACTCATTAATTGGCAAGACCAAGAGTTTTGAAATAAATATAAATAATTACAATAATAAAAAGTTCAATAAATAAGAGACTTTTCAAATTACATGAATCTTACACATTAGCATCTATAAATACTCATTCTTATATTGCAAAAATTTTAACACTCTAAAGGTGAATCCAAAAGAAATACCTAACAAGTGGAGTCAACAACAAATATCTATAGGGTTTTTTTTATTTATCGTCGCTGTTAATTGGTAATCAAACATAATGTTTACTATTTGTATTTTTTGAAGAAAAAAATCATAGAGATGAACTTTTTATGATTTTGTTTTAGAGAGAGTATGTTAGTTGTTTTCGTTTAAAATTACACAAACTCTTTTGTATATATGTATAGAATTATTATTCGTTGTTTATGTACATTTTGTATAAAAGTTATATTATATAATGATCTAATAGTTATCATTATAGTATATGAGATTGTGTATGATATTATCAGAATTATTTAAGATGGATATCTTATCATGTTAATGGTCACAAATTATTGTTCATTTGATGGTTGTTAGATTTATGCTTACTTCTTTTGTATATGTATAAAATATAAAAAAATGAGTTCCATTTTGATGTTATATTGGTTGTTAATGTACATTTTGTATAAAAAAATATATTATATAATGATCTAATAGTTATCACTATAGTATATGAGATTGTGTATGATATAATCACAATTATTTAAGATGGATAACTTATCATGTTAATGGTCACAAATAAATTGTTGTTCATTTGATGGTTGTTAAATTTATGCTTACTTCTTTTGTATATGTATTAAAATATAAAAATTGAGTTCCATTTTGATGTTATATTTATTATAATATTAAATAAATCATGTTAATAAAGATTGAGAAGCTCATATTTATCAAATCAAGAGTTTTAACATAAATTATAGTAATGAACTCATTTTAATAACAATTTGACAAACTCATTAAATTGTAAGACCAATAGTTTTATAATAAATATAAATAATTATAATAATAATAAGTTCAATAAAATAAGAGACTTTTATGAATCTCACACATTAATATCTATAAATACTTATTTTCATTTGGCAAAATTTTAACACTCTAAATGTCCATCCAAAAGAAACATCTAACAAGTGGAGTAAACAACAATGACATTTAGCGATTTTGTTCTTTCTCCTCGCTATTAATTTATTTAATTGATTTGTATAACTTATTGATATCTTAACATCTATATCTATATATATATATAGATTATGAAAAAATTGAGTTTCATGGTTTATGTTGTATTGAATTCTATGTTAAAAAATTAAGTTTGTTATAAATGATGCTCATGAATAAATGTAATAGATTATACAAAGTGTTTAACATAAATAATAGTAGTAAATTCAATTAAATAATAGTCTTTTCATTTAACTAGAAGTTACATATTAATTAAATAAGATAAAGAATTTAACAGAAAAATAATAGTAGTAAATTTAATTAAATAATAGTCTATTCATATAACTAGAAGTTACATATTATAAGCACACTATCATTATGCAAATAATGTTGAGTTTTCAAATGATGTTATCTTTTACCCGAACATCCATTTATAAAAATGAGTTCCAACTTTGAAGTTGTAATTAATACCATGCATTTAATATTAATAATCCATTTATAAAAATAATAAATTAATCAATTATAAGATCAAAAGTTTACCATAAATAATATTTAATAAACACAACAAAATAATGTCAATGCATTTCTGAATCATAAAAATAGTTGAATATCTAGATTATGGTTAAATATTAATTACATAGCAATAAATTTTATAGATTTATTAAAATTCAATATAAAAAAAATACACGATGACAGATATTTATTAAAAAATTAACCAGAACCGAACGAAAAAATGGTTTTGGACGGACCGAGGACCGAACAAATGATGCTCAGAACCAAACCGAACCGGACCAAGAATTAGTTGGAACCTAACTAAACCGGGAACCGAGGCAATTTCTTCTACTCTTTTCGGTTTTTTCTCGGTTTTCGACCGAATTGGACCCCTCGGAACCGAACCGGTTGGAACCGAGAACTGATTTTCTTAAAAATTAGAACCTAGAACCAAACCGATGGAGCTCGGTTCGGTCGGATCCGGTTCTGCGATCCCGGTCGGTTCTCGGTCCAATTTGCACATGCCTACTTATGCATACGAAATCTATTTCAAGTTAAAGAAATAATTCCAATTAACATACACAATCCATATGACTCAATAAAAAACAACAAACCCTAAACATCAATATACATAAGGAATAGCTTCACTCATTTAGTAGAATACCCGCAATAAAAGTAAACCTGTAACCGATCACGTTTTTCGTACTTTTCAGGTGATACCAGTAAATTTTACACGATATGCACTCAAAATAACTCATTATTGTGAACGAAGCCCGTGCATCGCACGGGCCATGCTGTCTCGTGTTTATAAAAAAAGAGGTGATTCGTACCGAGTAATATTTATCTATACAGAACAATTTCATCCAAAATGACAATTATGTTTTTTTTCCTTTTATAAAATTTTCTATTTCACCCATCCTTTAAGGGCATGACTGTCATTTGGGATGAAATTATTCTACATGGATAAAAATCACTCTTTACAAATCGCCTCCCAAATAAACCGTATTGGATTCCAAACTAGATTTGTTTTGAAAGATTATACTATTTGCTTACAACTTTACATTGTTTTAAGTTTTTAGATTCGGTTTTTCTAATTCTACGATTTCGATTTTTTTTTCTCTGAATTCCACGATTTTATTATTTTCGTCAATTATAGAATGTCAAACATCCTTAATTTCGAAACGGCCACAGGGATAAAATCAATTAAATTTTGAAGTTTATTTGTATTACTGAAAAAATAATTCACTCTATATATATGTTGGAGGTTTATTTTGGGCGAAAAAAGGGTATATTGTAATTAGCATTTCACCTCAAATAACCACTACAGTGCAAATCAATGGTAACAAACGGAACCCGAATAACCTAAACTACTTGCTGATCGTCACACCGGTAATCGACCGGAGATGGCAACACCTTTCAAATGGAGAAGACGACGTGGTAGTGCCGGTGGCGGACAATCTCTTGATCGGAGATTCAGAGGTTTCGTCTCCATAAAGTCTCATCAATTTTGCATGCTAAGCACAACGGTCAAAAACAAGCAATTCTTCGTGACACTAACCAAGTCCCTAGCTAACAATACTTCAATCAATCGCCAACTATTTTATGCGTAACTAGCCATATTACAAGGATGACAAACTTTACAAAGTCAAGTTGCACGTTTTGACAAAACAAGTCGGAGTCTACACAATTCAAGTCTACCCCACAATTTCATTACAATCATGGCAATACAAATAGCAACATCTTTTATACCAAATTAGTCATACTCGCGACCTAACGGATCAAAACAAGTTTTATTATCCAAAAATTGTTTTATTACATCCATAACATGTTAAAGTATTTACTAAAACCAACTTATACAATTAACAATGATTAACATCATAATCAAGGTTTAACAACTAAAAGCATCCAATCCAGTCTTGACACTAATCACCTTAAACGGGTCATCATTGAGGAATTTAACACAACGATTTCATACATACAATTCACAGTTCATTAACATGTCAAACTCATGTGATGACTAATAAGCATTTTCAATTACATGTCAACTTTTACTTAGACTTCAAGTCAACTAATCACAATTCAACTAGTCCTTAACTCTTACCTATTAACATCCTAATAACGTGATACCTTTCATCATTTCAATTTACAATTAAGCATAAACAACTTTTATTACAATCAATAAGACATCATCGTCACTTTGAGTAATTTTTAGAAGTTTCAATTTAAACTATGATCAATTTTGTCAACATAAATCACTTCAATACAATCATTTAAATCTAAACACTAGATTTAAGTATAAATCACATTTTCAAACTCTTCTCAAATAACTTCATAATCAATGCAAAACATTTAACAGTCTCTTTTATCTTCAATTATTTCTATCACAAGTCAATTCAAAATAATCTACACATACAGTTCATTAGTCACTTTTCAGAATCCAAATTCAACATAGAAAACCAATCAGGTTTGCATCAAAACATTTCAGGGCATTCCAACATTTATCACTGACTATCTGCCACAATTACTGTCTATAACAAAAGCAAACATCAATTTGTCCACATTGCACAAACATTTCTGATTCTCACTATACAAGTCACTACATGTGACCCGACATGTCACACTAAAATTTCACTTTTCACATAACAAACACTAGTCCTACCTGGACTATTCAATTCACGCATACAATTCCATCCATTTTCATTACGAGCATCACCTTTACGAAGTTTACAATAATTACTATTATACTCAATTTGATACATGGTCACATATGTTGTGACCGAAACCGACATACAACCGATTCTCTTCGCTTCTCCTAGAGTGAAGGAACAAACAAACAGTTACAATCAACATGTCATCAATTTTCACAACATGAAAACGAGCAATTTTAACCACCGAGACACTATATGTGTCCCGACAAACAAGAAAAGATTCAATCTTCTATAACATTCATTCATAACTTTAATTAACTAGACTAATCCATACATCATGTCACTCTACACTTAGTCCAAGTTTCAACAAAAGGAACACGTAAGCATACATCACTTATATCTACAAAACTCCTGACACATAAGAAGTATCCCAAATCAACAAGCAATCAGTCATTCTAATTCAAGTGACATAACACACCGAAGGTAAGCAGTTCAGTTTATCACAACATTTCACAAATCTTAGCTAAGCAATCTTCTCAATTAACAATTCTACATAAACACAAGTATTGAGTTTATTAAAGCATACCCGAGCTATCATTGTCGGTCCACGTTTGGTGAAGATTCCCCGACCGCCCCCGTCCTTGACCCGCAACCCATTTTCTTTTCCCAAGGTCAACTTCCATCTTGCCCAAATTGACCTCTTCTAATGTACTTCATTTTCCCCACGCGCGTATATATGCTCCTCAAGTAGCTCCCACATCGTTACTTGATGTGTCAACATTTTCTAGGGCCAAGGGGGTCGGGTTCTCTTTACCTGTCATATCTATAACAATCACCACAACTCACGAAAGCTTAGTTTAAATCGTTAGTAACTACATACTAACTACAACTAGCTTCATTCACCGTTGCTCTAATCCCCCTCGTACGGAATGCTTGACCAAACTTGAGCCACGATTTGGGAATGGAACACCGACCCCGTGTATCCATCGCCAAACCGAAGCTCTGATACCAAGTTGTAACACCGCAAAATTTAGGAAGCGTTTTTTTTTTTTAAATGCCCGAAGGCGATTAGGTTATCCTCTAGGTTAGTTTAGTTTAGTTTAGTTTACAAACAAGGTCCCACAATGAGCTTCCAAAATAAACATTACTTTAACAATACATAACGGTGTCACTTAAGCGACAAGGCTCATTTTTTAAAAAACATAATAAACTGAGCTTGGTCAATCATCCCGTCCAAAGCACCGATCACCTGAAAAGATTCAACGAGGGAGGGATTAGCACAAAGCTAAGTGAATGAATAAAATCTACAAATTCTGTAAAGCCCAACAAGCTAGCATACACATCTCTACGATCTAAAAGCCACGTAATCACGTATCACTGTTTGTCCAAGAAGATCGGGGTCCTGCCGGAGCCTTAAACCATGGTCGGCCAAAACCACGGTAAACGATAGCGTTTCGTGACCAACACCCGGGCAACTCCCTCCCCTTGACCATGCAACAAATACAGGTAAGGTCGGATACCCTTTAGTCGACACCCATTGCCCAGCGCACTGACATCTCGGAACCCGGTTGCCCACTTACCAAGTAGTTGCTACCAATCAAGCAAAGTCACTTCACATTGTGCACACAACCTATTTGACTCAACACTAGCAAATAAGTACTAAACTAGCAAGCAAGATACAACGAAACTGCATCAAAAGCATTGCAACTGAGTTCCCATCGCGAACTCAAGTTCGCGTCGCGAACTCATGTTCGCGTTCGGTAACTCAGTCGCGAAGTGTTCACGGCCAACACCAAAATTCTCTGTCTCGAGTTCGCGTTTCGCGAACTCTAGTTCGCGTCGCGAACTACCTGAAGCTGGTACATTTCCTGCATTTTCAACAAGCATGCATATAACAAACTAATTGTAACTAAACACAAGTTGGAGATTAAATCCACTCACCGAAACCTTCCACTTGCCGAGCTCAGAGGTCTAATGTTTCTGAGTCCCGATCCCGATTCCTGTACACCAAAGGAATAGCGAATTAGTGTATAATTCCACCAGATCATAAACAATGTTAACTACACATTTAACACTAACATTTGCGCTAACTAGATAACCAAACATTTAAACCATCATACGAACATGTCATGACCATTTACACTTACACAACAAGTCAACTAGTCATTTTGCAAGTATTACACCCAAACGGGTCAAACCGGATTATTAAACAATAATACTTCCTACAACTATAATCATATCATCAACTTGCCATTCACCAAATGTTACCAATAACATTACTAAACACATAATTCTAACAAAATACTTACACTTTCACAATCCAAGTTATTTTACTACCCATTGGCCCAAACGGGTCAAAATCGCATAATTGTCAACATGCCCAATTATTACCTCATTAATCCTACAATGAACTTTACCATGACATTAAACCACATTTGGCAATTCATAATCATATATCAATTCATCAAGTTCAAGTTACCAACAATCCATGCATTTTACTTCCAAGTTACTAGTTAACCATTTCTAACTAAGAACATCCAACCACAACTACAAATGCTAAAATCTACCATTTAGCAAATCATAACTAATTAATCAATCTAACAAGTTCATAACTATCACAACCCAACTATTTTACTTCAAAATCATAAGTTATAACTTTTGACCCAAATCATCCAAACACTAGCTATCAAATCTCACCAAAACTTGACATAATCCATAACTAACATATTTGACATATTATCACTTCCTACATATTAATTTAGTCCACATTAACATTAAAACTCATATTAAGTCAAGTTAGAAGCATAAACCAAAACCACACCATTGATACACACACACACACACACGAACACACACACACACACCCACATGTACATTATGCTAAAAAGGTTGTACCTTATGCTAAAATACTTGTATCCAAACAACAATACATGTCAAACTTTGTATAAACACTTAATATACCATCTAACACAATAATCACCAACAAAATCTCAAGAACACATAACCCTAATTTATCAACTATCATGAAATCGAAAACGAACACATATAGGTTGAAGCTTACCTCAAGAGCTACTCAAAAACGTGTTCGGATTAAAGATTGGCCAAGAAACAAGCTATGGATCTTCAAGATAAGCTCAAGAACACAAAAGGGTTTTTAGAGAGATGTTAGAGAGAGAGAGGAGAGGGACGTATGGAGAGGGAGTGAGATGGAGAAAGATGGGTGAAAGAAAAGATGGGTTTTCCCCATCTCTAAGAGCTGCTCAAAACAAGGGATGGGGCCCACTAGACCCCTTTTCCATTTTTAACAAATACAATACAAAAGTCCCTTTCGTAGTTAATTTATTTAAAATACCAAACGGGCTCCAATTTTAAAAACGAAAGTATTTCTGGAGACGATATTAAAAGGAGAATCCAAAGATATAAAAATCACATTTTCATTTAAACATTTCAGAAAACAGATATTTTAATCCCTTGATTAAAATATCACAAAAGGACAAAAGGCCAAACGATTCATTTAACACTTAATCAATTTATTCCACATATGGTCAAATAGATATTTTCAAATATCAAAATATACCTAAAACATCTAGGCCAGTTTTAGGATGTTACATCTGAATCATAAAAATAGTTGAATATCTAGATTATGGTTAAATATTAATTACATAGCAATAAACTTTATAGATTTATTAAAATTCAATATAAAAAAATACACGATGACAGATATTTATTAAAAAATTAACCAGAACCGAACGAAAAAATGGTTTTGGACGGACCGAGGACCGAACAAATGATGCTCAGAACCGAACCGAACCGGACCAAGAATTAGTTGGAACCTAACTAAACCGGGAACCGAGGCAATTTCTTCTACTCTTTTCGGTTTTTTCTCGGTTTTCGACCGAATCGGACCCCTCGGAACCGAACCGGTTGGAACCGAGAACTGATTTTTCTTAAAAATTAGAACCTAGAACCAAACCGATGGAGCTCGGTTCGGTCGGATCCGGTTCTGCGATCCCGGTCGGTTCTCGGTCCAATTTGCACATGCCTACTTATGCATACGAAATCTATTTCAAGTTAAAGAAATAATTCCAATTAACATACACAATCCATATGACTCAATAAAGAACAACAAACCCTAAACATCAATATACATAAGGAATAGCTTCACTCATTTAGTAGAATACCCGCAATAAAAGTAAACCTGTAACCGATCACGTTTTTCGTACTTTTCAGGTGATACCAGTAAATTTTACACGATATGCACTCAAAATAACTCATTATTGTGAACGAAGCCCGTGCATCGCACGGGCCATGCTGTCTCGTGTTTATAAAAAAAGAGGTGATTCGTACCGAGTAATATTTATCTATACAGAACAATTTCATCCAAAATGACAATTATGTTTTTTTTTTCCTTTTATAAAATTTTCTATTTCACTCATCCTTTAAGGGCATGACTGTCATTTGGGATGAAATTATTCTACATGGATAAAAATCACTATTTACGAATCGCCTCCCAAATAAACCGTATTGGATTCCAAACTAGATTTGTTTTGAAAGATTATACTATTTGCTTACAACTTTACATTGTTTTAAGTTTTTAGATTCGGTTTTTCTAATTCTACGATTTCAATTTTTTTTTCTCTGAATTCCACGATTTTATTATTTTCGTCAATTATAGAATGTCAAACATCCTTAATTTCGAAACGGCCACAGGGATAAAATCAATTAAATTTTGAAGTTTATTTGTATTACTGAAAAAATAATTCACTCTATATATATGTTGGAGGTTTATTTTGGGCGAAAAAAGGGTATATTGTAATTAGCATTTCACCTCAAATAACCACTACAGTGCAAATCAATGGTAACAAACGGAACCCGAATAACCTAAACTACTTGCTGATCGTCACACCGGTAATCGACCGGAGATGGCAACACCTTTCAAATGGAGAAGACGACGTGGTAGTGCCGGTGGCGGACAATCTCTTGATCGGAGATTCAGAGGTTTCGTCTCCAGAAAGTTTCTCTTTCGATCATTTCTCTTAATCCTCACAGCCATAGCCATTTTTCCTCCTGTTTACCTTCACTTCAAACTCCGACGTTATCATCAGGTATCAAGTTCTTCTTGCATTTTAAGAAACTACTGTTGGGGCTAATAATAATAATCTGTTTCGGAAATGATTTTCTGATCGTAAACTCTCGTTTTGCGTGTTAAAAGAATGAACACTTTCGTGTTAAATTTTCTGTTTTAGTGATTTATAGCATAGACTGCAAATCGAATAGTGCGGATGTTGTATTTGCAACAAAGTTGATTACAAATTTTGTATTAGCTAATGTTAGATTTAAGATCAAAATTAGAGAACATATTGCAGATCCTATTTCGAGTTGGAAAAGTGTGATAATTTTAGAATTGAATGAACTTGTAATTACTAAAGGATCTGGGGTAAATTTTGTAACTGTTTAAAATTTGTAAGATATAATCCAAATTCTCTGTAGTTAGAATCCACCATTACCTTTTTCTGTTCCAAAATCCGGGAACCTCGTTTCTTCTCTTCCATTTGTATTCATATTCAATATATAACCATTCATCGAATTAACAATACATCTGTTACCTAATTCCTTTTGTTTTAATTCAATCACCTTTAAGATCAAATTGCCGATTTCTAGCCTTAAAAACAGTTGTAAAATGTTGAAAAGCTTAAATAACATGTTAAACTATATAATTAACACCACAAACAGAAAATTGATTGTGTTAAGAAAACGAAAAAAAGAGTCAAATGTATTAATATGACATAATTTAGGTAACAGTGATTATGTGAGTCATCACTTATCACAAGGTTATTTTCCCATGTGATTGCAGTTGGAGCTAAAAAAGTGCAGTTGGTTAAATAATCCTCCTCTTGTGTGTGCTCATGGTGGTGATGCTTCAAAGGCCTTCCCTAATACAGTACATATCTCATGTTTTTAAATCACTTATTTCAACATTATAAATAATTAAATATTCAGTTGTTATCTTTTCTCAACAGATAGCTGCTTATGACATTGCTCTTCGTTCTCAAGTAGACTGCATAGAGATCGATGTTTCTCGTTCTGCTGATGGTGTTTTGTTTGCTCTTCATGACAGGTATATTTAGGGTGTCTTGATTTAATTTAATTTAATTTTTATTATTTTTTAGAGTTGGTTCTGATATGAAACAGGCAGGGATTTGCAGCGAATATCTGGAAACAGTTCATCCAAGGTTGGATACATGAGCTCAAAGGAGGTGAGTCTTTCTTGTTTTAATTGTTATGTTATGTGTCAATGTGTTATTAATTTATAATGTTTAAGATAAATGATCTTTTAATAAAAAATAAAATAAAAAGTTGTTGTATTTTATTGTTACGAAAATTTAGCGTTGAATGAGAGTATATTTTTAGCTTGTAACTGCAGATAAAAGAATTGGATGCTTCTCATCATGTAAGCATTCCTACAATGGAAGATGCACTCAAGGTATTTTTCTAGATAAATATGTTTAAAAATAATTCTTATATATAATTTCTACTTAATTACTCAACATTATTTATGTATATCATGTGCTGTTCAGTTAATTTCAAGTTCTGTTCAGAAAGTGGTGGTTGATGCAAAAATTGGCCCTCCATTATATGAAAAAGGGCTTGCACGTGATATACTTTCTATTGTAAGTCTTGGCTAATAGTTAACACAATTTGCAAACATATTAGTTACTTAATCACATAAATTGTTAATTATGTTACAAAATTTCAGGTCAAGAGAACACGATGTAAGAACTGCGTTGTATGGGCTAAAAGCGACAATTTAGCAAGAGATGTAATAAAACAGTCATCAGATGTTACAGTAAGATCCTAAATTTTTTTGATACTATAAAAAATATAAAAGAATTGTTTTTGGTGATTTAGGTTTGATTATATCTGGTTTTATAGGCAGGTTACATTGTTATGATGAATTTTTCCACTGGGGTCCGAACAAACCTATTAAGGATGAGAGATGCTGAAGTTGTTGGGATATACCACGGTCTAGTAGATGAGTCAACAGTCAAAATTCTGCACAGGTATATATTTGTGGGTCCCATTGACTTGATTTTTATATATACATTTTAATGATGCAATTGATTTAGGAGGAATAAGCAAGTTTATGCATGGACTGTTGATGATGAACCATCAATGCGGAAAATGTTAAATGAAAATGTTGATGCGATAATTACTAGTGATCCATCTTTGCTTCAGAGTTCCATGAGAGAGATCAGAAAAACATGTATTCTTGATGGTTATTCTATTGGATCATGAGCCTAATTAAGTACTCATTAATTGTTAATTGACATTTACTGTTTGAATTAGTATCTAGGCATTGTTTGGGTTCGTTAGAATGTCATCAAACCATATGAATTTGTTAGAGTTGGATAATATACATAGTTTCCAATGTTCGAAATTATATTTGATATTTAATATCCATTTGTATTGGATTGTCTTCATTTGGCAAATTAAAAGAGTGGAAAGCATCACCATTGATCGATCTAAAGGATCTCAAACTTTATGAGGTCATGATATCTGATAGGAGTTCTTGGAAGATTACTATTATGACAGATAGATAGAAGATACGTGTTTCATCATTTGCGTAAGTTAGAAGACTTTAAGACATGTTTACGTGTCACATGTCTTACATGTCTACACGATCGGCATGTTTTATATGAATTAATAATATTTTAGATTTGTATTTTTAACATACTTCATATGTCATTCATATTTTACATACTCCACACGTTTAACAAATATTTTACATGTTTTACATACCTTACATTATTCACATGTTTTATATATTTTTCCTGATCTTTTAAAATTGTAGGTTTACATACTTTTCATGTTTTACATGTTATACAAGATTCACACTACTTTATCTCTTTAGTGTATCTATATACTCATGATATTACATCATACATTTTTTCCCACCACACAAGTTAGCAAAAGGTTTTTAAAATAATAGTCACTCTACTCTCAAATAAATGTATGACTGTATACATCTCACCTCCCCATATTACACCTCTCGCAGGATTGGGCATCATGTGTTTTCATTTGGCAAGTCTATTCGAAACTTTAAAAAACTATAATCTAACCAACTATATTTTACCTTCTAACTTGATAGAGTTGATGTGTAAAAGTGCTTTAAATCAATGATTATAACTTTCATGGAGACTGATCATGAAGACCTGTCTGAAAAGGAGACATAGCCAAACCGAAAAAGGGATTATAAATCAGTTTGTTTGGTCTCCTTTTTGTAGGTAGGACCACCAAAAAGAAATCGAACGAAAACTATCTATCAATAAAGTGAAATGATGCGTACGAGACTAAAATTGATTTGCATACAGCATATTTTTTATTTTTTATAATTTATACCCTCATCACAAGCCTTTTATATTCATTTTTTAAAGAGTGTATAAATTGTCCCCCATTAATTATTCTAGTTAATGTTAGGTTTCACAACCCATTACGAATACACACATACGGATTTGAACAACATTAACCGAGTAGATTTAATATCTAATTAACTATTTTCTCAAACATCAACATGACAAACGACTAACCATGAATCTCTTTCCACGATTTAATCCACAAATTTGATTAAATTCAAAACGTAGGCAACTCGTGTAACATCATATAACATACGTAAAGCAACTCAGGTCAAGGAAACACAACAATTTAATTTACAATAAATAGATAAAAATGTACAAAAATGTTTAAACCACAAAATGTTATAAACAACAATCAGGAGAGCCAAATACCTTTGAATATTTCAATATTGAATCCGAAATCACGTGCAGCTTCCATATACTATCGCATCGAAATTCAAAGAAACAAAAACACGTATCTTCGATCCATTAATTTATGAAACAAATTCTCAACGAAGGCACTCAGTACCCCGACACACAACAATCCAAACAATAAATAATATCAAACAAACCGCAACATCAACTGCAAGAACAATACGAACTTGCCTACACCATTTAGTTCTCACGGTTTGATTACTCGATCTATTAACCGAACTAACTTCTTTTGTCATTTGGATTGCCGCCACAGTGCCGCCTAGATTATCAGAATCCACCTTACTGCCGCCTTTATCTGCAGACTTCCGGTGGTCCTCCACCGCCCCGTTTTCTCTAACCGAAATCACATGATCTCTCGTTTTTCTCTTTTCTTGTTTGCTAGATTTACCCAAAAGTGGCGCTTTTGTTGAAGCACCAATATCAAGTTGACTGTTACTATCATTAGGGGAAGGAGATTGACCATCGGTATAAGACAAGGGTATAGTTTCGGTTACATGTTCTAAAGTGGTTATTAACTTCCGTATGACAGGGACTAATTTTTCTTGTAAAACGGCTGAATTTTTTGACGACTTTTTAGAAACTTTCTTGAATTCGTCTCGAACGTGTTTTAAAAACTCGAGGTTTTTAGGATTACCGAGATTTTCATCGATAATAGCAAAATAAATAAACCCGTCTTCCATTAAAAACCCGAAAGTTTTCTTGGACATGGTTTGAAAGTACCATTTGTGATGAGAAGGAGCTTTTTCTAAGCATAATGAAGCTAGATTATCGATTTCAGGATCTACTCCATTGTTATATGCGTATAAAACTTTTCCCCCTTTCCATACACAACAATAATAGACTGTATTACGGACCGAACCCATTTTTACACTAAAATAGAATATAATCACTTGCTCAGATATAAAAAAAAAAACTGATCAAAACCTCGGATTAGAGAATTTGTGCTGACACAATCAGATCCTTATTGGTCAAAACCCTAAATAAATTGGTAAAAGCACAAACTGAAATTCAAATCACGCCACAATGGATAGATTGTTCGAACGGCACCATCACTGGTTAAAACCCTAAATAGCTAAATGCAAACAAACTTTAAGAAATTGAAGTAGGATAAGTGAAATTCAAATCATACCAAAACTGATGCAAACAGATCCTAAACTGTACTGATTCTTCGAACGGCAGATCGCTAAACATACTTTAAAACCATGATTCGTCAAAACCCTAGGTGAAATTGCTGAAGGAATTGAAGTATGGAAATTAAGATGTTTTTGGAGAAATTGAAAATAGAATAGAGATGGAGATATCACCAGCTGTCGCCGTAGTTGTAACCAGATCTATGAAGAGAGTGCAGCTGTTGCTGACGAAGATGATGATTGAAATTGAAAGTCAAAGTGTATTTGGGGAAGAACAGAACAGCTGTTGTTGAGAGATGAATTTTGACCCCTTCACCTCTTTCCAACATATACATACCTATTTGTCGTCCACTATCTGTCTCGATTGAACTTTTCAAATCAACCTATCTTTTCTTTTTCTTTTTCTTTTTCTTTTATTCTATAATAAATCATTGTTAATTATTAATTGTGATTTGAGACAACTTTTTCAATTAATTTTTACAAAACTGAGTGGAGAAATTCCTGTAAAATATGGTTTGACAACGAGTTCTTTGGATTATATTGGGTTTTCTAAAATAATTTCGTATTATGGTAAGTCACTATATTTTAATTTTTTACCAATTAAATACAAAATCAAAATCAAAAGTAAATTAAAATTAATTATACTAAAAACAAACGGTAAAAATTTAACTATATAATAAATCAGATAAGTTTAAATATTGTGCAACCAACATATATAAGTATATGATACGGAAAAATAAATCATGAAAATTATATAACTTGCATTTATGATAGAAAAAAGGATAATAATATATCCACCACTTAGAATTTTGTTAATGGATTTAATCTTTTTCTTGGGTAAACATTACTAAATGATCAGCGAAAAGTTCAAAGACAGTCATAACAACAATTAAGTCACGTACATAACAAGTAAAGCTCGACTACTCGGGAAATCAGTTATAAACGTAAATACAAAAAGCCGTAGGAAAAGACATAATTTTGAAATTTTGTCACTATGAGGAAAAGAGAGAAACTACTAATTCCGTTCATGCCTGCTATGACAAAGACTTACTAACGATTTAAGCAACTATTATAGTTATAGATTAAATTAAACGAATTGGGAACAAAAATCAACCCATCAACGTCGATGTTATATATCTATACAGATGATTGGTACAATAAAGTTAAACATCCCAATATACTATAATATTACTTATTACTTAGAACTAATTAACAATGTCAAAAAAGAATTAATAAAAGACGGCAATACTCTCACGATCTTCATCAAGGGTGAATCATATAACTAGGGGTGAGCATAAAAACCGAAAAACCGAACCGAACCCGAAAAACCCGAAAAAACCGAACCGAAAAAACCGAACCATTTGAAAAACCGACATCAACGGTTTTGATTTTTGGAAAACCCGAATGTTTGGGGCGGTTTTTGGGGGCATATGAAAAACCAAACCGAAAAACCCGCCCCGCCCCGCCTTTATATATATTTCAAGTTTTATAAAAATATTCTTATATTTTTAAAAGATTTGATATAAATTTATTTGCAAAAGGAAAGCAACCATACAATGAAACTTCTATGGATGAAGACATTGACTAAGATTGTTGCGAAAGATGGTTGGATGTAGTTCTATTATTAATTTTTTTTCAGATTATGTTAGTTGAATTTATTATTACATTATATTAAACTTACTAGTTGTTTTTTATTTATAATGAAATGAGTTAAGGTTTGGAAGTTTGAATCATAATATTAGTTTTTAAGGTAACAAATTGGTAAATTTAAAGGAAACTAAAAAACCCGAAACCGAACCGAAAAACCGAAACCGAAAAACCCGAAACCGAACGGGGTGTAATTCTCAAAACCCGAACTTTCGGGGCGAGGTTTGGTTTTAGTTAAAACCGCCCCATGCTCACCCCTACATATAACTATATAAGTAAACGAAAACACAAATTATAAGAACCTCACTTTCTTGTTATTTTAATATTAATATGTTTTTTTTTTCATTTTTTTTTTTACTATTTTCCATTATTAATTTGATGATGTCATTATCTCTTAATACTTTATCACACACTAGACACTACAAACTCAAAATGCATGTAAATTACTAAATTTTCTCTCTAATTAGTAACTAGTGAAGCAAATACATTGTGCTGGTTAATTTGGGCACAAATTGTGATCAATGATTATAGCTTCAACCCCACAACAGAAGTACCCAAAATTGTGGTTAAAGCAAATAATCTACTGCCACATCAGCAATCGACCAATAAGTTAACTACTAACAATTCTTAATGATTCTACAATTCCTCATGATAAAGATGAAGCCCAAGCCCAAAACGAGCACAAGCCCGCCTAAATGCCATTGCTTCTGCCTTCTGAACCGGATCACCATATCCCACATCATTAACCGATGCAGTTCCAGTTGATTCCCTAAATAGCTGCACTCAAAAATAAAGGCAACTATTTATAAGTTTACCAACAATAAAAAAGTATAATTAAACCATACACAAAGTAAAATGTTGTTAAAAAGAAGTTGTTTTTACCTCTGCATCGGTCCCGTAGATTGTTACTCGGTAAGTAACAGAGACGGATTTCCCGTCTGCTGAATAGATAATACTCCGGACTTCTCCAGACCATTCTGCAATAAGTTGCCTAAATAATTATATAACCACGTGGAAGTTAGGGGTAATTTAGTAAATTAGAATTTACGGTTTGTGACGTACCTGGAGCATGTAAATTCATAATCCTGTTCACTATGTGCCTGATGGTAAGAAATGAAATGTCATATTAGTTTCTTAAATAAATGAACAAAATTAAACGAGTGGTGATGACATTAATCAATTGATTATGTACCAAAACCCGCTGTTACTAGATATTCATGGTCGAGAGTTTGGTAAATTCTGATTATTTAAGTAACTAATAACAATGTCAACATTTGTGTGGAAAATTATGAGATTGGATCAAAAGTCTCACAAATTAGGTTAAAAGATGGGGGATAGGTAACTATATCTTACATTTTATGATCATATTTGTTTTTGCATTTGTTATCAGTTTAATCATTTAAAACTGATTACTTAACCCTCTAAATATGCAGATAATCATAGGTAAATTTAAAATATGTTTATGCAAAACCGATAATCGACTTCAAGTCAATAATCATAAACACCCCCTAAAAACTTCATTTAGATGCACCAATTGCCTTTAGAACGCGTCAAAATGTGTAGCAATGAATTAGCCAAGCAATTTCTAGGTAAACCAACCAACATTTTAAGATTAAACATAAACTGTTACCTCTCGCATTAATATATACACTCTAGCTCAAATTACGTTCATATTAACTTAAATCATGATCTTAATGTGCAAATTCTTCCACTTAGTATATAATTACAAAAAGAACTAGAAATGAAACAAAGATATGGACAAACCATGGGATGTATTTGATAGAGAATCCGTTGGCTTCTGTTCGAGCTCTGATGAGTGAATCCGGCACTTTTTTGTTCAGCTCTTTCAGGATTTCCGATATCGGACGGCTGATTCCCGACGTAGGAACGTCGTCGTCAAGAGGAGGAGGAATTGGTATCTCGGCGATTGCCTCTTCTTTTTTCACTCTTTTAGTAGAGTACAATAGACTGTGAGCATACAAAGCAGTTTTTGCTCCGGTCACCTCCAGTGATCTCGATCGTAATGCTGCCGACAGTGATTTCATCATACAAAACGCCATTACTCGCTTTCAGGGTTTACACAAGAATTTTCTGCTGAAGCCTGAATGTGTAATAAAAACCCTAAATTTTGACATATTTTTATTTTTAACCCTGTCTTCCATCTTAGGCGTCACCTATATTCGACAACTTTGTTCAACTACTTTCCTTTCCAATGAAATTGATTATTTGTAATTCTTTTAATTAATATAGTTCTTAGCATAAAAAAAGTATTCTCACATTCAAGATTTATCCTGTCGTGGCTTCTTATCTTTCAACAAGAAAACTATAGTTGATTCAATTTTGTAAGTAACTTCGTTTGCAGATTTTTTTTAATTATATGGTAAATGTTTACTCAGTGATGGATGTAATCTATAAATTGTTATTTGAAAATTCTTACTACTAAACTATTACCGGATAGTTTATGAGTAATATGGACAACTCTTTTACTTGAATTTTATATAGTAATTAAACATCACATGATTTCTACACTGATCATGACATGCTTTACAACCTTTTATAGTTCAACATGTCGCACATTGTCCAAAAGTAAAACATTAATTTTATTCAACAGACTTAAAAAAAACAACACAATTCAAGAAACCAAAACCATGATATATAAAATAACACAATCATAACCTCAAGTGAGCCAATTGTTGAACATTGACCGGAAAGGTGTCAGTAGTGGATCCAGAGTAGGCCCTTTGAGCAAGAACACCATTCACAGCTTGAGTTGGATGGAAAGCATCCCAAAACACGTATTGGTCGCGGTTGAAACACGGTGTTTGCAATGGGAGACATGTTATTTGTCCTTGATTTCTCCCTATCCCACAACATGCTGCATCTCTCACAGTAGATTATCGAACAAAAAGATGCCCATAATTGTAAATATATTTTTTCATAAGTTGTGTGGTTGATTAAGTTATAAATTTTTTATAAGTGCATGCATACCATATCTTTTATTCAAGATGTCACCAAAGACACCATAAGTATTTCCATAAACAAACAGGGTGCGAGCCATCGTTAAACTGACCAACGAGCCTTCTGAGGCCCTCATTAAAGGGTCCCACCATCTGGTTGACCGAGTCCACACATCTCCCGGCTGGGGCGTGGCTAACTGGTTAGGAATGCACCCAAGTCCTGCTAGAAAGAATTTTCGAAGTCCTACACTGTATAGTGCCTACATGATCAAATTAAACCATTCATAAAAAGTCAATACGATATAATTAATTATATGTACTTGAAGTTGACGAGCATAACGAGTGAGAAGGAGGTTAGCAAATGCTTCTGGATTGTAAGCACGGCTTGTTGAGTAGATGTTTGGCATTAGGTAGTTGTTGATGTAATCGTTGCTACCAAACACCATGACTACAATGGAATTCGAGAGAAGTTGAGTTAGGTTGGCAGGGCTCATCATGGCCCTCAATTGGCCTAATGTTGTCTCAAAATTCACAACTTGTTGAGCCAACGTGTACCGATCTCCCTGCAATCAAACATTAATTTACCCCTTTATGAAACTATCTTAAACAAAGAGACACAATTTTGACTTTCAAAACAACTATACAAATTTCACCACAAGCATAGCACCGCTAATTATGTGCTATCAAATGTATTTTATACTTCAATTATCAAGTATAATTTCATTATTTGAACAAAAGTCGACAGTTTGACTTTCAAAATGTAAAAACTTACATAGTGTTGGCCACTTTCATCAAGTATACCACCAGCAGCAGAAGCATAATTCACACCCCCCAAGATCTGATTCCCGGCCGTCCGAGGATCCGAAAACGGTGGCGGAGCCGGTATTCTCATCCAATCTCCTGCACCCAAAAATCATTTTTTGTTAAAAAAAAAAAAAAGTGAAGTTACACAAATATTACAAACTAGCAAATCAAATTTAATATATATTAGAAACACAAAAGATATTAATATCGTGTACCAAGAATGTCACTGAAAGTTCTTGAATTACTGAATCTACCAGTAGAACCACGATAATAATCACACCCATAAGGATAATAATCAGCTCTAGCCATCGATCTTAGGAAGTTGTTATTCCCGTTATCCACCAATGAATCTCCCATCACCCATATCGCCGGAGCCTGAGCTGGTTGTCCTACAACACCTTGCCACCACCATGCCGCCACTACAACCACCATGAACCACCGTCTATATCCCTCCATTTTTACCATCGTTTAATTAAACACTGTTTGTCAACTAAACGATGGACGTACAAGGCACTTGCATGGCTATATATACACATATTTTTCAATGTGTGTCATCGATATGTTGATGATTATCTCTTTGAGACGATAAAAAAGACTTAAAAATTGCTTGTTATGGGCTTAAAATACTCATTTTTTGGAGGCTTTTTGACTCGTAGCTTGGCTATATATGTCATGATGTTTATCATTGTATTTTGTAGTAAAGTTCATGTGAAGATTTCAAGAGGCGGCGTTTTATTAGTCGGGTTTGATCACCTGTCTTACATGAGATATATATCGAGAGTAACAGAAAGTGTAAAAAAGAAAGTGACACGATTCTTGTAACTTGGTTTATGAATTATATATGATGCAACCCGAAGCGTCGATATGATCATAAACTTTAGTCTCTGAAGGAATAAGAACGCATCAATAAATGGTTCACTAAATTGTGCATAACTTGGGCTATGGATCTCCATTTCAAGCCCAATTATATGACAAGTCAAATAACAACTTTCAGGTCTAAAAACGTTGTATTGTATTTTAGGAGTTATTTAAATTTTAAAATTTTGTCTAGTTTTAAAATTTTGTTAGTGGATCATTTTTCGGCTCGTTTGTCTTTCACACCTATATGAAAATCTATGTCTATTTTAGGGTTTTATTAAGATACTTCAATTTTTAGTTCTGATTTTTATAGATGTTTATTCTTGTATCTCATTTTCATGGAACGTGTTTAATTGAAAATTATTATGATTATCGGTACTCGTTGAATCATTTATTTATGATAGTCATGGTGTTAGTATGAATTAACAACTATATATTTTCTACTGTTTGAATTCTAATGTGTAGGAAAGAAATAATTGTGGTAGGACAAACAAGATGATAACCCCCTAAATATTTCACTTTTCTTTATTTTAGAAAACAGCTTTAAATTCTGTTGTAACGGTTCAACACTAGCTCGACTCTTGTTTTCCTTTCATCATTGATCGATCAAGTTCTTGTCTTTAAGATGCCCAAAATATGCAAATTTAAAGTAAGTTAAAGATGTGCTCAACATTAATTTAAGGGCGAAAATAATATCTATTCATAAATGGTTTAAACGTTATATAATTATATACCATTTCATTTTCGTAAAGCTGCTCTTCTTTATAAACTGAATATATATTACTCCCTCCGTTCCATAAAAAAGTTCTCATTTCTCCTTAAAATGTTGTCCCACAATAAAGTTCTCATTTCTCAAATTTAAGGGGCCCACTTAATATAATAATATTATTACTAATGATTCCACCAATAAAACACATTCTCTCTCCAATTATATTTTAATCATAAGTATTACCAAGGACCCCACCACTAACTATCTTCTAAAAAATTATGCCCAATAGAAATGAGAACTTTTTTGTGAGACGGAGGGAGTAATTTTTTTTTGTTATAATTATTAAAAATTTACGTTAAATTAAACATTAGTCTAGAAATGACTTTAATATCGAAAAAGACTTTTCATACAAGCTGAAGTTGTTGTCATGAATACTCCAAATCCTAATGATGTAAAAAGGTGTGCGAAAAGTTTTAAGAACATTGAAACATGTATAATTAGACATGTCTTACCATTTACCCTGGCCACTTTTCCTTTACGGAACAAAGATTAAAGGGGGCACACAATCTCTTTACCTTATCCAGAAAAGAAAACATAAATATAATTCAAATAAAGTTATGGTTTTAAGAGATTGGTACACGGTGTTAGACAGTGGGATCCCCACCAGGCCACCACTGGAAATGTGTTGTTTCCACCCAAATTTAAAGAAAGGGAAACACATCATTAATATTTGATATATTATTACATGTACAAAGCTAATGAAAGCAAATTAGGAGACAATATGACTAAAGCATATAGTTGATGGGTTTATACCTAACATCTTTGTAGATACTGCAAATCAGATGGTGATTGTTAATAAATTAAAGTTTACCTAGTGGAGCCTTGCACATTTAAAGTCAAACACACACATAATCCAACACTAACAAAGTCAAACCCCCTAAAATGGTGCACTTGGTTCTCTAATGGTTACCACAATAATCACCTCTTGCCTTTTTCTCTTTCACTAATTGCATAAATATATATATGTAATGCATTGAAGTACTCCATGGAAATTTGTTAGCCGGTTTCAATGTCATTAGCCGAGGTATTCGAGACCTTGGGCCCGCTAGGACCACCATGGCGACTCAGTAACGATGGGTTGTAGCAATACCATCTTGACCAAAAAAGGTAGTTAAAGAAGTTTAAAAAGCTTAGCCCGGCTAACAACCAGTAGAAAAGGTCTAGTCGATCGTTGTTGAGGTCGTTATCACTGAGCCATCCACCATGGCTCGAGCTAACCGTGATCTTGTTCACTAGGGACACCAAAAGAGAACTTAAATAGAACCCAAATGAGTATGAACAATATGTCATTGCCGTCAAGAAGGATTGCATGCCTTCTGTTGATTGTTTATAAAAGAACTCGATTAATCCAACGGCAGTGAACATTTCAGAAACCCCAAAGATAAGAAACTGTGGTGCAATAAAAAAGATAGATAGGGTTTCCTTGTGATAATGATCACTCAAAGCCATTGTTCTTCTTTTGTTCTCGACTATTGCAGCTGAAACCATGGAGAATGTTGCAATGAAGAGACCAACACCAACCCTTTGTAGAGGAGAGATTCCCGAGTCACGGCCCGTGATTTTTCGGGCCATTGGGACAAAAACCGTTTCATAAAGAGGGACTAGAAATACTAGCATAACGTACGGGATGGATTGGAGGGATGCTGGTGGGATTTGGAAGTTGGTGGTGAGTTTGGTGTTCATGGTGCTGCCTTGTTGAACCGAGAATGTTTGGAGTTGTGCTAAGATGGTGTTGAAGATGATTGTGCATGCGAAAATTGGAACTACTGATATGATTGTCTTCACTTTCTCAACTTGTGACATGGTGCATAATCTCCATGGGCTTTCGTTCCTTTGTGTATTGTCTTGAATCTTAATGCATGCTTTGTCTAAAAACCTGCATGAAATAGGCAATGCAAAACTAATTAGTTTGAATTCATGCTTTAATTTCTAAGAGTACACTTATTATTCTCATAGATCGATCTATAATTTTATGAACGAGACCTGAACTTATCGGTATGCAACACGGTTGGCACATTATGGTGTAGGACGATGTTACTTTGGCTTCCATGAAGCATCGCTAAACTTGAAGGACAAACTTGCTTTCTCTTTGTGATTGCCGCTACAAAAACCTTAAATAGATGGGAGAAAACATGACGATCGATAAGTACAAAATATGTATCGATTATGTGGGAATTAATAATGCAAATAATTGAACTTAATTACTTGAGCGATGGGAGTGAATATACTTCCACAAGTAGGTTTGTTTCTGTAAAGGGGAGTTCCACAAAGTAAGCATATTAACCCAACAGCCATAACAGCAGCTTAAACACCAAACCCTACATCCATTCCCGAATGTGTTTGCAACCACACGAGGACCGTTAGTGCTATGAGCTCCCCGATACAAAATGCAAAATAGGCGCAATTGAAGTAAGTTGATAGCTTCTTGGAGTCCTTTTTCCTGAATTGTTCTGCTCCAAGAGAGATTATGTTTGGTTTTAGACAACCACTTCCTAGAGCCACCAAATAGACTGCTAAGAAAAATATGAACTCCTTGAGACCTCGTGCTTCTTGGCATTTGCTAGAACTCGACATCATGTCGCATGTTGGTGGTCTCATTTGAGGCAGATGGGCTTGTATAGATAGTAATATGAATCCCTACAAATACCAAAGAAAATCAAAATCGTTATTTTCTAATGAGCTTAAACCCATGGTAGAAATTAATATTACTAATATTTGTTTTTGTGCATATCTTATGAATTACAATAAAACTGAAAATAGGGTGACATACGGAGAGCTCAATGAAGCCGAAAAGTAACATGGTACGGTAGCTACCAAGATAGGAATCGGAAAGAAAGCCACCAAGAAGCGAAAGAAGAAAAACGGTTCCCACAAAGTTTGTGACAACGTTAGCGGACTTGGATAAAGGAAAATGCATCTCATTGAACACATATGTGATGAGATTGTTCCCAACCGCCGCGATAGCCATCATTTCAAATGCTTGTAATCCTGTTTAAAAACATTCATGCATCGATCGCACTAATTTAGTGGCCTCCAAATGCATATATATATATATATATATATATATATATATATATATATATATATATATATATATATATATATATATATATATATATATATATATATATATATATATATATATATATATATACAAGATTAATATAAGAGTTCTTGAAGACGGTTATTACCTAAGATGGCAAGAGCGGCACGCATGCCACCATGTTTCCCTGGCTTGCAAGGTCGATCTCTCCAATCGACATAATCATCTACGCATGGGTCTCGTTTCAAATTCTCGCTATTTGAATTCATCTTCTTTACAATAACCAAAGAATTAAAGATAGATTTTTAGTGAAGAAGTATGTTTATAGGTTTTTAAATGAAGAAGCGTGTTGGGTTTGCTACTTATATAATATTATGAATGTTGCAACATGCATCATTGTTGTGGATCCGCAATTGACCAAATTCTTTAAGAAAACATTTTTTAATGCATAAAGCAATGAGTGATGGTAACCCGATTGAGCCAGAATGAACCACGTTAAATGAACAGGCTGGTACTACGTTTCTAATACTGCGCCATGTTGACTTATGGATGCTGACTTAATTTGTAGTAGTGCAATGGTTGACCCACAGTTAGCCCATTAAGCCAAGACTTCAAAACACTCAACTTTTACCTTTAATTATAAGTTTATAACCACACCATTAATTTTAGATACACCATCTTCCTTGGCAAAATTATTACTTGATTTTAGGAAGTCAATTGATGAAATCACAAATTTTAAGATAGATATATATGGGCCATTTAGGTCTGTAGACATAACGTTATATATATATATCTACAAAAAAGAATTAGCAATATGGTACTTGCTCGTCCCAAAGAACTATTTTTAGTCTTTTACAAATTAAGGATGATAAGTGTAATAATGGATGCTTGATCATGATAAAAACAACATCTATAATTTTCCTAAAGATTTATGGTATAGTTATGTTTTTGTTTTTTTAGTAATCATTCTAAAAGTTGATAACTTTTATGATCTACATGCTTCCATTTGAGGATGTTTTTAAATCTTTTGTATTAATAGTCAAATGTTTCTAAAGGTCAAAAGGGTAACTTTATTTAGTCAAATGTCTTGATGACTTGCTACATTAACGCTGTGTTCACGAGTTTAAATTGAGAAGGTAAGAGATTTAGAAAGATAATTAATTTTTATCGTGTTGCAGAGTTTGTTATTAAAAAAAGAGAAAGAAAGATGAGGGGAATTTTTTGTCATTATTTCTCTCCTAATCTTCCTCCCAAAAGTGGGAAAATTTGGAGAGAAAGGAAGTTACAATTAATGAAAAAAAAAATGTATTTACCAAATTATCCCTCATATTTCCTAATTAATTTACTTTTTAAGGATAAAATCGTAAATTTAATAATTTTCTCCCTTTCTATCCAACTCGGGAACACACAAAAATATTATTTTCCTTCCTTTTCTTTCCGACTCGGGAACACGAAGAAGAACATTATTTTCTTTCATAAATTCCTTCATTTCTTTTCTTTTCCTTTACTTTTTTTCTTTTCTTTCATTTAAAAACTTGGGAACACTGTGTAAAACATCTATTCAAATTTAATTTCCAGCCCTAATCATATGTTTGAATAATCTTTTTTTTAGCTTGAAGCCGAAAACTATTAAAAGTTGACCTTATGCATGTCTCAAGCTAATCATATGAGAATCCTTCGTAAGAATAAATTATTTTCTCTAGGATTTGTAGATTGTATTTCTAGTAAACTACACACTTCTATAAACTTTGTGGGTTTCATAATCATTCTCTGTTTCTTTTTTTTTATCACTTCTTCTTCAAGCTTTGCATATTAAAATTGACTGTAGTTTATAAACAAGATAAGATATGATAAAACCTAAATTTAAGGGTAAAATGTGATGATATTGTTTTCTATTATATCATTATACTAGCTTCATAGCCCGCCCGATTGGACGGGCATGCTTCAAGAAATAATATGCATAACTACAAAAAAAATGTATGAAATTATACCGTCAATTATTATTGAAATGACGAATAAACGTTCTTTTATACATGAATAATAATTATTAAAAATTAAATCCGAAATAAAACTTCTTTGCCTTCGACGTTTGCCTTCGACGTTTGCCTGTTGTTGTTGTGCATAATCCACATTCTGAGATTGTACATATCTTACTGTTATTTCGGATTTAAATTTAAAAAAAAACCCATAAAACATTTTAAAAAAATGTACGCATATGTTATGTTACCAGCAGTAGAAGGAAAACCATATTCATCAAACAATGACATTAAATCCCCGAATTGCCTATGAAGATCACCAAACACTTTAATTGGAGCTTTTAACTGAAGAACAGTTGGTTCGTGCAAAAATAACTGTTCAACAGCATAACAAAGCTCCCCAACTTTATATGAGTCAAGAAAAAACCTCATGTTAACAGGTGGTTTCCAGTTTCGAGGTCTAAGCAAATTAGATATAACCTGCAAAAACACATATTATAATCTGCCATCTATTAATAAATTTTAGATAATTATTTGGTTGGCCCATACCAAGTAGGACCCGTTTTTTCCATTTATCACAACATGACCACTTTTTAAAATTTATTGCGATGCAAGAACCATTTTTTCAATTTTTTATATTTTTTTCTTGACTTTTGTAATATTGTTATGATCTATTTTTTAAATTTTGTGATTATTTTTACAAAAAGAAAGGTAAAAATAAAAAGAAACAAAAATGAAAGAAAAGTAGGTCTTTTAGAGAAAAAAATAAAATAAAATGGCTGTTTTGAGAAAATTGGTAATTTAGAGTTCAATTTGTTATAATTGTAAACAAAAAAGGTTAATTTAGTGATTATCCTAAATAAAGATTGAGATTGTGATTATACCTTTTTATATAGGTCTTGAGGTGATTTTTGCCTTGTGAATTTATGTGATAAGTCGGTTTGTGAAGGAATCATTCGTCTGTTTTTGTTTTCAAATTGATCCAATGATAATTGTCTTACTAATCCACCAAGGTTTCCTACACTTTCTTCAGCAACCACAACCTAAACACCATAATTCTTTATCAAAATTATAATTAAATAAATAAATATAATAAAATCCAATAGTTGAACATCATGTTTGTCATTGAAGTATAGTGTTTTGTGTGCATTAATATATATATATATATATATATATATATATATATATATATATATTAACTGGTAAACAAAAAATATAAGAATATTCTTTAATGTTAATTAGTGTTGATTAAAAATGTAAGATGTTATTAATTTACTGTATTCTACCTTTATATCAATTTACCAACAACAAAAGCCAAATTTTCATGAGATTTCAGAGGGTATTTTAGCAACTTCACCAAAATTAAAAAAAATGAGATTTTAACTTGTTCAAATTATCATGATATATTCAGAATTATTAGATTTAATTCTTCTTATTATCATCGATATTATTATTTATATATATATATATATATATATATATATATATATATATATATATATATATATATATATATATATATATGTTCTATTATCATTGAAACTAAAGTTATTAGTTTAATCTTAATATTAATTATCACTATTATTATTAAATAGTATAAGATTGAGAAGACATACAACTCTTGGATGCAATCTAACATCTCTCGCTGTATCAGAAATTTCTGAATTATTTTCTGCAATTTGTGATTCATCTGAAAATGGTGTTTGATCTGAATTTGAAGCATGTGCTTGTGCAGCTTGCCAAACAGCATTTGCAGCCTTTGCTTCAGCAGCTGAAGCTTCAGCTAGTCTCTCCATAGATTCTTTCCTCATGCTAAAAAATAAAATAAAATAAAATACTTATAAAATAATTTATAAAAACGCATAGGGAATTTCAATATACAGAAGACTGTAGGACCAAAAGTGAAAACGGGCCTAACCTTGACCCGCCAAATGAATGAGTGTCGGGCCTACTGTTAGGAGACATTTGATCAAACGGGCTCAAATTATTTGAGGTGCTTTCAAATGAGTCTTAAATAAAAAGCTGAAATATGTATTAAAGTTTAGCTAATAATGAAACAATTCGAGTGGGAACATGAATTTAGACCCTGAATTTCGACATGTGGCACTAATGGTTTGGTTTATATATAAACTGAGAACTTCATGGGTGGTCAATAATTCTATTGAAGGTATCCTCTATATTATATAGAAACGGGTCAAATGAGTCTAAAATAGGGGAAAACCTAAATATGTATTAAATAATGAAACGGGTCGAACGAAATATATTATGTAAAACAGGCAGGTAGGGAAACATGTCAAAACTGGTCGGATACCCCTAAACACTTCTTGTCCCAAATTATGTTTGAACAAAAAAGTTATCGTGTCGAATACGATTACAAAAGCTAGATTAATTAAAACTTGTCAACAGTATTTGTTTTTGTCAAGTAATAGAACTTCATGTCAAATACATTACATATTGTATATTTAGTTACCATTGAATTAAACAAATTCAATTTAACCACAGAGACATACCTTATAACTAATATGTAAAGATTCATCATCAAGCTCATCATCATCAATCAAATTATTTTGATCCCTGAGATACAAATACAGTAACATGTTTCAGAAAAATAAATTGGCCTGAAGGATATTAATTTAAAAAAAACTATAACCTGAAAGATCGTTTTGATAACGGCTTCAAGCATTGAATCTCCTTAAAGAAATAAACAATAAATATGAATAATATGTGTATTTTGTATATTTGTATTTATTTATTTAAAGAGACTACATTTCTCAAGATATTTTCAAGAAGATGAACAATCTATTGGGAGCAACTATAACATAGACGATCCTGAATTATGACCCATCAACACGTCTATTTTATAGGTTGGCACAAAACATAACTGGAGAAATTAGGATTTTTAAAGACCATATCTCTCTCAAGCATTTTATCAAACAGTTGGCGGGCAAAGGTTAATTAGTGGACTTATTACACAACTCTGTAGATGCAAAATCACCATTTCATTTTCAATTACCTGTTATTATTAGAATTTATAATGAATTGAGTTACAAATATTGAACCCTAATAATTGATCTTAATAATTGAGTAACCAATTATTTAAGCAGGCACATCAAGAATCGATAAGAACTCAATTTTCCCAATTGTCATAATATTATTTAATCTGCATAAAACATTTAAATCTACAAATTATAAGGTTATACATTCAATTCCCCTTAATTACATGAAACAACTAAAACCAAAAAAATCAATTTTACCTCTTTTGTAAAGTGTGATGATGCTAAATGTTCTAAGTACTAATTAAATGATTTCTTGTAGAACTCATTACAATCATGTTTTGTAACTTCCTTAAGGTTCCTCTGCAAAAATAAAAATAATAATTGACTTCTTCATAAAATATCAATTAAATAGATAAGCTTACGCATATAGGTTATGTCTCTTTGGTAATCATTTTAGATCCATCCTTTGTGGCATGAGCTGATCATCATCAACCTCAACCTGTTTCGAGGAAATTAAAAAAAAAAATCACAATTTAACCACATAAAATATATGGGAACATTGCTTCACAAAATCGGAGTACAAACCATAATTCCATGCATCTGTTTATGAATCATCAGCATCCCAACAATTAAATTGATTTATGAATCACAAAATCGGATCATGGTTTTAAGTAGAATAATTACCATTAGGATGTTATTTACTCTTTCCCAAGATGTAATTTCTAAAAATAATTTTCTTCCATCATTACCACTAACAAAACTTCTTTCTATCAAATTTCTTGATTTCAAAACTCCAAAAAAGAATTTTGAAACCAGGGTTTTAATTTTTTCTTCCATCATTACCAATAACAATCACCGCAAATGGAATATGGAATCAAAACACCAAAAAAGAACTAATTGATTTCATCTACAATTAAATCTCTGCCAATTCGAAATCAGAAAAGAAAATACTTGATTTTATCCATAATTAAATCAAATTATTACTTATTCAAATCAAAGAGATGATACTGATTGATGGTGAAGACGGAGAAATATGGATTTTACATACCATTGATTAGACTTTCACTCGTACCGTATATACGTAAACAGTTGGTGGATGTGAAGAATTGTATATTTCAAACCAATGCATAGACAATTTACATCAACTCCCTAATTATCGTATGTATGCCCTAATAACGATGGTATTTCAAATTCCTTCTTAGGACATGAGGGTCAATACTAATGAATTAAATTACGAATATAAACCCTAAACCCTAATTAAATTACGAATACTGAATAGTAATTGTACCTTCAGATAACCTAAATCTGATGAAGAAAAAGATGGGTAGTTGTATTGAAGATATTATTGAGAATGTAGGTGCCGATTGAAGTAGACATGAAGGGAGAGACAGAAGGTAGAGGGATCTCAAATATGGGCGGAGGGTGATAGCAAGGGGCGGTGCCGGTTCAGGAGGTGGCGGGGGAGTAGGCGTGTAACACCGCAAAATTTAGAAAGCTTTTTTTTTTTTTTTAATGCCCGGAGGCGATTAGGTTATTCTCTAGGTCAGTTTAGTTTATCTTAGTTTAGTTTAGTTTACAAACAAGGTCCCACGATAAGCTTCCACATAAACATTTCTTAAACAATACATTAACGGTGTCACTTAAACGACATGGCTCATTTTTAAAAACATATCAAACGGAGCTTGGTCAATCATCCCGTCCAAAGCACCGATCACCTGAAAAGATTCAACGAGGGAGGGATTAGCACAGAGCTAAGTGAATGAATATAATCTACAAATTCTGTAAAGCCCAACAAGCTGGCAAAGACATCTCTACTATCTAAAGGCCACCTAACCACGCATCACTGTTCCCTAAAACACGGAAGTTATAAAACATCTCCGGTTGGGTCATCACTTAAACCCGGAAGTTTAAATAAACATCTCCGGTTGGGTCATCGCTGGAACACGGAAGTTTAAATAAACATCTCCGGTTCGTTCAAGAAGATCGGGGTCCTGTCGGAGCCTTAAACCATGGTCGGCCAAACCACGGTAACCGATAGCGGTTCGTGACCAACACCCGGGCAACTCCCTCCCCTTGACCATGCAACAAATACAGGTAAGGTCGGATACCCTTTAGTCGACACCCATTGCCCAGCGCACTGACTTCTCAAACCTCGGTCACCAAGTCAAACCGAGTTGTAGCTACCCGCCAAGCCAAGGTCTCTTCACATAAGTGCACCTAATCATGTATGGTATTCCCTAACACTAGGCATACATAACGAGTGGACAAGCTACGAAAAACACCGCGAAAAAACGTCACGGCAGAGTTCCCAATCGCGAACTCTAGTTCACGATCGCGAACTAGGGTTCGCGACGTGAACTCTGATCGTGAACTACTTAGCGATGGATCAACAACTTTGCTGGACCGACTTAGCGATCGCGAAGTGAAGTTCGCGCCGTGAACTTCTCTTGTCTGGTAATTTCCTGCATTTTTACCAAGTATGCATATACCGAACCAATTGTGACCGAACACAAGTTGGAGATTAAATCCACTCACCGTTACTTCCACTTGTCGAACTCAAAGGTCTAATGTTTCTGAGTCACGATCCCGATTCCTGTACACCAAAGGAATACCGAATTAGTATATAATTCCACCAAATTATAAACAATGTTAAATATACATTTAACACTAACACTTGCACTAACTAAATAGCCATACACTTAAACCATCATATGAACATGTCATGACCATTTACACTTACATAACAAGTCAACTAGTCATTTGCAAGTCTTACATTCAAACGGGTCAAACCGGATTATTAAACAATAATACTTCCTACAACTATAATCATATCTTCAACTTACAATTTATCAATTGTTATTAATAACATTTCTAACAAACACTTGTACTTGCACAATTCAAGTTTCTTAAGTTACTTTACTACCCATTGGCCCAAACGGGTCAAAAACCCGAACATGACTATAACACTTCCAATTTCCATCAATTAGCACAAAATTCTATAACTTAACAAGTCATAATCATGTAACAATTCATCAAGTTCAAAGTCACCAACTAGCATTTCCATAATCTCACTAATCTTGACACACTTCAAAACTAACACATCCAATCTATCACGTTAACATATCCAAGCACAAAACCCGCGACAACACATCAATGTCATGTTTCCACCAATTAATCATTTAACACAATAATTGATTATAATCACAATTAACATATTCAACATGTCATTTAACATAATTAGACATAAATTCCATAAATCACAATCTCACTAGCAAGTCATAACTAGTTACCCAATTCTACAAGATTAACACTTCCTACATGTTAATTTAACCTACATTAACATGAAAACCCATATTAAGTCAAGTTAGAAGCATAATCCAAAACCCCACAATTGATATACACACACACACACTCACGAACACACACACACCCACGAACACACACACTCACACATGTGTATATTTTGCTAAAAAGGTTGTACCTTGTGCTAAAATACTTGTACCCATACAACAAAACATGTCAAACTTTGTATAAACACTTAACATAACATTTAACACCATAATCACCAACCAAATCTCAAGAACACATAAACCCTAATTTATCAACTATCATGAAATCGAAAACGAACACATATAGGTTGAAGCTTACCTCAAGAGCTATCCAAAAACGTGTTCGGATTAAAGATTGGCCAAGAAACAAACTATGGATCTTCAAGATACCTCAAGAACTTGAAGAAGATGGTGTAGGTTTAGAGAGAGAGAGGAGAGAGAGACGTAAAGGGAGAGAGAGAGAGAATGATAAAATGAAGAAGAAATGGGGCATCTCCCCATCTAGGGGCCGGTCAAGGGGTGGGGGTGGGACCCACTTGATTTTTTTTTTCATTTTCAACAAATACAACACAAAAGTCCCTTTCGTAGATAATTTATTTAAAATAGCAAACGGACTCCAATTTTAAAAAACGAAAGCATTTCTGGAGACGAAATCCGACAAGGAATCTAAAGATATAAAAATCACATTTTTATTTAAACATTTCAGAAAACAGATATTTTAATCCCTTGATTAAAATATCACAAAAGGACAAAAAGTCAAACAATTCATTTAACACTTAATCAATTTATTCCACATATGGTCAAATAGATATTTTCAAATATCAAAATATACCTAAAACAACTAGGCCAGTTTTAGGATGTTACAAGGCGGCGGCGGCGGAGGATTTCTTGAAGAGCGATGGGTTGAGGCCTGAGGGCTGCGATTAGTGGAGCGATGGGTGTTAAGATATGTGGGAAACTTGTAATTTGTGCTTGACATCTGGTACTTTGATCAATTACATGTCAGCATTAAGAACGAATCAGGGAATGACATGTGGACAAACCTAAATCAAAATTAGGCTCCATATATAGGAGGAGATTCATTTGATTAATATGAATCTTCAAATTAAATGATGTGATTGTGAAAAAAAATAATGAATTCTATATGTCAGACTGGTAGTTATTTTATAAGTATAAGAATGAAGAATGAAGTTTAACAGAAAACAATATAATTTTTTTAAAAAAAATATGAAAATATTAAAAGTGTAATGATATTACTTCATATTATCTTTTAATTTATTTTAGGGTAAATTACAGTTTTTGCTCCTGACCTTTTTTGGATTCGGGGTTTTTGTTCCTAAACCTTTTTTTTCTGTTTTTTTGTCCTTTATGTTTTTAAAATTCTGCATATTTGTCCTTCCGTCTAATTTTGCTCGTTAACTGACGATTTTTTTTGTCTATTTACCCAAATTACCCTTGCATCATCTTCCTCGTGTATGTGTTCTTCCCCAATTAAACCCTAATTCTAAAATCACTTGTTAATGAAGTCTCAAATTGGTAAAAACTAAAGAAGAAATCAAGACTTAACATAAAGAAATCAGATTGAAAAGTGTACTACTTAATTGCAATGTTTTGAAGCATACCTAAAAGCTACAAGAAAAAGTACAAAAATGGTGTCTGTGATTTGTACGACTGGAGCAACAATTGAAGAACGTCTGAAGAATGAAAACATGAAAACTTTGGGACATCATCGTTGGCGGCTGTAGCTTGTACAGGGGCAGAGTATCACCAAAACTGTGAAATCAAAACGAGATGAGGGTTTTTCCTTATAAAACGAGATCTGCAAGAAGATTTTTGGTGGCAAGTTATGGCGAGAAATCGTTTGACGGTGATGGATTTAAACAATATACAATGAACTTGCAAAGGGGTTTCATGAGGAATTGTTTAAATCCACCGGTGAGGAATTGTTTCAAGACTAAATCCATTGTTTAAATCTATTGTTTAAATCCATCGCCATAACTTGGATTTTGACGGTGATGGATTTTGACGGTGATGAATTGTTTCAAGAAGATACAAATTTATAAGAGGAAAGAATAGATTTTTTATGTCTGTAAATTGGAGAAAAAGACTAACATAGAAATCGTTTGACGGTGATGGATTTAAACAATATACGCTGATGGATTTTGACGGTGATGTTAAACAAATCACGCAAGTGATGGATTTAATGGAGGAATCAAAAGATTTAATCGTTTTTCAGATCTGTCCTTCTTGTTCGTTTGGAGTTGAAGAAGATGAAGAATGATGAAAAGGACCAAAATGCCCTCACATGCCTTGTATTTTTCGTCAGTTAACGGTCAAAAATAGACGGAAGGACAAATATGCAGAAATTTAAAAACATAAAGGAAAAAAAACAGAAAAAAAATTTAAGACAAAAACCCCGAATCCGGAAAAGGTCATGGACAAAAACTGTAATTTACCCTTTATTTTATCAATATAAATATTCAAATAAAAATAAAGAGAATTAATAAATTTTACTATGAAGCAAATACAATTTTTCAGGTTAAAATTGTTATATTTTTACCAAAAAATTAAGAAAACAATTTTTTACACGCCATTAAAAGCAGAACAGGAGCAGTCGGTAGAGTCCAAAATCAGTGGGTGAAATGATCTAAACTACCAGCAGTCAAATCAAAGGGGGTGTTTGGGAAAGCTTATTAAAGGTGCTTATAGCTTATGAGCTTATATAAGCCTAAATATTCCCTTTTTAAAAGGATTATTTAGTCTTATATAAGCTCATAAGCTATAAGCTCCTTTAAATAAGCTTTCCCAAACACCCCAAAAACTCCCGCATTCTGGGTGGCTATCGGATTTTCTGCCGGTGAAATCGATTCTATTTGCTCCAATTGTCCGCCATGAACCAGACATCGATTGATGCTACAATTAGCATCTTTATGCACAACAGTAGAATCACCATTTCTTGCTTGCATCACTACTATTAGGTAAATTTGTGATTTTAGATTGTTGTTCCGTTAGATGCTTTTATCGTTTAAACCCTAGACTTGAAATCTCGTTAAACCATGAACGCTGAAATTATGATTTCTTTGGATTCTGATGTTTAAATCGATTCACTATATGCATCCTTCAATGTTTGGCATTGCGTTCTGTAAATGATTAAAAGGCTGCTGGAGATTGTGTTAGGGTATGATAATCAGATAATCAATTGTCTTAGTATTTGGCAAATCTAGTTAGTCAAAGGATATAACATGTAAATAATCAGATCATCTAAATCAATTTCACTACATAATCATTACAGTACACAATAATCACTTAATCAGATAATCACTTTTGAAACGTATTAGAATCAAGTTTAAAAGTGAAAGCCACAGAACAAGAGTATCAATTACATGGAAGCAGACGCCTAATATTCGTCTTTTATTGCTCTGATAAATTAAGAAATTGGGCAAAAACATATGAGAGAGATACACTGAATAAAAAAACGTTCCTTATTGATCCTGCATCCTCTGTAGTATTTTCTTATTATTTGTTTTGTTTTGAAATCGGGTATTTTTTAAAGATCAACATTCCAAACAGCTGCATCTCCTTCTCCACAAGAATTATGAACAAATTTCATCCGTTCCACTGACTTGCATATCCCGCTGCACGACCAATCAAATGCAGCCACACAAACATTTCCCGCTTGTGTCTTCCACTCGCAATCTGTATTGCATATCCATTGACCAACACTTAGTAATTTGCATACATTTTATGTGCACTAGAGATGGTGATTTGACCCCAAGAATGCATCGATTTAGGTTGTGTTTTTTGTTCAAAAATTTAGATTATAGTTGTAGTAATATTTTTTTGCATTATAATATATCTATAATAACCTGGAGGAGTTCCACAACACATGGAACGATCATCTATATGTTGAACATCCAAGCCAATCAACCAAGATCCTAATGATACATCCTCATTCGCATACCTATGTAATATACCCCTACAAGAAAAACAAATTTAATAAAAAAGTCTTCAACGAAAGCAAGAAAAAAGAGCCCGTTATGACGTACGAGTTAACAGAAATATACGCTGCTAAATCCTTAGAAATTGCATAAATTTGTCCCGTTGCATGCCTAAAATACTTATTCCCTTCTTCCCCAAATTTCCAATACTCTGGCTCGTGATATCGTACCCCTCTGCCCAATTCATTTCCAAAAAAAAAAAAAAACATTAACTACTATTTAAAATTTAAGAATCAACATACACAAATGATGATATAACAAAATGTAACTGACTTTTGAAACAGAACGGGGCCGGATTTCATGCAACCGATATATATTCTTGGTTTAGATTTGTATCGTGCAAGTGAAGTCACGAGCATGCCTAAATTGACATGAACATCATCATCCACTTTTACATAGAATTCTGCATCCCAAATGGAAATTGCTGTTGAGAAATATAATCTTGTTTTTGTGGAGAGCTCATGGTAGCCTTCGACATGATCTAATCTTAAAAAGTCGTGATACTTTTCTTCCTCTGCATCAATGGCTCGATCAAGAGCACCACCGGGTGTTGCACTGTGGCCTATTACAAACCGGATTATGATTCCCTTTTCTTTTGCTAATTTATTTAGTTTTGCTCCTGCATTTTGACAAATGAGAATAAAAAAAGTAGATTATTTAAATAGAAATTTGACAAATATTTTGCTAATTTGCAAAAGGTTTAGTTAGGGAATATGAATAAAAGGATTACCGGTGGGCATCCATGTTTCTCTAACAGAGTCTCTACGCTTCTTGCTGCTAAAAGCGGTATTAATGCCAATTACAACAAATGCTTTCTCTAAATTTGTCTTATTATCAGGCAGAATTTTGGCACCCGTTAGACTTGTACGGGCTGCTTCTAGTTCCATCTCCAATGTCGATATCGTTTTATCCAATGATCTTACATAATATATACAAAAGATAAAATAAAAAATAAACCAAATGTATAACATGTAAACGTTAGGCTTACTGGATAGCCTGATGAGTTTTCGCGACTTCTGCTGTAATATCTACTGAATTCTCTTCAACCAATTTCTGTTAAAAATAAAACATTTTAAACGGTAAAAATAAGTTTAAACTTACGATAAAATGAAGAGCACTTACACGCTTGTGATCACAGTCTCGAGATCTTGTTAAACTCAACTTTTGTTGATGATTCTTGAAACGAAAATCGTTATTTATGGTCGAATAAGGCCATGTGTGTCTAGTGAAAAGTGTTCCCGCAAGAAAACTAGCGATGCAAAGCGTTAAAAGTACTTTCCCGGGAACCCATTTTCCTCTCATTTTCAGCATTTTTATTTGAGATATGAAGTGGTTAATTATCCTGCTGCCACATTTTACAAGTAGAAATAGAGATATTTGGAGGTAAGCAAGGGGTGTGTGGGTGTTTAATCATGTGGAATTCATGGTTCAACCAACCAATTGATCTGCATTGTGGTTCAAACTAGACCACCCTTATGATCGTTGTACATGATGCAACCACTTCAATTCCTCTGTCTTTTGATCATACTACTAACCACGATCGAAGTAGAATAATGCTTAATGTGTGAATTTTCCGCACGTGTAGACCTAATGGAATTACAATAGGATGCAGATGTGGAGGATCAATTTCTTTTGTTTCTTGAGACACAAGATCATATAAGAAAAATTGGTTGCACTAAAATGAGCGTAACTTGAGCTATAGGGTTCCGCTTCAGGCTTATGACCAGTAAAATAGAAGCTTGCAACAAGGTGGTGGTAAAATTTCGGGTAAAAATATGATGTATTTCGGGAGTTATTTGCATTCTAAAGTTTTTGTCTGGTTTTTGGACTTTGTTTCTGGGGTTGGACTTTGCATTCTAAAGTTTTTGGACTATGCATTCTAAAGTTTTTGTCTGTTTGTCATTTGAGGCATATTTAAAAATCTGGACCTATTTTAGGATTTCTTTGAGACACTTGAACATTTAGTTTTATTTTTTATGATATTTTATTTTGTCTCAAAATTTATGTTCTCAAGCTAAAACGAATCTTGAAGACTAAATTTATGACATTGTTTGAATTAACGATGATAGGAATTTTAAGAATTAACGAGACCAATCTATATGTTCACGATATTATTTTTCTTTTTTTCATTAAAATTCACGACATTATAGGAATTTTAAAAATTAACTGAGACATGTTTCTTATTTGTGACTAACATAAAAAAATATTATGATTCAAATTTGCTTTCTTAAAATAACATTTCGAAATCCCCAAATAGCATGAGTAAGAATTTAATGAAAAGTAATTTTTTTTTGTCAAATCTCGTGATTGAGCCCGAGAAATTAGTAATAGTTAAAAAATTTTTTTAACTCATGCTCATTACTCCAAATTTGGTGATAATCGAAGCTGATCAAATATCGTAAATACATGATGAAAGAACTAGTAGTTTCAAGTTCACTTTATTTATGAACTCATTTGATATGAAGGTAGATATAGATGAACGAAATAGATCAAATCCTCAATAATCCATCAATAGCTTGGTCAAAATCTCAGAAAAATGCTCATTCAACATGTCAATCTAGTTAATGCTCTTTTCTTTTTTCGATCGATATTCATATATTTCATTAATCTACCTAGTTAATTAAGCGATGATTTTAATTAGTTAGCCATGTAACCGCGGTCATAGAGTTTAGAACGCCAGAGCCCCTCAACTAGTTCATATTGAATTTTATGCCCGTATACATCGCTTTCAATAAATTACTAAAAAGTACATAAGTAATCAAACTTCAATTTTCGAGCCTGGAAAAATGAAGAGGAATAATGCATGGATCGATAACGTCGATAACGTGGCTTTCAAACAACTAATTAAAGTCAATGATATAAATAAAAATATGATTAAACACTAGAGGTCATAGCCGCATGTGCACATTTAACCGTCCAATCAACACCAATCCCAATAAGGGCTTCAAGCAGCTAATTGTGTTCCCATGAACAACTTGCTTGCTTTCACAGCAAGCAAGTTAAATATCGTTTTCTCAATTTTATACTTCCTCCGTATCAAAATAAGTGACACAAATTGGCTTATACGTTTTTTGAAGTAAAAGATTAAAGTAGAGGTTAAAATAGATTAAAGTACATAGTTAGTGGAGAATGAGTCTCACTTTTCTTGAATAAAGTGATATTAATGAATTTTAAAAGTAAAAGTAAAGGTATAAGGGTAATTTCACTTTATTAAAGTGGTTAGTTAGTGGGTATGGGTCCCACTATTTTTACCAAATAAGGAAAGTTGTTAGGAATATTTTTATTAATATTCATTAAAGATTTGATATGTCAAAACTATTAAACTACAAGGACCTAAGTCGGTGATATGAAGTTCAAGATTTGAATAAGATTTAGGAGATAATGATAATTGTAAAAGATATAGTATATCTTGTTTGAATTTAAAAGATTTAGTATTATCTTTTCCTTGTAAGTCTTAGGTTTTCTAGTATATAAAGAAACCTAATGACATAGAATTAGATGTTCTTGGAACCCACGTTTTAACGTGTTTGTGTGTAAAACCTAAGCCTCAAGGTCGTTTGATCCTGTTAACCAAAACCGTTCTACATATTTATATGTAGAATTGGGGCTTTTAGTAATCATTGTATATAAAGATGATGGTGAAACCTTGTTTAGCTATACAAATATGTTCGTTTAATTCCGCAATATTATGATTTGTATATGCTTATTCCAGATCAAGAACTAACTATTCTTGAGCCTAAAGATCTATGTTTATGAAGAGTTGTTCGATCTTCACAATTGGTATCAGAGCAGGTGGCTCCAGATCTGGAATGAAACAAGGATCTATCAATGAGTACATGAAGAATCAAGCATAATCTTTATGAAGGTATTACGTTAATCGACATATATGATCACTTTTATGAAGATGCAATGGATCAAAGGTTAGTCATGCAGTAATAAACTAGTTGGTGTTCTTCTTTAAAAAAAAGAAATAAAAATAAATCTTTATTATTATCATCAAAGTTCTGATGATAAATGCTAAATAAAAGATTTTGTTCCGTGAACATTATAAAAAAAGGGTGAATCATGATCACGTGATCGTGAAATTTTCATGAGAGACATCGAGCAAGAACGATGCGATTGGTTCAGTAAGATTAAAAAAAAAAACGAACCTATTTTGTTTCGGATATCGAGTTGCAGAAAAGAAGAAAAAAAAGAATTTGAAAATTATATCAAGAAGAAACGTAAAGAAATCAAGATTTATTTGAAAAGAAAGATTCATGAAAATTTCAAACTAGATAATTATCAAGATTTGTTTATTCAAACTTTGGAAAAAACACCACCTCATATTGGAGATCGGAGAATTATTATCTAAATTAAAGCAATCCAAGTTGATGTTGATTATATGTAAAGATCCTATAAGATATATTTATTCCTAGATATTATGATCTAAATTAACGATCTGAGATTTTTGTTGCTGCTACGTGTTTGTGCTGATCCGGTTTGTTCTGCTGAAATTTTTTTCTACTGATCATTCATGGCGTCTACTACTGATCTGCTAATTTCAGTTAATACTGATCAGTAGTAAATGAGGAAAGTAGATAAAATTCAACGTTGCTACTGATCCTCATGGGTACAAATTTAGTACTGATTTCTTCCTCATAACCGATACATCATATTTTGGAAAACATGACACACACTATGTTCGTTCCATACTACGGTTTATTGATCGTATCTGATAATAATGTGAAACGAATCACATTATTCACACACACAGGTTGAAGGCATGATGAAGATAAAGGAAAGTTTTATTTGTTACATATTTGATCTTTATCAATTGATTACAGAAGATAATTGATTATATTTTATTTGAAGAAGAAGTGGAAAGTCTTACTACATAAGATGTTATGTATTGCTGTAACTGCAATTCAACCGAATCTTAACGAAAAGATCTGTTGAAGACTAAGATAAGCAAGTCCCTCATACAAGATATGTTGTTGCTGATTACTATATTTAGACGGAATGTGATACTTAGTTTGAGTTTCTACTTCAACTTCAAATAGAAGATAGTTGGTTTTCAATGTAATTAATATAGCCTTGAAGAATACAAGAATGATATCACACTTTTAGGGGAAGAAAAAGTGTTGATCATTCAAGGGGAAGTTCAAGTTTCTCGGATTGATTTGATTATGTCAAAAAGGGGAAGAGACTTGAAGATTCCTAGCTAATTCTACAAGTTTTGTCAAATCAAATAGGGGAAGATTGTTAGGAATATTTTTATTAATATTCATTAAAGATTTGATATGTCAAAACTATTAAACTACAAGGACCTAAGTCGGTGATATGAAGTTCAAGATTTGAATAAGATTTAGGAGATAATGATAATTGTAAAAGATATAGTATATCTTGTTTGAATTTAAAAGATTTAGTATTATCTTTTCCTTGTAAGTCTTAGGTTTTCTAGTATATAAAGAAACCTAATGACATAGAATTAGATGTTCTTGAAACCCACGTTTTAACGTGTTTGTGTGTAAAACCTAAGCCTCAAGGTCGTTTGATCCTGTTAACCAAAACCGTTCGACATATTTATATGTAGAATTGGGGCTTTTAGTAATCATTGTATATAAAGATGATGATGAAACCTTGTTTAGCTATACAAATATGTTCGTTTAATTCCGCAATATTATGATTTGTATATGCTTATTCCAGATCAAGAACTAACTATTCTTGAGCCTAAAGATCTATGTTTATGAAGAGTTGTTCGATCTTCACAAAAGTTTTTAAAGTGTCACTTATTTTGATACACCCCAAAATGGATGAAAAGTGTGTCACTTATTTTGATACGGAGGAAGTATTTGTTTTAAATATATGACTTTAATAAAATATGTTTGTTATGTATTAAGCGCGCGTAAGTGTAGGATTCAAAGTACATGCTCATCGCCATTAGTGGTCAATCCAGATACGTGTGCCTTGTATACTACGTCAGCTTTAGGCTGCTGCACCGCCGCCGTCGTGACCGGCCGTCAACTTTCTAACACTATAAAAACATTCACACTCCATCTTAGAAGATTGATGAAATCACCCTACATCATATTAATTAACAGAAACACAAACAAACCAGTAACTGAAGTCTCTTCGTTGGTGGTGATTCTGAGTGAATCATGACGTCATCAAACGGCGGTGTTCCGCCAGGGTTCCGGTTTCACCCCACCGACGAAGAGCTACTTCATTTCTACTTGAAGAAGAAGATCTCTTTTGAAAAATTTGATATGGATGTGATTAGGGAAGTTGACTTGAACAAGATTGAGCCATGGGATCTCCAAGGTCAAATCTTTTTCTTCTTTTCCTATAATTAATAGCTAGTCTTCATTGTAACATAGTGAATTTTAATTTGTAATTTTATAGAGAGATGCAAGATTGGGTCGACGCCGGAAAACGAGTGGTACTTCTTTAGCCATAAGGATAAGAAGTATCCAACAGGATCGAGAACCAATCGAGCAACAAATGCCGGTTTCTGGAAGGCAACGGGAAGAGATAAATGCATACGTAACACGTTTAAGAAGATCGGTATGAGGAAAACACTAGTTTTTTATCGAGGGCGAGCTCCTCATGGACAAAAGACTGATTGGATCATGCACGAGTATCGCCTTGAAGATGTTGATGATCATCATGATCCTCTCAATCCTATTTCAACTTCTCCCGTAAGTTGAATTTGATAATTTCCCTCTTGTTGCTTATGTTAATTACTATGATATTAAGCCTTAATTAAATATGTAGAATAGATGGTGTGACTTGTTGCTAATAAGGTATGTCTTTTCCTCTAATATATAGGAAGATGGATGGGTGATTTGTCGCGTGTTCAAGAAACGAAATTTGTTCAAGATTGGGGGGAACGAAACATCGAGTGGTAGCATAGCGTCAGAACAACGTACCAACAACATGAACCAACCGCGTGCTTTCCCGTATGGTCAAGAAAATCATCAGTATTTACCATATCAGCAACAACAACAAAACTTCGATTTAGGACTTAATTACACTCATCAATATCCTCACCTTATCCCTACCCACAAGCCACTCGGGTATGGTTTCTTGAATCTACCCTCCGAAGATACACCAATCATGGTTAGACAACTCATGTCTAACCCTAGAGAATGTGATAGTGGAAGCTGCGAAAACCAACTCGATGTAGGGTACAAAGCTTGTGAGCCTGGTTTAGAGGTTGACACGTATGAACCAACTCAAAACATGGTTGACACGAATGTAAGAGACGAGACTCTAAACGAATGGGGAATGAACGATAGGCTTGTAACTTCACATATTGGCCACCCTAACGAAGATGTCAATTCGACGAAAGGGTTGTTGAGGTATCGAGATGATGCAACATCATCGTCTTCGATGCAACAAGTCAACCAACTCTCTTTGAGAGGAGGGGTGGAGTTTTGGGGCTATGGAAAATAGCTTGTGCTATGGTGATTTCCTCCATAAAGATTACTCCTAGTGATCAAATATATTAAGCATGGTTTAGAGCGAAGATGACTCGTGACCATTGAAACTACCCAAAGTTTGTTTATTACAATACTAATTATAATTATGTGTTTTACTCCATTTGATTTGACGTAATTTTTTCAAGATTGCTTGGATAATGGGTATTATAGTGTATTTATTTACAACTAAATGTATATTTATTCTTAATCCTATGTATAAGCATTTTTTGGTTTAAACAATGGTTTAGATTGTACGTTAATGTATACTTCTTATATGCTTCCTATGGTCTTTACACACTATATGGTCATCAACTAACATTTTCGTTAGAAGGCGGTACCGATGGGTGAGCAAGGTGGGCATCTGCCCACTCCAAATTTTTTCCAATTAGTATAAATTTTTTATAGGTTGGTTCATTTTTTGACTTGGTTTATCCAAATATACATAATATATGAGCGATAACTAATACACGTCATATATTAACTCAGTGGCTAACTCATGATGTATCTTAAAACATATAACATTTAATTTGAGTCCCTTCCATACGCATGCATATATATATATACATATATATATATATATATATATATATATATATATATATATATATATAAATCTTTTTTTCTTTCCCGTTTTAACTTTTGTTTTACTCCATTTCTTATTGGAATTTTCTTTTCTTTTAATTCATTTTCCCCTAGGTTTATTGGTTTAAAAATATTATGCTTATCATTTACTTGATCACACATATATTTAACCAGTGACATATTAATCCACATCATCTATATATGAACATTTTAAAAACTTTACTTGAACGTTATAACAAAAATGAATACGAATATGAGTTAAGAACATAAACTGTGTATACGAAATCTACCAATATAAAAATTTTTAGAATTTTAGAAATTTTATAGTGCTAAATTTTAGAATTTTTATTCTCGAATTAACTAACACGTGAATTTTGATTTTGTCTAATTTAGTTTACGTTTAGATTTTCTTCAAATTAAAATTGATTTGATTTGGTTTACGATTTGACTTTAAATAAAACTTCACTCAAAGAACCTGACTTGCACTTCAAAATTTTGCCCACCTTTAAAAAATTGTCTGGTACCGCCCCTGATTGCAACCGTTTAGTAATAAAGTTGTAACTTTATCAAAATATCAACCTATAAAGCGGGGCATCTTGAAGAGTCAATATCGATTTTTACAAGATTAATACGAGTAGGAAAACGCCCATATAAATCCTTCAAGAGAAAATATTCGCATTTTCACGAAATGTGAACTCGCAAAGTCGGTATGGAAATGTTCATTTTCATTTATTTTAGTTATATGAACAAAAAATCTTATTAATATTCAATCGTTTAACAAATAAATATCCAGGTAAACAATTTACCAATGGTTCGCTAAACATTCTAAATTCAAACTCATAAAATAAACCGGGCGGTCCATCTCACACACCCGCCTTCATCTTGTTTGATTTGCCTCTTACTCCAGTAAAAAGTAACCTCACTCGGCCCGAGTCAAAACGTATGAATACAATTTTGACCTTTACTCGGTTTTAACCCTAAACCCTAACCCAGTTAAAAACATAAAGTTGCTTTACCCAAAATTGTTCCTTCAATGACCATTTTCCTCTTTTCTTTAACCTAACCACAGCGACTCTCTTTAACCTAACCTAACCACAGCCACCGTCGCCACTGCTCAACCCCCCACCACTGCAGTAAAATCCAAAGCTCCAAACTAGCGCCGCCGTAATCTCCTCCGTTACCTTCTTCTCTGGCCGAAAGATCGTTTCTATTCGCCGTCATTGGGGATCAGTCATCCACCACCATATACAAGTAACGCATATTCAAAGGCTTTTCTTTTTCTCCGACCTAAATTTGTATATTGTACGGAATTATTTTCGTTCTTGCGCAGTGGAAACCTTATTTGATGACTAATTTATGTATTCAACGACTTTGTAGAGTTTTACTATATTCTGAATTTGTCGATTGTTATAACTCTCTGTGTAAAATTGTACAGATTTTTTTTGCTAGTTTGAGTCCTCTGTGGATTGTTTCTTTCTCATTGTCGACTGTGAACACCTTTAAGGTAATTTCGCTAGTTTGAGTCCTCTGTGTAAAATTGTATAGAAAGATTATATATACAGGACAAATAAAGAATATTAGTTTGATTCTTATACACACATAACGTGTTGATTGTAATGTGAGTTGGTTCTTGATTTTTAATTCAGTATAAAAATAAACAGAGGACATAATCAAACAGCATGGTAAACAGCCCCATAGTAACGATTCTGTTTTTAGGGTTTAGGTGTCTTCTAATTTTTAACTTTTCTGCACAGCTGATCACTACGAGTTCCATTGGAGGTAAATTTAGGGTTTCCGTTCTCACAGCAATCTGAAGAGTTCTAGTCTAATTCTGTGCCAGAGTCGATATTTATGAGTAATTTTCGTGCTTATGATTATTAAACTTATACCAAATTGTTGCAGATTAACAATGGATGAAGAAGAAATACAAGTTGATAGATTAGGTACAGGTGATTTTGACAGCAATCAGAAAGTAACAGTTGAATTAGCATCTGATTTAAATGAAAAAGAGGCTAAAAACAATGAAATAGAAGATAATAACGGTGATGAAGAATATGAAGATGATGAAGAAGAAGATGCAGATGCAGATGAAACATATACTTTTAATTTTGAAGGAGAAGTAAATCCATTGGCTTTAACAGAAGTTGATGCTTTTGGAGTTCAACCTTATGAACATTTAGAACGTATGGAGTATGAAGCTTTAGCTGCTAAAAAGCGTAAAGCAAATCCCGATTACAACAACAATCAAGAGTAATTATCATTAATTTTATCATTTTTATTTTAATTTATGTCGCATTTTGATGATTTAAGGTTTAAATGTTTGTGCCAGAATGCCACCAGAAAAGAGGTTGAGAGAAGAGGATTTATCTGGAGCAAGCTTCCAACATTTAAATAATTTAATGGAGGAAATATATGGAACGAAAAGAAGAAAGAAGGTAAACTAATCCTTTATCTATTTTGTTTTTTGTTAATGTTTGTTTTTAAAAAACAAAAATAAAAATCATACGATTAATTTCTTTATTTCTCACCAAATTATTAATTTCTGTTTTTAACTATATTATAGCTCACCTTAATTTTTTTTTTTCTTTCATGAATATCCATTTATGGCAGATTAAGAAAAAAGGTAGGAGAAAGGGATCAAGGAAGAAAACTAATCCAGAAATTACACGCAAATTAGGTGATGCTACACTATACTATGCTCACGGGCGATATGAAGAGGTACAATTATATGTGTTTGTGTGTGTGTATATATATAACTATATATGTATATTATTTAATTTTTTAATTTGTTTTTTTGAATTTTAGGCCATACCTCTATTAAAGGAAATAATTCTGATTTCACCAAATCTACCTGATCCTTACCACACACTGGGGCTTATATATAATGCAATTGGTGATAAAAAGAGAGCTTTAAACTTTTATATGCTTGCTGTACATTTAACACCAAAAGATGCATCTCTCTGGAAGCTTCTTGTTACTTGGTCTTTGTAAGTTAACACACATTTATATTTTATTCAATTAAAAAATATAATATTATTGAAAAATTTGTCATTGTTTAATATATATTTAATTATGCAGGGAACAAGGGAACCAAGGGCAAGCAAATTATTGTCTGGGTAAGGCCATAAGGGCTGACCCTGAAGATATGGGCCTGAGATATCATCGGGCCTCACTTTTTCTCGAGCTTGGAGAAAATAAAAGGGCTGCTGAATCATATGACCAAATCTGGCAACTTCGACCTAAGAATCTTGAAGCACTTAAAACAGCAGCAAATGTTTGTATTTTTTGTTGTCAGTTGTACCAAAATTGTCACATTTTTTTATAATGTTTTTATTTTGGTTATTTTCAGTTGTACCAAAAATGTGGTCTGCATGAACGAAGTGTCAATATTCTTGAAGATTATTTGGGAAAGAACCCAAAAGATGCTGATTTGAGTGTGGTTTGTTTATTAGCTTCATTGCTGATGTCAGAAAATGCGTATGAAAAAGCTCTAAATCATATCGAATATGCAAATCAAAATTGTACCTCTGGTAATGAATTACCAATAGATTTGATGATAAAATCGGGTATATGTCATGTTCATCTTGGAAACATGGAAAAAGCAGAGGTTTGTCTCTGATTATGTAGTTTATTTATTATTTTTAAACCAATTTTTAATATTTTATTTTGTCAAATGATGTGTAGGCTTTTTTTAGTGTGCTGACACGCGAAAATGTAAATGATTATGGCCAGTTAATTATTGAAATTGCAGACTCGTTAATGAGTGTTAAGCAGCATGAATCTGCATTGAAGTACTACATGATGTTAGAAAAGAGTGATAATGGAAATAAAGTAAGTACATAATCTCATTTTGACACATTTTTTTAATTCAATTATTGGTTTACAATTTTCTTTTTTATTAATTTGTGTGAAGGGCCTATTATATTTGAATATTGCACGTTGTTACTCTTTTATAAGCGCAAGAACACAAGCAATTCACTACTTCTACAAAGGTATGGTTCTACTTTTAACATTTTCTTAAATTTAATACATTTAATACAAGTATCTATATTTGAAGATTATTATTATTGTTAATTATTATTTTGACAGGTTTACAAGAACATGAGGAGGATATTGATGCTAGGGTAGATCTAGTGTCACTTTTATTAGAAGAAAATAAAGAAGATGAGGCCATTTGTGTTCTTTCACCTCCTTCTGATTCTGGTTTACTAATTAAATACTCACAACAGTCGTCAATTGTTTTTGTTTTAATCTTTTTTTGTTTTAAAAATTTTCAGAGTCAAGAGTTGGTCAAACCTCTGACAAGGGAAAACCATGGTGGACTTGTGAAAAAATTAAGCTAAAATTATGTTACATCTATAAGTCAAAAGGTTTGACCGAGCCCTTTGTTGATGCAATATTTCCATTGGTTCGTGAAACATTGTTTCTTGAAACTATTCAGCGAAAGGTGATTTTGCAAAGTTTTATTTTTTTATTTTTTAAGAAACATTATTTATTATTTAATTTTATCTAATTAGGCTAGATCAAAGAAAAGACTACCAAGAAGTGAGCTGTATAAAAGAGCTCAAGTACTAGATGAAATTCAAACAGACAACTTATTTCAAGGATTTCGTCCTGTTGCTTCATCTTCAGATCTGTAAGTTTTTCCCTTTTTATTTGTTTCTTTATTTTATTAAGAATAATTTCATTGTTTTAATGGTCAACAGGTCAAAAGCCAATAGAGCAAAACGATTGCTTCAGAAAAAAGAAACAAAAAGAGAAGAAAAACGAGCTGCAGCATTAGCTGCTGGAATTGAATGGCAAAGTGATGATTCAGATGATGAATCTCCTGTAAGTAGTTTAAAATCATACCAAAAAATAGATTATATTCATCATATTAAACAATTTAATTACTTCCTCCGATTCAAAATAAGTGATACACTTTCCTTTTTGGGGTGATTCAAAATAAGTGATACACTTTGAAAAATTACCTTATTTGGCAAAAAAAGTGGGACCCTCAACCACTAACTATCTACTTTAACAAAGTGAAATGACCCATTAACTCCACTTTATTCAAAAGATGTGGGACCTATTCCCACTAATCATCAAAATAATCTAATTCAACCATCATTATAATCTTTTGCCTCAAAAACCGTGAAACTCAAAATGTATCACTTATATTGAATCGGAGGAAGTATATTTTTATCTAATTAAGTTATTAAAATTGTGTTATGTGGCAAGGCATATAGAGAACCTCCCATGCCTAATCTCTTAACAGATGAAGAGCTTCTTATACTTATTGTAGATGTGAGTTAAAATTAATTTAATTCATTTATTTTTAATCTTGGCATAATTGTACGTATATTAATTGTAGTTATGCAAAGGATTAGTGTCATTGCAAAGATATTGGGAAGCATTGGATATCATTAATTCGAGTCTAAAATTAGCACAAAACAATCTAACAACAGAAAAACAAGAGGAGCTTAGGTTACTTGGAGCACGTAAGAGTTTTAATTAAATTTATTTATTGGATTTTTTCCTAGTATTATATTAATATTAATATTTGTTGTTTTTGTTTTCCTACAGAGATAGCATATAATATTGATGGTCCTGCGAATGGATGGGATTGTGCTCGACACATTGTCAGCCAAAATCCTTACAGTTTTGCAGCATGGAATGTCTATTACAAAATCATGTCAAGGTACATAATTCGTTATATTTATTTATATATTAATTATAATTACTAGTCGTTTTAAATCTATACAATATTTTTATTTTATTTTTTTAATTTCTTTGTTAGATCGAAATTGGATAAGCGTAGTAAATTCTTGCATGAACAGACTGTGACACATGAAGATTGTGTACCAGCAATTTTAATCAAAGGACATCAGTTTGCAATGATTCGTCAGCATCAAGAAGCTGCTAAATTATACTTAAAAGCGTATAAATTAATGCCTGAAAATGCCTTGGTCAATCTTTGTGCTGGTATAGTTTCTCTCTACTATTTTGGTTATTTATTAATTTTTAAGTAGTTACTAATAATTATGTTTTCATTTAAGGAACGGCCCTAATTAACCTAGCCCTAGGGTTAAGACTTCATAATAGACATCAATGTGTCTTACAAGGTTTATCTTTCCTTTACAACAATGTTCGCCTTTCGGGAAACACTCAGGTATTTTATTTCTCACTCTTTCGTAATTTTTATTTGTTATTTAAATAGCAAATTAACAGTTGGTAATTAATTATGCAGGAGGGTTTATACAACCTAGCACGAGCTTATCATCATGTTGGACTAGTTTCAATTGCAGCTACATATTATGAAAGAGTGCTTGCTATTTATCAAAAAGATCACCCGGTACCGAGACTACCGAATGACAGGGTGGAAATCACGGGTGATTTGAAGCCCGGGTATTGTGATCTTAGAAGAGAAGCGGGTTATAATTTGCATCTTATTTATAAAAGCAGTGGGTCGGTTGATCTTGCGAGACAAGTACTTAAGGACCATTGTAGTCTATAAATAAATAATTTAAGGTTTTGTTTAAATTGTCATAAATGAAATTACATGAGAAATGAATTACTTTAGAGGGTTGGGGTTCGTTCAATAGATCCAGGTTAAAATGTTGTTTCCAAAAGGATCGGTTAAGTGAGATGTTAGGTTTTCTACAGGGCCTTGTCCAGTCACATACTCTTGAATGAAAAAGGTAAACATTCTTAATCTCCTTAACCTTCAATAGTGCAAATTGGTCTGGATTCTTAGCTAGACCCAATGGGTCAAATGGCCCACCCGGGTCAAAATCGGCAAGCATATATATTTTTTATAAACATACCAAACCATTGGTGATTCTGCAGCGCCAACAAGAACGACCTCAGAGATTAATGGGGATGTTTTTTCCAAAGTAATTCAATGTGTTTCCATCGAGTAAAGTCTACAAATACATTACACAAATGATAATTTACGTTATTAGCTTTAATTAATTAGGGTTTATGTGATAGAAACCTTGAAGCAGACAGCCAGAATCGCTGCACCCAACATTGGGCATCGACACATCGTGCATGAATCAACTTGAAGGAAGCCATTCTTTTGGAAACCCCTTTTAGTTGGTTGGTTTGATTATCTCCTTTGTATGTGTTGGTCTGTGATATGAGAATTGAGGAGGTGCTAATGGTGGTTGTTGAAATATAATGCACCTATCTTCTTATCGGATTGTGAGCCTGACGTTGTTTGTGTGGAAAAAAATGATTACTCTAAAATTTGGTTTCAAAATTGGTTTTTATTCAAAACATATGACGGATAATTGTATATAAATCTCACACCAATCATCCGCTTTGTGTATAGCTGTAATAAGGATCAAACATGACATCTTTTGAGTGACGAAATCCAACACCACCACTGTGGATATACAAATACAAGTTACGTCCCAATGGGATAATAGGGCTCCTCTGGGATGAGATTAGGGCAAAACGAATGGGAATGGGATTCGTGCATTACCCCTTTCAAAACACAGTTTGGTTAGTATATATATGATTGATTGTATGATAACTTTATTTTTTCATGATTCTCGCTAAGCTGAGTGTTTAGTCATGTTATCATCACAAATCTACTGATAACTGAAGCAGATCATTTTGGTGGCTGAAAATTACAATTTAATCTGCTCATTTGCACTTTAATCACAATTGAATTATGTGTTTAGCAATACATAATCTGTGTTATACTATATTACTAATTGTAACTGAATTTGTAGACAAACTGCAAGTGAAATCACAAAGTAGCAATATGACAAGGATTTTAATCCTAAAATATACTTGAACGTTTTCTTTTCTCATAATACCAAAAACAAATATTTATAACATACAAAACGATCTGACATGCAATTACAAACAGGGTTTACAGTGTTGGGGTTCGTTCAATAGATCCTGAAATGACAGTTAAAATGTTGTTTCCAAAGGGATCGCTCAAGTGAGATGCTAGGTTTTCTACAGGACCTTGTCCAGTCACATACGCTTGAATGAAGAATGCAAACATGGAGAACATTGCTAGTCTTCCATTCTTAATCTCCTTAACCTTCAACAGTGCAAACTGATCTGGGTCCTTAGCTAGACCCAATGGGTCAAACGGGCCACCCGGGTGCAACTTGTCCTCAAAATCCTGCAATTATATCATATCATTCCATGCTTTGGTATGTATGGAAATAGTCATACCAAACCGTTGGTGATTCTGTAGTACTCTGCACCACCAACAAGAACAACTTCAGCAACGACTGCTAGGACGAGATTAATGGGGATGTTTTTTCCAAAGTAATTCAATGTGTTTCCATCGAGTAATAGAGCGCCAGTCTGCAAATTGAATAATCAGATATTAATTGTGAAATTATAGGATTTAAGGGTGATATGGACCTTGAACCAGACAGCTTCAGGGCCACAGTCAGCACCGTACTTGTTGAATGCCTCAGGAATAATGCAACCAGCTGCACCCAACATGGCCCATCGTGCATGAATTAGCTCAAAAGCTTGGTATCTGCACCATACAAATGTTAATTAACTCAACCACTTCATGATTAGAAACCTATGACTCAACATTTACATCAACTTACTTGGCCAAGTCTTCTGGTTTCTTTCCAAGACCAAAAGGATCGTAACCGTAACTGCACATATAAAAATACTCATTAATTTCACTTGTGTCTATATATATACCTTTGACTTACTCTCCGGCAACTTCTCCGTTTAGGTACTCTGGGATTTCCGATCTGTCCAAAAGACCTTCTGGCAAGAAGATTCTTCTCTCAGGACCTGAGAAAACATTACATATTGCTTTAAAATTTGAAGCAGTTAGCATAGTGGTCGTCGTGATACTTACCATACCACTTGGCCAGCTCATCGGAAGCCGGCTTAGCCTTCGGTGCAGGTTTCTTCTTTTGGAAAAGGGCGACTGTCTTAAAAGTGGAAGACGAAGCAGCCGTTCTGGATGCACCGGAGAATTTGAGTGGGTTTCCGAGCATTTCTGAAACTCCGAGGGGTGTGGATGCTGCCAAAGAAGCCATTTTTTCCGGTGTCGCCGGAAAACCTTTTGTTGTTTAGGATGAGAAGGGAGAAGCGAGAGGTCCTTGCTAAATGGAAGTTCTGGTGGATGTGGACTTGCCACGTAGGATGGCTGTGATTGGTGAGAAGAGGGATACTGCTATCCCATTGGATAATTGCGATGATGTGGCGGATTATGTTTTTTGTGTGGGAGTATATGTGGGACAAGAAGTTGAACTTGTGGATGAAAATGGTGGATAACTTGTCATCTCACGTCCACATTTAAAAATATAAAACATAAAATCATTTAAAATATTCAAAGATTAGAGAGAAGTTTTATTAGAGATAAAAGTTTTTTATAATTTTTTTTAATTTTTGTGTAGGTTATTTAATTGTATATAAATTTCTAGTAAAAAGTTTTTATTTTAAAAGTTTTGTCATCTTTTTCTTGACACACAAAAAACTTTATAAACATTTATATGTATTGGATCAAAAGTTTTTTTTTGAAAGTTTTTTATTAATATCGAGTGAAAAGTCTATGTAGTCATTTTAATAAGTTATTGAAAAGACAATTTATATATTTTTTTCATGGTATAATGCATAGATCAGATATATTATTGGTAATTCTCTAGAAAAAAAATCTATCTTCCATAATAGAATCTGATAAGTAAGATTTCGAGTAAGTATTTTCATAGTATTCTTCTGTCCAAATAAATGATTCATTGAAATACATTGAGATGCTCTTAACGATTAGAGATTCATGGGAAAATTTGTTTCCTCATAAGTGTATTATTAGTCTATGAAAATATAGTGATAAGATTTTAGTGGCCATAATGAGCACATGACACATAGTATATTGGTGCAAAAATCCCCTAGCCTCGTTTTGTATCCAAAACAACATGGCGTGCCTTCATTTCTATGCCCCCAATCAAGCACCCGAATTAGTTTTTGTACCCGGTTGTCACAACCCAAAACCCAAAACCAATCACTCCATATGTTTACCCTCTTCTTCATTCCGTAAACCTCTCCATTCTAGGGTTTATTACAAGGCTCAACGTAATCGAGGAATCATCAGAGCTTCTTCAGAAACCATGACTACTATTGAGAAATTGGGAATTAAGATCGTTAAAAACCCTCCAGAATCAAAGCTCACGGATCTCGGAGTTAGATCGTGGCCCAAGTAATACATCTATTTCTCTCACTTTATATTCATGTTTTGCTTACAACTTTCATTTTCTGTTCGAATTTTGACTTCGAGGAATCAATCTGACAATCCCTGAAATTGAACGAATTAATTAAATATAAATCATATATGCAACAGAAGGCATCGATCAAGGCTACTAATGTGTGTGTGTGTGTGTTTGACAGGTGGGGATGCCCTCCGAGCAAATTCCCATGGACGTATTCGTCGAAAGAGACATGTTTCCTTCTGAAAGGGAAGGTGAAAGTTTACCCTGAAGGCTCCGATGTGGGCGTGGAGATCGGCGCCGGAGACTTGGTGGTGTTCCCGTCGGGAATGAGCTGCACATGGGATGTTTCAGAAACCGTCGACAAACATTACCAATTTGAGTAATTTCTCTACATGCTGTATGTGATGTTCTGTTTGGGTAAAAATTGTATGATTCATAACTGTTTGGTAAAACTGTATAACTTTGTATGGGGTTGCGAGGGAAGTAGTTTATTATTGATAACAACTCAATCAAGTTAACCTTTTTAAGTTATTATTGATAACAACTTGAAGATCAACAAGCAAATTTGGTTGGCAATCTCTTTCTGAGGGAGATTGGGTTTGATTAACGAGTTCAACTAGCTCGAAATCCATGCTCAATCCAGTAAAATCGATTGGAGCTCGATTCACCTTCAGCTTGCTTCAGTAAAATGCATTGAATTTATATTTTTGTATCAGATCACAAAATTTCAGTTTATACCAAGACAGTGGACACATAAATCCGATTTAGAAAAATTGATCATAATAAATGACAAGGAACAGATATATCAATGCCAAAAATGTGACAAACTCCTCTCGATACAATGTGCATTGAATTTTAGAACTAGTAATCAAAGCCGGTTTCAACGATCATCAAATGCAAATCAGAACTAGTAATAATGATGATTAAAGATCACCAAACGTCTTAGACATGAGTATGTCGCCTACTGATTACTGGATGCGACCAAACTATAATAAGGTGACTCGAATGATATAAAACAAGATAAATTAAAAGATGTGGATTGTCTAAACATGAAATGAAAATTTAGATTTCTAAACTATAATATTTCAAGATAATTTTAACCAGGCGAACTCAGAAAAAATTGTGGGGTAGTAATTTTTTTAGGGGTATCATATAAACTAAAAAAATATAATTTTTTTTGAACATTATTTTAACTCTATTAAAAAAAATTGAAGGGTTAATACGGGCTACCAGTGTAGGTCCGATCCTAATTTTAACTGGTCCGATCCTAATTTTAAGCTGATAGATAACTCAACTGTGTATCCGAGACTTTTGCGATAGAGTTGTACTTATATTAATTAAATAAAATCCGTTTAAATAAGTAAGATTGATTTAAAATTTGATATAACGGATAATATATTTAGTTGATACACCGAATCTCCTTGCATAACTAACAAACTAACTGTAAACAAGAAAAGGAAAATATAGGACGATATTTATGTCCCAACTGACTCAAAAATTCAAATAAAAAATAAGATAAAACAGAAATAAAGAGTCAAAATTACGTTTCTATAATTTCGCAAATCCATCAACAAACATGATATTTCCATTTCACCCACATCCTATTCCAAAAATTCTAATTTCTCCCCCTCTCTCCTATATATACAATTAAGTTATAAACACACACCATACATTCAATTCATCACATTTCATAATATTCGTCAGGTGAAAATACTCTCATTTTGCATAAAATGGCAGCTTCTACAACGATTGTGTGTTTTGGAGAGATGTTGATCGATTTCGTACCCGATACCGCTGGTGTCTCGCTAGCTGAGTCTACCGGATTCCTCAAAGCCCCCGGTGGTGCCCCCGCTAACGTTGCGTGTGCCATCTCCAAGCTCGGTGGCTCTGCCGCCTTCATCGGCAAGGTATCATCAATACATGTTGATTGTTGATCATACACTCTTTTTCTTGAATTTGATTGCATATCAATTGAGTATAGGTCATGCATTCTTCTTCAATTGATGTTATTTTTCGTATGTGTGCATTGTGGATTTTTATAATTCATGTTCTTCTTTGACAAATGTTATTTTTATTTTGAATGATGAGATATCACAAGATCAAGATCATGATCATGAATCTCATGACATTGTTATTAATCTTTAATGTATTTAAGTTTTTTTTTAATTCAATATTATGGATCAATGACTTTATTGAGTGATTATTAATTTTATTTTATTTTTAAAAAGTTAATTTCCATATAGTAATTGCATAATGAAAATTTATGGATCGAAGTTTTTCTAAGCTGATCATCATGAATTCATGATGATTTATTGCGGATCTAATTTTGTAATTAATATAAACAATATTAAAAGGTTTTTACTATAGAATCACACATTAAAATTAAAGAATCCCCTCCTTATAAACAAAATCAAAACATATTAATTTATATATATACTTCCTCCATTTATCTTGTTTTCTCGTTAATTTATTTATGTGTGCATGTTTATGAATATCTATGCATGATAATTATCTTATCTTTTAATTGATGGATCTAAATAGGTTGGGAAAGATGAGTTTGGGTACATGTTGGCTGATATTCTGAAAAAGAATGGAGTGAACGCAGATGGCGTGTTATTCGATGACCACGCTAGGACGGCTTTAGCATTTGTGACACTAAAGAAAGATGGCGAAAGGGAATTTATGTTTTATAGGAACCCGAGTGCAGACATGCTCCTAAAAGAGTCTGAACTCAAAATGGAATTGATCACAAAAGCCAAAATCTTTCATTATGGTTCAATCAGTCTCATCACTGAGCCATGCAGATCTGCCCACATGGCGGCCATGAAGGCCGCCAAGCAGGCTGGGGTCTTGTTATCATATGACCCTAATGTCCGCCTTCCACTATGGCCTTCTGCTGAGGCCGCTAGGCAAGGTATCAAGAGCATTTGGAACGAAGCGGATTTCATTAAGGTGAAATATCTACTACTATTAAGTTGTCGGGCGTACGTGCTGCATTTCTATGTGAAATGACTGAAATACCCTTTTTGGTGTAGGTGAGCGATAATGAGGTGGAATTCTTGACTCAAAAGAGTGGCGATAATGAAGACGCGGTAATGTCTTTGTGGCATGATGGTCTTAAGCTTATGGTTGTAACCGATGGAGAGAAGGGTTGCCGTTACTACACCAAGGTATGTCTCCTTACTTTTATTTCCAATTACTTTGTTCGTTACATGACATTATATCATATAATTAAGTATGATTAAACTCATTTAAATGATTGTAGAACTTTAAAGGGAAAGTGCCCGGTTACCACGTGAACGCAATTGACACAACAGGAGCGGGTGATTCTTTTGTAGGCTCGTTATTAGTTTCAATGGCGAAAGACACTTCAATTTTTACGGTAATAAGACATATATTTATATCTAAACACTTCAAAACTCCTAACGGTTTCTTGTTACTAAAAAAATCTTTTTAAATGTAAATGCAGGACGAAGAGAAATTGAAGCAGGCACTAGCATTTTCGAATGCATGTGGTGCAATATGCACAACAAAGAAGGGAGCAATCCCCGCGTTACCAACCGTATCTGATGCCCAATCTCTCGTTTCGAGCTCCAAGTAGATCTAGAAAATTTCATGATGATGTTTGTTTTTGCTACACTTATTTTGAATGGTTTTGAAGCCAACGGTTTTGGGAGGTTGATTGATGGTTTAGTGTTTGAACTTTGTTTTCTGTAAAATAATAATTATCTTGGTCCAGATAATTACATTAGTCCTAAATTCTTGAAATGCAAAGGTTTTTTTTGTGTTATAAGTTTGGATGTAATTGCTAGTGTATAGGTCAAAATCTGTGTCAATTTAGCTTTGATGGTAATGAAACAAAATAATTTGTTTTAACTTTTCTTCTGCACTTGTTAGTAAGTCGATACAATAAAAGCTATATTTCTATTACGTACAGTTATTAGTCTGACAATTATTATGCCACTAAACAACATTAACAAAATGGATTGACGGTATTTATTTTAAGATATAAGTAAAAAATTGTGTTGTCTTCCATTCTTATGATCGATTATTTTCTGTTGTGCACATAAGTGGTATTTAATAAAATATTAGTATTTAATTATTTATCGTTAAAAAAATAGATTAAAATCCAAAAAATGTATCACCCTTCTAGGTATATTAAAATCAGAAAAGACCATTTTCTTTGGTAACTTTTATTTTTCTGAATAATGACTCGAGCTAAGTTTGTTAACCTGGCAGGTAAACCTCTACAAATAGTTAGTAAATATGAATTACTTATTTTATTTGACAAAAATATATATATCCGACTTAAAATTTTACAGCAAGAATAAAGGGAGCATTAAAATTGAGGTTATAAGATGCAATATGTAAAATGGGCGAATCCCTCTCATTTGCAATAAGTTTTTATTTGTACAATGTACAGATTAAACAAGAATATTTACAATTTCCTCTGTTTTTTTCTCTATATCACCATCTATTTTCAATTATTTTTCTTTCATCTCTATCAACATAATCAAATTCTATTTTGGTGTATATGGAGATCTTTTTACAATGCACTCAATTAATGAGAAATTTAGATGTAATTAATGTCTGTCATGTTACATGCTCATGGCTTTTGATGAAATCTCTTCTTCACCTTCCACCAACTGCCCATCAACTTCCTGCATTCACCACATAAATCTCTTTCACAAAAATCAAGAAAATGCAAACAAATCAGAAAATGATATAAATTTCATTTCATACCGATTTAGATCTCCTATCTGCAAGATAAGCTTCTAACGCACCATCGCCACAGAGTATCTTTCCACCACATCCAATCGAATTTACCGAACCAACCGATTCCTCGTCAATCACAACAGCATCCACCCGATCATCTCCCGTTTTGGCATCTGGAATCTAAATTTAAATCACAAAAAAATAAATAAATAAAATATCCAACAACTATTGAGTTGAAACTTGAAACATAACTCAAAAAACAGGCACACCTCATACATGGAGTCAGTTAAAAGAGTTTCAAGTATGGCTCTTAATCCTCTAGCACCAGTATTCTTGATCATTGCTTTTTCAGCAATTAATCTCTGCGCCTTTTCTGAAAAATGTAGTTTGACCTACAGTTGACCATACATTTCCATCATAATCCCTAAATAACCAAGTTCAACTAATTTAAATGCTTACATCATTCATCTGAAACAATTTCTTGTATTGCTTCCCGAGAGCATTTTTTGGTTCCATGAGGACCTGTCATGCAAGAAAAATGGGTACGGGTCAAAATCAAAAACCTTTGACTGTTTTTTTTATAATTATTTTAAATAATAACTAGTTAACAATTTAGGAGGGTGAATACATTAATACCTGAACAAGTTGATCTTCTGATAATGCAGACAAACTAACTAAAATTGGAAATCGTCCAATAAATTCAGGTATAAGTCCATAAGCTATAAGATCACTACTCTCAACCTAAAAAGTTCAGTTTATAATTTAGATTAGTGACATCATTAACCAACAAAAAATTTGCAAGATTATGATGCTTACGGAATTAAGTAAAGATGATGTCACCGCAGAATTTGTTGGTGAACTGTTTCTCATGTTAGCACGAACTGGTGCTCCAAAACCTATTGATGAGTCCTGCCGTCTGAAATAAATATAATATATTTATATTTAGGCCTTAAAAAATAAATATAAAAATGGTACGGATTCACCTCTCAGATATGGTTTTTTCCAAATCAATAAATGCTCCACCACAAATGAAAAGGATGTCTTTTGTGTCTATCTGCAAAATGAAACATTGTATGGCTCATTTGATTTATATAATAAATTCATAAATATTAATAAGAAGAAAAAAATTGAAATATGGATAACATATTAATCATCTGAATTGTATGGTACCTGAATGTTATCGCCTCGAGGATGCTTTCTGGCACCTTTTTCAGGCACATTCACTATCTGCAAAAAAAAACATTTTGTTGCAATAAATATAAAAACAATTAATTTATATTTGTTTCAAGTGTTCCTATAGAAATATTAATAAGAATGAGTATAAATATAAAAATTGCTTACAGTTCCTTCAAGCATCTTAAGTAAAGCTTGCTGAACACCTTCACCAGAGACATCTCTACTAATGTTTAAGCTTTCAGCCTAAAATATAAATTAAATGAAAAATTGTCAAGTAAAAAATAAAAATAATTGGCAAAAATGATTGAAGATTAAAAATAATAGACAAAAAAAGAACCTTTTTGGTTATCTTATCAACTTCATCAATGTAAATCATCCCCTGTTGTGCTGCTTGAACATTGAATTCAGCAACCTTTAAACCAAATTAAATTCTTATTATTACATCATAATCTTAAAAGTAAATTAATTAATAATGATTCAGGTTTCAAAATATATAAATTGTACCGTAAGTAGCTTGTGTAATATAGATTCAACATCATCACCAACATAACCAGCCTGCATAATATATTAAAAAAGAAACCGCTTTCAGTTACAAAAATAACACTAAATTCCCATTTTCACTGTCATTTTGCAAACCTGTGTCAATGTTGTTGCATCAGCAATAACAAACGGAACATTTACAAAACGAGCTAAAGTCTTTGCAAGTAATGTCTTCCCTATTTCACAAAAAAACATTATTACAAAAAATTTAAAAAAAAAAAAATTAAAAATGTTTTGAAAATTGTACCTGAGCCAGTTGGACCCATTAGAAGTACATTACTTTTTTCTAAATCTACATTATCGTCATCATCTTCAGTCCTAGATTTTTCTTGATCGGCTCCTGACCTAATTTGCAATTAAAAAGGTTATTTCAACAAATGATACATGAAATAAAAAGAATTCATGGTCTAATTGCTTTAAAAAAACATTATAAATGGATACATTTACCGACTCACCCTTTCTGTAAGGAACCATGATATATCCGTTTATAATGGTTATAAACAGCCACCGAAAGCACCTATTTATATAACCAGAAACCAATTCAAATTAATAAAAAACAATGATCAATTATATTTCATTTATGAAAATGACATATTGCATAACATATGGAAATGATCAAAACACATTAACATCAATGGGTATAAGCAAATGATCACATAAAGTTGTAACCTTTTTAGCTCGATGTTGACCAATAACAAACTTATCGAGTCCCTCACATATCTCTTTAGGAGTAGGCAAATGCTTGCCTAAATTTGAGCCGCCCCACCCATACTTCTCTCCACCACCACTGCCACTGCCGCCAGGACCGCCGGAGCTTTTGACATTGACACCTGGCGCAAATGGCGGTCCCGGGGGTGTATGGACCGCAAGCCCGTTATTATTTGTCCAATTCTCCGGTGGTTCACCACCATAAGACCTCAATGTCTCCCAAAATGAAGCCCTAATCTTATTCCCAAAATCATCATCATGATCATTATTATTGTTATTATTATTACCCTGTTTTTTACTATTTCTAACCCTACCAATTTCCACAAACCTACCCTGTAAAGGAGCCATTTTGTACGGCCGGAAATAATAAGCAGTTTTACAGTTAGGACAAAGGTTGACCGCCTGATAACCGTTTCTCCGATTACCATCGGAATTCAGATCCGGCGGTGATTCCGGTTCATCTCCGGTAGGAGACGACGGTGGAATTAGGTGACCGTTATTGGAAAAAACCAGATTCATCTGCTTAGAACAACGAGGGCAGTTAGCTTCAGCTTTAATCCTACGTGTTAATGTCTTCGTTTTATTCTCATCTGAACCACCACCACCGCCACCGCCGTGATCCCATTTATACCTTGCTTGCACACCGATCAACGACCGCGGACGAATGTACCGACCGACGGCGCCGGCGTGTACGGAATTGAAATTATAATTTACGAAACAACGCTTCGATGTGTACGGAATTGAAATTCGTGCTCTTGATGTTGTTGCAGTAACAAAATCTTGAACTTTTCTCAATCTCCATAACCCAGACATCATAGAATATAAACTTTATAAAAATATGTCAATGCGATCTTGCGATTCAATTGATGTAAAGTGATTGCATTTATTGAAGAACAGAAAAGGGATTTCTAAAATCGGTGCATACAAGTTCAAAACGATCTATCTAATCCATAAGTCTATCCGAATCGGGATTATATCCGTTTGTAGCAGACATGATTTTGCGGGGTAAAAAAACGAATTTGAGCAGGAAATTGAAGAGAAGAAAAGACAGGTGAGTGTTTGTAGGGATCAATTTCAATTGTGCTTTCTTAAACTTAACCGTAAATCGCTCTCCACTCCCACTGCTTTCTTCCCATTTCTCGTTTGCCATTTTTATACGGCTTAAACTTTTTCAGATTTGGTGGCATCCTTTATTTTTATTTTTGTTTCTTTATTAAGAAAATACTTCCACCCACCCAAAAAATGAAATTGTTGATGCCTTTTAATTTTAATCTAATATTTTAAATCCAAGAGTTGTTATTTGTAGTTGGCATAGTTCTAAAAAGTCCGTCTTGGCTTCGGCATGTCTTGAAAAAGCTTAAGACTTAATCATGTCACCACGTCTTGGCCCAAAGCTTAGACGTTAAGGCTTGGCGTATGTTAAGATCCAACATGACTCATTTTTACCCGTCATAAGCTGTGTTTTTAAGCGTATTAAAGGTATTGAGTTATATAAGTCATATATATATGTATATATATAGTTATTTAGTTATAAGAATCGTTGTATAGGTCGAAAATGAAGAAAACAATTGATTAACTATGTTATAAATTATAATTTATATACGAATTTGCCGCTTAAGTCACGCCTTGAAAAACACCATATCTTGACATGGCTCGCCATGTCTTGAGACTTGATGGTACCGCCATGCGTTATTTAGAACCTTGGTAGTTGGGGTTTGGGATTGCTTATTTGTTACCCGCTTATTAAAGTTGATTTAAAAAAGCACAAGATTCTTTGTTACAATTTTTAAAAAGGTTTCTTTTTGTTTATTAATTTATGCTCAAAATATACATAACATAATCATGACTACTTTTTTAATTTTTTTCTTACTCAAGTAAACGTTTATCAAGAAGGATCAACCTCATAATTTTCAGAAAATTATTTCAATGCCTTTAACACTATATTATCATGTTATCTAGGAGTAATACTTAGCATGTTAATTATGGTTAAAAAAACAATATTAATACAAAAAACAGAATCAGGGCCCTTGTTCTTGTTGGTGTACCAAGCACGGTGCAAATTTCAACACTGTAACCATTGCTTTTGGTGGAAGATGAGCCTTTATTTGATGTTCGTGTATGAAGCTAAATGTTGAATTGGTGAAAAGAAATGTGTTGATCCCAACAAAATACTGCAATTTTCATGAAGTCATTTAGAAAAATTTAAATGATAAACATCATGAACTAACAGTAATACTAAATATATCGTTGCTTTATTAATTAAATCAATTAGAACAAAAAGAAAGAAATGCATACACAAAATGATGAATTTAATTGAAAGAAGAAATCGGTCATCCTTATTAAGCAGAGTAGTTCCGATGAAAGGATTAAAGTAATGGAGGAAGGAAGGGAAAATCCAACACTTAAATAGATGATTAAGACGGTTGTATTGAGAAGTCGGTTGACGAAGGGTTGTGAAGGAGGAAGCGAAAGGGTGCGTCTTTGTTGAAGAAGAAAGACGGTTGAAGGAAGAATGACGGTTACCGTACAAACGAAATGGTAGGGCTGGGGATGTTCTTAAATTAATGTATTGCCTATTTTACCTTTATATAGGAGTATAGATTACATTAGTTTTTTTTTCTTTCAAAATTTGTCACATTTAAAAACAGGTTATTAAATTATTGAAATTTTGATATAACATAGTCAAATACAAGCATTATCTATTACATTGCTTTGAAACAATATTAACCATTGTCAACAACAAAAAAACTGAATTTGTTTAAATTAACAATCTCAAACAAATCCTAGATATTATGACCTTTATTAACATATGTTTGAAGCATGTCATATATAATGAAAAATATAATTTAGCTTTAAGACATGCATTATATTAATATACCACATTAAAAATCATTTTAAGGCTGATATGATGTTTAAGATGAACACATCTATACTTGATTTCAATGATCACGGGAATTGCATTGATGTAAAATGAAATAAGGAGTATTGTTTTAATAAAAATTAATTATATACGTAAATGCGAAGACAATGAAAGTAAATGAATTATAATGATTTTAAGTATCTTACACGACGTGTAACCAATATCTTTAGTTATAACTTTTTTTAGGCTGGTGTGGCGAATGTGTTCGGTTAAAAAAATTTCATTTCACCCGTACTATAATTTATCTCAAATTTCATGTTTCACCTTAAAGTAATCCCCTCTAATGATAGTACAAAAGAATATTAAGTGTTGAATTTGGAAATTCTTTATCCTTGAGGGTGCAAGACAAAACATCCCATTGGTACTAAAAAATGTTGGAATAAACAAAAATAACAAAAAATGGCAGTGGCGGTAAAGGCAACTGCTATCCTGTATCGACCACCACCATTTCCACTCATACTTACACACCACCGTGCGGTGGACCTGCTTGCCGGAAGGGCTATCAACGGCGTCAATCTGACTAAAAGCTGCTCTACTTCACAGGAATCTGGAATTTGTAGGAGCACAAGCACGAGTGCAGCAAGCGATGAGATAATAGACGACGAAGTATTGACAATTGCGCCTTTGGAGGTGAATCAGATCAAGGAAATTTGCAGTAAGTGGGAGTGGAGAGGCTACACAGTTAATTACTTGAAATACGAAGGACAAAATGGTCAGAAATCAAACCCTCCGCTGCTTCTTGTTCATGGATTTGGTGCCTCTGTTGCTCATTGGCGCAGGTATTTAGGGATCTTCTCGTTTTTGTGTTATTTTTCTCCAGATACTATAAAATTGGTGTGTTTAGATGGTAATAAAACGATGTCAATTAATTAAATAGCTAAAGTAGTAACAAAATTGTGAAACCCTAGAACCTAAATCAGTAGTGTTAATGTATTGTAATTACTGCTAATTGGTGAGTAGGTAAATTTGAATTGATATCTTGCTAACAAAGGGAATTTTACTGAGGTAGTAGCAGACTAGCAGAACTCTAAAAATAGTGATCACATATAACATGTGTATTTAACAGTTGCATTCCTTCCTTATTGATTGCTTTTGAAAAATGATTAAAAACTTTACTTTTAAAGTTTAAGTATCTATCAGGAATATCCCGACATTGGCTCAGACGAGTACAGTTTATGCCATTGATCTTCTTGGTTTTGGTGCTTCTGATAAACCTCCGGGTTTTGCATACACCATGGAAGCATGGGCACAGGTAAACTGAAGAAAAAAAAAAACAAATTCTCTTATTGTTCAACTTGCATTCAAATTTGAAAAATTCAATTATAAATGTAACAGCCGATATTGGATTTCTTGGAGGAAATTGTGCCGCAAAGGCCTACAGTGCTGGTAGGGAATTCTGTTGGAAGTCTTGCATGTGTTATTGCTGCTGCAGGTGTGTTTTATAAACTTATTTATTTATTTATTTACATTTTTGTAATGACATTTGAATTTCTTAAAATTAGATGCTCAGAATTCAGTGGTTGAAGGGCTTGTGTTGTTAAACTGTGCGGGTGGAATGAACAATAAGGCAATAGTTGATGATTGGCGAATTAAGCTTGTATTCCCTTTGTTATGGCTTATTGACTTTTTGTTGAAGCAAAAAGGAATTGCCTCATTCATCTTTGAACGGGTCAGACAAATGTTCTCTTTTATTTTTATATTTTATTTTTCATTTTTTTTATTCACATATATTACCAATTTGATTTTCAGGATCATCCTCCTTTTAACTTGTATTATTGTGTAGCTAACCCTGCATAAACTTCTGCAGAGAGAGTCTTAGAAACATCCTATTATCAGTTTATGGAAACAAGGACTCTGTGGATGAAGATCTCGTACAAGTATTATCGATTAATTATCTTCATTTTATATTTTATTTTTTTTCTTTGTGTGTGTATGATAAATTTTCATTTTTGAAACAGATAATCAGGGAACCAGCCCTAGATGAAGGAGCACTAGATGCTTTTGTGTCCATTGTGACCGGGCCTCCAGGACCAAACCCGGTACAATTGATACCCAAAATTAAAATACCCATTTTAATACTGTGGGGCGATGATGACCCGTTTACACCTCTTGATGGGCCCGTTGGTAAATACTTCTCATCCCTACCATCTCAACTTCCAAATATTAGCCTTTCTGTTTTACAAGGTGTTGGACATTGTCCTCACGATGACAGACCAAATTTGGTCCATGATAAGTTGGTCCCGTGGTTGACCGGTCTTCCTTCTTTGTAAAAATCTATTTTGATGTAATGCTACTGCACATATATATAATTGTATAAATCTGTTAATTTGTATATCAACATCATGGACATGAAACTTTTCTACATTTTTGTATTGTTTTAAGTTGGGCAGCAATTATTGTGTGTGCAGTAATTTTATAACACTGCTTTAAAAAAACTTTTTTCTAAGTTTTGGGCTAATTTTATTAAGAAATGAGTGACAAAAAGAATTTCATTAGGTTTGGGTTTATATATTTAAGTATATGTAATCCATATAAAAATTACTTAAAATTATATCATCTTCATATCGGGATAAAAAAGTAAAAAACGGAAAAAAAGAAAAAAAAAAAGAAAGAAAGAAAAACTAGAGCTAGCATGAAGAATATAGGATATTAAACGATTAAAGTTACATATCCGACAATAATTTTAACTAGTGCATATAAAACCTTTTTTTCTTATTATCTGGTAATTATTACCCTTAAAATATACTACATTCGTCCCATTTTTATTATCTAGTATAATATTTTAATTTGTCCCACAAAGACTGTTATTTCCTAAATTTTAACCAATCAAAAAATATTTAAGTGGGAAAGAGAAAATTTAATTGGTGACATATTATAATTAATGTACTTTTCTTAAACTGTGTGTTTTTTTATAGTGGACAATAAATTTAAGACGGAGAGAGTAATTTAGAAAATCATTTCAGATGCCCTAATATATTGTCACTATAGACTATAGTTACAAGTGAAAATACATGCTTTTAAATAAATACTCTTTTTTCTTATACAAAATATATCACAAATTGCGCGCAAAATCTCGTACATGATTCGTTTCTACTCATGACCTACATTTCAAAAAGAAAATATACAATACACTTTGCAACGTTACATGATCTAAGAATCAAAGAATCACTCATAACTAAACCGTTATCTTTTTCGTCGTCATCCTCATGTTAATATCATCATCATCATCATCATCACATTATGATACATATTTTTGTATGTATATTTACAACTTTGTCATATCATCCACTGGTGCCCGCCACCTCAGCAGCACGTTGCCTCATCATCTCCATAACAGCAGCCCTTCGTCTACTATCAGATTGTTGTTGCAGTCTTCTCAAATGCTCCTTCAAATCTCTGCATACATAAACCAAATAGAAAACATATTAACTACTATAAATTATAAATGGAATAATGTTTTAAAAAATGAAAGTGTTGTGAGATGAACCTGCAACGTGGTACATGACATTGTGATTCTTTACATGCTCGTGCATGAAGTTGAAGAAGGTACCACATTTTCTTGCACAAAACACAACCACCTGATGCACGTGTTTTGCATTGTATCCCGTGTCTAAAAAGTCCTTTGACTTTTCGACAGTTGGGATATTGACAAAGTGGAGACCGACATTGAGAAGCATGTACAAGCAGATCGAGCATTTTCCTTAGCTGCAACACCAACAAAATTCAATAAAAGTTAAAAACTTTTCACTTTTTGCTGATTTGGCGTTTTAGGACTATAAGTATGCTGACCTGTACAACACGTTGTTGTCGTGCTTCTTTATTTTGTGCATCACGTTCAGCAATGGAAGGATGATGTGTCAGCTTATGAGGATGATCAATTCCTCCATCTTTATGATAACACGAATTACAAACATCATAATCGGGACAAACATCACACCGCCAACCTTGACCCGTTTCTATATCCAGATGGCATCGGTTGCAAGTTGTTACAAATGCAGGAGCAGTTGGATTATGAAGATGGTATAAAACCATCATTGAGGAATGTTTTGCACGCCTTAATGTATCGTATTGGTAATGATTTCCTTGACAAAGACTAAGGAATGCTTGTCGCGTGTCGAAAAATTCACTTTCCAGAATATCGTCTCTATCTTTTGTGTCCACTGATACATCCTTGATTTCAATCTGCATAATGTTCAAAATTCCCTCAAAATTACAGAAATACCCTTGATGAGGTGTCAACATTAAAAAATTGTTTATTAAGTAAAAAAAAGTCTGGGTTTTTTTAAATCTGGGGGCATAAATGAAACCAAATTGATACTTGGTGGCCTAAAATGTTGTTTTAAAAAACTTGTGGGGCATTAGTGTAACTTTTGAATACTTGATTAGCCTGTGCTTATATATAAAAAATATACTTACAGGGCGAAGAGGATGTTTCTCCCTATGATTGATAGGATGTCTTTCCCTATCATCAAGTTTTTGTTCAATTTCATAACACCTGCAAAAGTCATTATTAAATATGTATGAATAAAGAATAAAATTTCTCCTTTTATTGAAAAATAAAATGAAAATTTTTAGAATTTCGATAGCTTACTTGTCACAAATCTGAAACTTTTTGCACTGATTGCAAACCCAACGTTTTCCAGACACCATTAAAATACAGCAATGAGTGCATGCATGCTGCAAGTGTACCATAATGAAATCTTCTTTCATTGGAGAAATTGAATCACCAAGCTGAACCAAAAAAATTAAATAAAGAAAGTGTAAGAAATAATATAATAAAAACTAAATAAAATAATAAAATAATGAGGATTTAATTTAATATTACCCTATGCATGAGTAAGAGATCTTTTGATGCATTCCCAGAAAGATCAGTTTGACCAGAAGCTTTAAGAGCTCTTTTTGTTATTGATTTTTTTAATGCTCCTTTTTTATTTTGTTTTCTTCCATCTTCTTCTAAACGAAGTTGATAAATTATATCTTCAGCAGCACCGGGCCAATAATCTCCATCAAAATATGGTAACCGGGCGGCAGTTACTTTTGCTTTACATTCACCAGAAGATACAAAGAAATGATCGTATAAATTAGTTAAATCAACTACAATATCTTCTTTTGAAGCTTTTCTCAACATCGATAAGTACCTGATACACAACATTACAAATTATAAATCAATAATATAAAATAATAATAATATAATTTTACAATTATAATTAAGTTGACTCACCATTCTCTTAGTTTATCAGATTTAGGTGTTTTTTGAATTTCGGGATGGCAATATAAGATATAATCTTCACCCTTCAATGGAGGGCAAGCCCAAATATAGCAACTTGTGAAACCTCGTAATTTGCAATATTCTAGGTAACCTATCTGGAAATTGAATGAAAAAAATTGGTTAAAAATTAATATGCAGTTAATTAATTAATTAATTAATTAATAATTACCAGGATTTCATGATATACAAATGTACGTAAAGCTTCCCCTGTAACAGCCCTAATTTCAGGCCTGAAATATTTAACTGAATCCAAATAAGAAAGATAAACACGTCGATGATTTGGTTGTTCACATTCTGCTCCAAATTCTTGAACATACATCCCAAAAAGACATACTTCCACACCTTCAATTTTCTGAAACAGTAAAACTACCTACAACAACCAACACTTTTTTAACAGATTTGCATATAAAAAACATTAAATCCCATAAATAAAATAAAAAATCAATTTCAAATACCTTAGACTTGTACCCAAATTCCACAGGGTAATTTTCATCTTGAAAGATTTCAAGAAATCGCGGTTTAACTTCCAATTTCTTGTCGACAGATGATACAACTCTAACAACTAGTGCTTCCGCTCCAGGAACCTTATATTCATCATATTAATATTTATATACATCATCAGGATTTAATATTAAATAAAAAATACTAAAATAGATTAAATTATGTATATTGTCCCTATGGTTTTTATTACAATAGTACCTAATTTTTAAGCTTGTAACATCAACGGTCCCTATATTTGAAATTTGTAACATCAATGGTCCCTAATTTTGAAACTTCTTAACAGACTTTTTTTACTTCAGGGACCATTCCGTGTGATACAAATATTCAATGGACGGTTTAGGTAATTTACTCTCAAAAAATTTAATGATTTTTAAGATTACCTCGTCATAAGTTTTTCCAGTGACTCTTGCACGTTCTAATCTTTCTTGTCTTAATCTTCCAAATAATCTGGATTCAATGTGATCACTAAGTATTGTTGTTGGTAAATCTTTTGCTCCAAGAACAGCACTTTGTGGCAACGGTTTCCTCTCTCCTCTTTCAACTTCCTCAATATAACAATTTGGACAGGTGTACTCTGCTTGCCCACCATCGTTTCTTCTACCATTAAATAATGCACATATTTGATGTTGCCATGCTTCACATTTGTCACATTGGACCCACTACAAAAACCAACAATTATTATATAGAATGTATGTATATATATCTATATATATATGTGTGTGTGTGACATACCCATTCTTCAGTCTCTTCATCATTCTTCTTTTTCTCAAAGCGAGATTTTGAAACATTAGTTCCATCAACATTAACAGTGTCTCCACGAGCATCATTATAACAAGGAATACAAAAATAATGTCTGGTGTCACCAGTCCCAACAGTGTAAAACATTGCATTTCTTTTGATTCGTGCACCACAAGGTGTGCAGTAAATAGGTGGCGGTTCAAATGTCAACTTTTCAACTGCACATAACTGACAAGAATTCTCACTCATCGACTGTTCCAGTGCTTGATTCTTCTCCACTTTCGCTTTGCTCTGTACAAATTAAAAATATATATATAAAACAAGTAAAAGAATAAGCATTTTAAATAATATGATATAGTGGGGGGTAAATTAGTAATTTCACCTGGCCAACCCATTGTCTGAGACCAGAAATATGTTCCCGAACCTGTTCTGGTGTAAATAGTTCAATCATTGATACACCTTTTATATTAGCTTTCCCGGATTTAGTTCCAACAGGAAGTATTTCACTTTCCACTTTAGGTGGGCCCACATCTTTTTCAATTTTAACAATGGCTTTATTAGGAGCACCTTTTGGCTTTTGGCTGCTGGAATCCGCCACGTCATCCTTAATCTCCTCATTAATCTTAGGACTTTCATGCGCAGGAATTTCCAATTTTACCCCTGTAACCTCAGCTTTCATCGGAGTAATTGTAATTTTGTTTTCTTCAAGGGGTATTGCAGGATTTTGAGTCTCGGAAGGTAGTGATTGTGACGATTGTTGTTCTATTTTCATTCGTTTCAAATTTGGATGCAAATCTTCTGAAGTTTCAACAACAGATGGGCTTGTTTTTGTTGTATATCTATTAGATTCACTAGAATCTGCACGTGGGCCCCCTTTGAGTTGTACAAAACGCTTAACTGGAACACAAACAGGACAACTAGGATCCCTACACTGTCTATGATGAGATAATAAAAGTTTTGTTCTTCGACAACGAGGATATTGACATTGAACATGATCATTACATGATGTCATATGATTCAACAGCTTTTGAGCAGTTATGCAGTTGATTTCTGGACATGATCCTGGTGGATGAACACATTTTCTAGCATGTCGTAAGAAAAGTAACCATCTTTGTTGGTTTTTGAATTGTAATTCACGATTTGGGTCAACAGGTTTGGATGTAGTAACAGAATTTGGTTCGTCAGTTGCTCGGTTTGTGGCAGTTTGGTATGTTATAGATCCTTCTGGAGAAAGATTGTTATTGTTTTTTTGAGGTTGAGGTTGATCTTGACCTGTTATTCTTTGATTAAACTGTTGTTGGATATTTTGATCTGAAGTTTGACCCGTTACATGAGGCATTTCTTGAGATCTTGAATGCCATTGGCCCGTTACGGGCCCGAGTTGAGCTTCTATCGGGTAGGTAAGATCATTTTGAGTGTCTATAACAAATTGGTCTTGGGAAGACTGGAACGGGTCATGGACCTGATTTTGCTGCTTCTGTTGACTTTGACTTTGATTTTGAAAAGGTTGTTGCTGAAAATGAGAAGGCTGCTGCGATTGCATAGTGCTTTCACGTAATGAGTTTTGAGATTGGAAATCCATCTTTTGTGATTGATCACTTGAAGGTTTCATGTTTGACATCTGTTGACTATTGACCAAATTTGACTGATTGACCATCATAGGAGTGTTTGTCTTATGTAATGCATGCAAGCTTACTGAGTTCATATTCTGATTATTCATCACTGAAGTAGAAGAAACTGTAGGAACATAAAAATTTCCAGATGTACTATTATTTCCATAACCATCACCTGCAGATTATAATAATTAATAACAAACAAAAAATTACATATATCTGTAAGCATATATATATATATATATATATATAATATATATATACATGTGAGTGAGTACCTTGTGACATTTGTTGATCAAAATGCTGTGGCATTACTTTGGTAGTATTTCCATAATGAGGAGCTGTCACATAGCTTTCTGAATTTCCTGAATTATTTATCATTGGCATATTATTTCCCATAATACCTAAACCATTATTTATCGACCCGTAAGCTTTCTGATGTAAACTTGACCTAATTCCACCACCCATGTGGGCCCCAAGATTATGTAATATGCGACTGTTTTGACCACTAACTTGTTGTTTTTGTTGAGAAACAGTTGTAGGGTCAATATTTGATGACCCAACAACACTGTTTGATGAATCCATATTCATGTAAGATTGATTATTTGTGTTATTGTTGTTATTATTATTGAATCCAGGTGTAGGTATCATTTGGCTAGCCATTCTTTGTGCACCCATTGATGAAATTAAACTGTTGCCACCTGGATTATTCGGGAAATTTGATGTTGACTGTTGGTAACCGTTAGTCAAACCTGAATCAGATGTGGTATTGTGCATAGGGTTTGGAACCATTATACTTGAGCTCCCAGTTTGAGGCATACCAGGATTTGGAATCATAACAGGAGTATTTCCTTGTTGCTGATAATGTTGATTTTGATTATTTAAAGGGAGACGTTTGATTAATATATGTAAACGGTTTTCTAATGTCTCCAAATTCATGTATTCCTCCTAAAAAAATGATACATAGTTATATTCGGTCAAAATACGTAAATTTATACAAAAAAAAATGAAGTCAAGAAATTAAAAAAAAAAAAAAAAAAAAAAAAACCTTGCTCGTTGCAGTTTTAAACAGGCCTTCTTCTAAGCGTCTAACAATGTCCATCACCTTTTTTGGAGCTATCTCCTGAGTTTGTTGCCTTTGCATTAAGAAGTCATAGCTGCAGAATGTAAAAAAGTTCTGTATCATATTATATCATATAATGTGAATATGCTCCTATGTTTGCAGACATGATTCACATCAAGTTTGTTCATCCTTGTTTTCTAAAGTGTGGAACATGTGTATCTATCATGATTTAGGAATTATTCAAGCTTATCTAAAAGAAGACCTAAACAATACATGATAATATGCATGCACATATACACAAGCACACACATACACACACAAAAACACATATTTGAAGCACATGTAAAAAAGAAACTTACATTCTTTCTTGTATAAAACGGCGAGCCTTCAAGAAACCAGGTTCCACATTGAGTGGGGTACGCTGACCTCCGGGCGTTTGCATTATGTTATGCTGCTGTCCAGAATTTTGAACCTTGTATATCCAGCTACAATATAAACATTTGTAACACTTAATTTAGGGTCTCATATACTTTTTATGCCATGTAGGATTTTATATGATAGTAAATAAATTTGTAAGATTCTAGTTGAAAAGTAGTCTGTTTTGATCTTGACAGCAAAATATCAAACTAGAACAGTTGCAAAAGGAACATGTCAACATGCACAGTATTACATCAATGCAGTGGAAAAGTATTAATTTTGACATCAAAATTATGAATTGTTGCTCCTGATTTTGTAACTGAAGTAGTAACCAACTTTAATCATCCACATTTTATTTCAAATTTAATTCGTGACCTCGTTAAATCCTAGACAACAAGCTCACAATTATCTCCCGCCAGCTACATCACATCAATGGCACCAAAAAATATGCATCACAATTTGATTTCCAGAAAAAATGTAAACCAATACATTAAAACCCTAACTTCAACTACAAATCGCGATAAATCCCAGAATTAGAAGCTCCAAAACCCATACGCCACATTCAGCAACCCTGGATTACCGTTTCATTATATAAGTTAAATTAAGTTGTGGAAATCGACCATGGAAGCATATAAATTGAGTCAATTAAAGCATGCTTCTATGCAACAACTAGTTTCAATTACATGAAACCCTAATTAATTAAATCAATAAGCAATCTGGAATGATGAAACAGAAACAGATTCAAAGTAATGAAGAATTAGAGAAAACTTGAGATAGATCGAAGTTGCACATACCTTATTGTTCGAATTTGAGCAGTGATTTAGATGAGCAATTACGAACCTAGACGACTTGCAGAGAAGACAGAAAAGGGGCGAAAGTTTTCGGGCATAGTTGTAAAAACTTATAACCCGATAAGTTTACCGGGTTTGGGTTGAAATACCGTAACAGTTTAGTTTCGGGTTCGGGCCTTTATTTTTTATAACCCGTCACCCGTTCAAAGAGAGTGATTGTTATTTTTTTTTTTAGATAAGTCGTTTTACAAGTTTTATTATGTCGAGTTGTGAACCATTCTGATCCCAAAAAAAGTTGTAGAAGACATTGTGATAGGTGCTCTGATGTGTGATGTCTTCGTAAAAGATGTTAGGTTGAAATTTTGGGGTTTTCAATTATTTAATAGAGTAATTATGATCCATAAGTCGATCCAAAACATTGTTCGGATCTATTGTGAGTTTGTGACATACCTATGAGGCACTCAAATGGACTTTTTTAGATGATAAGTTTTGTAAAAAGTTTTCATTGGAGATACTCTTACAAAAAAAAATCTGACCTTTAAATGACCTTAGATTAATATAAAAACTATTTTAAGGTAACATGGTATATTTTCGATCTCAATTAAAAGTTCTTGAATATTTAGTGTGTTTAGGTAGAATGGATTTGAAAATATTCACATATATACCATGATAGAATGGCATATTTTCGATCACATATATTATAGTACTTTCAAGTGGTATAATTTTTTTGTCAAATTTCAATTTAATATTTCTCTTAAGTTTTGTGGATTAAGATCTACTGTATAGTAAATAAGTTATGTAAAATTAATAAGCATTTAATGCATTAATATGAAGTAACAGAAAATAAAAAAGATAGCAATTAAGTTAATACATCTCCATACAAAGAAATTTATTTCCTTAGGAAATATAAAACTTATTTATTCATTAATATATTTACTTTTATTTGCCGGTTTCAAAAAAATATTATATATTTACTTTTATAATTGAAATATATATTAAAAAAGATTTTTTAACTCATGCCTAAATACATAAGATAAAAAGTATTAATTAAAGTTATACCACCATTTATATTAAAAATTATATTTAATCATTGTAAAAACTAGATCGCATTTCATGCATATTTCAATACATTCGGAAATATTTTGTTTAATTAATACTTCTAATCTCATGTATTTAGGACATGAGTTATACCTTAGGTCATGAGTTAAAAATTACCTATAATAACATTTTCTTGGTGAGAAATACTATTCATTTGCAATATATACATGTTTTTTTGTAAAGTGTTTTTTTATTTTATATAAGGATTTATATGTCATAAGGACGCATACTAGAAGTGAGAAATACTTTTATAATGAATAAATGTATTTATTAGTCATTAATGAATTCTATTTTTTATATTAAGTAAATGTATTTCTAGATATATATGATAAACTTCAATTATTAAACACTTCTAATCTCATGCACACTTCTAATCTCATGCACTAAGGACGTGAGTTACCCAAACTCATTTATAAAATAGTGTTTAAATATTAGATTTAATTCATCTCCAAACTTTTCAAACAACTAATATAATTTTAATGTAATGTTATAAATATTTTATTTAATAAATAGAATACATACTCCTAGTCTAATAACATAAGCCAAACAAACCAATAAATAAGCAAGACACAAAATCCGCTAGCAAATTTGTGTTCAACAATTCAAAAATAAATTCGGATCTTACAATAAATGCATACACGACAATTACAAAAAATAAAACATCTATAGAACACAAGATTCGAAAAAACATTACACGAAATTGCATCATTTTGAACTCATAATCGAGTTTTATTTTTAAGAAATACTTGAAAACGAGTTTTTCATCATCAACTGTCTTGTTGGAGTCTCAAGGTAAATTCTTTAAGAGATATAAGAACAGATTTTAACCTCTCTTTAGCTTCAGGGTCGATTAAATTTCCATCATTATCAAACTTTGCAGGCGGTTGGAATGCATTCAGTACAAATTCGGGCTTGTTTATGATATGAAGATCAAGAAAAACCGCTGTTTGGCGAAGATGATATTGTGACCGCCCTCCACCAAACCCTCCGCCCGCACTAACTATTGCAGCAGTCTTATCGGCCCACACATTTGGTGCCCTAGACGCCCAATCTATTGCATTCTTTAGAGGTGCTACATTTATAAATTATAAATATTTGTAAGTACAGAATTCCGAGTATGAAAACGAAGCAAACTGATAATCAAAAAAAATTATTACAATGTTTACATCCACAACAGTTGATCAGCCAGGGCACTGAACTAATTAAATCGAAAGAAGAAATCAGAATTACCAGTGATTGAGTAATTGTACTCAGGAGAAGCGAAGAGGAAGCAATCGGACTGAAGAATTTTCTGACGAAAAGCCTCAACCGCCGGTGGATATTTTCCGTCGACCTCCAGATCTGTGTTCAGCATCGGCAGGGGTGAAATGTCGACGTACTCGATTGTTATTCCATCTATCGATTCGCTCAACTCGATTGCTGCAATTTGATTGTAGCAAACCAAATTTTGTACTTCGTCAGAAATAAGCTCACAGAAATCGAAGAATATGTGTTAAAATGAGGAACAAACAAGGGAGAACAAGTACCAGATCGGAGAAGGCCAGCGTTGTAGGAAGCTTTGCGAAGAGATCCACAGATCGCAGCAACTTTGATGATTGGTTTGGCTGCCATGGCGGATTCAGTTTCTGTTGTGTCTTTTGAGATGAATATTATAGTGGAGCACGAATGAACATATATAGTGGAGCAAGAATGCCAATCAGGCCAAATGCTACACGGTGGTTGGTGGTCTTGTGGCCGCCGGATTATAATACTTAATAACGATAAAATAATAAGAATAACTTTAATAAAATCTTGAAAAAGTTAATTTAAAACGAGTTTAAACAAAAAAAAATCAATTATTTTTGTTTTTGATGTCCAAATGCAGTTTTGGAAAAGAATACCCTTTACTTGTTGTCATTTAAAAAAAATAATTATTTGTATTTTACCTATTAATTAAATAAAGAGTTTTGATAATGACAATTATAAGGGTTATCTTTAAGCCCATAAAAAGTTGTCATTATCAAAACCCTTAAATAAATAACTCAATTTGTCAAGTACTTAAAAACCCAATTATCTGATTATGTGATTTCGATCTGCATAGTCAAATCTAAACACCATGTTTTAAAATGATATTTTGTAACTACTAATTACTTAATTGTTCAATTTCAAATTTTTTTAACAAGCAATCTCAAACATCGAGTGTCCAAAGTAATCATAATATCACATACGGGAAGACACTCACGTTAGCACCAAAATGATAATCGCTCACACTGTATATTTTATCAATTTAAGGAAAAAACATACACTACACGTCTACACCAAAGACCACATAGTCACATATTATGTGAGTAGTGACTAAATAACCATGACATGGTTTAGTTCTCACTCCTTATAATTTTAAGATTATTGTTAACAAGTATTTACATATATACTACTTAAAAATAGTTGAGCTTGTAGTATAGCATTATAAGGTATTTTTTATTGGCATGTGGTTATAAGTTTGAGTCCAGTTGTGGATAATATGATGTAGATTTAAGAAATTTGTTGTTCAAAAAAAAATATACACTACTTAAAAATAAATGTACTTTTAAGTGTAGAACACAAACCGTTTAAAAACGAGCAATTAAGCTTAGGGTGATGTGGTCAACAAGAAACATTTTACTGTATTTGTTAATAAATTGCTATATTAAATAACTAGGAAAAACTAAAATTGGTCTTGAAACATTACGTTTGTCGGTCAAAAATCGGTGGCCTGTATTATATAACGAGTACAAATTATAAAAAAGTTAACCTTACAAATAATTATTGAGGATAGAGAGTTAAAACTATGATTCCAAATGATAAATATATATTATTGTAGCTAAGCAACATGGATGTTTCATGGCGTGTTATATAATATACTGCAATCTAGAAGCTTTTGGAATGAAACAAATACATATTTAATTGAGGGAGAATTGTAGAAATTTAACATATTAATTTAAATTTTTGAAAAATTTGCCAAACTTATACAATTGTTAGTTCACAGTGAATCAAATAACAACATCCGTGTCGAAATATGGACGTCCAAGCTTCTGATTTGAAACAAGCATCAGCACGTATAGGGTCCTATACATCCTACAAATAGGTAGATAACTAGATGCGTACCAGAATATGGATGCGTGAATAATCGGAGTACGTATAGAGTCCTATATATCTATGTTGAATTAAGAAACCATATTCCTCATCCGTATTAATTAAGTGACATACTTTATTTTTTGTGATTTTAAAATAAGGGATAATAATTTACATTATATGGTAAAGAGATAGTGGGCTCACATTTACAAAGTATCTCTTTTAATATAATGAAATGACATTTTACCCTTTAATTTTATTTTTAAACATAATTGACATTATTTTATTCATCATAACTTTTTGCTTAAAAAATCATGAAATCAACAATGTATCACTTATTATGATACGAAGGAAGTATGAGTATTAGTCTACATAATGATCTAAACCATTGTTTACGTTTTTTTATCCACTTTGCCATTGTAGGCATCGTCGCTAGAAATATTTTGGTAGGTTTTAACTGTAACGCGTTATATGTAAGAGATGAAGAATGAAAGAGATATTGGTGCTAACGTACAATGGATTTTTTTATGGTAATTAACTTCAAAATGTATACACATCCACTTCTAGTATACCAAAACCATACAACACTTAGTATGCGATCTCAAGTATAATTAACAAATTAATGGTACAAGCATAAAGTTTATTAAAGTCTAGTAGTTACATACCTTTGGAGGACAACAACACTCCAACTCACACTTGAACTATGCAAAACACAATCATCCATAGGTAGGAGAACGACGAGTAGCCACAAGAAGTAGATGGTTCTTTTTGTGGACAGTAAAAGCCGCACTCTCACTCATGTCCAAATTCACCGCCATCTCTCCACCTGGAAGTGCAAGATCAAACTTATAAACCACATTCGCAAGGGTAAGCTTCATAAGAGTTGTAGCAAAGTGAACACCAGGGCATCCTCTCCTACCAAAACCAAAAGGAATGAACTCAAAATTAGGCTCTTTGTAACCAAAATTATTATTTAAAAATCTCTCTGGCTTAAACTCCTCAGGTTCTTCCCATATTGCAGGATCTCGTCCTATTGCCCATACGTTGATAAATACTCTTGTTCCGGCTTCAATGTCCCATTAATTTGACATCTTGTGATGATGCTCTAGGAATGATTGCAATTGGTGGATGTAATCGCAAACTTTCTTAATTTGATCGCCGCATTCAAGTACTTGAGTTTTTCTATGTCATCCTCGACGATTTTCGGTTTGCCTTTTGCTAGTATGTCTACCTCCCTTTGTAGTGTTTTCATCACGCGTGGATTTCTTACTAGCTCGCAAAATGCCCACTCTAGAGCTGTGAATGTCGTATCGGTTGCACCAGTAAAGATGTCCTGCAAATAATCCAACAATTTAATACACAATTATACTAGGTTATGTTTTTGTATTATAACCCTTAAGATAAGAGGGTGAAATAGTGATATGCTATTACCATAAGAAAATTGTGTCGTTTCCTTTATCATGCTATTCATAAAATTATTGACATGTAAAAATTCTCTTTTTAATTTCTTCATTTAATTTGGTCACTTTTATTGATAAAATAAGTTAATTATAGTAGAGAGGAATAATATTTTCTCTTACCATAATTAAGGCTTTAATCGTCTCCCTGCTAAAATAATACTCCCTCCGTCCCACAAAAAAGTTCCCATTTCTAATAAAACTTTTGTCCCACAAAAAAGTTCCCATTTCTCACATTTGATGGGCTCCACATAATAAAATATTATTATTCTTAAGGACCTCACTACTAATATCCACTAACTATCATTCTCTCTCCAATCAAACCTTATATTTTAATCAAAATTAATACCAATGACCCCACCACTAACTACCACCTAAAAACTTGTGCCAAAATGAAATGGGAACTTTTTTGTGGGACGGAGGGAGTAGCTGCTTTCGGCTTCTTTTTCTTTTTCTAGCAATATATCAAAGAAACAGGGGCCCTGATCAACAATTCCATGCTTACTGACACTAGAATCTCGAGTTTTACTACGTGAGTGTTCTTCAATGACATCTTCAACAAACTCATCGATTTCGTTGACAAATTTCTCAACTTTACCTTTTAGGCCTCTTAACTCATCCACCCACGATAGCCATGGTATATACTGCCCAATACTAACCATAACCAATAGTTTTCTCGGCTTTTCAACCATGGTAATAAGCTTTTTACTATTGTATTTCCTGCCCAATGCTAACCTACCCATAACATCAATATTAAGTGAAGAAATCAACTCAGAAAAATCAACTACCGAACCACATGTTTCCTCAATTTTGTCTACCATAAGATCCATCTCCTCTTCTCTTACTCGTTGAAATGATTCGACTTTTTGTTTACTAAGAAGATGAAATACAACAAAACTTTTAATCTGCCTCCAATACTCTCCATATTCAGAAAGTACGATATCCTTACCATCGTAAGTAAATTTGCGTATAATTCCTAATACGTGTCTATCTAAGAATATTAATTCCTCGGTTTTTAAAATTTCTTGGGCTGCATGAGCAGTGGAGACAACCACTACATGTATGTTTCCGAGATGCATAAGCATGAGGGGACCGTGCTTTCTGGCCAACTTCCAAAAGGATCGATGATAATTCTTGCCGACTTGATGAAGGTTTCCAATAATAGGAAGCTTCCATGGAGATGGTGGTAGGTTTTTGTGAGTTTTGGAAGAAGATGGAAAGCATATTAGATAAATTGTTGTAAAGAATATAAGAATAAACGATGAAAGAGCAAAATAGAGAAACATTTTAGGTGGTGGTCTAAGGAAATTATAACAAATGTTTGTTGCTTTTCAATTAGGCTTATCATAAGTATATATAGATTTGAATGTTCTACACATTAATATCACTGCAGGCCAAGGCGGAACCATGAAAGAAAACAACTGAGGAGTATCACTGATTGGATACATTTTTATTTTAGAAATATCACACATATTAAAATTTTAAATTTTTTTAACACTATTCAGAAATTTTTAAAAAGTTACGCAAACTACCATTCTACATGGTAGGTCGGTCTGCCCATGGCCCTAGACTGTAGCTTTATCTGACTTACAAGAGGACCTATCACTAATTGGGCTACATGATACGTAGGCATATATGTAGACACTAATAACTGTAGGAGCTAATACCAATTTTCATTAATAAAATACAATTACAATAAGGGAAATTGACGAATACGTTTACAAAAGATTGAAACAAACTAAATAGAACAAACAAGTACAAGGTTTTGGTTGAGTCTCGTGAAATTCACGATCCCCTTAAAATAGATTCGTTGTCTATTTCCCAGGGTAAAACAACCGAGTAGTTTTACACTACCGGATATAATCCAAGCCAGAACACTAACCAAGTTTAGAGTGTTTTCTTTAAGAGAGAAAGCTGTGAAAGAAGAAGTAGGTGTTGAAGGTGTATTCCCAAATGAGACCCAAGGTCTCCTTTTATAGTGTAGAATGCCAAGTGATGTTTAATCAAAACATTAAATGCATTCAATACAATTAAACAAGAAATCAAAACAGTAATCTGCACTAATTGCAGAATTTTCGTAACTGTTCTGCTCAGTCCTTCTGGTCAGTCCAGGAACTCAGTCCGAGAACTCAGTCCGAGAACTCAGTATCAGAAGTCAGTATACGAACTCAGTATTGGAAGTCAGTGCAGCAGCTCAGTATCAGACTGATGCTGCGCAGGTCAGTATCAGACTGCTGCTGCGCAGGTCAGTATCAGACTGCTGCTGCGCAGGTCAGTATTGGAAGTCAGTATCAGACATCTGCTGCGCAGATCAGTACTGCAGGTCAGTATGAGACTGCCTGCTGCGCAGGTCAGTATCAGACTGATACTGCGTAGGTCAGTATCAGACTGCAGCTCAGTACACGTCGAACACTCAGTGCGAGGAGGTCGGTATTGATCGGTTCAGTACTGAGGTGGTCAGTATGAAAAAATCAGTACTGAGGAGGTCAGTACGAGACAACTGCAGTGTCGATGAGGTGCAAAAATTGACCCGCACGAGCCCGGAATTTCGGAGCTGCATTCGTGCCCGCAGGTCGCTCGGGCGTACACGAGTTCAAGCCATTTCGGGCAACTCAGTCCAAATTATTTGCACCCCCCCCCCCCCCCCCGCGCGTAGGCGTGCGGGTAAAACCCGTGTATAAGGATTTAATCTTCCATACAACTTCCAACCTTATAAACCAACAAATGGTTTCATCTTTTTCCTATGTGGGATACTCTCCCACATCCCCCACTTCCAAGATTTCTTGTATCAAACACCCTACTTTGAGAGTCGATATCTCATTCACCACAACTCGACTTTGGACACGCTATATACCGTTGCGTAGCTCTCATATAGGAGAACACATAGCTACCAACCAATAACTATATATAACACATATATATATAATTATATAGGTCCAAAGTTGGTGAAAAATCATTTTATCACAACTTTTTCCAACAATCCCCCACATGAATAGAGATCGATTGAAAACACCACAAACCATCGATAAATGTTCAACAGTCAAGTCTTGCAAAGGATAGGTAGGTGTTACCCTTTGAACCTTCCCTTGAGAAGCACACTTAGTCTCCTAGCAGTCAGTAGACGCGATGTCCTTGAACTGAGTCCGCCTTTTGTGTAGACGACGGTATACATTCTCACAAGACTCTCCCTAACTTGTTCATATCCTCTTATCGTGCCCGTCTTGGTCATGGACACTGCCTGGTTCTGCGAGAGCTACTAAGAATTGTGCCCAACAATCCCATTCGAAGCGACCCCACTTCTCTCTCACATAGGTGATTCTCTACCACGAATCATTAAAAGCCATAGTGCTTATCCTCATTGTCACTGAACTAGGAATGGACTAGGAAGTAGTACAATGTACTCCCTTTAAGAATGTATGGAGGAATTCCGTTACCCCCACAGTGACATCCCTTCGTTTATACAATTAGGTTGTCCTATTGAACCTAGATCTTGGGATCTCCAGTCAACTAGGTTAGGTTTCCTTCGCATAAACTTTTATTCCAAGGGCTTTAGTCCCATTCCATAACTAACTCTCTACTTAAGTCTTTTCCATAAGCGGATCCGCAAGTTTATCATATAACTTTTATAGTCAATCATGATAACTTCACTTGAGAGTAGTTATCATATCATATTTTGTCTCACCATTATACATTGTACACTTGACTAATGTAAATTTGAGACAATAATATATACCATCAATTATTTAGAATATCTTCTTTAATTGATGTTAATTTTCTATTAAGATGAATTAATACTTTAGCAAGGTACCCCCACATTCGTAAGTATTTATTAGATGATTTTCTTTCAAATCAAAATGCATACGATGTTTCATCTTATCTTCACGGGTTATCTTATAAAAGATAAGTAGTCGACACACGACTTACCCCCACATTTGTACATATTAATGTATCAATCACTTCATATTTACTTTTCTCTAAAGTAAAGTTACACTCTTTCGTGTACATCAAGGAGTTTTGGTTATTTCTTTCAACCAAATGGAAGGATGTATTCGTTATATTTGTGAATTTGAATCGATTTGGAATGTATTTTAAAGTTAATTTAAATAAAATAGGACTTTAAATTGAAATTTATTGACATAAATGTAAGTAACACAAGAATAATAAACATAATAAAGTTTTATTCATAATAATCATTTATTCAAATAACATTTAATTTAAACGACATTTAATTTAAACATGCCGTTAAGGGCATAGCCCTTCCCCACAAACATTCCACTTTTTGTTAGCACAACCTTGTCCGATTCAAACACTAAACGAAAACCAAACTTGTTCAACAACCACCCGGAAACAAGATTCTTACGAATCTCCGGCACATACAACACATTGCTCAACACAAGTTCTTTTCCCGAGGTCATCTTCAAGACCACTTTTCCTTCTCCTTTCACATCGGCCGTCGCCGCATTCCCCATAAACAACTTTTCACCATTGTCAACCTCTTTGAACGTGGTGAATCGGGCTCGATCAAAACAAACATGACGGGTAGCACCCGTATCAACGAACCAACCAACATCATTAGTTCCTACCAAGTTTACTTCCGAGATCATTGCCGTGATATCGGATATCATTGCCACAAGTTGCATATGTTCATCACTATGCTCCACCACATTGACTTCATGTGCATTTTCTCGTTTCGGTTGCTTACAATCCGAAGCCCTATGACCCTTTTGGTCACAATTGTAGCACGTACCGTTGAACTTGTGGAATTTCTTTTTCACAATCCCATCTTTTGGTTTCAAATGACCATTCTTGTTCTTGACCACATCTTTGCCTTTGTTTCTCCTAGAAGATTCCCCATTCTCAACAACATTAGCTTTTGCCGACTCGGGCAAGTAACTAATCTTTTGAGCAACTTTATTGTCTTCTTCAATACGAAGGCGAACAATAAGATCTTCGATGGACATTTCCTTTCGCTTATGCTTAAGGTAATTTTTGAAGTCCAACCAACTAGGAGGTAACTTTTCAATAATAGCCGCGACTTGGAAGGTCTCACTAAGCACCATTCCTTCGGCATGTATGTCATGTAACAACACTTGAAGTTCTTGCACTTGACTCATTACGGTTTTTGAGTCAATCATCTTGAAATCCAAGAACCGGGCAACGACAAATTTCTTTGTTCCGGCATCTTCGGTCTTGTATTTGCGATCTAACGACTCCCATAAGAGTTTGGACGTCGTTATTTTGCAATACACGTTGTACAAAGAATCAATCAAGCCATTCAAGACATAATTTCGGCATATGTAATCCGAATGCTTCCATGCATCTACCGCGTTCACGGATTGAACATCGGTCTCCCCATCAACGATCGTAGGAGCGGATTCGGTCAAGAACCTTGCAAGGTTCAACGTGGTCAAGTAGAAGAACATCTTTTGTTGCCATCTTTTAAAGTTCAAACCATTGAACTTTTCGGGCCTTTCGGCATGGTTAGCAACGGTGTTCACGGCTACTTGAGTTCCAACCAAAGGAATAGCATTCACAAAAGGTGGAGTCAACACGGTGGATGCCGGCGGCGTATCCATTCCACTTTCCATCTTTCAACTGAAAAGTACAAAATAAGACAAATTAGTCTTAATCCAAAATTATATAAGTTTCTCACATACAACTAGCTAAAAGATATATTTCAAGTAACATCCTTATAGGAATCAACTCAAGAAGTCAAAGACTATCTTGTATCTTTTCAACTAATGTAACTTTCGAAACTCTATAACTATCAACTACAAGTTTCATAAGAAACTCCAAAATTCTCAACTTTGAAAGCAAAATTCTAGATGCCAAAGCAATCCATAGATAAAAATCCCGAAGAATTTTAGCTTTTCACAAGTATGAGAAAATCAAGTAGCCAAAGCAAACTTGATCACCAAAAAATTTTTAAATCCAAAATTGTTTTAAACTATATATCAAGTTATTTAAAATCAAACTTTAAAAACTTGATATAATAAACTTTTAAATCCAAAAATTTGATTTAACAATTTAAACAAAACAAAATTGGAAATTTTTCTTTTCTAAAAACTCAATTGAACCTTTTTGTTCTATATAAACGTTTCAATCACCACTTTTCCGAATCTATGCTATTAACGAGCAAAATCCGGAAAAAAAAATATGTATTTTCCAACCGGTATTAGCTAGAGAGGAAAATCTATTTTAAGTTTGTAGGAGCTAATACCAATTTTCATTAATAAAATACAATTACAATAAGGGAAATTGACGAATACGTTTACAAAAGATTGAAACAAACTAAATAGAACAAACAAGTACAAGGTTTTGGTTGAGTCTCGTGAAATTCACGATCCCCTTAAAATAGATTCGTTGTCTATTTCCCAGGGTAAAACAACCGAGTAGTTTTACACTACCGGATATAATCCAAGCCAGAACACTAACCAAGTTTAGAGTGTTTTCTTTAAGAGAGAAAGCTGTGAAAGAAGAAGTAGGTGTTGAAGGTGTATTCCCAAATGAGACCCAAGGTCTCCTTTTATAGTGTAGAATGCCAAGTGATGTTTAATCAAAACATTAAATGCATTCAATACAATTAAACAAGAAATCAAAACAGTAATCTGCACTAATTGCAGAATTTTCGTAACTGTTCTGCTCAGTCCAGGAACTCAGTGCAGCAGGTCAGTATCAGACTGATGCTGCGCAGGTCAGTATTGGAAGTCAGTATCAGACATCTGCTGCGCAAAAATTGACCCGCACGAGCCCGGAATTTCGGAGCTGCATTCGTGCCCGCAGGTCGCTCGGGCGTACACGAGTTCAAGCCATTTCGGGCAACTCAGTCCAAATTATTTGCACCCCCCCCCCCCCCCCCCGCGCGTAGGCGTGCGGGTAAAACCCATGTATAAGGATTTAATCTTTCATACAACTTCCAACCTTATAAACCAACAAATGGTTTCATCTTTTTCCCATGTGGGATACTCTCCCACATCCCCCACTTCCAAGATTTCTTGTATCAAACACCCTACTTTGAGAGTCGATATCTCATTCACCACAACTCGACTTTGGACACGCTATATACCGTTGCGTAGCTCTCATATAGGAGAACACATAGCTACCAACCAATAACTATATATAACACATATATATATAATTATATAGGTCCAAAGTTGGTGAAAAATCATTTTATCACAACTTTTTCCAACAATAACGTGTGTTTTCAGCTCACAAAAATCAAACACTTACTCTAGTTCAGCTGCTCACTAAGGGAAACATTAGGGTTTTGCTTTCACAAGGTCTCGGTTCGAGTCTTGTTGAAGGCCTTTTCTCAGACGAATAGGAGGTGAGGTTTACTCCCCATAGACGAGAGTTCCATGGAAGACATACTGCTCTTTGTAGAGTCATTGTCCAACTCGAATTACCAACTGAATACTAATTGGTCGTTAAAAAAATGTACAAAGTTGACTATGTTTATACTATTAACATTAAAGACAAATAAAACCGGTAAGTTTGGTATTCGTGAGCATGGGCCAATTGACCGACCCAAACCAATAACTAGAAGTTTTGGTTAATGATAAATTAAAATCGATTGCTTTCAGTCAAAACTGGTTTGGTTATTCAGTAATGGGTCGCAAAATGGGTTGGTATTTAGTTAAACTGATTTTGACCCCCAGGTTTTTAGTTTAAGCCCAACAAGGGGCAAACTAGTTGCTTTTTATTCACAATAGTCAATAGTGTGCGGAAATTACTTTTAAGAAATGTTAAATTGTTTTCGATACGTGCCATCCCACGCGAATGGTGTTGCTGATGTGTCCTACAGGCTGAAATTTGAAGGTTCGGTCGCTTGGGAGACCGATTCATGTCACCTATTTTTCTTTCTTTCCCCCTTTTTCAATGGTCGGTATGATCACTATTACATATATTTGGTCGGAGTTTATCACATGCTCAACCATAGATAGTAGCTAGGGACATATTATAATATTCTGAACAGTACTATCCAATAATAATATAACCGTTTTCATGGTATCAAAACTTACACGTTTCTTATTTAACTGCTTCTAATTTTTATTATAAAAATTCAAATCAAACTGTAATAGATCTCATTTTGAACTGACATAAACTTTTTTAACAGTTGACTGATGAGAAGAAAGACGAGCTCAGAAAGTACTGTTTTGTCTTTCCCAAAGCACTCAACACTTTGTATTTACTCTTTCTAGTTTCTACTTCACATCCAACACTTGACAAAAACAACCACCATGAGGAGATCGAGATCGTACACTCAACAAGTGCACCACCACTCCGCCACCGTCAACACCACCAGAACTTCTAAAACCTTCTTCTTCCCGGCCTTCTGCCGCCTCTCTCTAAACGACGTCGATAAACCAGCCAAATTGACCGATCTACCATCTTCTTCTTCTTCAATTTCATCATCTCTCGATCCTTCATCACCAAAAATCAGCTGCATAGGTCAGATAAAGAAGAGATCAAGCAACGCCACCACAAACTACCACCTCACCGCCACTAGAGTCTCCGGTAAGTCCGCTACAAACCTCAATTACCGAAAGCTATTCTCCGGCAAAAACCTAATTTCTCCACCTATTGAGATTTCTACAATCAGTAATCAAAATCGAAGCTGCAATGTCAATGCTACGAAACCGATTAATTCAAAGAAGAAACAAGTGATTAGTATTGAAGATCCGGACGTGGTGAGAGTAGAAGAACTAGATCCGCCATTGCCAGTGGTACCTCAAGATCAACAAGCTAGTGTGAATTTAAAGAAGAGACGTGGAATTGAATTGAAAACTCTGCAGATTCAACCATTTCAATTACCTACTGTTCATAGTAATATCAGTCAATTAGATCAAACCATAAAGTTAACGGATTCACAATGAGGATGAATTTTCTGATACATTCTTCTCTCTACAATTATTCAATTTTGGAATTACGATTGCGAATTTGCGACGGATTTTACTGCAGGTCTAGATATGAAAATGTTACACCACTGACGATAATTCAATGTTGATGCAATTTTCGTCTGTATCCACGTGTTTATGTATTCCGACAATGGAGGTGGTGTTTTGCGAGCCAGCTGTTTGTGTGATCTTGATCAATTCTCAAATGTCTTTTGTTTTATTTTATTTATTTATTTATTTATTTATTTATTACAGTATCATATAATTACCTCGGATCCAGGGGCTTGGCATGCAAACGTGGCTTTCAATATTTCATCGTCAGGATTCGTCACAATGAAAATATCAATAGATGTTGGATAAAAAAACTATCAACATATTAAACCAAGTAATTAACAAACAAAAAGCATCTAAAGCTCCTTAATTGACCTTATTAAACTAACTAATTGTCCTTAATTAATTAATGTATGACAAAACACAGAGGGGCACACCGCACATGGAAGCTATAGCATTAAAAACACCAGTCAACCAGATCTATATTTGAAATTGGTACCCATATAAGTCACTTTCATTACTTCCATAAAACTTTTCTATAAACAACATGATACCTTGTGATAGTGTCGGAGTAAAAAAAGGCTTTATAGAATAAGAGGAATGGTATTTATAACATAGAATAATATTTTTTATTTTTATTTTTCTCTCGTCTTATTTTTTTCCATTATGTTCAAGATCATTATTTATGAGTATGTTAGATTTATAAATCTAAAGTGTAACTCGTCTATCAATATAGTCTTATTTAGTAAAGTTATGGATGTTACCTTACACAACTCGCCTATCGCACAGGCCTATAAACTAGTATAGTATACTGTATACAATAAGCCATAAAAGACATACTATAAAACTAAAAATAAAAAATTAGACATGCTACAAGATGGGTAATTTGGGTTTTTAAAATTCGGCTTGTCCATAATCTAACCGATTTTGTAGTTTTATTAACGTACGGGTCCAATATCTAAATGGCATGAGGTTTCCGTAACGAGCTTAGGAGATTTAACATTTTTTTTAAACGCTTAAATTTTAATGTAATTCAACAAAGAAAATAGTTGTCATCTTGTTTGATGTCTTTGTCTTCAATTGCATTATTGGCGAGAATTAAATTTGATATTTAAGAGGTGGCGTTTCTTTGAAAAGGCCTATAAGAATGTATTATTGCATGGTATAGAGTTCAATAATCAATTCCAGATTTCTAGAATTATATAAAGAAACAAGTAATTTCAAACGAAAAACAATACAGTGATGAACATGGTCTTTGACATTGTAGGCAAAGTTTTTTTTTTTTTTTTTTTGAACGGCTTTAAATAGGCAAAGTTATAATTAGAACGATTTAAAAGTCCTCACCGTCATCCAACAAAGGTGTGGGGACCACATTGCGTTTGTCAAGATTTCTTAGATGCAAATACTCTCGAAAGACATGATTTCTCTGTAATGTACAATTGGAAGATTGTCGAGTGTAACAAATAAAAGTTTGTAACTTGTTCTTACATACACAGAAACGAAAAACGTAGTTTACTCTTAATATTTTGTTTATTTCCTTATGCAGATTTCCGAGATTTTTATTATAGTAGATGATTTCTACACAGCTAGTTTTAGTTTTATTATGGCCATCACCAAAACCATTTAAGACAAAACAAAATTTACATAAGACCGATGGTATAGAGTGTATAATCGGTGGTATAAGACCGGTGTTCTGTACTTCTATGGTCACACATGTTATGGTTGCCATCTTCAGTTGTGAGCTTTGGTTTGGCGATGAAAATGGAATAAACAAACTTCTTGTACGGGATCATTTCAATAATAATATGAGTATGTTACATACGTATTATTTATAATATATGCATGGGGCATTAAAAAATAATACGATGTACAATTTAGAATAGATAAATTTTAAAACGTACGATGGATTGGTTGTAGTTATTCTTTAACGATTGGTGGATGATCGACATAATTTGGTCACTTTTATTTTGAAAATTATAATGTTGGATGAGCATGCTTCCTGGTATTCAATTGCATTTTCCTTGCACTTTTTCTTTTTCAAATTGGAAGTAATAGCATGATCTTCAATTTTATATTATGTGCCATCACATTGGAATTTCTTACGTACGTTAGTCTTTTCAGTTTTTCATGGATCGATTAAGTTTTAGCCATAACATTATCACTAGCTACACCCTACCCATCGCCCACCACACCGTTGAAGTCAGGCCTAATTCATCACAACGGCCTGTTACCGGGAAACCAATTGGACCATCTCGGACTCTGCACGGCCTGGCGTGCCATTATATGGACCACAACACCACTCCACCCAAGTCAAAGCCCTTTATCATGATTTGGGATCCAAAACAAAACAAATCATTTGGATTTCAAAGAAGATCTCATCTTGTTTACCTAAAAACATTTTACCATTCTGGAACTTCCATAAAATATGTAAAGTAATTGATATCACCGCTTGCCATAACCCACCTTAACCGGTTCGAAAGCCCCAATCTCATCCGAATTTAAAACATTCGATACAAGTCTTAAAAACTTCATTTTCAGAGTTCTGATAATAACAACATTAAGGCTGTCATAAGACATGTATTAAAAGCTTATATACAACATTCTAATACCAACCTCTTAATTTTAAGAATTACTCATCATAAATTATTATACAACTTTTTATACACTTAAAGACAACTCTTATTACCGTTATTATCAAAACTTTTATATGAACATCCGATTTGTTTATTAATTTGTCTCAATCTATTTGTTATGTTGATTTATAAGTTGATATATTATATATCAATATAGAAAAAAAAAATATTTTTGTTAATATAGCAATACTTCTTTTAACTTACTCATTTTCTTAATTTTGTATTCACATAATTGTGATTTATTTTTTTCATATTTGCTTTATGTTATATATATATATATATATATATATATATATATATATATTTACACTAAGATGAATAGTAGCAACCTACTCAAATATTTTATTTATTTTGTCAGCCATCTTTTTTGACTTCTGGGTTCTTATTCACAATTATTCGTATATATTATATAACCAAAAGGTAAAATATAAACAAACAATGGTATCTGCCCAGATAGCCGGTCGGCCGTTTCTTATATCTTTCCCTTCTAAACCCCCATGGTTCGAATCCCACTAAGCACCACATTTTTTTGATAATTTCCTTCTTTTGTCCTTTCCTCAATTCTTTTACCTTTTCTTTTTTCCAATTTTGCTTTTAATTATATTTTGCTTCCACCACCTTTCACTTTTTCTAAAATGAAAAGTTACTCACTTAAATTTTAATATTTCATATGTATATTTCTTTAAAAAAATATATGATAGTTTTCTTTAACTATTATTAACATTTTATATTTATTTTTATATTATTACTATTATTATTAATGATTTCCTACATAAAATTAATTTCAAAGAGGCCTAAGTTTCTAAAATAACAAATTATATAATTTTATTTTCATCATAAAATTTTTAGGTTGGCATAAGTAACACACTCTCCTACATAAAGTAAAATTAACGGATACAGATCTACCTAATAACTAAGAATAAAAACAGTTTAGATACAATCAAAAGAATAACACAGATCACGCATTTAACTACACATTGTACAGTCTTTCGACTGTACTGATGTAAAATATTATTTTGGGCCTCGTAAGAAAATTGTAACACCGCAAAATTTCAAGCCATTTTTTTAAAAAAACACTTTAACCTAACGGAAGCAATCCCAACTAACACAGTTTATCAAAAGACTTACAAATCATTACTAAATTACAAACCAACACAAACTATTTTAAAAATATCCGGTGTTACTAAATCCAAGGCTTGACCATTTTACTAAAATATCAGAGTAATTGACAAAACCTTCCTTCAAATCCCAACTCTAAAGTCTACCCAGTCAAACCTGTAAAGAGTCAACAAGAGAGGGATTAGCATAACGCTAAGTGAATGAAATTATAAACATTAAATTGCACAACCACACAATTTAAGATAACACCCTCTACAAATAACACCCTTTAATTAGCAAATAACTAGAGGAACGGCGGTTTGGCCCAACTCACAACTGTTGTCGGCCCAACAACAGTTTACCGATAGCCCTAAGCTACTTGGTACAATATCAGTGCTCCTCGACCTACCCGTGTCCAAGGAGTCCTGGTATTGTCTCCAATAGCTAACGATGCTCAGCCACTAACTGCACGGGCTGACCTCTTTCCGTGTATCATGCGCATATTGCAGTTAATTACACATAACAACTAATTAACTAACACCCAAACAAGAACCGTATCGAAAACAATTCTGCAGATCAAAAATCTTGCATATACTGCACTAACCCAAGTGGAACCCGAAACCATTGCAAGTTATACTATCTAATGGTTATAAATCCACTCACCTTAGCAAAAGCTCCTTGATACTCAGTGGTCTTATGTTACTGAGTTCCTTTACTCTTTCCTGCAACACAATTAAACACCCGAATTAATAACCGTTTTGACCCGAAATGTGCAAAACTATACAAAATACTATAATATCATAACAACAAGTATACAATCCAAAACTTGCACTTCTATAACCCCCAATTTGACATTTTGACTTACAAAAGTCAAACCCGATTCATTCTTGTAAAATTATTCAATTTTACCCAAATGGGTCAAAAAGCCCACTTTAATGAATTAAAAACACCCAAACAGGTCAATTAGGCCCACTTTAATTAAAAGAATACTCAAACGGGTCAAATAGGCCCACTTTAATTAACAAAATGCCCAAACGGGTCAAATAGGGCCACTTTAATTAAAAGAATACCCAAACGGGTCAAATAGGCCCACTTTAATTAACAAAATGCCCAAACGGGTCAAATAGGCCCACTTTAATTAACAAATATCCAAATGGGTCAAAATGGCCCACTTTTCCATCTCAATCATTTCCAAGTATTAACTATCATGTCAATACATACAAATTTAATCATTTATGGTTAATATGATCATATAACTAAGTCAAATTCCTAGATTTTTGACTAAATCAAAAATCCCACCAAATTTTGCCAAACACTAACTTTATATTGAAATTTCTACAAATTCTTGTTACAAATCATATATCAATCTCAATTTATTAACCAATACCTAACCAAATTAGTTTAAGATAACAATTCATACATAAAACTCAATTCCAAGTAATTATGATCACTTCATCTTCTTCATAAATCACCTCCAATGGTGATTTATGAACAATACACCAGATTAGGGTGTCTATTAGGAATTAAACATATATATACAACTTCTCTAGCACCATAAACCCTAGATAATCAATCAATTTTAGTTTTAGATCAAGAATCCTCAAGAACACCAAAACTCTAATTCTTCAATATTCAAGAAACTAAACCCTAGTTATGAAAATAAGCTTACTTACTTGATTATGATGTTAAAAATGAAATTAGGATTAAGAATCTCCAAAGTTCCAAGTTCCAATTTGAAGAAAGTTGAAGAAATCAAGTTATGTGTGTGTTTTGAGTGTGTAACGAAAGAGAGCAGAGAACGAGCGTGGAAATCAGATTGAGATAAGAACAATTCTGATTTAGCCCAAGACAAAAACGTGGTCAGCTTGAAGGGGCAGCTGGAGCTGACCAAAATTCATTTTTATCGGTATAAATTGAAATTTCGATGTTTAATTCGGAACCCTAAACGAACTCTGTTTTTAATTCTGAAAATATTGTTGGAACCCTCGTTCAAAAGAGAACCTAGATATATAAAAATCATTCTAATATATATCTATCTCAGTATTCGCTAATTTTTAACCCCGTGGTTAAAAATACAAATAATTTAAATAATTCTAATAAAATCCTAAAAATTAAAATATAATAGATAATACTTACAAATATTATTAAAATACCGGACCGGGTCTCAGGGTGTTACAAAAATCCCTACGGTAACGCACGGGGTGATTTTCAGTAGTTAATATTATATTTGATTTTACATAGCTCTCATAATTAGATGAATAAAATATTAGTTTCAAACCTCAGGACAAGTTGGGTCCTGAATATACTCGTGGATAAATATTTACCAAAATTCTTCGGTCGTTAGCTATCACGTCATTAGAAGTTTAGAACGAAATGATTGTAAATTACATGGGTTCACATTGACATGATTTCGTGACTCTTTTTTAAAAAACAATCCATTTATATTTATATAATACAATATAATATAATTAATTATGTTATGTGATCCATATGTAGAAAATGATGAGCCGACATCAAAAAAATTCTTACAGTGGATTACGTTTCACATTTGGAATTTTAAATTTCATAATTAGATTTAGAGTTGAGTAATGGTATTTGTGCCTACCATTTGTACCTACTCTTGAGTCTACCAATTTGATCATGACAAATGTTAAAATTAAGGAATGATATGAAGAGAGAAAATTATTAGATGACACATGTCAAATTTAAAAGTGAGTAGACAGTATGCCTATAGATAAATACAAATAATAGACATATAACTTCTCTTAGATTTAAGAGTTGTTAAATTAATAAGCTTCATACATGAAGCTAGCCTTAATTGTAGGAGGTCTTGGAGTTGTCTTGATTTCAGAAACTTTTTAGAAAATATGCAATAAATCTTTAGGAACTACCTTAAAATTATATTAGACTTTTAAATAGAAATAGATAATAAATAATTAAATTTCATATGATTATATCTTATACTTCCTCCGTTTCAAAATAAGTGATACAAATTAGATTTTACGTTTTTTGAGGCAAAAGATTGTAATGAATATTAAATTAGATTAAATTGGATAGTTAGTGAGTGATGAGTCCCACATATTATGATTAAAGTAAGTTTAATGATGTTTAAAAGTAAAAGTAAGGGTACATGAGTCATTTCACTTTATTAAAGGAGATAGTTAGTGAGTATGTGTCCCACTATATTTTAACAAATAAGGAAAGTTTCAAAGTGTATCACTTATTTTGAAACACCCCAAAATGGAAAGTGTATCACTTATTTTGAAACGGAGGAAGTATTTGTCACCAGGATGTAATTTCTAATCTTTCTATAAGGACTAATCATTTACAATATGAATTTACCATGAAGAAAGACGTAGGATAAAAAGACGTAGGATAAATCATTTTGAATTTAATTAATTTTTATTTTTTTAAACAATTAAACTTATATAAAAAAAATTATAAATTTATGGGTCGAGAGATCTAAATTAGGGCCGGCTCAATAGGCTGGGCAAGCTGGGCGACCGCCCAGGGCCCCCAAACGCCAAAGGGCCCCTTTATTTTTATAGTTCTCTATATATTTAGTCCAAAAGAAAATCGTGCCTTATTAGAAAGACCCAAACTTAGCCCAAAATAAAAGTTGATTGATATTAGGGAATAGCCCCATTTTATATTTCAAAACTGCAAAGTTTATTTAAAGTTTTATTTAGTTGCTACTTTTATGTATTATGATTCGGAGCATGGTTCGAAGCATGTTAAGGGCCCCATTTTATATTTTTCCCCGGGCTCCAAATCCGCTTGAGAAGGTCCTGAATTCTAAAAACCTTTTTTTTACTAAAAAAATCACATACATTCATGAATTAAGTCATAATTAACCCAAGAATGACCAAAAAAGAAAAGGAAATTATTAAAATGTTTGATATTGATAGTTGGACCGTACTTTTGAATTATTATTTCAACATGTGACCAAGTCTTTATACGAAGTACATGTTTTTGTGGTATCCATTATTTTTCCTAGGTTCATGACGCAACCAATGATGCAAAATTCAGAAGTGAATGGGGTAAAAATCGTAAAATACCACAACTTGCAGTTATTCAGTGGACTTCCATAAATGTTACCAACCCCCCACCGTCTCATGAAACGATATTTTATTGCTTTTTGAATTAAATCCTCTTCTTTGACCATTGAATATTTTGACATTATCCCCATGGTCAACCCTTTTAAGTTTTGACCTTCCACAATTCAACCTATATAAACACATACTTCATGCATCGTTCACTTTCAACTTTCAAGACACACACAAAAAGGAAACATGAGTACAAGCTCAGATGAAGGTACTAGTAGCAATTGTACAAGCAGAATAGCCGGCGGTACAAGTCAAGAAAAGAGATACAAAGGCATTCGGTGTAGACGATGGGGAAAATGGGTATCTGAGATTCGAGTTCCAGGAAGTCGAGACCGGCTCTGGCTAGGTACATACTCTACACCCGAGGGTGCAGCCGTGGCTCATGATGTGGCCTCTTATTGTTTAAAGGGATCCACGTCTTTGAATAAACTTAATTTTCCATCTATGTTACCTCATACTGCTCGGACTGACATGTCTCCTAGGTCGGTCCAAAAAGTTGCATCTGATGCTGGCATGGCCATGGATGCACGGTTTATTACTTCAAGAGAAACAACAACGGATAACGATCAAGTTGAGAGATTGGACATTTCTGTGGATGATTATCTTTAAGTATATATGGTGGAATATTTTCCCACATTTAAAGCTCACATTGTTCCAAATACAATCTCGTTAGTTAAAAATTAATGTATTATAAGTACGATGAATAAATCAATTAGTATGAATTCTACAGTTTTGCACATGCGCCACAAAATGTTTTACACACTTTAATTCCGGTTTCAAAAATAGATAATTGTGTATCTAACTGTATAAAGGCAGGCGCAGATGGGTAGACATACGGTGTAGCATGAGGGTAGTCCTTGTATTCTCTCAAAAATTTTCGAATAGTATTAATTAGCGCAAGTTATACCCCTAAACAAAACAAAAAAATTGCAACCGCTGATATCATTAATTTTATTTTTGGATCCGCCTTTGACTATGATTATTGAATTAATGTGTTTGTCCAGTTTGCCGCAGGAATTATACACAAGCAAGAAATAATTTTATGATGTATAAATCACTTCTTATATATCTGTTTGTTAAGGTTAATTAGCATTATTTGGACTAACAATTTGAAAATATAACCATAAAAGTTATGCTTCTAACATGTTCCTATATTATTATGTACGTTTTTCACTAATAACACTGACAATGACATATTAAAGTTTCAACAAAATCTTGTAACATGTATATCCTCATGGTCGACAAGGTACACGAAGTGGACCAACACATTCAACGAGACCATTCTGTGAAGATCGAATAACTCTTCATAAACATAGATCTTTAGGCTCAAGAATAGTTAGTTCTTATCTGGAATAAGCATATACAAATAACAAAATTGCGGAATTAGTTGAACATATTTGTATATCTAAACAAGGTTTCATCATCATCTTTATATACAATGATTACTAAAAGCCCCAATTCTACATATAAATATGTAGAACGGTTTTGGTTAACAGGATCATACGACCTTGAGGCTTAGGTTTTACACACAAAAACACGTTAAAACGTGGGTTCTAAGAACATCTAATTCTATGTCATTAGGTTTCTTTATATACTAGAAAACCTAAGACTTACAAGGAAAAGATAATACTAAATCTTTTAAATTCAAACAAGATATACTATATCTTTTACAATTATCATTATCTCCTAAATCTTATTCAAATCTTGAACTTCATATCACCGACTTAGGTCCTTGTAGTTTAATAGTTTTGACATATCAAATCTTTAATGAATATTAATAAAAATATTCATAACACAATCCATGATGAGACATAATATCTCCGAAATGGGGACCATACAAGATCCCGTTCCTAATAAGCAAAACTGGTGAATGTGCATGTATCTATCTAAACATGCTATCCTTCTCATATGAGTAATGTTTCTTGTCGTCTTTTTATGTTTGTTATACTTACTCTTAAGGGGTATTCAAAAAACTCGAAAAACGAACCGCTATGCATAATCTGAAATCAACAAAATTGAAACCCAAAACCCCTTTTAATTTGGTTCGGGTTTGGCTTTTATTCTCAGATACTTGCGGTTATCCGAACCAAACCATATATATGTCCGTATAAGTTTACATATTTTTGTTGTTTTTTAGATTTCTTAAAAAACATATATATTTATAACACATATTAACATTGACATGTTAGTTAAGAATCACACTATGTTTATGAATTTAAATCATGAATACCAAATGATTTTTTTTTAGTGTAATTGTAATATCTAGATGTTTTTAGTATAGTAGTTGTGATCAAACACACTTGAATAATGTAACTATTTAGTTACAATATAAATTTAAAGTGATTTAATTTTTAGTTATGTATTATATTAAGATGATACAATTGACAATTCCATTTCACTTCTAAAAAATACCCATTACTAAACACACCTCGCATATGAGGTTTCATCTTAAATCTAATTGGTTGTAAGAGGAGTAAGTCGAGATCTTTATAAACACATTACAAATTCATTGTTTGTCTAATATGAGACATTACTCAATATTGTTATCCTTTGTTTATTATTAGATCATCGACTACTATTAAGTAGCTACCACTGATTGGTGTTCTTGTGTGTCTACGATTACATCGCAACCCATTTTTCATAGTCAACTCAATAGAAAAATGATCAATCTATGAAAGTTGTACAAATTCAGAAAAGATTTATAAATTGACTAAAATCAATACAAGTATCATGATCAATCGTCTGAACTGTCAAATTATTGGATGTTTAAAGTCGATACACAGACATAACTAACAACACCTTGATCTAATCTAGATTCTAAAAGCTACAAAATGATGGATGGAAACTAAGCTTCTAAATACAAGGAAAGTTTCTCAAATTAGGCAATGTACGTGTTTAAACTGATAAACAATGAAACCAAAATCCCAAAGATAAATGGTCTTCTAGCAATGCCAGTGGATATCGACCTGCAAAGTAAAATCAAGGTCATTCCCTTTTCTCCCAACTTTTGAAGGTAAAATTACATATTTACCCTTTGTCACTCAAAGTCAGTCACCTATGGCTGAGTAAAATCTTTCATCAAAACTACAGAATATTGGATTTTCTATCTGATAGGGTGAATCCTAAAATGGTTTGTCTAACTAATGCCTTAAGGACATAAGATTAGAAGCATTAATTGAACAAAATATTTATAGAGTCTAATTTGTACAACTATTAGAATTTATGCAGCACCAATCATTTGTCAGTAAATGCTAAAAATATATAAAAAGTTACACTTATAGCCCTTAACTATTTTTAAGTGTTTATAGAAGTAATTACCCTTCCATTTAACAAAAACACAAACAAAAATTACCTTTCAATCGCCGATTTTGTGGAAAGTCCAAACCCAAAAGGAAAAAGTGGATTATAATGCGAATCACCAACATTCATGGGTAACTGATCAACAGTTCTAAACCAAGTTCTCGATAATTTACCCGTAAATCCATGATCACCAAAAAGCACATCAGCAACACCTTGACCTTCAGAACCGGGTAACCAAGCAGCAACCAAAGCATCAATAACCGACAAATACGGTTCAATCACAACGGGTCGACCCGATATGACCACCACAACACATTTCAAATTCCCGCAAACGTTTGTGATTATACTGGGGCCCGGGTCCGCAATTGTCAGATTTGAACTATCGCCAAACATTTCTGTGTACGGGTGTTCACCAACTATAACAATCGCGTATGAAAAGTTGTTGGATTTTATGAATTCGGTTGTCGGGTTTTCCATGTATGAGATTTCGGTTGTCGGGTCAACTGCTGATTTGATTCCGTTAAGAATAGTCGTTCCTGCAGTTAATTAAGAATTATGTTAATTCACTTGTTAGTATCTTAAATTAAGTATCATTTTGGAGTTTTGGACGATTCTGGCATAAAACTAGACGGAAAATTGTAAATTGACTAAAATCCCTTGACTCTAAAAAAGCCCTAATTTTACTTTACAGACAAATTGTTTTAACCACTAACATGTTGACACCTCACTAGGGGTAATTAAGTCTTTTCGTTTTAATTTTCCGTACCTGTTGTGTTTTGATTCCCACTAAACCCTTGCCAACCGATAGTCCAACCACCACATTGGTAGCCCAAATTATCAGCATGACTTCCAGCAACTAAAACTTTTGATGCCATTTTGGGCAGGGGCAGCATTGGTTCATCTGCCCGTTTCCCGTTCTTTAACAACACCAGTGATTTCCTAACTGCCTCCCTTGCTATCTCTCTGTGTGCCTACATTTCTCAACAAAAAAAAAAAAATTTAATTAAAATTAAGGGATATTTTAAAGAGTTAGATAATTTACTAACCTGACTTCCAACCTCATTAACCATACTGTAATCAGCAAGAGGATTCTCGAACAAGCCCATGGTAAATTTGACCCGTAAAATTCTGCTTACAGCATCATCAATCCGTTCCATTGGGATAAATTTGTTTTTTACCAAAAATGTAAGATCATTAATGAACTCAATGTAATTATTCGGGACCATAACCTGTTTATAACACCATTAACCATTCACCAACCACCAATTTTTAATAACCATAAACATGCACAAAGTTAGTTACTAACCATATCAATTCCAGCTAAAACACTAGCTAGAACAGAGTATGTGTAGTTTGAATGAGGAGGTGAAGTAATTCGATCAATTCCTTCCCAATCTGATATAACAAAACCCTAATAATACCCAACAATCACCAAACTATTATTAATTAAAAAATATATACTTGTATATATTTACTTCAAATTAAAATATATACCTTGAATTTAAGCTTGTTTTTAAGGTATCCAGTAATTAGGTCACCATTTGCATGCATTCTTTTACCATTCCAACTAGAATAAGAAACCATAACTGTTGATACACCTTTAATTATAGAATCATAATAAGGAGGCATGTGAATATGTAACAAATCATTTTCACTAGCGATTGTGTTATTTTCATCAATTCCATGAGTGGTCCCACCATCTGCTACAAAATGTTTTGCACAAGCAGCAACTTTGTCCCTAAAATAAACAAATTTTATTTAGGTTAATTCTGTATTATGATGGCTAATTGTTTTTGTAATGATGATGAGGGGCAAATAGGTCATTTAACATACTTTCCAGCAACATATGGGACGCCCAATCTTGATCCTTTTGGGATTTCACCTTGTAACCCTAATATAATATCTGTCATACTTTGAACAAGTTTGGTATCTTCACTGTAACTCTCATAACATCTTCCCCATCTTGGATCTCTACATACCTATTTGCAAAATTTAAGACCTTTAAAAACAATATAATTAACTAAAAATTGCCATTTATTAGTAACAAATATCTATATTTATATTTATAAGTATTTACAGCTATACAAGGAGCGAAAGCATAAGGTATTCCAGTTGCTCTAACTTCAGAAGCAGTGGCAGCACCGATTCTCTTCACAAGATCAGTGTCCCTGATGTTGCATTAAAGATTATAAAAAAGTTTAATATCAATGATTAATTATGTTATAATTGGATAATTAAAAATATAATAGGAACAAAACTTAAAAGCTTTGACTTGCCTAGTAGCTCCAAGGCCAATGTTATGTGGAAATATGGTAGCATTAATTACATTGTTATGTCCATGAACAGCATCAATTCCATAAATCATTGGAATCCCTAAACGGGTCGAAAGTGACCCGTTTTGGAACTCATTTACCATATTAATCCAATCAACAACAGTTGCTTGTGGATTTGGAACACTCCCTCCACCACTTAATAAGCTTCCTGCATTTAAGAATACATAAAAAAAATTATTAACCAAAATACAAAATTTGATCACAAACGATTGTAGAAGTAGTTAGTCTTTTAGTCATCACAAAATCTTTTCATGACTATAATCTTGTAACTAACTTGTTCTACTTTGTAGGAAAAAGAAAGAATAAATAAATAAATAATTTTATTGAGCATACATGCATTTAGTGTGTTCAATATTTGGTAATAACCAAATGTAGGCGTTTAATCCTGATCATACATGATAAATTAATATTTAATAATTTTTATTACCAATGAAGTAGTGCTTCATGATATCAGGAGTAGCTGATAATCTTTCAATCTGAACCATCTGACCAATTTTTTCTTCCATTGTCATTCTTCCTAATAAATCTTTCAATCGAGCAGCAACAGGCTGATTTGGATCTTTATACTTAAAATCATCAGCCACCACAATGACAGCCAACCACCATAATAATACCATCATCCCCAAACATGACATCACCATTGATCTAACCATTTTCACTGCAACTCATCAAACATAAATACAGTTTCTGAACTCAAAAAAATCATTATAAACCCCCATCACATTATGTCAATGTTTATTAAAATACCAAATAATCATGTCTAATTTTAACACTCTCGCACTTCTATTTATGCAAACCGAAAAAGTTTCTATTTCTCACAAACAACAAAAATAGGGGAGCCTAAACAATGATTCAAAATGAAATTAACATTATTTAAACAATATTCTGCCATTATTGTAAGATTTAAAAAATTAGCGCTAGCAATCATCTTCTTCGCCGTACACAAACTTACAAAACAACAGAGCATTTGAGAACGCAAATTGATGGATTCAGAAATAAGTAAACCCTAGAACGAGCTTAACCGGAAAGAATATCAAATTAAAAAGTACAAAATATACGAACAAAAAGTTAAAATGCTTGAATCTGTAATATGTTGCACTATAGGAATAAAAAATCATTGAAATGAAGAACAAGATCCAGCAAATAGAGAAGACGTACCCATAGATATGAGAGATTATTGAGAGAAGCTTGTAGTACTTGCTACCGTTAAGCAGAGCTCTACACAAGTTTTACTGCAGCTGTAAAGCAATACAAATGTGCGGTTTTTGTTGAAAATTGAAATATCAAATAGGAAAACCGTTTCACTTTAATTGCATTTCAAGCCCCTTACCTTTTAACTTTTATTCTTCTTTACACCAATCTTTAAGCTCTTTCCACCTCATGCATGCTTTCCTTCACACTATATATAGTATATATCCATACCATCACATATTTTTCCATCATACATTTTTGATGAATATCTTTTGACCTTACTATATTTCACCTCTTATTTGATATAAAGATTAAGTATGGCTGTTGTTTTCATATTACACTTTTTATAAAAGAAAAATTAAGTTTTTTTTTTTTTCCGATAAGGATTTATTTTCTCATGTAATCAATATTTTCAATTAATAACTTCAAATTTAAAAAGAAATAAATAATTCCAAATGATGAAAGTGCCATTTTTGTTTGACTAGGACGGTAATGGTAGCTATCATGTAAAATATAGTGTTTTGGAATTTAATCGTTTGTCATGATAATATACGCATTACTGATACCGACAAACATTTGTAAGTCTTATGTTCTGATATCATGAATAGTATGTTTGTCTAAATATTTTGTCATTTTGTAGAGAATAATTTTAGCATATAATTTGTTTATATAATATTTTAAGTACGGTAATAATTCTCTACTAATTTGCGAATTTTATGTTTTTGAATTAAAACCTTTTAATTGTCTTGTTACTTTAAATACAAATTCGAAGCCCGGTCAAGTTCATTTTAAAACACATCTTTATTAAAATAGGCTTAAAATGCCTTTTTCCATCGAATAAAAACAATTTTGTAATGCAAAATTAGTTCTTGAGCCATTTGTGATCATGTATATCACTAGTATATGAAATCGTTGTAGTTTTTGTTTTTATAAAAACAATTAATATATATTTTTATTAAACTATAGAATTTGTAAGAAAACAAATACATTACATTTATTTTAAGTTAAAAATAAAAGTTGAGGTTACCAAGAAAAATAAAGCTGTATATGTCTTGCATATTCCAAATCCAAATTTAAAAGTAAATTGGAAACATTAATTAGGCTTATCATACATCTGTATATGCATGCCTGGTGCGTAAAACGATGGCATTTTTTTATTATACATGAATGGTTATTCTGTTGTAATACAAAAACATAATATACAAATCCTGCAGATGTCAAGAATATGGTCAGAAATACAGTCGACACCTCATTTGAGTGCTCAAGTTCGATTTTTTCATCATTTTTTTTCTGTGTTATCACATAATGAGGTGTATCGCATACATCTTCCCGACCAAACGGCTAAACGAAACCTTCCTGAATGGAGGGATTACACGGACGCGGAAGTATTGATGATCCCAAGAATCACGATCCGACCGACATGAGGAAATCACGGAAAGAGCGCCTCATTAGTACGACCGCATTAAATGCGATCAAGTCCCTAGGGCGGCTCCGACGCGAGGGTAAGGTTTTACCCTTCGGTCCAAAGCCTTCTGCGACGACCTAATATCCGCAGAGCTCGAGGGCGACCGGTCCGAAGCAGGTCACTTCCTTTTCCCGCTCAAAGACGACCGGCTATAAATATGATTCACTGGCGCCTAAGATGGATCAGGACCTTCCGGTACATTTATTACTTATATCATTTATTACAAGCATTCAATACTGTACTCGCTAGTTACAACCTCACGTCATATACATACTCATATACCAATTACTAACTTGACCGTCGGAGTGTTCTCACGGGAAACCACCCGGGGAGCATCTGACTAAGGGTTATCTCGTTGATTGCAGGATCCACACGCTGTAGCAGACCGTCCAAACCGTCCGGAAGATTCTTGAATCAACATTTGGCGCCATCCGTGGGACCCCTCGAACAAAATGGTCCAAGAAAATCCGAAAAATGACGTTAATCGTGAACGAGTGACACCGATTCGACCCAGGGAGCCGACGGAAGGGTTATTGACGCCGGTATCGACCTCCACTTGTCCACCACCTACCAGTGGAGGAAGCGAGCCTACCCCGGAAGAATTGGAAGAATACAACCTTTTCTGCAAATTTCGTAAAATGAGGCAGATGGAAAAATCTCAGACAAAGCTGAAAGGAAGTACGTTAGGAGTCGAAAGAAGCCTAACGTACTCAAGTGATGAAGAACCAGTAGAAGAGGTGTACAGAGATCCATCCCCTCCGAGGAGGACTCGTAAGACAGAGTTCACCTCCGTTGGGAGACAAGAAGAAGGAAGAAACCCTCCACCACAGAACGAGAGAGAAGCTCCCTGTCGACGTGTCGCCTCCGGTTCAAGGGACTTTCGATCTCCGTTTACGGACGATATCAACGAAATGCCCATACCTCAAGGTCTGAAAGGACCCAGAGTTAAATCATATGACGGAACCGGGGATCCCGATGACCACGTGGCCAGCTTTCGGTGGGCCGTACGAATGATCCCGATGGATCCAAGGCTTTGGTGTTTGTACTTCGCAGGAACTCTGGAAGGGTCCGCAAGATACTGGTTATCAAGTCTCCCGCAAAGGAGTATCTCCAGTTTTGAAGACCTGGTTCTGCAGTTCAGCCATAGTTTCATACAGCAGAAGAAGTACCAACAGCGGTCCCAATCCATTATGGCTTGTCGACAGCGAGAGGGGGAATCCAACAAATCATACTTTAAGAGGTTCAACGAACAAAGTCGAAAGATGCCGGTCCGGGAAGACTCTCTGATCATTACAGCCTTCACGTATGGTCTCCGAGAAGGAGAGTTGTTCCGTGAACTGTCAAAGAAAGATTTCGATAAAGCAGACGATATGATCAGCGTGGTGAACAAAGTATTAAAACAGGAAGAAGAAAGTGCCGAAAAGTTACGCTTCGAAGCTCAGGAAAAGAGAAGCACTAACGGATCGAACTCATACAAAGGAGGAGATAAGGGGAAGGGGTTCGCGAAAGCAAGTTTTTCCGGAAGGTCCCCCTACAAAGCTAGAATCCCGGAAGGGAGGTCGCAAGGCGATAGGTATGGTCCGTACAGACCAGAAGTTTACGCCGCGACGGAAGCCCGAAGGACTGACGGAAGAGTGGTGAGAAAGAAGTACCCGAGAGATCCGAACGCTTATTGTGATTTTCACAAGATTATGGGTCACGCCACTGCGACTTGTGAAAGTTACAAGAGAGAGAAGGAAGCCCAGGGTAAAGAAAGAACGGAGGCGAACGTGGTTGAACCGAAGAAAGACGCAGCTGCCTATAATGCGGAGATTTTCACAATCGAAGGGGAGTCGGAACCTTCCTTCCTAGGGAAAAGGAAGGGAGGAATTGTTGAGTTCGGAAGGGGGGAGCCCGTTCCTGACGGATATGTCGGAACGGAACCGCTAGTTATCTTCGGTATAGTGGCTAAGACGATGGTCCGTAGAATTTATGTTGATGGAGGGAGTTCAGCCAACGTTATGTACAATCACTGCTTCGAAAAATTCCCTCCTGACATTCGAGCCCTCCTAAAGCCCGCTAAATCTCCTGTCGTCGGGTTCTCCGGGCAATCTGTCTGGCCTAAGGGAAAGATCCACCTCCCCCTCGTGTTAGCTGATTGGGAAAGCTTCCATAGCAAAACAATTTTGGCAGAGTTCATCATCATCGAGGCTCCTTCACGGTACAACGCCATTTTGGGAAGAACAGGGATGTGGCAGTTTCAGGCAATCGCCTCTACGATACATGGCTTACTAAAATTCCCTTCCGGTCAAGGGGTGATCACCGTCCGAAGCATGCCCATGCCTCCGTTGGAATGTAACAGCATCACACATCAAGATAGTTGGACGGAACAAGAGGAGGTGCAGGTGGTGATTAATTCGGAATACCCGGATACTCCCATTCGAATTGGGGGAAGTTTGCCCCCACAATTGAGAAGCGAGTTGGAAGCTTTGTTGAAAAAGTACCAAAGGGTGTTTGCTTGGACACCCGGGGACATGACAGGAGTGTCGCGGGAGGTGACCGAGCATAAGCTCATGATCAACCCTAGCTTCCCTCCGGTGAAGCAGGCCAAAAGAAGAATGACGACAGAACGAAATAGGGTGGTCAACGAAGAGGTACAAAGTTTGGTGGCAGCATGGGTGTTACGCAGTGCTCAATATCCCGAATGGATTGCCAATCCGGTCCTGGTTAAGAAAGCAGATGGGTCCATGCGCATGTGCGTCGATTTTAAGGACCTCAACAAAGCTTGTCTGAAAGACAGTTATCCCCTTCCGGAGATTGAGCAGAAGGTAGAGTCCTTAGGCGGGTATCAGTGGAAATCTTTTTTGGACGCCTATAAAGGATACCATCAAGTTCAAATGGCTCGGGGGGATGAAGAGAAAACCGCGTTCCACACAGAAAAGGGAACTTTCTGTTACGTCAAAATGCCTTTCGGCCTCCGGAACGCTGGGGCTACCTACCAGCGTTTGGTCGACATGGCGTTCGAGAAACAGGTTGGGAGGAACCTAGAGGTATATGTCGATGATATGGTCATCAAAAGTAAGAGTGATGTTAATCTAATCGAAGATATTGAGGAAACGTTGGTGCAACTCTTAAAGATTAACATGAAGTTGAACCCGAAGAAGTGCTCTTTCGGGATGAGCAAAGGGAAGTTCTTGGGGCATATGGTGACAACGGAAGGAATCGAGGCTAACCCTGATAAAGTAGGAGGGCTATTAAAGATGCATACTCCCCGGACAGTAAAGGATGTACAAAGTCTGAACGGGAAACTGGCTGCGTTGGGACGTTTCCTCGCAAAGTCAGCAGAAAAATCTGTTCCTTTCTTCAAAGCATTGCATGGATGCACAAAGAAAGGGGAGATCGAGTGGACAGAGGAGGCGACGGAAGCTTTTGAGAAGCTTAAGCAACACTTGAGGAACCTTCCTGTCATGGCCAGTCCCATACCAGGAGAGCCGTTGGTCATGTATCTTTCCACCAATAGGGAGGCCGTTAGCTCAGTACTCATCGCTGAAAGGGATAAAAAGCAGGTACCTGTCTATTTTGTCAGTCGAGCACTACAAGGGGCAGAATTCAATTACTCGATAATTGAAAAACTGATCTTGGCCTTGATATATGCCGCCCGACGCTTGAAAAGATACTTCCAATCTCATTCGGTGACCGTCCTGACCAACCAACCAGTCAAAAACATACTATTACGGCCGGAACTGTCAGGACGAATGACAAAGTGGGCAATCGAATTAGGCGAATACGATATTACATTCAAACCTAGGCCTAGTATCAAGGGTCAAGCGTTGGCAGATTTCCTGGTCGAAATGCCAGACGACGAAAGGGTGTTAGCAATTGAAGAGAAAGAAAGTTCGGACGCGAGTGTAGGTCGAAAACTTACCTCAGTATGGCAGATGTATACAGACGGAGCAGCTGGAGCAGACGGATGCGGAGCGGGAATAGTCCTAATCGGGCCGAGCGACGAAAGAGTTACCTACGCCTTAAGATTTGACTTTTCCTGCTCGAATAATGAAGCAGAATATGAGGCCCTCCTAGCCGGTTTAAGCCTAGCCAAAAGCCTCGAAATCCGGAAGGTGGAAGCTTTTGCAGACTCAATGCTGGTAGTAAATCAAATCAATGGTTCATATGAGGCGAAGGAGGTACACATGAAGCGATATCTGGAGCGTCTCCGGACGCATGTGAGCTGGTTCGACAGTTTCGAGATCACGCAGGTCTCTCGAACCAAAAACAAGGAGGCTGATGTGCTCAGCAAGTTAGCAGCAATGTTGTATCACCACTTAACGAAAAAAGTGTTGGTGGAAGTACTGTCAAAGCGAAGCATCGAAGAGGAGGAAGTGGCAGAGATCGGAAATGACGAAGTTTGTTGGATGACCCCCTTTCGATTATATTTGACGGAAGGTGTACTACCGTCTGACGCAAATGAAGCCAGAAAGATAAGGATAAATGCCGGAAAGTATACCATCCGGAACAACGTCCTGTATCGAAAGGGATACTCTACCCCATGGTTGAGATGCTTGGGGAGCCAGGAAGCGGAAAAGGCTATAAGTGAAATCCATGAAGGATTATGCGGGTCGCACTCGGGAGCTAGATCGTTAACCCAGAAGCTACTTCGTATGGGTTACTTCTGGCCAGGCATGTCCAAAGATGTCCATAAATACGTGCAAAGGTGCGAAGGGTGCCAAGCTTATTCAAATGTCCCGAATGCCCCTTCCGTTAACCTGACCAGCATACATAGCCCATGGCCTTTCTGTCAGTTGGGGATCGATATCGTTGGACCATTCCCCAAAGCTCCCGGAGGGCTGCGCTTCCTGGTAGTAGCTATCGATTACTTTACGAAGTGGGTGGAAGCCAAACCTTTAGCATGTATCTTGGGAGCTAACATTGTTAAGTTTGTGTGGCGACAGATTGTGTGTCGTTTCGGCCTCCCACATACCGTTGTGAGCGATAACGGGAAGCAGTTCGCCAGTAACCCGTTCAGAAAATGGTGTGCTGAACTAGGCATACACCAAAATTTTACGTCTGTAGCCCACCCACAGGCTAACGGACAAACAGAAGTCACCAACAGAACGATAGTGAAAGGGATCAAGACACGTTTGAGCAGAACGGGGGGAAGTTGGGCAGATGAATTGCAAAATGTATTATGGTCCTACCGAACGACGGCCCGAAGGGGAACGCAGGAAACCCCTTACAGTCTAGTGTACGGTGCGGAGGCCGTGATACCGTTGGAAGTTATCATCCCCTCATCAAGGGTCGAAAACTTCCATCTTGGAGAAAATGAAGAAGCGTTAAGGCACAACTTGGACATCATAGACGAACGGCGTGAAAACGCTGCCTTAAGGCAAGCAGCGTACAAGTCTATGACGGAAGGTTATTATAACAAGAAGGTACGGGGAGCAGCGTGCAAGGTGGGCGATTTGGTCTTACGTAAAAACGAAGCGAGCCTCCAGCACAAGCCTGGAAAGCTCTGCCCTAACTGGGAAGGCCCATATAGGGTAAAGGAGGCTCGAAGGAACGGTTCTTACGTTCTGGAAACAATGGACGGTTCGTTCATTCCGCGTACATGGAATATGCAAAATCTGCGGAAGTTTTATTTCTAGTTTTTATTTTCTGATTAACGAATCATTGCGTAACCCTTTTGGTACGAATATTGTACGAATGGGTAGTGTGAGTTCTCACTACCAATACAATCGAAAGTTATGAATGATTAATGAAATGTCTTTTACGTAAGCTTTTCCTTTTCCTTCATAAATCCCCTACGAAAGTAACTTATACAACCTAACGAAAGGTTGCATCGACGACGAAAGCATGCTTAAATAGGTAAGGATCGGAAGTAAAATTTCCTATTCCTATTCTACGAGGGACGCCTCGCTAGAAAATAAAACCCTAATTAAAAACAGACGAACAAACGCGATAAACGAATAAACGAATGCGACAAGTTAACAAACGAACATAATAGACAAAATTGCGATAAGTAAAGCAGACAAACGAATCAAACGAAGGCGATAAGCAAACATAATGTGTAAGTAAGTAAAGCTGTCAATATCAAAGGAAGGTAAGACCTTCCATTACAAAAAAAAAAAACAAACAAAACGAAAGATAAGGGGACAAACAGCTACAACCAACAATTAACACGCTAACTACGGAGCGGAAGCTCCCTCTCCCCGATTCGAACTCTCACCCGTATCTTCGGGACCAGTCTCCGTTTTCTTCACACACTCTTTAATATCGTTCAAAGATGCTGGACCGGATGAAAGGGATTGAAGGAAGGGGTAGTCAGGGGTCACCAGCTCGCCGAAAAGGCTCATGATGTTTGTCTGAGCCTCCGGGTAATCATGTACAAGCCTGGCATCCTGGAGCCGCTCAGAATATTCTTGATGAGTATCTAGACATCCGCGATACTGACCAAACCTAACACTTTCTAGCTGAAGCTGAGAGTTCCGGGTCACAAATTCAGAGGAACTCAACAAGCTCCCGAATAGCCCAGGAATACCTTTCCGGATGAGCCAATCAAGGTCTTCCTGCAGAGCTCCCACTTGGTGAGACTGAACGGCAAACTCTTCCTTCAATTTATCATTTTGTAAGTCCAGTTCCCCATGGAAACGAATGGCCTCATTTAGCTGGCTATCTTTTTCCACCAAAGCCATTTCTAACTCTACGATACGGGCGGATGAGGAGCTTTGTTCGGCGCTCAACTCAAGAATCCGGGCATCTTTCTCGGAAAGGTTCCTTCTCATTTCCTCCAAGGCCGCAGTTAGATCTTTATTTTCTTCGGATAAACGTTTTTTCTCTTCAACCTCAGCTCGGTGCAACGACGAGTGGTTTCGATTAACTCTCCCATTTTAGCAAACTCCTCGCGGTGCCCAACCAATGATTGACGGTTGCGAACCCCCCTCAGTTGTAATTCTGAAAGCAGCTGACGGCGTTAAGTAAGCCGGAGCGTGCTTGGAAAAAGATACCCTCATCAGAAACGTCGTTTAGATCTAGAGCGGAAGACGACGGTCCAGCAACAACATGCACTATCGGAGGGGTAGAGGTAACGGTTGCTTGCAAGATAGGAGCTGATTTTGTAGCAAGAACGATCGGGTCAGGAACGCTGGAGACTGACACTTCCCGTGTGGGGACAGCGATCGTAGGACGCATCTGACGGGCTACAAAGAAAAGGGAATCAGGTCAGGTCACAAGGAGTAAAGATAACATATACATAACAAAAACAATCATAAACTCACGCAGAAATGGAAAGTTGGGAAGTGATGATTGAGGCCTCGGCGGTTGAAGGGTTTGTCTTTCCTTGATAAAGGAAGATGTTGGTGTACAGAACTAAACAAAATATCGCTGAACATGGCAAGTGCGGAGTCCCTCGGAGGGACGGGCACAGCTTCCGGTTTTGTAGATTCGATAACTGGCGGAGCGGTAACAGCACTTGAAACGGCAGTGGTGGGAGTAATTAACGTTGCAGGAGTAAGAGAAACAATTACAGACGATTCAACAGATGGGCGAGGTGATTTCGGTTTTTCTCCTGACAAGTAAAAAAAAAAAAAAAAATTTTAAGGAAGGATATAAGTGTACGAAAAGAGTATACGTATATGTGCTGTAAATCATACCTTCCTTCCTTGGTCGCTTGAGAGATGATGAAGTCGTTGTCTCGTGTGACCTCTTTGATAAGGTACGAATGGAACGAACCTTGACGGGTTTTGAGAGCTCAGATTGCGAATCGGCAATCATGGTATCTTCCGTTCTGAACCCTAGCGATTCAACGACAGGTAAGGAAACATCTGAAGCAACCTCAGTGTCTGGCCTCAAAGCGTCCGGCGTACCCTCAGAACTGGAGATAGCTTCAGTGGGGGGAAGGAAAGGAGTGATGGGCCCTTCAGTAACCGTTATGGATTCCCTTGGAGGTTTCTGCATGTTCAAACGTTGTAGCAAGGTGATATTCTTTCCGTTCACCTGCCAGATTGGGCGAACTCCACGAACAAAGAAATGGGGACTCAAGTCAGCCATCCCAAGGAAGTACTCATCCGGGTCTTCCCATTCCATATCCAGTCCCAATAAGCTTTCGAGTTGCTGATTTTCAGAGGCAGTCAATTCCGGAGCAGCTTCAGAAGATCGTCCGGTAATGGGCCCCCAAGAAAGAACGACATCATTGAATGTCAGACGGTCGACGTAGAAGAATTCGTACTTCCAATCTCGGATAGAGTCTTTCAACCCAGAGATTCTCTCGCTTCTACCGGGTCGGTGGGTAAACACCGCCCAGTCACCTCGACCGGTGACAACGTACAAATTACGGAACAATTTGACAGAAAGCGGAATACCAAGCGCACGGCTAGATATTATGAAACCGACGATTTTTCTAAGAGAGTTTGGAGCAAGTTGGGCCAGGTGAAGGCCAAGATCTTGAAGCAAGGTAAGAACGAAGTCGTCAACAGGAAACCTTAACCCACCCAAAAGAAACTGAAGATATACTGGTTCAAACCCAACCGGAGTGGAACGGATAGTGTCAGAAGGACCAGGAAGTAAAAGACGATAACAGCGATCAATGTGGTAATCATCATAGATCGCATTCAGATCGGGAGGAGTAAGTTTAGTATGGGTATTGGCGGCAGTTCTCGGGATCGATTTCTCAGATTTTTCTTTAAGGGTTTTATCTTTCCTCATTTTGATTTCGGAGAAATACAGAAGGGAAGCTATGAAACAAAGGGACGGAAATGGTTTAAGAAATGGAAGAAGGCTAGAAAGGATGTGTGAAGAATTGAAATCAACAGAGAAGCAAAGTATATATAAAGGGAGAAGGTAAAGAGACGGTTACCTTTGAAAGGCCAACGTTTTAAGAGTGCAAAACCAACGGTCATAAAAGTGCAACGGTCATTTTTGTGAAAAGACGGGTGCCCAATAAACGGAAACTAAGTTCAAATAACGATCATGCGTGTAATCCTTTTTAAACTTAGGGGACTTAATGAGGTGTATCGCATACACCTTCCCGACCAAACGGCTAAACGAAACCTTCCGGAATGAAAGGTTCGAACAGGTCCTTCCTGAATGGAGGGATTACACGGACGCGGAAGTATTGATGATCCCAAGAATCACGATCCGACCGACATGAGGAAATCACGGAAAGAGCGCCTCATTAGTACGACCGCATTAAATGCGATCAAGTCCCTAGGGCGGCTCCGACGCGAGGGTAAGGTTTTACCCTTCGGTCCAAAGCCTCCTGCGACGACCTAATATCCGCAGAGCTCGAGGGCGACCGGTCCGAAGCAGGTCACTTCCTTTTCCCGCTCAAAGACGACCGGCTATAAATATGATTCACTGGCGCCTAAGATGGATCAGGACCTTCCGGTACATTTATTACTTATATCATTTATTACAAGCATTCAATATTGTACTCGCTAGTTACGACCTCACGTCATATACATACTCATATACCAATTACTAACTTGACCGTCGGAGTGTTCTCACGGGAAACCACCCGGGGAGCATCTGACTAAGGGTTATCTCGTTGATTGCAGGATCCACACGCTGTAGCAGACCGTCCAAACCGTCCGGAAGATTCTTGAATCAACAAAAAAGATGTTACCGAACCATATGAGAATTACAAAAAGATCCAAACCACTACAAACTATACAAACATGTTACCGAACCTTCCACCCACAACGCTTTGAAGGTATCGTACGACAAAACGTTCACTTTGACATTATTTTATTGAAATAGAAAATTAGTCAAACATAAGAAAACAATCAATTTTACTTATTTTCTTGCCATCTCTACTAAATTTAGTAGAGCAACGGAAAGAAGAAAAAACGGAATGTACAAAAGCATCACGGTTTACGTCCCAACAGAATTTCACGTGGAGCCACGTGCGTGCCCTTGCATTGTACCAATTGTAATCAAGCTGTAATATTTAGATTTCTACTGGACCGTAGTTGTTAACATTTTGGGTAACTTCGTGAAAAGGTGAAATTATGGGGTCAGAATGAAAACAAAAGTAACTTTTCTTTTTAGTGGTTTGAGAACGTGTAGATGGGGGAATCCTGTGTGATCCCATGTGTGTTTGTCTAGATTGTTGCGCCTGACTTAGGCTAAACCGTATCAAAGGTTTTCTCTATCTCTACAATTCACAAAATCCACATTTATATAGGCTAGATCATGGATAAAAATGCGAAACAATCTCACAAGCATTATTAGGTAAGATAATACGTACATAAAATATAATATATTTCTTTTGAAAAAATTATGGTTCTAAAAGGTTCATTTTGGCTCACCAAAGCGTGAGTTAGGCTTTACCATGCCGTTACACCATGATCCTTAGATTGAGCGTAAGACTTGCATATGATGAATTCCAACTTACTGATATGTACTCATAATAGGTTGTATTTTCTAGACTTATTAAAACAACTAAGTTATATGAGTCATATATATATATATAGTGGAGAGTTATATAGAGAACCCTATCTTTTGTCTATAACTCAATCTAAACAATTGATTTTCAAAATCAACGGATCATGGAAGATACATAAATGAATTTGATGAGGGACCCTCAAATATTGGTTTGCATGTAGGTAATTCATGCATGTATACATATATGTTATCACACATGTATGTTATTCATGTATGTATCATAAGTGTTATTTGTGCATGTATGTTTTTCAGTATTATTGAAGTTTTTTTTAAGTATGTGTTTGATTTAGGTTAAATGTTATTGGTTTACATATGTATTTACTAAATTCTGATTGGTTAGGTGGGTTATTCTGTGTTACACATGAAATATGGGTTCTCTATATAACTCGACCCTATATATATATTTAATTAATTATAAGAATAGTTGGATATGCTGAAGATGAAAGAAAAAATTGATGAACTACATTATAAATTTATAATTATATATTTTTTAATCTTTATTTGTATAACTGTATATACATAATTATAATTTATATGCAAAATTATTGATTTATATCATGATTTATTAGACATCATAGACTTCTAATTCTTTGAAACCATAAACATAACATCACACCACACAATCACGCTTCGAATATTTAAAAAAAACACTCCAGATATTTGATAGTGGCTTTTACTGCATGGATTAATGGTCACCAAAGGGGAAATTGACAATAAAGTTTTTTTTCAAAGAAATCAAATGATAAACTATTGGACTGGGATGCGTATTGGGCCATGCCCATATTCGCATTCTTTCAATAGGCCTGTTCAAAAGTCGCAAATACATTAGTCATTTAAAGAACAACCGTCACATTATTCACATCAATTAACACTTGAAAGCTTTTACCAAATTAACATCAGCCGACACACTAATACTAACAATACATCTTTCACTTAATATTATATACACACACAATTAATACCCAAGAAAATAAGTCACACTCTCTTCTTTTTACACTTGGTAAACCGAAGTCCCATTGAAGAAGGCGTATCAATGACTTCCCCAACCAAAGTGAAACCAACAACCAACTAACATGTTGGCACCGGTAGCCATTTATAATTAAGATATTAAACTTACGAAAACGGGTCATGGAAATGTGTACACTAAACGGATTGCTTCATGGGTAATGATCCTATGGGCTAGTTGGATGATCGAGTTGGGTCAAGTGAAATCTAGGAAAGGTCAACCAACAAGCTTTCAGTTGACCCCCCAAACAAGAATACATATAACATAACCCCTACACCAAGCAAACCTTTTGGAATAGTTTCATCCATAAACAAACATAAACCCTCATCTTCAAATATACATGCATACACACACACACATATATCTATCTATATAAACACAAGTCATCTGTCTCTTTCAACAACATATTCAATTCGATATAAAAAAAACTCAAATCAACACAAAAAAATGGCAATGAGAGGAAGAGGTAGGGGTAATCCTAGCCGTCCACCCGTAGGTCGTGTGTACGAACAATTCAAGCCCATGTCCGAATGGAGACAAGAAGATGATTATGACACTCTTCTTGTTTATCTCCCTGGTAATTAAATAATTAATTTCATCAACTTTTTTTAGTTTTTGAAGTTAATTAGATAAGATTTTCTTTTTCGAATTTTATACAGTAATATTTTTGGTTTAAGGTTTCCAAAAGGAGTACATTAAGGTGACAACCGAAGACGTGAACATCATTAGAGTTCGTGGGGAGCGTTTGGTTACAGAAAACAAATGGAGTAGGTTTCAAGAAGATTTCCGAGTTCCTGAAAACTGTGAAATGAGAGGAATCCGTGCACGATTCGATGGTGGAATCTTGACAATCACAATGCCTAGAAAGACCGTCAATGAATCACCACCCATCACCGCCACCACTTCCGCCCCTACTCCAAAAACCGATGAACAACCATTTTCCGCCCCCACTCGAATGCCCCCAAAAACCGAAGAACAACCATTTAGAAGAAATAATCAAGAAGCATTACCAAAACCCAAAGAAGAAACAAAAGAAAATAAGCCTCCTCAAAGTAGTCCTTTAGAGGACAAAACTTTGCCACCACCAACTTCTTCATATGCACCAACCAAACAAGAACCAATAAAAACCGTTCCAAAAGCAAAAGAAACGAATGAAGATTTTATGAGCGTTCCTAACAAAGACAAGCATGATGTTGAAAAGGAGAACGTTGTTAATAAGACGGATTTGGACAAAGAAAAAGAACCATTAGTTGAAGAGAATATGAAGATGATGGGTAGATCGGGAAAATCAAACGATGGCGGCAAACCAGATGAGGATAAGGTGGTTGCAAGAAGATGGATGGATGAAGACAGGAAGTTGTTGGTTAATGTTGGCGTGGGTGTTTTAGTAATTGTGGCACTTGGGGTTCATGTGTCTTACACAATTGGGCTCATTGGCAAAGGAAAGTAATTAGTAGCAAATACATGATGTAATTTCATTTGGGTTTGTAATATGTTCTAAGTTTGGTGTTGATTAATGTATCTATACTATCATTATCATATTAATTACATTACTTTAAATCGTCCCTCTCATGGATGACCTCCATGCTTGTTTCTTCTTCTCCCACATACGTTTCGCCCTTTTTTCTAATTTGCGTTCTCGAAATCTATCTCGGGATTTTAACCAATCATAATAATCTTTTCCCTTTTTGCACTCCACAAAATCAGCTAAATCATCAAAATCAGTCACTTTACCCGATCCTTTTAATCTGGTTTTGAGGTATGTTTCTCCATTGCATGTTTCTAATGTGTTACTAACACACCCATTAATATATGGAACCAATTCGGTTGATAAGTTTTCAGTTTCCAGATTTTCTGTTAGTGTGGAATCATTTGTAGCAGATGCATTGCTGAAAAAAATAAGTAAATAAAACGTTAATTACAGTAATATAAAAAAAATTACTTATAAGAAAAATTAATTAATTTTTATTATTATTATTGAAATAATATAATATTTGTTATCATATTTGACATACCTTAAATATAATTTCTGTATTTTCAGAAATTTTGCAGCCACCCGTTGTGTAGCATATTGGCATAAAAGATCCTGCAACATTATATAAACCCTCAGTTTTTGCACAACTAAATAAAAATAAAAATAAAAAATCACCTCTTTGTAAACGGTAACAGATCGATCAGATGATGATAATTTAGGATCAACTAATGACCTTAAAGCATCAATATTACCCTCTTCAAGAACAAACAAATTAGTCAAACCCATTATCACAGAAATACAACTTTTGACCAAAAAGTCAATCCCACTATCAAAACACAACGATAACAACCCTAAAAAATGAAAAAGCATCAATCTTGATTCTTTATGACTTGTTGAATTTGTTTCCATCATATTGCAGGAATATTTTTGAATTTGAAGACGAATACTGAAATCTTTAAAACGGTTAACAATTCCCATAATAAAACCATATTCCTTGTGGATCAAGTAATCTGGATACTGATTTCTTAAACAAGAAACAGTTTTTATCAATGAATTACTCATTAACATCAATAAAGATGCTAAGTAACAAATATCTTGCAAACTGGTGTCACCATTAAGTGGTAATTCGATATCATTAACATCATTAGCAGCTCTAACTAACATGTGTTCAAGGAAATCTACAATTTCATCTCTGCATGTTATATCAACTATACATACACTCTCATGTATGTATTCAACAGATGAAGCTATCAAATCATATTTATTCTTGAAGAACTTTTTTCTTAAATTTGAATTCCATGAGTCATTCAACATCGTTATCTTCTGATCGATTTTCTCCTTTTTGGCGGAGTCAATACAAGATTCAAACGAAGGGTGGGGGATTTTACTGTGTGCATTTACCAAAATACCCCTGGAGTCTGTTGACTGGTTATCAGTTTTCAAAATGGACATATGTTGATTGTACAATATAACCGAGCTTTCAAAAGCCGAAAGGTAGTAATCGATAAGTTTAAAATCAGTTGTACTGATTACATTAGAAATTAATGAAACTATATGAGCTTGTATTAATTCTGGTGAAGAAATTATAGCTGGATTATGTAGCAATGTTCTTGATGAAATGATGCTTAATTCTAATAAGTTTTTGGAATTATCGGAAGGAATATGTGTTATTTTACTTAGAAATTCTTGAAGTGCCACCTCATCAGCTATTGAGAGTGAAAAATGAGAACAAATTAGGTCCATGATAACTCCAAAATCGCCATAATTAGTGTTTTGCTTAAATAAACGTTCCTTTGCAAAAGAAAATGAATCAATTATCTGAAAATACTTTCTTAGCTGACCATGTACCAAAAGCTCGTCTATGAGCACCTGTTAAGATGTACAATAACTTAAAAATTATTTAAAAAAAAATATTACTGAAATAAATAAATAAATCTGAAAAATACCTCGAGAATTGCTGTAATAGAAGGAATGCAGTGATCAAAAATCTCTAAAGACGATAAAGATGCAAAGTTTGCAAACGATTCATACGAATTTTGACTTTCACCACTAAACATACATTGACAAGAATTTGACCTTTTTAAGTCAACATTTTCATCATGTCCTTCTGCTACTTGAAGTAAACTCAACTTTTTAAAGATTAATAAAAGAACCCGTACACTTTCCAGTAGATGTAATTGAGGCACATGGAAAGTCAAACTTACCATACAACATCTTATCAATAAGTTCAGTTCTTCCAATTTAAGAGACCGGTTAGCAGAAATATCATGTTTTGAAGAGTGTAATTGCTTCATAAGTTTTTCAAGATCTTTGAAAAGGATAATGGAGATTGTGTGTATATCTTTTAGACTTGTGATAATTTCACCCTCATTAGTTTTAATGCAGAATTCATTTAAATCAGCTCCTTTGGCTATACGATATTGTGGGTTTGAAGATAATTGAATGAGGAAATAATACGTACTTTTCAAGAGTTGTGACTTGATACCCTAATAATATAAGAAATAAATACATATATATTATAAATATATTTAATATTGATCATACTAGGCATTGGTTAAGAGATTAATTAAACACGTACCTCGTGAGATTCAAGGGCAGATATTAGGTTTTTGAGAATATTTGTTTTTGTGTTGAACGCGAGTTTATGCCTTGTGTCAACCATTTCTGCTGCATACACGAACATGGAGAGATCAATAAAAACTGCAGATTTGTCGAATTATGCTTAAGGGTTATTAATTTGTTGAATTAGTTATGCTTACTAAACGAAATGTTTATATCCTCATGAAATGCTTGCACCTATTACTTTGCTCACGTGAGGTATATTTGTTGTAGATTCCCTAGTCTGAAAAGGTGTTACTTTCTTGCAATTGAAGGAGTGATATGTAACCTAAAGAAGAAAAACAAGAAGAATTAGCACTTTAAGATAGCTATATATGAGCCAAATGGCCTGCATATGAGACTCTAGAATGCAAGAAATATAGTCATTTGTTGATTAATGTGCTTGTGTGCAGGATTCATGAGTTTACTAAACCACACATCTCTCTCGAGAATTTTATCAAACAGTTGGTGGGCAAATATTAATTAGTGAACTTCATGCACAATTCTCTAGAAGCCAAAGAACCAACTCATTTTCAATTTCATGTTAATGTTAGAATTGATAGAGTAGCAAGTTCTACAGCAAGAAATCAAAATGTTGTTAAAGCAGTAACAAATCTTATCAATCTAAATTATGACATAACTTTAATATTAGTAAAAACCAAAAGGATAGTTAATTCCTAATTACAGGAAGCAACAAAGAATATTCCAGTTGTGCCTTTTCGGGAACCGGTTCAAAATCAGTGCTCCGAGTAAATCAAACGAACACAAAACAGAAAAATTGCACAGAGGAAGCTTTACCGAATTGACTTCTTGTTGCTGGAAATCGCAGGCAGACTCGTCAATGTACTGTCGGCAATTGAATAAAGAACAGAAAAATTGGCGCCGATTGATAACCTTAAGCAGCGTTTTGGCGCCAAATCTCTTTCGCTCAATTTTCAGAAAAGAATAATATTTTTCTTTAGAGTAAATTACATTAGCTTACCAAAAAATTTAGATTTGATCCTTAAATCTTGAATATTACACGAATTGTTAAACTCTGTCACGCTTTTAATCGTAAAACGGAAACCCGTTAAGAAAGATTGTTAAAGTTGTTAAATGACGCTTTTACCCTTTAGTCCATCTTTCCCACCACTCTCTCTTTCCAACCCCTTACTTTTTTAATTTTTTCAATCTCTGTAGAATCAAGAAAACCAACATTCAATCCCTCCAACTCTCCAAGAAACTTTCAGATTCCACAATAATCAAAAAGCAAATCAAAGTTAACCAGAATTTGTTCTTTCTTATCTCGTTATGAGAAAACATCCCATCAAACCCCGGTAAATCCAAAATGGAAAATCCCCTAATATTCCTGGATTTAGATTGCATTATTCATCTTTAACAAAACTCACATTTTGGAGTTTTGAATTCTTGGGATTAATATTGGTTTTTTTCTTCTAATCACCATCATCCATCCCATCATCATCACACCATTCATCATACACATCATCATTGGATCTTTCTCGTAGATCTTTAAAAAGAAGTTCTTGGGGCGGACTCGCTTGGGGAAAACGGGTGAGATCCACCGCCCGGATCGGAATCCGAAATGGGTTTTCCGTATTAGTCACCGGAGCAGACGGGTTCGACGGAACCTACGTCAGCGTCTCCTTAAAACGCCCGTGGAGACGGTGTTAGGTCTTGATAATTTCAACGACTATTATGATTTAACTGGGGGTGGAGGTGGAATATTCAACTGAAAGCCCCAACCTGTGTTATATGGAAGTGTGTGCATAGAGATGACGAAGAAGATGGGTGAGGTTAAGAGCATCTCCACCATAAACTCTACTTTATCTCTATAATTAATGGGTTCATTAACTCTAAACAAAATTTTAACTCCAATCATAAACTCTATATATCCCTTTAAAACTAGTGGAACCCAATTTGAAAGGATTTGTTGGCTTGTAAACAAAAACTAAAATCAATTAAATAGAAATTAATATTAGATAATTAAATAGAAGTGGTGGGATCCATTGATAGAGTGGACACTCTCTCACTTCAAATATAGAGTGAGTTTTTCTCTCACTCTATATTTTGAGTGAGAGATAGAGGTGGATCTGAGGGGAAAAATTTTCAAATATAGAGATAGAGAGGTTGATAGAGGTGGGTTGGAGATGCTCTAAAGGTAAAAATATCTTTTGAAAAAATTTAACGGTAAATTTTAACAGAAGTTAATATTAGAGATTAAAAGCGTGATAAAATTTATATTTAAGGACTATTTATGTAATTTTTTAGACTTGGGAATTAGATCTAAAAATTTTTACAAACCATAATGACTATCCATATAATTTACTCTTTTCTTTATATTTCATGAGTTTCTTAAATTTGATAATTACATATTTTTGTAAACATGTAAAGTCAATTACTCCGTATTATCTAAAGTCATTTTTGAAACATCGAACATACTTTAATGTATGTGATATTGATGCATATTATTTGTGTATTACACACTATAAAATGACATGTTTATTCAATTAATTTTATTTTCTCATATCATTCATTGATTTTGACATGTCTTTTGATCAAGTGAGTAAGCATATAAGCAAACACAAATAATAGTCACCAATATCATTTCTCATACAACATATGTTGATTGAACTTTGGGTCTATATGTACAAGAGAAATCATGATCACAACCACCGGGACAGAAACCTACATTTTGGTCCCTCTTGGGGTTACTGATAATCTTAATTTACCATGTTATTTATTAAAAAAATTATATTATGTTTGAACCAGTTAGAAAGATTATAACAAGTAAGCAAGATAACAAATGTTTTCGGATCGTTTTGCTAGGTTTGGTTTGTTGTTTTGTTTGTATTCGTTTTCTTAACAACCCAGTCAAAAATCAGCATTGTTATATTACATTTATCTATTTACTCGTTAAATAGTTTCTATAAATGCAAATGACGTACACGTCTATTTTTTTAATTCAGACATTTAAGATATTACATTACCTTCTTAATGGTTAAGTTATGTCTATATTTATGTAAGCAAGTACAACTTAACAAAGGAGTAATATGTTACTTGGGGTTTAAGAAGTGATGAATAAGTGAAAGGAAAATCATAATATAGATTCAATAATAATACAAGAAATGGCATGGGTAACTTTTAACATTATAAGCACTTGACCTCCAACTTAGCTGTGCCAGATGTCATGTCAATCTTCACAAATGATGAGGAACAAGTTTAATGAATGGCAAAACAAAGTTTGATGAATTCAAAATCCTTGAAAGGAGAATGATAAAATCTTGAAGAGCCCGTCTGGATTATCAGCATGAACCTGACATATATTAAGTATATGATTAACAACAACCAGTAGTGTATAAAGATGAAAAGTCAAAAAGTCAACACCATACCCAGTGGCCTGCATCTTCAAGAACATGCATTTCAACCCCACCGCCTTCTTGAGAAGCTTGTTCCTCAGCCACATGAATCCTCTGCAGATCTCCCAGTGCCCATCTGTGCAAACTTCTTTCTGCTTTTAGAAAATTTACATGCACACCTCGAGGTACGTCTTCCACCACATCCCTAATTATTCTCAAAATTATAACTATTTCTTTTTTTCTTTTCAATTTCAAATATTTTTACAACTTTTTTAATGTATTATCAGGATAACTTACCACAAATTTGTGTCTTCGTAAGATTGATACATTTCTGCAATTCCATCAAGGTCAAATATCCAAGAAAATCCAGGAGGCGAATTAGAAGAATTGGTCTGTCGAAGATTTGTAACTACCCACTGTAAAAAATATGAAAACTGCATTAAATATATACTCCCTCCGTCCCACAAAGAAGTTTACATTTCTGTTGGGCACAAGATTTTAGGTGATAGTTAGTGGTGGGTTCACTAGTAATACTTTTGATTAAAATATAAGGTTGGATTGGAGAGAGAAAGATAGTTAGTGGATATTAATGGTGGGGTTCTTAGTAATAATAATATTTTATTATGTGGGGTCCATCAAATGTGAGAAATGTAAATTTTTTTGTGGGACAAAAGTTTAGTGAGAAATGTAAACTTTTTTGTGGGACGGAGGGAGTATAATTATATATATAGTTTTAAATCTGTAGTATATGTCTTTTAAGTTTTACCTGTGCCACATCGTTTGAAAATCCCTCATTTACAAGAGCACTGATGACCTCCCTTTTTGATACAACCTTCCTTGAAAAAAAGTTAATAAAAAACTTTAAAAAAAGCTGTAGAAATTAAACAAGACAATAATCAAGTGACCACAAATAACACAAAATGAAGTCATAAAATATTAATTATATTTAACATAACCAAAAAAAATCATTATTCAACACACCTCCTTTGGAAATGCACTTAAGAAAGTGATTAATTCAGCAGGATGATCCTCTCCATCTCTACCTGCACGAACCTTTCCAGGTGTAGCATCTAAAACCCAAACCTTCAAATAATATAAAATATAAAATAAATAAGAGATAATCTTATATAAATATATTTGTATAATTTACAATTTAGTATTAATGACACGTGGTTTTGTACTATTGTGAGGTGTGGACTTACCCTGACAGGTCGTGCAAGTGGTTTTGCAGCTTGTTCAACCATGCTTAGTGCAACTGGATCATAAAATAGAGCGGTTAATTGTATAATAGCATAATAATATAAGACTAGTTATTAATTGTTATAAAGTTGTAATTATGTTTGCATTACCTTTTCCTCCAAAGCTGTGACCAATTATGACTCTTGGTGTTACTCTAAGATGACCAAGCTACTCCAGATAAAAAGAACTTTTATTTTAATAAATAAGTAGGAAATTTAACTAAAGTACGTGTATATAATATAAAAATTACAAAGAGTTATCACCAGCTTTAGGACATCAAGAGCGGTTGAGGCAACAGTATGAGGTCCTTTCTTCATGATAGATGCTGAATCACCATGACACCGCAGGTCAACCAAGAGAAACTGAGAACAAGAAATAGTCAAGCACGCTTTTACAACCTTGACTTCTTGACTTTCGATTGGTTAATTTAGAAAAAAGTACCTGCCAGTTTGGAAATTCCTGTGCTAATCTTCGAGCAAAGGTTCCTAATATTCACAGTAAAACAAGTATGGTTAATAAACAACATCCATGGTAAAAATTACTAAATCATAGACCTCATCTTTCTATCAAATTATTATAAGCATGATTTCTATACAACATGAATGTTTATTACAGAACGTACCCCAGTTCTTCCTGCTACCTAAAATTCCATGCAAAAGAACAGCTGTTGGTGGGCAAGGTACTCTTTGGTCTGCAATGTAACTCCATCTAACCTGTGCACATAATGTGACATACAAATTAAACACAAACATAAAGCTAAAAAGAATAAGTGTTTCAATAATTTGTGTCAAGGAGAAAACATTTATCACTAGTGCTATACATAATTACATATAGCATTCTTGATTAAGCAAATCAAAATTACATACAGAAAGAATAATATCCATAACTACAATAATGAGGAAATATATAACTTACAAGAGGTCCTTGTACAAGATCATATGCCTGCAAACAAATTAAGCAATAGTGTTAGCATTCTTGCAACAAAAATATTCTCCAAAGTGTGCATATCGATTCTTTCCTTAAAATTTGGGAAATTATTTGATGAGAACACATTCGCATTAGTCCTTACCAGTATTTCAGAGGGTTTTATAACAACTTTCTCTCTACCAAGACTCTCATCTACTAATGTCATCTGAACTTTTGGGCTAGCTGATCGTCTCCTTGACTGAAGATCAGCTGACAGCTGGATGCATAATGTTCCACTCTACAACTAGGAAACAAAAGTTATATATTCACATAGATGAGATAGCAATATTTATATAAATCATAATAACATGTAAACACGCAGTGTAAGTCCTCAGTCCAAATTTAACTATGAACACATCATCTGGATTCCTAATAACATGTCATATCACAATTTCTTATGGTAATTTGACATGAAACCTCAGCAAATGAAATAAGTTTTTAACATCTGAATCCTAATCTAGTTTTCACTCATCGATGAAGCCAACAAAATTAAGCAGCATTGGACGCAAAAACAATATCGTGTGTAGAATCAGTATTGTTCTATTGAGTAATATAAAGGTAAATTACATAAAACATTAAAAGCAACAAAGTCACACAAACAGTTAGGAATTAGGAGTACCTGAGAAAGCCTTGAAAACTTTGGCAGCTTGCAATTAATCACCGTAGAAGGCTTGGAATATGACCTAATTCGAACCGATGATGCCTCACTGTATTGCCGGCAGACGGAAAAACTGAAAGCCGCTGCCGACATTTCAAAGTGATCATAAACTGATTGAAGAATTTAAAGTTGTTTGTTGCTGATCTACGGGTACTAAGAGAGAATGCAACGGAGAAACAGGTGAAGATTGATGAATTGGTGAAGGAAACAATGGAAGATTTTGACGGAGAGAGTGGTTCAGGCGGACGGAGGTATCGAAATGAGGTCAGAGGTGGCTGGGACAGTTGAGCTTGTGGCTGGAGTCCACGTATACTCGTGCGTGAGTCACACTTTGTGAGGGAGAGAATACACAAAAACCGTGAATATTTCAAGAAAAATAAAACGTTTTTTAATTAAAGGAACTCATAAGTTTTTTTTTAACGCAAATGTTAATATACACCTAATTATTACTCTATATAAGTTCGAGTACGCTTTTTAGAATTAGTATTTAATTTTTATGTAATCTTAAGTAGAAAATCTTAATCATTAATTAATTATAATTAATACTCGATATTAATCACATATTCACATATTTTATATATGAAGGGATATGTTGGTCATTATTACAAAAAAAAAAATTCTATTTTTTATTATTTCTTTTAGAATTGTTTTTTTAGAATTATTTTTTTATTATTTTTTTCAAAAAATATTATTTTCGTTAATAACACATAATATAGGTGATTGTATATTTAATCACATGTAATTGTATACTTAATCACATGTAATTGTATTAAAACATCACATGTGATTAAATATACAATCACATGTTATTGAACAATGATATCACATGTGATTAAATACCATACGTGATTATAAAATAATATTGTTTTTTAACGAAAAAATAATAACATAAAAATAATAAAAAAATTTAAAAATAAAAAAATAAAAAAATGAAATTTTTTTATTAGTGTCAAATGATCAAAATACTCATTCATGTATAAAATATGTGATTAATCTTGACCATTGAATATTATTGATCAATTGTTGAGATTTATATCTTAGAACTACATTAAAAATAAGGAATACCTTGAACATTTTACATGAGTCGTAATGTAAAATACTAGAGAATATAAATATATTAACTTTAGTTATTAAATAAGCAAGTTACAGCGAGATATTAATATGTAGAAGATATAATCCTTTCTTTTTACCTCGGCTTTGATTTATATGGTTTGTTTTTAAACAAAAATGTTTATGGATTTGACCTAGTTATATACGCTTATTATAACAGTATGCCTGACTCAGATTAAACCAAAACTTTAATTAACCTAGTGGTTTGTTCTAGGAGGTCCAAGAAAATTATAAAGTCTCAAGGAATAATTATTGGTCCTTGGATCATCATGATCAATGGCTCATATTAAATCACAAATTAAATGGGGTTTTTAGGCGGAGGGGTATGTTGGTCATTTTACCCAAGACTTAAACCTAACTTCTTCCTCACTTTTCATTCCCTACCTCTCGTCTGCTCTCTCCCTCCCTCCCTCTCTCTCTCTCTCTCTCACTAAAATCAATTGGAAACATTCATGATTCAACTCGTTTTCGCTGATTTCTACCGTCATTTTGCGAAGATCGTTAGTTTTACACTCCTACAACTTCGGTCTTCTTCTACATTCAACTTTTACGCGATTTACAATGGGCGATTCTCGTTTTTCTTCGAAAAAACCCTCTGATGAAAATATATGTAAGTTCAAACGTGATTTTGTTGTTATTATTATGTTTTTTTTACAGTTTGTGCACAAATAGATGTTCATTTATGGTTTTTTTGTATCCAGAACATTTCTAGGGTTTCTATATGATACTCCATCAATTTCATAACATTTTTGTTGATACTTTTCTCTTTATTTTGTTGTTTTCTACTAAAATAACAAGTTTATTGTTAAGTGCTTCAGCTTTCTATTGTTTATTAGTAAATCACATGTGATTTATCGAAATGTTAATAGCTCCCCTGTTTTTGAAAACCTCTGTTTCAAATCACATGTGATTTAGATATGTTTTATTCTAAAACAAATGTTTTTAGTTAATCACATGTGATTCTAAGTCTATTTCGTTTTAAATCATTTTTTTTTTGTGTTTAAACATATGTGCTTGTAATTTTGTTTTAAATCACATGTGATTTTGAAGTTATTATTTGTTTTTAAGTTGTAAATCACATGTGATTTTACTGTTTTTATAATAGATTTCAGCTTGTAGTGTTTTTTAGTTGTAAATCACATGTGATTTTACTGTTTTTATTATAGATTTCAGCTTTCTAGTGTTTTTTAGTTATAAATCGCATGTGATTTTATTGTATTCACATGTTATTTTCCGTTTATTATAATTTTGTTTACTCTGTTTTTAAATCACATGTGATTTTACAAATTTTATTATAGATTTTCAGCTTTCTAGTGTTTTTTAGTTGTAAATCACATGTGATTTTACTGTTTCACATGTTTTATTATTTTTATGTTTACTCTGTTTTTAAATCACATGTGACTGTTATTTATTATTTGATTATTATGTTATTTAAGTTCAATCACATGTGATTGTTCTAAGTATCTCACCTAATCACAGTCAAATAATTCATATCTTTCAATCACATATGATTAGTAAGCTAAATTACAGTTGTTTATGTGAGATTGTGAGTTCAATCACATGTGATTTCGGTTTAACTATCTCATATTGTTATTAGTTGTCATAACTTGCTTCTTTGTGTTTTATAGGTGGTGATGATGAATATCCAACTATGTTATCTAATTTGCCTGAGATACGAACTAATGTGAATACTGATGAGGTGTCAAAGAAGATCAAAATAAGGCTTAAAAGATCAATTAGCAATGTGATTGGGAACGGCATCACTAGTGATTTAATACTAAGTAACATGTTCTGTTTTTTGTGCAGTTGATGTTTACTTTCCAATTACTTGTGATTTTTATTAACAATCACATGTTATCGTTTCTATGTACATGTCACTGTTTTTGTGCACTTGATGTTTACTTTCCAATCACATGTGATTTTATTATGCATATAGACTCCTCTGTTTTATAATAAAAACTCTGTTTTACATAACAAAATCACATGTGATTTTTAATGAAATTAAAAGTGATATAATAAAATCACATGTGATTTAATACTTAAAAACAAGACTAATAAGTTAATTTGTGAATTACACATAAATATTTATAATGACAAAATAGTCATCCAAAATAATAATCTACAACTAATAATTAATCATCATTAATTATTAAATAAAATGTAAGTTGAAATAATACACCATTTGATAGTACAAATACCCACTTATACCAAATACATAAAATTAATACTCTTCCTCTTCTCAAAAGTCAAATGGTTTTTGGCTTGTCTCTTTCTCCTGTCAAGACTCCATTTCTCATCCCCTAGACTTTCATATTTTGGTTATGAGCTCATTTTCTCATGCATGCATGCATTCCCAAAGTTGTTCAACTTTCCTCATTAAAACACCACCCACAAACTTCCTTCCCCTTCATTTCGGTCAATCACAAGACACATGACACAACACTACTTTTCCACTTTTCAAGTTAATCACCAAAATTGAAATTCCTTTTTGCTTTTTCTTTTCTTCTCAAACCAAGGTCATTGACCATCCAAATATGTTTGAAAATTCATCTTTTTAAGTCTTGAAAGACTTGTTACTTCTCTGCACACTCTCATCTTTCTAATTCTTGTAACATTTTACAATCACATGTGATTTGTAAAGCGAATCACTTGTGATTTGTTTCTTAACAACCTCCCCTGTTTTTAAGCAAATAAATCACATGTGATTCGCTCAGCAACCTCATCTCAACGCAGTCAACTAATGCATAGCACACAATCACATGTGATTTGTAAAGCGAATCACGTGTGATTTGTTTCTTAACAATCTCCCATGTTTTTAAGCAAATAAATCACATGTGATCGTAGAATCAAATCACATGTGATTTTGTTATGTAATAAACTCCTCTGTTTTTTTTTTCTTTCAAAAAAACACGTGTGTTTCGCTTATGAATCTCACCCGATCGAATTCAAACAAAGCACAGCTTACGATCACATGTGATTGCAAAAGTGAATCACATGTGATTTTGTTATGTAGTAAACTCCATTGATTTTACCTGAATCATAAATTATTTTTTACCTGAATCATCGATTTCTTTTTCTGATTCATTGCTATTGACAGATTTTGGATCTAGACTCATTGATAAGGTTGTATATTTTGATTTTGTGATTCAGATCTGCGTTTGATTACGGCGATTTTATCCAATCGCGATTTTGATTTCATGATTTCGTGATTCAGATCTGATCGAATTCAACAAAAACGTGATTAGTTGTTTGTGATTCAGTCGATTCGATGAATGCCGCCTTATAGATCGCCGGAAAGTGAGGAGATGTGATTCCGGTGTTCGTTTGGAAGATCGACGGAAGTGATGAAGATCGTCTGAAGTGAGGAAGACCTGATGCAGAAGTTTGTTTAATGCTTTCAAATGACAATAATACCCCTCCATGTATAATTTTTGAATTGATCTTGAGCATTGATTAGATCTGATCTGATGGCTGTGGGTTGTCCCTTGAGACTTTATAATTTTAGTGGACTTCCCTGAACGCAACTCCAATTAACCTACTAATAATTTAGCAAGTTAAATTAGAGAAAAAAGTTAAATAAGCAAGTTATTAACCTAATAATAGATATTTGAATGAAGATATTGATTTGTCTTTTATTTATAACACAAAGTAAAATTAGAGAAAGACAAAAGCAAAGAAAAAAAGGAAAAAATAAAATTCAGCTCCAAGGATTCGAACCTTGGTGACCACGAGAGCAATTATGAGAAACCAGCATACTAGACATCTGTTAGGCCTACAAATTATAGTTGAACAACCAACAATTTGTTAGAATTTGTACTGAATTTTGAATGCTTGGAATCTCTGAAGTCGTGTAGTTACTTTCAGATCAAAGTATTTCGAAGGTACATTCGAAATCTTCAATCGGATAAAATTAGAGAGATCTCAAGAACAGAGAATGTGAAAATTGTATGAATTCGTACCAGAGAAAAATGATGACCAAATTGATTATCATGCCTATTTCAAAAAACAGACAATAAACTGCAATTGGTAGTTCTAACTTCTTAAAACCGTCCAAAACTGCCAAAGATGGGTCGGATCCGGGTCAGATTTTTCGGGTCGAATAAACCGAGTTTTTATTTCGAACTCGATTTTTCTGCACATTTTTTATGTAGGAATATTAACCTAAATACAAAATTTCGACCCCGGCCAGGGCCTCTGCCCCTTGGACCCCGCAAGGGGCGTTGCCTCCGGACCCCCGTTGAGTCAGTGTACTTTAATCAGAATAAATTTAAACAAGCGTGCACTCCGCACCATCCTTACTTGTTCAATATTTATTAAGATTACATTTGGTCAATAAGTTTATCCCGTTACACTTAAATAATATTGGTGATACAAATCACCAACACAATTGTATACCAAACATATGAAACATAGACTCAACTCTCAATGCTTATAATTTAGTGGTATTAATATTTGGCGTTAGTCATAATTTAAAGTTATAAGTTCAAGTCCTGCTGATAGATTAGGAACCAAAACATGGTCCTAACATCAAGAGGTACAATTCCCAGGTTACCTGTTTAGCAGGAAAAAGCTTAATTGGACCAAATTGTGATAGAAGTTATCACGATGTGAGAGCGACCAAAACCCAACTAATGTAAGAAGTTTTATCAACCTGATAAGACAGTATAGTTTTATCAACTAAGATGATTATTTAGGCTACATGATTATTTGACGTGTATGTCAATGAATGCGTCTTGATCGATGTAGTGCGAAAAGTGGGAGGTAATTCGTACAAAACTAAAACTGATTTGTACACAACGAGCATTTTTTAATTTAACAATTTAACAAACGTTTTTAGAAAATGTTACAGAAGACTAAATTTTTTTATTTTTTAACATCAATTGTCATTTATTATATGATTAGTTTTCACTGTCAGTTTATCGACAAATTTACTAGATGGAATAGCAATAAAAAGTAAATTATAAAAAAGTTTGAAGTTAGAAGTTAGAACCGCTCTGCTAACTGTGGAAATTGTTGTAGCAACCATGTCACGCCTCTAATGGCAACCTGCATACACCCATTGAAAAAAAAAAACATGTATCATGAAAATATATCAAACCATAAGTTTACTTTATTATTCATTATATGTTAGGTGTGGAAAATTACCCAAAAGTTCATTCAAATACATGTAACCTCGGAAATCATTCTATTAAAAAATATTATTGTTTTTATACTACTGTTTTTATAACCATATCAACTTGCAAAATTCAAAAACAAATGGACAAGAAAGTGGTGACGGGTCAACACAACCCAACCCGAGTGTTTTGACCCGTATTAAAAAATCAATTGTTTCGATATGTTACCCAACCTGTCTGACCCGTCCATTTTGCCAACTGAACAAATGGGATAGCAACCTAATTTAAAGCACATATAACTCCACAACCTACTCGTAATTTGTACAGAATGTGAAGCAGTTGCATTGTATAAAGTATATAAATTCAAAGTATTAAATATAATAAGTAACTGAAATGACGAACCAAAGCAAAATCTCCAGGCTTAGCTGCAGGCTCCACAATGTCTCTACCATAACTGTTTTTAAATGACAAAAAAGATAAGTACAAACAACGACTCACGAAAAAAACTACAGGGAAAATGGTGATCCAAAATTTTATATCAATTGAGGAGTAAATAAGCTGTCACTTACATTATTTTCCGCCGTCCGTCCAGAACCTGTAATCGATAAAAACTGCATCCTTTGCTAAATGGAAAAGGCTTTCCCTTCCATTCTGCAATTATTTATACTGTCAATAACTTCAAATGAATCTAAAATGGAAGTTAATAGTTAATACAGTTAAAAATAAATAATTAGATATTTACCTCAAGAGACAAAATCATAAGTTCACAACACCACACAATAGACAGTATGGTTTGGAAATATACTATATACATATATATGTCTGTGATCTTTTAATCCATATGCACAGTAAGATTATACGCACAATCAGCATAGATAGATGGATTTAGTTTTTTAATATACCTAAGTGCCATGTCACTCCAACAGCTGAAGTATCTTCACCAGATATATCATCAATAGCAACTGTAGATCTTGACTGATAGTATAAATAAACTTCTCAAAAAATTCTAGTATATCCTGCAAAGTTAACAATTCATTTAACAGCTTTGTAATTATGAAATGATAAAGCTAACTTTTATTCCAGTACATAATAATTCATCTATAACTGAAACATCTTTGTTTTTCCTTTCTTCCTAATAAAACAGTTTAGCATACTAATAGTAATTTGATATGAAGTTTGCTACAAATGCTGTAGGACCCGACCTCATATGCACCAAAGAATGAGTGATATAAAGTACAAGGAATGAAGCATGTTTTACAACTTCACAAAGCAACACATATATGTAAAGAAGAAGAACGTGCATTGTGGGAAATATATACATCAGATTCCATTATAATAGAAAATGATAAACAAGAAAGAAAACCCACACTTTATTAAACGGATTTCTACTCCTATATTTATACAAGAAAAATGCATAAAAAGAAACTAACTATTCTCCTACTTTTAAGCCATATCACCACCTAATCCTAGCTAAATTTAAGCCACGTTTATTACTTGATACTTGACTCTTTCAAGGTTACAAACCATAACCCATGGGTAATACCCGGTTAATCCAACAAATGCAACCATAAGTATATATCAAAGTCAAAATCCATTGCAGAATTTAAGTAGCGAAGCGTAAAATTAACCTAAAAAAGGTTCAAATTCGGAGTTTAGGTGAGATTCTACCTTACGACCGACAAAAGGCTGGGGAAAAACAAGGTCCTCGTAAACGCAATCCTCTGCGATGAGATCCACTACCGTCGGAAGATCGCGTGAGTTTATTCCGTCATAGAACCTTCTAACAACTTCCGAAGCCGAATCTGACGAATAAGAAACACCAGATACACCATCTTCAGAAATTGTCGATGAGAGTACTGGATTGCTGTCTGCTTGGTTACTCCACAGTGAAAATCGATCAATATTTCTAATCGTTTTACTTATTCTGCTTCCAGTTATCAAGTAACTAAGAGTAGAAGATGATGATAATGAGGGGAATTGAGTAATCAAGTCCGTCGTTGTTGTTGCGGGAAACGATATCATGATGCTCGACATTGCCGCCATTTTTGGAGCTCGAATTTGCTCAGAGAAATTTGATAAACTGTAGGTGACATTTTTTTTATTTTTAATTTCCGTTTGGTGGTGTGGACCGTGGAGTGAGATAGCGAAAAGTATAGCAGAAAAATGAAAGGTGGTATTAGTGCCAAGACGATTACTATTTTTCAAGGAAACAACAATCGTCCCAAAAAGATAAAATGGAAATGTTAATAAGTACCTTAAGGACAATGGTTAAGAAATTTATTTGCCTTGAATTAACTGTAAACTAGCTAATAAAAAATCACCCTCATGCATTTAATTAACCAACTTTAATTAATTATGCTTTCTTTGTTAGGGAGTGCTTTTGATATTTTATTAAGTGTTTATTGAATTATTAGTTTCTTAGAGTCAAAATCAAGAAAAAAAGTCAATCTTAATTTTGAATTCTTAAAAAGTCAATAAATATTTTTTAAAAACTTATCGAAATGTGCTCTAACTCAACTTCATATATTGTTAGTTCTAATACCCCGAGGTTTTTTTTTTTTTTTTTTTTTTTTTTTTTTTTTTTTTAATATTTAGCTTAGAGCATCAATAATGCATTTTTCGCTATAGCTCCGTCGAGACTTGAGCCTTAAGCATGTCAATGGTACAAAATTTGGATGTAAGGCATAACATATTCTAAAGTCCAACTTGGCTCGTTTGTCTAACATCATGACATAAGTAAGCAATTAGTATTATATCAGTACAAAACTAGCAGATCCTTTACCCATGAAAAGAAGCATCTAAGCATACTCTTCATATTTCAACAAAGAATCATTATATGATGAAAATAGACTAGTTGACACATTTACCCATTAGACGTATTAAAGATCAGTCATATAGGCTAAATATATATATAGTTTACCAAAAATACGACTGCTCTATTTGCTGTTAGTTACCAATCGAAAAAGAAACTTCAGCATAATAACGAGGATGTTTGGATGTACATCTCCAAAGTGATTATAAGATGACTAAAAAGCAAAATCAAATAAACATCCTCGATTAACTTATTGCAGTATCAAAAAAAGTAACCGCCAATTAGTTCACAAGTACAAAATTTTAACAAAAGAAGAAAAAAAAAAACAAAAAAATACATTGCAGCATTCTTATTCAATTCTAAAATTAGAATACTTCTTTTGTAAATCTCGAGCTAAATCTTTACCACCAGTGTGCCTAAGCACATTAACCGTTTTCGAATAATACGAAAAATCGGGCTTTAAACCTTTCTCCATCATTTCATTAAAAATCATTCTAGCACCATCAATATTCCCTTTTCGTTGATGCATTCTAGCAAGCAAGCTATACATTTTATTAATAGCAAGCATTTTCTTCATTTCCAAATCATGCACATATTCATAAGCCTCATTATATTTTCCAACATTACAATAACCTTTCACAAGAGCACAATGAGTTGAAATTCTAGCAGGATGACCGGTTTGCATTAACCTTTTCAAACTCTCGTTTGCAAATTCCATCCTACCAAGTTTACATGAACTCGAAATAAAGATTTCAAACGTTATTGAATCTGGATCAACCCCTAATTTCATTTCTTCAAGCAAATTTAGGGCTTCAGGAAGCTTATCAATTTTGCATAAACTACCTAAAATGTAATTGTATATTTTACTATCGGGTTCACAACCTGCTATGCGCATTTCATCAAGTAAATCATACGCTTCATCTAAATGTCGCTTTTTACATTTTTCACGAACTAAAATCGCATAGTAATTCAATCTTTTTTCAGTAATTTCAATTACCAGTTTTGCTAATTCGAAAGAGTCGATAACGCAAAGCATATTAATCAATGCGAAAACGCCAGAATTATAAACCGAACCCCCAATTTCACCCAAAACCCGAATTATTTTTTCAATAGATTTTACAGCATGAGCTTTACTTGAATCGAGTATGGGTAAAAACAGAAATGCTTTATCATTAAGGCAAATTTCTTCGTGTTTAAACCGCTTTAACAACGATTTCATTGTGTCGTAATCATCTAACCAACCGCAGTTATCAATTGCTAGACTACAAACGTCACCATTGCGGTAAAGATCCCGATTATTATCACGAACCCAATCGAAAAATTGCAAAGAGAATACCTTTTCGAAGCTCAAAACCCTAAGAATCTCGCAAACAGATGCCTTGGAGAGTTTTATCTCCATTAAATCTAACTTAGAGATGCAACTGCCGTTACTACTCTTAATGACATCAATCAATTGAGAAATCAAATTGGGGGAAATAATTGGTGATTTAGGGTTAGCTATAGTTCTGTTTCCTGCAGCATTTTGATCGGAAATTGGTCTGTTAGCATACGAGGTAATGGAAAAACATCGATGATTGCGAAATGGATACTTGGTGTAGAAGGTGGATGTGTGGATTGAGGATAATAGAGATGAGGTAGTTGATAAAATTAGTGAATTAGGATTAGGGTTTTTATTGGAAATAGGGTTTAAGATGAACCTGATGATTAGCAGCTTCTTCCGGGACATGTTAATTGTCGTCATCATCATGTATTAGTAGCTGATTTCATATCATTTCTCAGTTATTTGATATATGCTGCTACAAACGCCATTTGAGCATAACGGCACAAGGGAAGGGGTTCTCTTCGAACCAGAGCCACTTTCCCTCATGATTGTATTTATATTTTTATTTGTTGGTAATCACCTTTTTAAAAAATAAAAATGTTTTGTGTATCTAGTTAAATAAGTATACAAGGTCAAATAATAAATGAATTAATCTTGTTTTTAGGCATGTATTACATCGCAAAAACTTATTACACATATTACTCATAATTTATGTTTTATTGTATTGAACAATTTACTTAAAAAATATACAATACGGTTAGAGGAAGTACTTTTTCTAATGTACATATCATATCATTTACGAAGTATAAAAAATTACGCAATCGAGTAAAATATTAAAATGTCACTTTCTATGACCTTTATATTTAGCACTAAAATTAGTTATTAACAAAGTAGCGTACAAGTTTGAAAACCATTTTGCAGATATATGCATGTTCGAAAAAACATACATATTCTGAACCATATATTTCTAATTTTGATTTATATTAGGATGTCATAATTTTAAACATATAAACTGTTTAAGCTTTCATATATCTATACACGCGAAACATCTCTACTATATTATAAAGCATTTACCATTTCCATAATTAGCAAGGCTGAAAATTCAGCCAACACACTTGCTAATTATAGAAAGTAGTGTTTTTACTTAAAAAATAGAGAAACCATGTTTCGAGCCTGCGACCTTCGGGTTACATGACTGCGCACAAACCAAATGATCTACAGTTCCACACGTTATAATTCCTAAACATTTCTTTAATAAAATAAGAGGTCAGGCATGTGCGCTTCGGCCAGGCACAAGAATAAAGTAATGGGCATCTGGCCCTTCAATAAATTAATGGGCATGTGCGCCTCCTCGATTGAAAGGATCGACCATTGGACATATCGATGTCTCCTCGGTTCAATTCCGTCCCTTCAATTCCTTCATTCCCCTAGAAGCCTCCTCGATTCTGCATCGATTGCTTCAACCATGAGTAACTTTATGAAAATGCCTCCTCGAATTCTTAAAGCTTTCACAAATCATCACCCTATACATACAGTACATCGACGACGCGGAAATTCCAAGCTAACGTTATCCGTTTAGATTCAAAATCTCCAGCAAATGCCTCCGTCGTCGGTCCTCCGCCACCACCACCTTCTCCGGCCAATTTTACTACACGTTTGTTAAATTCCGATTTCTCCTTCTTTTTGTCTTTTTTTTTTGTGGCGATCGTGTCCTAAATTCCTAATTAGGGTTCCTTTGTATGCGGTGGTTTATTCGAAATTTGAGCACCTAACAAGTAACTAATCCATATTAATTTTCAATAAAAAATAACATATTACATGTTTTGTGGGGTGCTTGGATTGGAATTAAAGGATTTAATGCTTTTTTATGTTGTCTGGTGTTTAAATAGGAGGATGCATTTCAATTAGTTGGTGTCTCAATGGTTAGGAGTGCAATTACAGGTTACAAGTTACATGTTACATCATATTGAACTTGAGTACTTGAGTTAAGAGTCCATCGAAACCTATTTCATGTTCTCCAGATTCACATTCAGTTTTACATCACAGACCTATTATATGTCAATAAACAGGAACAGGTATTTGTTTACTACCAACGAAATACAATTTTAATATAATTTTGTTTTTCTCATTATAATCTTTTTTAATTGTAGGCTAGCCTTATAAACGACTTGTATGGTAATCAAATTGGAGAACTCTATCATATTCATCCCTACCATATGATTGAATTTGTGGTAGATGATTTTTATCGGTTGGTATATATTCCATTCATTTTCATGATAATAAATGTTATGATTTTAATAAATAAATAATACAAATTCCTTGTTTTTCAGCAAAGTGACAGTTAGTCTTAGATATGCATATCTATTGTTTATACTTCCAACTGGTATCAGTGTTGTTGCATGGCCTATGGACCGATAGTAATGACTAATGATTATTAACCAAATATCATCAACTATACATTGATAAAACAATTGTTGTTGCTGGCTTAAAAACTTGTATTCAGAGTAAAAAATCGCACATTTAATGACTGAATCTATATCTACACTATCTATAATGTATTTAACATACTAATATGTTTTTTATTTCATTTATTCATTTATTTTATTTAACATACATGTTTTGTGCTTCTTTCAGACCGCTATTAAACTTGATTATTGCCTTAAAGGAGTTCACACCACGTGCAAGATATTATTCATTTGTGGAATGCATGTCTACTAGAGTATTGCGTCATACTTCAAAATTTAGTGTGTTTGTTTAAAATCCATTTATGTTTTACAAAAAGGCTGTGAGTTGACTGTGTGATTTTTAGCATACTTCAAAATTTAGTGTGTTTGTTTAAAATCTTTTTATGTTTTACAAAAAGAGCTGTGAGTTAACTATGTGATTTTTAGCATACTTCAAAATTTAGTGTTAATTCTGAATCTTATGAAGCCATGTTAATAATGATTCATTGAAAATCAGTTTTTAATGGATGGCAGTGAAGCCATGTGAATTATGCTGAGTGTCATCAGAAACATAAGTTAAAATTTACATCTTTTTAAAATACAAAGATTTAGTAATCCATGAATCTTATGAATATACAAAATTAGACCTACATATAGTTTATAGAATTGTTTTGACTTTTTTACAAGATCTATATTTCAATAGAGGTAGCACAAAGCAATCTTTTGCATCTTTATGGTTACCATTTTTTATTTCTTATGGTTGGACTTTTAAATTGTTTTATGTTACTATAAGGTGGGACTTTCAGCCGGTAGCATGAAAAACAAAACTCTTGATAGGAAGATCTATTTCGACTTGTTTATTTCGGTAATCAAAAAAGAAACAGGTCAAATATAAAATTTGAGGTGCATCAAAAATGTAACCTATAAGTTTTTTTGTTATGAGTACAAATTCTAGGCGAAGCATTTGTCCTCCATATAGATATCAAAGATATTTGACTAAGATGAGTTTATAGATATTTTGATTCTTATGCATCCATCATTTTGTTAGAGTATGCTTTTTGCTTTAAGAGTTTGGCATTTTGGTCAATATATGCACGTAGTATATTTTTAATGTTGACGGTATGATCCGTTTGAGATGATACTCATTTGACCCGTTTCCATTAAGACACTTATGACCCGCTTCTTTTTTAATAACGAGTAACATTGAAATTCATGATTCGTTGTATGGAATGGTTTGTGTTTATCCTAATTTAAATTAACATTTGTTTGTAGAGTTATTGTTTGAAAAAATATGTACGACAACATTTCTTCACCGTAAAATATTGTTACGTGGTACCCGCCGCCGCATTGCGCGGGTACCAGCTAGTATTTCTATAAATTCATTCACTTCGATTTACTACCACTATATCAATTTTAAAACGAGTTGTTAGAAATCCACTCACTTAACACATTCGGCATCCTTATATAGTTCCACGTACCTAGAATAAATGTTCAATGCGTGCACGAGTTACGGGTTCAAGTCATCAACTGAAAACTCTTGGATTCATGTCGCATCTGAACACATATACAAGATAATATCTTGTATAGTTATGTAAGTATTTTATGTCGAAAAGAAAATTTAAACTTGTTAAAATCAAATAAAACCCCTTATGGACTTGAGGTGACAAATTAATACACAACTTGCCCAAAAAGAAATCAAAATGGAATATGTATCATTGGCTTTTGGTAAGTTAGAACACGTAGAAGGTGGGAAAAGCGCCTATTCCAACAACCAATCAGAATTGAACACGTGGTACAACTGTTTGCTCGCTGCCCGTTCAATTTACGCTGGCTATACCACATATTCAACTTGACTCCTTCCCTTATTAATTCTCTGTCAGTACATAAAACCACCTTCGTTCGTGTCTAATTTATAAAAACCCTCAATCGCTTTTCCATTTCTCTCTCTTTACACCTTTGCGATATCTCTCTAGCCGGCGATTCGATCCACATACACCGATGGCGTCTTTTGCGGAGGCTCCTGCCGGAAACACCGCCGGCGGTGAGAAGATCTTCAAGATGAAATGCGCTCAATGTCACACCGTTGAGAAAGGCGCTGGCCACAAACAAGGTCTTCTATCCTTCTTTCTCTTTGCTATTAGATCTGACGATTATTTGAATTAATTTGTGTGTTCCGGTGCATGTTAATGTTTTTCTGTTCACGCAATAGGTCGGTGTTATTCGTCTAGAATTATTATGATTTGCTATCGTTTCATTTAGATCTGATAGTGAATTTATGGTATGTGTTTTTTTGTTTGCGGTCCGGTCTCCTCTATTTGTAATCCGGTTTATGCGATGATTCCGATATGATTTGCAATTTCTGTTTGAAAGGAAAAGGTTATGTGTATTCGTTAATATTCAGTTACAACAAAATTATAAAACATTGATGATGATGGATGTGTGTCAATATCTGGTGGCGGATCTAAGGTTATTTGAAGGGAGATGATTTTGAATTGAACTATTAAAGAAGAAATATATTATTTGATAACTTTTGAATGTAATAAGTTGACAAATCATTGATTTCAGGCAACACAGATCCTCAACGATTGATCATATAATTGTCAACATTACAAAGTTTATCAAAACGTTTTAAACCTTAATAAGTTTTTTTACCTAATGTTTTTCAGTTGTTCAAATATTAACTTATTAATTTGGTAATCAACTCAAAGATTTCAGAGTCTAAAAGCAATCTAAATTATAGCTACACAGAGTTTTGTGCTATTGATTTTATGGTTAGTTAATTTGTAACATAACTGACAGGCTCATAGGCATGCCTAATTATATGTCTAACCCATTTAATGCTTGACCACATGACTTGTGCATTTTTCTCTCCTCTCATTTATAAATATGATTTTGCCATGTGTCTTAATTATCCTTGTTAGGCATATAATTAGGCATTCCTGTCATAGATCGACTTCAAAATATGACTAGTTTGTTTTAAACATTTTAATTATATATACTGTTGCCATTTTTATTTATAAGTTAATTTGAAACTGGTGTTTACGCAGGACCCAATCTTAATGGACTATTTGGAAGGCAGTCTGGAACCACTCCTGGATACTCCTATTCTGCTGCTAACAAGAGCAAGGCTGTTACATGGGAGGAAAACACCTTGTATGACTACCTTCTCAACCCCAAGAAGGTATCAAATTTTGACTACTTTTGCTGATTTTTATGATATATTAAACCTTTTAAAGCGTTAATGGAAGTATACGTGCTTACGCTGTTTTAATCCAAAATTAGGGTCTGATTGCTTGTTCTCTTTAGCTTATTGCTAATTTGGTATTATATTTGTGTTATGATATGCAGTACATCCCTGGAACAAAGATGGTTTTCCCAGGACTGAAAAAGCCACAGGAACGTGCAGATCTCATTGCATACCTCAAGGAATCGACAGCGTAATCTATGATTACGTTTAACAACACACCATTTTGAACTTCTTTTTTTAATGATTACTTTAAGTGATAAATTTGGATTATTTTTTCTTTTAATAAGGGGAGAACATTCATCATATTTCTTTTGCTCCTTAAATTTTGAGCACTGGTTTTATTCAATTGGCAAGAGTTTGCCTTATTCATCATAGACCGAAATTGCAATGCAGATGAATGAATGCTTTTGAAGTAATTTTGTTTTATGCATTCATCATCGTTCTATATGTTTGTTAAATAAGCGTGGCTGTCATCTTCCCCCCACATTATGTTCTTGGTTAACATGTTTCTATAATTAAGTAATTATCGATCTGGTATATACATTTCAAATCTGTCTGAATAAAGGAAATGTGTCATATGAGTTAAAAGTAGTCTGCTTGTGGAACAATCATGAAACAATTTGGTAAATTGTTCTTGTTTTTATTTCAAACTACGAGTCAGAAGTTGCTTATGGACAGTTGCAGATATTATTTACCCTCTGCGTTCAAGGTTTGACAAAATATCATAAAGCTTCAATCATGTCTGGGGATGGATTAGGCACGTGCAAAGTAGATTGAGAACTGACTGGAATTGTCAAGTTGTATTAATAGGATCGGATCAAACTGAGCTATATCGATTCATTTTTCGGTTCTAATTTTCATGCAAAATAGGTTCCCGGTCCCGTTCTGAGAGGTTTGGTTCAGTCCATAACTGAATAAAAGTGCTATTGGTATAGCCCGTTCAAGTCGGTTTTAATTTATTATCAAGCAACCTATATAAAAGTGCTTAAAAGTTATCTAAGATTTAGTTTAGGGAGCAAATAAATCAACGTAAAAATTTACGAGCTTGTATAAGATTACGAGTCAAACATTTTAAACTAAAAGAAAATAAGATAATATAAAACTTACATATCAAATCAATGTGTCTTAATGCTAAAGGTGTTAGACCTCTCCCAACAGTGACGCGTCACTAAACACATCCCTATCGACGGGTTACTGACGAGGTCGTGCCAACAGCAAAACATCACTAAATCATCCCACTTTAAAAAATATTAAAATATTACATTTAACCCCCTCCCCCACACACAGCAGCCACGACAACCCCCCCCCCCCCCCCCCCCCCCCTCTCACGTCGCCCACACGACGCATTTCTAGTGACGCCTGGCGCGGTGCCAATGGTGGTCAAGCACTGATGTGCTTTGACGGGAAGCCCACGACGTGGATTGGCATGAACCTTATAGATTTTTTTTGAGCAAAGTGTTTATAGATTCAAAATGCTAATTTATATGTCAAGATATATTATTTTGGTCAGTAAACGGTTAATCCATGGATGAAATTTTTTCATCCGAATCTGATATACCTTTTGCAAAAGGTATAGTATAATTCATTTATATAACCAATTGAAATATCATCATTTATCTATATGCACAAAGAGGTTTTTAATGGCCACGTCGATGACCAGCTTGTAAGGCCCAGTTGAGAATTGCCATCTGCCCTTGGATTATTGCCCACGATGACCGCTTTGCCCACGTCAGCTCCTTCAAAACTGCCCCCATCACCGCCTTCTCGATCACCTGCTTCGTATCCTCCGATTACAAAATTGCCCACGACACAACATCTAAAGTCATGTCCTTCATCTTCATGTTCTCAAGTTGATTCTTCTATTCTTCAAATTAGGGCTTGAGCAGGAAATCCGTGGTATTTAGCACAGAGCAAGCAATCGCGAATTACTTTTAAATTCAGAAATCAAAGGATTTCCGTCCGTGCTTTCGTGCTCGTTCTTCTAACGACGACAAAGGTATCTCTATTTTCTTATTTCTCAACTTTGCCCTAGGGTTTATTTGGATTTCAAGTTGAAATTGATCAACTCATATCGAAATTGATAAAACTTATAACCTAATTTACCTTAGATATGTGTCATTAGGTAGGAGTTTTGATAGATTAACTGTAACATTAGGAATTACAAATATTGTAATTAGAATATGGTGATTTGATTGTGATTTAGTTGAGTCTAACAAATTTTGTGCTATTAGTATTGGAAAAACGTTGTTGAAAAGAAGTGAAATAGTAAAAGGTTAAGTTTTATCAAGTTTATGGTGCTTCAAACAGATTAATGAGTTTGACAGTGAACATTTTGTTTTTAAAAATGATTTTATTCTTTTGTTATCTTTTGTATATTTGTGTAGATAATGATGATTCAACTGTTGAAACTGGTGAATTTGAGAGTGATTTAGACTTCCTTTCTAACGTAACACGAACAGAAAGACCAAAAATCCTCAAATTTGGTCATGGTCACGATTCTAAATATTGGGATGGAAATGACAGAAGACGAGATCAGATCACAAGGTAACTGGTTTATATAATGAAGCAAGACGCAATGATTTAAAGTTTATTAAAAAAAATATGAAGCATCTTCAAAAGGTGTTTCAGGATTTACAAATGAATCAAAATATTATGAAGAAGATGATTTAGATGATGAGTACAATGATAAGATTGATATGCATGCTGTTCAACTTGAAGATTATAATACGGTACAGGAAATGATCTTAAATATGATGTTAAAATATCTGAAAGTGTAAACTGTGTAAATCCAGTTTTTGTGTATATCCATGTTGATCTTTCCTTATTCTTCAAATTAGGGCTACGATTAATGATCAGTATATAAGAAAATCAGTTTTACTTAGCACAGAGATTGATTCACGAAAATTTTACTCGAATCAAGATAACAATTGATTCAGAAACGATGAAGAAATCAGGTACCATAAATTTGACGATTTTTATGATGTCTAGATTTGATTAGGTGTGCAGATACTAGATGCCTTAATTTTAATTGATTGACTCTTATTTACTTATTTGCAATCGCACCACTATTCCCGAAGATCCACTGGTCCTTGTGGATTTACGTTGTATATTTATGCTACTTTTACTAACTACATTGTTTTGAATATTCACTCATTTTTTTTACTAAACTAATTAGGCATGAAAGCATTTAATTCATTTCTTCTTTTAACTCTTTATTTCATTTATGCAAATAATTAGAATCTTAATCGTGACATTGTGTTATGGATTGGATATAAATTGCAGGGGTAACGATGCCACAACTCCAAAATGGTGCACAGAGATCAAAACGGTTCGGTGCTATTAAGACTGCCACTCAATTCATTGACGAAACAGAAAACGTTGTTGCACCAATTCGAAACAGAAGAAAAACAAGAGGCGGTGGTGGTGCAAGTGTAGTGAAACAAATGGCTACACCAGGGAGGGTAGGTTGATTGAGTTGGACCAAGAACACCGTATGAGATTGTTCCTGAACCTGTTAATAGACTAGATATAATTTCTGATAAAGATATTGTAATGGAAGGTGGAAGTGGTGATAAAATTAAGGGAGTTGAAGAAGGAAATGCGGCTCCCATGCATGAGAGGTATTTTTTTTTAATTTGAGATTATATACACATATGTTATTTTGCGTTATTTTTATTGTATAAACTTTTAGTTTTAGGTAATTATGAGTAGTTAGAACTTAGAATCAAATAACGTTATGTTTTTAGGTGTTAGTTTTGATTGTTTTTGTTATGAACGGGTTGGGTTATTTTTATCTTTGATGGGTCAAACGATTACATTAAATATAGGAAACTTAAAATGAAACGGGTCAGATGGGCAAAGTATTTGACAATGTATTGTTACTTCATGGAACTTCCTAAATTATTTAATTACAAAAATTTAGATTACGGTTGAAATAGTATTATTTTCGTTGTCGTATATGACACTCTAATTCATTTACATAACTAGATTTTAGTAGCTTATCATGAGACCAGTCATGCAATTTGTGCATAAGTAATCGCTTAACGTAATGACACTATCAAAATGTTCATGATTTGGTCTGAGTTTTGACTTTTTTGTTATTAGTTATTACTATATTGTTATTAAAGTTATCTTCGTAATTTAATTAACTGTAACCAGGTTATCATTCATGTTTGATATGGGCCCGAGTTCAGCTTCTATCGGGTAAGTAAGATCATTTTGAGTGTCTATAACTAACTGGTATTGGGAATACTAGAACGGGTCATGGAACTGAGTTTGCTTCTTCAATTGACTTTTAATTTGAAAAGGTTGTTGCTGCTGAAAATGAGCAGGTCGCTGAGATCATAGTGCTTTCACGTAATGAGTTTTGAGATTGAAATCAATTATTTGTGATTGATCAGCCGAAGGTTTTATGTTTGACATCTGTTGACTGTTGAACAACTTTGCCATCATATAAATGTGTCTTATGTAATGCATGCAAGCTTACTGACTTCATATTCTGATTATTCATCATTCAAGTAGAAGAAAGTGTAGGGACATTGTTGATTAAAAATATCCAGATGTACTATTATTCCCATAACCATCACATGCGGATTATGATAAACTAACAAAATTACATACATATATATATAATACATATATGTGTAAGTATATATATACATGTGGTGCGAGTACCTCGTGACATTTGTTGATCAAACTGTAATAGTATTTCCATAATGAGAAGTTGTCATAGCTTTCTGAATTTCTTGAGTTATATAGGGTTTTGATAATGACAGCCCTAAATAAGAACGAATAATTGGAAGATTATTTTCATATTTTAGCCCATTTTAATTCCATTAGTCAAATTATGTTCCTTCTTTTTAACAATATTCAAACTCCTCCTCCAATCAGAATCAAGACCGATTCTTATTGACAGCCTTGAGGTCTGTCATTATCAAAACCCTATTTACATTGTTTTCCATAATTCCTAAATCATTATTCATCAATCTGTAAGCTTTCTGATGTAAACATCGACATTGTCTAGCCAAAATTAGTTCCACATGTGTATTCAGATTCATCTCCCCGAACCATAACTGTTAATTTTTATTGGGAAGAATTATGTGCCAACGATGCATTCAAATGTTTGAAGTTACAAATTGTAATTATCTTGTTAAGTTGACAGATACTTTATAAATTGGGATTTATTATTATTATTTTATTATTACATGTTTACATTAGAAACCAATTTGTTGTCTTTGTTAAGAAGCAGTTGTAGGGTCAATGTTTGATGACCCTTATGGTCATAATGGGTCAAACATGTATGTTTTCATTTCTGAAGTTGTGCTTATGTTTTATGTAGGTTGACCAACCAACATACAATTTACAATCTAATTTTCAAGTCACATTGCTTATACAAATATACCATTTGAAGTTCTTTCCCACATAAATCCGATTGCAAAGGTAATCTATGATGTACGTGTGAAACCTGCAAGACCACAGTTGGTGTTTCCACAAACCGTCAAACCTCCTTATTAGTTTTGTAATGTAACAGACATGAAAGTAAAGGTGTTTAGTTCAATAATCTCTTCTAGATGTGGCTCAATTAATGTCAAAATGTGTTGTGGTCAATACGTCTTTTCTTACGGTTCATTATTAGCATGCATTAAAGTTATCTTTTAAATTGATTTTGTTGGGCCGTGATAGACTACCTAGTATTGTATACATACAAATAAATCTTCTAAACACATGGGTCTTGAAACTAGTAACAATTAGGGGTATGCAAAACTCATGGACCGCTTATGTACAATGTGGTTTCTCATCCACAAAGTTTATCGGTTATCGGTCCAGTACAATACTCTGATAGATATACTCTTCATTTTAGTGAAAAAATGTCGTTTTAGCAAATAACTATACTTAAACACCTAGCCCAAAACATGTAAATGGTCGTTTATCGGTCCATTGGCACGGCACCAAATCCCATACTATATAGTCTGATTCTTGGTTTCAATATTTTAAGTTTTAGTTTAGTCAGTTCTGTAATATTGTAAGTTTATAACGTATTTAGAACAAGAAAAGTAAATTTTCTAGCTAAACTAAAATTAATGAAAAACTGATCCACAAACTTATTAAGAGACTTTTTAGCTTATTAGCTTAATAAGTTAAAATTACAAGTTTTTCTAGCTAATAAGCCCCTTAGGGTTTGTTTTTTTTTTTTTTACTCATTAAGTTCTGTATGGATAAAGCGTCTGTCTGGATAAATTATGTCTGTCTAGATAAATTAGTGTTGTTGTTTGTTTATTGTGCTGTCTGAATAATAAAATTTTACTATTTTTTTTCTCATACCTAATTATTTTTAATAAACTGTTCATATATATTTTTGAATTAGAATTTTAAATAATAAAAATACAAACATACGAATTACTTATTTAAAAAAATAAATAAAGTTGAAATGTGAAACAAATTTTTATTTAAAAAAATATAATGATACATTTTTTTCAACTACATATATATAAAAGTTATAATTATGTTAATATAAATTTGATAAATATAAAAAAAGAAAATAAAAGTTGTGACTTAATGGGGAGGATATCACCTCCATGACTTTTCCGATTAATTCATGCTTTATGGATAAAGTCATAAACAAACGGACTAACCATGACTTTTCATATTAAGTTATAAACAAACACCGCCTTGATATATTTTACCAAACATATGCCCTTAAAATCGATAAAATCGTCGCAATTTAGGGTTTTTGCGTGATAAAACCTACCATTGTTTTTCAGTCAACCCAAACTATTTTGCTCGTTTGCACTAGATTTCAGTCTTCGTCGAATTGCGGCTTCCAAATCCACCCTTCGGAGACATGGGGTTTTCGAAAGGGCAACTTCTTGAACGCTTACAGGTTCCATTTTTTCTGTTAATGTTTCTGCACAATTTTCTTGATTTATTTATCCATCCATCCTTCAATTTTAATTTTTATCGTTAATTGGTTGAGATTTGAACAAGTCGGGTTATAAAATCCACAAACTTGTTCAAGAAACGAAAAAACCACCATTATCAATCTGCCAATTAAATTAGACTCGAAACAAACAAAATTACATTATATTTCATCATAAAACAGTTGACATTAACGTGTTGCTCAATTTCAACATCAAATTCTGTGCTTCTTGGAACCGTGCTTTAAATTGAGGCTGTTTTTTCCATTGCTTTTGATCGTGATCTGATATTTAACATTGCAATTAGTTTGAATTAAAGTGCTGCTGGATCTTATATTGCTTTATGACATGCATCCTCTTAGAACTAATGTAATCATTGTATCCATCAGGCTCAAAAGATACAATTTTCACAGTATGAACATCCTGTAGTTATGACCGTTGAAGCCCAGGTAATAAAGATACAATACAAAACAATATGTGTTACATTGTTAATTTCGATTATACCATTTTGTTTTATTATTTCTCAAAGGCGAAGTATGTTGGACATATCAAAGGTGGATTGAGTAAAAACTTGTTCTTAAAGGTAATGTTTATAAATATTTTGTGATGCAGTTATGTTACCTCAATGTTCAATTTAATGCATTAATCTTTCTATTTCTTATGTTTAGGATAAGAAGCACAGGCTTTACATCGTTTCGGCCTTAGCTGATACTAAAGTAGATTTGAAAGGTTAGTTTGTTCTCCAATATTTGACTATATTAGTTTAAGTGTTTGTATAGTAGTAAAAAGTCTGAAATACCCTCACATAATGACAATATGGTTGGCCAGTTTTATCTCAAAGGCTTGGCCTTGGAAAAGGAGGGTTGAGAATGGCGCCAGAAGAAGCAGTTACAGAAATACTTCAGGTTTTTTTATTTCATTTTAAGAAACAGAATTATATATATTAATTTAGGTTATATTACATAATTGCATTTGTACGACTGCCGACTTGTTCTGACATTTTTTTATAAATAAATTTTAAAGGGGCCTTTAGGTTGTGTTACTCCATTTGCACTTGTGAATGAATCAGCTCAGTATGTTCACTGCACTCTTTTACTCTGTTAATAAGAATTATTATTTTATTAAAAATTTCATTACTGAATTAATTAATCTTTGTTAATTTCATTTGCGAAGGCATGTTTCCTTGTTGTTAGATCAAGGTTTTAAAACTCAGGAATGTTGCTTCTTCCATCCACTTTCAAATGATACAACAATCGGTAACTGCAAATATTTATGATTAATTTTTAAACTTTATCCATTTAACTGCTTTTTTCTTTTAATTTTTTTTTTATCTTTCTGGTTCCAGCGCTTCGCGTACAGGATCTTGACACGTTTCTCAAGTCAGTAGGAAGAATGGTCGCCTATGTTGATCTTGAGGTAACAAAAGATTATATTTTAATATTAATAGTATTAATAATTTACTAATTTTGGTTAATTTCCTCTAGGCAAATCCACCAGTAGGGAAAGATCAACCTCCCGATTTAGCTGGTTTGGTTCCATCTGATACAAAGAGTACACATATACCTGATGTTGTTGAGAAAACAGCTTCTTTAAAGATTGATGGGGGTATAAATGGAAAACCAGTTTCTGTTACAGGTACAAAAGATTTCATTTTTCTTTTAGTTTTTTGTCTGTCTGTATGACATATTTGTAGTTGCCAACTTGCCACGTCAGCAATCTATTGACTATGTTAACTTGTAGCTTTTAATTTGATTAATATAGCCAAATCATCAAAGGTTTCCAGTGGTCCAAAGAAGGAGAAATTGGGTAATACGGGAAACTCTTCAATTTCTTTTGCTGATGCTGAAAAGTTTGTTGAAGAAATATTAGAGAAAGCATCAGCCCTTGTTCTTTCAGAGGTAAGTTAGTTGGATTAATACTAAAAACTGTGTTTAGGGATTAATCTAATCTTGAGATCTGAATGATTCAGATCAAAGAGGAAAACGTTAAGCAGCATGGAGACCAGCTTGGTGCTGTTGTAGCCACTAGTATGAAGAAAAATCTTAGCTTGGAGTTCAAAAGCTTAGCTGTCAGTCTTTCTTCTCTAATTTTCATTTTCATGCCTATATATATGTGTGTGTGGAGTCCGTAAATGTAATTTAATATAGGCCAAAATACATTTTAGTACCCTGAACTTGGCTTACTGGAATTTCTACTACCCTGAACTATAAAAGGTACACCATGGTACCCTGAACTTGACAAAATGGTCAATTTAGTACCCTGACTTACTAATTTGGTCTTGTTTTCTCATGCGATTTGCTTCTAATATCAATATATTGAGATGAACGTACATTTTTTAGTTTGTTTAATGCTCAAAAGTAATTAAATCAAGTAAGAAAACGCGGTCAAATTAATGAGTCAGGGTACTAAATCGACCATTTTGTCAAGTTCAGGGTACCATGGTGCACCTTTAATAGTTCAGGGTAGCAGAAATTCCAGTCAGCCAAGTTCAGGGTACTAAAATGCATTTTGGCCTTTAATATATTAAAGATTATTAGGGGTTTTTATTATTATGATAAATAAAAAGAAAATAAATAAATTTTTTTTTCTTTCTTTTAGGGACCATAAATATAATTTACTAAAAGGGTAAAATGGTCATTTGTACAAAGATAACAGCAATCAGTTAACTTTAACCTTAACGTAACGAGGGGCCATCCAAGCACAAAAGTTCAAACATGGGGACCATCCGTGTAATAATCAAAATGGAAGGACGATTTCCGTAATCAATTGTTAACGATAGGGACCATTTCTGTAATTTACTCTAGAACAAATATAAAACAGAAGTAGTCTTCCTTTTAGGCTATTTAGTTGCTCAGAATATGAAAAGTTATTTCTAAAATTTTATTCATTATTATATGTACTCCTTTATCTGCCATCCACTACATAAACTTAATGATGGCTTGCTTAGTGTTTAAATTTTTTAATTAAATTTAATTACTTGACTTGTGTTGTATGATAATTTGATTCAGACAATGTTCAAAAACACGGCATATACTGAAGGATTTGGTGCTGGTACTCGTTGCCCCGCAAAGCGTTAATAACCGAAACTTGTTTCACATGAATTTAAAATGCTGAGGTGGCAATTGTGCATGCAAGTAAAGGTTTTACATCATTTATGTTGCAATAGCAGTTGGTTGTTGATTTCCTTGAAATTGTTTAGCTTTATATGGTTGGGAATTTTAATAGTGTCTTTTTGTTTATTCATGATCCAAAAGAATTATGTTACAGTGATGTGTCCCTTGTGCAATGAAAGTTTTATTTTGTTTCCCATGTTAGATTAATACAGACTACTAGTGACCAAAAATTTACCTGCCAAAATAATGGTTGGAATTGTTATGGCGATTTTTGGCCTCTAAGTAATGTCATCTGTATGTACAACATGGATTTAAGCGGCTTATATAAGCTTGCAATGTAAGCTTAATTAAGTTTATTTAAGCTTATAAATAAGCTTTCCCAACAAACATCCTAGCTTACTTAATGATGGAATGGCATGGCATCTTTGAATTATGCGGGTATTTGCAACCAATCAATCATCTTGATTGATCAAGACAACTAAAAAATAAACATCTTTTATATACAATCATATCATATTTAATTCAAGACAGAAACAATGCCTATTCACGTTTCACTTATGCAATCTTTCTTTGCTTGTTCTTTTAATTAGAAAACATAGAGACTGATTTTTGTAGGAAAGAGGTGTCTAGCAAAAATTATCATGTTTGGACAGTTTTTATGGGCGTAAACCTTGTTCAAAGTGTTGATAACGGATGTTTGAAAGTATATGTCAAATGGTTCATTTAGTAAAACAAACGAAAAGTAAAAGGTCATTTGAGTACATCTGGATAAGAGAATAAGCATGACTCTTTTCTTTTGTTGAAGAATGAGATGATTAGTGAAAACAGGTAGTAAGGTGAACAAATTTAAGGCCTTACATATCACGTTTCATAATGATAACTCATGATACCAATTTACACTTTTCTTTAATGCAAACAACTACTTAATCAATGTCTTTCATGGCATCCTGCAGCCAATAAAGACCATAATTAGTGAATAATAAATAAATGAAGAATGTGGGGCTAACCTTGGCTAAGCGTGTAACATAGGTTGCAGCCAAGGCTGTTGCTAGTAATCCCACACCCAGAGTCAGAAGCTGATTAGTTCCCCCACTTAAACCCAATTCTGATTCTTCTTGCTGCCACCCACCATATATTTATTAAATAAATTAAAAATAATAAAATAAAAAGACAACTTACAATGATTGCTCGACCAAATGCACCTGCGCTAACATACGCCCATGTTCCAGGTAGCATCCCCAACCAACTGCATACAATCGTTATTTTTTATTAATATTTAAACAACCTCTGCCCGCAATATATATCTACCTGTTTTGACCCAACCCGCCCATTGGCAAATATTTAACAACAACAAAAAAAGATTAATAACATAAAGGCTAACCTTCCCAAAACGTACGGGACAAACTTGACTGATGTAAGTCCATATAGATAATTCCCAAGAGAAAAGGGTAACAACGGGCTCAACCGAAGAAGTGTAACAACTCTAAAACCATTTTCTCCAATTGCTTTATCAATTGCAAGAAATTTCTTATTCCCTTCAACCATTTTAAGTATTCTATCACGAGCAAAATATCTAGCAATTAAAAACGCAACACTTGCGGCTACCTGAGATACAATATCACATATATTATATTATGTTATATCTACACCAATAATTTTCTATAAAAAATATTGTTTAGCAACTTACAGTCCCACTTATAGATACAAGAATCGTGCCCGTAAGTGACCCAAATAAAAGACCAGCTGACATCGTGAGTGGGATTGCTGGTATTGCAAGTACCTACAAGAAAATAATCACTTATTTGCATCCGTATTTTTATTTTATTTATTGCGTATATTTTTTAATACCAAAATTAAAATTCAGTCACTTACTTCCAAACCAGCATAAACTGCAACAAAAAGTGCATATCCAGCAGGGCCATATCCTGTGCAAATTACATGTATGATTATATAAACTGTTACTAAAAAATCATATTGACAAAAAGTCGATTAAAAACAGGTAATTAAAATGTTTAAAACTTATTCCACTTTCTACATAAGCTAACAATCAAGTAAAGATATTGTAAGTTGTAAACTTAATACAGTTAATCAATCAAAATTTTATGTGACTAATATATCTTCAACAATTATCTTTTCTTTGCTGCATAAATTTAGGATCATTTTCATATTTTAATTCTAGTTTTAAGCTTCATGGAAACCAAGTATGCAATAAATAAATTAATTTTATGGTATACGAAAAACATGATAAACATATTCCACGCCCTAGAAAAACAAAATTGCAGTAACAGCCAAATCCCATCAGGTTTAAAAGAGCTCAAATCACTAATAAAAGTTGGGAATTTATGAAATAATGATATAATATACCTTCAATGAAGCTCGAAAACTGAATTAAGAAAGCATTAATCTGATCTCTATAAATATAACCAACAGTCCCAAATCCACCAACAACACCCACCAGCAACAAACCAGCAATAATCGTCCCTTTAATCGCGTTTCCATTTTCATCATCATCATTATTATCACCACCATCATCATCATTAGGGTTCTTATTAATAATATTCAACAGTTTCTCGATGCTGCTTCGTGGCGGTTGTGGGGCGTTATTTGGAATTGTTCGTTGCTGTTTTTTGGTTTCTTTGAGGGAAGAACGAGGTGGGCTCAGAAAATGAAATCGTTTATTTAAGGGTTTAAAGTTAAATAAAGTAAATGAAGAAGATGAAGATGATGAACATGAAGATGAAGTTGAAATTGAGAAATGGTAATTGGGTTTTTGAGATTGAGAAGATGAATTGAGGCATGGCGGCCTCGAAAGAAGTCGCATTTTAATTTTGATTTGTGAGTTGAATTGTGAATTTGATGGGATTTTTTGAGGATAAGAAGAGTGGAGAAGATTATGAGGTGTTAATTTTATACGGTTTGTAGGCGTTACAACACTTCCCCAGGTTTGGTCATCACATGTTTTTACCTCTCCCCTGTTTTACGATTTTAATACACATTTATCTAACTCATGTTTTAAAATCTTAAATAAGGTCAAATTTCTTTTCATAACTAATAAAAATAGTTATTAATAATTAATGAAGTTTATTTTTACATGAATTAAATATAATTTTAAATAAAATTGTATGTCTTAATCTTATGCCTTAGAAAATGAGTTAGATTATGTAATTAATGAGTATGTGATTTATACATGCCTAAACTTAGGTATAAAACCACACAAAACTACGTAACTTTGGTTAAAATTTAAAACTCATCCCAACTTACATGCACTATAATTAGTTGCAACGCTCAAACTCGGCTTAATATATAAACAATAATACACATACATGATACATGTATACATATACAAGACTTGAAAAACTCAATAAGAACTCGAGTCAAGTCATCAAAAACTCGAAGTCGACTCGTTAATCTTTTTGAGCTCGATGATTAGGCTCGAGTTCAGACTCAAATGTGATAAACGCTCGACTTGATTAAGCCCAACTCGAGCTCAAACTTGAATAGCTTGATAAAAACTCAGCTCGTTTGCATAGCAAGTAATTATAACCGATGTGAGGTATATAGTAATGTGATGTAAGGTTATAGTCATCACACATTTGTATTCTAACAATTCCACCTTACAGCTCAGACACTTTTTGTTTTTTATGGCGCGAGGATAAAACTAACATATAACAACCTATTTATTCTGTATAAATCACTTTTTATCGTACAAAATCACCTCTTTCAACATTTGTCGACAAGTCATATTGTGGTGTCTAGGGCCTTCCACTAAAAGCGAGACACACTTTGGGAGAATATACTAACTCAATTTGAGCGAATATACTACATAAATTTCCTCCTTATCTTCCCTTGCATGACCAACCACTTATATTCCTACATTTTAAAAAACCCGAAACTAAAATGATAAATAGTTTAAAACAGAACTAACATACCATGTTTCTTAAAGATATTAAAAAAAATATATATTCACATATAAACGGGCTCTCCGCATGGCTAAGTTTTGCTCGTGATAAGATGACCTAATCGTTCTCGTGACTATTTCAGAACCTCTCTGATTATCTAGGAAAGAGATCGAACCGTTAACTTTAGAGATCATTTCGAGCGTCCTTATCATTTGATCATAGTTACGTTTCTGAATGTGGTATTTAGAATCAACACACCATTAAATATTGTTTAAAAAGAATATGCTGAATGATTATTTTGTCATTATGTACAGAGACACAATAAGGCCGCTTGTAGCTAAGGAAATGAAGTTATGTTGAGCAAATTACAAGGATGAACCATTGTGTGTGCGCGCACATCAAGCACGATGCACACACAAACATATACAATTTTGTCTCTCAATGGCCAGGTCATGGAAGGAGTCCCAAAATTAATGTAGATTTAATAGTAATTTAAAGGGTACTATTATTCCTATTACTAAAAAGTAAAAACTACTCAAGAAACTCTCCTAAACACAAAGGTTTTTGACCTATACATGACACTAGTCTTGAATCCAAAGCATGCTCAAATAATCATTCATACGATCCCATTTTCTTACACGAATATCAATCTTATACATAACATTGCAATCATGGATTATGTGTGGCAATTCATAATATGTTCATTATTTTATTGGTATGAGATCCCATTAAGCCTAAACATATCCGATTTTGTATTCTTTATAGAAAACTTCACTTGGTGAAGCTGCTTGTTGAAACTAGCTTGCAGCGATTGAGGTGAAAGCTGATCTGGTTGCTCAAGAACTTTAATGGTTTGGCTTGCTGCACGGTTTACCTGTATGTAAAATTAACTAAAACAAATAAATATAATTTACTTGCATTGTTTTGCAGTATAATTAACTAAGATAAATATAATTTAGAAGCTCAAATTAGATGTTATTTTCGATGCGATTAAGCAATAACACGAATTAATTATACATGGAAACTAAACTATAAATAATGAAAGCCAAACATACCGATTCAGAAACCATTGAAAACAAAGCTTTCCCAAGAGGCACAATGCAAAACCTTCAGACAATGAAAAGAATATTAACTTCAGCATATTATCATGACTTATTTTCACTTAATAAGCAAATAAACATAAATTTATTTAATCAGTACCTTTCAATTCGAAATTTCAAAATTTAAACTCCTTTAATTGACTTAATATGGACCAAATTTTTTTCTTCTTGTTTTAGTAACCAATTTTTTCTTCAGAAACTGAAGAATTCTAAATTAAAAAAAAAATCTGTCTCTCTATTAAAAATCAAAATTGATATGGATTTTCCAATTTCAGACACCAAATAATGTTATAGCATTCACCATACAATCAAACCTAGTTTCCCTTAATTTCTGAAAAATTCTTATCAATTTTGAAGCCGGAAAATAGTTCCGTTGATATATGTAGTCATAATTAGGGCTTTTGTTTTAGAGACGTGAGAATTAAAATTAGAAAGAAACGAATTACATTACAAGAGGAAGGGAAAAAGCAATTACATTCCACGTCCATAAGCTAGGGCAACTTCCGAAGGTTCTCTCCATTCATCATATCTGCAATACAATTGGGGAATTTATAGCGATTATAATCGTAAAACTGAAGACTCGAGGCATAGACTTACACATAGCCGTAGCGTTTGTCAAACAAAAATCGTTTTGATGACTTCTTGGAGACTGGAGTAGAGATTTTAGAGCTTGATTGAACTTCCATGGTCGTCTATTACGAGCTTCGAAATGGAATCTGGATATGAAATTGGGTTCGGGTTTATTTCCAGAATTTTGTAAGCCACCAAAGTCCTCCTTTTGTTGGCCAATCTTTTAATTTTTCATTAGCCCAATAAAACTTTTATTTTTGTTAGCCCAATAAAACTAGTGGTAACACTAGTTATGTGTCACAAATTTGTTGCCAAAATATTGTCTTTACGTTTTGGGCCATTTTTCCTAAGATAACCCAGGAATCCATCAGTAATTTCCGACGGCAGTTCGTCAAATTTTCTAGTGAATATTAATAGCTAATTTGTTTTTAACTATTTAGTAATATTATTTATATTTTCAAATACTTCCATGGAAATTAGTTGATAAAGTTTTGAAGCCAGGTACATCTCACGAGAAATGTGCACTCTTCCATGGAGCATCACCCGTTATTAATTGAATCATGAACCCCAAATCAAAAGTTGGCCGGTTCACTGTTTCCCTAACCGTACACCTAAATCTCACGGGCTATTCTTTCATCAATCCAAACCACCGTTACATAAATGCCATTTTACGCATATACCCTCCAAATGTGCATATTTATGTTATTTGCTACCCACAACACACACATCAACTAAATATGGGGAGTTTGATGAGAGTTCGTTGCCTCATTGTTATGGTTAACACTAAAGGGTTGTTCCCAACTTGAGCCACAAGTTCCATGTCTCTTCATATTTGGTGACTCTTTAGTTGATAATGGAAACAACAATCGGCTTCTCACTCTTGCTAGAGCCAACTATCGACCTTACGCCCGCAAGTTGCCAATGGCCGAACTTTCGTTGAGTTAGTTTCGATCCCATTCCTTAAGTCACAAGTTTACCATCTTTAATGATGAGGGTTTTAACTGTTTTTATAAACAATCGAGTAATATCAGTTATGAGTTTATGACTACAAGAATTTAACCCTATAACGACAAAGTCCTATGGCGACAACCTAGGTCGTCAAAAGTATTTTTAATAAAGAAATTCTTTTTATTTTATTTTTTTGAAAAATCTATCCAGACGAGTTGTTTAAGCTATGGCAACAAATTTTTTAAGCTATAGCGACGACTCTGTGACAACGACTTATCGTCGCCATAGGGTAAAAAGGAATCATCGCTATAAAGGTTATTCCTTGTAGTGTATATACATGACATTTTTTAGCGCGAAATTCATTGAATTTACTAGCGTTAAGCTGGAATTTACATTGCACCAAGAAAAGAAAACATCAAAACACCCTAACCAAAAAGAATGATCGAGCACCTTTCTGATAAAAGTTATAATAATGAGAATCTTATTAGGGCTGTATTTAAATGCATAAAAAGTTGTATGGGAGAATAATTTCTAAAATTAAGGAGCTTATTATAGATTGACGTACAAATTTGTAAAACATGTCTTATGACAGCCTACAGCCTAAATGTTATTATTATCAAAACTCTTCTGATAAAATCGTTTTATTGCAGCTCAACTTCTAGGATTTCGAACCAACATACCGGCTCATGCAAGAACTCGTGGCCGAGCAATACTTCGTGGACTGAATTTTGCATCTGGTGCTGCTGGTATTCGTGATGAAACCGGCAATAATTTAGTAACTAAATCTACAAAATTCTATAATTTTCCTTTATTCTTCTTTGAGAAATACTATAATGTATTATTTAATTTTTGACGAAATTTGAAATATATTCAGGGGGATCACATTACAATGAACCAGCAAGTAAATAACTTTGGGAATGTAGTGCAGCAGATGAGGCGATATTTTAGAGAAGATGTTAATGTGTTGGAGGAATAAGAAATATAAACGAGAAAATTGCAAGAATAATGCAGTAACTATGTAAATTGTACAAATAATGCTGTTTTTGGGGCTTTTGCAAAAATAATGCTATCCCCTAGTAAGAGACCCGGATCCCCTTCCTTCCCCAAGTACCACACCCGGATCCCATCTATTCCCTGAACTCGTCTGACCTCGTCTGACTTGTCTGACCTGGTCGTACTTTCATGCAGTTTCCCCTAGTACCACACCCGGATCCCCTTGGGGTATCCCCGAGCCGCACGCCCGGATCCCCTTGGGATCCCCGAGTCGCACGCCCGGATCCCCTTGGGGTATCCCCGAGTCGCACGCCCGGATCCCACTCGACGCAGTCCTATATATTACTTCATTTTTTATCTCACACATACCACATAAAAACATTTCCTACACATTTACCCCATTTCATAAACGTTTCCCTTCGCTACCCCATTTCATTTAAAAAACAATCTCTCCTTAATAGCAAAAAATAATGAGTTCATCGAATAATGAGTCTCCTCCGTATCACTACGTGCATGATTCGCCTCGTAATTATGTAGATGAGATTGAGTTCGAGAATTTGATAGCCGAAGATTATGCCGATCTACATGCAGAAGAATTTAATGACGAGATGCAAGTATATTTTCAAAATTACGAGCAGGCTGATTATGATAAACATATTGAAAAGCTGGCTGAAATAGGACCAGATGTTTTGCATCTCTGGCAATTTAAAATAAAGTTCGCGAAACATGTAGTAAAAAATCAAAGGATGGTATGCTAAAATCATATATATTTTTTTATAAGTTTAATATTTGCTCAATTAACTAAAATCATATAATTTTGTTGTATTTTTAGACTATACCTGCTTGGTTTGTCAGGCGGCATAACTACCTCTTTCAGGACAAACATTGTATGATAGAAAGAGGCGATTCTCATGAAGTAATGAAGCTGCATGGTTATCCTGGGCAAGTTAAAATGAGTGGTGACTTCAAGAGATTTAAGAATGAAAATGGAATTCTGACTAACGAAGTTTGTACTTTTACCATAAATGCAGACTATCAGACTAATGGTAGAAATTTAATTTTTAGTGTTAAACGTGAGAATGAATGATATGTAATTTCAGTTTTAATGTATCACTTGAAATAAGGAACTTTTATTATATTTAAAATTATATTAGTTAAGTACCAATAAGAAACTTTTATTATATTTAATATTAAAAAACACACAACATTTTAAATTCTACAATCATTGAGGAGGATTTGTTGTTTGAGGAGGATTTGTTATCGGGCATTTCAGTCTGTTATGGCCTGGATTTCTACAAATCCCACAAAGTTTTGCCTTTCGTTGGGTTTGCTGGCTTGTACTAGGCCTGTCCATCTCGTTGCGTCGTCTAACATGCTGCCTTCTCCCTCTCTTTGTTGATATTCTTCCTTCACTGGCTAACATTCTCCATTTAGCATCCTTCCAGAGGGCCACATGAGGTAGTGGTTTAAAGGCAGTACTATATTGTTGCCTGTACGCCTCTGTTGTATACGCTATGTTCACAAGTGTTAGCGGGTCGACACCCATATGACCACAAACAGCAATAACATGTGAACATGGAAAGCGCAACGTCTGCCACTTCCCACACGTACACCCACGCCTGTTCCCTTTTGTACTTATGAAATTGACTGTGTAATCGTTCCCACCACTCTCACCGGTTTGAATCCTTGACTTCACACTGAAAATCTGTTTCACGTAATCAAAGGGCATTACTTCATGAAATGTTGCTTGACGGGTGCGCTTGTTGAAAAGAGTCCACATACGTGAGGGTAGTGGCGTCTCGCAGTTAGACGATAATTCAGCATGCTTGCTGAATTGCTTGACAATTTTAATGAATGTGAAGTCAATCAAAGCCTTAATCGGAAGATGCCTGGCTCCACGCAACACATTGTTGTAACTCTCTGATATTCGATGTTAGGTTTCCCCAACGTCGGTGGCCGTTGTCTCTAAAGAGGGTCCACTTATCTAACCCAATCTGCTCCAGATACACCCACCCGTCCGCGTCTATAAATTTCATTTCACGTATGGCTTCCTTGTACTTACGCTTTTGACTCGTGCTACCTATGATCCAACACAATTGCTTCATTCGATGGTTCTTGAAACGGCTGTTGAAGTTGCTTCTGATATGCCTTAGGCAGTATCTATGGTATGCATATGGCTCTTTCCAGTCTTCAAGTTCTTGCATTGCATTTAGAATCCCATGATGCCTATCAGAAATGACACCTAGCACTCTTGGACTGTCATTTACAACAAAATACCTTAGCTGTTCCAAAAACCATTTCCATGATTCGTTTGACTCCTCGTCAACAATGGCATACGCCAGAGGTAGAATATGATTATTGGCGTCTTTCGTGACGGCAGTCAGCAACTTCCCTTTGTACGCACCTTTTAAAAAGGTCCCGTCTATACATATAACAGGAATGCAATGACGAAAGGCCGCAATTGCTGGACCAAAAGCCCAGAAAACAGATTTGAAAATTTTCAACTCGGGGTTATTAGTTCGTTCGACTATCCACTCGATAATTGTGGACGGGTTTGACTTCTTTAGAGCACGAATGTACTTAGGCAACTCATCAAAGTTGCTTTCCCAACTCCCGAATAGTCTCTCTATAGCAATTTTCCTAGCACGCCAAGCTTTGGAGTAGGATATGTTATTCCCATTGTATTCTTTGATATCTGCCAGGATTTGTTTAACAGGGTATGCGATATCTTTACAGACGGAATGGAATATGCGGATGGCTACGACCTTCGCCGTCAAACATTTGTTATTTGAAGCTCGCACTACCCCACTACAAATGTGCACATCTCTCCACGACCTTATTTGCCAAAGCCTCTCCCTCTGCTTCTTTATGGCTCGGACGTACCAATTACATAAAGCTGCATTGGGTCGTCTATTACTCTGGGTGCCTTCTGTTTGAGTATCGCCAGGGTTGTTTTCACCAGAGTTGTTTTCACCAGGGTTGCCGCCAACAGAGTTGTTATCACTAGAGTTGTTAACACCAGGGTTGTTATCACCCTTTTTACGAGTACTGCACCTAGCATTCCACTTTGAAAGTGTGCTTTCAATAACCTTGATCTGCCTAGTTTGTTTTATATTCCAACTCCTCACGGCATCAATCAACTCTTGCTTGCTAGAAAAATACATACCAATTCGAATCTCATCTGGATAATCGGACCTCCAAAAAAGCATATGCTCTTCATCTTCCTGTAATAGGCCTGAATTATCAGCCTCAGTGTCTTCCTGTGTGTCCCATTGACTATAGTCATACAAAGACAGTTGAGATGTTTGATGAGCTTCATGATTGCCTTGATCGTCACCATCATCATCAGATTCTTCGGATGCTTCAGCGCCATCTGGGTCAAATTCTTCTCTGGTATCGGCACTTCCTTCAGATTGTGGTTCGTCCTCTGATCCGTCGAACTCATGATTTTCATTGTTATTAAAATCTTGATATTGCGTTACTGGCTCTGGTGCGGTACCTAGTTCTACCACTGAAAGATCTTGGAACGCAGATGTTGAAGGACCCGCCATATCAAAACCTTGATAATTCGTTGGCGGTTCTGGTGCTGAAAAATGTTGGAACGCAGATGTTGAAGGACCCGCCATATCAAAACCTTGATAATGCGTTGAGGGTTCTTGTGATGAAAAATGTCTGAACGCAGACGGTGAAGGACCCGCCATATCAAAACCTTGGTACTGCGTTGACGGTTCTTGTGATGAAAAATGACGGAACGCAGACGGTGAAGGACCCGCCATATCAAAACCTTGATACCGCGTTGACGGTTCTGGTGCTGAAAAATGTTGGAGTCAACTTGACGGGGTTGGGGCTTGATATACTCAATCTTCACAATAATATCGCCCATGAATTTTTCGTTCAAAGAGGCGATGTAATATAAGGTTTGTAAGGATTCATCACTTGTAATTTCAGAATCACAGAAAATTCCGTGAAATTCATAACATAATGTAAACCTTAATTTGTATTGATCTTTCGAAACCATAACATGTCTGTAAACCAATTTCTCAAATTCTTCGTAATTATATCTGGTTAGAAAAAGAAGAGAACTTCTGCGCATGTTCACATCGCCTAGTACCGTGCCATTGTCGTAACGAATGTTGTCATCACCCCAATATATATTAACAAGGAAAGGGTTCGTTAAAGTCATTTTGAAAGGAAAAAAATTCAAAGTGTTGAAAGTTTGATTTTTAATTGTGGTTGAAAGTAGTGGATAGTAGCAGACTATTTAAAGTGTTAAAAGGTCGTTGAAAGTAAAGCTCGAATTTAAACAAGTATATGGTCAAAGGGAAGTAACACAAGTCAGCTTTATAACCCTTTGTTCAGCTTTATTCACGGGTATTTATTAAAAAACCAACTACCCATCTACTCACTGTTTTAAGAATCCCTTTGAATTAAATTTTGTATCTTTATTGTTCAGCTTTATTCACGGGTATTTATTAAAAAACCAACTACCCATCTACTCACTGTTTTAAGAATCGGATACTCTTAAATTAAAAGTGAGATATGACTAGCCATCGGATCCGGGCGTGACAGTCGGGGAAAGAAGGGGATCCGGGCGTGGCAGTCGGGGAAACACGGGTATCCGGGCGTGACAGTCGGGGAAACGAGCTTTTCTGAAATGGACAAATAACTTTTCTGACTACGTACCAAAAAGAAGACATGTATCCGGACAAAAAAAAAAACTCGAAATATTAAGTGATGTGACCGTACAAGGGGATCCGGGTGCTTTAGACGGGGATCCATCGGATCCGGGTGCTGTAGACGGGGATACTTAGGTAAAAGACAAAAACACAAATTACTTTTAAGAATCGGATTCTTTAATAGCTGTCTACAACTGCGATGGCTATCACTGTCTACTGTAATGGCCTTTAAGTTGAGTAGTTGAAGACTAAAAAACCATGCATTATTTCTATCTCAAACACAAGCTGAAGTTCATCTAAAATTTTTATCTATAAATACAACTTTAAAACACACAACTATCACACTCAAAAACTATCGCACTCAAAAAATATCACAACTAAAAATCATCACAATCAGTACTCCCACCAGATTTTTGTATTTGTAAAAAATGGAGAATGTTGGAATTGTCCCCGGACCTACGAATCCTGAGTTGTTATTTATAAGTACCGATCAGCGAGCATATCATGTGTTTCACAATCTCAAAGATGATCGTCCGTTAAATGTTAGATGTGCTGACAAAAATTTGTTATTCTGGGTAAGAGATAACCCAATTGATGAGCGTGTGATGTATCACATACGTCGGGCCGGTTTGGCAGAAGTTTTCGTCTGTGGTTACAAAAACGTTGACCACGGACTCATCACAGCACTGGTAGAGAGATGGCGTCCGGAAACGCATACATTTCACCTACCATTTGGTGAGGTTACCGTGACCCTGGAAGACGTACAAGTTATTTGGGGTTTAAGGACCGATGGCAATCCGGTTACAGGTGATGAACCGGGATACACTTATGCGCGTGTTATCGAAAAATTTTATACGTTGCTCGGTTTCGCACCGCCAGAGCGAAAATTCAAAGGCAGCCAGATCAGTGCTAGATATATGATGGACATGTTAATGGAGCCTCTGCCACAGGATCCGACTGACGAACAATTAGAGCAAAAAGCCAGGCATTATATACTAATGCTTTTAAATGGTTGCTTATTTCCGGATTCAACTGATAGTTTAGTCCAGATGTATTTTTTAGTATTGATTGAGGACCTGGATGCTTGCGGGCGACTTAGTTGGGGTGGGGCTGTACTGGCCAGTCTCTACCGAAACTTGTGCAAAACAACTATGCACAACGTCCTCAAAATTGGTGGCCCTTTGATGTTGTTGCAGATATGGGCCTGGAGCAGGTTTAAGATGTTTTCTCCAATGCTAAAACAAATTACTCCTGATCTGGTAATTGGAAAACCATTTGGTTGTAGGTATGTAATTCCAAGTGATTATATTAAAATTATTAATAACTATAAATGATGCTATATTTTTGCATGTATAAACATACAGATTCAACCAGCCCCTTAGTTTCGCGGGGTCAGTCAAGACCGTCTTGTTTCAGTTTCGGTCGATGTTAAGTGCGTTAGACGATTCAGAGGTACTCTTCTATTAAATTTAAAAAAAACAAATTTTTGAACTTACAAATTAATCAAACTTTTGCAGTTCGTGTGGACTCCATACCAACAAGATCTACACCTTCTAGCCTCTCCGTGTAGGACCGATACGGGATGTTGGCTAAGTCAAACATATGTTATTTTTTGGGAGATTGCTGAGCAGTATTTGCCCAGCAGGGTTATGAGACAATTTGGCTTTGTCCAATTTATTCCTCAACCACCACTCTCAAACAGATACGAACATGAGGACTTACATATTAAGTCTCGTAGAGGGGTGACCGCAAAAAGAAGTTGGAAACGGGAGTTAAGAAATCAAATACAACATTGGAACAACCGTTACCAATATCTCATCCAGGGCCAATACTCGAATTTTCCTCAAACTGAACCTGGTTATATGACATGGTATTGGGCTCGTACTGTGCTCCATATTACAAATCCAACTCCTGGAGCACAAAACTACTCTCGGTCCTACAATCAGGGTGGAAATTTAAATGTTGCGGTAATAAATAATAATTATAGAACAATAATCATAATAATGTATGTATTATTTTACATTTAAATAATACGTATTAAATGTATGTAGGTTGACGGGTTAAGCCACGTGCAACAACAGGTGCAAAGGATGATGCAAGAGCAAGATGATCCAGCATTGCATCAGTTTGGGCAGCAAATCTTGCAAACGTAGGGAGATTATTTGCATTATGCACATGGAGATGACCGTCCGACATATTTTTCACCTCATGTGGCACCCGTCACTCAGCCATCCTTCGGCACACAGTTGACTCAGGAGCAAAGGCAGCATAGGCCTAGATGGATGCGGCCCCGTCAAGATCCTGAAGCCGGGTCCTCCCACCAGCATAATGCTGGTGGTTCAGGGTCCTCCCACCAGTATCAAAATGAAAATGTGGGAACATCCAACCAGTACAACGCTGGTGGTTCAGGGTCCTCCCCCGAGCATCAAACTACATATATGGACACATCGAACCAGTATAATACTGGTGGTGTGGGGCTATCAGACCAGGAGGCTTATCGAGTCAATATGGACTTTCTCCAGGGTGGTTCAAGTATGCAATACGAAATGAATACCGGTGGTGACCAATTTTCTCAAAACATACTTAATATGAGTCATATACAGTCTCCTATGGGAGATGCTTGGGTCACACCTGCAAATTATGCCAATTTTGGGCAGCAATTTTCTGGAGATAGTATCTTTGGAAATATAAATCCTTAATACCAGCTCGGAGATTCTAGTCAACCGCCAAATGGAGCTGTTAGTCCGGTTCCGTTAAACTTGGATTTTGACTTGAACAACCCTGGAGAAAGTGAAGAAGATGGCGATGGAGGTAGGAGAAGAAGAATCAGAAGACCACCTCCTTGTGGTACGGGCGGTACATTAGGACATCGTCATTAGCTTTTTTTTCAATATAAATGTAATTGTAAGAAAACTATGATATAAATATAAATGTAATTTTTTTGACTTTTGCAATCAACGTAACTTTCGCACCCGTGTTTTTTTTTTTTTACGAATTTTATATGCATGGAAACCTTGACCCGGGTACTACAAATCCTGTATATATAATTACGTCCCAAACCTTCAAAATTTGAAGTTATTCATGCATGAAAATAGCATTTTGAATGTTTTTGCGTTACAAAAAACAAATTTTTTGCATTTTCGAATTATCATAACTCTTTCATTACTTTTCTTTTTGGTCTAATTCTTTTTCATATGTTTACGTACTCATCAATACCGCAACTATCTTTTAGAAAGTTAAATCTGAATTACTAAAAAGTGTACTCTATTATGCTCGAAAGTTAGACATTTTAAGTAATTGATTTTTAAAATGACAAGCAAACACAAACATCAAGATTCCATAAATTAATACCAAATACAATTGAAATTTTAATCCAAATCATCAAACAAATCCACGGATCTAAAAGGAAAATTTTCAGGTTGCGATTCTAAAATACGATAGCTGTACAAATCACGAGCCATAAGTTGTCGATAACCCGTAGCAATCTGATTATTATCGACGACTCCCTCTTACTTGATTGATTTCCCTGTTACCAGATAATGCATAAACTTACAAACAAACACAGCAGAGTCTTCTTCCCTTCCTTGAGGTATGCGTTTGGCGAAACCAAGATTCGCCTTAACTTGGGGGTTTCTTTCTTCATAGGAGAAACTCCTTTTAAAACCGGGCAAAACATATCGCCAATGTTTTAGGGTTGCCTTAAGCACGTCATGGTTTATGGAACGACGACAACTGCAAATTAAAGATGTATCGTTGCTAACAAGATCCATCTGCACAAGCAACCAAACGTTATCATTTAAACGTAACGGGATGTATAAGACATCTACGTCCCCCCAAGCGGGGTAAGGTGTCAAGCTGCCATCTGCATATTGTAAAGCATCTGATCCGTGAGGTGGTAAGAGTAGAGACTCAAACTTGGTAGGCATTATTGCCCATCGCTTATATTCTCCAGTTTTATAGCCAACATACCACCGATAACGCATCCATCTTCTAACCCAACAATCTATATGCTGTAATAAATATACAATTATTTTTACCTTTGAGATTTTATTGAAAAATATTGATAATAACATAATTAAATTACGTACCGCACGGAACAAAACAGAGCTGAAATTTTCATCTAACAGGGTACTCCAAAACTCCCTAGGTACCTGGGTACGACCTAAGAATACAATATAGCAAAAGGTTTCATTCCCGCGCCTATCCCCGTTCAAGTAAAATTCCTCCACACTCCTAGCCCAACCATACTCCTCAACCAAGTCAATTGTGTCTGGTTGTTCAATACCTATTGAGGAGTTTTGAGTTTGCTGCTCAACAACATGTAATGTCGGTGGAGGCATTTCCCTCGTACGTCGCATATCCGACTCCTCATCCATCGCCCCTTCATAAGCCAGGTTATCCATTTCATGAAGGGTACGTTGCATCTCTTCCATGATAAGTCGAAGCTCACGAGCTCGAGCTTGTTCACGCATTAGGTCAACTCTCTCGTCTAACATCTCAAGCTGTAGGTTAAGTTCATAGATTAAGGCTTTTTGACTTCGCCACATCGTAATAAAAAATGCTTCTTTAAGAAATCAGGAAATGTTTTTTTATGTGATAAATGTGTAATGCAAAATGAAAGTGTAAATGTCACTGATTATTTTTTGAATATATAGGCAGTGTACGATCCGGCCGTGGCCAATGGGGATACCAAGGGGATCCGGGCGCAAGGCTCGGGGATACCCCAAGGGGATCCGGGCGTGTGGCTCGGGGATACCCCAAGGGGATCCGGGCGTGTGGCTCGGGGATACCCCAAGGGGATCCGGGGATACCACTCGGGGTTCTTACAAGAAAGTACGACGGTGCAGACGAGGTAGGATCCGGGTGCACTACTTGGGGAAAGTCGGGGATCCGGGTGTACTAATAGGGGATAGCATTAGTTTTGAAAAGCCTCCAAAAACTGCATTATTTGTATAATTAGGATGCATACTGCATCATTTGTGCAACAATATAAACACAATAATAATTCTTTAAAATAATGTATTCTTATTCAACAATTGTTTTCAATACAATACATACATATATATAGACAATCAAGAGATGCAACCCTTCATCAATAGTTGCAACTTCCAATTTGTCGGTTATATAACTAACTTAATTTTCCATAAATAACCAACTATAACTAAAAGATTTAACCAACTATGATAACTACCACACTTAAATAACTTGAGTATAGCTTAATTTCAACATAATGGTGTGGGAAGTTACCTTGGAAGATGTATCTTCTATTCGGGAATGGGAAGCAATGACTATCTTAATAATTATTTTATGCGTGATTTCTACAATACTGGAACCCAATTCACTACACAAGCGTATGCAAATGCACTCATTCATGATTATTCTAATCAGCTTACCGTGAGTATTAATTTTTTTCCCATTTATATAATTTATCTTTGTACACTAATGTGTATTATAATAAAACGTTAAAAGTAGTAAAAATCGTTGATAATGCGTTGTAAATTTTATGTAATCTTACAAACACACTAGTCCTTTCGTTATAATAAAGAAAATATAACAAGTTTCAACAACCGTGCTGGTTTTAGGAGTCCTCGATCATTATAAAAAAACAACATTTAGTGACTCCTATTACGGTGACACACAAAATAGTGTCACTATAAGTTTATTTCGTGACACTTTTTCAAAAGTGTAGAAGAATTTCCAGTTTTTACTCTTTAACTTTTTTTTAAAAAAATGGTTAAACGTCAAAAAATTTAAGTTTACACAGAAATTCTGAGAGAAATATGTGTCGCTAAAATGTTAAAAATCTACTAACCACATTTATTTGTCAGTGTAGATTTTACCTACCTTACCATTACCCGCACTTTTTATTGAGTGGATGAAACATTTTTATAGAGAAGTAAAAAAGTTTTATATTTTTACCTAAATTTTAGTGACACTTTGTTTCTATAGTGACACTTTTGTAAGTGTCGCACATGATTGTAGTGCCATGTTTAGACGAGTTTATCTTCTTAATAAGGGGTTTGAAATAATTAGGTAGCAAACCACTTGTTTATGCTAAGTAAGCAGATAAGCAGTTTAAAAAGCAACCCCAAACATAGTCTAATGTCGGGGTTAATTTGTGGTTGTACTATTTTTCAGGCATTGTACAATTTGGGTGCACGAAAAGTGATAGTAACCGGAGTTGGGTGCATACCGTATCAGCTAGCCAGGTATAACGGTAACACGAGATAAACAATGCTATCATCTTATTCAATTCAGGCTTACTAAAACTTGTAGATCGCTTCAATAAGGGCGACCTTCAAGGAGCAAAGTTTGTATACTTGGATTCCTATCAAGCAACTAAAGATCTTATCCTCAATGCTCAATCTTATGGTACCTCAAATGTACTATCTGTTTGATGTAGACTATAAAACGAGACCATGTATTGGCACCGTTGATTCTTAGAATACCCAGGACAATCTAATTCAAAAACCACATTAATTCAAAGAATGTTGTGAATTTGGTCTTCAAAATATGTTAACTAAAGAACACATATTTTGGAAGAAAATCAACTTTAACAAAAAAATAATAACTTAGAGTCACAAACAAACCTTAAATAACGCTAATTTTTTCGAATGGGTAAAAAAACAAACTGGTCGAAAACTGTGTCTGAAAAGTCCAAAAATTGAAAAAAATATAATAAAATGCAAATAATGTTTTGGGCCCAAAACCCAGGCGTAATCCTTGTCGCTAGCTTCGATTTGGCTGGTTGAACGCCTGAAACGGAGACTCGTGGCAAAAGTTATGTGTTCATTTCAGTGCAACCCGTTTTCTAACACGATCTTGTGCTTTAAGGAATAAAATGACATATTCCTTCACATTTGGGCATGCTTAAGTGTTCCCACTATTTATATTTTTCTTGAAAAAGATGTCTTACTCGTTTTAAAATTGTATATAATTTAGGATTTGAAGTAATTGATAAAGGATGTTGTGGAGTTGGAAGAAACAACGGCCAAGTGACATGCCTTCCTCTTCAACAATCTTGTCGGGATCGCTCAAAGTACATATTTTGGGATGCCTTTCATCCCACCGAAGCTGCTAATATCGTGACAGCAAAATTGGCATACTCCTCAAGATCACCATCATATACATATCCCATGAATATTCAAGAACTAGCATCACTATGATATGATATGATATGATATGATATGATATGATATGATATGATATGATATGATATGATATGATATGATATGATATGATATGATATGATGCTCTCTAAAATTGATTGTACGTTTAAGAATTTAAATGTGTTATTTCGATCGGTGGTGTTTGTATTTGAAGGACTAAGTTGGTCCAGTTCGAACATGTTCTTTTCATTTAAAGTTTGTATTTTAAATTGTTATTGTTTTTGTGTTCGTAAGTTCTAAACTTCTAATTGTAGTAATTATTTCAACTTTCAATCAACTTGGGAAATGGGCTTAAACATTTGGGCCTGCTGGAGATGCTAGGCAATTCTAGCCCAAAATGAATTTTGTAACGATTTTACAAGATTTCGGGGAGTCAAACGACGATACCAATATTTGAGGTTTCACTTTAAGAACGAATTTGTGAGTAACGATTTTGTGGTTAGGTTAGATTTAGATCAACGCACTCATATGGCACAAGTTTACAAATTCAAATTTGTGAAGTAAATAATTATAAATATAAAGATATATCTTTATTTTCCACTCTAGAAATGGATAGAGCTTCAAATAATTAAACCTAGATATAAGATTTCACCGTAATGGCTTTAGTACATGCACAAATACATCATTAAATGTTTGCTAATTGTTGAATGTTGATCGGATAAACAAAATCAGGAGGAAAGCTTTCCTTCCCATCAATACATTCACTGCTTCGGTCGGCGTCCCAAAACACATACTCGTTTCTGTTTGGACACGGCGTTTGAAATGGTAAACATGTAATCTGCCCTCGGTTTCTACCTATCCACCACACGAAATCCTGCATCACAAATCCCAAAAAAACGTTTATACTAATTTTGAGAAATTATATTAGACCGATGCTAAGTAGGTAAGTATTATTACCATAGGATCTAGCATTGGCAAGTAAATCTTGGAACATGCTATGTATATCAACAAAGATGAACTTGGAACCGGGTAAATTGGTGCTTAAGTTGTTAATCATGGTCCTCATGTTAGCATTGAAAGTTGGTTCACATCCTCAGAGCATCTCCCACCCGTACCTTATGCTTGGAATACAACCCATTAGCCCTAGTCCAGCCAACACAAATTTTCGTGCTCCAAGATTGTATAGTTTCTAATTCAAAAAAACACAGTACTTAATTTTATCGTAACTTCTTTTAGTTAGTCTCTGTCTGGGTTTAAAACTAGTCGGCTTACAGTGAGTTGAGTGGTGTATTCTTTGGACAAGAGGTCGGCAAACTGTTGACCGTTGTACTGACTGCGGGCATTGTAATTTGGCATGAGGTAGGTAGTCATTGCTGCCCATTCCCACAAAGAAAAGGCTTCGTCGGTTGCACCCACGTTGTTATTCGTCATTTGATCCAACGAATCTTCAAAGTTTTTAATCTGTTGGTTGGACCCACCTACATAAATCAACACAAATAATATTCAAAAAAAGTCAACGGCAAAATTGACACAAAAACGTCATTGATATCTTATTACTTACAAAGTTTCGGCCTGTGATATCAAGGATTCCAGAAGCCGCAGAAGCGAAATTGATACCATGAACCATTTGATCTCCAGAACTTGATGCTTGGGTGTCAGGATCGATTAACTATAGACAAGTTAATAAACACCTTAGATCTAATTGATGATAGAAGTTGCAGCGGATCAACACTATATCAATAATTAAGAACAATGAACTGTATGAACAATAAACAAGAATATTAAAAACACAGTTTCACAAAAAGCTTCAATGTATATTATTGAGTTAACAATACACACGTACGTTTACAATTCGTAAGGAACATACTTATAGTAGTCCTTGAAGCTAAACTATTTACCCTAGTTATTCTAGGACTTGATTTACATCGAATTATAAAAGATATACATTTAATTACATTCTATAACTATCTCTACGAAGATCTCGGACTTGATATCTTCCAAAAACGCGTATCAGTAGTAACTGCAATCACCAGTAGTAAATAAGTAACATCAGTAGTAAACTTGGTGATCAGTAGTAAGTCCATAATCAACGTCAGTAGTAACTACAATGATCAGTAGTATTTTCAGTCTTCTCATGATCAGTAGTAACTTAGTTATAGTGAACACCAGCATCAACTTCATCAGTAGTAAATGTTTCTGCCCCATCAGTACTAAGTATGTCAGTACTAACTGCAGCATCAGTAATAAGTTGATCTGTGTTTTGCTCCAACAATCTCCCCCTAAACTTATTGATTATGATTTAATCAATCAAGTTTCCATTTATTTCTTCTTTTCTTTTTCTTTTTCTTCCAACAGTTTTGCTCTTCTTTTATCACCTTCTAATGTCTGTTGGTTTTGTTTATTCCTTTGTGCAATAATGTATTTGCTAATCTTCTTTACAAATTCATTCATTTTATTTTGAAATAGCATAGCATCATGAGGTTTAATGAAGTTCATGCACCATAGTTGATAGAGAGTCTTCTCAGAATGAGGATACTCTTTCTCATAAAGGAATAAGTCACATTTCTTACTTGTATATTCAAAGAAGTACATGTTGACAGTTGGTAGCACATTCCAAGCTTGAACATTCTCTGAATCTGCATACTTCTCTGGATAATTTTCTGGATAGAAAGCAGCATCAATCATTTCAGTAAGATAACCTGCAGCTGAATTCTTCCAGAACTTTTTAGTCATTCTTGGTTTACCAATGATCAACATCTTGATAATGTCACTTCTGGTTAGGGACATGACCAAAGGTTTCCAAGCTTTGAATCTTTGAGTGACTTTATCTTCTCTGACAATCTCAATCATATCATCTATATATCTCCAGTTGATGATTGGATTATTTTGTAAGATAGCAATGGGGAGATCATAAACTTGAACCATTTGTAATTTTTTCTTTGGTTGATCAAGTTCTGAAGCAATTGTCTTTCTTTTCTTTGATATTTGAGAGGATACACCAGATGATTCTCCAGATATTGTTTTTCTTTCTTTCATTTCTTTGGAGTCTATCTGTTCCAGTTTAGTGGTGTATTTCTCATTAATGTCTTGTTCAGTAAGATCCTTCTTCTTCTCTACACAGTACTTTTCAATTAAATTGATCAACTTCATTCTTCCAAAGGCTTTTGTGTTGTAACCTTTTGATTTCAAGAATGTGATCATTTCTTTCTTCTTCTCTGCAAATTGTTCTGGCATATCAGCCTTTTGCTCTTTGCATTCTTGTACTTGTGCTTCAAGAAGTTCTATTGTTTCATGTTCAAGTTGCCTAAATTTTTCCAGTTCTCTTCTTTGTAATTCCTTTCTTGTTTCAGCAACTTGTTTAGTTTTGATCTTCTGTTGAAATTGTGGCAGTTTTGATATATCTGCTATATCTGCCAATTTGATTTCTGTGAAAGGTTGTCTCAATATTCTAGCCCTTTCTGCTAATCTTTTGTTTTCATTTGCTAGAGAGACTTCAACCTTCTTTAAATATTTTGCTCTTTTTACCTTCCACTTATCCTGTTTGGCTGATTTGGCATAATTGATTTTGTTGATCATTTCATGACCTTGTGCTCTGTTAGGTTGGTCTTCATCAGCAACTTCCTTTCCCTTTCCTATGTAATTGTCTTTCTTCATATTTGGTTCAGATTCAATAACAAATTTGGGACCATAGTAGTGTATCTGTGATATGGGAAGTATTTTAGGATGTGGAGGCAGGGAGCATTCATCAACTTCCAACCAATTTACATCATCATCAATATCTTTCACTACCATTTGTGTTGTTTTTCTTTTTGGAGATGGTGGAAGTATCACTTTAGGTTCTAGTAGTGGTGGCAGCTCAATAATGTCATCAGTAGTAACCAAGTTAGTTACTACTGGCATGTCTTCAGAGATTACTACTGATAGGGCATCAGTAGTGTTTGCTGCCTTTTCTTCATTCACTACTGCTATGATATCAGTAGTAGAAGTTACTACTGGTATTTCCTTTTCAACTTGTTCTTCCATTGTAGCAGTAGTCATAGGCTCTTCTTCTGTCACCATCATCTCTGGGCCTTTATCAACATTTGTTTCTTTTAAGTTTAAAAGGGAGGATGCTGCTGCTGCTATAGATTCATCAATCATTGTCTGTATATTGACCTTCTCCCCCTTAGTGAGCTCAACTGGTGGAGCCTCACTATCAACAATCTTTTTCTTCAATTGTCTGATGATTTTGGCTTGTTGATAAAGCCTGTGCTCATATAATCTCATCCTTCTGTTGATGGTGTTGACATGCCTTTTCATTGCAGCCATGGTTTTCCCTTGGTTAGTTAAGTATATATGGCAATTTTGTACAGTGGATTCCAAGGAATCCACTTTAGCCGTCAATTGAGTGATTTTAATACTGCCCTCACTCCATCTAGCAAGATCATCGGGCTCACTAACAGGTACATTGGTTTTAAGGTTTTCCTTCCTTTCCATCAATTCCACAGATCTGCCCTCATCACTGCTTGGTGATTCATTGGGTCTTTTAGACATTCTCTTCTTCCTAGAAGAAGCAGAGATGCCCCCCCCTTGTGGTTTCTTGGCACCGGGGTCCTTTGAGTAATTCCTCAAAAGAGTCATCACTCAAAGTTGCCGAGGTTTGGGTCCTAAAGATGTTTTCACTGTCCTGTGCACCCACCTTTGGGGCATCAGTAGTGAAAGCCCTCCCCTCATGTCCTCTCTCCTCCTTGGAGGACAACTCTTTGAGCCTGGGGTGTGACTCGATTTGTCCCCTGGTGTCCTTTGAAGAAATTTTCTTTCTATGATAAATTGTGGAAATATTTTTGGTTTTGTCTGGTAGGTCTTCCACAGAGTGAAGAGTAGCACTCTGCAGATTTACATCAAGTTCCTGGGACACATTCAGGACTTCTGTTTGGGTTGGTGATTGAGTGGCTATTTGGATTGGTGTTTGGGCTGTATTTGGGGGTGATGGAGTGGGTTGAGGTTCAACTTGGGATGTAGCAATGGTTGAACCCTCTCCAATATTGGGTTGATCTTTGATCATGTTAGGAAACAGAGGGGTTTCCTTGCCCGAAAATTTAAATTGTTTTCTCATATTTGAGAAAACTTTCTTGTTCAACTCAGGTAATAGAAAAATGTTTTTAGGAGTTGACAAGTTTTGCAATTCACAGTTTATGATATGTTGTAGAAATCTGGGATACATTAAAAATTTAGAAGAACTAAGATTTCCCAACATACCATCAAATATCATGTATGAAAAATTAAATACTTGGTATGTGCATAAACAGACAACAGTAGAGGCTATTGCCTTATTAAACTCATTCCAAGTACTTCTTTTAGGAGAAATACAATGCTGAATGGTATGTATTAAAAATTTCCATTGTGGGGAGAGAAGACCCTTTTGAAAAGTAACTATATTAAGTCTTCCCTCATATCCCATTTTGTTCAAAATTTCAGCAATGTATTCCTTAGGAAGAGTAGTCATACCTGAATCATCGTGTAATTTTAGATGGTGTCTGATTGATTGTTCTGTTACTGTGATGTGCTTTCCATCTACTTTAGATTTTATCATTGATGATGTTGTTCCTTCTGTTCGCTCAGCATTGGTCCAAAAATCCACCAAGTGCTGTTGATATGATTTTGGTTTTACAGTTAAGGCAAACTGTATATATGAATTTCTCAAAAATTTTACGATCGGACGGAAATCTTTTGTTCCGTCGGGATTCTTTAAGAATGCAACCATATTGTGAAATTCTGAGTATTTGAGATCGGTTTGCACATCGAGAGTTTGTAAAGTTGCCATTGTTGTTGAGATTTTGCAAGAATTTTGTTACAGATGAAGTGTTTTTGATCGTAAGCTAGGGTTTATCGAGAGGTGTTTAGAGAATCGAAGTGAAGATAATGATAAATTAATCGTCTGCCGCCTTTTATATCTTTCGATTAAACCTGCAAAACTACGAAAATATCCTTCGAATCATAACATAACGGTTATTTTCATGGGGGTTAGTTTGGTAATTGTGTTTTATGAAAGACCAGTAGTGAATAAGATATCAGTAGTAAAACGTCAGTAGTATCTACTAATATCAGCAGTGACTAAGGATTTTGACATCAGTAGTAACTATAGACATCAGTAGTAACAATTGACATACAAGACCAGTAGTATATGTGAATAACAGTAGTACTGACTTACCAGTAGTATTTGTGTAAACCTAAAATACACCAGTAGTAATGAATTACCAGTAGTATTTTGTGCATACACTTTCACACCAGTAGTACAGCAATACCAGTAGTAAAACACTTAAGAAAATAATATTTTACAACACTAACTTTACACATGATTTTAAGTGAGATTTTAAGTTATTAAGATCATTCCAATACTGCTAACCAAGAAGTTGAATCTTCCTACATCAAATGCTTTTGTAAAAAGATCTGCTAATTGATCATCAGTATGGATTTTAACTACTTTGATTAATTTCTTTTCATTACAATCTCTTATAAAGTGAAATCTTATTTCAATGTGTTTAGTTTTTGAATGTTTTACTGGATTATTCACAATACTAATAGCACTTTGATTATCAATAAAAATAGGAGTTTTAAGGATAGAGATACCAAAGTCTAGAAGTTGATTTTGAATCCATAGTACTTGAGCACAGCAAGCAGATGCAGCTACATATTCTGCTTCAGCAGTAGATGTTGATACATTTGTTTGCTTCTTACATTGCCATGACACCAGTCTTGATCCAAAGAATTGACATCCACCAGTAGTGGATTTTCTATCTTGACATTCACCTCCATAATCACTATCTGTATAGGCTATTAGTTCAAAGGGTGAGTCATGTGGATACCATAGACCTAGTGATGGTTTGCCTTTCAAGTATCTGAATATTCTTTTAACCGCTTGTAAGTGTAGTTCTTTGGGTCTTGCTTGATATCTAGCACACACACAAACACTATACATAATGTCAGGTCTTGATGCAGTTAAGTACATCAAAGAGCCTATCATTGATCTATATAAGTGTTCATCTACATCCTCCCCCTCAACATCAGGATGTAGGTGTTTGTGTGTTTCCATTGGAGTACTAGCACTTTTGCTGTCTTTCAAGTCAAACTTTTCCAAGATATCTTTGACATATTTTGATTGATTTATCAAAATACCATCAGTTCTTTGACTGACTTGGAGTCCAAGGAAGAAGTTCATTGGACCCATAGAGCTCATCTTGAATTTAATCTGCATCAGCTCTTCAAATTCTTTGCACAATGTATCATTGGTTGAGCCAAAAATGATATCATCTACATAGATTTGTACCAGTAGTATATCATTCTTGACTTTCTTTGTAAATAATGTTTTATCAATGGCTCCTCTTTTAAAGTTGTTCTTCAATAAGTATGATGATAATGTGTCATACCATGCTCTTGGTGCCTGATGTAGGCCATACAGAGCTTTATCCAATTTAAACACATAATCACCATGTTTTGGATCTTCAAAACCTGGAGGTTGGCAAACATATACCTCTTCTTCAATTTTCCCATATAGGAAAGCACTCTTAACATCCATTTGATAGACTTTGAATTTCTTGAATGAAGCATATGCTAGAAATATCCTTATGGCTTCAATTCTAGCAACAGGAGCATATACTTCATCATAGTCTATTCCTTCTTCTTGAGTGTATCCTTGGGCTACTAGTCTGGCTTTATTCTTGATCACTATACCTCTTTCATCTTTCTTGTTTCTGAATATCCATCTTGTTCCAATGGCTCTTTTTCCTTTGGGTAGAGGTACAAGTGTCCAAACAGCTTGTAATTTAAATTGAAGGAGTTCTTCTTGCATTGCCTCAATCCAGTTTGAGTCCTTCATTGCTTGTTGAATCTTCTTTGGTTCATCCTGAGACAGAAAGCATTCATACATACATTCATTAGCAATTAAACTTATATTACACATATTTGCAGTTAAGCTTTTGTTTAATTTGCTTCTTGTTTGTAGTGGTGAGTTAACATCACTTAGAACAAGGTCTAATGGATGGTTCTTTTGAGTCCTTGTAGTTGTAGCTTTATCAACCACTAGTTGATTTTCAAGATTGGACTCATTTGTCTCAGGCAGTTGTTCATCTTGTGATTCTTCATTGTCATGGATATTTGGTTCATCATCATCTTGGTCAGAGTTACTACTGGAATTATCTTCATTAGGATCAGTAGTATTGTTGTTGTTACTGGTGTCAGTAGTATCATGAGAATCTAGGTTATTGTTGGGACCAGTAGTATTTTCAGTACTGTTACTGGTACCAGTAGTATTGGAATTACTACTGACCTCATTCTCAGAGTTACTACTGCTTTCAATATTTGAGTTATTACTGATATCAGTATTAACTATGGGAGCAGTATCAACAATTATGTATCTCATCTTTTCTTGACCAGTATTAACAGATGATGTTCCTTCTTTTTGATTAAGACAATTTGAATTACCTGCATTGAAATTCATATTAGAATTAAAGGATTTGGTTAGATTGTCTATGTCAAATAGCCAATCTGGACCATTTCCTTGTTCATTAGGTACATTTTCATTAAAGGATACATTGATGCTTTCTTCAATTATCCTTAGTCTTTTGTTGAATACTCTGTATGATTTGCTTTGAGTAGAGTATCCCACAAAGATTCCATCATCAGCTTTGCAGTCAAACTTACCAATTTGTTCTCTTGTAATCAGAATAGTACAAGGACAACCAAATGATTTTAAGAAACTTATAGAAGGTTTTCTTTTATTGAAAAGTTCATATGGTGTTTTAAAATGTGGCTTCACTATTAATACTCTGTTCTGAACATAACAAGCAGTATTAACAGCTTCTGCCCAAAAAGTAATTGGTAATTTTGAGTCTGCTAGCATTGATCTTGCTGCTTCAATGATGGTTCTATTTCTTCTTTCAGCTACACCATTTTGTTGTGGAGATCTAGGTGAGCTGTATTGCCTGTCAATACCTTTAAGATCACAAAAGTTAATTAAGTTAGCATTTTTAAATTCTGTGCCATTATCACATCTTATGGCTTTCACTTTTTGATCAGATGTGTTTTCCAGTTTGACAATTAAGTTCTTTATGAGTTCACTTGTTTCATCCTTTGTCCTGAGAAAGAAAACCCATGTATATCTGGAAAAGTCATCAGTAATAACAAGACAATATTGTTTCTTTCCAATACTCATTACATTTGTAGGTCCAAAAAGGTCCATATGTAAGAGCTGTAAAGGAACAGAAATAGAGTTCACAGTTTTGGACTTATGAGAAGTCTTGTGTTGTTTACCTTTTAGGCATGCAACACAATGATGATCACACATGAATTGTTTTTGAGGTAGTCCAATTACCAGATTTCTTTTTACTAAATTATTCATGTTTTTAAAATTTGTGTGACACATCCTTCTGTGCCAAAGTTCTGATTCAGTGGTGTTTGCCTTGGATATAAAACAGTTGACCTCATTTGTAGAAATGAGTTCTCCCCCTATATCCAGGCAATACACATTGTTTCTCCTTGGAGTTCTTAAAACAACATATTTTTCATCTAAAATAAAATCAGGAGAAAGAATGATGCACTCAATATCTGTGAAAAGAATCTTGTTCTTTTTATCACAAACTTGAGACACACTGACAAGATTGTATTTTAGTTCAGCTACATAAAATACATCATCAAAGGTAATTTTTCCATTAGTAACAGTACCTTTACCTGTAATCTTACCTCCCTGTGGATTCTCACCAAATGCCACATATCCTCCATCAAATGACTTGAAATCTTTAAGAATTTGCAGATTTCCAGTCATGTGCCTTGAGCATCCACTATCAATATGCCATGTTCTTCCTTCTTCTGGGATCTGAATGCTCTGCACAAGTGAGTAAAGGATTAGTTAAGTTTGGGAACCCAAGCTTTATTTGTCTTGGGTTCATCCTTTGAGAAATAAGCTTTTGGGGATTTAACTTTAAAGACTTTTGGTACCCATATTTGTTTATTACTGGTACTTTGTTTTACTACTGCCCTTTTGGAGTTGTTACTGGTGTGAGAAGTTCCTACTGATCTTGGTTTATACCCATGATTTTTAGCTTTTGAGTGCTTTACTACTGATGGACCAGTAGTATTTGGGTACTTACCATGTTTAAAATGACCAGTAGTGTTTTTAGAGTTAACACCAGTAGTGTTTTTGAAATGTGTTTTGGGAGCAGTAGTATTTTTGAAATTAGGGTTTTTACCAGTAGTATTCTTGTACTGGTACCATACAGCATTATAATTAGGGTTAACACCAGTAGTAAATTTGTTAGAGTTTCTACTGGTGTTGGAAAATTTAAAATATTGTTTATTTTGATTAGATTTTCCATTGTTCTTGAAGTAATTGCTGTTCTTTGGGCTGCCAACTCTTCTGTTTTGCACAAATCTTGGTGCACTTCTTCCAAATCTTGGAGTTTCAGCAATTGGAGTTTTTATTGTATTTACTACTGAAGGACCAGTAGTATCTTTTAACCTTTGAGTTTTTGCATTTTCTTTAAAAGCTTTAAATTCCTTTAACTCCTTGCAATTTATTGGATTGAAGTGACAATCCTTTGCTAAATGGTTCACTTTATTGCAAATAACACATTTTAATTTATTTTCTTGAGCCTTTATTGTTTTTCTTTGTTCTAAGAGTTGGTTTCTATTTCTTTGGTTTCATTTTTTTAGAATTTTGGGTATATTTTCTGCATTATATTTAGGAGAATCATTTGGACTTTGAGCTGTGTGAAAACTTGTATCAATTGATTTTGGTGATTCAGTTTGAGATATTGTAAATTCAATTGATTGCTCATCATCTGAAGAATCATTTGATTCAGATGTTTCATTATTAGATTCAGTTTGATTTGCAGTTTTTAATTCATTAATGATTCTTTCTGAACTGTTTTTAAGTGGAGGAATGAATTTGTGTGGAGGTGGTACAGCATGATATCCCACCCCATGAACAATTTTTTCTGTAGTTTGATTATTAGTTAATTCATCTAGAATTTTAGTGCTTCTTTCAAACTTTTTAATTGTTAATTTATTTTGTTCAATTTCAAGCTGACATTCTTCTAATTTACTTGTTAGTTCTTTGTTTTTTGTTTCATAGAACTCTTTCTCATCCACAGCTTGAAGCAATTCTTCCTTGATCCGTTGATCAATCATCTTGTACACCTTTATTTGATGTTCTTGATCAGCAATCACACTATCAAACTCATGATTTCTTCTGATTGCTTTTGCTAGATCTTCATTTAATTTAGTGTTTTCTTTTTCTAGATTTTTAATAATTTTAGCACATTCAGGAGTACAAGGTTTAGATTTTACCTCAGTTTTGTTGTCAGTAAAGGCCATGAGAGCTTGATTTTGAGTATGCTCTTCTGCTTGGAAGCTCCAGTCATAGCCTTGTCCTTGTTGTGACACAAGAGCAGTTGATTTTGATCTTTTGTCTGGTTGAGGACATTCTTTTGCAAAGTGACCAAGGTTGTTACAGTTGTAACACTTGACTTTAGTCTTGTCAAATCCTGCTTTGTCACCTTTGTTGAAATTGAGGCTTGTCCTACCAGTTCTTTTTAAGAATCTTTTGGTCCTTAGGCTCAGCATAGCCATCTGCCATTTAAGATCCATCTCCTCAAGATCATCTGGATTCAATTGTTCCAAGTCATCACTAATCAATGCAGTATGCACATGACTAGTGAAGAAGGATTCTCTTGCAGTATCCTCAGAATCTGCAGCCTTTCCTGTGGAGGATTCTTGTCCTTAACCTGTACTAGACACAAATGCAGCATTGTTAGAAGAAATAGAAGGGTTTTTGTGATTTACCTCAGTTTCAAAAACTCTGAGATCATTATAGAGTTCATCTAACTCCTTTTCTTCTAGAGCATCTCTTTGTCTATACACAACTGTATACATGGCCCATTCTTCACTAAGAGACCTTAGAAACTTCATGTTGACATCTTCTTGATCCATCTTTACACCAACTTGGTTGAGTTCACCAATTAGTTTGTTGAATCTGTCAAACACTTGAGTGAGTGTTTCATTGGGCTTTCCTTTGAAATTTTCAAAGTCTTGTTTGAGAACAGACTTCATGTTTCTTTTTGTACTCTTTGTCCCAACGAATCTCTTCTCCAGTGCTTCCCAAAGTAACTTAGCATCATCATATTCAACAAAGAGATGTTGATAATCATTAGGAATAGCCAGTAGGAGAGTGCTTAGAGTTTTGAGTTCGATGCCTTTATCTTTCTTCTCCTTCTCACATTTAAGTTTGTCTACCTCAGTTACAGAGCTGCTTGCTTGAAGTTGACCAGTTTTGTTTCTTTCACAAACGACTTCCCACATAGAATAATCTGTAATAAGCATGTATTGCTTAATACGATTCTTCCACATCCCAAAGTTATTGGGAGTGAGCATAGGGATTTTGTTGGCCTGAGTGCTTTCATTATTATCAGTCATGATTAATAATGTGTGTGTTTTAAAGATTAAAACTTTTTGTTGTTCTTAACAAATAGTAGATCTAGAACCAATAAGCTCTGATACCACTTGTCAGGATCGATTAACTATAGACAAGTTAATAAACACCTTAGATCTAATTGATGATAGAAGTTGCAGCGGATCAACACTATATCAATAATTAAGAACAATGAACTGTATGAACAATAAACAAGAATATTAAAAACACAGTTTCACAAAAAGCTTCAATGTATATTATTGAGTTAACAATACACACGTACGTTTACAATTCGTAAGGAACATACTTATAGTAGTCCTTGAAGCTAAACTATTTACCCTAGTTATTCTAGGACTTGATTTACATCGAATTATAAAAGATATACATTTAATTACATTCTATAACTATCTCTACGAAGATCTCGGACTTGATATCTTCCAAAAACGCGTATCAGTAGTAACTGCAATCACCAGTAGTAAATAAGTAACATCAGTAGTAAACTTGGTGATCAGTAGTAAGTCCATAATCAACGTCAGTAGTAACTACAATGATCAGTAGTATTTTCAGTCTTCTCATGATCAGTAGTAACTTAGTTATAGTGAACACCAGCATCAACTTCATCAGTAGTAAATGTTTCTGCCCCATCAGTACTAAGTATGTCAGTACTAACTGCAGCATCAGTAATAAGTTGATCTGTGTTTTGCTCCAACATTGGGAGTAGGGGTGCCCAACGGGTCAACCCGACCCGACCCGGCTCTTATCGGGTCGGGTCCGTCGGGTTTGAGGTTAAAAAATTCTAACCCGAAACCCGACCCGATAAGGATTCGGGTTTGTCGGGTTCGGGTTGGTCGGGTTTCGGGTTTGTCGGGTTGACCCGATCGGGTTGGTCGGGTTACACTTGAGTTAGGAATTTTTAGTAAAAACTATAGAAATTATTTAATATATTGAATTTTATGAGTATTTATTTAACACTTTTAATTATTAATTGATCTTTATTGAATACTTTATCATATAATTTGCTAATTAATTGATTTAATAGTAAAAATATGTTAATTTTTTAAAGGAAATAAAATACTTAAACTTTAATCGGGTCTAATCGGGTCAACCCGAACCCGAAAAAGGTAAGAAATTCTAACCCGAAACCCGACCCGATAACGAATCGGGTTGGTCGGGTCGGGTTTGAAAAACCCGATAATAACATGGAACCCGAATAGACCCGACCCGATAAGCGTAATCGGGTTCGGGTTCGGGTTAGGGTCGGGTCGGGTCAACCCTTTGGGCACCCCTAATTGGGAGTAGGCTGGAATTAGTACCAACCCTAGCAATTCATATATATTCATGTATATAATTAAATTATTTCAAACCGAATTAAAAGTTTTGGCTATATTTTTTAAAATAACAAGTAAAGAAAAGGGACCTATTTGATCAATCATGGTGTAACCATTGGAGAAACGACCAGTTGGACCTCCATTGAAGTCAATTCCATAAGGAAAATAATTGGCCTTTGCAAAAGAATTCAAGTCATTGTTATTTCCATTGTCGATTAGCCAAATACGTACATTGATGGAACCATCTTTCCTCCCATTGTATCTTGTGCGACGATCATTTGACCACCATTCCACAACATGCTAACCACCAAGATCCATAACATGCAACTAAATTTCAAGTTTAGCACATGCTCCAAACCCATGTTAATTTATTTAATTGGTTTTGCACAAATTTTTGCAGGGTGGTGTAATAGAGGGGAGCATATATAGGGAAAATAGAGTGTAGTATATAGTTTGAAGTTAGTTGGAGAGTAGTAAATGCTTCCAACTGTATTTTTTGAAACGCATACAAAACAATGTCTAATGAAGAGTCTCTTTTTATTCCAATGCCTAATTTCTCGTTTGACTTTTATATTGATCTACCCATTTTTCTTTCTTTTGTCCTAAAAGATTGGGTTCTAAGATTTCTGTATTACTTTAGTACAATCGTTAACGATGAACACAAATATTCAATCATCTCGATACAGTGATACCCGCTTCGGTGATATCATTGATGCTATTCATTGATTATTTATGATATACTCCCTCCGTCCCATAAAAAACTTCCCATTTCACTCTAAGTTTTTGTCCCACAAAAAACTTCTCATTTCCCATATTTGATGGGCTCCACACAATAAAAACTATTATTACTAAAGACCTCACCACTAATATTCACTAACTATCTTTCTCTATCAAACCCAACCTTATATTTTAATCAGAAGTATTATCAATGACCCTACCACTAACTATCACCTAAAAACTTGTGCAAAAGTCCAATGAGAAGTTTTTTGAGGGACGGATGGAGTATATAAAAGATTGTTTTGGGGGCAGAATTCCACTTTCATAGGGATAAGCTTAAAGCTTTATGACGGTGGTTTACTATTTTTGTGGTTTATTTGGAAGCGTAGGAATGATAAGGTTTTCAATAATCGGACTAGGGGTAATGACGAGGCGATTCCTAGCAAAATTGACGTTTTTTGTTTTGGATTAAATATAGATTTGTAAATTACCTAATAGATTATTCACTTAATGTGTTGATTAATTGATTACGATTGAAAACTGAAAATCCTTGCTGTATCTTGTTCTCTCATTTAAGACGGGTAACATCAAGAAATCCTATCATTACTTTTATATTAATCATCTTCTATCATCTTGATTTTACAAACTTAGAAATATTAAATACGATGCTAAATTATATAAAAAATATCAATAGTTTTCATAACATTTACAGTGTAACATGGAACCTCATAAATATGGAAGTTGGGATTGAGAGAGATTAAAAATTAGTGGGCGTCTAAAACAGCAGAGTTTTTGGAAGTAGACTACTCTCACGTTGATTTCTATGCATTTAACATGTGAAAGTCTGTCTCCCTTGTTTTAAATGAATCGCAGTGCCCAAGAATGCTACACGGAGCTATGGGTTTTAAGGGCGTTGACTTTCTTAATCAATTATTTTTTTGTTGAGTAGTTGGCTGTTGATATTGCATGTTGGACATTCATTACTGCATGGATATCTCCATAATATTTAATTATTATACAGTGGATGAAACTTTAATTTCGGATTGTATTAGTTGTAATTTTCACAAATTGCGAACTATCTAAAACCTTGTTGGTTGTATTTGTCTAAACTAAGAATCTCCAGTAGGGGTGGCAATTCAGGTCGGGTTCGGGTTGACGGGTTCGGGTTCGCGGGTTGGCAGGTCAGAAACGTTCAACCCGAAACCGACCTGTTTATATAAACGGGTCAGATATCTCAACCCTAACCTGTTTAACTTTAACCCAAACCTAACCCATATAACCCATTTAATAAAACATGTTAAACAGGTTATCAGGTCAAACAAGTTAAACGGTTCAAACATGTCAAATTTATGTTATTATTACACAAATTCATAACAAAATACTAAACACCAAATTACTAAGTAACATTTTTGATTTTTATCTAACTATTAATTACGTTTTAGCTAGTAAACTATAAATTAAGTATAAATATATATATTATAAAATATATTTTAATAATTAAACGGGTTGGCGGGTCGACCCATTTAAATTATCATTGACCCGAACCTAACCTGTTTAATAAACGGGTCAGCTGACTCAACCCGAGACTGACCCAATTATTTTTTACCCCAACCCAAACCTGTTTATTTTCGTGTCGGTTTCAGGTCGGGTTTCGTGTCGGGTCAGAATTTGCCACCCCTAATCTCCAGTACTCTGGATTTGAAAAGCATTACTTTTATTCTTATGGGCTTCGTCCAAATGCATATCTAAAAGTACTCGATGGGCTTATTTTACGAAATTATTTGAACCCACCTCATATAATATGCCTCGTATATTTATATGAAGATTTGATAGGAAAACAATACTATTTCATATATGAGTTAATTGCACGGATGGTCCTTTAACTTTATACAATATTTCACATATGGTCCTTTAACTTCAAAAATTGCACCGATAGTCCTTTATTTTGAAAGTTTATTCACCAGTAGTCCTTTATGAAAACGGACGTCTGTTTCACTGGTTAAATGAAATCACGTGCTAGGCACGTGGGGGTACTTTTGTCATTTCCTTCATCCCTTCTCTTTTCCCCCCTTTAAAACCCAACTAACTAATTTTTTCTCTTCAACATTGTTCTTTGAGTTTAATAAACCAGGAATAACCTCCATACAACGAACACATGTAGGTGGATCAACCCAGCCTATAGATCGGCAATTTGAACTCTGGGTAAAATACTCAAAATTAGGTCAACTTATAAAGAACAATTTCAATTTTAGGTTAAAATTACCGGTCGTGAACAAGCATAGAAGCGGCGTCCAGGGTTTTTAGCAGTCCAGGAAGTACGGACTATAGCCTCTCTACCACACCTGCAAATCGTCATCGTTGAGGGAGAAGATGACGAAGAACTTGTTTTGGGCCTTTTGCGACTGAAGAATGAAGATACGATGAGGCAGATTAAAGAGGGAGGGTTTTAAAGGGGGGAAAAGAGAAGGGATGAAGGAAATGACAAAAGTACTCCCACGTGCCTAGCACGTGATTTCATTTAACCAGTGAAACAGACGTCCGTTTTCATAAAGGACTACTGGTGAAAAAACTTTCAAAATAAAGGACTATCGGTGCAATTTTTGAAGTTAAAGGACCATCGGTGAAATATTATATAAAGTTAAAGGACCATCCGTGCAATTAACTCTTCATATATTAAATATTTTCTATTTATTTTCCCACTCGTTTAGTTGATACATTTTCCAAAGAGTAAATTACACGAATGGTCCCTGTGGTTTACACAATGTTTTGGATTTGGTCCCTAAGTCTCAGTAATTACACATGTGGTCACTGTGGTTTACACTTCGTATTGGTTTTGGTCCCTAATACTAACAGCTGTTAAAATTTGCTGTTAAACATTTTTAATTGACAATTTTACCCTTACTCTCTCACCATCTCCTTCCTCTTTTCTTCATCTATGCACAAAAAACACACCCAAATCAAAACCCTATTTTCTTGTTTAATCCTTTGCCCTGTATCATCGTGATATTGTTTCCAACAAGAAAATACCCACACAAAAATGAGCAATCTTTTCATCAAGATGAAGCTGGTTTTCCACCATCATCATCAACAACGATTATGTGTTTAATTTCTACGGACATAAAGAACACAATCGATTTCTGCAAACATAAGCTTTGAAAAGAGACAGATCGATTTTTGCAGGGGAGATTGGGGGGAAAGCTTGGAAACTAGACACATCGTTGAAGAACTGGACGGGGATTGCGCCTCCTCCGGTGGGGTGGACGGCGCTCTTGCGGCGGCGATTAATCAAGATAAGATCATGTCGGAGGTGTACCTGGATAAGCAGATCTGTTACGTGGTTGCGTGTGAAGGAACGAACCAGCTTGAACGACACCATACGATAACTCAAATCAAGCTATATTAGAAGCTTTTGCAGGTAAATAGAAGGTTAATGTGATTGATTTTATTAGAAGCTTTTGAGGTCGCTTAAGAAGACGAGCTGTAATTGCGATCTGGATTTTTGAAGATCATGTGGTCTTCATGTTCTTATTTGTTGAAGAAGACGAGCTGTAATTGCGATATGAAATTAGGGGTGACCGATTGCAGGTGATAGGAAGAAATGAGGAAGGAGATTGTGATTTAGGGTTAGTTGATTTGGGGGATTGTGATTTAGGGTTAGTTGATTTGGGGGATGACATTGTAGAAGGAGTACATGGAAGAAGATAAGAGAAGAAAGAGTATAAGTTAAGGGGTATTTTAGGCACTTCAAAAAATTTAACAGCCATATTTGACGTCTGTTAGTATTAGGGACCAAAACCAATACGAAGTGTAAAGCACAGTGACCACGGGTATAATTACTAAGACTTAGGGACCAAATCCAAAACATTGTGTAAACCACGTGACCATTCATGTAATTTACTCTTTTCCAAATCAAATGTTTGAAACTTAAAAATATATCCGTTTATTTGTATTCCTACCATACCTGCATCAACACGCCAACACCATCCTCAAATTCTTGATTTCAACCTCTGTATCTCTCTCTAACTCAAGTACAGAGGTCGGCTTCACAACCTCTCATACATCCATGCTCCAATTGTAGATTCTTGGTCGATTCGCTTGTAAATCTCTCCAAATATGTAAGTGATTATGGTTTTCAACGATTTTTTGGTTTCTATCGGCTGTATAATCCATATTATGCAAACCCATAAATTTGTGTTTTAAAGAGTTTGTTGAAACTTTTCCACGTTTGCGTTTATTTTTATTTTATGGTCATCGTTTCCTTATATACACCCCCAATATCGAATTATAATTTTATACTCCCTCCATCCCACAAAAAACTTCCCATTTGGCTTTTGCACATGTTTTTAGGTGATAGTTAGTGGTGGGGTCATTGATAATACTTTTGTTTAAAATATAAGGTTAGATTGAAGAGAGAAAGATAGTTAGTGTATATTAGTGGTGGGGTTTTTAATAATAATAGTTTTTTATTGTGTGGAGCCCACTAAAGATAGGAAATGGGAAGTTTTTTGTGGGACAAAAGTTTAGAGTGAAATGAGAAGTTTTTTGTGGGACGGAGGGAGTATATGTTATGGTTGCTCTTCTAATCACGTCAGGAAATTAATAATCCAAGTTTGTTTGATGTAGATGTTGCTAATTTGAGTCCTTTGGTGGCCATTTTGAAGTGCCCATAATGTGTTTGATAAAATGTTTAAGAGAAATTTGGTTACATGATGTTATGAAATGATTACTTGAATGTAGTTCAGTTGTTTATAGATCAAACTAAAGTATGTCTTTGTCGTATATGTTGATAATGAAGACATTACCAAATCAGAACTTGAAAATATTGATTATTGAAAATAAAGAATGATATATTGGAGAAAACTAAATTATAAAGTTTGTTTGCATTTTCAAGTATGTTTATTGTTGGAATGCTCTCAATCTTGTTCTTGGAAAAAGAAAACTTATATTGTATATGATTGATTATGCTATAAATTTGATCATGTATAGTATGCAGGATGATTATAGTTTGATTGCTTTTGTTAAAACCAGATTAAACTAAAGTTATTTATGTTGTTAAATTACAGGTTCAAAATCTGCTTGCAATCAGATACAACAATTGTGCTAGAAGTGTCAAGTTCTTGAGCTATGAAGAGGCCACTGGTAACATAAACCCATGCACATTCATTACATATATCATACATATCATTAAAAAAAATTCAGAGCTAAGTAAACAGCAGTTTTTACATTTCATAAATCCATCAATACATTTATTTAGCAACAATTATATGTTGCATGGCTAGCCCATCACACTTCTAAGGACAAATTTCACAGGTGAACCTTTGTCACATAAGGTCTTTTAATTTATTAGTACTGATATATCTCATTTTGAACTGTTAGTGGGTATGGTATGTTAGTCATAGTAGGGTCAGTATTCACAGCACCATATTGCATCTCCATCTGAAATTAAACAACCTATGAATTATCAATCACATTTAGTTATACAACTGCAAATTAATCATTAAGTAGTTAATTACCTGCTCTTGGAGGCACTTATTTGCAGCTTTCAGTATTCCCTCCTGCAATACAGCAAACCAAATTTCAGGATACACAAATTTTCTTTTATAACCTAAGTTATTTCAGGATACTAAATACTAACAACAAATGACTGTTGATATTTAGATTCCAACACTAAAGAGTTTCTAAAGGAGATACCTTATTTTTCAGCAACTGGATTTCTTGAGCCATAATGTCCATCTGCACAGAAACACATGTTTTTAATGTTTTTAAGTTATTTAAGAACACTAGTTATGGAAGGCCATACCCGAACTGCATATATTATTATTTTTTCACTAAATACCAGAATATTGTGCGGGTTTGAAGGTTCTAATAGTACTTAAAAATTAATAAACACATGCAGTGTTCTTACTTTTGCTGAGCGAATGTGATACATCCAAACTTCAAGGTTGTTCTCAAGAACTCGTAGTTCATCCAAATTCATTTTTCCAGCACCACCTTCAAACATGTACCTACACAAACACGTATTAAATGTGAAACACAAATACTATCATGTGAGTATTAGAGACATAGATGTGATTTTTGTTAATGTTTCGTGGAAGATGAAGCATATGAGTAGTGGAATTATATTATATTATAATAAAATATATGGATGATACCTGAGGCCTTTCTGAAGTACGTCAATCTCATTTTTCAGCATGTTGACCTCCATTTTTGACTCCTAAAATTCAAACATGCGTAACCATATCGTCATCAGAGAGACGCAACAAGGTATGAGAGATAATATTGCTTTCTACTAAATTTTTCTGCTTATTTTGTTACTCATTTGATCAATACATGTGTAATGATGAGATTGGGAAAGAAACTAGTAGATTTCATATGTCGATAATTTTATGACTATAGGATGAACTAGAAAATACAAAATCTAATCAAATGAAATGAAATTTGTCAAGAATAATTTAGGTAGTTCTAGACTTGAATCTTTCATAAGGTTAAGTCTTTTCAAGACAAAGTAAAAACTATTATACGCTGGAAATAACTTTTATTATAAAAGAACGCTTTATGTTTTAAGTTCGATCCTTAACCAGTAAAGTTTTTAAGGCGATATAATTTTATAACGTGTACATAGCTAGTGCGTGCTACGTGTAAGAGACTAATCGATGGCGAAATATTAAAACAAAATCGATAATGCTCTTTAAAGTGGAAAAACACAGAAAGTTATGTTATCTTGATTAGGTATGTTTTTGGAGATTCTCCTTGACTAATGAAGCATCTCATTCTATATACTTAGAGAAAAAGAGAGACAGACCAAAACTTGCTTTTCATCAGCTTGGTCCTCCACAGAGCAACGGCTAGATTTCATATACTTCTCCACTACTCCCTGCATGTTTCTTTAGCCACAAATGCACAAAATATATGTTATTAATTAATAAACATAAATAACAAACTTTATTTAATTTACTATGCACATATATATCACAACCTTATATTTGAAAAATGTGTCGTTAATTACAAGTTATCATACGTCGAGAGACATGAAAAGGTATAAAAAACAGAGTGCACGTGTAGAACCACACACTTGCAAGTATTAATTTAATCACCAAAAGCGTAAAGTGATTAAAATCTAGCAATAATGTAGACATCTGGTGAAAGTGATATGTCATAGTTTAATTCCATTAACTTCAATTTTTTAATAATATATGGCATAATATATGCTTCTTTGATTGGCTTTTATGTTGATATCTATGACATGATAACCTATAGTAAACACGATTAGAATATAAAAAAATACGTGGCTTCTTCACGATTCTTGTAAATTAACGCTTTAAAATTAAATAAACTTTTCAGATTTATTATCTTATACAAAATTATAAGTAAAAAGGATAAACATGTGTAGGTTATAACAATTTATGTTTGTTTTGATGTGTGCCGATCTAGAAAACTTGTCCACATTTCTAGTTAACTTGAGAGTGTAAATTTTTAGATAATTAGTTAACGCTGATGACCGCTGTTAAGCATATATATTTTTTAAGGATTATTTTTAGGTAAGCTTAATTGTTTTTGTAAGTTATTGACTTATCATGTTTTCAAAACCTATAAGCTCAAAAGCTACAGTGAAAAGCCTATGTAAAAGAGTTTATTCGAGTTAAACTAAGCTAATATACTTTTTGCATAACTTTTCAGTTTATTGGTTATTTCTAAAACATAATAAGCCAATAAGTTTTAAACATAAAGAAACACAATCACCCCCAATAATAATGAGTCTTACTACAATTATAAATATCGCATTTATAGTCGATTTCCATCGACACATATCTTCACGCCTATTCGTATTGTTTTAAATATATAAATATTACCTAAAAGCATGTATATATGGCTAATTTGTGTAGTTTGCCACAAAACATAAGTTTACATCTATCTATTGCTAGCATTTTTATACACTTTTCTTTTGTCATAACAAAATGAATATGTAAATGAGTGTATGTTATAACGGTGCATACCCGTTAGTGGCAAGCTCATAGAGCTTGCCATGGGCTGAGAAAATGATGAGACCGATTTCAGCATCACACAACACAGAAAGCTCCTTGGCCTTCTTGAGAAGCCCAGAACGGCGCTTGCAGAAGGTCACCTGCCTGTGCACCGGGTTCTCAATCCTCCTCATCTGTACCTTTCCTCTTGCCATATCGGGTTGATCTTGGAACTAATTTGAAGAAAGTAGCTACAAATCTTTGAATTATGTCTGCTAATTTCGGCAGACAACCTCCCACTAGTTTGAACTAGCTTCGAGGTTGTTGCACTTCTTCGTTTGTGTTGTCTAACTTAGATTAGCACACATTAATCCAATGTGTGTCTTGCAACCACCTTATATACCACTACATTTTGATTCTCTTTCCATGTGAATTCTAGCACGGCCAAATAAACAAATATAAAACAAACAAAAAGAATATTCCTTTTCTGTGACTACTTTTACAGTTCACTTAACTGTTAAAAAGGAGGAACGCATTGGAGGTGAAAGGTTTTTTTAATAGTTTTTTATTCGTTGCAGTACAAGCATGTTATTCTTATGAAAATTAGACCATAAAACTATTAACTATGAGGGAGGGGTGCCAAATCGAAAGTGGTTCCATCAAGCCGCACCAAATCAATTTTTTGGTGTCATTTGGTGGGTCTCAAAAGGAATGTAATAACTTGAATTATAGTGGTGTACGAATCAATTCTCATCAGAAAGCGCATATGGTGTATATATAGCTACAATAAAAACTCTTTAAACTAATAAGGTCGGGACCTGAGAATTTTAGTACTTTAGAGAGTTATTAATTTATCGATAAGAAATCTTTTATAATGGCTCAAGTCGGGACCAAATAAATTTATTATTTTAAAGAATTTATTAATTTACCGAGTATTGATTTAAAAAGATTTTACTGTAGGTATATGTGGATATACATCATGAAATCCACGTATCCAACGCTGCTGCAACACATGGTGGTTATTCAGGCGATTAGGGGTCGGGTGTGGGGTGAGGGAGTTTTTTGAAATTCCATTATGGTGGGGAATTAAGGTTCTATTGACCAACCTGTTTTTGAATTCCACTTTGTCTTTAATTATTCATTCATAATAGCGGTATCTTATGTCATTTGAATTTTTGTATCATTAGTGATGTACGTGTCATTATGTAATACGCGCGTGTCTACACATGTTAAATTTCGTATCCAAGTTTTTTTTTCCTTCTAAATTTACATGTTCTTCATTGTGTTCATTTTCATTTGCTAGTGATTATTAATAAGCACGAGAGAGAAAAAATCAAATACAAGTATATTACTCAAAATTGAAATCTAACTGGACTTACCAAATTAAAATTGTTTTTTTCATACACTAGATCAACAAAAAATTAAATTTTTCTTTAGATCTTGTCGCGCGCTTAAAGCGATCCAATATTTATAAGACATGAAACTGGAATGAACAGTTATTGAATTAATTATTTTCTAAAACTATAGATTGGAGATATAATTGTATTCATATTTGTTTGTGGTTTGTGGTTTGAGATGTTGATTTCAGTTTAGACGATATGTAAAATTTAAGACATGGACTGGAAAGTGGAAATGTCCAAATACAGCCATTTCCATGTTATAAACTTATAATCTCTTCTTTCCTTGTCATTACAAGGAATTACCATTCTTTTGCTAGTAAACTAAGATTATGGGATATAGGTCTCATCCATTACATCATTTTTCCTGCTACAACATCTGTCACTTCAGCAACCACACCACACCATATCATTTATCCAGAAAATATTTTGATGTTCAAAAAAAAAAAAAATTATCCAGAAAATATTCACCACACCATTTTAATTTTCACCTCACCATTTCTTTTCTATTTTTAAACATATTACCGGTCATATTATCTTTCAACATTCGAAAAAGCCTCAAAAAACTCGCTCTCACACCCATTGTGGCTCGTGGCTGTGGTCACACAACACCACACCAAATCCCCACGTCGTGTAGCGGGTCGTGTGCCTATTCTCACCACACCGTGGCCAAGTGCCACATGGGACACCACATCAGGGGAGATAGTCCCATACTGTGTAGTGTAATGCATTGTTGTGCTAACAAATTACTAACATAACTTACCTTTGATTTGAACTTTAACAACAAAAAAATATATATATATCTATGTAGTCATTATAAAATAGACTAAAAAGTTGTATATATTTATTAAGCATGAAGTGGTTTATAAATTTAATTACTTCCTCCGATTCAAAATAAGTGATACACTTTGGATTTCACGTTTTTTGAGGCAAAAGTTTTAAATGAGAGTTATTTTAGATTAATTAGATGGTTAGTGGAGAATGGGTCCCACATTTTTTGAATAAAGTAAGATTAATAATGTTTAAAAGTCAAAAGTAAGGGTAGATGTGTCATTTCACTTTATTAAAGTATGTAGTTAGTGGGTGTGGGGACCACTTTTTTTACCAAATAAGGTAAATTTCAAAGTGTATCACTTATTTTGATACACCCAAATATGAAAAGTGTATTACTTATTTTGAATCGGAGGAAGTAAGTAAATAAAATGTGTGACATGACATTGAAAGTGAATCCACTAACAATGTTCACTTCAGAAAGCGTGAAATTAAAGATCCGCCATGGTTTCTTTTCTTTCTTAAACAATAAAATACATATCTATTGAAGACACGAATCTTGTCAAATCACAGATTATTTGAAATTATTTAAAAATATGAAAAGAAATACTCACCAACTTGACGATGATTCATCATTGGCTGCATGGATGGGATCGATTTAAGCACTAAAAATGCGCATATTCTTTGTGGAGGATGCATCATGAGTGTACGAATCTATATATTATTTGCCGATAGAGTAAATTACACTGAAGGTAAATATGATATATTACTTATTATAATTACAATGTTCTTATAATTCGTTTCTTATACTGGAGGTTCCTAGTGTATGTACTTTGTTACACAGGTGATCCCTACAATCATTATATTTTTTTAAAATGACTAAACTACCCTCTAATTTAAGCAATGAAGAAATCGAATGTTAGACGGTTTGAAATTTCTACTTAAAGGAGTCAAACGAAGAGTAATATATGTCTAGATGGCGACGATGCCAAGATCTAGAGGTGCACAAAATATTCGAATATCTGATTTTGCGTGAACAACTATCCGAAATCGGATTACTGGAAGCAAGACAAACGTTTTTGTTTTTGGCACAAAGTTAAGAGATGATGTCAATTTTTTTTTCTTTTCTTTGGATTTATAAAGATGATAAAATGTATCATGTAACTGGATTGATTGACAACATATAGTTTTTTTATTTTCCTTTTATCTAGCTCCTTACTAAATTCAATATAATACGCCTTAATTCACTGTTAAAAAACGAGACAAAACTTATGGTCTTTTTAAATAGGGCTTATTTCCAATTCGTTTCTGATTCTCCCATTTCTCCGTGGGAATCCGCTAACTCTTGGATCCGCTCCATATCATTTCATCTCAAATTAAATAAACATCCGAAGTCCAAACTTAAAACATAAATTATCTAAAATAAAAATCTGAAGTTGTATGGGTATTGTAAAATAAAAAGTAAAAAACTTGTTAATCTTCTTCCAATAGAAACACCATCACCATGATCTGGATTTAAGCACAAAACATAAAGTAGCATGACCAGAAAAGATAGATATGACAATTTGATTCCTAAAATCTTTTTCTGCAACTTGAGTAGGATAGCATTAGATTACTAAAAGTTAAATATGATCAAATGCGGCCACCCATTAGCATTAGCATTAACAAAAGCCAAAAGTGTGGCTTTTTGATAGTTTAATGAAATAGTAGTGGCCAATCTGTGAGTTCTAAAAAGCAGCCAATTACTTTGCTATTGTTCACACAAAGTTGCAATACCCGTTTTCATGTGGCAACCAACACACCTTATACCTCACTTTCTGCTCACGTCGCTTTATAAAGTGCTCAAATTAATGAAATAGATCGCATAACACACACACAAAAACCAAGATCTTTGGAAAATATAGATTTTTATTTCCGGTAAAAAATACTATATATTTTTACTGAACGGCACCTAATCTATTCCTATTGTCCACGACGGGACTTGAATCCATGATATGGATCAACAGATGAACGATAAAACTAATTTTAATTTGCCATTTTAAATTTCATTTTTAATATAATTTCAAGTGTTCGACGCTTTTAAATAGGTCAAGTTTTCACGAATATTATATACGTAGCTCACTATTATGTTTATGGTATTTGTACCTAAGTTGAGTAGCTTATCCTTTTCGGGATATATGAGAATCAATGACGGTGACTAAGTCATCTCAAGCCATTATTGCTTTCGAAAAAGTTTGTCCATTTCTCAAGATTGTGCATAATCTAATTCATGTTTCATTAATCAACTATGGAGCATAATTAAGTTTTGGTGTATTAAATTATACAAATTTATAATGTTTAGTTATTGAAGAACCTTTAACCCAAAACCCAAGTTACCCGGTTACTTTTGATCTTTTTACTAGCTATGGCCTTTTGTATATATAATTTTTTTAACGAAATCGGTATAACCTTAACATTCAGATTCGACGATTCCCTACTGAGTAAATCGATGCATTTGATTCTTGTTAAACATTGTAAATTTCATGATAAACTTAATTTCAAGAATTTTTTAGTTCTATATTGTTGATTAATATTCGTGTTAAGATTCTGATCGCTTTATGTATATTTGATCTATAGTGATCTCCATTAGTTTTTTTTAATGACATATGAGTACTTATTATTCGATTATACATATTTGACTTATCTGCCTATGCGATATTCGTTTGTCTATGCAATATTGGATTTGGTTGTAGGTTTTATCTACACCGGGTCAAATAAAAAAAAAGTAGCTAAAACAAACGGATCAAATAGGTAAAATAAAATAAAAGTAAAAGATAAAAATAAACACATCAAACGGGTTGAGCGGGTCAAACTGGTTGAACTTCGCCAAAGTGCATCTTCAATTCATATAACCTCATAAAATCATCTTATTCACAGTGTTTAATTATTAATGAGTTAATCTGATTTGTACATGTATGATATATGATATGGTCATATGGCGATATGCTAAATGCAACAAAAATCTAGAAACTTCTGACAAAAAATGTTAGGGATCAACCCAACTTGCCCGTTTTAATTTGCATAAAGAATACCTAAATTGGCCCAAACCCATTTGACCCTGACCCATAACACAAGCTCTCCATTTTTCCATATTGGAATCATGTTAGTGATTCCTGTTAGTATTAGATCACGATGTCCAGCCCTGTATCTTGCTCTCCAGAAGCGTTATGTGTTTTGGTTCATTATTAATATATCATTTAACATCATATGATGGTGTTTCGAGATTATTAAAAGATAAATTCGTGAAACTTTTCGAGCATTAAAACAACCGAAAATGTGTGGCAATTCTTTGATTCCTGTAAAGATGACATTCAACTTCAAACAGGGGCGGTACCAAGGGGTGGGGATGCCCACCCCAAAATTTTCCGATTTATACAAATTTTTTATGGGTCGGTTCATTTTTTGACTTGGTTCATCCAAATATATACATAATATATGAGTGATAACTAATGCACGTCATATATTAGCCCAGTAGCTAACTCATGTATCTTAAAACATATAACATTTAGTTTAAATCTCTTCCATATGCATATATATTTTTTAAAATCTTTATTTTCTTTCCCGTTTAACGTTTATTTTACTCTATTTCCTATTAAAATTTTCTTTTCTTTTTTGATTCATATTCCCCTATGTTTATTGGTTTAAAAATATGATGCTCGAATTAACTAACACGTGAATTTTGATTTTGACTAATTTAGTTTAGGTTTAGACTTTCTTCAAACTAAAACTGATTTGATTTGGTTTACGATTTGACTTTAAATAAAACCTCACTCAAAGAACCTGACTTGCACTCTAAAATTTTGCCCACCTTTAAAAATTTGTCTGGTACCGCCCGTGACTTCAAATCGTCTGTTCCTGTAATGGAAAACTTGATTCATAGCAATGGCAATTAGGATAACAAATTAACACCATAACCTAATTAGTTCACCAATGAGAGGGCTAAATTCATGTAGACAAGGTTACCACTCCAAAAATTGTTCTGAAATCATTCTAAAACGTGTACCGTAAATTAAAAAATCATACAGAACTAATAGATCCCCAATTATAAAAAAAAAATCATTTCACGAATTTCAATTTTTATCTCAATTTCAATTACACTGAGTTGTACAACAATACATCATTGGTAAGTAAATGGATCTGAAACGTTACCAGAGCCATGGTTTCAGAATTTAAATCGTTGCTCAATCCTTCACCATCTGCTAAGTTAATTTATTCGATCAGTAGAAATTGTTGATAAATGAAGAATTTCGCCTGAACGTGAAATTTGAATATCAACTGCTACTGAGCAAAGGCAAGGGAATGTGTCCAGAGAGGTTTAGGATTTTACTTTGGTGAAGACGTATATAACAGAAAACGTGTGAGTCGGGTTAAGGTTCTTATTGATTAGGACCCATCGGGTTGTAGGTAAAAAAATCTTTAACTTGAAACTCGACCTTTGGACAGCTTTCGGGTTTTTTGGGTTGACCTGATCGGGTTAGTCGTAAAAATGAAAAAAAATATATATCAAATATATGAAGTTTACGGGTTGATTATAATTTTTGATTCATTTTTGCTGAATTATTAATATCTTGATTTAATGATTATAATTCTTGGGTCCGCCTTAATTAGCTACCTGCGCCAATTCCAGCAGGCCTGCCATGTGGGCAGGTGTGAAAAGGTTGAGAATACATTCATGTGGTGCGGCCCATTAATAAAATAATTGGTATTCCACGGCCCAACATGGGAAGTATTTTGACCAGAAGCAACGGAATTAGGTTGATATGGATTAAAACCTTGGGAACTAACTAGATTCTATGTTGCTAATTAAAAATGTCTATGGTGCGCATGCAACCACCATTGGGTGGTTTTAATGAGTAAATATAAGAAAAGGCGAAGGGCATGTTGGGAAAAACGGGAAACATAACTTCACTTATCAGTTTAGGGTAGGAGTTCCTCCTGCATTGCTTTTCTGGACGACCAACGTTTTGTATATCATATATGGCAATTGTCCTTCTCCCAGCCAGCTCTCTCTCTCTCTCTCTCTCTCTCTCTCTCTCTCTCTCTCTCTCTGTGTGTGTGTGTGTGTGAGAGAGAGAGTAAAGCAACCACATGATGAGATGAGACGATGAATTGGCAAAGAAAGAAATAAATACTAGGGTTTCTGTAATCTCTCTCCCTCTCTCTCTCGATCTCCAGTTCTTGAAACGTGTGCTCTCTCTCTCTTCTTGTAAGGTACTCTTCATCATCTTTTTACCATTTATATCTTCTTCAAGATTTCCCAAATCTATACATATATATATGATCAGTGTGTATGTACATGTAGAGAGAGTGTGTGTGAATGTGTATATGTTCTTTCACTCCTTTTGATTTCTGTTTTACTTTAATTATTTTTTGATTTTCTAATTAAGTACAAAAAGTAATTAACACTATGATATAATGAGGTACTTACGGAGGATATGGAACTTGATTCTTGACTTAATGAGATCCAGTGTCTTCTGGTTAATTGTTTTCTTGCAAGTCTTTATTTTTCTTTTAAATTAATGTATAAATTCAGACTAGGTAGTTAGGGTTTCAAACTTTATTGTTTCTTTAACTTTTGTTTGATTTTAATTATGTATTCTTGGTTCGATCTACCATATAATTATGGGTACGAAATCTTTCAAGATCTACTAGTTTTTAGGGTTAAAAAATAAATTTCAAAGCGATTTAATACTAAAGTGATCATGTAGGAATTAAGAAGGAAAAGATGGGGAGAGGAAAGATCGAGATAAAGAGGATTGAAAACAATACGAATAGGCAGGTGACCTTCTGCAAGAGGAGAAACGGGCTTCTAAAAAAGGCATATGAACTTTCGGTTCTTTGTGATCACCCTCATCGTCTTCTCCAGCCGTGGAAGACTCTATGAATACGCTAATAACAAGTAAATTTAATTTAATTTCTCAATATATATACGTACGTACACCATTAACTATTAATTGCATGCTTCTCTCTTAATTTCTCGTTCCATCACATTTATTATACAATCATTTTATTAATTTTAGACTAAATTGTACTCCCTCCGTCCCTAAATAAAGTTCCCATTTCACCTTCAAGTTTTGTCCCTAAATAAAGTTCCCATTTCTCAAACTTAAGGGACCCACTTAATATAATAATATTATTACCAATACTTTCACCACTAACTATCTCTTAAAACACTTTCTCTCTCCAATCAAACCTTATATTTTATTCAAAAGTAAATACCAAATACTCCACCACTAACTATCTCCTAAAATGTTGTGCCCAACACAAATGGGAACTTTATTTAGGGACGGGGGGAGTACGTTTTATATATTTTTTAATATAACGTGTCCTATCAAATAAAAGTATATCAAGTGTACATAGCTAGAGTATGTGAATGTTGAGTTTGTGTTCTACGTACAGAGTTTCAAGCAAATTGATTATAAACGAACGTTGTGTTCTTAATTTTTGTTTATAAAGATTTCAAAGCAATTAAAAGATGTGGAAGAGAAATGAAAGGGATGCCTTTCTTTCCTTCACAGTTATCTTAATTAAAATGAGATGATTTGTTTACTCAAGCTTCTTTCAAATAAATTCAAGGATTTAGTCACACTTTTAAAGAAAGTTATGTCACAAGAAAAGGTAAAAAAAATTCGGTTTCTCACACTTATTTATGTCATTTTAAGGTTTTACCTACACCGTACATTTATCCTAACTTTCTAATTAACATATGGAAACGTTTAGTGACTGTGTTTTTTCATTTTATCAAGGGTTTATATCAAGGGTTTCACTAATTAAATGACATATTTGCTTTTAATTGTGTGACTGCAATAAATCTATACAACATGTTTTCAAGGTTGCATTATATATGTTTTTGAACAGAGAAAATATATTCATATTTTTGTTATCAGGGTAATTAATTAATATCTAAATAATGCAGATATATAAATAATTTAGATTTCTCCAAGGAAAAAGATGTTTAATTTTTTATTCAGAAGTCGATGAATCTGACTGGTCGTTAAGAGGTTAAATGACTCTTAATAATATTATTAAGAGGGTTTACTAAACAGCCATGAGTCTTAATAAGCATAATTAGTTGGTAGGTTCAAAGGTTCAGTACTGCAGTTAGATAAGAGTACAACCAAATGCTGCCAAAATGTTTTATGAGTAATATCTCGTACAAAATCAATTTGATCATGTTATTGCATATATAGTTTGGAACTGAAAGTTAATAGCTAAGTGAGACATGTACTCAAGTGCTCTTGCATGCACTTTCTATTTTGGTGCAAGTAAGATTTTAAGGAAACACTATTAGCATGAGAATAGCCTTTGCTTTTACAGACCACACATTGGGTCCGGTACACAAAATCAATCTATGCTCAAACTTTGTATTGGAAACATAAAATAAGGAAAATAATACAGTAATTTCTCAAATATTTGCCATTTCTATCTATAGCCTTTGTCGATCTTTCCAATACTGGCAAGATAGATAGACGTCGTCAGCACCCTATAAATTAATAAATATAAATAATGTCATTTATAATATTCCAGTGATAAAATCACTATGTGAGTATATCTCAGTTTAAAGTAAAATGCGTGATTGACTTTTTAAATCATCCTATATACGAAGTATATAATTTATCCTATATAAATTTATGCTGTAAGCAATCAGTGTCCTTTTGTAAAACTTCTTATAAACAACATCAACTTCACAAAAACGTACGATCGAGCTGTTCCATGAGCAATTCTCGTTTATTCTTTATACATATATTTGAACATTTACGCGATTTTTTTTTCTTTTCTATAATTAAGCATAAAGTCAACAATAGAGAAATACAAGAAGGCAACTTCAAGTACACCAAACACATGGTCAACTCAAGAGATAAATGCACAAGTAAGAAAAGATCATTTCTTCCTTTTACTGGCTTTATTTTACAAATTATTTTATATGTGATTCAAGTGTGTCTGTCCATCACTTATATAAATTACAAAAAAAAAAAAAAAAAAAAAAAAAAAAACACTTGTGTCTATTAGTGCATACACTACAAGGAAAGCACCATGGACATGTCTTAACATTATAGCGACGGCATATCTTTGGTACGTATAGCCTTGTCACAGGCTATAGCTTAAAATTTTCAAAACTGGGTAAAATATTTCATTTGCCGCCGAACCAGTTCCGTCTACATGTCTTCAGCATAGGCTTTGAATATATAAAATGAATTTTGTTCTAACCTATAGCGACAACATGCCATTTGTTATAGGGTAATTTGTAGTGACGACTAATTAATGTTGTTACCATAGATGTCGTTGGGGTAATTTATATTGAACAATAAGTTCAAAACTTATTAGTAGTGGAATTAATAAAATTAAAAGATAGTCCACACTTATAATTCATAAGTGTATACGGATAATTTAGTTGTATTTACGTACGTAATGTAAAACGACATCATATATATAGTTGACGTTATTTTTGGTGAAAAATGCAGTATTATCAACAGGAGTCAAAGAAACTGCGTCAACAAATACAAATGATTCAAAATAGCACCAGGTGATGAATTGATCTACTTGGATCGATCAGTATATAAGAATTGATCCATAATTTATTTCCCTTTTATTTTATTATATTTATAATTTGCTACAGGCATCTCATGGGTGAAGGGTTGGAGTGTTTAAATGTGAAGGAACTGAAGCAAATGGAGACCAGGCTTGAGAGAGGACTCTCAAGGATCAGGTCCAAGAAGGTACGTACACACGTGTATACATTTGTAAATTTTTCATTAATTAATTTAATTCTATCTTTTTATTTAACTTTGAACAGCATGACATGATACTTGCTGAAACTGAAAATCTGCAGAAAAGGGTAAAACTATATATACAATGATCATATTATAAATATGTTGACAATTTTGCCCTCGGCGAGTTTGATGTTGGTTTTATTTGGTGTTGGTTATAACGATCGAGCTGGGATATCACAACGCATTCTTACGTACAAAGGTACAAGTAAGTTGTTGACTTAATTAATTAAGAAGACCAAGCACTTATAATTAGCATGATTAAAGATCATAAATCTAACGCTAATCTGATCTATAAGTTTTCTTGGGGATACAGATTGCTGAGGGCGAGAGAGTACAGCAGCTAAATGTGAACACGAATACGATGCGTTACCTTTCTAGGAACTCACTTCAACTGAATATAATGGAACCTATGGAGACTGGTCCTTCTTCTTACTCTATTCCTGAGAAACACACTCTTAATCTCGGGTATTAATTACTGCTAATTACACATTTATTTTATTTTTAATCTCTTTTTCTTAACGAGAATAATATGTTGTTAGGTGATTTTGGCACGAAGATGATGATTATTGCAATGGTAGCATTTGATGATTTTGTAATAAAGACCTGATTGATGACACTATGTGGGGAGGTCATGTATTTGAATTTGTGTTGATCATTGATGCCCATGTGTGTGGACAAAAAATATTTGTGTTTTTTTTTAATGTGTGATTGTCAACTGTTTCGATTTGCATGATGTTTCAGTTTCATTATATTTGAGTTTCATTTAACGTTTTTAATCATAGTAATAATTAAGACAATTAAATGTCACATAAATGCAAAAGTGGCTTTTTTGCTACAAATATACATTCTTGATAATTGCTTTAATTTGCCAGATAATAATATACGGAGTAATAATTACTTCTAAATCATACTCACCTTAAGAAAGAAAAAAAAACTCAATTACAGAGTACCCCCAATGATGCCGTTACCGGCCCATCCACCGAACCACACGAGCCCACTAGGCAGCCCAGGCCCAAGCGCACAGTCCAAAAGCCCAGCCGCTACCAACATTGAAGATGTCAAACCTTGGAGAGGAAGCCTCCACGTTTTTAACCTCCATGCAATACCACCTCCCCCATGCAATACCAAGTCTCATGCAATCCCAAGTCTTCAGCTATGATCTCCACTAAGTCCATGTTTTCCTTTTTTTTAGCAAAAGTTGTTTTGTTTTAGTATTTAAATACTTGCATGCATGAATAAAACGTCATCAGAAAATTGTCCCACTTTCTAGCTTTCTCATTTACTTTTTGCATTAGTACTTGTCTGTCACCAATTGGATCCGCTTACACCTTCGGACACTCCCACACCCGAAGAGCCACCACCACAATTCTTGGCATTATCGGACGCTGCTTTTTTCGGGTTACAATCACCGCGTGCTCTTCGTGTGACCGGTTATCTCAATGGCCACCCCGTCACCACCCTAATCGATTGCGGTAGTACCCACAACATTATCCAACCTCGCATCACCCACCTCCTCCGGTCAAATCCCGCTAAAATCACACCATTTCCCGTCATGATTGGCAACGGTGAATTCCTCCAATGTGACGGATTATTTCCGGACGCCGCTCTTCACCTCAACAAAACCAAGTTTTCAGTCCCTTTATTTGTGTTACCAGTAGAGGGTGCCGACATCGTACTCGGGATGGCCTGGCTGAGCTCATTAGGTCCGCTCACGGCAGATTTCTCAATCCCTCAAATCTCATTTCAAGTTAATGGGCAAACGTGTACACTTAAAGGTGAACCACTAGCCACTCAAGTCTCTTCTAGTTCCATCCATACTCTCCTGCGCAAACACTCTGTCGCCTCACTTCATACAATGATGTTCCACCATGAAGTCCCTAATACCCCCACAACCCAAACCGAACCTAACCCACTGCTCCACACTGACATCACAATTACCAAACTCCTCCACCAATATTATACCTTATTTCACCCACCCACAACCCTACCGCCACCCCGAGCTCATGACCACCACATTCCCTTAACTCCGAACACCAACCCCGTAAACATTAAACCCTACCGTTACCCGCACTACCAAAAACAAATCATGACCAATCTCATCAAGGAAATGTTAACGGATGGCGTTATCCGCCCGAGCCAAAGTCCTTTTTCGTCCCCGGTACTCCTCGTTCGAAAGAAAGACGGCACTTGGCGTTTTTGTGTCGATTATCGTGGTTTAAACGCCGTCACAATCCGCGATCGTTTTCCCATTCCAACCATCGATGAACTACTCGATGAGCTACACGGTGCCACATTTTTCTCCAAAATCGATCTCCGCGCCGGTTATCATCAAATCCGGGTCACACCAAACGACATCCATAAAACGGCTTTTCGTACAATTGACGGTCACTACGAGTTTCTCGTCATGCCGTTCGGGCTCACCAATGCCCCGTCCACCTTTCAAGCCGCTATGAATGATCTCTTCCGGAATTTTTTGCGACGGTTCGTCTTAGTTTTTTTTGATGATATTCTTGTCTATAGCAATTCCATGGAATCCCATTACGAGCACCTCCATACTGTTTTTGAGACCCTACTCACCAACCACTACAAAATAAAAATTACAAAGTGTGCATTTGCCACTTCTCAATTACAATTCTTGGGTCACACGATTTCTTCACATGGTGTATCAGCTGATCCTGAAAAATTGCACGCTATCCAAAAGTGGCCACCACCCCACTCCTTCACCACCCTACGTGCATTTCTGGGTTTAACAGGTTTTTACCGTCGTTTTGTTCCCCGCTACGCACACATCACCGCTCCTTTAACGGATTTACTTAAACAATCCACCTTCTCGTGGCCACCCGAGGCTACAGCCGCATTTCAACACCTCAAAACAGCCATGAAATCAGTCATCACGTTAGCACTACCGGATTTCACCAAACCATTTGACCTCACCACCGATGCTTCCGGGCATGCCATTGGTGCTGTTTTGTCTCAAAAAGATACACCCATTGCTTTCTTTAGCAAGAAACTCACTAACCGCATGCAAGCAGAATCGACATACATCCGCGAACTCTATGCCATCACCGAATCCATCAAGAAATGGCGTCAATACCTTTTGGGCCATAAGTTTCGCATTTTCACCGATCATCATTCCCTTAAACACCTCTTAACACAAACCATCCACACACCCACACAACATAAATGGATCACCAAACTTATGGGCTATGATTTTGAACTTCACTATAAACCGGGAAAAGAAAATGCCGTTGCCGACGCGTTAAGCCGTGTGGACATACCATCTTGTCTTGCCCTAACCGGTCCAACCGCCACATGGTTAGACGAGTTACGCAAATATTATTCCACCGATGTGGCAGGCATACAACTAATGCACCAAGTATCTAACGATCCAACATCCTTTCCGGATCACATCGTTCGGGACGGCTTGCTCTATCACCATCACAAACTTTTTATACCTAACATATCTTCTTTGCGTTTAACACTTTTGCAGGAATTTCACTCTTCAACACTTGGCGGTCATGCCGGAATCGACGCAACATTCAAACGCCTTGTTACAAATTTTTCATGGAGCAACCTTAAGAAAGAAGTCATTGCCTTTGTCCACCACTGCACCATATGCCAAACCACAAAACCACCAAATCACCTACCCTATGGCCTTATACAACCACTGCCAATGCCATCCAAACCTTGGGAAGCTATCTCTATGGATTTTATTACCCATTTACCATCGTCTAACGGTAAAACCGCAATTTGGGTTATCGTTGATCGCCTATCCAAATTTGCACATTTTTTAGCTCTCCCTACCCACTACACCGCCACTTCACTTGCCTCATTATTCTTGAAAGACATTTACCGATTACATGGCCTACCAAATTCCATTGTATCCGACCGGGACCCCATTTTTTTAAGTCAATTCTGGAAACAATTATTTCACCAACTCGGTACCAAACTCCATCACTCTAGTGCATACCACCCTCAAACGGACGGTCAAACGGAAGTCGTTAATCGTTGTCTAGAGGCTTACCTTCGTGCTTACGTATCAGACTAACCAAAAACTTGGCATCAATATCTTTATCTTGCGGAATTCTGGTACAATACAAGTCACCACTCATCTATCAATATGACGCCATTTAAAGCTATGTATGGAAGTGAACCCACTGCCATCCACGATTATACCTCAGGCTCTAATTCCATGGCTTCTATTGATAACGCATTAGTCACTCATCAACAGATCATTACCGAGCTTAAAGCATCGTTAACAAAGGCTCGTGAAAAGATGACAAAACAAGCCAACAAGAAACGCATCGACAAACAATTTCAAGTTGGGGAGCTCGTCTATCTTCGTTTACAAGATTTCCGTCAACAATCGGTACAACACCGCTCAAACCGCAAGCTTTCAAAGAAATACTATGGACCATTCAAAATCATTGAGCGGATCGGGCAGGTCGCTTACAAATTACAACTTCCACAAACCTCAAGGATCCACCCCGTTTTTCACGTGTCACTTTTAAAAGCTAGTCATGAAAGCATTCCAACCGAGACACTTCCCGTCGACTGGCCAAACACGCATGACACACCAGCATACCAACCGGACACAATTTTGAATCACCGATCCAACAACAACCAAACGGAAGTTTTGGTTAAATGGGCACAACAGGATCTCGCCGCTGCAACATGGGAAAATCTGCACGAACTTCGTCTCCGTTACCCTAATTTTTCAATAAACCTCGAGGACGAGGTCAATTTTGGGACGGCGGGAGTTGATGCCGTTACCGGCCCATCCACCGAACCACACGAGCCCACTAGGCAGCCCAGGCCCAAGCGCACAGTCCAAAAGCCCAGCCGCTACCAACATTGAAGATGTCAAACCTTGGAGAGGAAGCCTCCACGTTTTTAACCTCCATGCAATACCACCTCCCCCATGCAATACCAAGTCTCATGCAATCCCAAGTCTTCAGCTATGATCTCCACTAAATCCATGTTTTCCTTTTTTTTAGCAAAAGTTGTTTTGTTTTAGTATTTAAATACTTGCATGCATGAATAAAACGTCATCAGAAAATTGTCCCACTTTCTAGCTTTCTCATTTACTTTTTGCATTAGTACTTGTCTGTCACCACCCAACAACACGAGAACAAACACCAAAGGAGACCCAAAATGGGATCACTGAAGCATCAGATATAACAAACCAAAACACCATGTTAGTTGCAAATATCTAGTTTGTTGATAGCATAATGATTTCGTTTACGAGTTTGTCTACATTCAAAGAAGACGATCCATTGGGCCCTGTGGCAATTTGGGCCTTTTCCTTCCACTCCATCGGTTTATTTCTCAACACGTGGCCTTTTTCTCCCATCAAATCCCTAACAAGTTTCTCAACATTTTCACGTGTCACATTATCCCCAATCTCAAATCCAACCCCCCACTCATTGCATATGTACCTACAATCAGTCATCTGGTCAGCCGCAAACGGCCAACTGACAAGCTCTCGATAGTCGAACCCCAACCACCAAGAACCCTCCAACCGACGGATGGTTCAGAACTTTTTCCTGTGAACACCAACTTCCGAGTGTTTTTTATATGCTCCTGAATTTCCGCCGACTCACCAACAACCAAATCAGACCGAATTATCCAAAGAAAATAGTGGTTGCTATTAGCAAGCCCCCAACCAAATTCTACCAAGTCTTCTCTAGACATGACTGTTGAACTCCCAAAATTCACGTGGCATTTGGTTCCTTGGATTGCAAACATTCTGGTTCTTCTTTCCATAAACTATATCCATTCAAATTTGATTTCGGGTATCTGATCAAGAAGTAACTGAAGCGTATAGACATGAGGGAACATGGATGACAATAATAGTAGCTTCCAACTCATCAAATGTGTGGAGGATAATATGTGAAACTTTATCAGCAGCTTCCATGGTGAACTTAAAAAATATGTTGTTTGGGTTTGTGGTCCGAGCCATGCTTGGCATCGATAGTTGTTTCTAATGTTAACAAACTGGTATCTCGTAAACAATTAAAGAAAAGGAAATTATATGAGACACATAAAAAGTCAAATAAACCTTTAAGTGGTAAGACTCCTTTGTCGGCTAGAAATTGTAAGTGGTAAAAACCCATGAAGCCACAGGCATCCAGTAAATCATGAGGGGAATTCCAAGCTTTTGTGAATGGTGAAAGCCGACCATCGGAGATAATACAAGTGGGTGGATCTGGAAGTTCTGTTACAAGATCTAGAAAAGGATCTGGTTTCTATTGAATTCCAGAGGTGAATGACAGGATGTACGGAATCATTTACCCGTCGGTTATTGTTTTGAACCGGTGGGCATTGGAGCAGACGTTGGCTTCTGTGTTGACGAAGGTTGTGGTGCAGGAGGTGTGCTAGTTTGAGCATGGCCTTGATGTGGCTTTGTGCTGGATATGGGATGTGTGGCTTCTTTTCAGATCTCATCTCTGCGGCCATTTTCTTAGAATAGTATGTGGATATCTAAATTAATACTAACAGAAAAGAAGCAAATATGATTATAATTTGGAAGGAAGAAATAGACAAAGGGATGATCGTAAAGTTCATGTGGTTGGTTGGTTGATAGTTTGTAATTTGGTGATTTTGACTTATTTTAACTTCTGTTAAAAAGAATAGTAGTGGTTGGTTGATAGTTTGTATCTACGCTTCATTTATATACTTCCTCGTATTCAAATTACACTTCCTTTTTTTCAGTGATTTAAAATAAATATTCATTTTAAAAAATTATCAAAAAATAGTGGGATTTAAACTCACTAACTATCTATTTTAATAAAATAAAATGATTTCCTTACCATTTTTTTTTATTTTTATATATTATTAATCCTACTTTATTCAAAAAGTGTGAGACTCATGACCCATTGACTATCCAATTAATATAATTTAACCATCATTATAATCTTTTGCCTTAAAAACCGTAAAACCTAAAGTGTATCATTTATTTTGAGCCGGAGTAAATACAAGAGTTGAAATATAACCGGCCCAAAAAAAATGATATGGGTTTTTTGTTTTTTTTTTTTTTTTGTTTTAATAGCGTCTAATTTATCAACCTTTAATGCATACTTTTTTTATATAAAGTTGATCATAGTTTTTATGCAAACTGATACATTGTTTTTCTTTAATTGAAAATGTAGTGTTTTTACACTTTAAGCAAATTGGGCCTTGTTTATGTTATAACTTGTTATATATACTGGACCTAATGATTTTTCATCTCTAACTTAGTATGGAGTCTTTGATGTAATTTTTTTTTGCCCTATGTTCTTGATGAGTTGATGAGCATTAAAGATGGTAGACCCATGTAGTTGGTTGTTAAATGTCCATATATCTTTCAATAATTGCACCAATGATTATTATTTTTATTTTTTGGAAAATGATAAATTTATAATTAAAAAAAAACATCTATTTAATGTCCTGCTATAAATAAAATTGTTGTAGATTTATGTAACGTTAAAAAAATTATATTATGGCGGGTTTATGAAAATTTCTAAGAATTTGAAGAGCTCAAAATTAAATGTGATGCTCAGCCGTTTTGTGTTTAGTTGTTTTAATTAGTGTACCCCTCAATTAGGGCTGTCAAATCGTGCTATCGTTTCGTGTTTTTGGTTAACATGACACGACACGACACGGAAACGTTCAACATGAAAACAACACTACACGAAGTCGTGTTTTATTTTGCTAACACGAACACGACACGACTAAAAAACAATAAACACGACAAACACGACAACACAAAATAAATAACAAAAATAACAAATTTCTTACTTATTACATGCTAAAAACATGACAAACACGACAAAATCATAACTATCGTGTCAATTTCATGTTAATCTCTGAACACGAACACGACACGACACGACTTCGTGTTTGTTTTACACAACACGAAAACGACACGAACACAAATTCAAATTTCAATTTCGTCTCAATTTCGTTTCGTTTCGTGTATTTTTGTCGTGTCGTTTCAGGTTTTGATAGCCCTACCCTCAACGTTTTGAATTCTGAGTCTGTTCCAAACTCAATGATGCTGTTAAAAAATCTTAGAACTTTGCACATTTGGCATAAATGGTCCCTCTAGTTAACTCTGTCCATACTAGATTCCTTAAGATATTAATGTAAACAAAAAGTAATGGTATTTGAGCCTATGTGTATAGCAATTTGATCATGACAAGTGTCAAAATTAAGGGATGATATAAATAGAGAGATTTGGTAGATTACACATGTCAAGTTTAGAAATGAATAAGTCTATGAGTAGGCACAAATTATAGTCATAAATATCATCATTTCTCATAAACAAAACGTGAAACTAAAACGTGCCTGAATATTAGGATGTCGGGGATGACGTGTCGTGCAAATGCAGCTCTGATTACAAATTCAATTAATTAGTGAGACTAGCAGTGTCACTTTCTAAGATATGGAGTGGATTATGACTAGGAGTGTGAAATCGCATTGTCAGGTTAAGTTTTTATTGAGTTGAATTTGTCGAGTTTGAAGTAAAAAAAATCTAACTCACAACCTGACCCTATAAGGAATCGGGGTTATGGGTTTATTGGATGAACTCGTTCGGGCTAATTGGGTTACGTATCTGAAAAGCACAATAACACTGATTCAATCCATTTAGTGAGGTTAGATGATGATTTTGGTGATAAAAGTGAAGAAGGAGATTAGGGTTTTAGAGAGAGAAAGTAGAGAGAAGTTAGAGAGAACAATTTGCTGGAAATGTGAAATGTTAATTGTGCAAAAGTTAAGGAATTAAGCCTTACACTTTGGTATTTATACCATGGCTTAATTCCTTGTTAGTTAGGACCATTTCCTAAATAAAACTTAACATATATACAATGTTACACTTTACCCCCTAGACTATCTATTACAACTTTCTAGTACCTAACAATCTCCCCCTTTGTAATAGTAGACTAGGTTGCATATCTTTGAAGACTTCTGTGTTTGTAAGGCTGGAGCTGAGAATTGAACCGTTGAGCAGTTATGTTGATAAAACAGCATCAGCCTTTAATCATCAGTGACAGACATACTTTTAATCGGCTTTTCAACCAATATAAAGTATTCCAGAAGACTTCATGCAAATCGACTGAATGTAGACCCATAGATAGAGCGGTTAGCAGCGGAAGTCCTTTCTTGAAGTTGTGGCGTTTGTCGATTTGCTGCAGATCCTTGGTTCCTGATGTTTGTTGAAGTTGAAGCAGTGCGGAATGTTGATATGTTGTGGATTTTTCTGACCGTTGTTGATAATGTTGGAGTACGGTCATAAAATCCCTTATCTGATGTGTTGACTGTTGTTGATAAGATTGAAATACAGTCATCAGATCTTCTATCAGACATAGTGACCGTTGTTGATAAGAATGGAGTACGGTCGTCTGATCTTCGCACAAGAATGTATCAGGGTAACCCAGGATCACATAGATTGCCTGTTAGCACAACAGTTACAGAAACTGTGTGACCTACGTTCAGTGTTGGCATTGATGTTAGCACTGGTAGGATTTCCATTCAATAATCGTGGAATACCAATAATTTTGGTATCACTATGAATGTTCCGGCAATATCTCAAAGATATGCTTGGTAGAGTGTCTGTGTCCTAGAGAAATTTAATTCGGTTCTAGACTCTATATGTGGACAAACGAAGGCGAGGACTGGAGGTGGGTCCTCTTTTTCAATATCAACAATCTCCAAATGAGATGTCGATAGTGGATGTGGTTATCTCCGTGATTTTGAAACAAGTACTTTTTGTACTTGAGTGGTCAGTGGGGGTTGTGCATTGCATCACTGGGTCCATGATGTCTTAATCAGAAAGCAACATATGCAATCTAATATAGATGTGGCTACCCGGTCATTTGTTCGGTTTAGGGAGGGTTTTTCGTTTTCTGTAACCCTTTCACACACGCTCCTCACTCAACTCACTTTTTCATTTTCAACCACACCCTCGTTTTTTGTTTTTACCATGTGATAAGCTGATTTGCACCCCATACTTCATACCCCCTCTCAATTTTTACCTCAGCGCACCCCAATCAAGATCCCATGATACTTGATTCTGCTCACCTAGACCTAGGGACCCTCACTTTTTAGTTCCTATATTGTCGGTGGCTCCGGGGAAGATCATGCTGGGTTTAGCAGATCATAGGAGTAATTTGAGAGTGGACTATTACGCTCATGTGCATTTTAATCAGCTTTCAAGATGTTGCATTTTAGTTCACATGGATTTTTCATCGGAATTTTATGTGTTTCCGGTATAAGTTGTTGCCTGAATGATTTTGAAGTTTAAGGCACAGCAACTTGTTCTTTTAAGGTAACACCGGACTCACATAGAGTATCCGTTAGCACACGGTATGAATCTGTAGTCGTTTGCACAACCGTTGATTCAAATGTGTGACCTGCGTTTAGAGTTGGCGTGATTTTAGCTCTAGCAGGATTTCCACTCGATCCTCGTGAAACATCAGATTGTGATGCCACTACAAGTGTTCCGATGGATTCACTGAGATCCATTTTTATAGTGCAAGTGTCCTATATTGGAAGGTTCTTGAGGGTGAGAACTAGACACACTGTGCATACAAATGAGACGTAACCCGGGGCAGGAGGTTATATTTTCAATACCGACAAACTCCAAATGAGCAGTCAGTAGATTATGTGCTACGTCCCCTTATGAAATGAAACAAATTCCTGTTGGGAGGAATTTGAGTGGTTGGTGGTGGTGTGCATTTGCTTTACTGGGCGAGTAAAGTCTTGTGAAACATTCAACGCATGAATGATCACCTTTTTGTGTGGTTGCCCGGTTTATTTTGCGGTTCGGATGCACTCAAAGGTGTGTTTTCTTAGATTTATCATGTTTTCACATCACCTTGCACTCACCTATTTCTATACCCTAGACATCTACCCTCACATTTACCAGTTGGCTGAAATATTTCCCTGGGATATGTAAGGCCGGATCTGGCAAACCATGGGAAGGTATTGTCTTGTGAAAGATTTTTCGTTTAATTATTCAGTTGGGTATTTTTGTTTTGAATTTCTATATTTTCTCCCCCTAGAAATAATAATTCTCCCCCTAGAATTAATATTTCTCCCCCTCGACAAAACAAAAGTATTTACAAGTGTTGATTTGAGGACGTACCTTATACATCGTCGGAGGGTTGAAGGAGAGTATTTGCATTGAAGATTGATTGAGATTTGTGGTTTCTTTTAAGAGCGCGTTCTGAATCTGTTTTGATCAGAAGCCATCTTTCGTTGAGGACCGGGTTTCAAGCTGAGATACTTGAAAGCCATTCTGATGAAGCTCGGGTCATACACTGAAGTGTGTAAGAGCCATTCTGTTGTGGCGCGAGTTATACACTGAAGTGTGTATAAGTCATAAACGTTGAAATGCGAGTTATACACCGAGATGTGTATAAGTCATTCTCCAAACTCCAAACACCTTTCTGGTAATTCTACATAAAACAATTAAAACATATTTGGTACCCAATTATGTATGGGTCCTATACGATTAGTGACAGATGTTTTATGTAAAATTGTTTTAAGATTAATTTAGAGCTTTGGAGAACTGCAAGGAGGCAGTTCAGAGGTTGTGGATTTAACTACCCATTTTAAAGATTTTTCAGAGGATTGGATAATCCAATGAGATTTTTCATTTTTGATCCATGTGTATTTTACAAATGTTGAAGATTTGGTCGTTGTTTTGTTGTCGCTGTTTGAGGAACCTGAAGACTTTGGCTTAGGTGCGGAAGATCCTCGAGAAACTTTGCGACGAGAAGACGAGTGTTTATCAGAGATTGATGGGGTTTTGGAAGAACTCTTCGTCTGTTTGGATGCATGTGAAGATGAACCTTTTTTATTAGGTTTGTGTGGACGAGAGATAGATGTCTTGCATGATTGTGGAAAGCATGTTTTGCATGATATTATATTTTTACCAGATTGATGGAAAACATTGATTTTTAAACCACATGCATTTAGCTTAACAAAAAATCGATCATCAGTTTGAGAAATTTTTTCCTTTGTAAGTTTATTATACAGTCTCTTTTTACCAAATTCATCATGTTTAAAGAACACAGTATCATAATCAGGTGAGTAATTTACAGGACGATAAGCAGAAGAATCATACACAGTTCCAAAAGCAAATGCAGGAGATTTAAATTTTTTGGAGTTGTTACTGTTAATTTTAACAGTGGACGAAGAAACTGAAGACGTATATGGTCTAGACTGCTTAAGCTCGCGAGGCTTCTTAAGCGTACTAGACTTAGACGAACTCGGCTTCTTAGATGGCATATCTCCTTTGACTCTATTGGGCTTGGGCTCCTTGCTCTGAGGCTCTAATTTTCTAAATGAGACGTTTAAAGGTGGTGAATTAGAGGTTCTTCTCAAAGTAATTGGTACTGGATTAACAGGTGCTGGTCCTATTAATGAAGATTTAGAATTTTGAAAAACATTTTTGTCAGTTTTATGTTTTAATTCTGAAATCGTGTCCTCTAATTGATGTATCTTTGTTTGAAGATTTTCTTTTTCTTTATCAAAGGCTTTATGAGTTTCATCAATTTCAGATTCAAGTTGGACGATTTTCTTTTCTAAAATCAACGGTGGAACATAAAGCTTTAGTTCAATTGTTTGTTTTAAAACTTCATTATCAGAAATGGAAAATTCTTCTGGAGTGACAATCGGGAAGTACTCATTGTTTTCAAATTTTGCTTTATTCTTTTCATATGTATAGTTCAATTCAGAATAGTTAAAGCTGATTTGAGCGTGTTCCTTCTTTTCTCTGTTGAACTTCTCGATTTCTGCTTCCTCGTCCGGCATATGAAGAAAGCTTTGCCATATTCCCAAGTTCATGTAATCGTAATTGTATAGTGTGGGAACAACATCAGCAGCTTTTTCCAGAGGACGGGAGTTCTCAGCGCCGAGACCCACTTTTGATTTGAAAGATCTGAACTCTTTTGGTTGATTTAATTTTATTGTTTGTTCAGTGTGACCAGCTTTCACAATCGTCTGCTCCAGTTTGGAGATGTGTTCTTCAGCATTTTCTTTCTTTACAGTAAGACTGTGTATGGTTGCTGATTGTTCATCGATTTCCTTGTTAAAATTGTTTGTGATGTTTGTGATTTGTTCATTTAGTTTTTGAATTTCATTATCAGCTGCCTTCAACTTATCTTGGTAATCCTTCATCTTGATGTCAGCAGACTTCATCCATGTTTGCTCTCGACTGAGTTGGATAGCTAAGTCATTTATCAGCTGCTTGGAGTCGTCTTTGTCATTTGATACCGTCTTCATCGTTTTTAGGTTTGATATTTCAAGATTTTTTGTATTAATTATGTGATTTAGACGATTTACTTCACTGGTGTGAGCAGCATGAAATGTTGACAACTGTTGTTGTAACTCTTGTGTTTTTTGATTTGAAAGTTTATTTTGATTGACTTGAGGAACAAGAGTTTCAAGTTGACGACGAAAGGTTAAATTTTCTGCCTTTAATTTTGAGATTTGTGCATTTGATTCATTAGTTGTGTTTACTTGTTTTTGTAAACTTTCTTGTAATTCAGAAATTTGAAATTTATAAGCAGATTTTGACGTAGACAACTGATTTTGTAATTCCTTGTTTACTTGATTTATTTGAAGAGAACATTGACTTAACTCACTCAAATCATTTAAGAGTTGTGCTTTTTCAGATTCCAAATCAGTTATTTGTTTTGTCAAATGTGATTTGTCATCAATTTTAGTAAAAAGTTTTTCATTAAACAAGGAATTCTCTGATTTATCAGTGTCTGAATCAGATAATAAAGAGTCAAAGGAGAAAGAGAGTACCTCATTTTCATCATCTTTTGAAATGCCTAACACAGCTGTAGCCTCAGTTGGTATTGCCATGAATGCCAGGTTGGCAATGCACTGTTTATCCTCCTGGGCATTCGACCCGGCAGACAATGTTTCTTTGGTAGTCATGTTAAGAACAATTCACGGGAATTTTTGATTGAAACGAGGTAAAGAAAATTTTAAGAATGAGAAGGTTCTGGAATAGAATATGTGATGTAGACCGTGGATTGGTCTTCAAAAATTCAAAATTACCGAAATCTTAAACTGGTTATTCCATATGATAAAGTACACTTTAAATGTGCCTAAGATTTTCGAATTAGGGAAAAACGACGATCGGGTTAGAAACTGGGGCTAAACGAAGTTTGGAAATTGACCGAGAAATCACAAAAACGCAAATTAAGCGATCGAAACAAGCGTTTTTGGGCCGGCAAGTTGGGTAAACCGCCTACGGCCGTTTATCACGTCGTTGCCTTCGTCTTTAGCTTCGATTTGGTTACTCGTGGGCTCGAAACGGACACCCGAGCTGAAAGTTATGACCGTTACAGTACAGCCCCTTTTGTCACGCGAGTGTAGAAAGAGTTCGGGCCGAAGTTGTGTAGAAGTTCGGGCCGAAGTTGTGTAGAAGTTCGGGCCGAAGTTGTGTAGAAGTTCGGGCCGAAGTTGTGTAGAAGTTCGGGCCGAAGTTCGGGGTGAAGTTCGGGCCGAAGTTCGGGGTGAAGTTCGGGCCGAAGTTCGGGGTGAAGTTCGAGCCGAACTTTGGGTTGAAGTTCGGGCCGAACTTTGGGTTGAAGTTCGGGCCGAACTTGTTACTGTTCTCGGGCCGAACAGTTTCTTGCGCAGAACAGCTACGAACAGCCTTAAAAACCCACTAAATTGATCCTAAAATGCTCGTTTCTAACCCAAATTCTTTGATTTAAATCACAAACTGACCCAAATACTATTTCCTTCAATCCATTACTACTATATTACTCAAAAACAACCTAGATCTATCTGAAAATTTGAATTTAGAGGGTTTTTGAAGCTTTAATGGTTTTTCCTAAAACTCTTAATTCTTCATCAGTATGGATTAGATTCGATCATAGCTTGATTCTAAGCTTAATATAACAATAAAAGGAAGCTATTCAATCCATAATAACAAGAAATAGTACCTTAAATCTGATTTTTGATCTTAAACCCCTTTTTCTTCAAAAACTTTCAAAAACCCACTGATTCTTCTGATTTTAACACCAATTGATGGATTTGGATCGTTTTCAAGATGAAATTATGCTCTGATACCAATTGAAAAGCACAATGACACTGATTCAATCCATTTAGTGAGGTTAGATGATGATTTTGGTGATAAAAGTGAAGAAGGAGATTAGGGTTTTAGAGAGAGAAAGTAGAGAGAAGTTAGAGAGAACAATTTGCTGGAAATGTGAAATGTTAATTGTGCAAAAGTTAAGGAATTAAGCCTTACACTTTGGTATTTATACCATGGCTTAATTCCTTGTTAGTTAGGACCATTTCCTAAATAAAACTTAACATATATACAATGTTACACTTTACCCCCTAGACTATCTATTACAACTTTCTAGTACCTAACAGTATCCATTATATTAAAATTTAAAATTTTATATGAATCCATTCTCTTTGACCACATGACATCATCTCTCCAACAAAAAGCAACCTATACTATCATGATTAGGGGTGTTCGTTTGGACGGTTTGGATATATATCCGAACCAAATAGATGAAACCAAATACAGTCCGGTTTTCAAAAGTTCAAACCGAACCGTCCAAACTAATTCGAAAACCAAACCGATCCGAATCAAATAACAATTTGGTTTGTTTGGTTTTATCCGTTTGGTTTTTCCTTAAAATTTCCAAAAATACTACAAAAGTATATAAAATAAATAATATTAAGTTCGATATGTAAAATTCCAAAATAATAAACTATTTTGTACATAAAAACAAATCTAATTCATAGCTTGTGACATTTATAATGATATATGCAAAAATCTTGACATCAACTTTATCAAAAACTGCAAAAAGATTGGTATATCGCCAAATGATACAATATAAAATGGAACAAGTGTTAGTATATAAATCATTTTACTATAAGAAATGTAAAGAAAATGAGTACCATAATTGCTTACAATGGAAACCAACAAGTGTTAATATATAAATCAATTTAATATATATTACTATTCGGTTTTTTTGGACAATCCGGTTTTCACGATGGAAACCAAATCCAATCCGAAATCCAAACTATTAATTTGGTTCAAGTCCAAACCGATCCAAAAAACCAAATAACCAATCCAAATAGTTCGATCCAAAATGTCCAATTGGACAATCCGGTTATATCCGAATAGTGAACACCCCTAATCATGATCCACTCTTCATCTAGAATGGGGGATATGAGCTGTAACTAACTTCCAACAAATGGGTAATGACTTGGCATTAATTGTACTATGAAAACTATGAGCACTTGCTGCAAAAAACATGAAAGTATTTCACATTTGGGTTAAGTAATCTAAACACAATTGACCCAATGCTAATATCAGGTCTGGTCGGACTAAAAAAACCTGACATCAATATAATATTTTAATACAACCAATCCACTAGTATAATTGTGGTCGGGTTGGATTGACTTTTTAACACCCCTAATTATGACATTATTATCTATTCAGCTTCTGATGTCAAATAGTCACGCATTTTCGTGGTGTAATGTCTAATAGGGGTGTGTTCGGTTCCGGAACCGGACCGAACCGGACCGGAACCGGTAAACCCGGGTACCTAAAAAAACCAAATTTTAAGACCGAAGACCGGACCGGTAAAACCGGTCCCGGTTCGGGTGCGGGTCGGGTCGGTCTCCATCCGGGTTCAAAACCGGTAAACCCGCCTGGTATTCTGTGGCTTTTTTCAACTGTTTTTTTGGCTTATTTTTTCCTTTTTTTTTTTTCCTTTTTTCTGCTGTTTAATCCCCAATTGTCTTCAAATATAAAACACTCTTAGCAAAATCACACTGTCAAATTAGTGTGTTATAATTGGTAAATGAATAAAAGAGAGAATAGTACATGAAGACATTGCCACATTTGATATTTGAAATCAATGTGTACATATATGCATACGGAATGTTTTCTTTATTTCCATAAAACGGACCACACAACAAATCCCATCCAAAAAAAATACCAGTGGTAATTATAGTATGAATGGGACATTAAAATAGACGCAATATACCCTTAAAAAAAGCATTTTAATATACCGGTTCTGAACCCGGTTTAAGCGGAACCGAACCGGCCCGGGACCGGTAAACCCGGTTTGATGTTTTTGATCAGATCTAAGAATTGGGAACCGGACTGTTTATGCCGGTTCCGATTCGGTTCGGTGCCGGTTCCGGTTCGGTGCCGGTTCGGTTCCGGTTTTCCGATTTTGATACACACCCCTAATGTCTAATATACAAATATCAATGGCCAAATTTATAACTTCAAAAGCAAAATGTATTTTTGTTTCTTGGAATAAATTACTTAAAACGAACCTCATTGTCATTTTTGCTTTATTCTCTTAGTTTGTTTTCTTTCCATTCGAACTGAACTTTTTGAATGGAAAAGGGGTGCTTCTGACTGAGACTGAAAACAACCACAAAAGGACAATATTGCTTACAAGTTGGTTTTCGACAAATATGAATAATCACTAGAAATTTTTAGATTCCTTGATAAGTTGGATTAATATTCCGTTGTGTAATTGAAGAAAGCAACAGAAGATATTAAATTAAAAAACCAAAAACAAAGACATATATAAGGGAACACCAAACCAACAATTTACTTTTTATTTTGTAGTTGGTTCATTAAATATTACACGATAAAAAAATGTCGTTCCTATTTAGACAGCATAATGATTTCCTCGACAAGCTTGTTTACATTCAACGATGACGAACCATTTGGACTTGTTGCGATTCGAGCCTTTTCCTGCCACTCAATGGCTTTGTTCCTCATCTTCTGACCTCTTTCTCCCATCAACTCTTGCACACACTTTTTAACTTCCTCCCTTTTCACATCCTTTGGCAACTCCAATCCAACTTCCCATTCGTTGCATATAAACCTACAATTTGTCGTTTGGTCCCACATATACGGCCAACATATCATTGGCACACCAGCCGATAAGCTTTCAATGGTGGAGCCCCAACCACAGTGAGTCAAGAACCCTCCAACCGAAGGGACCTTTTCCTGTGGCCACCAACTTGCTATAAAACCTCGCTCGTCGAAATGCTCCTTAAACTCGGGAGGCAAAACGGCTGATTCCCCTACAACCGAGTTTGATCTAATTATCCAAAGGAAATAGTGGTTGCTATTAGCAAGTCACCAACCGAATTCGGTCAACTCTTCTTTAGACAACACCGTTGTACTCCCAAAATTCACGTAAATGACGGAATTTGGTTTCTTGGAATCGAGCCACTGGAAACACTCGGGTTCTTCTTTCCATAAGCTGTAGGACATTTCGGTTTGTTTTTCTTCTTGTGGTATTTGATTAAGAAGCAGCTGCACTGGGCCAACCGTGTAGACTTGAGAAAACATGGAGGAGAAAGCGTTGACAACACTAGCCTCCAAAGCATCAAACGTGTGGGTGTGTAACATTAGGGGATTTATGTGCAGCTTCAAGACAAAATGTAAGTACCTTGTCGTTGAGGTCTGTGGTCCCAAGGATGCTGTTCAATCAATGATTGTTTCTAAATAACCATTTGATAGATCATATACAACTAAGATTGAGCTAATTCATGTTGATTCAAGATGAGAAATTGAAGAATTGCTTAAGTGTGTGTGTTCTTGGTGTTTGAGTGTGTGTGAGGTAGTTGAGAGAGATGGAGGGAATGTTGTTAGCTTTCAAATGGTAATTCAATTAATGAGGGAAAGCTTACAAACTAAGCCTTAACATAAGGTATTTATACCTCATAGCTAAACAAGCTTAATTAACACTAATTAAGCTTGACTCCATTGACTAAGACTAATGACTAGATCATAACTATTACATCTTGACATAACTAGCCCTCTAACTATTAGATACAACATAATTTGACCCTAACAATCTCCCCCTTTGTATCAATAGTTGGGATAGCATGTTCTTGAAATCTTCTTTTCGAGCATAGTCTGAAACTGAATTAATCGTTTAAGTAGTTTTGATGTAGTATTAGTTTCAGCTTATGATGATCAGATAAGAATGAAACTTTTAATCGGCTTTTCAACCAATATAAAGTATCTCAGAAGATTTCATGGAGTCTTGACTTAATTTGTCTTTGATCATTATCCAATCTCCCTCTTTTTGAACTTTTAGAACTACATCCCTGTCTTCATTCAAACGAGTATATTTAAAAATTTGAAAATTCTGGAAATGAAACATCTGTTTGATAGGAATTTGACTGGGATTTAGAAATGCTGGGGATTTAGTTTTGGATAGAGATTTGTGAGGATGGGATAATGATGGTTTTGTATTATGAAAAGAATGATTTGAAAGTTAAAGATTTTGGATGTGTGTGTGTATGAATGTTTGTATATAGGAAAAAATGATATATACATTTAAGATTTGAATATACAAAAGAGTTTGAACGGTTAAGCTTTTGTATGGATGTGATTGTTTATGAAATGTGGAAAGAATGATTTATTCGATTAGATTTCAGTTTGAAATGGATGTTTTGTGTTTTGAAATGAATGAATTGGAAATTTTAAGATTTTGAGTAGGTATGAATGAGATTCGTGGTTTGGATAGAATGATTTGTCAGTTTAAGATTTGAAATGGAAATGTTGAGAATTTGTGAGAAATTTCTGAAGATGAGTCGGTTTCTTTTTCTTCACAAATTATTTCATGTAAATCGACGAAAATGTAGACCCATAGATAGATAGAGTTGTTTGTAGCGGAAGTCTTTTCTCAAAGTTGTGGCTTTGTCGATTTATGATCATTGATAATTGTTGTTGAGAGAAAAATGTGGATAAGATTTGCGCTCCCCCTCAAACAAACAATTATTCTTTAACAAATCTTCTTCGGTTTCTTGTTTACTCCCCCTTAATTGGTGCATATGTCTTTTTGAAGTGGAGTAAACTGGGCTAATATATCTTCTTAAGTCTTGTAAGCATTTTCTTCATAAACTGAACTTCTTAGTAAATTTTCTCCCCCTCATGATGATTAAGATTTATCGGAATCATCATGAAAAATGTGAAGTTCGTCGAGGTGTAATGAAGAAAATCTTCGAAGCCCATGGATACAAAATGTGAAGAAGAATGATATATTCATATTTTGAATGAATCAATATACTTCACATTGTATCATCGAAAACCGAATCTAAGTTGATGATGTAGATATCCGATCAAATCGTTTGTCATTTAATCTCAATGATCGAATTAAGTCGGGAAAACCGGGATCACATAGATTACCCGTTAACACAACAGTTACACAAACTGTGTGACCTACGTTCAGTGTTGGAATAGATGTTAGCACTGGTAGGATTTCCATTCAATCATCGTGGAATACCAAGAACGTTGGTATCACTATGAATGTTCCGGCTTTATCACAAAGATAAGCTTGGTATTATGCCTTGTGTCCTAAAAGTGTATTTCGGTTCTAGACTCAATTAGTGGATAAACGAAGGCGAGGACTGGAGAGACTTGTCCTCTGTTTCAATATCAACAATCTCCAAGTGAGATGTCGATAGCATATGAGCTAATCTCCGTGGAAATGAAACAAGTACTTTTTAAGAAATACTTGAGTGGCTGGGGGGGTTGTGCATTGCATCACTGGGTTCCATGATGTCTTTTTCAATATCAGAGAGCAACACATGCAATCTGATAGAGACGTGGCTACCCGGCTTTTTAACAGTTTGGTAAGGGTTTTTCGTTTTCTTTAACCCTGTCACACCCTCCTCACTCAAGCTTACGTATTCATTTTTCGACTACTCCCTTATTTCATTTTACCATGTATAGCTGAATTGCACCCCATACTACATTCCCCCTCTCAAATTTTATCTCAGCGCACCCCAATCAAGATCCCGTGATACTTGATTCTGCTCACCTAGACCTATGTACCCTTACATATTGTCCTATATTGTAGGTGGCTCCTGGGGAAGATCATGCCGGTTATAGCAGATCATAGGAGTAATTTGAGAGTGAACTATAACGCTCATGTGCAAATTATCAGCATTTATGATGTTACTTTGTAAGAATAACATGGATTTTTCATCGGAAAATGTGTTTCCGGCATAAGTTGTTGCCTTTATGATTTAAAAGTTTAGGCACAGCAACTTGAACAATTTAGGAAATACCGGACTCACATAGAGTATCCGTTAACACACGGTATGAATCGATAGTCGTTTGCACAACCATTGATTCAAATGTGTGACCTGCGATTAGAGTTGGCGCAATTTTAGCTCTAGCAGGATTTCCACTCAATCCTCGTGAAACACCAGATTGTGATGCCACTATGAGTGTTCCGATTAATACACGGAGATTCATTTATAAAAGTGTATGTGTCCTAAATTGGAAATATTTGTCGGTGAAATCTAGACACATTGTGCATTCAATTGAAGACGTAACCCGGGGCAGAAGGTTAATTATTTCAATACCAACATACTCCAAATGAGCAGTCGATAGATTATGTGCTACGTCCCCTAATGAATTGAAACAAATTCCTGTTGAGAGGAATCTGAGTGGTTGGTGGTGGAGTGCAAATGCTTGACTGGACCAGTTAAGTCTGGTGATACATTCAACACATGAATGAACACAATTTTGTGAGGTTGCCCGGTTTATTTTCAGTTTGGATCCACTCACAGATTCTTTTGGAACAAAAAATTACAACATTTAATTTTCATGAAGAACATCAACTTTTTCTTCAAAACTCAGATCTGGATGATTCTAGCTCGAAATTGGATCTTCTCTAAGAGAGATTTTGCTCTGATACCACTTGATAGATCATATACAACTAAGATTGAGCTAATTCATGTTGAATTGAGATGGATTGAAACTTAAGTGTGTGTGTTCTTGGTGTTTGAGTGTGTGTGAGTTGAGAGAGAAAGATGGAGGGAATGGTTAGCTTTCAAATTGTAATTCAATTAATGATGGAAAGCTTACAAATTATGCCTAAACACAAGGTATTTATACCTCATTACTAAACATGCTTAATTACCCTCTAATTAAGCATAACCCATTTGACTAAGACTAATGACTAGCTTCAAACTATTACAACTTGTCATTTCTAGTCCCTAAACTAATTGATACAATACAAATGGTCCTAACAATCTCCCCCTTTGTATCAATAGTTTGAATTAGCATGTTCTTGAAATCTTCTTCTCTAGCAAAGTCTGAAACTGAATTAATCGTTTAAGTAGTTTTGATGTAGTATTAGTTTCAGCTTTTGATAATCAGATAAGAATAAAACTTTTAATCGGCTTTTCAACCAATATAAAGTATCTCAGAAGATTTCATGAATTGTTTGACTTAATTTGTCTTGATCATTATCATATCTCCCTCTTTTCGAGCTTTTAGTATCTCATCCCTGTCTTCCTTTGTAGAAACTAAATTTTTATCGTTGAGGTTGTTGGTCTACGAAATGCCTAAAACTGATATTTGTCAAGATTTGAAGGTTCTAGAAATGTAACATCATTTAGGAACGGAGTTGACTGGGATTTAGAAATGTTGGAGATTTAATTTTGGATAGAGATTTGTGAGGATAGGATAATGATGGTTTGTAGTATGAAAAAAATGATTTGAAAGTTAAAGGTTTCGAATGTGTGTGTGTGTGTGTATATATATAGAAAAGAATGATATATACATTTAAGATTTGAATGAATGTGGATAATTTGTATTTTGTACGATACAAAAGATTTGAACAGTTTTGCTTTTGTATGGATATGGTTGTTATAGAATTTGGAAAGAATGATTTAAATGATTAGATTTTGGATGGATATGAATGTGAATTTAGGGTTTGGATAGAATGATTTGACAGTTTGAGATTTGTAGTGGAAATGTTGAGAATTTGTGAGAAATTTCTGAAGATAAGTCGGTTTCTTTTTCTTCACAAATTATTTCATGTAAATCGACGAAAATGTAGACCCATGGATAGAGTTGTTTTGTAACGGAAGTCTTTTGTTGAAGTTGTGGCTTTGTCGATTTGTGATTATTGATAATTGTTGTTAGGGATAAAATGTTGATGAAGTTTACGCTCCCCCTCAAACAAACAATTATACTTCAACAAATCTTCTTCGGTTTCTTGTTTACTCCCCCTTAATCGGTGCATGTGTCTTTTTGATGTGGAGTAAACTGGGCTAAAATATTCTCTTAAGTCTTGTAAGCATTTTTCTTCATAAACTGAACTTCTTTGTAAATTTTCTCCCCCTCATGATGATTTAAGATTTATCGGAACCATCATGAAAAATGTGAAGTTCGTCGAGGTGAAATGAAGAAAATCGTTGAAGCCCATGGATACAAAATGTGAAGAAGAATGATAAATTCATATTTTGAATGAATCAATATACTTCACATTGTATCATCGAAAACCGAACTGATGTTGATGATGTAGATATCCGATCAAATCGTTTGGCATTTAATCTCAATGATCGAAGAAAATAGGGAAAACCGGGATCACATAGATTACCCGTTAACACAACAGTTACACAAACTGTGTGACCTACGTTCAGTGTTGGAATAGATGATAGCACTGGTAGGATTTCCATTCAATCATCGTGGAATACCAAGAAAGTTGGTATCACTATGAATGTTCCGGCTTTATCACAAAGATAAGCTTGATATTATGCCTTGTGTCCTAAAAGTGTATTTCGGTTCTAGACTCAATGAGTGGACAAACGAAGGCGAGGACTGGAGAGGCTTGTCCTCTATTTCAATATCAACAATCTCCAAGTGAGATGTCGATAGCATATGAGCTAATCTCCGTGGAAATGAAACAAGTACTTTTTAAGAAATACTTGAGTGGCTGGGGGGGTTGTGCATTGCATCACTGGGTTCCATGATGTCTTGTTCAATATCAGAGAGCAACACATGCAATCTGATAGAGACGTGGCTACCCGGCTTTTTATCAGTTTGGTAAGGGTTTTTCGTTTTCTTTAACCCTGTCACACCCTCCTCACTCAAGCTTACTTTTTCATTTTTCGACTACTCCCTCATTTCATTTTACCATGTTTAGCTGAATTGCACCCCATACTACATTCCCCCTCTCAAATTTTATCTCAGCGCACCCCAATCAAGATCCCGTTATACTTGATTCTGCTCACCTAGACCTATGTACCCTTACATATTGTCCTATATTGTAGGTGGCTCCTGGGGAAGATCATACCGGTTATAGCAGATTATAGGAGTAATTTGAGAGTGAACTATAACGCTCATGTGCAAATTATCAGCATTTATGATGTTACTTTGTAAGAATAACATGGATTTTTCATCGGAAAATGTGTTTCCGGCATAAGTTGTTGCCTTTATGATTTAAAAGTTTAGGCACAGCAACTTGAACAATTGAGGAAATACCGGACTCACATAGAGTATCCGTTAACACACGGTATGAATCGATAGTCGTTTGCACAACCATTGATTCAAATGTGTGACCTGCGATTAGAGTTGGCGCAATTTTAGCTCTAGCAGGATTTCCACTCAATCCTCGTGAAACACCAGATTGTGATGCCACTATGAGTGTTCTGATGAATACACGGAGATTCATATTCAATAGTGTATGTGTCCTAAATTGGAAATATTTGTCGATGAGATCTAGACACATTGTGCATTCAATTGAAGACGTAACCCGGGGCAGAAGGTTAATTATTTCAATACCAACATACTCCAAATGAGTAGTCGATAGATTATGTGCTACGTCCCCTGATGAATTGAAACAAATTCCTGTTGAGAGGAATCTGAGTGGTTGGTGGTGGAGTGCAAATGCTTGACTGGGCCAGTTAAGTCTGGTGAATCATTCAACACATGAATGCTCACAATTTAGTGAGGTTGCCCGGTTTATTTTCGGTTTGGATGCACTCGAAGGTGTGTTTTCTTAAAATTATCATGTTTTCACATCACCTTGCACTCACCTAAATCTATACCCTAAGACATATACCCTCACATTTACCAATTTTGGCTAAAAAGTAATTCCCTTGGAAGGTTAGGCCGGTTCTGGTAAACCATGGGAAGATATTGTCGTTTGATAAAAAAAAATTGTTCGATAAAAAAAAATTCAAACGGGTATAAAAATATTGATAAAAGAAAGTTTCTCCCCCTGGAAACATTAATTCTCCCCCTAGAATTAATATTTCTCCCCCTTGACAAAATAAAGAATTTTACAGATTTAGAGGAGTGGGAAAGAATTTTTACAGTTATGTGAAAAACTGATTAAGAGCGGGTTTCAAGCTTATGTACTTGAAAGCCATTTAATTGAAATGCGAGTTATACACTGAATTATGTATAAGTCAATTGATGAAGCTCGAGTCATATACTGAAGTGTATATAAGTCATACTCCTGCAAAACAAATCAAACAACTTTTGGTACCCATTTTTGTTTGGGTCCGACAATGTTAGTGTGGGAATTAAACCACCGATAAGTTGTATCGATTTGATTTAAAGATTGAGAATTCCAAGAAAAACTGAAACTTGATGTTTCACTTTCAAATAATTTCCGGGGAATTATTTGAGATTTTGGAGTTTTAGGAACCCATATTCCTTTGAAGATCGTTGGAGATTTAGGAGTTGTTTTTGGCACATTAAAAGTTGTTTTAGGTGCCAAGGAAAGTAAATCTTTTCTCGAATATTTTGACGATTTAGTTTTGGAAATGATTTTCTTTGAAGGAATAGAATGTTGTAACACGGTTGATGGTGTAAATTTATCCATTTGAGAATGCTTAAGTCTAGAAGAGGAACCTAATTTATTTGGTGTTTTAGGTGCGGAATTTCCTCTATTAACTTGTTTGAGAGCATTTAATTTCTTATCAGAGTGTAGTGGGACCGTGGATCTCCTAGGCTTAGGCTTGGTAGAGGAATTTACTTGTGATTTCGGTTTAGGTTTAGAATTTCCTCTGTTAATCTGAGTTTGCTTGACTATATATAAATCACGATATGCCATGACAGGAGAAAACATTCTGTTGTTATTACATTTTTTCTTTGCCGTGAAAGGAGAATCTTTTGAGTTAGATTCTAAATTTTGAATTTGTATTTGCAACTGTACTTTCTCTTCATCAAAAGATTTATGTGACTCATCAATTTTATTTTCTAATTCAAAAATTTTGGTTTGTAAAACTGATTTTTCGTTGTCAAAGATTTTAGATTTAAAACTTTCTTCTAGTTTAATTTTCAAACCATCGTTTTCTGTTTGTGTTAAAGAAATATTTGTTTCAAGAGATGTAATTTTATCTAGCAATTTTCCTTTTTCAATATTAAAGATATTGATTTGTTTTTGTACGTCAGATTCAAAATTGCATTCAAGTTGTTTGATTTTATTAGTCAAAATACAATTTTCAGCACAAACAGAATCATATTTTTCGATGTTTAAACTATTAATAGTATTTGTGTCATAAACTTGTTTTGTTAATTCAGCAATTTGAATTTTTAAGTTCTCAGAATTTGTTTCAAAAGTTGTAATTTTTGATTTGAAGTTTGCATTTTCAGATTCAAGAGTTTGAACTTTATCAATTAAAATATCAACTTTGCAATTTTTGAAATATTCATTTAGTTTCTCACTTTTCTCCAATTTTTCTCTGTAGTCGTTACTTAATCGGAGATTCTTAACATTATCATAAAATGATTTTTCAAATAAAGCATAATTGTGTGTACTTGTAGTTTCCCACAACTCAACGGATTCTTTTAATTCACAAATTTCTTTTTGATATTGTAATTGATGAGTTTGTAAACTAGACATTTGCTCTTTTAGCTCCCTGTTTTTATTTAGAAGTGATTTTATTAAATTGTCATCCATTTTAGCTCTTTTATTTTCAAAATGTGATCGTGATAAAACAAATGATAACAATAAAAAAAAAATTGATATCAGTTAAGAAAAAATATGAAAGTGATTTTACCTTTTGGGCCGAGCAGATCTTGCCGAACGTTAAAAGTGATTGGGCTTAAATCGTGATTGAGCTTATGATTTAAACTTGAGCCGAACACTTTATTTTGATTAGCTGAACTCTTACCTGATCGAAACAAATTGAGGCCAGTCCAATTTTTGGTATAAGATATCTCGGGGTCTTGAGTCAAATTTTCGGTGTGAGATATCTCAGGGTTTTGAGACAAATTTTGTTGTGTGAGATATCTCAGGGTCTTGAGACAAATATTTTGGTGTGAGATATCTCACGGTGTGGGATATCTCAGACTTTGTGTGTGAGATATCACAGACTTGAGACAAGTTGTGGGCTTGAGATATCTTTTGGTGTGAGATATCTCAGGGTGTGGGATATCTCAGACTTTGTGTGTGAGATATCACAGACTTGAGACAAGTTGTGGGCTTGAGATATCTTTTGGTGTGAGATATCTCAGGGTGTGGGATATCTCAGACTTTGTGTGTGAGATATCACAGACTTGAGACAAGTTGTGGGCTTGAGATATCTTTTGGTGTGAGATATCTCGTGGGCTTGAGATATCACTTGGTGTGAGATATCTCGTGGGCTTGAGACAAGTTGTGGGCTTGAGATATCTTTTGGTGTGAGATATCTCAGGGTGTGGGATATCTCAGGGTTTGGGATATCTCAGGGTTTGGGATATCTCAGGGTTTGGGATATCTCAAGGTTGAAGATGTCTCACGTGTTCTTCATCTCAACGTAACAGTAGCATAAAACCCATTTAAAAAATTCCACTATTTTAATCATATCTCCCTCATTATGTAATCAAATCGAATGATTCTTTTTGCAAATGATTCTAAATATAATTTCTAACACTTTGATCCGATCAATTTCTTCAATCCATAACACACAAGCTTCGATTCTTCAATTTTCAGCAACTTTTGAACTTTTTCACTTTTTCTCTAAAATCATCAAATTGAAGATCGATTGTTGACGGAATTGATCTGAATTCGATTCTATTCTTCTTAGAAACAATGGAGACACACTATTCAGCACTCAATCCATCGATTTGGAACAAAAAATTACAACATTTAATTTTCATGAAGAACATCAACTTTTTCTTCAAAACTCAGATCTGGATGATTCTAGCTCGAAATTGGATCTTCTCTAAGAGAGATTTTGCTCTGATACCACTTGTTAGATCATATACAACTAAGATTGAGCTAATTCATGTTGATTCAAGATGAGAAATTGAAGAATTGCTTAAGTGTGTGTGTTCTTGGTGTTTGAGTGTGTGTGAGGTAGTTGAGAGAGATGGTGGGAATGTTGTTAGCTTTCAAATGGTAATTCAATTAATGAGAGAAAGCTTACAAACTAAGCCTTAACATAAGGTATTTATACCTCATAGCTAAACAAGCTTAATTAACACTAATTAAGCTTGACTCCATTGACTAAGACTAATGACTAGATCATAACTATTACATCTTGACATAACTAGCCCTCTAACTATTAGATACAACATAATTTGACCCTAACAATCTCCCTGTAACACCTCAAATTTTAATGCCAAATAGTGGCCAAAATAAAACATTTTTCATAAATAGAAGAACTATTCCAAAATATGGATTTACAAAAACCTTTGGTATGAAAATCAGAGTATAAAGTTTGGTGTTACAAAATAGATCAAAACCAAAGCTAAGCATAAATCCAATCTAAAGTTCTTCTATTCTAGGCCCCGCATCTCTAGCCATGCGTACCTAAACCTTCGATCCCGAACCTGAGTACATAGCAAAACAAACAAGGAGTACGTGAGACAAAAACGTCTCGTGAGCTACATGGGTTTAGACCCGATAATAAAAGTGAAATGTCACGTTTCATATAACCAATCAATATATATATATATATATATATCCAACTATCCAGTCTAGTCACATTAGTGTGACTCTAACAACTTTGCTTACCTAGCAAGCACAACTAACGTGGATGAGTCGATGGGAATTCACCCCAACTGCCCCTCACTCCACACCTCATGACCGGGAGTATCCCGTGACATCGCATAACTAATGTGGATGAGTCGATGGGAATTCACATGGGAATTCACCCAACTGCCCCTCACTCCACACCTCATGACCGGGAGTATCCCGTGACATCGCATAACTAACGTGGAAGAGTCGATGGGAATACGCCCAACTGCCCCTCAATCCACAACTCATGATCGGGAGTAGCCCGTATCATCACATCATCTCAATCTCATCATAACCCTATGGTTATGCAAATCTAGCTCTTTGCTAGCACTTTCATCATCATCAAGTTAGTTCAATACTATCATAGGTATAACTAACTATCAATTACTAGTCTACACAATTAAGCAAATAGACCATAACACAAGTAATGAAAATATTTAACAGGGCTATGTACTCAGTAAATTCCACACGTACTCACCTTAGCAATATGATGCTCAAATCGTGTTCTTGACACTCAATCTCTTGCTTCACAAACCAATCAACTTCCCAAGACTTCACCAAAAGCCTAATACAATTATCACAATATGATCAACATTACAATCTACTAACAATGTGTTCATCTATCTCTAGATAACACCCAACAATCCATTTCCCCCAAATATGGTGATTTACCAAACCCTAGGTTTAACCAACCCTTAAGATTCTTACAAATCAGAATCATACACTTGTTTCCCTTGTTAATACACCATCTATTAAGTGTATACAACACTTATATCACCATAACCCATAACCCAAAGAGCTAGGGTTTCAAAGCCATACACCCAAATACATAGATCTTAAGCTACAAAGATCAAAGAGTGAAGATATACCTTTAATCTTCGACTAGGAGTGAAATCTATCAAAGATTTGAGAAGAAATCAACCAAGATCTGCACTTGAGCTCCAAAATCGCCAAAAGGAAGAACTAGGGTTTTCTATTTCATCAAATGAGCTCCAACCCGATTTTAATGCTGCACGACAATAGTTCACGACGCGAACAATAGTTCGCGTCGCTAACTATGCGATTTTCATAGATCGCGATCGTTAATCGGACGTGAACTTCTTCGCGATAAAAGGCCAAACTCCCTGGAGCTAGTTCGCGATCGCCATCCTTAGTTCGCGACGCGAACTCCTTTAGGCAGCTGGGCTGCACTTTTTCATCTTTGTCTCGACCCGGTTTCGCCCATAACTTTCTTATACGGTGTCCAAACAACACGAAACCAATTCCTACGTTCTTTAAACGATTTATCCTTATTTATCATATTTTTATCCAATTTATTTATTTACAAATTTCGGGTCGTTACAACTATCTTCCCCTTAAAAGGATTCCGTCCTCGGAATCACTCAAAAGAAATTCCAATTTACATTCTACCGAGTATCCATTCTCATTCTCCCGCGGTTATTATCGTCAACCTTTTCTCATCCCGAATTAGTCAACAATATGTATGTAAACATTCAATTAATCCCGTTAGATCCAAACGGTCAAAAATCAATCTTAAGCCTTTAGTGCCCAAATGGGCCAAACTTGCACAATTTTGACCACAAGACTTTCAATCCTTTAACCAATCATCTTATACATATAGAAATGACATGACCCACGCATTATAATCAACTAATTGACCAACACCAATGTCAAAGTCTAGCTTCGACCAAGTTACCACATTCCAACCTCGTCTAACCCTTGACTTACGAACAAAGTCAACTACACTTTAACAATTTCCTTTACCATCGACCTCTAATTATAATTTATCAACCATTAGATACCCAATTCCCAAATTCGACTTGAAAACGCCCAACGGGTCAAAGTGACATAATTTGTATATAACTATTTTAATTACGTCATTACCTCTTTCTCATACACATAACTAATACATTATACTACTATCATTGCGAGTCATTCGAAACGAAAGTCAAAACCCATCCTTAACCAAGTCAACTAATCATATGTTGACAAAACTTGACTTTTGCCTAAAGTCAACCATACTTTTTCCAATTAACAGATTCCCTACCCTCGAGATCTCATTCTCGACTTATCACTTCCGGTTACACCCATTAATGTTTCCTTAACAATCGTCCATATTTCCAAAATTTCAAACCTTTTCAAATTTCCCCAAGTTCTCACATTCCCTTATGGTCACATCAACCCTTTACCGTTTCTTAACTTTCATTTGGTCACCTATACCATTTCTTAGTACCATTTCAATCATCTTCGCCTCACATACCATAATTTCACACAAGTTGACCATATCCTGGTTCCCAATGACAATTGCTTTCTAACAGCATCCTTTTTCTCATATTCGAGAAGTCGTAGGCATCCCATACCTTTACATGACCTAATGCCACCCGCATTTCCAACCAAATTTTCATTTACCATAACATAATAGCAATACTCATTAACCCCTTGGTTCTATCTTCGTCATATAAACACATACGCATACACACCTACATATATATACATATATATATCACGCCAACTCAATCTGAACGTATCCATTATGCACATATACAATCATATGTATATGTCACCAATACCATCCAAGCATCATCATCATGCGCATATACAACCATATGTATATGTCACGCCAATGTCATCTGACATCCATCCTTTCGCATCGCGTAGCCTTGCTACTATCTTACCCATTCGATCATCCAATCGCTCATCGTGCGTTCTAACACCTCTCCCATAAAAAAAATCGCATTATCTTTTTCTTCCCTATTCATAAGTCTCCCATCGAACATAGTACTTAGCACAATTCATATAATATTATCCTTCCATTATTATATGCCTTCCAAGGCCATCATATAATGTACATGCATTGCACCCCGTGGGTATACCAATAAAATCTCCGATTGTCGTTTACCGTTTCACTTACACATCAATCACCCTTAACCGGTCCATTTCCTTATTACCGATTTCCAATCCTTTTATTACCACCGGGGTAACCACCAATCTATTCCTTTAACCAAAGTTCACCGGCCAACCCGATCGCCTTTGAGTCAACCAATCGACTCCGGTCTACATTTGTGACCCATGACTTGGCACACATTAGCCCAACATTCCATGTTCCCGTCTTTCTACATCGCGATACCTTGAGATATTTATTTCCCAGTCGTAGCCTCACACACACAATGTCATATTATATCACCTCATTATTATGACATCTTGCCCATACTCGTCATCTTACCCTTAATATCAAATCGATCATCCCTTGCCCCGAAACTTGTTATGGCTACATGCCAATTTTTATTTTTTTTACTCAACCGTTTCTACCAATTAAAATATGCCATTCCTGACACTTACTCTTTTCCACCTATGTTACATTTATTAGTTCCAAGGCATCACTATACCTTTACTCATTCTTTTCTTTCCCATTTACATACATTAGCATTACATTTCTTATCCGGATTCCCGCCAAATACTCAAGTTTCAATTCCAAGATTTCCATTTCCAAATTTCCATTCTTACTACAATTCTTACCAAAACTTAGTACTTCATTGTACTACTATCCATTTGTTGGAAACATTTACCGTCCTTGCGGTTCATCTTTTGATACCATATAATAACATCAACCCCTATATCCTTACTATCTGCGACACATCGAACCATATTCCTTTCTAAAAATATAATTTCCATACACATAACTAACCGGGAAAATCATTCCCCAAATAAACATCCACGTCATACAACTTTCCTCCAATTCCTATAACCACCAATCCGTGCGATAATCCAACCATTAAGCTATATCCACACAATATCTTGGCTTGGTGCATACCCAACCAATCCATACCGATAACCACATCAAACACCCTAATTCCCATGGGCAACAAATCCACCTTAAACTTTCTACCGATTATTTCTATTTCACAATTTCTATAAACACATTCAACCATAGACGTTTTCCTGTCGGCTACTTCTATTTCATAAACCTCATCTAACATTTCGGACGGCACATTCAATTTACAACCGAACTCATAAGACACAACGAATAAGTAGAATCCGAATCAAATAATATAGAAGATGGCATGAAGTTAATGAATAAAGTACCTGATACTACATCGTGCACCTCTCTTGCTTCCTCTCGAGTCACCTGAAAGTAACGTCCCCTTACTTGAGCCGGTTCCTCTTTCTTTTGAGCCGCGGGCACCTTTGGCTCGATCCTCTTTTTCGGGCACGCATTGCTATAGTGTCCCATTTCATGGCACGAGTAACACTCCACCTCGGAGAGTGTCTTGGATCTATAATCCCGTGCTATATGCCCCGTCTTTCCACAAATATAGCACACCTTCTAAACTCCTCGGCACTCCCCGGCATGGTTCTTCCCGCATCTCTTGCACGGGGCAACGCTTCCTTGCTTGAAGGAATTTGATGTGAACTTCCCCTTTTTAGAAGTTCCCGAGCCACTCTCGGCTTTCCTTATCTCGTTCACATGGGCCCTCACGGCATTCCTTGTCGCATCTACCTCTTCCACACCCCGGGCGGCACCAATGGCCTCATCGAGTGTGACCGCTCTCCTTACCTCCAATTGGTAATCCCAAGGTAGCCCACAAGCATACCGGACTACCCTCGATCCTTCCTCAAAATAAGTTCTTGCAACAAACGGGAGCAATCCCGTGAAATCCCTTGAGTACTCCTCAACCGACCTATTACCCTTCTTTAGGTTTACAAACCTCTCATGCATCTTCTCCAAATCCCTGTCGGGGCAAAACTTTCTCTTCAACCTCGTGGTAAAGTCGTCCCATGACATCTTCTCAATCACCTCCCTCCCGAGGGTCTCATACACGATATCCCACCACACCATGGCATCTTCTTTCAATAGTTGTGACGCATACGTCACCATATCGGCATCCTTACACTTACTACTACCGATAACCCTCTCGGTTTCTCGGATCCACCTCATTGTTACCTTCGGGTCCGAACTACCCGTATACGTGTTTGGCCTACAAGCCATGAATGTCTTAAAAGAACAACCATAATTTTCATCGGGTCTCGCCCTTGCATCACTACAACCACCTGTGGAGGATTTTTCCACTCGAGTGCCACCATCCCTGGTTTTCTCATCCGATCTAGCCTCGGATACACGATCTCCACCCGACCTCTCACGGTCCCCAATGATGCGGTGCACCTCATCGGCCACCACTCCCTTGAGTTGTTCAATAATAGCTTGGAGGTCCGCCATGGTCACCGGAGTTCTATTAGCTCCGACCTCCGATTCATCAACTTGATGCATCGACGGTTGACTTTCCTGTTCAACCACCACCTCGACATGAGGTATTTCTTCCTCCCGGCCCTCCGGGGCTTTACCACTTCTATGCGTGGTCACCATTTCTTTCAGTCACGACTATACGAAAGTCATTAAACATTTAGTACCTTGTGTATAACCCATTAGCCTCATAAGACTCAATATCCATAATCATATCAATTCTCATCGGTCCCCCTAGGTTCAACCCTAAACTTAATATAAAGTCTCAAGGTCAACCTATCGATCTCAAGGAATCTTACATTTCTAATGCTACAGTCTAAGACTAGGATGGTCATCCAACCTAATTCACTTAAACTATAGCTCTGATACCAAGTTGTAACACCTCAAATTTTAATGCCAAATAGTGGCCAAAATAAAACATTTTTCATAAATAGAAGAACTATTCCAAAATATGGATTTACAAAAACCTTTGGTATGAAAATCAGAGTATAAAGTTTGGTGTTACAAAATAGATCAAAACCAAAGCTAAGCATAAATCCAATCTAAAGTTCTTCTATTCTAGGCCCCGCATCTCTAGCCATGCGTACCTAAACCTTCGATCCCGAACCTGAGTACATAGCAAAACAAACAAGGAGTACGTGAGACAAAAACGTCTCGTGAGCTACATGGGTTTAGACCCGATAATAAAAGTGAAATGTCACGTTTCATATAACCAATCAATATATATATATATATATATCCAACTATCCAGTCTAGTCACATTAGTGTGACTCTAACAACTTTGCTTACCTAGCAATCACAACTAACGTGGATGAGTCGATGGGAATTCACCCCAACTGCCCCTCACTCCACACCTCATGACCGGGAGTATCCCGTGACATCGCATAACTAACGTGGATGAGTCGATGGGAATTCACATGGGAATTCACCCAACTGCCCCTCACTCCACACCTCATGACCGGGAGTATCCCGTGACATCGCATAACTAACGTGGAAGAGTCGATGGGAATACGCCCAACTGCCCCTCAATCCACAACTCATGATCGGGAGTAGCCCGTATCATCACATCATCTCAATCTCATCATAACCCTATGGTTATGCAAATCTAGCTCTTTGCTAGCACTTTCATCATCATCAAGTTAGTTCAATACTATCATAGGTATAACTAACTATCAATTACTAGTCTACACAATTAAGCAAATAGACCATAACACAAGTAATGAAAATATTTAACAGGGCTATGTACTCAGTAAATTCCACACGTACTCACCTTAGCAATATGATGCTCAAATCGTGTTCTTGACACTCAATCTCTTGCTTCACAAACCAATCAACTTCCCAAGACTTCACCAAAAGCCTAATACAATTATCACAATATGATCAACATTACAATCTACTAACAATGTGTTCATCTATCTCTAGATAACACCCAACAATCCATTTCCCCCCAAATATGGTGATTTACCAAACCCTAGGTTTAACCAACCCTTAAGATTCTTACAAATCAGAATCATACACTTGTTTCCCTTGTTAATACACCATCTATTAAGTGTATACAACACTTATATCACCATAACCCATAACCCAAAGAGCTAGGGTTTCAAATCCATACACCCAAATACATAGATCTTAAGCTACAAAGATCAAAGAGTGAAGATATACCTTTAATCTTCGACTAGGAGTGAAATCTATCAAAGATTTGAGAAGAAATCAACCAAGATCTGCACTTGAGCTCCAAAATCGCCAAAAGGAAGAACTAGGGTTTTCTATTTCATCAAATGAGCTCCAACCCGATTTTAATGCTGCACGACAATAGTTCACGACGCGAACAATAGTTCGCGTCGCTAACTATGCGATTTTCATAGATCGCGATCGTTAATCGGACGTGAACTTCTTCGCGATAAAAGGCCAAACTCCCTGGAGCTAGTTCGCGATCGCCATCCTTAGTTCGCGACGCGAACTCCTTTAGGCAGCTGGGCTGCACTTTTTCATCTTTGTCTCGACCCGGTTTCGCCCATAACTTTCTTATACGTTGTCCAAACAACACGAAACCAATTCCTACGTTCTTTAAACGATTTATCCTTATTTATCATATTTTTATCCAATTTATTTATTTACAAATTTCGGGTCGTTACACTCCCCCTTTGTATCAATAGTTGGGATAGCATGTTCTTGAAATCTTCTTTTCGAGCATAGTCTGAAACTGAATTAATCGTTTAAGTAGTTTTGATGTAGTATTAGTTTCAGCTTATGATGATCAGATAAGAATGAAACTTTTAACCGGCTTTTCAACCAATATAAAGTATCTCAGAAGATTTCATGGAGTCTTGACTTAATTTGTCTTTGATCATTATCCAATCTCCCTCTTTTTGAACTTTTAGAACTACATCCCTGTCTTCCTTCAAACGAGTATATTTAAAAATTTGAAAATTCTGGAAATGAAACATCTGTTTGATAGGAATTTGACTGGGATTTAGAAATGCTGGGGATTTAGTTTTGGATAGTGATTTGTGAGGATGGGATAATGATGGTTTTGTATTATGAAAAGAATGATTTGAAAGTTAAAGATTTTGGATGTGTGTGTGTATGAATGTTTGTATATAGGAAAAAATGATATATACATTTAAGATTTGAATATACAAAAGAGTTTGAACGGTTAAGCTTTTGTATGGATGTGATTGTTTATGAAATGTGGAAAGAATGATTTATTCGATTAGATTTCAGTTTGAAATGGATGTTTTGTGTTTTGAAATGAATGAATTGGAAATTTTAAGATTTTGAGTAGGTATGAATGAGATTCGTGGTTTGGATAGAATGATTTGTCAGTTTAAGATTTGAAATGGAAATGTTGAGAATTTGTGAGAAATTTCTGAAGATGAGTCGGTTTCTTTTTCTTCACAAATTATTTCATGTAAATCGACGAAAATGTAGACCCATAGATAGATAGAGTTGTTTGTAGCGGAAGTCTTTTGATGAAGTTGTGGCTTTGTCGATTTATGAACATTATTTCTCAACTGATCTTTTTCGGTTTCTTGTTTACTCCCCCTTAATTGGTGCATATGTATTTTTGACGTGGAGTAAACTGGGCTAATATATCTTCGTAAATCTTGTAAGCATTTTCTTCATAAACTGAACTTCTTAGTAAATTTTCTCCCCCTCATGATGATTAAGATTTATCGGAATCATCATGAAAAATGTGAAGTTCGTCGAGGTGAAATGAAGAAAATCTTCGAAGCCCATGGATACAAATGTGAAGAAGAATGATATATTCATATTTTGAATAAATCAATATACATCATATTGTATTATCGAAAACCGAACCGATGTTGATAACGTAGATATCCGATCAAATAGTTTGGCATTGAATCTCAATGATCAAATCAAATAGGGCAAACCGGGATCACATAGATTACCCGTTAACACTACAGTTACACAAACTGTGTGACCTACGTTCAGTGTTGGAATAGATGTTAGCACTGGTAGGATTTCCATTCAATCATCGTGGAATACCAAGAACGTTGGTATCACTATGAATGTTCCGGCTTTATCACAAAGATAAGCTTGGTATTATGCCTTGTGTCCTAAAAGTGTATTTCGGTTCTAGACTCAATTAGTGGACAAACGAAGGCGAGGACTGGAGAGACTTGTCCTCTGTTTCAATATCAACAATCTCCAATTGAGATGTCGATAGCATATGAGCTAATCTCCGTGGAAATGAAACAAGTACTTTTTAAGAAATACTTAAGTGGCTGGGGTGGTTGTGCATTGCATCACTGGGTTCCATGATGTCTTTTTCAATATCAGAGAGCAACACATGCAATCTGATAGAGACGTGGCTACCCGGCTTTTTATCAGTTTGGTAAGGGTTTTTCGTTTTCTTTAACCCTGTCACACCCTCCTCACTCAAGCTTACTTTTTCATTTTTCGACTACTCCCTCATTTCATTTTACCATGTATAGCTGAATTGCACCCCATACTACATTCCCCCTCTCAAATTTTATCTCAGCGCACCCCAATCAAGATCCCGTGATACTTGATTCTGCTCACCTAGACCTATGTACCCTTACATATTGTCCTATATTGTAGGTGGCTCCTGGGGAAGATCATGCCGGTTATAGCAGATCATAGGAGTAATTTGAGAGTGAACTATAACGCTCATGTGCAAATTATCAGCATTTATGATGTTACTTTGTAAGAATAACATGGATTTTTCATCGGAAAATGTGTTTCCGGTATAAGTTGTTGCCTTTATGATTTAAAAGTTTAGGCACAGCAACTTGAACAATTTAGGAAATACCGGACTCACATAGAGTATCCGTTAACACACGGTATGAATCGATAGTCGTTTGCACAACCATTGATTCAAATGTGTGAACTGCGATTAGAGTTGGCGCAATTTTAGCTCTAGCAGGATTTCCACTCAATCCTCGTGAAACACCAGATTGTGATGCCACTATGAGTGTTCCGATGAATACACGGAGATTCATTTATAAAAGTGTATGTGTCCTAAATTGGAAATATTTGTCGGTGAAATCTAGACACATTGTGCATTCAATTGAAGACGTAACCCGGGGCAGAAGGTTAATTATTTCAATACCAACATACTCCAAATGAGCAGTCGATAGATTATGTGCTACGTCCCCTAATGAATTGAAACAAATTCCTGTTGAGAGGAATCTGAGTGGTTGGTGGTGGAGTGCAAATGCTTGACTGGACCAGTTAAGTCTGGTGATACATTCAACACATGAATGAACACAATTTTGTGAGGTTGCCCGGTTTATTTTCAGTTTGGATGCACTCAAAGGTGTGTTTTCTTAAAATTATCATGTTTTCACATCACCTTGCACTCACCTAAATCTATACCCTGGACATATACCCTCACATTTACCAATTTTGGCTAAAAAGTATTTCCCTTGGAAGGTAAGACCGGTTCTGGCAAACCATAGGAAGGTATTGTCGTTTGATAAAAAAAATATGTCGATTAAAAAAAATTCAAATGGGTATAAAAGTATTGAAATTAGAAAGTTTTCTCCCCCTGGAAATACGAATTCTCCCCCTAGAATTAATATTTCTCCCCCTCGACAAAATATAAGTAATGAAAAAGTTACAGTTTTAGAGAGGTGGGAAAGAGTTTTTACAGTTATGTGAAAATCTGGTTAAGAGCGGGTTTCAAACAAATGTATTTGAAAGCCATTATGTTTAAAAGCGAGTTATATACTGAAGTGTATATAAGTCATTCTCCTGCAAAACAAATCAAACAACTTTTGGTACCCATCTTTGTTTGGGTCCGACAATGTTAGTGTGGGAGTTAAACCACCGATAAGTTGTATCGATTTGATTTAAAGATTGAGAGTTCCAAGAAAAACTGAAACTTGATGTTTCACTTTCAAATAATTTCCGGGGAATTATTTGAGATGTTGGAGTTTTAGGAACCCATTTTGCTTTTAAGATCGATGATGTTTTGTAAACATAAACAGGAGATGTTTTTGGCACTTGTGTAAAAATCGTTTTAGGTGCCAAGGAAAGTAAATCTTTTCTCGAATATTTTAACGATTTAGTTGTGGAAAGGATTTTCTTTGAAGCAGTCGAATGTTTCAACACGGTTGATGATTTAGTCTTATACATTTGAGAATTCTGAAGTCTAGAAGAGGAACCTAATGTATTTGGAGTTTCAGGTGCGGAATTTCCTCTATTAGCTTGTTTGAGAGCATTCATTTTCTTATCAGAGTTTGGTGGAACCGTGGATCTCCTAGTCTTAGGTTTGGTAGAGGAAGTAACTTGTGATTTCGGTTTAGGTTTAGAATTTCCTCTATTAACCTCAGTTTGCTTGATCGTATATAAATCACGATATGCCATGACAGGAGAAAACATTCTTGATTTATTGCATTTTTTCGTTGCAGTTAAAGGAGAATCTAATTTCAAAGATGCACTAGGCTTCTTAAACTTCTGAATATGAGATGATTTAGATTCTAAATTTTGAATTGTCGTTTGTAACTTTAATTTGTCTTCATCAAAAGATTTATGTGTTTTATCAATTTTAGTTTCTAATTCAAAAATTTTGGATTGTAAAACTGATTTTTCTTTGTCAAATGCCTTATGTGTTTCGTCGATTTCATTTTCCAGTTGACAAATTTTCTTTTCTAGAATTAGAGAAGGAACATAAATCTTTGGTGTTATCTTCTGTTGAAGTACGACATCTCCTTTAATTTCAAACTCTTCTGGTTTTATAATTGGAAAATAATCATCATCATCAAATTTTGCCTTTTTAGTTTCATATGTTTTATTTAATTCAGCATAGTTAAAACTAATTTGTGCATTTTCCTTCTTTGCTCTGTTAAACTTTTCAATTTCTTCTTCCTCATCTGTTATGCGAAGGAAACTTTGCCAAACATCAACATGTATGTATTTGGAATCATACAGTGTTGGAAGCACATTACAAGCCATCTTCAGATATTCTGGATTGTTCGCCCACAGTCCTTCTCTTGAATTGAAGTATTTGAAATCTTTAGGCTTGTTCAAGTGAATTGTTTGATCAGTTTGTCCTCGTTTGGCAATGATTTCTTCAAGATTTTTGATGTGGTAAGAAAGTTGAATTTTATCATTTTGTAGTTGATGTATGACATTTTGTTTGCTATTTAATTCTTGTGATGTTTGAATGTCTTTTTCATGAAGGGTTTCTGATAATTCTTTTATTTGTGTGTTAAAAGATTTAAATTGACTCTCATTATCATCAAATTCTTTTTGTTTACGTTCCAACCAGTTTTTAGTGATTTGATATTCATTCCATGCATCAATGTATAACTTGTAATATTTATCATTGTCAGCATTTGATGTGGAACTTTGTGTATTTTTAAGATTGGTCAACTCAATTTCTTGTTCAGAAATGGTATGAGACAAATGTTGAATATCAGTCTCATATTTAACAGTCAATTCTGAAATTCGATTTTGTAACGTCAGATTCTTTTTCTCAAAATTTTTATTTTGTCTAACAATATGAACAAGTTGTGTATTATGATCAAGATATTGTGCATTTTCGTTTTCTAGTTCATCTAATTTTCCTTGAAGTAAAGTATTTAATTCTTTTTCATCCAAAAGATTTTGTTTTAAAGATTCAATTTCAGAATTCTGGTTTGTTACAAAACAATTTTCAGAATCAATTGTACTTGAAGAATTATATAAGAGAGAACTGAGTACCTCTATTTCTTTGTTAGCCTCTTCATTGAAACGATCAGAAATCTCGGCATTCTCACGAGCCATAAAGCATAGATTTGCGGAATGCTCTTCATCTTCAGGATCAGAATCGTCCATCCAGCTTAGATCCTCAGCTAACAACACCTTTCCCGCCTCGATTTGCTTAGCCATGAGCATCTTACGTTTGAAGTAATCAGAATTCCTAACTCTAGGTTTCTTGCAATCTCGAGAGAAATGACCAGGAAGTCCACAGTTATAACATTTCTTTGTCGGATCCAAAGGTGTTATTGTGGGTTTGTCAGATGTATTTGATGCAGATGGAGCAGACTTGAAAGTGGATGAAGATCTCTGATTGTTGTTTGTAGGAGTTGGATAATACTTCTTCTCATATCTTGAGATGAAAGACATAGCTTGCAACAGTTGTTCTAATTCGCTCTCCATCTCTTCTTTTGTATCTTTGACAGGTTCTTCTGATTTTTCTTTCAGTTTACCAGATGAATTTGACTGGTATTGTCTTGTAAGAAGAGCAAGAGTATCAAGAGTGTTTGCATTTTCCTGTTTGGTTTTGACTATATCTTTCACCATTGGAGCATTTTGAAGTAAATACTCATACAGTTCATGCACATCAATTGAGCTCAGATCTTTATGTTGCATGGCACTGTTACCAAATGTAGCCCACTCAGGTAGTAAACTGTTGATGAACTTGATGTTAATCTCCAAATTTTCCTTCTTCAAGTTATTCCTTCGAAGTTCATTCAACAAGTTGCAGTAACGGTGATATGTGCTTTCTAATTCTTCCCCGGTGGAAGCTTTAAACGATTGATAAGCATTCAGAGTGGTTACCATCTTGGCTTTATTCCCTAACACGGTGCCTTCCATTTGCTTTCGAATTTCATCCCAAATCTCCTTACCGGTTTCTAAACTGTCCAAGCTGTTATAAATTTCGTTCGGTAAACTCTGAAGTACGAATGAAAACGATTGAACATCTGCTTTAGCTCGTAGTTTTTGTTGAGCATTGTATCTTGATTTAGGAAGCGGGGTTCGACCTCCAAGAACTGGCGGTGTTGCGTTTGGTGCAGCTACTACATCTTCGTAGAATACTGCTTCACCATTTTCGAGTGAATCACGTATCTCAGTTGCCAGTTCTTGATTTTTGATAAAATGGAGGAACCGTTTCTTCCATTGCGCGTATTCACCTCGGTATAAAACCGGAGGTTTAAGATCGGTTCCGATAGACAATGCATCTCTTGACGCCATTTTAAAAAATTTTGTAATTTGTACAAATATTTGACTAATTGATCAAAGGAATTAACTTGTTTAAATTGGAATTTTTGAGCTTGTACAAAATTTAAACTTGATTGTGGAGTTATTGGGCTTAAAAGAATTAATAGTTGAATCAATATTAACTCTTGGATTTAATTGACCTCGGGCTTTTAATGTTTTAGGCTTCTAATATGATTTAATCACGCCAGATTTAGCAATTGGGCCAAACAGAATTTTGGGCTTTGTATTTTTGTTGGGATGTCTTCAATTGTCGACTACTTGATTAAGGAAACAAACGTGTTTTGGTTTTTGACGGAAGAAAACACTGTTCTTAAGATATCAAACCAGTCGATCGTTTTTAAAATCAATCTCTGATAAACACTGTTCTTGTTGATCGACCGTATTTCAAACCATCAATATTTCAGAACTCGTATTTGCAGAACTGTTCTTGAAATTGCCGAACTCGTATTTGCAGAATGAAGATCGACTGTATTTCAGATCAACCGTATTTCAATAACGATTGATTATTAAATCGTATTTCAATTTGACCGAACACTTTCGATTTTGCAGAATTGAAGATCGACTGTATTTCAATAACGATTGGTTATTAAATCGTATTTGTGATTTCAAGTTCTCGTAAGTTCTTGAAATCAAATATAAGTTGAAATTGATTTATGAAACCAAATCAAAAATCAGTTTTTGAGATGTATCGGATTTAAATTTGAACGAATTGAATTGATTTCGGAATTTGACGAACTAGGTGAAATTTGATGAAGCCGAACTATGTTAAGAACGCAACTGAGTGTCGAAGTAGGTGTTTACCAAAGATGGCCCGAACTTGTACTAGTGTTTGGGCCGAAGCATGTTTATTCCAGTAGATTTTGGATGTGTGTGAGTGTGTATGAGTATTTACTTCAAAATGCTCCAATGGTGAAAGATATAGTCAAAACCAAACAGGAAAATGCAAACACTCTTGATACTCTTGCTCTTCTTACAAGACAATACCAGTCAAATTCATCTGGTAAACTGAAAGAAAAATCAGAAGAACCTGTCAAAGATACAAAAGAAGAGATGGAGAGCGAATTAGAACAACTGTTGCAAGCTATGTCTTTCATCTCAAGATATGAGAAGAAGTATTATCCAACTCCTACAAACAACAATCAGAGATCTTCATCCACATTCAAGTCTGCTCCATCTGCATCAAATACATCTGACAAACCCACAATAACACCTTTGGATCCGACAAAGAAATGTTATAACTGTGGACTTCCTGGTCATTTCTCTCGAGATTGCAAGAAACCTAGAGTTAGGAATTCTGATTACTTCAAACGTAAGATGCTCATGGCTAAGCAAATCGAGGCGGGAAAGGTGTTGTTAGCTGAGGATCTAAGCTGGATGGACGATTCTGATCCTGAAGATGAAGAGCATTCCGCAAATCTATGCTTTATGGCTCGTGAGAATGCCGAGATTTCTGATCGTTTCAATGAAGAGGCTAACAAAGAAATAGAGGTACTCAGTTCTCTCTTATCTAATTCTTCAAGTACAATTGATTCTGAAAATTGTTTTGTAACAAACCAGAATTCTGAAATTGAATCTTTAAAACAAAATCTTTTGGATGAAAAAGAATTAAATACTTTACTTCAAGGAAAATTAGATGAACTAGAAAACGAAAATGAACAATATCTTGATCATAATACACAACTTGTTCATATTGTTAGACAAAATAAAAATTTTGAGAAAAAGAATCTGACGTTACAAAATCGAATTTCAGAATTGACTGTTAAATATGAGACTGATATTCAACATTTGTCTCATACTATTTCTGAACAAGAAATTGAATTCACTAATCTTAAAAATACACAAAGTTCCACAATTAATGCTGATAATGATAAATATTACAAGTTATACATTGACACATGGCATGAATATCAAATAACTAAAAACTGGTTGGAACGCAAACAAAAAGAATTTGATGATAATGAAAATCAGTTTAAATCCTTAACCTCACAAATTAAAGAATTATCTGAAACTTTACATGAAAACGACATTCAAACATCACGAGAATTAAATAACAAACAAAATGTCATTCATCAACTTCAACATGATAAAATTCAACTTTCTTCTCACATCAAACACTTAGAAGAAATAATTGCCAAACGATTAATATTTTCAATTTCTTAATCGGACTTTAGTAACAAATTGTTGGGCTTTGGATTAATTTGTTTTGGGCCAAATTCAATTGTTTTTGGACTTTTAAAAACTTGGGCTTTTGCACAAACACTTGCGTATTGGGCTTTTAAAAAAAATGAGTTTGGACTGATAAACAATTAGGGCCGAACACAAGTTGCGTCAAAAGTAGGCATAGACAAACACATGCGAACCAGATACGACGAAGCCGAAGATTGAATTAATTGATTTCCGATTCTGATCAATTTCCGATTCTGATCAAATACGGAAGCAAATCAAATACGAAAAATTGTTTGATCATACAGCCGAACTTCAATTTGATTAGCCGAACTTGTTGAAAGATCGGAATTGTTGACGGAACTATTGATCGGAAATTGCTGTTTGATCGAATAAACAAATTGATGTTTATTCGATTCTGGATTCTGGTTTGAGTGATATCGATTCTGGATTTTGATTGTTTGTTCTTTTGATTGAAGCCGAAGACTTGAATGCCGAACTTCTGGTTAAAAGCCGAACTACTTGTTAAAACCGAATTTTGAATTTTGAAGACTACTTGTTATTGAATCGATTATTATGAATCGATTATTATAAATCGATTATTATGAATCGATTATTATAAGTCGATTATTGAATTGTTGAACGAATTGAAGAAGAGCCGAACTAGACGTGTTGATCGAACTCAGTTGCCGAACTGTGTGAAGATTTGAAGTGGGCCGAACTTGAGTTTGAAATTGGGCCGAACTTCTACAAACACTGGGCCGAACTTCTACAAGCACTGAGCCGAACTTCTACAAGCACTGGGCCGAATATTAATATGAACTTCGGGCCGAACTATTAATCAAGTTCGGGCCGAACTAGTATTATTTCTTCGGGCCGAACTACAAATGAAATGAACTTCGGGCCGAACTAACCTTGGGCCGAACTTCTTATTGGGCCGAAGTTGTTCTTGATCTTCATGAAGCCGAAGTTGTTCTTGAACGTACGTACACCACCATTTTTCTTCACTTTTTCAATTCAATATCGCTCTTGTCTTCACCAAATTGAATGATTCTTCTTGCTAAACGTTAGAAATCAAATTGCTAACACTTTGTACCGATCAATTTCTTCAATCCATAACACATAAGCTTCGAATCTTCGATTTACAGTAAGTTTTTGAGTTTTTCACTTTTTCTCTAAAAACATCAAATTGAAGATCGAATGTTGATGGAATTGATCTGGAATTGATTCTATTGTGTTTAGAAACACTGGAGAAACACTAATCCATGCTCAAAACTTCAATTCCAACGAAAAATTTACAACATTAATTTTGCATGACGAACATCAACTTTTCTTCACTTTTTCTCAGATCTTGATCAATCTAGCTCGATTTGGATCTTCTCTTAATAGAGATTATGCTCTGATACCACTTGATAGATCGTAATCAACTGAGATTGAGCTAATTCATGATGATTCAAGGTGAGGAATTGAAGAATTGCTTAAGTGTGTGTGTTCTTGGTGTTTGAGTGTGTGTGAGGTAGTTGAGAGGGAAATGTTAGCTTTCAAATTGTAATTCAATTAATGATGGAAAGCTTACAAACTAAGCCTTAACATAAGGTATTTATACCTCATAGCTAAACAAGCTTAATTAACACTAATTAAGCTTGACTCCATTGACTAAGACTAATGACTAGATCATAACTATTACATCTTGACATAACTAGCCCTCTAACTATTAGATACAACATAATTTGACCCTAACAATCTCCCCCTTTGTATCAATAGTTGGGATAGCATGTTCTTGAAATCTTCTTTTCGAGCATAGTCTGAAACTGAATTAATCGTTTAAGTAGTTTTGATGTAGTATTAGTTTCAGCTTATGATGATCAGATAAGAATGAAACTTTTAATCGGCTTTTCAACCAATATAAAGTATCTCAGAAGATTTCATGGAGTCTTGACTTAATTTGTCTTTGATCATTATCCAATCTCCCTCTTTTTGAACTTTTTGAACTACATCCCTGTCTTCCTTCAAACGAGTATATTTAAAAATTTGAAAATTCTGGAAATGAAACATCTGTTTGATAGGAATTTGACTGGGATTTAGAAATGCTGGGGATTTAGTTTTGGATAGAGATTTGTGAGGATGGGATAATGATGGTTTTGTATTATGAAAAGAATGATTTGAAAGTTAAAGATTTTGAATGTGTGTGTGTGTGTGTATGTTTGTATATAGGAAAGAATGATATATACATTTAAGATTTGAATATACAAAAGAGTTTGAACGATTAAAATTCAACATGATTAAAATTCAATGTGTCTTAATCGGTTAAGTCTGGTGATACACTCAACACTTCGGGCCGAACTTCACTTAATAGCTGGGCCGAAGTTGTAGTATCTCGGGCCGAACTAGTCACTTTATTATTGGGCCGAACATCAAGTTCGTCATCTTCAAGAGGCCGAACTTCTTCGAGCGTATGAACACCGTCACAGACTTCACCAATTCAATCCGATTATGCTCAATTCTCAACCGATTTGAATGATTCTTCTTTCTATCTGCTCGAAATCAACTTTCTAACACTTTGATCCGATCAATTTCTTCAATCCATAACACACAAGCTTCGAATCTTCGATTTTCAGAGGTTTTTCAACTTTTTCACTTTTTCATCAAAATCACGAAATTGAAGTGATCTGTTGACGGATTGGATCGAATTTTGATTCTATTATGCTTAGAAACACTGGAGAAACACTAATATATGATCAAATCTTCAATTCCAATGAAAAATTTACAACATTAAATTTTCAATGACGAACGAACTTTTCTTCAAACTTTCTCAGATCTTCATCGAATTAAGCTGAATTTGGATCCACTCACAGAGAGTTTATGCTCTGATACCACTTGATAGATCGTAATCAACTAAGATTGAGCTAATTCATGTTGATTCAAGATGAGAAATTGAAGAATTGCTTAAGTGTGTGTGTTCTTGGTGTTTGAGTGTGTGTGAGGTAGTTGAGAGAGATGGAGGGAATGTTGTTAGCTTTCAAATGGTAATTCAATTAATGAGGGAAAGCTTACAAACTAAGCTTTAACATAAGGTATTTATACCTCATAGCTAAACAAGCTTAATTAACACTAATTAAGCTTGACTCCATTGACTAAGACTAATGACTAGATCATAACTATTACATCTTGACATAACTAGCCCTCTAACTATTAGATACAACATAATTTGACCCTAACACCATTGGTCAAGTAACTTCCATCTGTATGCAAAGACCACCATTATCACAGTTGCAATAAAAGGGAAATTTAGTGACTTCTATTTTAGTGACACACAAAAAGTGTCATATTTGTGGATTTTACTTTTTCACAAGTGCTGGAAAAAATTCAAACTTTCACTCACAATATGTGGGGTATAATTCAATAAAGTTTAGTTCGACTCTCGCTTTTAAGAAAAAATTGTAAAGGAGTTAATTGCAAGAATGTTCCTTGTAGTTTAGTCAAATTGCACGTTTGGTCATTGTGGCTTAATAAGTGTGGGCGTGATACCATGGTTTACAGTTTTGGACAGTTTTGGTCCCTCCGCCCTAACCCTGTTAGACTGCTTCCGGCATTTTAGCATATGTGGTCCCACTGTGTCTTCTTCTTCACTCAAATCATCTTCTTTTTCTCCTCTCTTTCTATGAACCCTAAATAAATGTTGATTATAAATTTGAAATAATCGACCAACTGTTTGCTTCATCTTCTTCCGGCAAACTGCTCAAGACCTAGACGTCACTCTAGACCTGCATTGTGGCCATCAAAATCTTCCCTGCACCTCTACTCTCCACCTTCTGGCCATCGCAAACTGCTCAAGACCTAGACGTCAACGACAACTCCGACGATTCCGTCTCCGGTCGCCGCCGGCAATCCACTCCCGCGTGTCCGATTGTTCGTTCGATTGAGGATCTAGGTTCACAGATCTGTTTACTAACGTGGTGGTGGTTCCGTCTGGTTTCTCCAAGCTAACAGTATTTGTGTCTGGTTCTTGCCGGAGGAGACGATGGCAGTGGTTCTGTCGGAATTTATTGACTGAGAGAGCGATTGTGTTTCGATCGAGTTTTCTTCCACCATTTATCATTCAATTCGATGACTTTTCAAGGCACACACGAACGCAGATTCACTGATCAATTTCCCGGAATCAATTACAATCTCCGTCTCACTGAAAATCGCACATTTTTTTTACAATTTTCTGCACCTTTTTCGTTGTGGATATAGTATAATTACTATCGATTTTGAGTTTGCAATTGTTAGTGAAGCCTTGTTGAGAAGGAATCGAGATTTGGCTAAATTGAAAGCAGATTTGGTAATGGTCTTCAAGGCTTCACAGAGTGAAAGGTTGGGAATCTTCATCATTTGGGCATCAGTTGTTTTTGGAATTAATGGGAATTCATCGGTGATTATATGAATCTTCACCATTTGGGCATCGGTTGTTTTTATGTTAATAATGGTGAATTTGAGTTTTTTTATTGAGGGAGTATAGGGTTTTTGGTTGAAGATGATGACACGGGCAAAGAAGATAAGGATGACAAAATGACCAAAATACCTCGTATGACCAAAATACCTCAAACGGAGTGGAGTTAATAGTATTAGGGTGGAGGGACTAAAAATGTCCAAAAATGCAAACCATAAGCATCACAATGTCAAATCTACACTTATTGAACCACATGACTAAACATGTAATTTAACCAAACAATTGAACTATTGTTACAATTAACTCTTAGAAAAAGTTAAATTTGGTTACACACCTTTTTGCTCACTACAGATTTTTACCTACCCGAACTTAATTCACTTCTATTTTTATAAATAGAATTAAAAAGCTTTTTTATCTACTGTTTAGCTAGTGACATTTTTGTTACCTTAGTGATACTTTTGTTAGTGTCACTAAATGAAATTATCTTGAAATGTACTTTTTATACATACAAATAAAATTGAAGGATCATACATATGACATATCTAAAACACACAAAAAATAAAAAGCAAACCTTTAGGTGATGCAAGTCCTTTGTCGATTAAAGATGGTATCTGATAAAAACCCATGAATCCGGAAGCAGAAAATGTCCAGTAGAGCATGATGGGGATTCCGAGCTTTTTTGCAGCATCAATAGTGAAAGCTGACGATATCAAGCCATCAGAGATTATACAAGTAGGCTGAGTTGGAAGTTTTGCTGCAAGATCAAGAAAAGCAGTCAAGAAGGTGGTTTCCATTTGATGAAGGAGCAAGTCTGAGCCGTCATCGTCTTCTGAAATTCGAGGGAACGCCATCGGGAATGGTTTCAAATCGGAAACCAGATGAGCCGTCGAGGCAGTGGGGACAACCGGAATTGATCAAACGGCTGTGGATGTGTTCTGTGTTAACGAAGGTGATCTGGAGTCCCTTATGGTGAAAGAGCTCTGCTAGTTTCAGCATGGCCTTTACGTGGCTTTGTGCTGGTACTGGGATAAAGATGACATGTGGCTGCTTCTTCTCACTTATATACGAAAAGATAATTTATTTAAAGAGCATAAATTGATAAAAACGGATATGTTTTGGAATTATTATTTGAGTTGCCGTAGTATAGTGGGCTTTTGTTTCTAATCACATGATGAACAAAAAGACAAGAGAATTAAACCGACAATAATTGTAAAGTTACACCGATACCAAAAATCATAAATAATGCATGCATGTATCTTGTGTTTTAGGGAAGAAAAATGATATTGTTGTCTACTAATTATGCATACTTTATATGCGTACTAGTTTTTCTTTCACATCTCATCCTTTAATTTTGATACTTAATATGATCAATTTATCGAGTAAGCACATAACTAAACATAATTAGTAATCACCAATAACGAAATCTCCAATTAACACATTAAACACTACATCTATTGAAAGATGAGAAAATAGCTAACTCCTAAAATAAACAATAGCACATGGAGTGGTCACAGAAACACTTCGAAAAATGAGAATCATACTCGACCACCTTTTACCCGCAGTGAACCAAAATACTTGTCTTGAAAAGAAAAGTTCAAATGTTTCACGTTTGCCATTTTAATAATTTTCTTATTTTGTATAATTACGCCATTTCGATTACTTCATTTACTTTGCTAAAAAACAAGTTTGAAAAAGGTGAAGAGCTACAAGCAACATACGTACAAATTGGCCCTTATAGCATCCATCATTCTATGTATGTTAAGGGGGGATGATCGAGCTCACATGTTCTCAGCTTACGATACGAACCGTTTGAAATATGGACATGTCATGCATGTGAGAGAGTTTAATAGAATACGTACATATTGGACCGTCTCAGTTTCCATAGTCTGTGGTGGTGGTGGAGATTCAGTTGACGCTTCGAATTTCATGGCCGGAGTTAAGCCCTAAGGTGTCTCGGCAGCCAATTTGGGGGAGGGCAATCTAATTAGGGGTATTTTGGTCATTTAACACTAACATAATCCTTTTCAGTTTTAATTAACTTTTTGTTTTATTTTTCTAAAAAAAATACTTCCTCCGTATCAAAATAAGTGACACAAATGAGCTTACACGTTTTTTGAGGTAAAAGATTAAAGTAAGGGTTAAAATATATTAAAGTACATAGTTAGTGGAGAATGAGTCCCATTTTTCTTGAATAAAGTGATATTAATGAGTTTTAAAAGTAAAAGTAAGGGTATAAGGGTAATTTCACTTTATTAAAGTGGATAGTTAGTGAGTATGGGTCCCACTATTTTTACCAAATAAGGAAAGTTTTTAAAGTGTGTCACTTATTTTGATACACCTAAAAATGGAAAATGTGTCACTTATTTTGATACGGAGGAAGTATCATGTGATGTTTTTATATAATACATGTGATTGTATATATACTTGATAACATATGATATTTCAAAAACATCACATAGGGCCCACAAATTTTAAGTGCCCATAATCTTAAAATTAGCCTATTTTAATATTAAGTGTCCATTATCATAAAATTAGCCCATTTTCAATTTAAAGGGGAAACGGAAGCGGGACTGCGAAAGAACGAGGAAACGGGAAATCTAGGAGCCGGAAGGGCGAAGGAGCAGACGAACATTATATTGGAATTGGCGAATCGGAAAGGAAGATGGAAGTTGGAAGAAACCTTGGAGTATTTCTGTACACAAACTCATTCGCCAATCGGCCAAATCCCAATCGCCATTCGTAGATTCGCGACCGAGTGAAGTATCAAGGATTCAAGTATGAACATTGATTATTGAACATCAAGATTCTGTTCACAATCTGCACTCTGCTTAATTTAATGATTTTGTAAATGCTTTGTCTCTCGCCACTCACTCTGTAATCATACTGAATTACTGATAATCGAATTAGTGAATTACTGATTTAGTGTAACAGATTTAGGAAACATACTGATAATTTGTCTGAGATGATTACTTTTAGATCGCTTAATGTGTAATTGAAAGCATATTGTGCCTTAAAATGACCTAGAAAACTGAAGATGCATACGTATGTGTTTCTGTGATACTGACGAGTGATGAACTATAAAGCCCCGTTTGTTTTGACGTAATCCTCCGTAATCTTCTGTAATTGTAATTCAATTACATTATAGAGGACGTTTGGATTAAGTTTTTTTTCTTCGTAATTTCGAGTTACGATATTCGTTGTAATTGAATTTCGTCCCAACACCCTATGAAATCAATTACGGTGTTTTAATAAACTAACAAATTTGAATATTTTATATGCTTCAGATTTTAAAATCGTTTAAAAAAATTAAAAAATATTAAAAATATTAAGAAAAATAAAAAAAATGTAAAAAAAATGTAAAAAATTTTAAAAAATCTAAAAAAAATCTAAAAAATTTTAAAAAATCTAAAAAATTTTAAAAAAATTTAAATTTTTTTTTAAAAATTTTAAAAATTTTAAAAATTTAAAATTTAAAAAATAAAAAATAGTTAACTTTTTTTGAACTAAAAAAAATAATAAAAAAATTTTAAAAAATAAATTAATAATAATAAAAAAAAATAAATAATAAATATTCTCTCCGTCCCACAAAAAAGTTTTCATTTCTCTTGGGCACTAGCTTTTAGGAGATAGTTAGTGGTGTGGTCAATGTTAATAAATTTAATTAAAATATAAGGTTAGAATGGAGAGGGAAAGTGTTTTTAGGAAAGAGTTAGTGGTGGGACCATAGGTAATACTATTATTTTATTAAGTGGACCCCTTAAATTAGAGAAATGAGACTTTTTTGTGGGACAAAATTTTAAGGAGAAATGAGAACTTTTTTGTGGGACGGGGGAGTAATAAATAATAAAATTTTAAAAAAGTTTTAAAAAAATGCATACGTATTGATTTGAATTAGACCCATGCCAACCCACGTCCTAAACACCCGTCGTGAGAGGATTTGAAGCCGTCGGTAGAGGATGCCGTTGGCACCGCTGCATCGTGAGGGGCGTCGTGAGGGGGGCGTCGTGTGGGCGGTGTGCAGAGGGGGAGCGTCGTGGGGTTTGTGAGGAGAGGGGAGGGGGATTTAATATTATAATATTCATTTTTAAGGGGGATGAGTTAGTGATGGGTTAGTGATGTGTTGTTGTTGGCACGACCTCGTCAATAACCCGTCTGTAGGGAAGGGTTTAGTGATGTGTTTAATGATGCGTCACTGTTTGGAGGGGCCTTACAACTCAAAATTTTGGTAACTAAACGCGTAACCGTATTCAATTACAACCGAATTTAATTCCAACCGATTTCAATTACATTACGAAGGATTACGTCGAGCCAAACGTCCCCTAATAGTTATGGCTGTATTAATGGGTTTTTGTGATTGCTTATTTATAAGTGGATATATGCTTCATTAAACATGGACAGAACTGCTTATTTCCTCTAAAATAAGGAGACAACAATTTGCAGCCCAAAACTCCCAATAGAATATATAGTTATAGTAAATTTTCTTTATTTTCATGCCTTTTTACACAGTTTTGCTGACTATGGAGGTGAAGCATCTTCCTTGTGGCCTCAAGTTACTTGATTTGGGTAATAACTAATAAACAAGACTGGTAATCTCTCATATGCTCATGCATATCTTATATTTTATTATATTAATTAACACATGTATATATAATGCTACTTATTTGCTTAATATAATGATATTGTGTTGTAAGTTCTTAATTTCTTCGTGATCTATATTTAGGGGTACGTATGTTCTATATTAAGTTTACTATTTTGGGGGAAAATTACTTAAGGAAAAGGCCCATTTTTAAGTTTCGCCCTGGACTCAAAAATTGATTGAAACGCCCTTGATCACATGTTATATAGTATACAATCATATGTGAGTATACAAAAACAACTAATATAATTATAACATAATATTGTTTAATATTAGGTTAAGATGTGGAATGCAACAAAAAATAATATATCGAATGCCAAAAGAAAATTTAGCGACATTTTTTGAACGGTGAAAAAAAGCAAATATTATTCAAGTGATATTACCAAACCAACAATTTACGTTTTTAATTTGTAGTTGGTTCATTAAATATTACTATTACTATACGATAAAAATGATGTTCCTATCTAGACAACATGATGATTTCCTCGACAAGATTGTTTACGTTCAACGATGACGAGCCATTTGGACTTGTCGCAATTCGAGCCTTTTCCTGCCACTCAATGGCTTTGTTCCTCATCTTGTGACCTCTTTCACCCATCAACTCTCGTACACACATTCTAACTTCCTCCCTTTTCACATCCTTTGGCAACTCCAATCCAACTTCCCATTCGTTGCACATAAACCTACAATTAGTGGTTTGGTCCACAATATACGGCCAACATATCATCGGGAAACCAGCCGACAAGCTTTCGATGGTGGAACCCCAACCGCAGTGAGTCAAGAACCCTCCAACCGAATGGTGGTTTAGGACCTTTTCCTGTTGTTGGTTCACGGATCTTCCGAATGGTTCACCGGACGCTTCTTGCTTGAAGAACCTGAAACAACAAAGTAACCCTTAGTCAGATGCTCCCCGGGAGGTTTCCCGTGAGAACACTCTGACGCTCAAGTTAGAAATCGTATTTATGACGTGAGGTCGTGACTGAGTGATAATCATATTGAATGCAGATAATAAATGATAAGTGTAATAAATGTACCGGATGCCCTGGTTAGCCAGCCATCAGATGGACATATTTATAATCGAGTTGTCTGAGGCGGGAAACGGAGGCCTCTCCCTTCGGACCAGTCCTTCACGCGTCTCTCGGGTAAAAGACCAAGTTGGGACCTTTTTGCCCATAGTACAATAGATTGGTTCCACGCCAAGGTTGCTCTGGGAACTTGGTCGCATTTAATGCGCACTAGGCTCGAAGCCTCCTTTTCCGTAATGTCCGCCCCGCGCTTGGATTGTCGTTATTGGGATCCACTGCTTCGGGATGCTCGTGCCCTCCTTCCGCCCTTGCAGGACACTTTGCTCCGGACGGAAGGTGACATACCTCATTACCCGTGGACACCAACTTGCTATAAAACCTAACTCGTCGAAATGCTCCTTAAATTCGGGAGGCAAAACGGCTGATAATTCTCCTACAACCAAGTTTGACCTAATTATCCAAAGGAAATAGTGGTTGCTATTAGCAAGTCCCCAACCGAATTCTATCAACTCTTCTTTAGACAACACCGTTGTACTCCCAAAATTCACGTAAATGACGGACTTTGGTTTCTTGGATTCGAGCCACTGGAAACACTCCGGTTCTTCTTTCCATAAGCTGTAGGAATTAAAGTTTGACATTTCGGTTTGTTTTTCTTGTTGTGGTATAATTTGATTAACAAGCAACTGCACTGGACCAACCATGTAGACTTGAGAAAACATGGACGAGAAAGCGTTGACAACACTGGCCTCCAAAGCATCAAACGTGTGGTAAATATTGTGTGTAACATTGATGGACTTTAGTGCAGCTTCAAGAGAAAATGTAAGTATTTTGTCGTTGGGATCTATGGTTCGAAGGATGCCATTTAAATCCTTTATCCGGATTTCGTCCATTCCCGGAATCCAATCAATAATGGTTTCTAAATACCCATTTGTCAAGTAACTTTCATCTGTATGCATCAATACAAGACTAAAAACGATATTTAGTGACTTCTATTTAATGACACATCGATAGTGAAGGCCGACATCAAACCATGAGAGATTATACAAGTAGGCTGAGTTGTTGTATATATGGTCATACGAAAAGTAATATAAATTAAAAGACCATAGGTTTATTAAAATAATTATGTTTTGGAAGTATTATTTGGATTGACGTACCATAGTGAGCTTTTGTCTCTAAGCATCTAGAGCACAACAATAATAACACATGACGAACACAAAGACAAGTACTAAACCGACAATAATTGCAAATTTACACTGATACCAAAAATCCTAAACAATGCATGTATCATGTGTTTCACATTAGAATTTAGAACAATACATGTACTGAAAGATGAGAAAATAGGTAACTCCTAAAACACATAATAGCACATGGAGTGGTCACACAAACACTACAAAATACTCAACCATTTGTATACCCGCAGTGAACCACAATACTTGTCTTTAAAAGCAAAGTTGAAGTGTTTCACGTTAGGCATTTTAATTTTGTATATTTATGTCATTTTAATTAGTTCATTTACTTTACTTAAAAACAAGTTTTAAAAGGTGGAGCCACATACCTGCACTTATAGCATCTATGTAGGGGAGATGAGTGGAATCAAACCAATCTACTTGGATCGCTCAATAAGGGTAATAAAATCCAATAATTGTATTCAAAATTAGAAACCAAACAGCCACTGGAAGATACATATTGACAATTACCACTTAGCATCTTTCAAAAACCTTGTATAGCTTCTCCAAAGAGGCCACCTGGACAAATGTTCCATTTGTAGCCATTGATGTTGGGGGCTTAAAGAAAAGCCGCATAGAAGGAAACAAAACATGCTGTATCGACCATTCTCGTTGGGCCCACATGTTCTCATCGTCAACTCCTTCTTCAATTTATTATAATCAACGTTTTTATCTAAAATTAAATAAGTAACCAAGAAAAGCCATACCTCCTCCTTTTTTATAAAACTCTGAATTATCAGCTGATGGATTTGGAGTTTCCAAGAGCAGCAGCTATTGTTTGAAAGCAAACCTTTTCATCTTTCCACATAACCTAAAAAAACCACCACCAACATAAGCATCTGCTGATGTGTATATACATATACATATAGCTTACATCATTTCCAAGACACACAACAAATTCAGGAACACGATCCATATCAGGTGTGTGTTGATCAAGTATAACAGGAAGCCTTGACAAATTTCCTTGTGGGTCCACATGAATCCCAAAATATTCATCCAGCATTTCAGATTTCTTAATAAGCATTTCCACGTTCATCTACATTTAAGAATAACAATTTAGTATATATAATAAATTAACCGAAGCAGTTAAATAGTAATCTTACTTGAGCAATTTTTCCTTTTAAATCATCATTTTCACTATCTACTAGGTCTGGATCTGGATTTTGATCTAGATCTTCCTCATTCAGTGCTAAAGTGATTAATTCTTGTAGTGAAACAGGTTCACTTAATTGTATTCCATTAAAATAACCAAATCGTTGCAGAACTAGTTGATACATCAGCTCTTTGCTACATTAATACGTACATTAAAAAACGAATAATAATAATAATAATAATAATAATAATAATAATAATAATAATAATATAATATAGTGATTAAGATGTAGGAAATCGTTATATTACCTTAAGTTTACAACATTTGCAAGATAAAGATGAGTATTATGCTGAAGGAGGGAAAAAATATCATCAGCCATTCCAACATATGTGCAGTTTCTTACAATGTCCAAAAGACCTAACAAAATATTCAAAACGTAAAAATAATATATTTTTATAAGAAAATGAATTTAGTTTGCATACCAGAATGACAACCGCGTTCAAATTCATCAATAAGTTCCTGAACACTTGTAAGATCAGCAGTTTCCTTTGGATTTCTCCTTTGTCTGATGGAAGACCTGCAGTTAAGCCATGCAAGTGTGAACATAGGAAACCTCAAAACGGTCCTCGAACTTTAACTAAATTGCAAAAGTGGACCTTGAACCTTAATGAATTTAAGCCAGAATTGCTTTCTAGTTGTCTAGAAGACTTTACTTGCATGTAGGCATGCAACCTACCAGCAGGATCCTGTGATTCAGTTCGAACCTTATTATATGCATACACCTTTTGGGACCCTATAAATATATTAAAAAATAAATAAATATACAAATAAATAAAACAAGTTAGAATCTTTAGAGGTCCATCTACAGTAATAGTAAAAATTTAGTTTTACATACCAGAAGTTGATGCTTTTATAGGTGAACCTCTATTTGCAGTTGCTGTACTAACTGGAGAGCTATCTACTGGCTGATATGCACATAAATTAAAATTTATTTATTAACAAACTAGGAGGTCTAATTTAAAAATATTACCGTTTCTTGATACGTGCCAGCCTCATTGAAGCTTCTTAGCTTCAATTCTATTGTTGATTGTATCTTTTCAATTATAATTTCCTGGTTCAAAAGGCTCACCTGCATAAAATAATAAGTTGAATTTTAGAGATTATAAATAAACATATAAAAATAGAAATTCTGCAAGAAACATTATTTATTGATTTACCTCTCTCTTTGTGGGATGCACATTAACATCAACATGTTCAGGACGCAAGATAATTGACATGTATATAAAAGGCTTTGATGCTTTTGGCAAAGTTGCAGCATACATGATTTCAATTGCTCTCTTTAAAGCAGTACATTCGACTAATCTTTCTGTGAAAATAATTATAATAACAATAATAATAAAATAAATTGTTGAATTCTGAATTCATTTGTGCAGTAAATACATTACCATTGATAAAGAGAACCATGGTAGTCTTTTTTGCAGAGTAATTAGAGTCAGATATAAAACCATCCATTTCAAACACTGAACCAGACGAATTAGCATCTGAAGCTTCTATTTTAATCAAATTTTTAGCAACTGAGACCCCATAAACAGATCTGATTACATCCAGTCTTGAAGACATAGCAACAGAATGAACATCAGCTGTAGTAGCACCATGCTAAGAAATGGGATAATGAAGATGTAAAAGATATTAAAATAATAATAAAAATATGTCTCCAAATGAATAACACTAGAAGTTACTCACCTTTCTGCAGGAAAAGCTCACGTTATTGTGATGGATTGCAAACCGACTTAGTAAGTCAATGATTTTTGGATAATCGTCAGTAGAGTTTTTAAGAGTTTTTCTTCGTGCAATCATGTTAAAGAATAAATTCTCAATCTGGTAGAAACGCGCATAATGTACAATCAAAAGGGAGCCTTTTTAACATGTTTAGAATCTTACTAATTGCAGATAAAATTGAAATTCATGTCTTTATATATCTCATGCAAATAAATAAATTCCCCTTCTTATTAGAATCATGGATGAATACTATCTACATTCTACAAATTAATTAATATTCAAATATGGTAGAATGAATTCTGACCGCTATTGAAGTCCCCTTCACAGCAGCACAAGCCCTAGGTTCATGCTGCATTACACCATCTCTGTATGATACCCTAATTAACACAAAAAAGAAACATAATGAATATCAATTGTAGGTAATACCACAAATTGTGATACGTAATACAGTAGAAACACTGAAAAATTCATACTTATAACCATGCAATTGGCCACTGGTTATGGTGGTGACCGTAACATGAGCAACGTAAGTCATACTTGCTAGGGCTTCTCCTCTAAACCCCATTGATTTAATTGACTGTAAATCTTCGAATGCATGCAGTTTTGATGTCGTATGTCTCTCGCATAGAATCGGTAAGTCCTCGTACTGAAACAACAAATTTACGTGTACATGAAAAAGGGTAAAAAAAACCCCAAATTCGAACAAAGATGCCCATGTTTGGCTTTTGAAAATCCCAAAATTGACAACAAAATGCACTAATAAACTACAAATTGTGAAAACTACATGTGGACTTTTTGATGAGACGGAGAAATTGACACAAAAATATAGTAGTATAAGGTTGTAAAGAATGAGGGTTTACGCGAATTCCGTGGCCGTCATCGGAGACTTGTATGAGTTTGAGCCCTCCGTCCTTAACAATAACATTTATGGAGGTGGAGCCGGCATCAAGGCTGTTCTCGACGAGCTCCTTGACGGCGGAGACGGGGCGTTGGATGACCTCGCCGGCGGCAATTCGGTTGACGACGGACTCGTCTAGGCGCTGGATCTTCGGCGGATCTTGTAGTGGAGGAGGATGGACTGTCTCAGTTTCCATAGGGTGTGATGGTGCAGGTGGTAATGGTGGTGGTGGAGATTCAGTCGCTTCGAATTCCATGGCCGGAGTTCTGCCGTAAGGTGTCTCGGCAGCCAATTTGGCGGGGGAAAATCCAATTAGGTGACTATTTACGCAAATGGGACATATTTAAATTTTGAAACATAATATTTTTATTCGTATAAAACAATTTCATATAAAAGGATAATTATATCTTAATTGTTACATTCAAGGAGGTCCATGATTTTTATAAAGTTTTAATGGACAAATCTTAGCTATTGGATCAAAAGATCCTTTAATCACCACCATCATCAAATCATATATAATTCAATATACAACAACCACCATCATCAAATCACATGTGATTTAATATACAACCACCACCGCTGGCGCCCACCTCCGGCTGCCGTTCGCTGCCTCCGGCCGGCGCAATCACATGTGATTGGATACGCAATCACATGTGATTGGATTAGAGATGCAAACAGGTACGGGTAATAGCGGATATTGCAAAACCCGTACCCGACCCGCAATTCCTATACCCGTACCCGCCCCATACCCGGTCAAATCCCCATCGGGTTCGGGTAGAAAAATCCCCGCCGGGTACGGGGAACCCGACGGGTACCTGTTCAATAAAAAAAATTAAACAAAATAGCTAAAACATTGAATACTCTTAGTTCGTTTAGGCTTATTTCATTCAATACGTAATTGATTAACGGGTGACGGGCCAAATTTTTACCATATTAGTTTAGGCTAATGAGAGATTAAGAGTTGGGGCTAAGTTTCGGTAGTGACTAGTGGGCTAAACTTGTGTTAAAAAAAATCACACATTAATATATATATATTCGGGTCGGGTATAAACGGTGCGGGTATTATAAAACTCGTACCCGACCCGTACCCGCTCTCGGGTATGAAATTTAAACTCATCCCTGACCCGTTACCCGTTTAAACGGGTAATACCCGCCCCGTAAGACTCGGGTACCCGCGGGTTAAATTTGCATCCTTAGATTGGATACACAATCACATGTAATTGCAAGCAGCCAACGATGGTGCGGGGTTGACAGTGGCCGGCAGAGGTTGGTGGTGGTGGTGGTGGTCGACCGTGTTGAATCACATGTGATTTAATACACATGGGGTGGTGGTAGTCGGCGGTGTGCAATCACATGTGATTTAATACACATGGATGGTGGGGTGTTGGAATCACATGTGATTCTGGTGGTGGTGATGATTTGGTGGTTGATTGATCCAAGGGCTGAGATTTGTTCATCAAGACTTTATAAAATCATGGACCTCCCTGAACGTTTCTCTATATCCTTAATGAGATGATGAAATGAAAATTGTAGTAAAAAGAAAATAAGGACACAATTATCATTTGACATGAAATTGATCTGTATTAATAAAATTTGTTCTGTACAAATCAGTTCTTTTATCATATGAAACTTGATATGTCTAGTTGTCTATTACATTTAATTACACTAATATATAAAAATTGTTTAAAGTATTTTTTAATTTTTTTTTAACCTCAAGTAACAAATTTAACCGTTTATCAATAATAATTATTCGTTAAAATTAATCATATACTTTATATATGTATGGGTATTTTGATCATTTTCCACTAATATAACTTTTTTCAATTTTTATTTTATTTTGTTTAAAAAAATAAAATATCATGTGATGTTTTTGTACAACACGTGTGATTGTATACTTGATCACATATGATTGTACAAAAATATCACATGTGATCAAGTATAGAATCAGATGCGATTATACAAAAACACATATGATTAAGTATATAATACATATGGTTATAACATAATATTGTTTTTCTTAATAATAATAATTAATTAATAAATAAATTGGATTAAAAGTTATGTGGTTAAATGACTAAAATACCCCTCTATGTAACATCATAAAATCGGCCTAGTAGTTTTATGTATATATTGATATATGATAAATATCTATTTGACCTTATTAGAAATTATTTGATTAAATGTTAAATGAATTGTTTGGCCTTTTGTCCTAGGGCTGTCAAAACCTGGCACAACACGAAAAAATATACGAAACGAAACGAAATTGGGACGAAATCAAAATTTGAATACGTGTTTGCGTCGTGTTCGTGTCGTGTAAAACAAACACGAAGTCGTGTCATGTTCGTGTTCAGAGATTAACACGAAATTGACACGATAGTTATGATGTTGGGAACATTTAGAAATTTATGTTATATTTATGTCGTGTTTGTCGTGTTTTTAACATGTAGTAAGTAAGAAATTTGATATATTTGGTATATATCTCGTGTTGTCGTGTTTTTCGTTTTCTAATCGTGTCGTGTTCGTGTTAGCAAAATAAAACACGACTTCGTGTCGTGTTGTTTTCGTGTTGAACGAATTTGTGTCGTGTCGTGTCGTGTTACCCAAACACACAAAATGATAGCACGATTTGACAGCGCTATTTTGTCCTTTTGTGATATTTTAATCAAGGGATATGTTAAATGGAATATGTGCACATATCTGAGGAGGCTTAGATTGACTGGTGACAACAACTCGGTTTGATTGGTAGCCGAGGTTTGAGAAGTCAGTGTCGGTAGGATAACGGCTGGGCATAGTGTATCGACGATCGCGGTATTCTGACCTTACCTGTATGTGTTACACGTAAGGGGGTTTACCGGGTTTTTGAATACAGGGCTATCAGGTACCATTGTTAGCCCAACGATGGTTTTAGGATCCGACAGGACCACCGATCTTCTCAAAACAAAACAGAGGTTATGTGGTTATGTGGTTACGTGGCTTTCGTTCGTGGAAATGTTATTGCTTGCTTGTTGTGTTTAACAGAATTTGTAGATTATATTCATTCACTTAGTTTTGTGCTAATCCCTCACTCGTTGACTCTTTTCAGGTTGATTAGTGCTTAGGACGCCGAAGATTGACCAAGCTCATTATTTAAAATGTATTTTGGAATTTGAGCCATGCCATTTATTAAGACCGTTTAAACATTATTATTTTGGAGTTTTTTGGTGATGTTTGGATTGTAAACCTAAACATAAAACTTTTTTATTATCTTTATGCTAAAATTTGCGGTGTTACACTCTACATGTAAAATTTATGATTAATCTTCATCATTAATTATTATTGATTAATGATTGAAATTTATCTTTTGATACTATAAAAAAATTATAGACTATTTTGAATAATTATCCTTATATAAAATAAGGATTGTTATTTGTACGTCAACAATACTCTCTCACGTCACGTATATTATCACGTTAATATATACATCTCTCGTCACGTGTAATGTCACATCGATAAATCATTATTTCTCGTTAGGTCACATTAGATTGTATATTCAATGACGTTTTTATTTATCCTGTGGTGGGTTGAAACCTCGTTTGTGCTCGAAATAGTACCACAAATCTTTAAAACACACGTGCGCCACATATCTGGGAAAAAACATAAGGGATGGATGAATAGGTGAAGAGATAACTAGATGAGGTTGCGGCGAAGGTAGGACAAAAAGTGGATGGGTAAGTTTGACATAGAGAATAGGTTGGCGGTGGGGAGAGATATGAGGTTGGCGATGCTTTTGCAAAATAAAGAAGGTCAGGGAAGAGACATGGCGTCAGTGATGGAGAGCAGACTTGGGGTGGACAAGTGACCGAAGATGTATAATAGGAAGTTGGTTGTGGTTATTATGTTTTTTTTAACGCAAATCATAATTTATTTCTAAATACTACTTATATTCATTATTCATTATTATGAGATTTGGATTTTTAACCATAAAGATGAAGGGCCAATACATTATCATTACACAAAGACTATTTAGTAGTAATTATTATGTAAGAGATTGGATGTTATATCAAGAACATAAATAGGTGAATCGAACATATGCCATATGTAAATTTTAACAAAATTGACCGGAACATCATAGGTGCTTGTGTATTGCTTAATGAATTTCATATCTACACAAAATAATGGAAATTATGTTCCATACAAGGTTGCACAAATACCATTGAAACGTGTTCTTTTATCATTCCATATAATCTTCAAAGTACTTAAAATAAATTACAATTTTTGTCCCTGTGGTTTTCCTGATTCTGTGTTTTTGTCCCCGTACTTTTTCTTTCATTTTTTTGTCCCTGTGCTATGCCAAATTCCGTGTTTTTGTCCTTCCGTCCACCTACCGTCTCTTTTTGGCCGTTAAATTTTGGTCTTTTTATATTTTCTTTTATTTTCAATTTTTTTTCTTTCTCCTCCTTGTTCTTACTGTATTTCTTTTACCAAGATGTTATGAATATGAAACAAACACTAAATCCAAAAAAAAGAACACAAGAAAACAAATTTATTTCTCCTCCTTGTTCTTACTGTACTTTCTATATTCATTTTTGTCCATCATCAACATCAAGAACACAAGAACACCTTCATCTTCTCCATCTTTTGAAGAACACACGTTTGCGAAATCAAAATCACGATCGTATAGAATCGAAAACTCAGATCTATAAAGTAAGATTCAAAATCACATGTTTGGAGATGAACCCGCTGCCACCTCCTCGGTCTTCTATCTCCGCCAATGATTCATTGAAGATGGAGGATTTTGGTGGATAATCGGATCAGGTTTGAAGAAACGGATGCTTGATTTTGTATCTGATTCTTTGAAGAAATCAGTAATCGTATCTCAGAAATCAGTAATTGTATCTGATTTTGTATTTGATTTTGGGTTTTTGATTGGGGGATTTTTGGATTTGGGGTTTTTCACATACCTTCAAAACCAGAAACCTTCGTCTTGCTCTTCGTCCCTCGTCTTCTTCCTCGCCGGAGGTCTTCCTCGCCGGAGTTGTGATGTGCGGTGAAATAAAAAACAGATACACAAACGTGATGGTTTTTTTTTTCTTCATAGATCTTGTTTGATTTGATAGGAGGTTGATGAAGAAATGGGAGAAAGATTGTGTGGGTTTGTAGTTTTGATGAAGAAACGTGATGATTTGATAGGAGGTTCATAAATCAAATTGGGGGTATTAGGGAATCTGTAGATTATGTGGGTTTGTAGGTGATTTAATATTGGATTTGTTTGAATGTTCATCATAGCTGGTAAAACAAAGAAGAAGAAGAGGGAGAAAGAAAAAAAATTGAAAATAAAAGAAAATATAAAAAGACCAAAATGCCCTCACGTTTTCAGCACGTGAGGGCTTTAACGGCCAAAAAGAGACGGTAGGTGGACGGAGGGACAAAAAAACGGAATTTGGCATAGCACAGAGACAAAAAAAATGAAAAAAAAAGTACGGGGACAAAAACACAGAATCGGGAAAACCACAGGGACAAAAATTGTAATTTACTCATAATTTTATTACAATAATAATTGTCACATTTTGGTTAATGACCAAATATGTACTTTTATTTAACAAAAATATATAGATATTGCAATTTTATTCCATGTTTACGAACTAGTTTCTAACAATATTTTATTCCTCGTCTAAATCTTAGCGAAAATCAAACTACATCGCATTTTATCATTCATATTTATGAACTAGTATTCTTGATTAAACTACATGGATTACAACCGAAATATTCTCGATTGATAAAATACTATTAAAAAACTAAAATATTATGAAAATTATGAAAATATAATAAAAATATTTATAAGTCACGTATGATTTATTACGAGTTATAGACTATTTAGATTTTATTGAACAGTCACCGAGAGTGACAAATTGTCAATAACATGGACACCAACTTGTTTTTGTACAAACAATTTTTAGTAGGATCTTCTTTTGTTAATGGTTTGATCCAAATAATGCGTTTGTGGTCCTAAATCTTTTTCTATTTGTATATCTCCTTATTCTGTCCATAAAAAGCAAAAAATTGCCCACGTACCCTACCTACCAGCTCTTAATAATTCAATTTTAGAAACCTAAATTCGCCGACCATAGTGTTGGAACCGAAAAACCTTTTACTTAAAAAACTAATATAATCAAAATCAAATTCTAGATATTTCTTTTACATTACTGCCCTTGATAATTGTTCATCTTGCTTTTAATTGTCAATTTATTAGCTTGAAATCCCTCACTACATGTGAGTTTTGTGTTTTATAGCACGGGATGTCGTTTCATGTTAAACCACGTGTTAACTACATTTCTTACTATTTAACATAATTTCAATACTTACATCAAAATTACTTTCCTCGTTTGAGACTATAACATTGAGTTGGAACCCATAAAATATCCCAAACTAATTACAATTTAAAAAAATAGAAAAATCCTCCCAAATCATTTTTCTTGTTATAATTGTGCCGTCCATTTATGACAAAAATGTGTTGATTGAAACGTGAGCATATATGCCTGTATGGGATTAGGTTTGGGGTAGGGCTCGTATGTCCTGGTTTCCTTAAATAGAAGTCCCCACATATTTTGCACATAATTTTGTTTTTCTGTTAGATTACTTTTCGGTTTTAACAAGAAAAGCAATTCAATAAAGTACTTTTGGTGATTATTGACGATGATCAATACTATGTAATATTAAAATATGAGCATGATAATAAAAAAAGAGTTAATTGTAAAAATGATTTATATGGTTTGCCAATTGCTATTTTATTTTGCGGTTTTAGTTCTTCTTCCAAATGTATTCCTATGCTAGTAGAGTAGTAGGTGTGATTCTCTTTTTATTGCATCATTGGTCTCTTGGCCACTTGGAATAACCAAACTATCGTTTTCCATTTTTTTTGGTTGTCGATCATTAGCAGAGTTGTGAGATTGAGTATCCACGTTCGTGATAGTATGATACACATACACTCATATTCAATGGCGGATTTAGGATGAAAATTCAAAGGTAACACCCTTTTTTTTTCCGTATAACATATAATAAGTTGAAATTTAAAATTGTAATTTCATTTAACATCACAACAACAAACTACACTAAAAACTAGATATTATATTTTACAGTTGTTATCTATGTTGACCAATTTCTATAAAATTATTACATTTTCATTCGTTATTACCTTAAGTGCTTCATTCTATACACTACAATTCAATTGGCTTATTTTATTTGACCATTGACTTTGTATATTGAGCTCCCTAATAATCAAACAATTTTAAAACTTTCAAATTTAGACTTTCTTTTGTCTGAAATTATAAGTGAAAGATAGCTCGATATTTTTTAAGATATCACTAACATATAATTGATTTTTTTGCAAAAATATTTACAATTCTAATTGAAAATTAAGGGAAATAAGAATGCTCCCAACCGTAGTGGAAACCGATACCGTCAGTTGTTGTTGCCAAATCAGCATCACGTCAGCTCACCTTCCAACCGACGTTAAACTGACGTATCCATGTCAACGATACATCTTCCCTTTAATTTTTTAGGACCCACCATTATTAAATACACACACACAAAATACCCATTTGGACCCCACCCACCAACTCACAAGCTCCTCTCATCTCGTCTCCACACTGACGAAAGCCAAACTGGCGGGACAAATGATCTCGTGATGCCAATGATTTAGTCCCGCCAGTTTAAGGGACGAACCAACTCACGGAACCGTGTGCTCTAACGGACACTCCATGCTCCAGAAAAATCCGCCCCAGCCCATATCAATATAATGCAAATGGTTAGACAATAAGAAACCCCCCATCTCATACTACCAACTACCAAGATTGCCCAAATAAGTGGTAATTTATATTTCCCATAAAAGGTAATCAAAACCCATATGATATATCGATCGATTCGTCATGTATTACATATATCAAATCGAAAATTCTAGATCTTTCACGAACAGTTTGGCAATCTAAAAATAGAATTAGGTCGGATATAAGAAAGGCTTGCCTTTTGGTATTACTAAAACGTCAAAGCTACAACCAAAAAGAGATATGCCATTATTGGTTTAATTTCTTGGAAAGTAGCTCAACACTATTGTACTTTGTTTCTTCACATATGAAATGGGAATTAGTTTCCGTACAACAATTTTTGATTCTCCTACCACAATGTACACATATTCATGCAAACTGCACAAATATATAAAGCAATTATTGTGGTACAATACTTAAAAGATGTGGTATGAAAATCACTCCTCATATGAAATAGATGCCCCCCAAATATTTATTTTACATAGAGATTGTATTTTTTTCATACTAATTATTTTAAGTTATCTTTTTACTTATTTATTTCATATAAGATTATTTAATAAATTTTAAATATTAATTATGTTATGGGTATAACGATGAAGTAAGAATAATTAGATCGGTGCTAACAGGAGAGTCGGTTGGCCGACCAACACCGTCACCTATTGACACGACCCATCAATTGGAATTTGTCGGTGAAAGGCATTAGCTAGGGGAAGGATGGAGAAGACAATATGGTGGGGCCCAAAGTAATTTAATACTATGGTATTTGATGTTTTATACGTGTATATTTTTAAATGGTACGACCTTAAAAATTAAAAAGAGGATATTGATGACATAAGTATCTCAGTTGAATATTAATTATAATATAAACTGATGTGAAACTGATTTAATAAAACTACCGGTGTCAATTACATAGTTAGTCTTTGTAGGACGGATACAATTGTTTTATTTTATTTTTCGGAAACAAAAAAAGGCAGACAAATGAAGCGTATGACATGACGTTGTAAGCATAGGATTGATGGGTCCCCAAATATTTTTCTTGTGATAGGTTAGAGCATCTCCAATGGAAGCTTTTTGTAAAGCTTATTACTATTTAAATAAGCTTTTAGATGACTTTTTGCTATTGGAGTGAAGAGCTTTTTTAAAAGCTTATTCAAATGACTTATTCTTCCATAACCTCTTAACTTACTTTCAATGTTTGATTTATTTAGTCCATGTATTTACTAATCTTACATTTCAACCCCTATATAAATATATATGTGAATCCTTTACTATATTTATAACTTATAAATGATAACTTTGTTTTATTTCAATATTTTTATTAAAGAACAAGCATGATGATTAGTTTTATTTTTTTGTGATATATTAAGTTTTATAAAATGCTATAAAAATTGTCAAATTATATTTGAGGGGTATTTATAAAACATTTGATATACATAAAGGTAAACTAGTAAATTTAATAAGAAAAAGCTTTTTGGTAGGTTAACCATTGGAGATGCTTTTTATAAATAGGTTTTTGGTTGATGTGGCAAAAATAATAATTCATTGTGAGGTTAACCATTGGGGATGCTCTTAGTATTTTATATTTTAAATTGTCTGTAAATAATAATAATGTTTCAAATCATTTTCTTTATGAAGTCTTTTAATTTAACAGTCAACAACCGTTGCGTAACATCAAAGATGTTGATTATGGTTCATTCAAATGATTAAGAAATAAACATATAATGTCTCCAGGAATGATAAATTAGTAGATATTTGTCAACATTTGTAAATTTTTCCCTTCAACAATTTTATCAGTTTTATCAAATTAATGTTATATCAACATTCTAAATGAAGAGATTGTACCAATAATTTCACTTAAGTAACACTCGTTAGTTGCAACTTGTAACTGATGAACACTATTAACAGAGTATATAGATAGATAAACTTATAGTTAACCGAAGCAATACTATTAGTTAACTTTGATTAAAAAATGAAAAATGATAATAACAGCCGTAAGGGCTGTCACTAAGATGTCAAGACATACATAAAAAACTTATACAATAATCAATAACCGTCCCCTATATTTTAAGAATCAACCCCTACTACTAAAAGTACAAACGATTTATGTACATAACTACCTCTTAATAACAGCACGTCGTTAACAAAACCCTTAAAAAATAACAAAGATACTATATTTATTTGTTTTTCTTAGGAAGACGAGTATTTTATTGCCAGATGTTGCTCCTATGAACCGGTGACGTAGCACTTCTTTTCTCCCATCCACCTGTTTTCCTTCACCTTTTAAATAATTTATTATTTAACATTTTATAAATTTATAATCTTTCTGCTGTAAGATAAACACAAGTTAGCCTAACCAAAAGGAAATCTCGTCTGCAACCAACAGAAGAAAACAGATGCAACCGACAGGTGGTGTTTCCGGTACCGGTACCGGAGGACTCTCAAGGTTCCGTTCAGCTCCGGCGACATGGCTAGAAGCACTACTAGAATCAGAAGAAGAAGATGTCATCATTGATCCACCAAAACCAACCTTAACTCCACCTCCGTTACATCCACACACTTCCATTGCAACCACCACCGCTGCAACCTCTAGACCTAATTACGCTGATCCTAATCTCTTCATGCCTAGCTCCCTCGGTGCCCGGCAAAACAGCTCTCCGGCGGAATTCCTTTCTCAGATCAACAATTCTGATGCGTTCCTTTCTAATTACTCAACCGCCGGTTACGATGACTACCTTACATCTTCTAGAAACGTCGGTTTAGATGAACAACGAGCCAAGTTTACTACGCAGCTGGTTAGCTTAAACTATACATTAATACAGATTTACAGTACAATTAGTGATTAATTAATGGGAAAAAAACTGTCGTAAATAAAATATATAGTAGATCGAAATTTGATTTTTAATTTTTTGTTGATTCGATTTGATTTGGATGTTATTTAGAGTGGAGATCAGAGTGCGTTGTTGGATGTTGAGCTTTTGGGGGATTCTGTACCTTGTCGAGTACGAGCAAAACGTGGTTGTGCGACTCATCCTCGGAGTATTGCAGAAAGGGTAACTTTTGTGTGCTGATTTTGTGGGTTTTTCGTGAATGGTGATTTAGTGACTAAAATGATTTGTCTTTAAAGGTTAGGAGGACTCGAATTAGTGACAGAATAAGGAAGCTTCAAGAACTGGTTCCGAATATGGATAAGGTAATAAAACTCCCTCATAGCTTTCCTTTTTTAGTAACTGCTTTCAATTTCAATGGAGACACTGTACAAATACAATACTGCGTTTTTAATCTTATTGAGCACTAATATGCCACTAGTGAAGGTCCTAATTTTGAATCCAAAAATTATTTGGGTTATAGTTTTGTCTGAGGCTTGAAACTCTGTTCCTGATATTGTTTATCCCACACATAATAAGAACAACATCCCTTGGAATCTTGGTTGGGTGTGGATTGGTGTTGAAGGTGTATATAATATATGTGTTAATTACAATACATCTACATGACCAAGTTTCATAAATCAAACATAGCGCATATTCTTTAATTTTTGTTTTTGTGTCATCTAAAGTTGTCTTTGCTACTGGGGTCGGGGGATCGAGAAGTAGCACTGATCGATCATTCTGACAATTATGAATTTATGGGGCCCGGCCCGGCCTGACATCATTTCTCTGAGTTATTTACCCTAAAATGACTCATTAGTTCTAATGTGCAATTACAATATGGGGTTTTGGTGCAGCAAACCAATACGGCAGACATGCTAGATGAGGCGGTTGAATACGTCAAGTTTTTGCAAAAACAAATTCAGGTATAAATCCTAGCTGAGCTCCAGGTGGCAAAACGGGTGATGGGTTGGGTTAAAATGGGTTGTGTAGCTGGTCGGGGAAATCCACAACACTTCCTTTAATTCCGTAATTATTATTATTATTTTTTTTTAATAATTGTTGTGCCAAATATGACTTTGGAAGGTTTTTTATTTCAAAAAAACAATTTTTTCCCTGTTAAATACCATACAATGTTTTCTACGGGACTTGAACCTACAACCTCTTTAAGCACTTTGGTGACTGCAGAAGTATTATGAGGTTCTATGGATTATAAAAAAAAAAATTTGGCGACCTCCTACCTTCTTGATCTGTTTCCTTTTAAACTATTTTTACCGGTAAAGATCGATAATTAAGAGTCAATTTATTCATAAATAATGAGTCGAAATTGATGCCTCTAGTTACATGTGTAAATCAAGGGATAGTTCAAACCTTGGTAGTTGTAAGCAAATGCAATCCATATACACTTTAATCAAGTAACAATAACCCCTAACATGCAGGAACTCGGGGTGCATCGAGACAAATGCACATGCTTGGTTAAGAATTGATCACGAGACAGAAATCAATTACTGGTTATCAACATATCCTCAAGGAATGAATCAATGCTTTTTTTTATCTTGTCAAAGTCTCCTTTAGACTATGGTGCTTCTCACACATGATATAAAATTATATTTATTGTTTCAGGATCAGGGAAATACCATCGGGAGCGAGTAGATTAGGGGTATGGTTATGTGATGTTTGTGACTAGGAGTTAATGATATAGGGAGAGCTTGTTTGTAATAATGGTAGTTTTAGTGTTACGGAAATGAGAGACTTGTTCTATAGGAGTGTACAATGTTGTGTTTTTAGTACACTCCATAATATTATGAAAATAGTTGTAGTGGCTGGTGATATGTTAGAATATGTCGTTCATGTGTGTGTTTTTTTTCTTCTAACGGCAATTGAATTATATAAAATGTAGCAAGTAGCTAGTAAAAAATACACCTATGAAGTTGGAATTATTCTAGCATTTGTTAGCTAGGATATGTTGAATTGGTTAGGCGAGAACGTAGGTGAGCGTAGAATACCAATTGTGACTAACTGGTAGGTTTTATACAATTTTGGTCGTCGTTCCTTCGTCTCTCCACCTCTCATTTTTTTATTTAGTCTGCTAAAAAATTAAATGGAATATAAAATATATATTTCAAAATTATTAAAAGCTTTCCTACTTCTACATTTCTTTTAATCATACGAGTTTTAATCATACGAGGCAGTATGGCCCGTGTGATGCACGGTCTTCGTTCATGATAGAGAGTTATTTTGAATGTAATTGGTACACCTGGAAAGTATGAAAAGTGTGATCGGTTATATGTTTAGTTTTGATTGTGGTTACTCTACTAAATAAGCAATGTGTGTCGGAGGAAAATATAAAGTAACAAAACATGAGTGTTTTTATTAATGTAACTCAAAACATGTTATTCATAATATAGAAGTGCCACTATGAAGATCTTCTTGCTTTGTCTTTTATAAGCACCACTACGGATAAACGATGATATATCTTCAAGCGACACTGATTGGCAGTGCCTGAAAATCAACGTGTAAGAGTTTATTAATAAGAGAATAATTATAACTTATTTGTTTGCAACACAAATTTAATATTTGATGAAAACTCAGTATCTATTTATGTGTTTCATTTAAAAGTTATTAAAATTAAATTAATTTATGTATTTACAACAAAAATTGATTAAAAATATGATAAGTAAAATTTAGGGTTTGTTGATGTTTATCGACTCTTATGTATTTTGTTGTGGATTGTGATTCTTTTTTAAGCTTGAAATAGATTTGTTATGTGTACCTTTGGTTAATTCTTCCTTATACACAATATTTCTTTTGTTGTGCTTTAAATTGTTGTCATTATCTTTATTCATGGGGATTTTAAGTCGCCTTGTGACTCACAATAGTGGTACATAAAGTTGTGTGTGTCTGAAATCAGGAGTTGACCGATAACATTTACATAAACTGACGGAAAAAAGATTGTTCATAACATAATATTATATACTATCTACAAAAGGATTAAAAACACTCATATAATCGGATATGATAACATTATGCTTTATCAACTTCATAGCTTCCATTTTCAATGAATATCATCATCTTCTTCGTGGAAATCATGAACGTGCTTCTATAATATAAATTGTATATACGGTATATGCAATAGATCATTTATACGAACAACTGTATATATGGTATATACATCTTCTTCATGGATGTTGTAAAATTTACTGAATTTCTTGAACAAAGATGACAAAACTTCTTAATGAATGTTGTAATGCAAAACTTACTGAATTTCTTGAAAAAGGACGATGAATTAAAGTTGAAATCACTGGGTGGTACATGCAGCGATTAATATTCTCCAAATGTGCTTCGAGAATGTTGCTTAGAAGACGCTAAATGGTTTCATGATAAACAATGGAACATTTTGTAACACCTCAATTTTCAAAACAACATTTAAATACCATTTAATTCAAAATACATAATATTGTATCAACATCAAATGCCAGTTTTACAAAAACGAAAAGGTTTCTTGTTCGAGATTATCAGAGTTTACAAAAACGGTGTTACAAATTATATCTTAACCATAGGATAAGGACTCTAATCATCAACACCGAGCTAATCTCAACAAGGCCTCTTCTAAACGGGCCTCCTAGATCTTCGATCCCGAACCTGAGTACATAGCAAAAACACAAACATAGTACGTGAGACAAAATTGCCTCGTGAGATACATGAGTTTTAGACCCGATAAACAAATAGTCAAATAATATCATTTAATCTTAAAATAATATTACTAAGTTTGTTTTGGGTCACTTTATCACTTTCATCATTGGCCAATGTCAAGATAATCGGAATGCCTCCAATCTATCAAGACCATCATTTCCACGGTAATCGGAATGCCTCCAATCTACCGGGACTCATAGGTATTGGGTAATCGGAATGCCTCCAATCTACCACTAACCTTAAGGTACCGTAATAACCGGAATGCCTCCAATCTACTACGGCCCTAGGGACATCATCATCGTCATCATTACTTATCTTTTATCGTTATGAGCTTATAGCTCCATCATTTCTCAATCAATCAATCATTTCATCATCATACAAGCAATTCATCATAAATCACATAAATGACTAAATTACTTAAAGACTCGACAAATCATTTAATCATAAAGACATTTACTAGCTAGGTACCCAGTTTGAAAGTTCACATGTACTCACCTTTGCCAAGGCTATCCAATGTTGTGTTTCCTTGAACACCAATATCACTTCTTAAGATTTGAATGCCTCAAATCCTCCAACTGACAATCTATAACAAAACCAATACAATGGTTTGCATTAAACATCTATACTAACTACATAATCCATGGCTAGTTAACTACTAGCACCATTTTCCCCCAAATTACCAAACCCTAATATCATAAATCACCACATTTTCATGTATTCATAGCATGACCACGTTTTTCATGACCAAATACTATAGATCTAAGTTATATTACTTCCCTTTAACCATTCATGAACGATTCCATAACTAGGGTTTGAGATTTAAGCTTTCCCTACTTGAATCTATGGCTAAAAACTCAAGAGGAATGAAGATTTACCTTAGATCTTCAACTTAGGAGCAAGAATCACCAAGATTTGATGAAGATTGAGCTCCAAACGATGCTTTACACTCAAAAACGCTCACACACTTGAAGAGAGAAAACTAGGGTTTGATGGAAATGCATTTATGGCCAAAAACCCAATTTAATGCACTGGTCGGAAGAGCTCGCGCCCCGCTCGCGTCGAGCTCGCGTCGCGAGAAGACGCGGGTCTGCCTGCTAGTTGCCGCTTTTTACCAGATTTCGCGCCAGGCTCGCGCCGCGAAGTCGACGCGAGATGCTCGCGTTCCAGCTCTGGTCCCTCTGCTCAACCTCGCGTTTCGCTCGCGCCAGGCTCGCGCCGCGAACTTGCCTGTGCAGCAGGGCTGCACTTTTCGGTCTAGGTTTCAACACGGTTTCGTCCATAACTTTCTCATACGGACTCCAAACGACACGAAACCAATTCCTACGTGTTTTAAACGATTTATCCTTATTTAACATATTTTTGTACAATCTATTTATTTACAAATTTCGGGTCGTTACAACTATCTACCCCTTAAGGAGATTCCGTCCTCGGAATCTCATCATAATTTACAAAGTTCGGGTATCTTTTCCGAATCTCGTCCTTGACTTCCCAAGTCAAGTTCGGCCCAAGTGAATGCTTCCACTTGACCAACACCAATTCAATTTCTTTATTCCGAAGTTTCTTGGTTTTTGACTCTAGTATGGCTTCGGGTTCCTCAATCAATCGGTTCGGGGCATCAACCCGCAACTCTTGTAACGGAATTATATTTTCAACTTCACACACGAACTTCTTCAAATAACATACATGAAACGTATCGTGAACACCTTGAAGTTCGGGTGGGAGTTCTAACTTGAAAGCTTGCAAACCGACCCGTTTCAAAATCTTAAACGGGCCAACATACCTTGGGCTCAATTTGCCTTTTTTACCAAACCGCATCACGCCTTTCCAAGGCGATACTTTCAACATCACCATGTCTCCAACATCCAAATCATACGGTCTCTTTTTCAAACCCGAGTAGCTTCTTTGTCGATCTTGGGCTATTTTCATATTTGTTTGGATTATCCCAATCTTTTCATTGGTCAATTTCACAATTTCGGGACCCGTGAGTTTCGTCTCGCCCGCTTTGAGCCAACACGATGGGGTTCTACATTTTCTTCCATACAACGCCTCATAAGGCGGCATTTTAACGGTCGATTGATAACTATTATTGTAGGAGAACTCAACTAACGGTAAATGTTCATCCCATTTACCTCCAAAATCTAGCACACACGATCTTAGCATATCTTCAACCGTTTGAATGGTTCTCTCGCTTTGACCATCGGTCTGCGGGTGGTAAGCCGTACTCAACCGCAACTTCGTTCCCAACTCCTCTTGCAACGATCTCCAAAATCTCGAGGTAAACCTCGCGTCTCTATCGGACACAATCGACAACGGGACTCCATGAAGTCTCACTACTTCATCCACATACAACTTTGCCAACTTTTCAAGTGGCATGGTTTCCCGAATTGCCAAGAATAATGCACTTTTGGTCAACCGGTCAACAATGACCCAAATGGCGTCGTGGTTCTTGCTCGTCTTTGGCAACCCAACAATAAAATCCATTGTTATATCATCCCATTTTCCGGCCGGGATTTGTAACGATTGAGCTACCCCGTAAGGTACTTGATGCTCGGCTTTTACTTGTGCACACGTGGCACACTTAGAAATATACTTTGCCACTCTTGCCTTCATCCCGGGCCACCAATACATCTTCTTCATATCTTGATACGTTTTTGTACTTCCCGGGTGGATCGAATACTTAGACTTATGAACGTCGTTTAGTAACTCCTTTCGGGTACCCCCGAACTTGGGAACCCAAATTCGTCCACCCACGGTTTTCAATCCTTGCTTATTTTCCACAAAATGTTGGTTCTTTCCCAATCGTTCTTGCCTTAACTCATCTTTTTCCATCACTTCTCGTTGGGCATTCTTGATTCGTTCTACTATACTCGATACTACTTCAATACGTGTTAGCTTTCCTTTAATCGGCTTTTCATACGCCTTTCGGCTCAAGGCGTCGGCTACCACGTTGGCCTTCCCCGCATGGTAGACAATTTCACAATCATAATCTTGTATCAATTCGATCCATCTTCTTCGCCTCATATTTAGGTCTTTTTGAGTAAAAACGTATTGAAGACTCTTGTGGTCCGTATATAACGTACACCTCGTACCGTATAAGTAGTGTCTCCATAACTTTAAAGCAAACACTATCGCCGCCAACTCTAAATCGTGAGTCGTGTATCTTTCTTCTGCATTCTTTAGTTGTCGCGAGGCGTAGGCAATCACCTTCCCCCGTTGCATCAAAACACAACCCAAACCTTTATGTGAAGCATCACTATACACGACGAAGTCTTCCATCCCTTCGGGTAACGTGAGAACCGGGGCGTTACACAATTTTTCTTTCAATGTGGCGAATGCTCTTTCTTGCTTTTCTCCCCACACGAACTCACTACTCTTTCGGGTCAACAATGTGAGTGGTGTCGCCACTCGAGAAAAGTCTTGAATGAATCGACGGTAATATCCGGCGAGGCCGAGAAAACTTCTCACTTCGGTTGGAGTTCGTGGCGGTTCCCACTTCATAACCGCTTCAATCTTTGACGGGTCAACTTTGATTCCTTCTCGGGACACGACATGACCAAGGAATTGGACTTCTCGAATTCAAAATTCACATTTAGAAAACTTGGCATACAATTTCTCTCGTTGTAGCACTTCTAACGTTTGTCTTAGATGACTCTCGTGTTCTTCTTCGGTTTTTGAATAAATAAGAATATCGTCAATAAATACGATAAGAAACTTGTCGAGGAATGGTTTGCAAACCCGATTCATAAGATCCATAAAAATGGCCGGTGCATTAGTCAACCCAAATGGCATTACCAAAAACTCGTAATGCCCATAACGTGTACGAAACGCCGTCTTCTCGGTATCTCCTTCTTTCACTCGAACTTGATGGTAACCCGATCTCAAATCGATCTTCGAGAAATAGTCGGCACCTTGAAGTTGATCAAACAAGTCGTCGATTCTAGGCAAGGGGTATCGGTTCTTAATGGTCATCTTGTTCAACTCTCGGTAGTCGATGCACATTCTCATCGAACCGTCTTTCTTCTTAACAAACAATACGGGCGCACCCCATGGAGACGAACTAGGACGAATAAATCCTTTGTCGAGTAACTCTTGCAACTGGGACATCAATTCCCGCATTTCGGTGGGAGCCAAACGGTATGGAGCACGAGCTATCGGCGTCGCTCCCGGAACTAAATCAATACGGAATTCTACTTGCCTCTCCGGTGGCAATCCCGGTAAATCGTCGGGAAATACCTCGGGAAAATCCCGAATCACCTTTACATTTTCCACCGACTTCTTCTCTTTCCTTCCATCTAACACATATGCTAAAAAGGACGAACATCCTTTGGCTAAACATTTCCTAGCTTTAACCGCGGTCATAAGACATGGCAAATGATGTCGTCTCTCACCATACACATAAACTTTTTCATTGTCGGGAGTCCTTATCGAGACTATCTTCTTCCCACACAAAATCTTTGCTTGATTCTCACCCAACCAATCCATACCTATAACTATATCAAAACCCGCAATTTCCATGGGTAATAAATTCACCTTAAACTTTCTCCCATCTATTTCCAATTCACAATTCCGACACATATGTTGAACTATGGAGGTTTTACCATCCGCAATTTCTATATCATAAATTTCATCAAGAAGTTCTAATGGCACATTCAACATCACAACAAAATCATGTGACACAAACGAATAAGTAGCACCCGAGTCAAATAAGATCCGGGCGGGAATAGAATTTACGAGTAGGGTACCTGAAACGACATCGTGGGCCTCCTTGGCTTCTTCTCGGGTAAGTTGGAAGGACCGTCCCGTGACCTTTGTCGGCTCCGCTTTCTTTTGAGCGGTCGACACCATGGTCTCACTTCCCTTCTTCGGGCATGCATTGCTATAGTGCCCTTTTTCATGGCACGAATAGCACTCGATTTCATCCAACGGTTTGGCCCGGCAATCCCTTGCCATATGCCCCGGTCTTCCACATTTGAAACATGACTTCGTATCCACCAAACATTCTCCTTTGTGGTCTTTGCCACACTTCTTACAAGCACCCACACTTGTTTGTTTAGAGAAGGTCGGGGTGAACTTTCCTCTCTTCACCGAACCCGAGCTCCCTTCAAACTTCCTCTTTTCAAACTTTTCAAACTTTGGCCTCTCGTTGATTCTTCTTTGGCCAACCTCTTCAACATTTCTCGCCGCACCGATAGCCTCATCGAGTGTGGCGGCCCTTTTAACCTCCAATTCATACTCCCACGGGAGTCCATTAGCATAACGAACAATCCGAGATCTCTCATCCGGATACAATTTGATCACAAACGGGATTAATTCCGTGAATTTCTTAGTGTACTCATCGACACTCAAATTACCTTTCTTCAAATGAACGAATTCTTCTTGAAGTTTTTCTAAGTTTCTCTCGGGGCAAAACTTTGCCTTCAACCGTTTCACAAACTCATCCCAAGTCATCTTGTACATCGCCCTCTTTCCCAATGTTTCATACAAAGTATCCCACCACACGAGGGCCTCATCCTTCAACAACCGGGAAGCATAAATCACCATATCACCTTCCTTGCATTTACTAGCTTCAAGGACTTGTTCGGTTTCACGGATCCAACGGATCGTGACTTTCGGTTCGGAGCTACCATAGTAGTTATCGGGCTTGAAAGCCATAAAACTCTTATAAGTACAACCTTTTCTTTCCCTCGGCTCGGGGTCACTTTCTTCCTCAGTTGAAGACCTTTCAGTTTGAGCAACGCTACTCGACTTGCTCTTCGTGCGGGGTGGAGATTCCTCCCGCCTTTCACGTGCCTTATGTTCGTTGAGGATTCGGTTCACATCCTCATTCACTATGTCCCTCATTTGATTGAACATAGTTTGGAGGTGTTCTACGGTGACCGGGGTGTGAGTATTCCTTTCAACACCCGAAATTTCCTCCCCTTCCCGAGGTGGAGGACCAAACACCGGTTCGACAATGTTGTTCGAATCTTGCCCTTGATCAAGTGGGCCTCTTGTACTTCTAGTTCTCACCATTTTGCTATAATAAGACATTAATCATTTAGAAGTCAATTTATCAAAGTAACGGTAACATTGACCGTCCCAAAACCAAACATGACCTAATCCTCCAAGGTCAACCCTATTGAACCTACACTTAAGGTCTCAATAGCCATTTCACAGGTATCCTATGGAACCTACGGTCCTACTAGCTCAGTTTAAGTCTAGGATGGTCAACTCAACCTAGTTGTAACACCTCAATTTTCAATTTGTAACACCTTAATTTTCAAAACAACATTTAAATACCATTTAATTCAAAATACATAATATTGTATCAACATCAAATGCCAGTTTTACAAAAACGAAAAGGTTTCTTGTTCGAGATTATCAGAGTTTACAAAAACGGTGTTACAAATTATATCTTAACCATAGGATAAGGACTCTAATCATCAACACCGAGCTAATCTCAACAAGGCCTCTTCTAAACGGGCCTCCTAGATCTTCGATCCCGAACCTGAGTACATAGCAAAAACACAAACATAGTACGTGAGACAAAATTGCCTCGTGAGATACATGGGTTTTAGACCCGATAAACAAATAGTCAAATAATATCATTTAATCTTAAAATAATATTACTAAGTTTGTTTTGGGTCACTTTATCACTTTCGTCATTGGCCAATGTCAAGATAATCGGAATGCCTCCAATCTATCAAGACCATCATTTCCACGATAATCGGAATGCCTCCAATCTACCGGGACTCATAGGTATTGGGTAATCGGAATGCCTCCAATCTACCACTAACCTTAAGGTACCGTAATAACCGGAATGCCTCCAATCTACTACGGCCCTAGGGACATCATCATCGTCATCATTACTTATCTTTTATCGTTATGAGCTTATAGCTTCATCATTTCTCAATCAATCAATCATTTCATCATCATACAAGCAATTCATCATAAATCACATAAATGACTAAATTACTTAAAGACTCGACAAATCATTTAATCATAAAGACATTTACTAGCTATGTACCCAGTTTGAAAGTTCACATGTACTCACCTTTGCCAAGCCTATCCAATGTTGTGTTTCCTTGAACACCAATATTACTTCTCAAGATTTGAATGCCTCAAATCCTCCAACTGACAATCTATAACAAAACCAATACAATGGTTTGCATTAAACATCTATACTAACTACATAATCCATGGCTAGTTAACTACTAGCACCATTTTCCCCCAAATTACCAAACCCTAATATCATAAATCACCACATTTTCATGTATTCATAGCATGACCACGTTTTTCATGACCAAATACCATAGATCTAAGTTATATTACTTCCCTTTAACCATTCATGAACGATTCCATAACTAGGGTTTGAGATTTAAGCTTTCCCTACTTGAATCTATGGCTAAAAACTCAAGAGGAATGAAGATTTACCTTAGATCTTCAACTTAGGAGCAAGAATCACCAAGATTTGATGAAGATTGACCTCCAAACGATGCTTTACACTCAAAAACGCTCACACACTTGAAGAGAGAAAACTAGGGTTTGATGGAAATGCATTTATGGCCAAAAACCCAATTTAATGCACTGGTCGGAAGAGCTCGCGCCCCGCTCGCGTCGAGCTCGCGTCGCGAGAAGACGCGGGTCTGCCTGCTAGTTGCCGCTTTTTACCAGATTTCGCGCCAGGCTCGCGCCGCGAAGTCGACGCGAGATGCTCGCGTTCCAGCTCCGGTCCCTCTGCTCAACCTCGCGTTTCGCTCGCGCCAGGCTCGCGCCGCGAACTTGCCTGTGCAGCAGGGCTGCACTTTTCGGTCTAGGTTTCAACACGGTTTCGTCCATAACTTTCTCATACGGACTCCAAATGACACGAAACCAATTCCTACGTGTTTTAAACGATTTATCCTTATTTAACATATTTTTGTACAATTTATTTATTTACAAATTTCGGGTCGTTACACATTTATACATGGAAGACACTACATATTGATTAGTTTTTTTAGAGGGTAATTAAATGTGATTTAGTTCTTGTAATTAAATGAAACATTTATACATAGAAATCAATGGCTGAATATTGAATGGTCAATGTAGTTTTTTGGGGTTAAATGAGATTTTGTTCTTGTAATTAAGAGCAACATTAACGCATGAAACCGTTTCTATTATTAAGTATTAAAGTTTTTTGGTTTCATACGGTTTTGGGATGAGAAACGTGTTGCAATTTAATATCAAAATGAAACTAAATCATGGCATTAACAATTGGAATTTAATGTAACTTCAAAGTTGGAACTCAATTTTTATGTATACGAGACAACATGGCCCATGCGATGCACGGGCTTTGTTCATGATAAAACGTTATTTGAAGGTAAATCATATACATTGTATTGGTGTAACGGGCAAAGTACTAAAAGTAAGACCGCTAACATGTTTAGGTTGATTGTGAGTGCTCTACTAAATAAGCAAAGTTTGTTTGAGGAAAATGCAAAGAACAAAGCCATTATCATTTTTTTATTAGAGCAACACAAAACATGTTATTCATAACATATAAGTGATATTATGAAGAACTTCATGGTTTGTCTTTTATAAGTAAAGCTATGAATCAACAACAATATATTTTCAGCTAATGTCGGTTAATGCAAACATTATGTAAGACGTCTAATTGTAAATATTTTTCTTCAAAAGTACGTAATAAAAAATAGAAATCCATACAAATACACAAAAACATGTATCTCTCTAATAAAAATACTAACAAAATAGTTATCATCACACTCTTTTTAATGTGGATGTTTCGTTGAGGGTAATAAGCTAAAATCATTTGAAAACTCAACGTTATTTGCATCTTGATAGTGTGCTATTTATAGTTTATACTCCCTCCGTCCCACAAAAAAGTTTACATTTCTCCTTAAAATTTTGTCCCACAAAAAAGTTTACATTTCTCAAATTTGAGGGGTCCACCTAATAAAATAATATTATTACCAATCATTCCACCAATAAAACATTTTCTCTCTCCAATCTAACCTTATTTATAATCAAAAGTATTACAAAGGACCCCACCACTAACTATCTCCTAAAAGATTGTGTCCAAATGAAATGTAAATTATTTTATGGGACGGAGAGAGTAATATGTAACTTCTAGTTAAATGAAAAGGCTATTATTTAATTGAATTTACTATTGTTATTTATGTTATACTTGTAACGACCGGAATTTTCGGTTAATGAATTAAACGGAAATACTGAGGAATAAAGGTAGTAAAATGTTTAATCGAGTCTCCGTTGTGTTTTATCGAGTGTTTGGATGTTTGGGACTTGGTGTAACCAAGTATGGGTCAAGACTTGGATGGAAACAAGTTTAAAAGGCAAGAAACTGACCCAGACAGCCCTCGCGGCGCGAGCCAGGCGCGAGGCAGTCGCGAGGTTGAACAGGAGCTCCAGAGGTGAAACACGAGAATCAAGAGTTGAGACAAGAGCCGTGAGCGAAACGCGAGCCAGTCGCGAGCGAAACGCGAGAATCTCGAGTTGAGACAAGAGGCGACGAAACGCGAGCGAAACGCGAGCGAAACGCGAGGTCTGTATTTCAGCGGCAACCAGCAGGCAAACCCGCGTCACTTCGCGGCGCGAGCTCGGCGCGAATTTGGTCTGGAATATATATTCTTGTGTGTAAGCTAGGGTTTCATTTCTCATTCAACCCCACACATAGTGCAGCCGATTTGGGAGTGTTCTTGGTCGTTTTTGGAGCTCAAGAGCTCAGATCTTCAACATCTTGAAGGATTGAAACATCAAGGGTAAGTATTCTTGATTGTCTTGCTTATCTACTTTGATTGTGAGCTTTGTATGGGTAAAAATGGTGGTTTGGGGAACCAACCATGTCATCTTTGGGGAAGATGACTGAACATGGGTGTAGAACACTCATTGTAAGCTTGTAATCGATGTGTACAAGTTGGATTTCGGTTTATTGATGGAAATCTTGAACTAGGGTTTGAGATTCCACCAAGTTGGATGAACTTGGTGGTTAGGGTTGTAGATATGGATTTATTAGTGATTAGTTATGGATAATAACTAGTTATTGTGATGATATTGATGGTAGGTCAAGAAGACCTAAAGATTGGTGACATTTCACAAGTTGGAAAGCAAGGACTCGTGTTGTTAGACACGATTTGGAGTTAGCTTGGCTAAGGTGAGTACATGAGACTTTTACTGGGTACATAGCAAATGATTTTTGAAAACTATGATGTTTTAAGAGTCTTTATTAATAAACGTTTTAATAAAGATAAGATTGATATGATGAGAAAATGCTAGAATATACTATTTTAGTATATCTAAACGATTGTTGAAAGAGGTTATGATAATGAAAAGTAATTAGTGAGTTTTCATAAATGAAATGTATGAATAAAGATAATGATTTAAAAGAGCTTGATAATCGGTTTATTAATATTATGTATTAATAAAGCTTGAGACAATGATTTTTAAGTAATAAGTATCGATTAGTATATTATACTAATGAAAGTAGTTATTGAATTACTAAGAGAATAAGTAATAAGTGACTAGCAATAAAAGTGTATTCTAGTCAAAGAAGAGTCAAAGTTAGATGATTTCTATAAAAGATAAATATGTTTTAAAATTAGTAAAGGACTTGGTAAAGTCAAGATTTGAAATGATTTAGTAAAGAGAATAATATGATAAATTAGAATAGGTGTATTCTAATAAGTGATGAATTTGATGAAAGGAGCTAATGCTCATATTTTGATGAAAGGAGCTGAGGCTCATAAGTGTTAATGAGATATCCGGAATAAGACCGCCCAGAAATGGGGGAGTATGAGACGTCTACTTGGGGTGGTACCTCCCTGCGCAAAGAGTAGAATGTCACAGTTTACGACACCCGATGATGGGTGAGCATGACGGCCCGGGAACGGGAGAGCTTATGAATCTCGGTAAGATGGGGGTTCCCAATTACCTTGATAGTTACCTATGACGTCCCATATCGGGAGAGTTGGCTTCGGAGAGGTCCGTTGCATATGTGATAAAGAAAGTGTAAGCTTGGAGATAGCTTACAAGTATGTGATTAGATGATGAGTAAGCTTATGGTAAGCTTACTAGTTTAAACGGTTAAATGAATAGAAGATGATTTATGAATTAATAAGAAATGATAAGGATAAGTATTTATAATGTTATAAATATTATTTTATAAATCTTTTGAGAACGGGTCGAAAACCCATGTATCTCACGAGACTATTTTTGTCTCACGTACTACTTTGTTTTTGGCTATGTACTCAGGTTCGAGATCGATGGATTAGAGGGTCGCGATAGAAGTGGCCTAGTGTTGATTAGCTCGGGAGCTCGTAGGTAGATCCCGTTTATCCTATGGTTATGATATTATAATGTAACACCGGTTTTAATACTCTGATAAATGTTTTTAAGGTTTTTGTTAAACCGTATTTTGGGAATAATGAACTTGTAATATTTTTATTTAAAAATATGATTTAAAAAGTGTTTTAAAAATTGAGGTGTTACAACTTGGTATCAGAGCTATAGTTTAAGTGAATTAGGTAGGTTTGACCTCCCTAGTCTTAAGCTATGCTAAGTAGGACCATATGTTTCCATAGGATGTCCATGATTAGTTGGTTGAGGCCGTAAGTGCGAGTGTGATAGGGTCGATCCCTAAGAGAAATGGCATGATCTGATATAAATGTGTTTTATTTGATTGTTAAGTCATCGTTTGAATTGTGATTGTGAGACTATTGGTATAAAAAAAGGGTGAACTCGAGGAGAGGACAAGCTCCTCTAAGACAAGAAAAGGAATCATAATTGAGTTTCGTCATGTTGGGTGATGATGGGAGTGATTTCAAATCGGAAGAAAGGGGACGATGATCGTTCAAGACATTGATGGCGTGTAAGCTGGATGTGAATTTGGGAAGTACCGAACCGGAGGTCGTGATTAAGTGGGTTCGTGAAACTGAGCAAGTGCTAAGGAGTAGCAAGTGTTAGTAGGGAGATGTGGTGACTTCTACGGCTCGTCTTCTGATGGGTGATGCATTGTCACGGTGGAATGCGATGTTCGAAGCATTGAAAAAGAGAGTATGATACAAGATGTCGGGGAAGGAGTTCACGAGTAGACCAACGGTGGAAGTTTTGTTTCGAAGGAGTAGTTGAAAGAGTTGCTAATAGAGTCTCTTGTTAGGAATGTGGAGGAAGTGATTCATCAAAGGATCCAAGAATCATCAGCAAGTGGAGAAAAGAGGAAGCTCGATGGTGGTTGGAGTCAACAAAGAAAGAAAATTCATTTACAGTTCGTCGATTCATGTTGATGTGGAAAGTGCAAAGTGTGGTAAGTGTTCCTCAATTATATAGTTTAATGTTATGTGGTTTGGGGTTTATTCGTTCAGTGGTCATTCGGTTTGGTGCTTAAGTGAAATGGCCTATAGAAATTTGGAAGAATCGTTGATATGGATATGTACTAGGGGGATAATCTCCTCGGTTCGTTATGTAAATAGGAATGTTATATTTTAACGAGTCAGTGTGCAACGACACAAGTAGTAGGGATAGAAAGTATTATGCTATCATGGAATATCAAAAGGTGAATCACGGGAAAGGTGAATGTGTTCAATGAAAGGGTGGAAGTACAAGGAAGTACTAAGAGTTAGCGAGAATTGTATTTTTGGATGGGGAACCATAGATAGGAAGAGTTCCAAAGTAAAATTGTAGCATTCTGTGAGAATAAGGATAAGTGATGTGGCATTACCATATGATATCGGTAAAGAAAAGAATGATGTAAAATATAGTGGAGTTTCAAAACCGTAAATGAAAAATATGTGGAAAAGAGTAAGTATTGGGAATGACAAACTTAGATATTGGATATGGTTGAGTAAAAGTTGGAAATCGGTCATAGCAAACGTTTGTGTCATGGATGATGGATTCGATGTTAAGGGTAAAAGGATAATTAATGGTAAAATGTCCTAGAAATGGTATGTTAAGTCAAGGGTAACAATTAATTATTGGGAAAAGGACATAGAAAAAGTGTGATAGCTTATACTTGGATTATGGATCGGAGTCAATTGGTTGACTTGAGTTAACCGGGTGATTCAGTAAAAATGTGGATAATTGAATGTAATGGTGGTTACCTAAGTAGTGAAAGAAAGATTGGAAATTTTGATAATGGGAAAATGAATCGACTAAAGATGATTGATAAATGAGTAGATTGGTGGAAAGCACTAGAAATGAATATGTGAATACCAGGTGGTATAAAGTGATAAGTGGGAGTGATGGTCTATAAAAAGAATATGATTTGAGGAAGTTAATAATATGTGATATTTGGGGAAATGTAAATTGAATAGAGAATGTGATTAGTTATGAAAGAAAATGATGGCATGATGCTATGTGAATGATGCATACATGAATTGTATGCAAGATAGAATGGTATTGTATGGATCTTGTTAGATCGGAGGCTTTCCGGTTAACGAGATTTGATGAGTCACTATGGATTGGAGGCTTTCCGATCATTGTGACAGTTTGGAATCGTGATGGATTGGAGGCTTTCCTGTAACACCTCAAATTTTAAACACAAAACATTTGCCCAAAATAAAACATTTTTCATAAATAGAAGAACTATCCCAAAAATATGGATTTACAAAAACCTTTGGTATGAATCAGAGTATAAAGTTTCGGTGTTACAAAATATATCAAAACCAAAGCTAAGCATAAATCCAATCTAAAGTTCTTCTACTCTAGGTCCCGCAACTCTATCCGTGCGAACCTAAACCTTCGATCCCGAACCTGAGTACATAGCAAAACAAAACAAGGAGTACGTGAGACAAAAACGTCTCGTGAGCTACATGGGTTTAGACCCGATAATAAAATGAATGTCACATTTCATATAACCAATCAATATACATATATATATCCAACTATCCAGTCTAGTCACCTTAGTGTGACCCTATCAATCTTGCTTACTTAGCAATCACAACTAACGTGGATGAGTCGATGGGAATTCACCCCAACTGCCCCTCACTCCACACCTCATGACCGGGAGTATCCCGTGACATCGCATAACTAACGTGGATGAGTCGATGGGAATTCACATGGGAATTCACCCAACTGCCCCTCACTCCACACCTCATGACCGGGAGTATCCCGTGACATCGCATAACTAACGTGGATGAGTCGATGGGAATTCACATGGGAATTCACCCAACTGCCCCTCACTCCACACCTCATGACCGGGAGTATCCCGTGACATCGCATAACTAACGTGGATGAGTCGATGGGAATTCACATGGGAATTCACCCAACTGCCCCTCACTCCACACCTCATGACCGGGAGTTGCCCGTGTCATCTCATGACTAACGTGGAAGAGTCGATGGGAATACGCCCAACTGCCCCTCAATCCACAACTCATGATCGGGAGTAGCCCGTATCATCACATCATCTCAATCTCATCATAACCCTATGGTTATGCAAATCTAGCTCTTTGCTAGCACTTTCATCATCCTCAAGTTAGTTCAATACTATCATAGGTATAACTAACTATCAACTACTAGTCTATACAATTAAGCAAATAGACCATAACACAAGTAATGAAAATTATTTAACAGGGCTATGTACTCAGTAAATTCCACACGTACTCACCTTAGCAACAAAGATGCTCCAACTGTGTTCTTGACACCAAAGCTCTTGCTTCACAATTTCACCGACTTTCCAAGATGTCACCGAAAGCCTAAACAATGATCATACAATGATCAACATCACAATCTACTATCAATGTGTTCATCTATCTCTAGATAACACACATCAATCCATTTCCCCCAAATATGATGATTACCAAACCCTAGGTTTAACCAACCCTTAAGATTCTTACAAATCTTAACCATACACTTGATTTCCTTATTAATATACCATCTATTAAGTGTATACAACATTTATATCACCATAATCTATAACCCCAAGAACTAGGGTTTCAACCCCAAGCTTCTAAACCCATAGATCTAAAGCTACAACTACCAAGGATTGAAGATATACCTTAAATCTTCAACTAGGAGTGAAGAATCACAAGATTTGATGAAGAAATCGACTCCAATTGATGCTTGACACCCAAAATCGTTCACAAGTTCGAAGAGAGAAAAACTAGGGTTTCACTTGGCAATAAATGAGCCAAATCCCGACTTTAATGCTGCCAGACACAAGTTCACGACGCGACCATAGTTCGCGTCGCGAACTCTCCTTCTACACGCATACTTAGCGATCGTTATCTAGTCGCGAACTACTTAGCGACACATGGCCAAACTCCCTGGAGAAAGTTCCCGATCGGGAACTTATAGTTCGCGCCGCGAACTCCTGATGGCAGCAAGGCTGCACTTTTTCCAACTTGTCTCGACCCGGTTTCGCCCGTAACTTTCTCGTACGGTGTCCAAACGACACGAAACCAATTCCCACGTAATTTATATGATTTATCCATAATTATCATATTTTTATCCAATTTATTTATTTACAAATTTCGGGTCGTTACAACTATCTTCCCCTTAAAAGGATTCCGTCCTCGGAATCACTCAAAAGAAATTCCAATTTACATTCTACCGAGTATCCATTCTCATTCTCCCGCGGTTATTACCGTCAACCTTTTCTCATCCCGAATTAGTCAACAATATGTATGTAAACATTCAATTAATCCCGTTAGATCCAAACGGTCAAAAATCAATCTTAAGCCTTTAGTGCCCAAATGGGCCAAACTTGCACAATTTTGACCACAAGACTTTCAATCCTTTAACCAATCATCTTATACATATAGAAATGACATGACCCACGCATTATAATCAACTAATTGACCAACACCAATGTCAAAGTCTAGCTTCGACCAAGTTACCACATTCCAACCTCGTCTAACCCTTGACTTACGAACAAAGTCAACTACACTTTAACAATTTCCTTTACCATCGACCTCTAATTATAATTTATCAACCATTAGATACCCAATTCCCAAATTCGACTTGAAAACGCCCAACGGGTCAAAGTGACATAATTTGTCTATAACTCTTTTAATTACGTCATTACCTCTTTCTCATACACACAACTAATACATTATACTACTATCATTGCGAGTCATTCGAAACGAAAGTCAAAACCCATCCTTAACCAAGTCAACTAATCATATGTTGACAAAACTTGACTTTTGCCTAAAGTCAACCATACTTTTTCCAATTAACAGATTCCCTACCCTCGAGATCTCATTCTCGACTTATCACTTCCGGTTACACCCATTAATGTTTCCTTAACAATCGTCCATATTTCCAAAATTTCAAACCTTTTCAAATTTCCCCAAGTTCTCACATTCCCTTATGGTCACATCAACCCTTTACCGTTTCTTAACTTTCATTTGGTCACCTATACCATTTCTTAGTACCATTTCAATCATCTTCGCCTCACATACCATAATTTCACACAAGCTGACCATATCCTGGTTCCCAATGACAATTGCTTTCTAACAGCATCCTTTTTCTCATATTCGAGAAGTCGTAGGCATCCCATACCTATACATGACCTAATGCCACCCGCATTTCCAACCAAATTTTCATTTACCATAACATAATAGCAATACTCATTAACCCCTTGGTTCTATCTTCGTCATATAAACACATACGCATACACACCTACATATATATACATATATATATCACGCCAACTCAATCTGAACGTATCCATTATGCACATATACAATCATATGTATATGTCACCAATACCATCCAAGCATCATCATCATGCGCATATACAACCATATGTATATGTCACGCCAATGTCATCTGACATCCATCCTTTCGCATCGCGTAGCCTTGCTACTATCTTACCCATTCGATCATCCAATCGCTCATCGTGCGTTCTAGCACCTCTCCCATAAAAAAAATCGCATTATCTTTTTCTTCCCTATTCATAAGTCTCCCATCGAACATAGTACTTAGCACAATTCATATAATATTATCCTTCCATTATTATATGCCTTCCAAGGCCATCATATAATGTACATGCATTGCACCCCGTGGGTATACCAATAAAATCTCCGATTGTCGTTTACCGTTTCACTTACACATCAATCATCCTTGACCGGTCCATTTCCTTATTACCGATTTCCAATCCTTTTATTACCACCGGGGTAACCACCAATCTATTCCTTTAACCAAAGTTCACCGGCCAACCCGATCGCCTTTGAGTCAACCAATCGATTCCGGTCTACATTTGTGACCCATGACTTGGCACACATTAGCCCAACATTCCATGTTCCCGTCTTTCTACATCGCGATACCTTGAGATATTTATTTCCCAGTCGTAGCCTCACACACACAATGTCATATTATATCACCTCATTATTATGACATCTTGCCCATACTCGTCATCTTACCCTTAATATCAAATCGATCATCCCTTGCCCCGAAACTTGTTATGGCTACATGCCAATTTTTTTTTTTTTTTTTTTTTTTTTTTTACTCAACCATTTCTACCAATTAAAATATGCCATTCCTGACACTTACTCTTTTCCACCTATGTTACATTTATTAGTTCCAAGGCATCACTATACCTTTACTCATTCTTTTCTTTCCCATTTACATACATTAGCATTACATTTCTTATCCGGATTCCCGCCAAATACTCAAGTTTCAATTCCAAGATTTCCATTTCCAAATTTCCATTCTTACTACAATTCTTACCAAAACTTAGTACTTCATTGTACTACTATCCATTTGTTGGAAACATTTACCGTCCTTGCGGTTCCTCTTTTGATACCATATAATAACATCAACCCCTATATCCTTACTATCTGCGACACATCGAACCATATTCCTTTCTAAAAATATAATTTCCATACACATAACTAACCGGGAAAATCATTCCCCAAATAAACATCCACGTCATACAACTTTCCTCCAATTCCTATAACCACCAATCCGTGCGATGATCCAACCATTAAGCTATATCCACACAATATCTTGGCTTGGTGCATACCCAACCAATCCATACCGATAACCACATCAAACACCCTAATTCCCATGGGCAACAAATCCACCTTAAACTTTCTACCGTCTATTTCTATTTCACAATTTCTATAAACACATTCAACCATAGACGTTTTCCCGTCGGCTACTTCTATTTCATAAACCTCATCTAACATTTCGGACGGCACATTCAATTTACAACCGAACTCATAAGACACAACGAATAAGTAGAATCCGAATCAAATAATATAGAAGATGGCATGAAGTTAATGAATAAAGTACCTGATACTACATCGTGCACCTCTCTTGCTTCCTCTCGAGTCACCTGAAAGGAACGTCCCCTTACTTGAGCCGGTTCCTCTTTCTTTTGAGCCGCGGGCACCTTTGGCTCGATCCTCTTTTTCGGGCACGCATTGCTATAGTGTCCCATTTCATGGCACGAGTAACACTCCACCTCGGAGAGTGTCTTGGATCTACAATCCCGTGCTATATGCCCCGTCTTTCCACAAATATAGCACACCTTCGAAACTCCTCGGCACTCGCCGGCATGGTTCTTCCCGCATCTCTTGCACGGGGCAACGCTTCCTTGCTTGAAGGAATTTGATGTGAACTTCCCCTTTTTAGAAGTTCCCGAGCCACTCTCGGCTTTCCTTTTCTCGTTCACATGGGCCCTCACGGCATTCCTTGTCGCATCTACCTCTTCCACACCCCGGGCGGCACCAATGGCCTCATCGAGTGTGACCGCTCTCCTTACCTCCAATTGGTAATCCCAAGGTAGCCCACAAGCATACCGGACTACCCTCGATCCTTCCTCAAAATAAGTTCTTGCAACAAACGGGAGCAATCCCGTGAACTCCCTTGAGTACTCCTCAACCGACCTATTACCCTTCTTTAGGTTTACAAACCTCTCATGCATCTTCTCCAAATCCCCGTCGGGGCAAAACTTTCTCTTCAACCTCGTGGTAAAGTCGTCCCATGACATCTTCTCAATCACCTCCCTCCCGAGGGTCTCATACACGATATCCCACCACACCATGGCATCTTCTTTCAATAGTTGTGACGCATACGTCACCATATCGGCATCCTTACACTTACTACTACCGATAACCCTCTCGGTTTCTCGGATCCACCTCATTGTTACCTTCGGGTCCGAACTACCCGTATACGTGTTTGGCCTACAAGCCATGAATGTCTTAAAAGAACAACCATAATTTTCATCGGGTCTCGCCCTTGCATCACTACAACCACCTGTGGAGGATTTTTCCACTCGAGTGCCACCATCCCTGGTTTTCTCATCCGATCTAGCCTCGGATACACGATCTCCACCCGACCTCTCACGGTCCCCAATGATGCGGTGCACCTCATCGGCCACCACTCCCTTGAGTTGTTCAATAATAGCTTGGAGGTCCGCCATGGTCACCGGAGTTCTATTAGCTCCGACCTCCGATTCATCAACTTGATGCATCGACGGTTGACTTTCCTGTTCAACCACCACCTCGACATGAGGTATTTCTTCCTCCCGGCCCTCCGGGGCTTTACCACTTCTATGCGTGGTCACCATTTCTTTCAGTCACGACTATACGAAAGTCATTAAACATTTAGTACCTTGTATATAACCCATTAGCCTCATAAGACTCAATATCCATAATCATATCAATTCTCATCGGTCCCCCTAGGTTCAACCCTAAACTTAATATAAAGTCTCAAGGTCAACCTATCGATCTCAAGGAATCTTACATTCCTAATGCTACAGTCTAAGACTAGGATGGTCATCCAACCTAATTCACTTAAACTATAGCTCTGATACCAAGTTGTAACACCTCAAATTTTAAACACAAAACATTTGCCCAAAATAAAACATTTTTCATAAATAGAAGAACTATCCCAAAAATATGGATTTACAAAAACCTTTGGTATGAATCAGAGTATAAAGTTTCGGTGTTACAAAATATATCAAAACCAAAGCTAAGCATAAATCCAATCTAAAGTTCTTCTACTCTAGGTCCCGCAACTCTATCCGTGCGAACCTAAACCTTCGATCCCGAACCTGAGTACATAGCAAAACAAAACAAGGAGTACGTGAGACAAAAACGTCTCGTGAGCTACATGGGTTTAGACCCGATAATAAAATGAATGTCACATTTCATATAACCAATCAATATACATATATATATCCAACTATCCAGTCTAGTCACCTTAGTGTGACCCTATCAATCTTGCTTACTTAGCAATCACAACTAACGTGGATGAGTCGATGGGAATTCACCCCAACTGCCCCTCACTCCACACCTCATGACCGGGAGTATCCCGTGACATCGCATAACTAACGTGGATGAGTCGATGGGAATTCACATGGGAATTCACCCAACTGCCCCTCACTCCACACCTCATGACCGGGAGTATCCCGTGACATCGCATAACTAACGTGGATGAGTCGATGGGAATTCACATGGGAATTCACCCAACTGCCCCTCACTCCACACCTCATGACCGGGAGTATCCCGTGACATCGCATAACTAACGTGGATGAGTCGATGGGAATTCACATGGGAATTCACCCAACTGCCCCTCACTCCACACCTCATGACCGGGAGTTGCCCGTGTCATCTCATGACTAACGTGGAAGAGTCGATGGGAATACGCCCAACTGCCCCTCAATCCACAACTCATGATCGGGAGTAGCCCGTATCATCACATCATCTCAATCTCATCATAACCCTATGGTTATGCAAATCTAGCTCTTTGCTAGCACTTTCATCATCCTCAAGTTAGTTCAATACTATCATAGGTATAACTAACTATCAACTACTAGTCTATACAATTAAGCAAATAGACCATAACACAAGTAATGAAAATTATTTAACAGGGCTATGTACTCAGTAAATTCCACACGTACTCACCTTAGCAACAAAGATGCTCCAACTGTGTTCTTGACACCAAAGCTCTTGCTTCACAATTTCACCGACTTTCCAAGATGTCACCGAAAGCCTAAACAATGATCATACAATGATCAACATCACAATCTACTATCAATGTGTTCATCTATCTCTAGATAACACACATCAATCCATTTCCCCCAAATATGATGATTACCAAACCCTAGGTTTAACCAACCCTTAAGATTCTTACAAATCTTAACCATACACTTGATTTCCTTATTAATATACCATCTATTAAGTGTATACAACATTTATATCACCATAATCTATAACCCCAAGAACTAGGGTTTCAACCCCAAGCTTCTAAACCCATAGATCTAAAGCTACAACTACCAAGGATTGAAGATATACCTTAAATCTTCAACTAGGAGTGAAGAATCACAAGATTTGATGAAGAAATCGACTCCAATTGATGCTTGACACCCAAAATCGTTCACAAGTTCGAAGAGAGAAAAACTAGGGTTTCACTTGGCAATAAATGAGCCAAATCCCGACTTTAATGCTGCCAGACACAAGTTCACGACGCGACCATAGTTCGCGTCGCGAACTCTCCTTCTACACGCATACTTAGCGATCGTTATCTAGTCGCGAACTACTTAGCGACACATGGCCAAACTCCCTGGAGAAAGTTCCCGATCGGGAACTTATAGTTCGCGCCGCGAACTCCTGATGGCAGCAAGGCTGCACTTTTTCCAACTTGTCTCGACCCGGTTTCGCCCGTAACTTTCTCGTACGGTGTCCAAACGACACGAAACCAATTCCCACGTAATTTATATGATTTATCCATAATTATCATATTTTTATCCAATTTATTTATTTACAAATTTCGGGTCGTTACATTTCCGATCATCACGATAAGATAGTTAGAGTATGATTTGTTATATCAGGGATATGATTTTGTATCTGACGTATGTAGAACCGTATGGTTAGTTGTTGTTATGATTTTTATGGCAAGTGAGAACTTGGGTTGAAAACACGTGTAGTGTTTAAGTATAAGTAGGTGTAGGAGATGCCTACAAGTTCATGATTCATGAAAAAGGAATGCTCTAGGAAGCAAGATCGGTTAGTAGCCAATAAGTGGTGAAGGATGTATATGGGTGGTTAGGCCACAATTGGATATGATTGAGGCTCTAGAGCCGGCGATCGGGAATTTCAAGTATGGTATAAGGATATTTGAAGGAAATTATATGTGGTATGAGTAATTGGATGAAAGTTAAAAAGTAATAGAGATCGGTATCGATTTAGATGGAATTTGTTAATCGATTGTAGAAAATTGAAATCAGAGAAGAGAGAAACAATTGAGAAAGGAAATTTAAATACTGGAATAGGGAACGAAAGGCTTGGGAAGCGATGCCTTAGTAATAAAGAATATGTGGAATTTAGCAAAGTTTGACTTTATTCATAAGTCAAGGTTGGTCAACTAGTGGATTGTTGACTTAGGTCAAAATTGGATTTTGACTTTCGTTTAAAGTGGTGAGTCAAGGGTAAAGGCATAATGTATCATCTACATGTGTATGATAGTGGTTAATGGATTAATGGAAATAATGGTAGTCAAGGGGTGCGACTTTGACCGTTGGATATTTCGAGTTGAGTTTGGGAATCGAGTATGATTGTTGTTGGACCATGAAGGTAAGGTCGATTGTTAAGGAATTAATGGTTAATGGAACCACTAGTGGATAAAGAAATTATCAAGATATGGTTGACTTTGCACTTAAGTCAAAGATGGAACAATGTTGACAATTTGGTCAAACCTAGTCATTGACTATCGTGTTGGTCAATTGGCTATTAGTAATGATTGGGTCATACCATCCCAATGTGGATCAAAGGATTTGTTAAATGATTGGGAATGTTAAGGTCAAATTGTAAAATTTTGACCCGTTCGGGTATTAAGAACTCAAGTTGGTTTGTGACCCGTTTGAGCTTAACGGAGTCAAGTAAGGCAATCAAATGCATAAGTATTATTGGATCATTATTTGGAAGTGTAATGAGGATTGGAAATCCTTGAGTTGATTCCGAGGACGGAATCCTTTTTAAGGGGTGAATAGTTGTAACGACCGGAATTTTCGGTTAATGAATTAAACGGAAATACTGAGGAATAAAGGTAGTAAAATGTTTAATCGAGTCTCCCTTGTGTTTTATCGAGTGTTTGGATGTTTGGGACTTGGTGTAACCAAGTATGGGTCAAGACTTGGATGGAAACAAGTTTAAAAGGCAAGAAACTGACCCAGACAGCCCTCGCGGCGCGAGGCAGTCGCGAGGTTGAACAGGAGCTCCAGAGGTGAAACACGAGAATCAAGAGTTGAGACAAGAGCCGCGAGCGAAACGCGAGCCAGTCGCGAGCTCAGACGCGAGAATCTCGCGTTGAGACAAGAGCCGCGAGCGAAACGCGAGCCAGTCGCGAGCGAAACGCGAGGTCTGTATTTCAGCGGCAACCAGCAGGCAAACCCGCGTCACTTCGCGGCGCGAGCTCGGCGCGAGCTCGGCGCGAATTTGGTCTGGAATATATATTCTTGTGTGTAAGCTAGGGTTTCATTTCTCATTCAACCCCACACATAGTGCAGCCGATTTGGGAGTGTTCTTGGTCGTTTTTGGAGCTCAAGAGCTCAGATCTTCAACATCTTGAAGGATTGAAACATCAAGGGTAAGTATTCTTGATTGTCTTGCTTATCTACTTTGATTGTGAGCTTTGTATGGGTAAAAATGGTGGTTTGGGGAACCAACCATGTCATCTTTGGGGAAGATGACTGAACATGGGTGTAGAACACTCATTGTAAGCTTGTAATCGATGTGTACAAGCTGGATTTCGGTTTATTGATGGAAATCTTGAACTAGGGTTTGAGATTCCACCAAGTTGGATGAACTTGGTGGTTAGGGTTGTAGATATGGATTGATTAGTGATTAGTTATGGATAATAACTAGTTATTGTGATGATATTGATGGTAGGTCAAGAAGACCTAAAGATTGGTGACATTTCACAAGTTGGAAAGCAAGGACTCGTGTTGTTAGACACGATTTGGAGTTAGCTTGGCTAAGGTGAGTACATGAGACTTTTACTGGGTACATAGCAAATGATTTTTGAAAACTATGATGTTTTAAGAGTCTTTATTAATAAACGTTTTAATAAAGATAAGATTGATATGATGAGAAAATGCTAGAATATACTATTTTAGTATATCTAAACGATTGTTGAAAGAGGTTATGATAATGAAAAGTAATTAGTGAGTTTTCATAAATGAAATGTATGAATAAAGATAATGATTTAAAAGAGCTTGATAATCGGTTTATTAATATTATGTATTAATAAAGCTTGAGACAATGATTTTTAAGTAATAAGTATCGATTAGTATATTATACTAATGAAAGTAGTTATTGAATTACTAAGAGAATAAGTAATAAGTGACTAGCAATAAAAGTGTATTCTAGTCAAAGAAGAGTCAAAGTTAGATGATTTCTATAAAAGATAAATATGTTTTAAAATTAGTAAAGGACTTGGTAAAGTCAAGATTTGAAATGATTTAGTAAAGAGAATAATATGATAAATTAGAATAGGTGTATTCTAATAAGTGATGAATTTGATGAAAGGAGCTAATGCTCATATTTTGATGAAAGGAGCTGAGGCTCATAAGTGTTAATGAGATATCCGGAATAAGACCGCCCAGAAATGGGGGAGTATGAGACGTCTACTTGGGGTGGTACCTCCCTGCGCAAAGAGTAGAATGTCACAGTTTACGACACCCGATGATGGGTGAGCATGACGGCCCGGGAACGGGAGAGCTTATGAATCTCGGTAAGATGGGGGTTCCCAATTACCTTGATAGTTACCTATGACGTCCCATATCGGGAGAGTTGGCTTCGGAGAGGTCCGTTGCATATGTGATAAAGAAAGTGTAAGCTTGGAGATAGCTTACAAGTATGTGATTAGATGATGAGTAAGCTTATGGTAAGCTTACTAGTTTAAACGGTTAAATGAATAGAAGATGATTTATGAATTAATAAGAAATGATAAGGATAAGTATTTATAATGTTATAAATATTATTTTATAAATCTTTTGAGAACGGGTCGAAAACCCATGTATCTCACGAGACTATTTTTGTCTCACGTACTACTTTGTTTTTGGCTATGTACTCAGGTTCGAGATCGATGGATTAGAGGGTCGCGATAGAAGTGGCCTAGTGTTGATTAGCTCGGGAGCTCGTAGGTAGATCCCGTTTATCCTATGGTTATGATATTATAATGTAACATCGGTTTTAATACTCTGATAAATGTTTTTAAGGTTTTTGTTAAACCGTATTTTGGGAATAATGAACTTGTAATATTTTTATTTAAAAATATGATTTAAAAAGTGTTTTAAAAATTGAGGTGTTACAATACTCTTTGTCTTATTTAATTCAGGGTTGATTATTTTTTATGTATGGTTTATTACATTTATTCATGATCATAGAAAAAAACTCAATTTTCATTTCGAACTTATTTTTAATTAAATGCAACATGTAGTTCTTCCAATCCAACAAAAGGTACATGTTTATTGTAGATTATGATATTTATTTATTGTATATGAAGTGAAACGCATATTGAACGGTAAATTGATTAAGTTGTATATGAAGTGAAACGATACTACAATAATTCTTCCTTTAATTCGGATATTTATTGTATATATTAGGTTTAAATATTTATATTTATTGTAATTCTTCCTATTTAGCACCATTCATCCTCTGAGCCTCTATAACCGGATGAAGATGTCTAATATTGAATTGAAATGGTAAATTGATTATGTTAAGTTTTGTTAACATAGAATTCAAAAAGTACTATAAGAAAGATCGCTAACATGTTTAGCGTTGATTGCAAGTACTCTACTTAATAAAAAGAAAGTGTGTTGTAGGAAAATGCAAAGTAACTAAATCATTATTGTTTTTATTAGCGCAACACAAAACATGTTATTCATAACATATAAGTGATACTATGAATAATTTCATGGTTTGTCTTTTATAAGCAAAACTATGAATCAACGACGATATCGTCAACTAATGTGGTTAATGCAAACATGATGTAAGACTTTTAATTGTACCTTTTTTCTCTCCAAGAGTACATAATACAAAATAGAAATAAATACAAATACACAAAAACATGTGTGTCTCTAATAAAATTACGAAAAAAAACCTTTATCTAAAACAAAAACTATAAGAAAACTCTCTCGTGTGTAATAGAATCAAAGATCAACAATAATTTCTTCCAAACTGAGCGCTATCATTACAGTCTTTTTTTATGTGGATGTCCTGTTGGGGTAATAAGATAAAACATTTAAAGACGCAACATCATTTGCATCATGATAGTGTGCTATTTGTAATTTATAATATGTAACTTCAAGTTAAATGAAAAGACTTAAATTTAATTTATTTACTATTCTTATGTATGTTATTATTTAATTAAATTTACTAATATATATTTTATAATTTTTTCATTATAGTATTTATGACTTTTTAATAAGCTTTACATATTTTAACAATTAAAATGCGTATTTAATTTTTATACGGTTAACTAAATATAAACAAAAGAAACCTATTTAATTACAATTATTAAAATGAATCAAAATATGTGATAATTAGTATAATAGATTATTGTATAAAGAGTCTTGATATTATATTTTTTTAAGCCAAACTTAGAGACAAATAAAGTATGTTAATGTGTCGATTATAGTGGTCCGCTATAAAAAAATTATGTTTTTCATCCACGAAAATACACAAAATAAAGACAAAAAGAAATTAAATAAACCAAAAATTTGGGTGTGTTTTTTTTAAACCTTTTTTTAATGGTAAACGCACACACTCAATAATCGAGTTGTGTAGCATATTAGAGAGGGATGGGAAGGTCTTGATATTCTTGCTTGGATCTGCAAAATAAAAAGAATGGTTGTTCTAGTTATACATTAGAATTATAAGTTGAATATTGAATTAGATCACACCAAACACAAACCTTAATCCATATTGTTAGAAAGCTAGTTGTTGTTTATATTGAAGAGAAAATACTGAGTAAATTGTTGTGGAAATTATCACTTTCATTTTGGATACATATGTTTATATAGGAAGAAAAAAGTAACATAAAGTTGTTTTAACTTCTTTCATTATTTATTTTAAATTCATACTTAATTAGAACTTTATGTCATGTTGGTATGCCCGTTTTTTACTTTATTTTTTTTATTACATTATTTCTTATATTATTTCAACACTTTTGATTTGACATATGTTTATTATATTATTTATTATGCACATTTAATAATTGTAATTAAAGGCTACATGAACCATGAAACTCATTTTTACTATATTTTTTATTACATTATTTCTTATATTACTTGAAGACTTTTTTATATGACAATTTGAGGGAGTTATTAGTTTTTTATTATATTTTTTATTACATTATTTCATATATTATTTCAAGACTTTTGATATGATAATTTGATGGAGTTATTACTTTTTACTATATTTTTTTATTAAATTATTTCTTATATTATTTCAAGACTCTTGAGATGACAATTTGATGGAGTTATTAGTTTTACTATATTTTTTATTACATTATTTCTTATATTATTTCAAGACTTTTGATATGCTAATTTGATGGAGTTATTAGTTCTTAATATATTTCTTTATTACATTATTTATTATTTACATTTAATGATTGCAATTAAATACTACATTTTTGTATTACATTATTACTATATTTTTTATTAAATTATTTCTTATATTATTTCAAGACTCTTGAGATGACAATTTGATAGAGTTATTAGTTTTTACTATATTTTTTATTACATTATTTCTTATATTATTTCAAGACTTTTGATATGCCAATTTGATGGAGTTATTAGTTCTTAATATATTTCTTTATTACATTATTTAATATTTACATTTAATGATTGTAATTAAATACTACATTAACCATGAAAATCAATTTTACTATATTTTTTTATCTTATATTATTTAAAAACTTTTTTTTTAATTTTTTACTATATTTTTTATTAGGTTAAACTTATATTATTTTATAATTTTTTTAGTTGAATTTACTACTATTATTTAATTGAATTTACTATATTATTTAATTGAATTTAATACTATTATTTATTTGAATTTAATACTATTATTTAATTGAATTTACTATAAAAAAATTTAGCACTATATTTGATATCTATGTAATTAATGGTACTTCGAACTTGGAACTCAATTTTAATTTTTTACTATATTTTTTTATTAGGTTATTTATTTTAATTTTTTACTATATTTTTTATTAGGTTATTTATATCTTATATTATTTTTTAATTTACTACTATTATTTATGTTATTATTTAATTAAATTGACTATATTATTTAATTTACTACTATTATAGATGTTATTAGTTAATTAAATTTAGTATTATTATTTAACATAGAATTTACAAAACAATTTAGCACTACATTTAATATCTAGTAATTAATGCTACTTCAAACTTGAAACTCAATTTTTATATATAAATAGAATATAGATGTAGGGGTGAGCAGAAAAAACGGGTAACCGGAATTGGAATCGGAACTGCTTTGAAACCGCCGGTTCCGGTTCCTAAAATTATGGAACCGCCCTAAGAGGTTCCGGTTCTCAAAATTTAGGAACCGGTAATCGGTGGATAACCGGAATCGACGATTATTCGGTCTATTTTTGTTAAAATATTATATATTTGATAAATTTAATGTCCAAATTTAACAATATGATAAATTTTATGTAATTTTGAATGAGTTTAGACTTAATTAGTCTAAATATAGCGTTTTAACAATATAATAATTAGACAATCATATATTTTAGTGTTTGAAATTTATGATTATTCAAAGATTATTAGATAAAATGATAAAAAATGATTAATATTTAAGCTTTACATCTTATTTTAGTTTTACGATTTTAGAGACAGGGTAACCGGAACCGGCCCCGGAACCGGAGGTTCCGGTTCCGGTTCCGAAAATTGAGGAACCGGTACAAGAGGTTCCGGTTCCGGTCGGAACCGACGGGTACCATGCTATGCTCACCCCTAATCATATGCCAAGGTTACAAGACTTACTTTAAATAGAATCATCTAGAAAAATGACTTATTTTAGTAGGAAAAGCATTATAAATTAGTTATAATATATATTTCTTTAAGTTATATTGTTTAGTCGTTTTCCGTTCCGCGTTAGAGATGGACCCGGAATTAGAATGAACGGTTTGGGTTGTTACCTTAGCTGAATGGTATAGGTCTTTTTCACGGAGTGGAGGTGCTGATCGAGCTTTCACGTTGTGGAAGCAAGCAAAACACCATTTCCTCATACCGTGAGTCGGGTATCATGGGTTGAAGGTAGCCACGATCACAGTTGAACTGGAGCTGTGGAAGGTTAATTTTCCCCACATTTGGTGCCTCCTTCACATTTTGGTGGGTGTGATGGTGTGTTTGGTGAAGGGACAAATGATATGACATTAAAATTGGTGTGATTAATGATACTCATATCATATAGCCTTAGAATGGATTCTATACCTAAACACATGGGCACACCTCTTATATATTATGGATAGTCCGCGCAATTCCTCAAAATTTATCAAATAATGTTAAAAAAAGATTAAAATTTCTTTTCAGTATAGGTGAATACTCCTAAGTAAAAATATGCAACTTATAATATCTTTCGGTCTTCTTAATGAATCCGTGAGTGTCTAGCCTTACTAAAACCCGAAGGGGATGAGGCTATAATTGACAATTTGAGATGTCATACTTAAAACGAAATGGAACATGACAACATTGTTAGTGTATGCTTGACGAGCAACAAACAAGTTAATTCTACACATATACATTCGCGACGGAATTCTTGCCGTTTTGGGCCCTTTAGTGTCACTTTATATTAATGTACTTGGATGAAACACTAGTTTAATATATACTTCGTAATTCGTATTATAGTTGTGGAGAGAAACGCTAAATGTTGATTGTGCAATCACTAGTTTGATATGTGCAATCACTTCCTCTTGAAGTGATATCAATTCGAGACAATAGAAATTCACCAAATGGTTAAAGCAATTGAAAGTCGTCCAAAATAATGTATTTATAACGTTGTTTCTAAAACTTAACATTAATTAATATAATAAGATATTCTTATACGTTGTCATATTTATACAACTCCAAAAGCTATTCTTTCTCCAGATAAATCCGACTAGACTCCCTTCTAAAATTAGACCCGAACCATATCCATTTATTGAAATAATCTTTAATTAGTGACACACTATCGCTTCATTATTCTTTTGAGATCAACTTTCTTTTTGAATTGGAGGAATAAAGTGCACGCTCACCACGAGGACACGTATGACTTACAGGTAACACGCGTCATCATCTTTTGCAGCCATGTACTACGTGCACATTTTTTTGTCATCACCCTTAATTCTTTCTTAAAGCAATCCCTAGCTAACATCCACCAAGGTCTTTTCTTGTTTGTCCATTTCAAAATCACACAAACACCTAAACAAAAAACAAAACATGACAAAGATGATGAACGTGTTATCTATCGGTCTTGCTCTTACGTCACTAGTTACAGCAGGTGTGTGGTCTCCATCACCATCTCACGACGACCACCGTGAGGTGATCGTGAAAGAAGGCCACCGTATGGTGGTGGTTGAGTACGAAAAAGATGCCGACGGCAGCACCAAGGTGATGATTTCACCACAAGAGGTGGCTCCCGACGATGAGAAACCGGCGGAAAGGATATTTTCCGGTCCGAGAGAGCTTGTTTGCGACGCTTTTGGTAAGTGTAAACATAAGATTGCGGACGCCCTTGGGAAAACAAAAGAGTTTGTTACAGAAACAGCCCATGGGGTTTCCGGTAAAGCTCACGACATCGAAGAACATGCAAAAGATGCCGCCAGTGAAGCCGTCGGAAAAGCTAAAGAAACGGTTTCCGGGTATGAAGAACGTGCGAAAACGGCTGTGAATGAAGCGATCGGAAGGAGCCCAGAAGTATCAGAAGAAGTCACCGGAAATGTAATCGGTAACGCTAAAAAGATGGCCGGAGATGTTGTGAGCACTGTAAAAGACGGTGCTTCGAAGGCTAAAAACTTCGATGTGGTTGATTCACCTAAAAGAATAGCCGAAGATATCGAACGGAACGCAACCGTTAAAATCGAAGGAGGTGTCGAACATGTGAAAGAACAAGCTAAAGAAACCGTACAAAAAGCAGCTGGTCAAAAGAGTGTAGGTGAGATTTTAAGCAAGTTAAAAGAATTAACATATGATGTTTTTTGGTTCATAATGGACCGTGATAAAATAGATGCGATAAGCGGTTTGATCCACATGTTAGGTTTTTCAACTGCTTACGGTATGTGTGTGTGGGTGACATTTGTTTCGAGCTATATTTTAGGGAGGTATCTACCAAGAACCCAGTTTGGAAAGGTGCAAAGCAGGATATACCCGGTGTACTTTAAAGCAATGGCGTATTGTGTTTCTGCTGCTTTATTGGGACATTTAGCGACCCAAAAGAATGGGAGTATGATGGAGACGTTTCAGGGTTTGAGTCTTCTGTCTGCACTCTTGATGGTTGTCACCAATATGGTCTTCTTGGAGCCTAGAGCCACTAAGGTAATTAAATGCAGTCCAAATAACAGATTTGTCATGATAAATTAGTCAATTATAAGCATATATGTGACTTTAGCATATTACATAACATTTTTGTGTGAAGAATTGGGATGTCACAATTTTTTTTGGTGTGACCGCTAGGTCTATCGGTAGAGGTTGTGGGTTCAAGTCATTACTCATCATTCTCTTTTATGAAGACATTTTTTTTGTACTACATTTAGAAGTGTAAACATTCTGTCTGTAATTAGAAACTGAAGTTTTTTGGGTTAGTATTATTTTTATTATACAATGTCACGAAATGTGCGTTAATTATTTTGTGTATTTGTAGTAGTGGCATTGATTATAGTTTATGATTGAGGAATGTTTAATTACTTGCAGTTGATGAATGTAAAAATGAAGATAGAGAAGGAGGAAGGGAGAGGAGTAGCGGTAGCTGCAGCAGCAGTGGCAGCCACAACTGATAGGCTGACGTCAGATAAGGGTGGTGCAACAGTCACAAGGAGTCGTGCGAATGTATCTAGTGTGGACAGACAAGATGTTTTGAGGTTGAATGAGAAGTTAAAGAGGTTGAATACGTATTCCTCTGCTTTAAATGTTTCTACCCTCCTGATGATGACATGGCATATGGCTTACATGTCCCAACGACTACACTAATTGGTGACTTAGGAAACTTGTTTGTATAGTCTCCATTAATTTGGATCTGCTTATTGTCTTGTTCATCATTTTGATGTGTTTTGTGCATGCTTAATTAGGTAGTTTAAGCTTTGCTTTTACCGTGAGTGGTTTTCTCCTTTTAAGTGGTCTTTTACAGTCATCGCTCGACTGTTTTTGTGCACATCGAGCCCAATGGGATGACTATGCTACTCGATTTGGGATTTTGATATATCTAGAAGTCGTAGCTCCAATATTGCACTAGTCCTACTTGGACTATTCAATTCACGTCTATGGTTACATCTATCATAATTATAAACCTTACATTAATGATACCCACAACAATCACTATCATACTCCATTTATCTATGGTCACATATATTGTGACCGAAACCGCCATACACCCAACCATCTTCACTTCTCCCGAAGTAAAGGAACAACCAAGACAGTTAAATTCAACTTATCACCAATTTGCACAAAACATGAATGAACAACTTTCACCACCTGTGTGTCCCGACAAACGAGAATAGAAACAATATTTTATAAAACTTCTTCATAACTTTCATTACTCGAGACCAATTAATTCATACATCATATCACACCAAACTTAGTACAATTTCCAATAAATAAAGACATGAAATCATGCATCATTTATATCTATAAAAACTCCCGACACAAATGATGTATCTCATATCAATAAGCAATCAATTATTCCAATTCAAGTGGTACAAAACACAACAAGTACGCAGTTCAGTTCGGTTCATCGCAGAATTTCACACCACCTAACTATGCAGTTCACTGAAGTATCTATTTACACATGTACGAGCACCGAGTTAATCAAAACATACATGCAAAATTTTCTCTACTAATAACTAATATAAGCACAGTATCGAGTTTCATAAGACATACCCGAGCTGTCACTGTCAATGACGTCAGCACTCTTTCTTTTCCTTTCCACAGTTGATGAAGATTCTCCGATCGCCCCCGTACTTGACTTATAACCCACTTTCCTTTCCAAAGGACATTTACTCGCTTTATGTCCCTCACTTTGACAATTCCAACACACATCACGTGGAAACTTACAATCCTTACCCTCGTGCCCCAGTTGACCACAACTCTTGCACTTCTTGGTCTGAACAGTGCACGTCCCAACATGAGCAGACCTACAATTACGACACCATGGGTTCTTTTGACTTGATCTGTGGGCAGACTGCTTACGACTAATGTTCCCCGATTGGTTATAAGCACTCTGTTGTTCTAACCCTAGATGTGGCGGGATTCCCAATGGTGGGTCCGGGTAAATTCCCTGCGGTGGAAGGGAATGATTTATCTGAGGTGGAAAGGGTTGGTTCATTTGTGGTGGGAATGGATAATTTGCTAGTGGTCGTGTTGATGGGAGGGTAAGAAGCAATGGGGCGAGGAACGAGGGTGTCATCCCCTTAATTAGTTGTTGCTGTTGTTGTACCTTATTTCTCAACTCTTGCACTTGTATTTCCAAAGTTTCTATATATGCTTCTCGTTCGGTTCCCGCATTGTTACTTGAGGTACCAACATCTCCTGGGGCCAAGGGGGTCGGGTACTCTTTATCTGTCATATCTGTAACAAACACAACATCTCACGAAACCTTAGTTTAAATCGTTAGTAATTACATACTAACTATAAACTAACATCATTCACCGTTGCTCTAATCCCGCTCGTCCGAAATGCTCGACCAAACTCGAGCCATGATTTGGGAATGAAACACCTAATAGTGTATACATCGCCAAACCGAAACTCTGATACTAAGTTGTAACACCGCAAAATTTAGAAACCGTTTTTTTTAAAGGTGTGCGGAAGCATAAAGATAATAATAAGTTTTAGGTTTAGGTTTACATTCCAAACGTCCCAAAATAACAAGGTTGTTTAAACGGTGTCACTTAACGAAAAGGCTCATTTTACAAAACATATCAAATTGAGTTTGGTCATACATTCCGTCTATGGCATCGATCAACCTGAGAAGAGTCAACGAGGGAGGGATTAGCACAAAGCTAAGTGAATGAACATAATCTACAAATTCTGTACAGCACAACAAGCAAGCACAAACATCTTCATGATCGAAAAGCCACATAACCACATAATCACTGTTTGTTCGAGAAGCTCGGCGTCCTACCGGAGCCTTAAACCATTGTCGGCCCAACAATGGTAACCGAAGGCCTGTACCCAACTCCCCGGGTAAAACCCCTTACGTGTAACGCATACAGGTAAGGTCCATTCCACCCATTAGTCGATACACTATGCCCAACGCACTGACTTCTCAAACCTCGGTTGCCCACTAACCGAGTTATTGCTACCAATGAAGCAAAGCCTCTTCAATAGGTGCACATAACCTATTCAACTTAACACAAATAATAGGTACCAAACAAGCAAGCTAGTTACGAAAAATCACGTCGAAAAGCATCGCAGGCAAGTTCGCGTCGCCAACCTCAAGTTCGCGTCGCGAACTGTGGTTCGCGTCCGCGAATTGGCCCGCGAAGAGTTCCCGATCTAAACCCAAACTCACTGTCTATAGTTCGCGTCGCGAACTCCCATAGCTGCCAACGGTTTCCTGCATTTTAACAAGTATGCAAATACCAAACCAATTGCAACTAAACACAAGTTGGAGGTTAAATCCAACCGTTACTTCCACTTGTCGAACTCAGAGGTCTAATGTTTCTGAGTCTCGATCCCAGTTCCTGTACACCAAAGGAATACCGAATTAATGTATAATTCCACCAAAATTATAAACAATGTTAAATATACATTTAACACTAACACTTGCACTAACTAGATAACTAAACACTTGCAACATCATATGAATATGTCATGACCATTTACACTTACACAACAAGTCAACTAGCCATTTTGCAAGTCTTACATTCAAACGGATCAAAACCGGATTATTAAACAATAATACATCCTACAACTACAATCATATCATCAACTTACAATTCACCAAATGTTATCAATAACATTTCTAACACATAACCTAACAAGGTACTTATACTTTCGCAATCCAAGTTCCTTAGGTCATTTTACTTCAAATGGCCTAAACGGGTCAAAACCCGAATTTAACTATCACATAAGCAATTCACAACCATTATCCATAAACTACTACATTTATTAAGTCATTACTAGTTAACCATTCCAACAAGCTCATAACTATTATAACCCAACTATTAGACTTCCAAAAATCATAAGTTCTATCATTTTCACCAAAACATCCAAACACTAGTTAGTTCATTTCTCAAATCCACCAATCTTGACATAATCCATAACTAACATATTTGACATGTCATTTTAACACATACAAGCAACAAAACCCATAAAACCTATTTTTGACATAATCACACCAACTTGTCACAAAACTCATTTACTAGCTTCTAATTTAGACACCAAATCCATACCATCTTTTAAGTAACAATTTTATTCATACAAGTTATTATCATCCATATTAACATCTAATATTTTCAACATATTAGTTCACCCTAAATTAACAAGAAAATCACCAAAAATTCAAGATCTAACTATTTTGGTAAAACCCACTTTCTTCTCTAAAGTCACCTACAATGGTGATTTATGGATCTTCCACCAACAACATAATTTCACTATGTAAAAACATATAACAAGTTTCATTTAACATATAAAACATACAAGATTCATAAATGTCACCATTTAGCAAGAAACCCACTAAATATTAAAACCCTAGTTCATCTTTTAGCAAGAACTTCAAGAACGAACATGAAGGAGTAAAAACTTACCAATGCACTACTAAAGATCCGAAATCTATGCTAGAAATGAGGAGGTTAAAGCAAGATCCAAGCTAGAAGATGAAGAATGCAAGTTATGGTTCTTTGTGGGTTTTATTTGGATATGAAAAGAAGAAAGGATAAGATAAAGAAATGAGAAGGAAAGAATAAGAGAAAAGGGGTCCCCCCTCCCCCAATTCTGCCGAACTCACACAAAAGGGGGGGCCCACTTAGCTTTCTTTTGGTTCCAACTTTTAATCATACAATACGAAAGGTCCGGTTCGTAGTCAATTTATTTAAAATGCCAAACGAACTCTGTTTTAAAAAAACGAATACATTTTCGGAAACGAAATAAAGAGGAGAATCCAAAAAATATAAAAATCATAAAATCATTTAAACATTTCAGAAACCGGATATTTTAATCCCTTGATTAAAATATCACAAAAGGACAAAAGGTTAAACAATTCATTTAACATTAAATCAATTCATTTCACATAAAGTCAAATAAACATTTATCAAATACCAATATATATCTAAAACTAATAGGTCGGTTTTAGGATGTTACAGTAATGTTGGTGTTTCAGAAAGTATATTCTAAATCACCAATGTAAGTCAATACTTATATAGTTTCAGACGTGTATTTTATTCATAAATGCTATAAAATTTATAGAATTAATTACCAATTTAGAACAAAAAAAGTGAGAGACTTTCATTTAAAACTGATAGACTTCAATCTTCCCAAAATAGCTGTGCGACTGGGAGACTTGGAGCAGTACTAACTGTGAGCAACACTAAGTGGTGAGCAATACTAACGAGCAGTAATGACTAGGTTGATCAGTATTAACGAGTAGTAGTAACAAGGATTAGAGCAGTAGTAACAAGGTTGAGCAGTACTAACGAGCAGTAGTAACAAGGTTGTTAATCTCATTCCTCTATTCTCCTATTATGAATTTCATTTTGGTGAATTCATGAATCAAATATGTCTTGATGTTTTTAAGTGATTTTTGTGTAATGATACATCGTTTAATTTAGGTTTGTTTATTTTGTAGGATCGACTATCTCCAGCGGTGTTACTCTCATGATTACACAATATCTTATACTCAAATCGGTATCATTCAATTCCTCATAATTCTTTGATTATATCGTCTAATTCTTTGATTATATCTTATACTCAGGTGTTAAAGTCTAGATAGTATATATGACACACACCAAAAGCTAAATATGTGGGTTGACGATACGATCGTTGGGCAACAAAAGGCATGATGACAATGCAAACGGGAAAAAAAGGAAACGAGCAGTAGTAACAAGGATTAGAGCAGTAGTAACAAGGTTGAGCAGTACTAACGAGCAGTAGTAACAAGGTTGAACAGCACTAACTCGGACATGTGGCGGCGTTCTAGTGGAGTTGCACGGTCGCATGTTCGCGGGGGTAGTCGCACGGTCTATTTTGGGAAGAATTGAAACTTAAGTCTAGTTTTGGTGAAATTTTGTTTCATTTGGTCCAAATTTGAGAATCACCCAAATTTATATGTATTCATGTTATAAAACTCACTTAAAAGACGATTAGTATTTATGATTAATTAGTTATTTAAAATGTATATAAATAAAAAAATTTAAAAACAGAAAATAAACATTCTAACCAATCTAAAAAAGTTTAAAAATTATTGTCTAATAAAATTCAATAATTTTGAGTTCTAAATCAATAAATGATTATTTAGGAAGTGTTTAGATTAGCTCAATTTGTGTGCTTATGTGCTATTTGGTAACATCCGAATAATTAATATCTGAATGATGCAGATGTCTGAATGAATCAGACTTTCCCTGACATTTGTCCGATTAAGAGACAGAACATGTTGAATTATTGATTTAGAGACTCATTAAGAGGTCTCATCAAACACTTTGAATCTATCCATTAATTGGGTGACCTCTTAACTGAATCATTAAGAGACTTACCAAATAACACCTTATTAGTTTATGTGTTTAAGGCTTTTAGTGTTTATTAGTTTTGATTAGCTTAATTTATGTGCTTACTAGGTTATTACCCGTGAATTTCACGGGCTATGAATAATTTTACTGAATGTAACTTTTATAAAATATAATAATTGAATGATTATTACATTTATGATAAGAAAATATATAATCATTTTAAAACACAAAATTTGGAATAAGACCTTACAAATTATATAAGCATGAGAAAATTTAAGATTATATAATAATAGAATGATATAAGTAGAATACCAATACCAAATAAATAAATAAATAAATAATCAAGTACTAAGTAAATGTTCGACTATTACGAAACATTTTTTTTAACAAAATAACAATTAAGAAACATTTTCATTACCAAAATAAGAAAAGTTAAGATATATTTCTTTAACACTTTCTTGAATATAATATTTGATGTATTATTTATAAGACCATTGTCCTTATCTTCTATTAATATTTTAAAACTTTGTCTTGTCTTTACTATATAACGATAAATATAATTGTCCGTGTAAAAATGATGGCTCTCTCAGATACATAAAGTTTCTATAATGTACTTATATAGTGGTTCTGAACACTTTATTTAACAAAGTTTAATAACTTAAATAAACTTTAGATTTATATATACAGTCTATTGTTGATGATTTTAACATGATTATAATTGGATTTGAAGCAAAATAAGAACCATAAATTTCCAAACAATGTCATTCAAGATAAATCTATGGAGTTGCGCCGCTTTATGGACTCAAGATCCTCTTTTAAACAGGTGTGTGCATATAATATTTGTTAGACACGAAACATGAATGTTGTTTATAACTCGTTAGTTGTTAATTCAAAATAGTACATAAAAAGCAATACATTCTAAATAGGGTTAGAGTGTAAAGTTAGAGTTTAGGGATTAAAAAGGATTTAGGGTTTATGGTCATGGCCCATGGATTAAGGTTACGATTATTGGTTAGTCTCAATGATTCTAAATCATTCAAAACACAATAATTCCTCAAAGGGACAAAAAATAGAAAATATATTTTTCAATTTCTTGATGTCAATCTTCATAAAAGAAAAAAAGACTCAACAAATTAAATGATCATATCAACTCTTTATTCAAATCATCAAACTTTGAAGCATATCCATTTAGCACAAACTCAAAAAGCTAAAAAGAAACTAAAAATCATATCTTTTGGATATAAAGTTTCTGCAAATTACCAAACTAAAATCATGGGTTTGAATAACCCGTGATATAAAAATCAATGATGTTAAACCACCTCAACACTAATATGATGTTATATGATGCTAGAAAAAACTAACCTACAAAATAGCAATTTTATATTTAATGAAAACAAAAACATATTAGATGTATAAAACGTATATGAATCTGAATATTAAAAATTAGAATTCCGTGATTTACGTATAAAAATTGGGAAAGACTTATTTAGTTATTAATATAAATGGGTTGTGTAGAAATGATTTTTGTTAATTCTTACTTTAATTTAAGTAAGTGAATAAAGTATGGAAAATTGTCTGCAATTACGTTTAAAATTTAAACCTTGAAAAATAATAAATAAAGATTTCTATAAATCGAGTGTTGTTAATGGGCGGGAAAACGAAATTTGGGGCCAATTAGGAGTTGCCACGTGGCAAATTAAGGGTCTAAGAAAATGCCATGTGGCTATCAAAAGCTTCTTTTATTATTATTAATAGATTAGTTTATTAAGTAGAATTTTGAAATAATAATTAGTTTTGAGTTTATTACACACTAATTTGTTGGGCCATAGTTCGAGGCCCAAGTTAAACTCTGGACCAAGGTTGGGCCGCATCGAGTTTCTATAAATAATATCTCTACACGAATACAGTTCAAGATAATTATAAAATAGAAAAAGAAGACTTGCTTGGAGAGAGAGAATTGAAGTACCTTCTTTGTGCTCCAATTCGTAAAAACACCATTTCAATCTGTGATTCCAATATCTGCTCAAATTCTCTCGTTGGTTCAATTTCAAGGTTTAGGCTTTTAGTGTTTGAGTTTCTGTTCGTCAAGAATCTACCATGGAGCCGGAACATAACAATACCGCCAGCGGTAGTGGAAACCCTAAGGAAGAAGCAACTTCGAAGGTCCCATCGAAAGATCCAAAAAAGAAAGATGATAAGAAAGACGAAGATCTTGTAAGCGTTCATCTGATTCGTTTTAGTTTATCGATTGAATTATTTCATCCGATTTCTGATATTTTATTCAATGTGATAGTCCGAAGAGGATTTGGCGTTGAAGCAGCAATTGGAACTGTATGTAGAAAGGGTTCAAGATACTGATCAAGGCTTACAGAAGGTCGCTCTTGAGAGCATGAGGTGATAATTTGTTGTATTTCTTTGATAAAAATGACGCTTTTTGTTGATCAATTGTTTGCTACTTTTCTTGGTCTGATTATATTAAGATCTGTTAGCTTAAAGTGCCTAAAAGCTTAAATTATGAGGTGGTTGTGAGTTACACCTATTTTTCTTATGGTTTGGATTGTAAGGGCTTTAGATTGCTTCAAAGGTTGACTGAGGAATTTACATGTTACATGTGTGCTCTCTAGAGTGCTTATTGTTTATTTTTATTTTCTTGCCAAACAGATGTAAGTTAGGATTAAAAAAACTATCATTACTCTGAAAGCTAATGAGAAATTGGCACAACATCTTCATAAATGCATAAAGGGATGTTTGTTTAAGTGACATAAATTTTGGTTAGTGACACTATCTTTGTAATTGTACAACATTCTCACTCTCTCTATGTCTGGGGTTAATATAAGCTATTTGTAGATCATTAAGTCATTATTAAACCTAACTAATAACTGTTAACATGTATACATCTCCATCCAATATAAAGGCAGTTTAGGCTATGATACTAAAACGGTTCATTATTTTGATATCTTCTTGTAGGCAAGAAATCCGTACCTCAACAAGCTCTATGACTTCAGTCCCAAAGCCACTGAAATTTTTGCGTCCACATTATGGAACCCTAAAATCTTTTTATGAAACAATGCCAGATTCAGATTTGAAGGTATTTCTTCCATTTTATAGCATTATATTATAAATCCCCATTTTCGTTCTAAGTTTTTCTTAATGGTTTTATCTTTTGATGCAGAAACTGCTTGCTGATATACTATCAGTTTTGGCTTTGACAATGTCTGCAGAGGGTGAACGGGTAAGATAACCATGTGCATATATTGATTTACATTTCTAGCATTTATTCAAATGCATTACTGGTTGGTTATTATAGGGATACCGGGTAATTTACTATGCATTTTTAGTATTGTATTTTGAACTGATGTTTTTCACATTTTGCATATTTCAGGAAAGTTTGAAGTACCGATTGCTGGGTTCTGAAGGTGATATTGGTTCTTGGGGCCATGAGTATGTTAGGTAATTACCATTCCCCCCTTTGTGTTTTAAATTTTAACCCTAATGATAACATAATTAACTACAACTGTCAAAAACAACTAATGTTGTATCACTGTTTGTGTTATATATGTAGGAATTTAGCTGGTGAGATTGCACAAGAGTACTCAAAAAGAGTGGTACTGTTTCTATCTTAATGTTATCATCTGATTTTTTTAATTAATATTTTAATTCTGACTTTGTGACTACTATTCAGAACGAGGAATCAGCCGTAGATGATTTAATCGAGCTTGTGGAACAAATTGTTGCTTTTCACATGAAGGTATGACTTATCCAATTCTCTATTATGATTTTTTAAAATATTTTTTAAAATTCTTTTATTTTTCTTCATGTTGGTGTATTATCTAAATATTATTTTTTCCATTGATTTATTTCTGCATTGCAGCATAATGCTGAACCTGAGGCTGTAGATCTCCTGATGGAGGTATATTCCACTTATTTTTTTAACATACTTGATTATAAATTTTAATCTTAATTTTGATTAAATTCAGGTTGAGTTTCTTGATCTACTAGTCAAACATGTTGACAGCACAAATTACAAAAGAACTTGTTTGTATCTAACAAGTTCAGCAAGGTAAACTACAAACTTAACATGAAATTATCATTTATGCACAGCTTAGAGTTTTGTTTTTCCCTTTTTTTTAATTTTTAATTTTTTTTTGTAGATATCTACCTGGACCAGATGATATGTCAGTTTTGGATATTGCATACACAATCTACACAAAATTTGAAGAATATCCAAGTGCACTTCAGATTGCACTTTATCTCCACAACATGCAGGTTAGCATTTTATAGTTATTTAGATGTATATATTTTTTATATATTATATAATCATAGAACGTATCAGAGACAATGACTTCTGAGTTTGTTTGTTTTGCACAGCATGTGAAACATATTTTCACATCTTGCCCTGATCTATTGCGAAAAAAGCAATTTTGTTACATTCTTGCTCGACAAGTAAGTCTTTATTTCTAAATACTGTTGCTTTATTAATGATTTTTGTTTTTTTTAAATTAAATATAAATTTCTCATATTTGTTCAGGGATTAAGTTTTGAACTTGATGAAGAAATGTGTGCTGATGATGAAGAACGTGAAGCTTTACAAGAAATCATCAACAATACAAAACTAAGTGAAGGTTATCTTACTCTTGCTAGAGATATTGAAGTTATGGAGCCCAAATCTCCTGAAGATATTTACAAGGTTTCCAAATAACTGTTTTATTTTCTAATTATTTTTTTAATTTAATTAATATTAGTTTGATATTTATTATTTAATTTATCTAGGCACATTTACTTGATGGTCGAGCTAGTGCTGGTGCAAGTGTCGATTCTGCCAGACAAAATTTAGCAGCAACATTTGTGAATGCTTTTGTAAATGCTGGTTTTGGTCAGGTACATAGTCATTTTTTAAATTCTTAATACATATATCAACAGTTTTTTCTTTCTTATTTAATTATATTTAATTAATTTTGTTTTCAGGATAAATTAATGACTGTACCATCAGAGGCTTCAAGTGGTGGTTCTTCTGGAAACTGGCTTTTTAAGAACAAAGAACACGGGAAAGCCAGTGCTGCTGCAAGTTTGGTATGTAAAAGAATTATATTTATTACTTTATATTTAAATATACTTCCTTCGTATCAAAATAAGTGAATCACTTTCCTTTTTGGGGTGTATCAAAATAAGTGAATCACTTTAATAATTTACCTTATATGGTAAGTTTTTATATTAAAAATTACCTCTTTACCCTTACTCATCCCTCTTTAAACATTATTAAAGGTGTGGCACCCCATTCGTTTTTGTAATCTACCTATATTTGACCTTTTCACCATTTAAAAAAGCAACAAAATAATAAAAGGTGTGGGGCCCATCTATACTAATTACCCATTTAATTTCACTAATCTCTTATTACCTTATTTTGCCTCGAAAAACGTAAACTTCAAAGTGATTCACTTATTTTGATATGGAGGAAGTATATATTTTGTGGATAAACAATAATTTCATGTATATATTTCAATTTTATTAGGGAATGATTGATCTTTGGGATGTTGATGCTGGTCTTGCTCAATTGGACAAATACTTCCATAGCAATGATAATCATGTGATTGCTGGTGCATTGTTAGGTGTTGGTGTTGTTAACTGTGGTATCAAAAACGAATGTGATCCCGTAAGCACTTTTTTATTATTTTAATTATCATATATTTATAACGTATTTTTATAATATCTAAAATTTTATTATTTATTTCAGGCATTAGCACTTCTTGCTGATTATCTTGATAAAGAAGATGCTTCTATTAGAATTGGTGCAATAATTGGTCTTGGACTTGCATATGCAGGCACTCAAAATGAACAGGTTTGTTTTGAACCTTTTTTTACTCCGTTTTTTTTCATCATTTCGGTTTGAATTGTATTAATAATTAATTAATTAATTTTTATTTTATTTTATTTTTGTAGATCCGTGACAAACTAACTCCAATTCTTGGTGACCCAAAAGCACCACTAGATGTTATTGCATTTACTGCAATTTCACTAGGTTTAGTATATGTTGCTTCATGTAATGAAGAAGTTGCACAGGCAATCATTTTTTCACTTATGGATCGAAGTGAGTCAGATTTGGGTGAACCATTAACCCGATTATTACCTCTTGGGTTAGGTCTTCTTTACCTCGGGAAACAGGTAAAAACAAATAAATTTCATAGAAAAATACATTAAAAAAATTAAGTTTCAGTAATTGTTGTAACATACTAAATATGTGTAACAGGATAGTGTTGAGGCTACTGCTGAGGTGTCAAAGACATTCAATGAAAAAATCAGAAAGTATTGTGATATGACCTTGCTATCTTGTGCGTATGCTGGAACAGGAAATGTTTTGAAGGTAATTTTGACCCGAACGGATCGATTTTGTTTTTTTATATTAATGAAATTGATTTTGGATATTTTGGTTTTTTTTAGGTTCAACATTTTCTTGGTCAATGTGCTCAACACCTTGAAAAAGGTGAGACTTTTCAAGGTCCAGCTGTACTAGGTATTGCCATGGTGGCAATGGCTGAAGAATTAGGTCTTGATATGGCAATTCGTTCATTAGAACATCTGTTACAGTATGGGGAACAAAATATTAGAAAAGCCGTCCCATTAGCTCTTGGTCTTCTCTGCATATCAAACCCTAAGGTGATAAAAGAAATTTTTTAATTTTTGTAGATGTTAATTCTAAAGTCTAGTGTTTATTTTGATTATTAGGTTCACGTTATGGATACATTGAGTCGACTCAGTCATGATGCTGATACAGAAGTTGCTATGGTAGGCTGTTAGTAATTAAATATATGTGGTCAACAACATGACTTTGACATTTTGGATGGTTGTACAGGCGGCAGTTATTTCCTTGGGGCTGATTGGTGCAGGAACCAATAATGCTAGAATTGCTGGGATGCTTAGGAATCTTTCAAGTTATTACTACAAAGAAGCCAGTCTTCTCTTCTGTGTAAATAAATCTCTCTATGTTGATTATAATCTGGGCAGTTAATATAGGTGGGATCTCACTGGGATCTCAGTGGGATCTCGGATCTAGGAGATAAAAATAATACAGGTCCCAAATACAGGTCCCAAATACAGGTACCGAGAATATCGGTGATATTGACCGGGATCTCACCGATATTTTGAAATCGGGATCTCGGTTTTTTTCCTGTATTTTTTTTGGATCTATTGCTTGACTTGGGCACCAATTTTAATACTCCCTCCGTCCCACAAAAAAGTTCCCATTTCTAATGGGCACAAGTATTTAGGAGAGAGTTAGTGGTGGGGTCCATGGTTATATTTTGATTAAAATATAAGGTTTTCTGGAGAGAGAAAGTGCTTTTAGAAGATAATTAGTGGTGGGGTCCATAGTTTTAATATTATTTTATTAAGTGGTCCCTCACCATTTGAGAAATGGGAACTTTTTTGTGGGACAAAATTTAGAGGGGAAATGGGAACTTTTTTGTGGGACGGAGGGAGTAATATCTAACCTAGTTTTTTGGTGTGGCTGATGACTTGGATGAACAAGTTGATGCTTTAGACGATATTGATTCGGATGCCGAACCTGTGGATTGCAATTAAATTCTGTTTGTGCTATGTTTGTTGTTTAGTTTTTTATGGTTTAGACAATATTGACTACTTTTTGGGACCTTTTGGGACTTTTTATGCTATGTACATGTCTTTAACTCTTTATATATAACTATATATATAATATATAATTTTTACAGTACAATATAAAAAAACCGATATCCCACCGATATCTCACTGAGATAAATGATATCCCAGATCTAGGACCTCGACCTGTATTCGTTTTCTGACCTGTATAACTGCATAGATTATAATTAACAAACGCTTTTATACTTTCATAATTACATATTAATTAATAATTTAATATGTGTTTACTATTTATTAATGTTGCAGGTGAGAATTGCTCAAGGTTTTGTACATATGGGAAAGGGTTTGTTGACTCTTGCTCCATACCACTCAGAAAGATTCTTATTATCCCCGTAAGTAGAGATTACACCATATTTTTATAAAATATATATATATATATATTTATCAATTTTTATAATATTTTTTTTGCAGGACCGCATTGGCTGGACTTGTAGTACTGTTACATGCATGTCTGGATATGAAAGCTATAATCTTGGGAAAATATCATTATGTTCTTTATTTTGTGGTTTTGGCTATGCAGGTTTGTTATTTTTTTATTAAATTATTATTCTCGTTGAAAATGGGAATATACTAATTTGTTGTGATTATTGAATAGCCGAGAATGTTGTTGACTGTTGATGAAAATCTGAAACCGTTGTCGGTAGCAGTTCGGGTTGGTCAAGCGGTTGATGTTGTGGGGCAGGCGGGTCGGCCCAAGACCATCACTGGGTTTCAGACCCATTCAACCCCTGTTCTCTTGGCTGCTGGAGATAGAGCTGAACTTGCAACAGAGAAGTAATACATACATCTTTTCATTGACTTTTACCTTTTGTTGTGTCTGTGAATTTATTTTATTTATTTATTTATTTCGGTAACTGTATGCAGGTATATTCCTCTGTCTTCTATTCTGGAAGGATTTGTGATTTTGAAAGAGAACCCAGATTATAGGGAAGAAGCTTAGACACGTTGATTAGTTTGGGGTCGGATTTTGTGGAAATTGAAATTAATGTCTTGTGTTGGTTATGTAGTTTATACCTTGTTATGGATGCCTTCTGATTTATATCCAATTTTATGATTAATTTCAACCTTGGAGATAGAACAGGGTTTGTTCACCAAGAAAATTAAGTGTTTGTGAACTGTCAGTCAACACTTAAAAGAACACATTTTTGTGTTTGTGGTCGTTCGTTAGGAAAATTAATTATTCATGAAATGTCCGTGAATGTAAATTACAATGTGTTTTTTTGTTTGCGTTCATAGGAAAATGCTAACAAGTGCCCTTAGGGCAATGTTTAAGAAAAAAAAGAAGCTTAAATTTGATGTACATTAACCATAAAAAAACTACCCCTTGCATTTCACTAACCACCCATGAGTGGTTATGCTTTAATATATGTACATTAATCACTTAACTATCTCTTATCCATTGTCCTTAGGGCAATGGTTTCGTTTAATATTAAACTAACATAAATGAACTTCTTGCTAATAACTGAATGTTCGGCTTCTTTATAGGCATGTATCAACTGAAAACCTTTGTATGTAAAACCGTTATTTCACATGATATGATGCAAAACGCAAACCGAAAAACAACATTTACTTCTGTTTAGTAAGGTAGGATAGGTTGTATTGTTGTATCTATCCTTTTATATGCTTTTACGATTTAATGCTTTAATTATGTAGTTCCAAATGGTTTCTGTCACATATGCGCCCTAACTCATAGACTGAAGGTTCTTTTGGAAGTAGCCTTTCTATCCTCGGCTCTCTGGTACATATCATCTCCCTCATAACCTGTTATTTTCAGATTTGGGTAACCATTGTTGTAGTACAAAAAACCAGAAAATATTGAATGTATATTTGATTAACGTGTGATATTATTCTATTTAATTTGTATGTGAATGAATCAATCTCAATCTTTATTTTGTTGACCTAAGGCCCGAAGTAATTCTTTATCCATAACTTTTATCGAATTTTTTATACATATTCACTTTTTTTTTTTTGAACGGCAAGTTAGTAAGTTAGTGGTTCGAGCCTAGACAGTGACATCCACAAGGGGCAGTATGCCTTCCCTCGAACCTTCCACCTATGGGGAATAAACCCCACGTCCACGACGGGACTTGAACCCATGACTTTGGCCATGGGCAACACCTTATATTTTCACCAAATACCACTAGGCTAGAAGCCCTTGGGTTTATACATATTCACTTATTAAATAGCAAGTGGGTTGAGCACCAAACTTAATACGAAGTATAACACTTTAGACCAATGGTAATGGGTAAAGATATTGTTGTTAAAAGTATCACACTTATTCAACCCGTTAGTCAATATTTTTCAACCCATTAACTTACAAATCATAGGTCAAATGACTTACTTTTTTCCACACTTGAAATTATTTTATGAAACGGGTCTTAGAGATCAAATGAATTCCAAAACCATATTCTTTTATATCTAATATACTAGCTGTCGTTCAAAAAAAAAATCTAATATACTAGCTTATGTTCAGCTTCAAGTTTGCTCCTTAATGTTGACTTTTTATGTTTATTTTTAGAATAGTGACTTTCATATTTTATCAGCTCTTGTTGATTAATTAAATGATTAATATATAAGGTTACATTGTTCAATAAACCTGTTCACATACTACCAATTTATTTTGCCACCTCTTCACTAACCAACTAGTTCAAATAATTTTTTCATACAAAATGCATATAATATCTTAATTATTCTTGGACCAACCTAATTCCTTAGGCTATCCGGTATGGGTACCACATGTGGTACCCAATTTCCCTGCCACATCATCGCCACCTCAGCAACCACACCACCACCACACCACATCATCTCCAGGAAATACCCACCACACCACACCACACCATTTTATTCCACTAAATTATAAATAAAATAAAAAAGAAAATACCCATCATCCAATCAGAAGCAAACACCTGTCAAAAAGCAACCCCAACTCCCCGTTATGCCCCGTTGTTTGCTTGCTCCCTTGCCCACGCCTACCCCCACGCCATGGGGGCGGGGCGGTGTTCCCTCCTTTGGCCACGCCGTGGTCTAGCCACATCATACCCCACGCCATGGGGCGTGGACCCATACCCATGAGCCTTAGAGTCGGGTTGTGAGATTGTTTTTTTTTAGTTTTTTTTGAAAACCCAACAGAACCTATGAGACCATAAACTCGACCCAATATGACTGCTTCCAACGGTAGTCATCACTGATACCGTCAGTTATTGCCAAATCAGCGTCACGTAAGCATATACACTAACTAACATTAAACTGACGTACACATGCCAACAATACCACTTCCCTTTAATTTTTTGGGACCCGCCATTAGAAAACCCACACACACAAAATACCCCTTTGGGTCCACCCACCAAAACTAACGTTGCCTTCTCTTCCGTCTCCAAACTGGCTTGTGCAAACCGGTGGAACCACTGGCGGACCCGTGCCAATGGTGTCCCCAAACTCACACTAAACTAACGGTAAACTGACCCTATTGTTGGCACCCGTCTAACCCATTTGACATTCCTAACCATGTAACGACCCGAAATTTTAAATCAAATAAATTATGGGAAAAATATGATAAATAAGGATAAATCGTTTAAAAGACGTGGGAATTGGTTTCGTGTCATTTGGACACCGTTTGGTATGGTTAAGGACGAAACCGAGCACTTGAACAAGAAGGAAAAAGAAAATGAAGTAATGCTGTTGAACCAAGATCGCGGCGCGAACCTGGTAATCGCGACGCGAATTATGCCCGAACCAAACAGCAGGCCGAAATAGCGAAGTGTTGAACGCGAATTCGGAATCGCGTTGGAGATCGCGACGCGATCTATGGTCGCGAATTAACGCGGGAGTTGGGTTAGCGACGTGAACTTTCGGATGGCGGCGCGATTTCGCGCGGGGAGCTCACGATAAAGAGCAGATTTCAGCCATTTCTCTTCTTTTCAAACCCTAGAATTTCCTCCCATGTGTATGTGCGATTTTTGAGTGTTCAAGAGCCTTTGGAGCTGATTTCTACACCAAATCTTGTGGATCTTTACTCTCTTGTTGAAATATAAGGTATAACTCTTCTCATGCTAGTTGTAGATCTTAGATTTGGGGAAAATGGTAAAGTTTGTAAACCCTAGATGGAGGGTTTGTCATAAGTAATGGAATGGAAGTTATAAAACTCAGATATATGGTATTTTAACAAGGAAAAACATGTTCATAACATGGATTTATGGAGATCTTAAGATCTATGAAAACCTAGGGTTTTATGGGTTGTCAAATTGGGGAAAAGTGATACTAGTTGTAAACTAGTGGTAGATTATGTAGTCAATGGTGATGTTTGATGTTAAACCTTGTGTGGTTTCATGATTAGGGCATTTGTTGGAAGACTTGGAGTTCACAAGTCTTGGGAAGTGAGGATTTGATTCAAGAAGCTCAAGAGGATTAAGCTTGGCTAAGGTGAGTACATGAGACTTTTACTGAGTACATAGCAAATGATTTTAAAAACTATAATGTTTTATGGGTCTTTATTAATAAATGCTTTTAATAAAGATATGATTGAAAAGATAAGAAAATGCAAATAATAGACTATCTAAGTATGTCTAAATGATTAATGATTTTGGAAGAGATTATGATAACGAAAAGTGATTAATAACTCTTTATTAATATGATGTATGGTTAAGAGTAATGACTAAGAAAGTATGATATCTGGTTTATTAATAATATGTATTAATAAAGCTAATGACAATGATTTTTTTAAGTATCAAGTATTGATTAGTACATTATACTAATAAAAGTGGTGATTGATTTGCTAGAAGAATAAGTATAAAGTGACTAGTCATAGATATCTATGCTAGTCAAAGAGAAGTTAAAGTAATATGATTTTTGATAAATAATAAATATGTTTTATTTATTGAAGGACTTGGTAAAATCAATATTGAAAATGATTAAGTAATGAGAATGATGTGGTAATTAGAATAGATGTATTCTAATTAAAGATGAATTTGATGAATGGAGCTGAGGCTCATATGTGATGAATGAGATATCCGGAATAAGACCGCCCAGAAATGGGGGAGCATGAGAAATCTACTTGGGGTGGTACCTCCATGCGCAAAGAGTGGAATGTCACAGTTTACGACACCCAGTGTTGGGTGAGCATGACGACCCGGAAACGGGGAGAGCTTATGAATCTCGGTAAGATGGGGGATCCCAATTACATTGATAGCTTACCTATGACGTCCCATATCGGGAGAGTTGGCTTCGGAGAGGTCCGTTGCATATGTGATAAAGAAAAGTGTGAGCTTGGAGATAGCTTACAATATGTGGTTAAATGAGGAATAAGCTTGTGGTAAGCTTATTAGTTTGTACAATTAAATGAGTAGAAAATGATATATGAGTTTATAAAGTTGATAAAGATAAGTATTTATAATATTTCAAATATTGTTTATAAATATTTTGAGAATGGGTCGAAAAACCCATGTATCTCACGAGACTATTTTGTCTCACGTACTACTTTATTTAGAAGTGGCCTAGTGTTGATCAGCTCGGGAGCTCGTAGGTAGATCCCGATTATCCTATGGTTATGATATTGTTTTGTAACACCGGTTTTAAACTCTGATAAACTTTTAATGATTTTTGTTAAACCGTATTTTGGGATATTGGACATTATAATGTTTTTATTTAAAAATATGATTTAAACGTTGTTTTAAAAATTGAAGTGTTACAAACCACAAGTGGAGCCAACTTTGCAACAGCATATATACACTTCAATCTGGCACATGCACCTTCCCATACAACTTAAATTGCTAAGCAAAAGGGTTGGATTTTTTTAAACCTAAATATTAGGGTGTCTATGCATTATGCATGCATTCATACAATCATACATTCAAGTTTATATTATCTAGATACATTATTGTTTCTTGTTTCCAACTTTCTATTCAATAATGAGACATTTACTACAGTATGTACAAAATAATTTATTACTTCAGATATGATTAGCGACTTTGAAATTATACCATATTTTTAATTAATTTATGACTTCGTATAAGACTCAACTTTTCCCAAATATGCTATGAAGGTGTTTGCCACCCATCCTCGAGGTCAGTGGTTCAATCTCATAGGTGATATTTACAGTAGATTAGGATTTGCCGTTATAAAAAATATATTTAATAAACTTTTTAAAACAATAAAAAAATAAAATTTATTAATATTATTCTATATACTCACCCCGTCCCATAAAAAATTTTACATTTCACTTGGACACACTGTTTTATGAGATAGTTAATGGTGTGGTCCTTTGTAATATTTTTGATTAAAATATAAAGTTAGATTGGAGAGAGAAAATGTTTTATTGGTGGAATGTTTGATAATAATATTATTTTATCAGGTATGCCCCTAAAATTTGAGAAATATAAACTTTTTTGTGGGACAAAACTTTAAGGAAAAATGTAAATTTTTTATAGTACAGAGGAAGTATATTTAAAAAACAATCCATATATATTTAAAAGGAAAATGATAATGACAGCCCTAAGGACTGTCACTAAGACGTTAAAACACGCATTAAAAACTTGTATAATAATTAATAACCGCCCCCTGCATTTTAGGAATCAACCCAACAAAACCCTATTTAAAAAACAATCCATTCATTAAATGTATCTTTTTCAATGGGGGAAACTTCAGTGAATTAAAGTGGTATTCTCTACGTTAGCGATATTTTGAAGTCTACACCCCACACACACACATACACAACCACCGCGTTCTTTTGTCTTGACTCTTGACGGCGTTTACCTGTCTCTCTCCGACGACGCCGGAGTCAACCAATTTCTTCCTCAACAACACAACTCAAGCTTATGTGAACCAAAACCTAATCGGAACATACCTCAATTGCTTCAACGATTTCAAGATTAATGGGCTAAAGAGATCTCCGAGTCTCTCAATGCATCACCTGCCTCAGTTTCTCGTTATTAATGGTGTTTCACGCAGGAAAAAGAAGATTCCAAAGAAGCCGAAGTTGGAGCGTATGAATGCAAGGAAGAATATCTATTACGAGTTTCCGACGACATCCACGTCATCTTACTCCGACGAGACTTCCGTACGGTCATCAGGTTCTCGAGGTACTCAATCACTTGACTTACCGACGAGCTTTCGGATTGATGGAAGTGATATTGGACAACTTGAGATGGTTTATCGTAGTCTAGGATTAGAAAGTCCTGAAGATTTTGGGATTGATATGTCATCGTGGGAAGCTAGGAAGATCCGTTCGACTTCAGATCTACTTCCCAACTCTCGATTAAATCTCCAAATTGATCATAATACGAATGTTGAAGATCGACGTGATGATGTAATTAGGGTTTCTCTGCCTGCTATTGAAGATAAATCTGATATTGCTAGCGTTAGGGTTAGTGGACGTAACAGAGTTGGAAATGGAATTAAAGGTGTCCGGCCTCCGCTTCTTTCGCCTCCGCTCCTCTCACCGCCGTCTTGTTCCGTTACAAAACCGTCAATTAATCACGTTGCTGGATCCGATTGGGATAACTTACGAAATTTCACTTCTCGTGAAGATCGTTGTGCTCATATCAATCAACAAGAGCTTAATTTGACAGATGAAGAAGAACATGATGTGGAGAATGTTAGGTCAAGACTCGAAAGGACTAGACTTTCTCCATCATGTTCATTCACAACTTCTAATGAAGATGATTCATCCAGTACTACCACAGAGCCCCCATCAAGTGTATCACCAAATGGTCCAAATGGACACGGATCCAATATATCCACCAATGGAAGATTCAGACACATCACAATTACTCACTGGCAACGGGGCGAGCTCCTGGGTCGCGGGTCGTTTGGGTCAGTTTATGAAGGCATTTGCGAGTAAGTGAATAATATATATATATATATATATATATATATATATATATATATATATATATATATATATATATATATATATATATATATATATATATATATATATAACACAAGTACTCAACTAATATGTCCTGTTAAGGATACATATGAAAAACATGCACTTTCTAATGGTTAAATTTCTTGGTCTTCTGCAGTGGTGGATATTTCATTGCTGTCAAAGAGGTTTCTTTGCTTGATCAAGGGGAATTGGGAAGGCAAAGTGTTTTCCAACTTGAACAGGAAATTGCTCTTTTAAGTCAGTTTGAACATGAGAACATAGTACGATACTATGGGACTGATAAGGTATTGCATCTTTGATGTTATTTTGTATTGTTAATGTTAATGATAGTGTACTAAATGAAATTTATCTATAATCATACACATGATATGGGTTGCAGGACGAGTCAAAACTGTACATATTTCTTGAGCTTGTAACAAAAGGTTCCCTTTTAAGTCTCTATCAGAGATATCATCTTCAAGATTGTCAAGTATCTTCATACACACGCCAAATCTTACATGGTCTCAAGTATTTACATGATCGCAGTGTGGTTCACAGGTAATGCAGCTAAAAACCTGTCATTTTCATCTGTATATTTATAACTAACTCATGCAAGTATCTGTTTTTCAGAGATGTAAAATGTGCAAATATATTGGTTGATGCTAATGGCTCAGTGAAACTTGCAGATTTTGGGTTAGCAAAGGTTAGTCCACTCAGCATTTATATATTTATTTATTTAAATAAAATGTTATCTCTCTGTTTTCTCTATTAAACCTTTCATTCTCTTTTACAGGCCACTAAATTCAACGATGTGAGATCTTGCAAGGGAACTGCATTCTGGATGGCTCCTGAGGTCTGTCCTTTTTTCAAAACATTTAAAAAAAAACTTTTTCTTTCATTATTGATTTTTAGGCACTAATTTCATAGTAATATAATAAAAATTACAGGTTGTAAATCAAAAAAATAAAGGTTATGGACTTGCAGCAGACATATGGAGCCTTGGTTGTACGGTTTTAGAGATGTTGACACGTAGGATTCCGTATGCCCCAATGGAATGTGTACGTATATATATGTTTTTTTAGCAATTTGTTAGAATTTATTTAACATTTTGTGATGATTAATGAACAGATGGCTGCATTATTTAGAATCGGAAATGGTATTGCTCCACCTGTTCCCGATTCTCTATCTAGAGAAGCAAGAGATTTTATATTTGAATGTTTTCATGTTAATCCAAGAGATCGTCCAACTGCTAATCAGCTATTGGATCATCCATTTGTTAGAAGGCCACTTCAATCGTTAAAGTCATCATCAAGATGAATAAAATGCGAGTCAGGTAAATAAGTTTCTCTCTCTCAGTAAATATATATCATTATATCTACTTTTACTTGATTTAGGATTTTAAGCAGCTTTTCACACCACACATATATGTTAACATATTCTTTTTTTGTAATGACAGATGTGTTGGCCACTATTATTAGGTTATGATGGCTCGACTTCAGTATCTGGTTTCGTTGAAGTTGAAGTTGTTATGGGACAGAATTATTTGTGGGTGTCCTGATTGTTATGTGTAGTTTGGTTAGAAGGGTTGTTTAGTTTGTACATGATATTTTTTGGATGAATAATACTTTGTTTGTTTGTTAGGCTTACTTTGACATGTAAAGAGAACAACACTAAGATTTTTTTTTAATCAAGTGATTATTAATATTTACGAATTGTTTAACTTTTAATCTCCATAGTTGACAGTTCATTTAATTTTGTATACCAAGTTATATTCAATGATGATACATACATCAAATATAAGTAAACAAGAAGATGTACTGGGGAAATAAAACATGAAATTTGGTCAATCACTTTTCAACTTCAAAAGCTGTGTTTTACAATCCCATACTTGGATCATGAACATAGAGAATGTAGACGATGATGCTTTCTTGACTGATTTAACTCTGAATGAGATGTCCAATAAACAAGCCCACTGCATATACACAAGTCATAGTTACAGATTCAGGGAACTCAAATGGTAAGATATCATGCCGTATCTTTTTAAATGGGCGGGTCGGATAACAGGCCAAAATATGTTAACCATTGTCCAAGATAATATGACTTTTTGAACAGGACATTTTATGCATTAAATATACATTTGGGAAGACATGAACCAACCTGTTCATAACTAAATGGGGCACCCCTAGGACTTTTTTTTTTTTATAATTAGTAGTGGCAAATGATGAATTAATTACCTAATTAACACAAATACACACTGCAAAACGCCAGCAGTTCCTGTCCAAGCTGAGGGACCTTCAGGCACAAGTGCATCTTGTATCACTGATGCTGCTAACGATACAACATAAGCTAGAAATAGCCAAAGTTTCAACCTGCAATTTACAACAAACAAACTTATGCATTTTAACCACATTCTTTACAAATACTACATATCCTCTTTAGTAAGACTGAGCATCCAAGAAGAGCACAACTAAAAGCATAATAACACTAATTTGAGGTAAAACCAAAAAACTAAAGTGCTTATTTGAAATGGTAATGAGGGAGCAATGAAATTAGCATACTGACCAATCATTATTCAATAGTTATATGGATTTAATAACAAACAAGCAGATCACATAACGAAATTCACAAATTAATTCGACTAAGCATAAAAACTCAAACCTCCATTCGCCTTCTTCATTAGGGAGAGTAATCGATATCTTCTCTTCTAACACAATTAAACATCAAAGCAGCCAAAGATGCAAATATTCCTACAAGTATAGGCCAAAATCCCCAAAATTAAGGTTGATTTACTTGGCCAAAAGAAACAATCAATTAACTAAACCCTAACGAGAGAGAACCCGGAAGATAGTGAAGAAACGAGACTTTAACAACATGATACGAGTATTAAATAAAAGTATTAAATAAATAAATAAATAAGAGCTCACGTGCAAGGCGAATGGAAGTTTGTTATTTTTCTGTTTGGAGCGTGTTAGTTATATTCTAACAGAGTGTATGAGTTGTTTAGTTTTTTGAATGTCAATTGTGACTTTTCTCTCTCGTTCGTTTCTCTCAATTGTAATCGTTTGTACATCAATGAAGCTTTCGATTGCTTAAACGATCCACTCGAGGTTCTCTCTAATCTGAATTTCCTGTGTTTTGTTGATTATCTTTCATTTCTTAATTGGAATCTGAGATAATTGTATCAATTGGTATCAGAGCTCCTTTCCTGGCAACCCACAGCTCATACTTAATCAACAATGGTGATTGCGACTCGTACTACTGGAGGAGATGACGGATCACGTGATGCGGTCATGGAAATGATTCAAAAATCGAATCAGGAATGGCGATCATCGATGGAAGAAGTTCATCGCGCGTTAGCTGGAATGAAGACGAGTATCGATAACATACTCTGTCACCAGCAATACACCGATGGTGAAGTGAGGAAGTTGCGAACCGGAGAAGGAAGCAGCAAGCAATATGGCCGCTTAACTAAAATTGAATTTCCTAAATTCTATGGCACCGATGTCAAACATTGGCTATACAAGTGTCAGCAATTCTTCGATGTAGATGGAATTGAGGATGATCAGAGAGTGAAGTTAGCTTCTATTCACCTCTATGATCATGCGTTGGTCTGGCACCAGCAGATTACTAAACGATTAGGCAACAATATCGCGGGTCAGTCTATGAAACAGAGATTGAAAAGCGATTTGGAACTACGTTTGAAGATCCGATCGGCGAGTTGAAGAATCTCAAGCAGGATGATACGGTGCAGGCGTATCAGACTAAGTTCGAATTGTTGTTGAATAAGGTCGATCTCTCAGAAGAAGTAGCAGTGAGCCTGTATTTGGGAGGGTTGAAACCTGAAATTTGTTTGCCGATTCAAATGTTTAAACCAAAGGTGTTAGCAGATGTTTACTGATTAGCACAGATGCAGGAGGCTACTATCTTGGCAATCAAAACAAGGTATGGACCAATATTACCTACTCCAAAATATAGCAGCAGTTATAATAAATCCAGTAATACTTACACTGCTAAGGCTACACCTCAAACAAATACTCTCTTAGCCTTACCACCTATTCCTGCTAAAACAGTCACCAATAAACCTATAAGGAAACAATTAACTCAAAAGGAAATGGAGTACAAGAGATCAAAGAACCTGTGTTTTTATTGTGATCAAAGGTATAGTCCAGGTCACAAATGTGAAGGACAACTCTATAGTCTAGAAGTTGTAGTAGATGATACAGATACTAATAGTGAAAACAGTGATGATGTTGACATTGAAAAGGATGTCGAGTCAACAAACAATGTAGTTACTGAGAATTTGCATATTTCTCTAAATGCATTGACTGGAATGAACTCATACCAAACCATGAGAGTGAAAGGTTATGTAGGGAAACAAGTTGTTCACATTTTGATTGACTGTGGCAGTACTCATAACTTTTTGGATGTACATGTTGCAAAAAAGTTAGGCTGCAAGTTATGTGAAACAACTCCATTCCAAATTGAAGTTCCTGGTGGTACTGATATGGTGAGTCAATACAGGTGTAAACAGTTTAAATGGATGTTACAAGACAAAGAATACACTTCTGATGTCATGTTACTGCCTTTGGGTGGTTGTGACCTAGTTTTGGGCATACAATGGTTGGCACCTTTGGGAAATATATTATGGAACTTTGAAGAGCTGACTATGAGTTTCATATATAATAAGTCCAAGGTGACTATTAGGGGCACAAAAAAGGATGCTCTGCAATGGATGCAGGGTAAACCAAACCAATTTAAGGCAGAGTTGGCTGCAATGTGGGTTTGTATATATCCAGCCGAGTGTTACCTTATGGAACAGGCTGCAATTATAGATGATGAGCCTAAGGTGAGTAATCCACAGTTAAAGGTGCTGCTGGACAGTTTTGGTGATGTGTTTGATATACCTACCACACTACCACTTAAGAGATCTTATGATCACCATATCCCATTGGTTGGTGATCATCCCCCAATTAATATTAGGCCTTATCGATATCCTCCAAATCAGAAAGATGCAATAGAACAGATGGTGAAGGAGTTATTGGAAGCTGGTGTTATTAGACCAAGTCAAAGCCCTTTTTCTTCTCCAATTGTTATGGTTAAGAAAAAAGATGGGACTTGGAGGATGTGTATTGATTATAGGAAATTGAATAAGTATACAATTAAGGATAAATTCCCAATTCCTGTAATTGAAGAACTAATTGATGAGCTTCATGGTGCTACTGTTTTTTCAAAATTAGATCTCAGATCTGGTTATCATCAAATCAGAATGAGAGACAGTGATATTCATAAAACAGCTTTTTAAAACCCATGAAGGCCATTATGAATTCCTTGTTATGCCTTTTGGCTTAATCAATGCACCATCTACATTCCAGGCCTTAATGAATGACATCTTCAAACCTTTCCTTAGAAAATTTACCTTGGTTTGCTTTGATGACATTCTGATTTACAGTAAGGATTTGGAGACGCATTTAGCACATTTGCAGACTATATTGGATGTGATGAGGTTCCATAGTCTTTTTGCTAAAAGAAGTAAATGCACTTTTGCTACACCACAAGTTGACTATCTTGGTCATGTAATCTCTGCTGAAGGGGTTGCTACTGATCCGGCAAAGATACAAGCGATGAAGGATTGGCCCCCACCAACCAATCTCAAACAGTTAAGGGGATTTTTGGGGCTTACAGGGTATTATAGGCGGTTTGTAAGAAACTATGCCCAAATTAGCTTACCACTGACTCAGTTGTTGAAAAAAAATGCCTTTCAGTGGTCTAATGAAGCTCAAACATCTTTTGAGAAATTGCAGGCTGCAATGACTAGTGCCCCTGTTCTACAACTGCCTAATTTTGATAAACCATTTATTATTGAAACTGATGCTTCGGGTACGGGATTGGGAGCCGTATTGCATCAAGAAGGTCATCCAATTTCTTTTTTGTCTAAGAAATTGGCTCTCAGACATCAAGATTGTCCACTTATGAGAAGGAACTTATGGCAGTTATTTTAGCCTTGGAGAAATGGAGGGGCTATCTTCTGGATAGACATTTCAAAATCAAGACTGGTCATTTCAGCTTGAAGTATCTATTGGACCAAAGGTTGACTACACCCTTTCAAGCAAAATGGTTGCCAAAATTGCTTGGCTTTGATTATGAGATTGTCTACAAGAAAGGTGTTGATAATCATGCTGCAGATGCCTTGTCCAGAGTGCAACATAGTGGTGAATTTTCTCAGATGTTGCTGTCTACTATCTCTAGTGATCTTTTGCCTAAACTCAAAGCTAGTTGGGCACAAGATTCAGAGTTGCAGAAAATTATTTCTCAAATGGCAAATAATCATAATACAGTTGGCAAGTACACTTGGGTCAATGATCAACTGTGCAGAAATGGTAAGTGGGTGGTGGGAGATGATGTTACTCTCAAGAAACAATTGATCTTGTACTTTCATACCGGTACAATTGGAGGTCATTCGGGGGTATTGGTAACTGTAAAGAAATTGGCTGCAGTTTTCTATTGGAAGAACATGATTAAGTTGGTAAAAGAAGTTGTTTCAACATGTGATGTGTGCCAACGACAGAAACCCGATTTAAGTGCTTATGCTGGTTACTTGCAGCCATTGTCTATTCCAGAGAAAATATGGGTTGACATTTCAATGGATTTCATTGAAGGTTTGCCTACTTCTAATGGTAAAAGTGTTATTTTTGTGGTGGTGGATAGATTGAGCAAGTACGCCCATTTTATTCCACTGCACCATCCATTTACAGCAGTGCACGTGGCTCAAGCTTTTATTGACCATGTTTATAAATTGCATGGTCTGCCAAAAACTATTGTTAGTGACAGAGATAAAGTTTTCTTGAGTCTTTTCTGGAAGTCTATGTTCAAAGTGCTGAAAGTAGAATTGTGTATGTCAACTGCCTATCATCCTCAGTCAGATGGCCAAACTGAGGTGGTTAACAGATGTTTAGAATGCTTCCTACGGTGTATGACTGGAGATAAACCGAAGCAATGGTTACAATGGCTGCCTTTAGCTGAATATTGGTATAATACCAATTTTCATACTTCCATACAGACCACTCCTTTTGAGGTCGTGTATGGTCAACCACCTGCACTCCACATTCCTTATCTGGATGGAGAAAGCACCGTAGATACAGTTGATCGCACATTGTTAGCTAGAGAGCAAGCAATTGAGGTGCTGAAGTTTCATTTGAAGAGAGCTCAAGATCGGATGAAGAGTTTGGCTGATAAGCACCGTACTGATCGGCATTTTGATGTTAATGCATGGGTGTATCTTAAATTGCAGCCGTATCGGAAGTTTACCGTTCGACAACATCAACATCATAAACTGCCTTCCAAATTTTATGGCCCTTTCCAGATTATTGAACGCATTGGGCAAGTGGCTTACCGACTGCAATTACCTACCACAGCTAAAATACATCCCGTATTTCATGTTTCGCATCTGAAAGAGTGTAAAGGACAGAACTTTGTGGTGGGTACACTACCCAATTTGGATGATGAGGGTGTTATTGCAGTGACTCCAGAGTTAATTCTGGATCGCAAATTGGGTCGGAGAGGAAATCGTCTGATCATGCATGTTTTGGTTAAATGGTTGAACTCGTCTGCGGATGATGCTACGTGGGAAGTATACGAAGATCTCATAGCTCGTTATCCTGACTTCAAAGTGCATCCTTGAGGTCAAGGATTCTTTCAACAGGGATGGAATGATACGAGTATTAAATAAAAGTATTAAATAAATAAATAAATAAGAGCTCACGTGCAAGGCACGTGCGAGAGGAAGTTTGTTATTTTTCTCTTTGGAGCGTGTTAGTTATATTCTAACAGAGTGTATGAGTTGTTTAGTTTTTTGAATGTCAATTGTGACTTTTCTCTCTCGTTCGTTTCTCTCAATTGTAATCGTTTGTACATCAATGAAGCTTTCGATTGCTTAAATGATCCACTCGAGGTTCTCTCTAATCTGAATTTCCTTTGTTTTGTTGATTATCTTTCATTTCTTAATTGGAATCTGAGATAATTGTATCACAGCACTGCAGACGACGGCGTCGACCCAAAACCACCAGCCGGCTCCAAAATGGAATCTGAGATAATTGTATCACAGCACTGCAGACGACGGCGTCGACCCAAAACCACCAGCCGGCTCCAAAAACGGCGCCGGCAACACCTGGCCCGAATATCGCCCACAATTCAGACAAATCCATCGATCGAATCGAATTATATCCTTTCGCTTTATATGAACCGATGGTCCGCCTTGTTAGGGGAATCGGAGATGCGTGCTATGTCAACTTTCTACGACGGAAAACAACAAAACATGAAATTGGTCAAAAGGTTAATGATCGATTAGCTGACCGGTAATAATCGATCAATCAATTTCTCGAAGATAACTGTGATTCGCTCTACTTTTACCAACACAAACGTTTATGTAGTAGAAGTGTTTACCAACCAATTGATACTTGGTTTTTAAAAAAACCGAAATGTCTCCTACTATAATAAATTGATACATGTATATTTTTTTAAAAAAATGATAATCACATCCATAAGTTGTCATTATTAACACTCTTTCTTTAAATAAAACAAAGCTTAATATAAGAAACGTGCATCAGAAAAACATTTCTAACTCTTAATTGATACTTGCCTACTTGGGTAAGATTACCAATTAAGTGCCCAATATTTCTGTTGTAATAGTACAACTTTTCACAAATGCGTCAATTACAGAACATAACTATGAGATCGTTAATATATCTATTTCAGGCTATCTTTTTCCAAATTAAGAGGTGATCGAATTGAGACCGATTTCAAAGGCAAGGAACCATCTTGTAACACAGACTATGAATTGTCATGTACGGAGACCGGAGTAATAAACTTAACAGAGCACGTTACAAATTCTCGGCATTAAATACTGCTAAATTGTTATAAATTTTAAGTTGTTTCTCTATTATGATTGATTGTTGTATAATACTACTTGTTGAAACCATAATTAGAGCTTGATTTGTTGAAACCACAATTAGAGCTTACTTTCTATTATGTTAATGGTAAGTTGAGAGATCCTCTTATTTACTTCCTTTTTCACTGTTATTGTATAATTATTTGTTTTTATACGGGTTAATTATTAAATTGTGATGCAGGGTTTCCTCATAGCTACTTTTTAACTTAAGATTAGATCATGGTTTATGAATTGAACAGATTATGTATATTATATATAATTTGTTTTTAACATAATCCTCAAGAGTTTTAAAAAGGTAAAACTTAGTATGACTCTTTTATTGATGTTTTTATCTTTATTAATCTCCAAAATAAAAGGGCTTTAAGAAAAATTGGTTACTGTCACAGTTGCTTATTACTATTACTTCTCAAGTCAGATATGTCGAGATATTGTGTTTAGTGATCAACCAAGGAAAAATAAGTTTTATGGGTCCGGATCCGGTGATGACTATTTTCCCGGTGAGGACTGCGATGACTCCAAAAAAAACTCTAAAAATGAACCAAAACAAACTTTTTTCAAAAAAATTTCTTTTTGAATATCAAAATCGCAGCCTATAAGATCCAAAAAAAAATTTTAAAAATGATCAAAAAAAAAATATGGATCATAATTTTGATCCACAAAAAAAATATGGATCATTGTTATGATCAAAAAAAAAAAAAAAGTGGATCATAATTTTTTTTCAATTTTTTTTATTGTCAAATGTAGTAATAATCATGGGGAGTTATATATATATTCTTTTCGGAATTTTTTGAAATTTTTTTAAGGTGTCCTAGCGAGTCCTCACCGTTTTTTGAGTCCTCACATGATCTCACTTCTAAGTTTTATAAACACACTGATATTCTCTTTTTGTTTTGTAAGACTTTAATGTGAATAAATATTTGATTGCATATTTTATCATGTGCTTACTTGAAATATATTTACTTAAAAACGATGGGAAATATGATGGCCCAAAGCCCAAACCCCAAGCCCAAAACACAACATTAAAAATTGTTGCTTTATCAAACGGAACTGCATAATTAATACAGAAACCCTAACCCCTATGCCCAAACCATAGCCCAAAAAAAATTGCTTTTTTTTATTTGTTCTTTTTAGGGTCTCTATATTTTAAACGCTAAACAACGAAACAGAAACCCTAACCCTTGGACAAAACCATAACCCTTAAAAAGATTTTTTTTTTTATTTTTTATATTTTTATGATTTTAAAATTTTTATTTTGAAATAAAGAAGCTTGATTTTAAACCCTAAACCAATACAACATCCCAAACCCTTAAATCGATGTAAGTCTAACATAAAACATAATTAAATGTTGATTTTAACTATTTCTGTTTGGGTATATTGTGCTTCTGTTTACATACATAGTCAAACAATCAATTTGTTGACTTTTAAAGTCAAAATCAACAAAATATGTCCACTTGAAACCATATGTTTGGATTTTGCAATTTTACAATTTGCCCAATTTAAATGTCAATATAATTAAATGTTTCTGTTTTGATTTTTTTTTATTGGATTTTCATAATTTATCTATTTTTTAAATATCTTATACTTCCTCCGTTTCAAAATAAGTGATACACTTTCTATTTTGGGTTGTTTCAAAATAAGTAATACACTCTGAAAACTTACCATATTTGGTAAAAAGTATTGGGGCCCATACCCACTAACTATCTCCTATTCTCCTTTAATATAGTGAAATGACACATTTACCCTTACTTTTACTTTTAAATATTATTAAATTCACTTTAATTGATATATGTGGGACCTATTATCCACTAACTATCAAATTTAATCTAATTAACTTTCATTATCATATTTTGCCTCAAAAACCATGAATTCCAAAATGTATCACTTATTTTGAAACGGAGGAAGTATTATTAACCTTAAAATTGTAGTTAATTGTTACAGTTTGACGTTAAAAGTCAAATAGCGCAATTCTTGTAGAAATAATATTAAAAGTCATAAAGTGGCATTAACCTTAAAACCAATGTTTTAAAACCCGGATTTTGAATCGGACCGGGCGATGCTCTAGAAATGGTCGAACCGGTCAGACCGGTTCAACCGACGGGTTTAATCGGATTACAATGCTATTGAATATTTATGTTAAATTAGTTATGTAAAAGGTATATAAATGCAAAAAGATCCTAAAAATTTACAAAACAAATATTATAAAATCTAAAAAATTACCAAAACTACGGTCCGACCGGCCGGTCCACAGTTAAACCGGCCGGTTCGAAGCGGTTCATAAATGGACTTTAAACCGGTTGCTTCAGCCCGGCATATTTTCATTTCCCGGTCGGACCGACCGGTCGAACCTGGGTTTTAAAACACTGCTTAAAACCATGTATACTACATGTTTGACTTTAAAAGTCAAACCTTAACAGAATAAAAGTCAAATTTCATGTTTGTTGCATATTGTGTTACTCCAGGTCTATAATTTTGGTAACATATTTAAATATAATAGTAACATTTTTTTTTATTTTTTTTTTAATCTTTATAGATTTTTAAAAGTATTATTGGTTGTTATGGTTGTTTTGTGATTACGGTTAAGTCTTTAATGTACAATTAATTATGATGAACCACAATCTTCATGTAACACTATTACAAATAAAATGTACAATTAATTATGATGAAGATGCATTATTATTTTTGTATGATCATCATTGTTTCATCATTTACTTCTTTAATACTGAAAATAATACATCTAAAACTGCAACATTATGAAAAATCTTCATACCCTTTAATTCATAGTCAAACTGAAAATCAAATTTTAAACAACCAGGGCATATTTTGAAAGTCAAACGAACCAGGGAAAATTTTGAAAGTCAAACTGTAACAAATTTTTTATTTATTTATTTATTTTTTTCAAATTTTATAAAAACATTTTTTGTTTTGTAATATCTGTTTTTAATTTATTTATTTTAAATTTATGACTTTATTAAAGTCAAGTGTTTTGTTTCATTAAGAATACACGCCAACAGCTTAAGAAAATAATAGCGTTAATCGTAACACACCATAAACATATTTTTACTTGATTACGCGCAATTTTAACTAAAAACAAGAGCTTAACTATAAGATAAAGAGTGATTTTGATTAAAAACAAGTGCTTAAGTATAAGATACGATAAGAGTCTATGTTAGTGCATTCCTCCCCCGGAAACCTTTGCAAGTACAACATCGGGTGGTGGTGATGGAAGTAGAGTAAATGCTAATATTCCACTTATAGCTGCAGCAATTGCTGCTACAACAAATGCTGGTAAATTTCCCCCAAATATGCCATCCCATGGTCCACTTACGATCGATACAAAGATCTATAATGTTTAAAATAAACTCATTAGTTTTATGTCACATAATTAAACATAACATTTTAATTGTGTAAAAATTTATACACACAACATCACCCCTTATTTTACTATTGTCTTTCGGGATTTAGATTAAAAAAAACTTTAAAATATATGTTATATAAACCATTATATAATAAGAGAAGATGTGCAACCGTACCTGTGGTGCACAAATTGCAAGGTTAAGAAGACCTAATGATAAACCTGGGTGACAAAAACAAATTAAAAGTTAATTAGATATAAAATACAACATAAACTATAGTGATCAATTAATATAAGAGGAAATGATTCATAATATTAACATTATATAACTTATCTAATGTTAATGTTAAGGGTACATGAAGGGTTATTGTGTACACGTAAAAATATATAGAGGATTAAAATTGTATTTTTAAAAAAATTATTTTACACTTAAATATTAAATATATTTTTTAATGTTAATATTCAGATCATTTCCCCTCAATTTAAATAATATGATAACTTTACCTTGTCCTACTCCTGAATCATTTGAAAAAATTGAGGCAAGAGCGCAAGGTATACTATACGTCACCTGTATTGTATACAAGTAGAATTATAATTACAAGTTGTACCATAAATATACACACCATTAAATATAACGAAATATAACTATATTAAAAAATTGAATATGTAATTTATAGTTTTCATAACGCATTTAATTAATACTGCATTTGATTAATCGTTTTAGAACCTGATTTTCCATCATTCTCTTCAAATTCTTCAGATTGGAATACATCTTCATGAACGGTCGTTAGGGCTAAAATCGTAATTGCTACTAAAAGTGCAATCGAAATGAAGAAACACGTTTTCAAATTTGCGCAATAAACATCACATGAGCGTGTTTTCGTAAACGGAAACATTTTGTATATGTCTTTTAACGATCCGGCAGCATAACCAAGCACGTTCCCGACGGCCATGAAAAATGAGAAAAGAGCGTTTCCGGTTCGGATTTTTCTAGAATCCGACCCGGATAAATCGGCAAGTAGCGCACGGCAAGGTCCTTGAAGCATGTTATTAGCAACATCAAGTATCCAAAACCCGGTTACGAAAACGGATATCGCACGGGGTTTTGCAGCGTTACCGAGTTTATCACCGGTCGCTACTCCAATATCGGCGGCATAGCCGATTAGAAACACGGCGATGCCAACGAGAATGGCGCCTCCAGCGATGAAAGGACGGCGGCGCCCAAAACGAGAGGTGCAACGATCGCTGTAGAAGCCGACAACGGGTTGTACTATCATGCCAGAGATCGGACCGCAGAGCCAGATGTAGGAAGACCAGGTGTGTGGGATTCCGAGCAGTTGAACGTAGGGAGTTAATAAGGAGAGCTGTAGTGCCCACCCGAACTGCACACCAGCTGCAATGGCAGCCACCATTATTATTTGCCATATCGGCTTTTGTGGTGGCGCTGACGACAGAGCTTCCATTTGTAACGGCGTAGGAGGAAGAGAAAGATTATTGTTTTTCGTACTAGTACCACCTTCCATTTTTTCCCCACTCTGGTTGATTTTTGATGTATGATGTTTGCTCTATCTGCAACCAACTCCAGCTCTACTTATGGATTAATGGATATAGTAGCAATTAATGCATACACACTTAAATGTAGACGAATGATAATTTGACCCTATTAACTTAATTATAAATAAGTTGGATTTTGGATTTTTGTTATTAAAGAGTTGGATAGGTACGTTGTTTATACGGTGTCCATACATTTTATTTAATATAATGGTTCGATTTTAATTTAATAGTTACGGGTTTAAATTAAACCGATTCTTTATCCATATGTTTAGCAAAAGCAATACAATGTATCACCGTGTTAGTTGGACCGTAACATCAACATTAATAGCAAGTAATACCTAGCGGGCGAGTTGAGAACAGATAGTTGACATTGACGCTATAATTGAATTAAGTTAATTATTCATACATTTTGGTTACTAATTACTGTTGTTGCTAATCAAAATCTGCAAAGGATAAATGAATTGTCAATAACAAATATTTTGGATAAAATTATAAATATTGACTATAACTAATTAATAGTCGATTGGCTAAAATAGAATATAGGTCATGCATACTTATATGATCTTTTCTATAAGCACAAATAATTATGCTCTTCTATTGGACTTTGGAAATAAGTATGAATTACATTTATTACACAAACATTAATATTGGATATCGGTAATAAGATGTAGTGCAGTGAATTTATATTACATTTTTTATTACATTTTTTTAGTGGCTGGTTTTTAGTTGGTGGTTTAAGTAGGATAATGTCATTCACAACGAACAACACGTCTTCCTCGAACTGTTCGCCTGTGAAGAATAAATTCCACCATCTATTAACTTGAGAAAAAACCTTCAGCAGGACTCGAACTCAAAACTTCATGAAGAAAAACCTCAAAATTTTTCATAGTGGCAAGTTGCTTTAGACCATCTAGATACAAAATATTAGTGTATATGATAAAAAAAAGTGTAGGAACCATTCGCAGCGTGTGCTGACTCTTGAAGAATATGATAGTAGTAATTAGTCAAATAGATTTTAAAATATAAACGTTTAAGTAGCATTTTTGATTTTGTAGTTCTCACTTTTGTGTGTAATTTTCTTTTGAACAATCTTTAAATATGTATATATTAAATAAAGGAAATAAAATGTTAGGAATTACTTGTAGTCTAATTGTATAAAGTGTGAAATGTATTTTTATTGACCTTTGATCATGAAATCGAGTCTCGTTATAGATAAAATAGTTTAAATTTAAGAATAATTTATGTGTTCTGCTGTTAGGAAAAATAAGACAGGAAATAATTTATGTGTTCTGCTGTTAAGAATAATTTAATGGTTCGAGCCTAAACAGTGACATCCACAAGGGGCAGTATGTCTTCCCTCGAACCCTCCACCTACGGGGAATAAACCCCACCTTTTGTCCACGACGGGACTTGAACCCCCAATCTCAAGGTTGTGGGGCAAACACCATACCGCTAGGCCAAAGGCGTTTGGTTTTAAACGGCACCTAATCTTCTTCTTTTGTTTACAATAAGACTTGAACTCATGACCTATAAGTCATTGACAACACCTTACACAAATACAACTAGGTGCTGTTTGTTTTTTCAGAGCAAAAAGATATGCTGTCTGCGGACCACATCTGCCAGCTGCTGCAGCTTCTGAGATGGACCAAAGGTCTGCAGTCTGCAAGAAAACTGTTGTTTGTTTTTTAACATCTGCAAACTGCTTAAATAAACTGAAATTTAAAATATACTACATCTTGCAACATTAATATAATCCATACATTGCAAACAATTTGTTTACTTCTATCTTGCAATTTGTTTACAACTTTTAATTTTTTTTTGTCAAATCTTGCGAAAGTTTTCAATTTAACAAATAATGAAATTTAAAATATACGCATTCCATACATTGCCAAAGTTTTTTTTCTCAAAGTTTTCAATAATCAATTTAAGCATAACAATAACAATGAAATCCAATTTCTACATAAACAAATAAAAATGATACTCTTAAGGGCGCTTGGTTCAAAGTAGGTAATGAGAAAGAGAAATGTAATAGGCATACTAAGGAATATAACGGACATTTTTAGTATTTTCTTGACCATTAATGTTGCTTGGTTTATCAAGTATTTAATATGTGCATGAATAAGATTAATATTAAAAGAAAATTAAAAATATGTTTATATGTATAATAAATATTAATTAAGATAATAATATTATACATTAATGTAATAATGATATATATTAATATAATAATGATAGTATTAATTAATATATTAATAATATTAGTTAATATATTAATATTATATTATATTTATATATAATAGTAATATATATACGTTAAATATAATAATATATAATTTAAATATATTTAAATATAATAATATTTATAATTTAAATGTAATAATAATACTATTATCTAATAATATAATAATATTATATATTAATATAATAATAATAATATTTATTAATATAATAATATTATATATTAACATAATAATAAATATATTAATATAATAATAATATTAATTAATATAATAATATTATATATTAACATAATAATAATATATATATATATATTAATATAATAATAATATTAATTAAGTTTGACGATGTTTTTTTAAAGTTTGGAAGACCCAAGAAGCTAATGTACAAGTCTTCCTGGGGAAGACCTTAAGCAGACAATATAAGGTCTGCGGGCTTCTGAAAAACAAACATATGCGCAAGCCTTTTTCTGCGCATGGTCTGCGCCGCGAAGACAAAATACCTCAGGAAGACCTTTTGTCAAAAAACAAACAGCACCCTAGACTACAAGCAAAAAAAAAGATTTTTTTAATTGGGTTTTCTAACATGTGCCTAAGGCACATGATAAAGACATTATACAGTATTAATACAATAATAAATAAATTTGAGACGGAAGAAGTATTTCATAATAAAATAGAAAATTTGGGCATTATTTATGTTTATTGCTTCATTTTTAGAATCATTGAGTTTACATAAATATCTTTATTATGTGTCCTAAAGCGTATGATAGAAAAATCTTTTTTCAATATAAAGAACGTTTATTTTTAATGTGTTACTCATACAGTAATAACACAATTATAAATAAAACATTTAATTTTAATTATTGATTAGCAAATAATACAAGGTAAGAGCGGATAAGCTACAGAAACATGCATCTCCCAACTTGAAAATATACGTGTTACGATGGTATCGAGTGTAGATCGTTGACCAAATACGTGTATAATTGAGTTTTATAATTTACGTTTCAAATAAATATTTTATTATAGTACTTGTGTAAATTTATTACTTCGTATTTGTTGTTTATGCACCTTTTATTTTTTAGTTTAAATGTAACAAAGAATTAGTATGTTGGCATGATAAATATTTTGTATTATAAATTTATAAGAGATTTGCTAACTATTGTCTTTAGGGTAATGGTTAAAGATAGTTAGGTTGGTTAATGTACAATTAAGAAAACATAACTATTAAAGGTGGTTATTAAAATTCAAGAGGTGATTTTTTTATAGTTATTATATAACATTTTTAAGCACTAATTTTTTTCTTAAACAATGTTTTAAAGGCTATCATTAGTATTTGTCATATTATAATTATTGCTATTATTGGAGTTTTTAAATAATTATTAGGGGTGAGCATAAAAACCGAAAAACCGAACCGAACCCGAAAAACCCGAAAAAACCGAACCGAAAAAACCGAACCATTTGAAAAACCGACATCAACGGTTTTGATTTTTGGAAAACCCGAATGTTTGGGGCGGTTTTCGGGGGCATATGAAAAACCAAACCGAAAAATCCGCCCCGCCCCGCCTTTATATATATTTCAAGTTTTATAAAAATATTCTTATATTTTTAAAAGATTTGATATAAATTTGTTTGCAAAAGGAAAGCAACCATGCAATGAAACTTCTATGGATGAAGATATTGACTAAGATTGTTGCGAAAGATGGTTGGATGTTATTCTATTATTAATTTTTTTTCAAATTATGTTAGTTGAATTTATTAGTACATTCTATTAAACTTACTAGTTGTTTTTTTATATATAATGAAATGAGTTAAGGTTTGGAAGTTTGAACCATAATATTAGTTTTTAAGGTAACAAATTGGTAAATTTAAAGGAAACTAAAAACCAAAAAAAACCGAAACCGAACCGAAAAACCCGAAACCGAACCGAAAAACCTGAAAAACCGAAACCGAAAAACCCGAAACCGAACGGGGTGTAATTCTCAAAACCCGAACTTTCGGGGCGGGGTTTGGTTTTAGTTAAAAACCGCCCCACACCGCCCCATGCTCACCCCTAATAATTATACCGATTACAATTTTTTAGAATGCAAATATTTAATTTTAGAAGGAACGCAAGAAATTAAGTCGACCCATTGCACAATAAGATTCATTTAGAATTGTAATCTAATCAAGACTCACATATCTCTCACATATCGCCGGGTAAAGTTAAGAGTTAATTGGGCTGAATGACTTATTTTACCATTTAATTGTTAGTTTTGTTGCTCTCTTGTACGTTCTTTTCTAGCTTTATGCTAGTTTGTTAATATGAAATCCGTTTTAAAAAGAAAGACACATATCTATTTTGTGATCATTACACGTGTATCGGAAGAGTGCATTACTAGCTACAAATATTAATTTGCCAAAAAAACTTAAAAATAACGTTTTTGTTTTCCTAGCAACCTAAATAAGAAAGTTTTATATCTTTTTATCACTATATATGAGAACATATATGTGACGTTAAAGGTAACATCATCATTCATTTATATATTACATATTTAGTACACGTGTCAACGATACATGCAGCATAAGTTATCAAGTTTCGTTTAGAACATCTCCAACGCTCCTGTGAAATGAAATACAGCTGGAAGCAAAAGGAAGATCAGATGAAATGAGTGTAGTTGTATTATGTGAGTGCCACGTAGATATATGCATCATATATAGGCGATGAGAGGTGGGGCCCTTGAATTTGCGGATGCTCTCAAAACGACTATTATTAGTAAATGATGCAAAAGTAGACAAATTAGTCGGTGCTAATCGGTGGGGACGGTTGGGGTGGTCGAGTGTGTTGAGCTTGTGTTATTATGTTGATTTAACAATGAGAAATGGTATTAGTTTCTACCATTTATAACTACTCATGTGTTTATCCATTTGATTATGACATGTGTCAAAATCAAGAGATAATATAAGGAAGAGAATTAATAGATTACATATGTCAAATTTAGAAGTAAATAAGAATACATGGAAAAAGAAAATATAGGAAATAATATCATTTCTTTTTTACCATTAGCTTTCAATCTTAGAGGATAAGATATTGAGTTATGTTAAATGTGTGATGATGTTGTTTTACTTTTTAATATGATTTAAATAATGTTTTTAGAATTCCTAAAAAATACCGAATACCAATTATAGTTTATCAAAGAAAACTAACAATTTGAACATAGATACCGGTACCCATTTAGTGTCGCCAAAGAAAACTAACAAAAACATCCGCAACAACTAATAATATGAATTCAAACAAAATGGGAAACCATCTACACCAATATAAGATTCTTCAAAAAAGACCAATGTGAAGAAATGGGCCGGCCGTAAGCAGGACACAGAAACAGAATCATTTTGCAAAATTTCATTTGGCACAAACACACACTAAAGAACCGCAGCTGTAAAAAAATTTCAAATAAAACTATCTGTTTAATTTTTTGGTGAAAGTTGATGTAAATATCATGGGTAGAGTTGCGTTCAAGGAGGTCCATGATTTTTACAAAGCCCCGAGAAACAAATCTCAACCATTAATCAAGATAATCTAATGATCAACATTAATCACATACTCTATACATGGAGGGGTATTTTGGTCATTTGGCACTGAATTTTTTATTTTTTTTTATCTTTTATTTTTTATTTTTTAATTTTTTTAATTTTTTAATTTTTAATTGAGGGGTATTTTGGTCATTTTGAAAAAAATATTTTTTTATTTTTATTTTTTATTTTTTAATTTTTATTTTAAAATTTTTATTTTTTTTTAAAAAAAATTATTTTTATTTATTATTTTTTTTTAAAAATTATTAATTTTTCATTAATAACACATAATGTGATAGCATAGTGAATCATATGTGATTGCATTCTGAATCACATGTGATTTAACTAAAACATCAAATGTGATTAAATATATAATCATATTTGATTTTACACTAAAATCACATGTGATTTTACACTAAAATCACATGTGATTACACTAAAATTACATGTGATTAAGTTATACACATAATTATCAAATAAATATTATTTTTAATAAAAAATATTAATAAAAAAATAAAAAATATATATAAAAATTGAAAAAAAATTTAAGTGCTAAATGACCAAAATACCCCTTCATAATAAAAAGTAAAAAAAAATAAAATTAAAAATTTTAAAATAAAAAATAAAATAAATATTTTTTTTTATTTATTAAAAAATGACCAAAATACTCCTCAATATATAAAATATGTGATTAATCTTGACCATTAGATCCTATTGATCAATAGTTGAGATTTGTTCTTTGGGACTTCACAAAGATGATGGAACTCCTTGAACGTTTTAATCCGTAATCCTTATAATTTACTCTTTATATTAAATAATAACATATTTTTATTTATAAGGTGTTAATCATTTTACTTTTTCCCCCCTACCCCACAAGTTACTAAAATTTTATTGGTAGTATGTTTTAATATATTTTCTTTGAGTTTCTTGGTAAAGATGATTACTTTGCCAAAACTCTTTTTTCTTGAGTACCTTTTTATTGTTTAAAAAACGTAAATCATTTTATTTCACAACTTTAAGAGTAGATTAAGATTTATCGAAAAAGAAATATTATTACACGTCTTTCCACTTCCCGTTAGTCGTAAACTCTTAATTTCTTCTCTCGTTGTCACAACATTTATGCATTGTGTGTGCAACTTTATTGCTTGTCTTGACTCTTGACTCTCAATCAGTCAACATAGTCGGTTTCCTCTTGCACAACTTCAGGACCGGCTAACTTTTTCTCCTACTTTATTCAGTTATTCCATCTAAGGTTTTTTTGTTTTGTGTGAATCTAAACCTTGTGAAATTCATGAACATAAACTTTAATGTGGTTTGACCCAACACTCAACACTAAATCTAACCTTATCTTCTCACTTTTTTTAATCAACAAAAGAGGGAACTAAAAAAAAAAGAACTTCAGTAACACCATCAGAGAATTCCCTCTACATGCAATCAACAACAATCTGTGTGTTCTTTGCGGTAACGGCATCTTCTCACTTAAGATATTAATTTTTGCTAATGACTAGCTTGTATATTATGTATGATAAGTGGTACATGTAGTAATAAAATCAATTTTAAGCTTTGATCGTTGGGTTTTTCACCAGTATGGGGTTTTGGTCATGTGTTTGGTCTAAAGAGAGAAAATTAATGTCATGCTAGTTTAATTACCATTACTAATAGTATTAGTTTTTTTTTTTTTTAAACTATAAATTAATAAATTAGTAGTTATATTTTAACATGTGGCTGGCAGTAGCTCGCACGTTGTTTTTTTTACTCTATTTACATATTGATGGCCATTTAAAATAATGGTGTATGGACCCCTACTTTTCAGGGAAAAAGCAGTTGTGCACTTTATTAAACTTTGACACACGTGGCAGTTCTTTTCCATTTAGTTTTCATTTGTATGATTATTGAGTTGGGCCCCAACATTCATAGTCTTGACCCAATGTTGTAATGGATATGGGCCAGAGAAGAATGCGTGATTAAATTTGGATTAGGAAATGATTAATGTAAATGTAGGGATTGAGAATGGCGTGGGCTATCACAAACCCAAGTGATTTGTATTTAAATTTCAAATTCATATTCATAACTTCAATGTTGTGATGGATGTGGATCGAACCGAAAACTGAATATGAGAAAAAAAAAAGCTGGATCTAATTTTTGAGCAAAAATTGGTCGTGTAATCAAAAATAAATTCAAGATAATTTGTTAAACAGTGGGTTGGCTGATTAGATAAAAATTAAGGAAATATAAGCAAAAAAAGTCTTAAATAGGAGCAGCGACAGGACCAAAAAGCCAATAATGAATTGATATCAGTTCAATATATGAATGTTTCAACTATCTAGTAATCTATAAAAGAAACATAAAACAACAAAAAAGTCAACAAAAAAAGAAAAGAAAAGAAAAGTCATTGTACAAACATAACTAGGGTTCATCACCATCAGATATTGGCAGTGAAATGGGAATTTGTGTAACTCTTCTTGTATCATAATTGGTGACTGATCCATCATTCACTTGTCTTCTTTCTTCAGATGCAAAATATTAAAATAAACAAATGATTAATGGCCTTAATTATCATTACCACCACCATTTCTTCTTCATCCAAAATCAGACACAAATTAAACTCATTCAGTTTCTTGTCCAGTTGTATATCTTGTTTCCTCTGACCTGTGTCGAAACAATTTCGCTATTTTTCGCCTTTCACAATCCTGTAAAAAAAACATAAAATTATTACAATTATCGTTCATAAATTTTTTTATATAATAATCATAGCTAACCTTAAACATGCTAAAGTAAAAAGGCGTTGAGGGATTCATCCTTCTTAATTTCTGATATGTATATGCAAAGCTTAACTGATCACGAGGTGTAAATCTTTCAACCTCGTTAAACCAAAGGCACGAAAACAAATTTGACATTGGTGTATGTGCCCTAACAATAAAAGAACCTTCCGGAACATCTGAAAAATATGTTAAATATTAATTATTAATGATAAAAGAAAAAGAAAAAAAGGAATACATACTGCTTGGGAGGAGTTTTTGAGAATCTGACGGATTGAATTTAGTCAACCCATCAGCTTGATAAAAGGCGAATTGTTGGTCAATTATTGTATGATTGTATTTGTTGAGTTTTTTATTTTGAGCAACTTCTTCCCAAACACAATGGCGATCATAGTGATTTGAAATTGCATATTCGTGACCTTTTCGCCATAAGAAATATTCCAAAACGAGTAACGGGTCTAGTTGGAGACGTAGCTTGCTATCCAACCAAATAGAGTATCTGTAAACAAAAATTTTAAAATAAAATGGAAAATGTGAGATTAACTTAAAAACTAATATACAAAAAATATAAAACAAAATAAAATAATACCTTGCATTTTGAAAAAGGCGGTGTGCCAAAAGTTTTGGTATTTTTCCAACTCTTCGCATATCGGTGTATGGAAGATTTTTTACCACCACAATTTTCCAGATACCAATATAACCCAATCTATCTGGCATATGTCCTTCTGAAGATAAAGTTTGTACAGTTATATCATCCACAAACATCACAAAACACACGTTTTTCCTTGAAAAACGAGAAACCTGGTGACAAAAAAAATATAAAAAACTATATATATAAAAAAGAAAAACACAAAACTATTTAGTCAATATAAAGGAAATGTAAGTAATACCGTTTTCCCCATGGGTGATCTGAGACGATCAGAATTTCCAAAAATGCATGAAATAACAGCAATATGGCAGCTACTTATATAAGCTTCATCTTCATCAGCTAAATCAAATCCAGTGCTAGGGTTTCCTTTGGGACTTTTTACAAATCCACAATTTAGGGTTTGATCATGTGCAAGAAATGATTGTTCCCTTTGATTTAAATCTTGATGGCCAGCAAATAACGGTTTCCTTATTTCTAAATTGTTAATGTTTTCTTCTTGTTCGGTGTATTGCAATGAAAATCTTGCAAATTTCTTGTTTTCTGGTGGTTCTACAAGCTTTACTGTTGAATTGAGAACTTTCATCTCACAAGCACCTGATAAAAAGACCAAAATTAAATATAATATATAAAATGTTATATAAAAAGTTAAGGGACTAAACTCTGATGTACTAAACCATTGTTAAAAGATAAAAGTTTAGGGGTTAAAATATTTTCTGTGAGTATTAACTTGTGATTAACCTATGATATCAAGTAACAAGTTTACCAAAGTTAAGGGACTAAATCACGAGGGGAAAAAAAGTCAAGGGCTATATCGCCAAATTGGTAAAAGTTTGAGGATTTAAACATAATTAATGAATTTACACAAGATCAAATATTAAACCTGAATATTTTCGGCGTTTTAGCCTTTTCTTTGGAGCAGATTTCCTCTCAGAAAAAGCTCTTCTTGAATTTTGCACATCAATCACATTAACATCTGTGACATTATTCTTAATTTTCTCATCATCAACAGTCGAACCATTTGTATCTTCCTCAATCGCCACATCAGCATCATCCTTACTTAAAGATTTTTCACCATTTACACTTTCAGATACTTTAACATCAGATTTATGATCATTTCCAATACCAGTATTATAATCTTCAAGTTGAATATCATGCATATCAATCTCATCATTATACTCATCATCTAAATCATCTTCTTCATAATGTTTAGATTCCTTTTTAAATTCTGAAACACCTTTTAAAGATGATTCATATTCTTTTTCATACATTTTTAACTCGTTACGTCCTGCTTCATTATATAAACCAGTTACCTTGTGATTTGATCTCCTTTTATTTTCTTCTTTTTGTTTTTCGTGTAATTTCGAATGTACACTATTGTTATTAACTGTAGATTCATCCTGACCATTGATTTCATTATGACCCACTAAATCTTCACCATAATCTTCATCTCTTCTTCTATCATCTCGATCCCAATACCTAGAATCACGACCATGGCCTACACCATGACCAAATTTGAGGATTTTTGATCTTTCTGTTCGTGTTACATTTGCTAGGAAGTCTAAATCAGTCCCAAAATCATCAGTTTCCACGGTTGAATCATCATTATCTGCACAAATACACAAAAGAAAAGAAAAAAAAAAGGTCATTTTTATAAACTAAATGATCACTGTCAAACTCATTAATCTGTTTTAAGTACCATAAACTTGATAAAACTTCAACTTTATACTATTTCATTTATTTTCTACAGCATTTTTCCTATAATAATAGAACAAAATTTGTGAGAACCAACTAAATTCCAGTCAAATCAACATATTCTGATTACAAATATTTGTAATTTTCTACAATTACAATTGTTATATCAACATTCCTACCTAATGACACAAATCTAGATTAATTAGGTTATAAATTTAATCAATTTCGATCTAAATTAATCAATTTCGACTTGAATCCAAATAAGCCCTAGGGAAAAGTTGAGACACAGGAACAGGGAGATACCTTTATCGTCTTTAGAAAAAAAGAAGAAAGCAGAAGCAGATATAACAAAAATAAGTGTTAGAACAACGAGCACGAAAGTACGGACGGAAATCCTTCGATTTCTGAATCGGCGATGATAAGTATTTCGCGATTGCTTGTAGTGTGGAGCGGGGGCGGCGCCGGCGGCGAAACGAATCCCGACTGAAACTTGATCGGTGCGAAGTTTGTCGAAGAAGGTGGCTCCTGATTGCCTGTGCTGAGCCATTCCTGCATTGTTCGTTGGTCCCCCACGAACAGAATTTGAAATTGTGTGAATTTGGGGGTAGATCAAGAGAGATTTGGAGATGATTGTTTTGGTCTGGATAGTGATTCTTGAATCCGTTTGGAAGTGATTTGATTATTGTGTTTTGGGGAAGGCATGCTGTAGTTGTTGAAATCGATTAATATGATCTACTTACTATTTTGACTAAAAATACTATCTTGATTAACATTACTAGTCAAACTCTTCCGTTTTTTCTATAGAAAGTGATTTCTATACTATACATATTATTTCACACTATAATTATTAGTTTAAACTAGCAGGTATCCGCGTTATGCTGCGACAGATATCATGTAACTATATTTTGCGCTGAAAAAAGTTATTTGGTTGCAACATACTCCCTCCGTCCCACAAAAAACTTCCCATTTGATATTGGCACAAGTTTTAAGATGATAGTTAGTGGTGGGGTCATTGGTAAATTATTAAAATATAAGATTGGTTTTGAGAGAAAAATATAGGTTGTGGATAGTTAGTGGTGGGATCTTTAGTAATAATAGTATTTTATTGAAATGAGAAGTTTTTTGTGAGACAAAAATTTAGAATGAAATAGGAAGTTTTTTATGGGACGGAGGGGTATCATTTTTGATACTTTACTTTGAAAGCAAACATATCATCCTTAATGCAGTAATTATCTTCGACTTTGGAAGCCATTTAAGTGACCCAAACTTTACCAATTTGGCATATAATCAATTCATACATTACGAGTTGGTTTGTCTGTGTGAAGCTTATTTTGTAGCTCTTGCATCTGTTAATTTTCAGAATATTCTTGCATGCAATGAAAATTAAGAATATTATCAATGAGATACCATTCCATATGTCGCCATACTTTGACTATGGTTTTTCGCAAATCACACAAACTAATTGCGAATGCTGTCATTAAAATTTACCATTATCACAAGAAAATAGCATAAACATTAAAGCACTCAAAAATAAAAAAAAAATTCTATCTTGAAAAAAGAAAATAGTAGTAGTAACTTGTGTAAAATACTTTATTAGAAATGGTTCACAAATCATTGTCATGAAAGGAAACTAAATACAACATCCTGCCTTGGAATTAAAAAATGTGTCTTAAACACACTCTTTACTTTCATTATGTATCACATGAAAGAACTATACGTATGAAGTGGAAAATAGTATAACATGGTATTGTAAGATTGATAATTTATAAGAAAACCTTTGCATATGAATTGTAGAGATCTCAAACTGTGCATCAACTACGGAGAAGGATATCTTTACTTTTTGGCGAGATGAGGCTTTATTGACTCCACAACTATCTGTTCATGAAATCAACATTGTGAATTATCACATAATACAACTTCCTACCCAAAAAACATACCAACATTTGACTTTTTAGCTTAATAAAAGTTTACTCTTAATACATTAAAACCTACTAATTGTTGTATTCAAACATTTATAATTAGTTACCCAGAGCTTTATTCAAATTTCAAGGATTAATGTAGCCATCTGGTAGTGGAATCTCTCAACATACACATAATACTCATATTTAATTAACATATACACTTTCTTTTTACTAACAATCACGATGAGATCTTTACAAGTGGAGACGGTACCAAGCAACTGCAGTTAATATACCTACAAATATCAAGAAGTTTCATAAGATTCCATATATTCCTTTCATTTCTCTTACTCCTTCAACCGACTTCACATTTTTCCAATCAAAACCCTAACTGCATCAACACAACACAAACATCAATCAGCAACAGAACAATGAATAATTAGAATTTGACTTCAAAACATCAGTTAATGAGTTTGTGTGTCCTCTCTTTCTTGTTTCAAGCTACAAATACCTTATGGAATCACCTTTAAATCATAATCACCTATTTAAAGCCAATTTAATGATTATAAATATTTGCCATTGTTGCTGTCAAGGATCAAATTAGGATTTCTCAAATTCATTAATTTATTTTGTTGTCTAGCTACAACAGTAAAGTTGTAAAATCCCACCTCAATTGGAAGATAGATTTATAAAACTCTAAGCATCTTTAGTATTACCCCAATTTAATTAGGTCAAACAAAATCCTCAAATACACAAATTCAAGACTTATATGAACTACAAATCTAACTGAGCAAGCTTATCTTTAAGATATCTCCTGGCGTCTTGAATAAGCATTTTGGGTTTAAGCTTTAGTCAAAAGTAAAAATGATTTGTATTAGATATTAAATAACCCTTCGATCATTTTTGTATACTGAAAGATGTTAATTGAAAATAACATTATGTATATTAAAACAGCAGCACTGTAACACAACATGATGTATATTTGACAGCCAATAAATCCAAGTAATTTAAAACACAAATACCTAATCAGCACTCAAATAAAGTGGAAACGTCCAACAACAAACTGAGTGTCTATTAAGTGCTTCCAAAATGAGATGCAATTGTAGACATTTCATCCTGAATCAAAGAAATCCGCCCCTGTAGATATATCCAAACGGTATAAATCAAATTTTTTAATCAATGAGTAAATTTAACTTAATAGAAAAGTTTATTGAGTTTGAAGAAAAAATTCATTCATTTCCTACTTATTCTAACCCTAAGTCTGAGAAATCCGCCCCTGTAAGTTCTAACCCTAAGTCTGAGAAAGCAATCGGAATTAGATCGGTTGGCCATCTAAACGAAATCAACCGATATATAGAATGATTAAAATGCATCGTCATATATGAAACGGTAGCCAAATATGAATACTTACCTCAAATTCGTTACTTTTGAATTAGAATCAGGAGAACTTTGTTTTAAATTCGTTATCATATGGAGTTGTTATTTATAGGGTGAAGATTTGTGCAAGCTTTTAAGGTATCGAGGAGGCGTTTTGCATAAGGATACTCATGGTTGAAGCAACCGAGGAGGCTAAAGGGAGAATCGAGGAGGTCTGGGAGAGGGATGAAGGAATTGAAAGGTCGGCGATGAAGGAATGGGTGGAATCGAGCAAGTTTCTCGTTCATTGGTAACTGTGGTTTAACAGCTGCATCGATCCTTTTGGCATGACCCTAGCCCAGATGGGCCACTTAAGTGGTTGTGCGTGGCCGAAGGCCACACTGTTTCAACTTTATTAAACATTAGTTTATAGAATTTGGACAGATGAAAGTGTAACTCCGTTGGTTTGAGCGTAGGCCATTTACCAGGAGGTCGCTGGTTCGAAACACGTTTCCTCCTTTAAATCTTTTTAACTACAAGTATTACCTTCCATAATTAGCTAGTGTGTTGGCTGAATTTTCAGCCTTGCTAATTATGACAAGGGTAAAGGCTTTATAATATAGTAGAGATAGAGATATATTGTACAAATTCTCTATATTATACATTAACCATTCAAAGTGAACTGTTCATAAAGTTTCTGATTATAAATTTAAAGTATATATTATGTGCTTGAAAACATGTATCAAAAGGGATTTGGACGAGTTGGTTTCACGGCTTGCTTGAAAGGTGTAACCAACTTGCAGACCAGTTTTCGATCCATGACTCAACAACTTTTTTTTATTTCTTTTATTTTTAAGTTTTTAAATTGACAATTAAGTCCCTATTGTTATACTCCCTACTCAACTTTAGTAGTTTGTATTTTTAAGCCCCAAATTATTATAAGTTATATTTTTAGCCTTATCTAATACATTTTATCTATCTTTTTCTTGACATAAAACTATGTATTTATTAGTTTATTCAATTTGATTAATATAACATATAAAGCCTTACAAAATTTATAAATTTAAATGATATGAAAAATGAATATTATTCGAACTAAACAATAACAAAAAATAAAAAATTATCAACCTAAAATATCACAATTACTAATTTTGTTATAATAGCATATCATTAATAATCACATAAGTTTATATGATCATATATTTTGGGTTTTCATGGAACTTTACAAAAGTTCTTCATAAGAGTAAAAGTAAAAGATCCAATAATGTTATATAATTTTGTTAATTTGATTCAGATTACTAAAATATTTTTAAATATTATCTAAAACATTAAAAGACTTATAATGTTATATTGATAACCTGATATTTAGAGATCCTGACAAAAAATAGTATATTAAACATATATAGAATACAAATGATTTTATATTTTAAATTAACATAAGAAAATCAAATTAGAGTAAAATTAATTCCGCCGCAACGCGCGGAAGGAACTATCCTCGTTGTTATAACAATTGTATACCTTGAGGTGTGAAGTTATTTACCTTTTATATCTTTATTAAAAAAAATCTTATTATAAAGGCTCTCGTTTTAATCGTAATATGCTATTAGGGAAATGTTCAAAGAAGTCTATGTTTCTTATAAAGTCCTGAGGAATAAATCTTAGCTTTTAGATCAATCAACCCTCAAATCACCACCACCACCAGAATCAAACACCTCTTTGAACGCAACTCTATACGACTAATATCACTAATTGTATGCTTGTTAAACTATTCTCGTCATCGTGCTAACATAATATAAATAATTGTATACTTGTTTTTTTTAGCCCAAATCCAGAAGCATGACAACTAGCCCATGAACATTGTGGAGGGCCAAAACATGCCAACCGGTCCATAGTCTTGATTAGATGCCAAAACCTACAATGACTTCCAAATTAAGAATAATTAATGTCATCACGTAATATTCATAGTTTATAAGTAAGTATATATCATGTGATAATAAATATTTTAATAAAATAACATTTAAATTAGTTGTGGTGAACAATAGAGGGACCGTTAATTCGGTTGATTACCCTTAATATCAATTCACCAATATTCATGCATTGCATGAGATGAAACCTTCTTCCCCATTTTCCTCATTCCATCATTTCAATTTCTTATTTCCATCACAAAAACACAAATCAATCAAGATCCCGTGATTCAACGATGAAGAAACCTTCAATTCAATCCTTGAAACTTAATACAGTCCTCCCGCATCCAACTCCAAGACTAAGAGACCTTTTCACCATGGGGAAGAAATTAGGGCAAGGTCAATTTGGTACAACCTACCTTTGTACAGAAAAGTCAACGGGCATCGATTATGCATGCAAATCCATAGCTAAAAGAAAGCTTTTATGTAAAGAGGATTATGATGATGTATGGACAGAGATTCAAATAATGCATCATTTATCCGAGTACCCGTGTGTTGTGCGAATAAAAGGCACGTATGAGGATACTGTTTTTGTTCATTTGGTTATGGAAATGTGCGAGGGTGGCGAGTTATTTGATAGGATTGTACAAAAGGGACATTATAGCGAGAAAGAAGCCGCTAAATTGATGAAAACGATTGTTAATGTTGTGCAAGTTTGTCATTCGCTCGGGGTTATGCATAGAGATCTCAAACCGGAAAACTTTTTGTTTCATACTCATGATGAGGATTCACAACTTAAAGCTATAGATTTTGGATTGTCGATTTTTTACAAACCAGGTTTTTGTTAATTTGTTCTTTATTTTGTGTTTCGATTTCTTACATGATGAAATTAAGTTATGTAATTAGAAAAAAAATTGGTTATGGAAATTAGTTTTTTCGTCAACTATTCATGAAAATGTTGCATGAATGGTACTTGAATTCAAAAATCTCAAATTTGTCTCCAGGACAATGTCATGCAATTATCTCAAATTTGCTATTTTATAACATAAAAATAACGAAAACGGACCACTTTTATAAAGTTTAATGACTAAATTGACAGACAATTTGTACAATGACCAATTTTGAACACTGAGATAAGTATGTGGCTAATGCAAACTCTAGCACATTTACAACTTACAAACAATAACTTAAGTTGTTTTTGTTCTTTTTACAGGACAATATCTAACAGATGTGGTTGGAAGCCCGTATTATGTTGCACCCGAAGTTCTGCATAAACGTTACGGGCCTGAAAGTGATGTATGGAGCGCGGGTGTTATCCTATACATCTTACTATCCGGTGTTCCACCGTTTTGGGCAGGTAAATATCATGTACAAAACACCATAAAATTATTGTGTTACATCTACAATAACACACATTATTCACTTTGCTTTTCAGAACCGGATACTGGTATTTTTAAGCAGATTTTGAGGGGACAACTTGATTTTAGTTTTGACCCATGGCCGCAAATATCAGAAAGTGCAAAAGATTTGATAAAAAAGATGCTTGATAGGAGACCGCAACAAAGAATAACCGCCCATGAAGTCCTATGTGAGTTATAGTTGCATACTAAATTTTGTGTGCTTATCATTCATTAGTCTCATGGAGGGCGATTTCGTAATTTTACCAGGTCATCCATGGATTGGAGACGATAAGGTTGCTCCAGACAAGCCGCTAGACTCTGCAGTTATATCGCGCCTGAAACACTTCTCAGCTATGAACAAACTTAAGAAAATGGCTTTACGTGTAAATTATCTTCATGGTTTCATCTCTTAAATTCTGCTTTATATATTCTATTTATTTATTTAAACAAGACAAATTACCCAATCAAATATGTTACAGGTTATTGCAGAAAGACTATCAGAAGAGGAAATCGGTGGGTTAAAACAGTTATTTAAAAATATTGACACCGATAACAGTGGCACGATAACATTTGAAGAACTCAAACAAGGGTTAAAGAGAGTTGGCTCCAATTTAATGGAATCTGAGATCAAGGAGCTTATGGATGCTGTAAGTTCGGTTTTAACACTAACATATTTATTAATCGCAAAGCAAATTACACAATATATCTGAAACCTTTTGCACCAACGGTCCTTTAGGATAACAGTCTGTTAACTCCCCATGTGCAATGCACATGAGGGTAAAATTGTCTTTCAAAAAGCTTACATGAAGATTAAAGAACAGAATCTTAATTTCTCGAATGAAATTAACAGGCTGATACTGACTGCAACGGTACAATAGAATACGGTGAATTCCTTGCAGCAACTTTGCACATGAACAAGATCAAACAAGAAGAAAATTTGCTTACAGCATTTAGTTTCTTTGATAAAGATGGAAGCGGGTACATAACAATTGATGAACTTCAGCAAGCTTGTAATAATTTTGGTTTACGCGATGCTCAATTGGATGAAATGATTAAAGAAGTCGATCAAGATAACGTTAGTTTTCATTTCATGATTACGTTTATTTATTTATCTTTTAATTTATGTCTGTGTAATTTTGTGTTTTATAGGACGGACGTATAGATTATGCAGAATTTACAGCAATGATGAGAAAGGCTGATGATGAGGACACAAGTAGAGCGATGAAAGGGAGTTTAAATTTCGATTTGGCAGATGCTCTTAAGGTTGATAATGATCAACCGTCACAAGAGTAACTAAACAATTTTTATTTTTATTTTTGTAAATTTATCTGTTTACGATTTCTGTTCAACATAATCAACGTTTTTGGTCGAGACCATTAACAAACGTTTATTCTGTTAATTAGCATATGATCATCAAGAGTAAGTATTGTAACAAATACAGTTATCAAGAGTCATGTGTTATTAAACCAAACCTGATACAACTACTAAACAAACGGTATTGATTTTACACGTTGTGAGCCTGTGCATGTCCTGAATGTAGCTCAGCAGTCCTGCTTTTCACCACCTGAAGAACACCTGGTTGTTCTGTTAACATCACACAATTAAATCCTTTATTTTCATAATTTAATTTAAGTAAATCATACAAAAAATGTAAGTTCAGTGACCAGAATGACTCGATTAAATTTTTTTTTATTAGGTAACCAGTTTCCCTAATGACTTCATAAGGTAACAAGTTTGAAAATACAGCGATTTTGGGGTTTTTGAACCCTAGATTGTGTTTTTTGTTTTCTTATCTAACCTTTGGTTGTTTCTTTAAACAACTTTGATCTTGGTATTGGATTAAAAACTTGTTGGAATCAACATCAACAGGCCAGTGCACAACGGAAAAATGAATATTTGTAATTACTAAAATGAGAATATAAACATATATACTTGAATCCAATTACCCCTACACTATTATCAAACAGAGGACCAATGAAATTACAGCAATCATCAATACATACTTGAAATTTCTTCAACTTGATCAGGAGTGAGTTTAGCAGAAAATCCACTAGCGGCATGCTTGTAAGTGTACAATAAAGCCCCTTTTGCTGCCTCCTCACTACCAATTGATCAAAAATTACACAGATTTATAACAACCTCAAAATTCAAAATTCAGACTATAGGTGTTGTGATCGTCAACTGTTTGTCTACAATTAAAGCAATTTTAACCGTTTTCGAAGTTAAAAAACCTTATCTACAGAGATCATAGAGTTAAAGTTTTGTAATTAGTATAATGATACGAACCTTTTATGAAGATCACATGAGGTGCACGTGATTATGCTAACTGAATTACCGAAACCCAATTGTTAGTTACGATTAGTGAGGATTAGGTATCAAGCTTATAAATACGTAGTATTGTGGCAGATTAGTTAGTTTTTGGATTGTTAATCAAGTTTCTTTCTTGTTTTCTCTCTTTCGGTTGTAATTTCCCATTTAGGGTTTTGTAATCAATCATATCAATTGCAATTCATTCAGAGTTCTCTTCTAATCTGTAGAATTCTCTATGCTTGCTTCTTCGATTCTCATTTCTTAAGTGATTTCAGAATCGAATCGTATCATTTGGTATCAGAGCAACTTTCTTGGCCTCGGATTGAATTCGATTTTTGCTTAATTGGAGCTGGAATTCGAAGTTAGTAATGGCGGTTACTTCTGGCACAGCAGGAGTTGATGTTGCGATGGTTGAAACAGTAACAGAGAAGAATCAGTATGTGAATCAGGAATTAGCGGCATCAATGGTGGAATTGAAAAGATCTATGGCAGAATTGAAGGTTAGTATCGACAAAATGCTTCTATATCAGAAATTTAAGAATGGAGAAGTACATAAAGGATTTGGTTCAGTTTGTGAAGATCCAATGGAAGAATTTAAGAATCTGAAACAGAACAATACAGTGCAACATTATGAGGATCAATTTAAGACGATTCTCAATAAAGTGGAATTGAGTGAAGAACATGCAGTGAGCTTATTCATGGAAGGATTGAAACCAGAAAATAGTTGGACAATTCGTATGTTTAAACCTAAACTCCTAGCAGATGCGTATTGCTTGGCTAAAACTCAAGAGGCTACTAATTTAGCTGCAATAGCTAGGTACGGATCAATACTCAATATTCCTAAATACAATTCTTCAAATGATAATCGAGTTGTAAATACTTATAACTCCAGATCTAGTAATCAATTAGCACTACCTTCAACTCATGTACCATTAGTACTACCTCTTATACCCCCTATTGTTCATCACCCTGACCGCAACCTGAAATACAATACTGAAAATGTAGAAAAAAAAGCAAAAAACTTGTGTTTCTGCTGTGATCAGAAATACAATACTTGTAATAAGTGTAATGAAGAAAATATATCTCTTGGAGTACTAGCTAGTGAGGAACTTATTGTGTATGAAACTATAAATGAAAGTGTTATAGATGACACAAAAGGTGTACTAGCTGGTGAAGAAATTCTGAAAAACGAAACTATAGAGGAAAATGTTACAAAAGACACAGAATGTTTTCAAAGAACCTTACAAGATCATAACTATGTTAAAGATGAAATGCTTCTACCTCTAGGAAGTGGGGATATGGTGTTGGGAACACAATGGTTCACAATTCTGGGTAACCTCCAATGCATTTTTAAAGAGTCTACAATGATGGAATTTTTATACAATAAGGAAATTGTGGTCAAACCGCCTACATTGGAGTGGATGCAAGGAAAACACATGACTAATCAAGCAACAAAGTCTGAATTAGTTGCAAAGTGGGTATGTATCCATCTTGCAACTTATCTTTTGATGGCACGGTTAACTAATAACAAAAATAAACATGAATGTAAAACTGAAAATTTAGATCAAATGCTATTACAAGATGCAGACGTGTTCAGTTTACCACCAATAGGGATTCATGATCATAAAATTCCATGGATTGATGGGGTTCCAACAATCAAAATTCGGCCTTGTAGGCATCCTCCCGATCAGAAAGATACAATCAAGGTGGGACTTAGTCATAGTCCTTTTTCATCACACACTGCTAAGTTGAAGAAAAAGGATGGAATTTCGGGAATGTGTATAAATCATCAACCACTAGACAATTGTGTTAAGGACAAATTTCCTATTTTAGTGGTAGAAGAACTTATGGATGAATGGTGGAATGATTACTTAAGTGATAAAGTTGTTGTCTGTTGTAATGAGGATGGAAAATGTAAGCCTTTTAAGTCTTCATTAGCAAGTGTTCTTGATGATGTACAGTGGGCATCTAATGAGGATGACATATTGTGCTATTCTGAAGATTTGTTTCATCATGGTGATATGGTGTTTTCAATTCTTGGTGATAATGCTTCTTATGTTGTTCCATCGATTCAGAGTGAGAAATTGGGTAGTAGAACTGGTTTTAAGATTAGTGTTAATCCCGGTGACATATTGTTTGTTCAGAAAGTGTGGAAAAATTCTCCCTCACAGATGTCAAGGTTCTATTCTTCCATTTGGGAGGAGTTGGTCTCTTTAAACGAGAATGAGAATAAAATGGGAAGCTTACACATCAGACCATTTATATTTGTTCATGTGTCTCGTTCTGTTTCTTCAAATGAAGTTGTACATTGTGTGCTTTTATTCCCACAAGAAATGTATTGGCAGTACACTATGATTCCTCTTAAATGTGAATTTGGTAAAATGTTATCAACTATAGATATTCCATCAAAGGCTGCCAAAAAGGGGGTTGATTCATTTATGATATGTAGTGATGGAGAAAAAGAAATTAAGGTGCTTGCAACCACACATGATATATGGGTCCAAGGAAATGGTTATAAGATCACGAACTTGAAGTTATATGAATGTCACATTCACTCGAAGATCTTCTCATTTGAGCAAGTCTTGAAATGCCACAAACTATTGATAAACATGAACTTGAATCCAATACTAAGCATGAAGTTAATGGAAATACTACTATCAAGTTGCATGAAGACATAGTCAAATTTTTATATCCAACACCCCGATTCTTGAGGACAAGAATCATTTCAAGGGGAATGGTTTGATACGAACCTTTTATGAAGATCACATGAGGTGCACGTGATTATGCTAACTGAATTACCGAAACCCAATTGTTAGTTACGATTAGTGAGGATTAGGTATCAAGCTTATAAATACGTAGTATTGTGGCAGATTAGTTAGTTTTTGGATTGTTAATCAAGTTTCTTTCTTGTTTTCTCTCTTTCGGTTGTAATTTCCCATTTAGGGTTTTGTAATCAATCATATCAATTGCAATTCATTCAGAGTTCTCTTCTAATCTGTAGAATTCTCTATGCTTGCTTCTTCGATTCTCATTTCTTAAGTGATTTCAGAATCGAATCGTATCATATAATTACCTGCCGAAGACGGAAGTGAGGGTGCGAAGGTGATGTGCTTCGGGTTCTTGACCTTGAGGTTGTTCGGTGTAAATTATATGAACTTCTGCTGATGTTGCAGCTGATGGTTGTGGTGGTGATTCAGTTGATTTGAGAACAGATGAATCGGCGTCTGCCATTGCTAATGATGATGCGATTTGATCGCTTTTCAGGAGCGAATTGACGGAGAAATGGATGTCGTGGTTAATGACGATATTTTTCACTGGACTTTGCCTATGAACGAATTTATTTATTCTTTAATCATCGATTCCAACTAAATTGGTTGTTAATCAATTACTGAATTTATCAACTTTTTCTTTTGTAATTTTTTTGATAAAAAAACTTGATCATACGAGCATTATTTATTTACTTTTCGCTTGGTTTCACTTTTTGACTAAGTTGGTATTAACTTGGAACATGTAAGTTGTTAACAAATCGGCTACAATCATTTGGTAATGTGATAAGGCGTTTGAAATAATATTCGGAAGTCATATACTTTTCCTAGATAACTAGTATGAATTGATAAAAACAAAAACAAATAAATTAGCTAGCGGTCACGAAAAAATAGTGGGTGGCAATTAAGTAACTAATATGCGTATGTAAAGCTCATTAATTTCCTATGAAACCAGTTGTTAATATGTTTCTTAACCCATAATTGAATAAAGACAATAGTACATGATATTAGTAAAGCAATTAACACTAATGTGCTTGTCATATCACATATGACAACATGAGTTTAAGTGCTTCCTCCATTCTACAAAGAAGAAGAGATATGTTATCACTTTATGATTTCATATCTACAACTTTACAACATGAAAATTCAAAAAACATATTGTGTAGAAAAAGATTATACATTGTAAAGTTAGGGGTGCGCATTTTAACCAAAAATACGACCCCGAATCGGAACCGGTTGGACCCGGTTTCTAGTTCGGTTCTTGTTTTTTCGGTTTTTTCGGTTCTAGTCCGGTTTATCTCCAATTGTTTCGGTTCTAGAACCCAAATACGATAATTTCGCGTCTAACTCAAGTTGTAGTTTATGTTGATGATGTTATTTCAGTTCTAAACCCAAAATAATTGAATCGGACCGCAACCATTATTTATGTTCACGGTTCTTTTTTTATATTTTTCGGTTTCGCGTTTTTTGTTCCAATCCGGTTCGTTGTGGTTTCCAGAACCAAACACATCCCTAGTGTAAAATACATTATAAAATTGAAAAAACTATCAAAATATCTACATACAAACGTAGCTTCTCTTTAGCAACAGGGGAGAAGTTTCTCTTTATCCGTTTAAAATCGGTAACTACTAACTATCGAGGCATAATACTTATCTTCCCTTATATATGGAGCTACATATGATTTGATTTTGACATGTCATCACTATGTAGCTCTCTGATTAGTGGACAAATCTTCATTGTTCAAATCATTCCTCAGTATATTCCGGAAAATCAGGCGAGTATATCTTTGCGTCTTGGAGAGCTGCAGCCTGTAAAATTCATCCTTTGACTTCACTTGCTAAATCAATCGCTTTTGCTAGGGTTTGTTTGTCATTCGATTTCATCCATGGATTCTTCTTCGGGGTCAGAATTTAATTATTTATTCAAGTTGTTGATGATTAGGGATTCAGGTGGTTTGCACTGGAAGATTGCGAGATTGGCGAAATTAGGGCGTAGATTACGTACTAAACAATGAAGTTGGGGAAATTAGGGCGCATAAAACCCAAGATTTCTCTAGCAGCCGACGATTCTTAAACATCTTCAAGTAAGATTTCTTAATTCTTAAGCTTTGATTTTGAGATTTAGGTGTTGTTCATTTGCTGTAACTTATTCATAGCTTCAACACGCCCCAAATTGGTGGGTTCTGAAGTGATCGATGCAGTGAGGGTTCCAAAGTCCGGGTTTTGAAGTGATCGATACAGTGAGGGTTCCCCAGTTTTGTAAGAATTATTACATGCTGGTATCAATCGATTAGGTTAATTCAATTATAACTTAACATCTGCTTCAGATTTCATCCATGATATTTATGCTGTTCAACTTGTCGGTTTTGAAGATTTTAGAAATTACTTAATGCTACATGACATAGATGGTAAATTACTCTACTGATTTAGTCCCTTATTAATATAATCAGTGGCTTTATGCAATCATTTAGAAATTATGTTGAAGCTCAAAGAAACCTAGGTGTGTTTAGGAAGAGATTAAGTGTGTGATTGCATTTATAGCTAGCCAAATGTTTGTTCCTATTTACATTATAATTAGCCAAATGCTTATATGCAAAGCATACTAAGGTTAGTAGGTTACTACGATACATAATGACCCTCCAAACTATTGTTACAGTGTTAATTTTATTTGTATCAACGGAACTATTTCATATAGTAGTATTAATTAAAATTGGTCTGAATGGTTGAGTATTATAAGATTATCAACAATAAAATTGACTCTTATCCAAACAACTCCTCATATTGCAGATGGTTTGATGCCTGAAGACCTTGGATTACCAAGGAATCTGCAATTCCTTGATCCCGATAGTAATGTAGTTTACACCACCATATACCAGTGCCACAATTTCTCGGTAATATTCACTAAAAACTACCCTTCGTTCATATTTAGTACCTTTGTTTTATTTAGTTTAATCAAACATATGGCTAGAATGGTATTTTACATTTAACATGTTGTAACCTTATAATTCACACTTTTTGGTTGTCAACAGATATTACACTCTTGCACATGCTGTCAGTGAAAGGGTTATACGACAACCCTCAATGTTACGGAAAGGAACTTTGCGGGATTATCAGCTTGTATGTAGATTAATTAATTAATTAATTAATTATAAATTAAATCAAATTATTGTGTATTTTTATTTCCAGGTTGGATTGCAGTGGATGTTTTCTTTATACAACAATATATTGAACGGTATATTGGCTGATGAAATGGGTCTTGGGAAAACTATCCAGGTAACTTAAGCAACCAAATCTTTATTTTTTTATTTAATTATTTATTTCAAGCAATAAATATAATGATCTTATTTGCACAGGTTATGGCTTTAATTGCTTATCTAATGGAGTTCAAAAGCAATTACGGGCCACATCTTATAATAGTCCCAAATGCTGTTTTAGTCAACTGGAAAAGTGAACTACACACTTGGTTACCAAACGTGTCTTGCATATACTACGTTGGTAACAAAGATCAACGGTCAAGATTGTTTTCTCAAGAAGTCTGCCACATGAAATTCAACGCTCTTGTAACAACCCATGAATTCATCATGTTTGACAAGTCAAAGCTCTCGAGAGTTGACTGGAAATACATAGTCATTGATGAAGCACAAAGAATGAAGGACTGTGAGTCGGTTTTAGCCCGTGCTCTTGATAAATACCGTTGCCAAAGACGGCTGCTTCTAACTGGGACCCCTTTGCAGAATGATCTTAAGGAGCTTTGGTCGTTGTTGAATCTATTGCTTCCGGAAGTTTTTGATAATAAGAAAACGTTTAATGATTGGTTCTCACAACCGTTTTCTAAAGAAGTGTCGCATAATGCTGACGAGGATGATTGGTTGGAAACTGAGAAAGAAGTTATTATTATACATCGACTTCATCAGATTTTGGAGCCGTTTATGCTCAGAAGGCGTGTTGAAGATGTTGAAGGTTCACTTCCGCCAATGGTAATTTTTCTTTTTCTTTTTTTTTATTTTAATTTTTATTATTATAGAGGTGCCAATTTCAACCGTCCTAAATCATTTTACTCAAATTAGGTCTTTTATAAAAGGCCAAAATGCATTTTAGTACCCTGAATTTGGCTGACTAATATCAGTATATTGAGATGAACGTATATATTTTAGTCTCCCAAAAGTTATAAGAAAAGTAAATCATACAAGAAAATGCGATCAAATTAATGAGTCAGAATACTGAATAGACCATTTTGTCAAGTTCAAAGAAATTTAAAATAATCATGCTAATGCAACTACTTCTAATGGTCCTGATCTTATGTCATCACTTTATTCAGATGCACCTACAAACGGGTTGAACCAGAATCTGAACGGTTCAGTGAACCCGGTCAACCGAACCCCGTCATTAGCCAATGGTCCGAGCCTAAAAGATGCATTGGATAAAGATGTGCTCGTGAGACAGATGGGTGTGAACCCAACAAGCTAAAATCCTAATTTATATAGTGATTTGTTTGGTTGTTTAATTAATTTTTATAACACAAAATCTATATATCATGCACCCCGAAAAGGTATTTCGTAGAAGATAAATACGGATTGAATGAAGCTTGTGTTTGGGTTGTTCGTGTTGAGCTGGTGTCGTGTTCTGCAAGTAAAGATTTGCATGTTATTGTTACAACGTTGTGTATTATTAACATTCAAGATTCACCGTTTACTTTTAATGCAATTTATATCTTTTTTTCTTTATATAATGTAAATCACTACATTGACCTGATGCCCTCTTTACTTATAAATAGATTTCACTTAAAAAGTCACTGAAGGATTGTATATGATTTCAAATGTATCACAATCTATGAATTGAAGTTTCAAAAATTATTTCTCTATCATTTCAATTATGAATTATTATGTTATTTTAACAGTATCATTATTTTGTTATTTTCATATCTCTCTATACAAACATGCCCGCTCATTCGGGCGGGCTTTAAGAACAAGAATTTATCAAGATTTAAGAACAAGAACGGACTGAAGGTTATTTGTTGTGCGACAAAGATGACAACTACACTAATGAAACAACAAATGCTGTTTACAAAGAAGTCTTATTGCGTCTCTAAATTTTTTCTGTAACATTTATTTATGTATCAAAATTTGTACCAACTTATCATTACAATTATTGATTGTTATGCCATTAAACTGTATCAATATTTTTTATATTTTTCTAAATATATCTTGAAGCATGCCCGCCCAATCGGGCGGGCTTTGAAGCTAGTCTTTGTATATAAGGAATTTATATTTAATTTATCATAAATATTTGCCAACATAGTGGTTTAGTAAACAATTAGTGGCAAACTTGCTCTTATCATCTAATGATGTTGTTTATAAAAAAGCATGTGTTTGTAGGCTCTAAATAACCTTACATGGTGAAAAACTTAGGTATGTGCATTAGCAGATAATGTCCTTTAAGGTTGACCATTTTTTTTCATATTATAGCCATGATATACCTTTACTTTTGAAAATAAAAATTGTTGCTTTTGTTGATTATATTCTCTGATGTTTTTTCAATATGTCATTATTGCTAACCCACCTCCATTAAAGACTTTCCTTTATGCTCCATAACATAAATAGAAAAAAGATTATCAAGCATATGATATGATCAAATTCTTGACACCTGACATTTAGAAAGAGTTGTCGGCCAAATTTGAGAACGGTGCATATATAGTTATCGGTTGGATACAAAAAGCGGTTAAATTGTGTGTGCACCGTGCACCTATGATCAAACGGTAATCTCTCGAGACAAGTGACATACGAGGACTTACGAGTTTGTTGCACGATTTAACCGACGATGTATTGAGTTGTATAGTCTGATGTTTGATATTATTAAGATACTGTGTATGCTAGAAATCAAGGAAGTATTTAATAAATTATTTTGATAATGACAGCCCTTAGTCCTAAGGGTGCATAAAAAAATTATACATCCATCTATAATCGACTCCTGAATTTTAGTTATTACTCATTCGTACCATTTTTAATACATTTAGAGACAACACTTAGGTTGTCATTATCAAAACCCTTTAATAAATTAAGAAAGGTGATAATTTATACAAACATAATTTAATTTGTACATATATCACAAATATTTAACATAATTTAACTTGATGTGCATACATCACAAATATTTGCTCCATCCATAATAAAACCAGAGATAATTATCAAAATAGACTAAAAGTGTATATTTTTTTTCCCAAAAAACAACTTACTAATTTGGATATTTTCAGTTTACATCATGCGATTTAATGTTTTTTGTACGACCGTGCAATATCATGTGATAAGTAGATGTTTTTTTTGTGAGATCTAGATATTTTTTGTGCAAACATACAATTTTTTATGGGACATTCAAGTATATTTTATATTCAATCTTTTTAAAGCACATTATAATGGATAATTCTGTCGTTACTTTTTCATATGTGGCCTCCACCAATAGTAAAAGCAATCGACGATAAATTAAAGTCGGGTCCAATTTATTCTCATTTCTTCTAATCTTTTCTCAAAACTTTAATAAAAGATAGTCAATAATGACAATAAATTCGTTTGGACTGAATACGTGTTTTACTTATATATTTTGATACACATGTAGAACAATGTACATTTTTTATAATTTTTATGGTAAAAGAATGTTGTAAAGCTAAATTGGATCCATTGGACTTGTAATTCGACTTCATGACTAATCATTATTTTTGTTACTCTAGTTTCTTGCTGCTTTTTTTAAAATCAAATTGTTGTTAAAACACTATTAGATCAAAGTTTGATTTGACACCATTGATTCAAAGCATAGTTACATGCTCAACTAGAGGGAATCAATCAATGTCTTTTATATGGCAAACAATTATGTATGATCAAGATGAAGATGTTATAAATTTCTTTTAGTCCTGCGAGTTAATGAGGAAATTGAATAGAATGATTTGTCATCAAAAGATGTGAAAATGATGGCATGCATAATTACTTACATGAAGTTATAGGACCGACATCTTTGTCAAATTCAATTTCAAACGATTCAAAATTAGCAAGGGAACAAGACAGGCAATACATGAGATCTAATGATTGACAACCACTAGAAAGAGCATATGAAAACCAACACTACTAGGATCTAAGACTACCCGTAATGGGTGACCGTTCAAAGTTTGGTCACCCCTGCCACATCTGCGCCACATCAGCTTTCTCTCTCCTGATCAAACACATGACCAAACCGTGACCAAATTCACGTAATGGGTGACCGAATCGGCGACCAATTTTATTTTTTAAAATTGTAGATTCTTAATATATATATATATATATATATATATATATATATATATATATATATATATATATATATATATATATATTTTATTTTATATATAATATATAATTAAATTATTAATTTATTAATATATATATATATACATATATAATGTGTGTGTATTAAATGAAGAAGGCAAAACAGAGAGACGACCACCAACAAATTAACGGTCGTGCAGTCGACCAATAAGCTTTGGGACGTGTCGTGTGCGATGAGCCGTAACGGGTGGGACGCGTTGGGGTCAAGTGATGTGGCGGTCGCGACCGGGTTAGAGGTCGTGGGTTACGCCCAGTCTAACACTCAGAAAGAGGTTGTTACCGCGGAGGCTAACATGTCAAGCAATATGACAATTAGGAAAGATGAAATACGAACATAGATCGACAAAAGAAATAAAACAAAAATGAGAGGCAACAAGAAAGACATGTATTCATCTTGTAAAAAAGAAGAGATCGAAGAAAAGAAGGTACGATGGAATGGAATAAACCTTTAGACCACTATTAAAGAGCCGACAATAGAATGAGGGAATCAAAACTTGAGGGTAATCCTAGAAAAAGTAGTATAGAACAACATTATCTTATAATACAATAGCCATCCTTAAGATACTGTTCATTAGAGAATGAACGGTGTTTTAAACATAACAGGGAAGCAATGAACGGCGAACGTTTCGATGGTATTATGTGGTATGGCCGGGATGACACGTGCATCAACTTAACAACCAAAGTTATGTGTTGGCCATGTGACTAACTCCACCAGCGACTAGGATGAAGCCACGACAACTTCTTCTTCTTCATTTAGTGCTCAATTAAACTATAATTCACCATGTGGGCCCATCATTTGTCCTTGAGATATGCATGCAAAACGCACTATGATCGAATTCTTGCACTTGGGTTACCCAATTTAGTGAAATAATTCGGACACTTGGGTTACACAATTCATCAACATATAATTCTCAATTTAAAATAAGGTGATCAAATAACTAGAAATGACGAAAAATATAATTTACTAATTAAGTCTCAAAAATAAACCATCGATCCTTAACTTAAATTTAATTAAAAATAAGAGTTATATTTATTTACAAAAAATCTCGGAACGTTACAATATTGCACAATTTTGTTTCTATTATTATAATTCAGACAAAATATAAAATAAAAAAAATAGAGCCGCAGCAACGCGCGGGACTCTACTACGCTTGTTTATATACATATTCATGTATCTAACACTACCACAAACAAAACCAACTTCACATTTGACATTCTCTAAGTTTTTTCATATACTAGTAGTATTAGTGATCAAACCTAGCATTTGTCACCACTATCACAGTCGACACCTCAATTTTTTCTCTTTTGACCAATCACATGACAAAATGCCCCAATTAAGATGGACCAAAACTTTTAATTATAAAAAAAAAACACCCCAAGTGTTGGAAACTAGCAAAAGAGAGGAGGGGACGTCGTGCACAAGTTTGGTCAGGTGAGCGATCAAACGGGACCAAAATAGGGGGAATGTATCGAATTGGGATCGGCGTAGAAGATGGGGCGACCGATGAGCGGCGACATATAATGGCTGTTACGAACGGTCTTAATCTATCTTCTTTGAGGCTACCCCAATCTATCAATAACGTTTTAAATTATTGTACCTAACTTTTTACTGATAACACAACACATGTATAATAAAATAGTAGTCCGTAAGTAATAAAATATTGATTAAAGTGGATTCAACCCACCAACCAAATAAAGGATGGGAGTAAAAGAGAACATATAATTGGGGCAGTTGGTTCCAATGAGGCCAACTTCTGAGTAAAAGGAGAATGAACCATTGAACCAAACACTCTTTCACCCACACTTGCCACGTACCCTTCACCCTTAACGTGTCACCATCTTTTGACGTCGGAAACCACTGTCAACATCCAACATTATCTCCATAAATACTCCCTACTTCCATCTTCACTTCTCTCCATTCACTTCCTTAATTTCCACCATTAAATCATCATACAAAATGACCCAAGAACACCATCATCCCATTGATCCAGTACCCAAGTTTCAATCTTTTCCGATCCACCTACAGTTCGTTGATATTTGTTACAAAATTCACATCGAAAACAACAACAATGGTGGTATAATCAGCTCCATGTTTAAACGACCCAATGAAAAAGATAACGAATTACCCGTGATCCAAGAACGAACAATCTTGAACGGGATCACCGGAATGGTGCACCCCGGTGAGCTCATGGCCGTTTTAGGTCCGTCGGGAAGTGGCAAGTCAACCCTTCTCAACGCACTCGCCGGAAGACTTCCGTCACATTACTTCACCGGAACAGTACTAGCTAACGGCCGGAAACTTACGAAAACAATACTGAAGAAAACCGGGTTTGTCACACAAGATGACGTTCTTTACCCACACCTAACCGTTCGTGAAACGTTAATCTTCTGTGCGCTCCTTCGTCTTCCGAGGAGTTTATCCCGGCGGGAAAAGACGGCGGTGGCGGATTCTGTGATCTCCGAGCTGGGACTGTCTAAATGCGAGAACACGATAATAGGCAACACTTTCATTCGTGGGGTTTCCGGTGGGGAACGGAAGCGTGTGAGTATTGCACACGAGATGCTTGTGAACCCTAGTTTGTTGATACTTGATGAACCGACATCTGGGTTGGATTCCACGGCGGCTCACCGGCTGGTGACGACGTTGGGTGGATTGGCGCATCAGAAGGGGAAGGCGGTGGTGACGTCGGTGCATCAGCCGTCGAGTAGGGTCTTTCAGATGTTTGATACGGTTCTTGTGTTGTCAGAAGGAAGCTGCATTTATTTCGGAAAAGGGTCGGAAGCGATGAGATATTTTGAGTCGGTGGGTTTCCGGCCGTCTTTTCCGATGAATCCTGCAGATTTCTTGCTTGATCTTGCAAACGGTATGTTTTGTTTTCTCTTTCTGTTCATTTTTGGCCATTCATAGTTCATTGACTTTTTGACTTTGACTTCACGAGTGTGCCATGAAATGACCACAAATATAATTAAAAAAATCTATAGAAAATGAATAATAATTATTTTTTTTACTAATTTTACCTAGTTTCAAATGATATATAAGTGACACACTTTGAAACGTTTCTTATTTGAAAAAATATAGTGGGAGTCATACCTACTAATTATCCCCTTTAATAAAGTGAAATTACTCATTTACCTTAGTTTTACTTTTAAATATCATTAAATTCATTTTAGTCATAATATGTGAGACCTCTCACTCACTAATTATCCAATTTAATCTAATTTAACCTTCATTATAATCTTTTGGCTCAAAAAAACATGAAAACTAATTTATATCACTTATTTTGAAACGGAGGAAGTATCATTCTTTATATCATTTATATATAAATATAAATAGTTTCTCATGACTTAGTTTTTCTGATTTATAAGAAAAATATTATATATTCATTTACTAAATTAGAAGAAACAAGAAGGTAGTTTTTTTAATGGGGAACTTCTGCCCAAAAAAATCCAAGTTTTGTTATTATAGATCAATTATAATAATAGAATAGTTGTGAAAATCGAAATACTAATGGGGTGATTTTTATATGTGAATTTTAGATTGTGTTCTGCAATTATATATTAAAACACTACAATGCATCAAAACAATATTTAATTTATAAAAGAAGGCGAGTACTATTTTAGGTTTCGACCCATAGCCACCAGGTGGTATAGGGTACCAAGTACCAACTTGCTAACTCTGCCCCCCACACGAAAAGGTTGTGATAGATACATATTATCCAAAAAAAACTAAAGAGGAGGTGAATTTATGGAGGTTTGACTTTTTTGGTTTATAAACATAAAAATCTGTTCGATTGATTTTAATCGATAATTAATCTAATTTGTAACCAAAAAATTAAGGATAGATTTTATTTTATATTTTAATGGTAAGTTAGTTAGTGGTTTGAATCAGCAGTGATAAAAAATTAAGGATAGTTAGTGGTTAAGAGTAGCGGTAGTGGGATATTTGAGTATAATATTTGTAGATTAATATCTAGTAAAGATAAAAAAAATCACATGTCACTTATAAGTTATGAGGCTATAATAATCTAAAAATCATGGGTATTTAAGTATAATTATTTGGTTATAATTTTAATAATAATATTATTTATGTCTGGATTTAATAATTTAACACTTATTAAATTATAAAAAGTTGCTTTGTGAAGGCTATAAAAAAATACAATTTAGTGAGTAGTAAAGTAAAACAGTTTGCATATTAAAGAATAGAAAATTTTTATTGCTTACCACAATAAGTTTATACCTAAAATATGTTTGATACGTGGATACTGATATACGTACTAATTTTCCTTTATAATCTCATCGTTTGATTTGAATATTTTTATTAATTAAATGAGTAGGAGGATAAATAGAAAATTTTAGTAAAGTGATATATCTTTCTAAGAAATATAAATATTGTATTGTCATTTGTCAATGCTTTCATCAAGTTGGTTAGCCAGTGGTGTTCATTGTTGGCGATCTTGTAGCATGAATCCACGTGGCGTTAATGAAAATAAGACACGTAGCATATGGTTCTGTTTTATGGGGGCTGGAACTCGATCCATTTGCTTCTATTAATATCGATGGATCTGTTGGTTCCCTATGCCGTCAAGATTTAGATCACTTTCTTTGCATGGTGCTTCAATTCAGTTATTGTTTGTCTGGAAATGAGATGCATGCATGTATGACGAGTATTGGTGATTAAATAGGGTTTTGTCATTAGTGCTACATAAGCGTCACTCCAACTTTGTCTTTCTAGTCTTAATACATGATAATTAAATTCACACTAATTTATTATCAAAGTATAAAATATAAAATTTATGCAAAATACAACAAACGCGGAAATTTTTCTCTCCAAATTTGGTTGCTTAAAAGAAAATTGGAGGTGTGAGATTGGATGATGAGTTTAAAAAAAAAATTCTTTTTTATTTAAAAAATAATATGTACTAGAGATATATACAGTAATAAAAGCTAATGGAAAAAATAATACTTCGTAGTACGATTTTTTTTAATGAAGTAATTTATGAGGTTGTAAGATTTAATAATACATATTGAATTTCCATTTTTTTTTTCGTTTAAAATATTTTTTTTCTTTTCTTTATCATAAAATCAATTATGTTTATTTGTTTTTTTTTGGACGGCAATTATTTTTATTTGTTAAAAATATTTTTCAAATCAAATCTATATACGTTTTTGTCATAAAGCCAATTCAATTGTCATTATCATGATTTGGAGAGGGCATCTTTCCCCAAAGGGAGCTCGCAATAAAACATGTCACCAATTTAATAATTCACAGATCTATTATATGCTGTTAGTGGAGAATAAAGTTTTATTTCGATCAGTACCTTTTTCCATTTTAAAAGATTTAAAAAGTTTAAACATTTTCAATAGAATTTTAATTATTATATACATTTTTAGATCACAAGTTTTTGTATTACTAGATATTTAGTGAAATATTATACTCCGTAGTTTTTTAGAGACATGTATATAAACCATAAGAGTTGTGACCTAGTGTTAAAATTTAGTTTTCAAAAATAATGAAATTTTCATAATGTCTAACCGTCTAAGGTTCAACCTCTAAGACTAATAAAAAATATACCCCTTATAAACGAGTCAAAAAATAAGTTACCAAAAACATTAATAGTTACTGGTTCAACAAAATAGTTGCCAATATCAGATAAAAAAGTTTGACTTGATAATTCTTCTATTAGAATCAGATACTATATATGCGATAGTTTTATTATTATGCCCTTTAAAATTAATCAAATATAAATAAGACAGAGGAAGATGATAACACTGCTTACGTGAGATACCTAGATAGTCCCCTTTTAAGTTTCCCCCTTTATTTACATAATCTAATACTCGTGAATAATTACGTGTTGTCAATAATTTTACTTGTTTATAAATTTTAGATGAAATAAAAAATATTATTATTAATTACATGATTATTACCTGTAGAATATGAAAATATGTAATGCTTTTAAACACAAAGTATGGAATAAGAGTTTAAATATTATACTACCTACGTATCAAAATAAGTGATATACTTATTATTTAGGGGTAGTTAAAAAAAAGTTATACACTTTTAAATTTACCTTAATTGATATAAAAGTAGAACTCATACTCTATTAATTATCTAGTTTAATGTAGTGAAATTACATTTTTAATTTAATCTTTTATAATTCATGGGATTCAAGTCCATTGTCACGTTACATAGTGTTTGCTTCTAATTACTATTACAAGCTAGCTACGTGTCACCATTTTTTTTGCAAATATTGTTAAATATCAATCTTTTTAGCAATACTCACGTACTTTGAATAGACCGGTCAAGGCGTAACTAACGCTAAGTTAACAATCACATTCTTTGAATATACAGCTCACGGCTTAATTAACTAACACTAGCTAGCTAGGTTAAAGAAGGCCACTAGTTTAAAGCTTATCAAGTTGTTTAGTGTCAAATTCCCAAATATTCACATGAGGATTTTCGAAACCAAAAGCGACTATGGAAAACCAATATCAAATATCGGCCACACAATTCCATGTCACGTCTTTTCTAAATTGAACTAATTGTCCGGTAGCTCGTCGCTAAGGACCAATAAGAGCCATAAACTCAAATGTGTAGTCGATATGAAACTTGATGTCATAATAATATTATCTAATAAAAGCATATGATAGGCTTAATAATATCAATAGTTTCGTATGGTTTCATTAAAAAGGTACATTCCCCTCGATATGTACCAATCAGATTTCAATTCCGTAAGGTGTCGTCTTTCAATAATCAATGGTGTCCACCGTATCATTATTTTATGGTACACATGAGTATTGTCCAGCAACCTCATGGGTCATATCATCATCAGTCATCACTACATATATGACTTGTAACCTTTCAACTTTACCACGTAAAATATACATTCAAGTATATTTTACATTATGCTTTTTGAAGTGATTTCTGTAATGTTAAAATCATTCTTATATGATAACATCTACAAAGGAACGTATTCGACTACTCTTATGTTATGATTCGAAGGTCGGAAAGTAGTCATGAAAGCTGAGACGACCTCTTTCGAACCATAAATAAATAAATACGTGTTTGGTGCAATCACATGCCATGAGGGTAAATTATACGGAGTACTATTAAAGTGAAACCCTTTTGAGATAATAAAGTAGTTTAGGGTTGGTGGTTCTCGTTTATCCCATTAGCAAGGATTTGAGTGCATTTCTACTTTACAACACAAACATTATTTTATATACACCTTTACTTGATTTACACAATCATAAATGTTTCTTAGAGTGTTTTTCTTTGAAAAGATTTATTAGCTTAGCTAGTGGTAAGAGTTCTCGAATAACTCCGTAGAGATCACGAGTTCAATATTTTTCTAGGTAACATTACTAGATGACTACGGGATGGTTCGAAATTAAAATGATTATGACAACGGTTAGCTTGAGTACATTACGAATATAAGCTCGGCCATCCCAGAGAAACCATTATAACGGGAATACTTTTTAAATTAAAGTTTATAAATCTACGCAAAACGTCTCATTTATATAAATGTCCAATAAATTAAGCTCACATATGCCATTTTTATGTGTGCTAGGCGTGTGGCAACAAGATGGGGTGAACGAAAAAGAGAGACCGAACATAAGACATACTTTAACATCATCTTACAACAATTTGCTAGCATCGAAAATAAAAGATGCTTGTTCGGCTACACCAACAAAACACCATACTCCTATCATGAATCCAGAGCCAAAAGAGTACAGAATCAAATGCGTAAATGGTGTCAACACATGGTTTAATCAATTTACAATTCTCATCCAAAGAAGCCTTAAAGAAAGGAAACACGAAACATTCAACCCACTTCGAGTTTTCCAAGTGATCACAGCCTCATTGTTAGCCGGTTTCATGTGGTGGCATTCGGATATTAGGGATATACAAGATCGACTCGGACTTCTATTCTTCTTTTCAATCTTTTGGGGTGTTTTTCCATCGTTTAATGCAGTATTTGCTTTCCCTCAAGATCGAGCGGTTTTCACTAAAGAACGAGCTTCCGGAATGTACTCGTTGTCATCATATTTTATGGCTAGAATCGTTGGAGATGCACCCATGGAGCTGATTTTGCCTACTTTGTTTATCTCAATTACCTATTGGATGTGTGGGCTAAAACCGGACATTATTGCGTTCATTCTAACCCTGTTAATCTTGTTAGCATATGTGCTTGTGTCCCAAGGACTCGGGTTCGCTGTTGGTGCGATTATAATGGACGCTAAACAAGCCTCAACGGTTGTGACCGTGACCATGCTTGCATTCGTTTTAACCGGAGGTTATTACGTGCACAAAATTCCCGCTTTCATGGCTTGGATGAAATACGTTTCTACAACGTTTTACAGTTACAGGTTACTGATACGTGTGCAATACGGTTCAGGGCGGGATTTATGGTATTTGTTGGGTTGTTTTCGGTATGAAGGTAAGCATGCGAGTTGTAAGTTTATTGAAGATGATATCGAAGGTCAAATATCGACTAGTTCTTGCATTGCTATTTTGCTTATTATGTTTTTTGGTTATAGATTATTGGCTTACTTTGCTTTGCGACGAATAAATTGTTGAACGGGAGCTTGTAACCGTGTTTTGTGACATTCGGTATTTAGCGTAACAGTAGGAGAAAAGGCACACATGTTGTGGTTAACACATTCAAGGAAAGCATACTTGAATGAATGTAAAGAATCCCATATAGTATATGTTTCACTTTCTTTCTTTGATGACTGAAGGAAATAATTCTTTTTTTTTTTAATTTATTATAATTATGGTTCTTTGTAACGTACGTCCCAGGATCAATATTAAGTTGCATTGAAATGATTATCTTATAATCTCTTGATTAAGATAATGTTTACCATTTTAAAAGATTTAATACTTCCTCCGTATCAAAATAAGTGACACAAATTGGCTTACACGTTTTTTGAGGTAAAAGATTAAAGTAGAGGTTAAAATAGATTAAAGTACATAATTAGTGAAGAATGGGTCCCACTTTTCTTGAATAAAGTGATATTAATGAGTTTTAAAAGTAGAAGTAAGGGTATAAGGATAATTTCACTTTATTAAAGTGGATAGTTAGTGGGTATGAGTCCCACTATTTTTACCAAATAAGGAAAGTTTTCAGAGTGTGTCACTTATTTTCATACACCCCAAAATGGAAAGTGTGTCACTTATTTTGATACGGAGGAAGTATGATTTTTGATTTAAATAAAAATTTGATATTTTGAAAGTCAAATTATTTAAATATTTTCATATATTTTTCATATTTTTAAATATTTGCGTTAATTTTTTAAATACTGGATATTTAAAAAATTTGAAAGAAAACTGTACGTGGTTTCCGAAATCCAGATATATCCATAATTCAAATATTTGATAGAGTATTTTTCAGACATTTTTATACACATGCACTGTTGTCGTCGCCACTTGTGATTGTGTTACTGTGATGTTATATTATCTTATCAAAATATCATTCTCAGAAAATAAATAGTCAATCTTATTTTGGAACAGATGTCTGTTGCTGGACCAGAAATTAATATCCATTATTCCATTCCGATAAGATTAGCCTCGTTTAATATCACTGTTCTGTTCCCTCTGTCACCTGCTAAAGCAAACATGAAATCCCTTCATCCAGTCATCATAATCTTCTTTTTCACCATTAAATCGATCGCAGCTGACCCTGCAACCAGCATAATCTTCACCACACTCGGCCGTTCACGATATGCCTTCGATATATTCTCCATCCCAATCGACAATAATAATGAAGTCCAACTCACGGACGGTCACTCCGTCAACTTTAACGGCCACTTCCGTCAATCAAACCCTAATTACCAATCCCGCCGTTACAGACCCAACGTCCACCCACTTAGTCTACGTCACTGAACGCAACGGCTCGTCATCCATCTACCTGGACGTAGTTTCTCACCCTGGTCTTCGAACTCAGTCAACTCGTTTGCGCTCGGTTCTTGAGACAGAGTCAACTCGTTCTCAACACCGTCTCGTCGGTGGTGAAAGGATTTCGATGAAAGATAAACCGAGTGTGGTGGGTGATTTTTTGATATACGTGTCGACTCATGAGGATTCGGGAGTGGGTCGGACGAGTTGGGCTGCGGTTTACTCGACTCAGTTATCAACAGGGTTGACTCGGAGTCTCAAGGAGTGGCTGATTTCAGTCCGGCGGTGTCTCCGTCGGGGTTGTGGACGGCGGTGGCTTCTTCTGGAGAAAACGGTTGGGGTGGGGAGGTGGAGGAGCTTGATACGGATATATATGTTTTTTTGACTGAAAACGGGTCGGGTCGAGTCAAAGTAGTGGAGCATGGTGGGTGGCCTAGTTGGGCTGATGACTCGACGATTTTCTTTCACCGGAGAGGTGATGATGGGTGGTGGAGCATCTACATGGCGATTCTTCCTCGGAATAAGGTGTTTGCAGTTGACTCAGTGGTGACTCGACGAGTCACTCCACCGGGTCTTCACTCGTTCACCCCTGCTGCCTCATTATCCAAGAAAAACATAATTGCAGTGGCAACAAGGAGGCCTGATTCAGGTTACCGTCATATAGAGCTATACGACATAGTTTCCGGGACGTTTAAGGAATTGACCCGATTGGTTGCTCCACATGCCCATCACTATAACCCGTTTATATCCCCTGATTCTTCCCGGGTCGGGTATCACAGGTGTAGAGGGTCTGGAAGAAATGGTAAGATGGTAAAAAATGATTTGTTTCTTGAGAATATCCAATCCCGAAAACCCGGAATTTCTTTATTTAGGATCGACGGATCGTTTCCTTCATTTTCACCCGATGGAGATCAGATTGCATACGTGGGTTTCCCGGGTCTTTATGTGGTTAATAGTGACGGGTCGGGTCCCCGAGAGATTGTTCCGGGTGTTACCACATTTTCAACCGCGTGGAACCCCAAGCACAGAAGTGTGGTCTACACAAGCATCGGTCCCACCTTCGCGAGCGAGGATACCCATGTTGATATAATAGCGGTGGATGTCGATGCCAACGAATCGAGTTATACAAAACTCACCATAGGAGGACAAAACAATGCATTTCCCTCGGTTTCACCTGATGGGAAATGGGTCGTTTTCAGGTCGGGTCGATCGGGTCATAAGAATTTGTACATCATGGATGCCCTTTGTGGTGAGAAGTGTGGCATAACCCGTTTGACAAGCGGGCCTTGGTCTGACACAATGTGCAATTGGTCCCCAGACGGGGACTGGATCGCATTTGCGTCAGACCGTCATAACCGTGGTTCAGGGAGTTTCGCGATTTATATGATCCACCCAAATGGAACCGGACTACGTCAGTTGATCCATAGTGGCTCAGCCGGCCGTACGAACCACCCATGGTTCAGCCCGGCGGTGTCAGCTGAACCGATATCTAACCCTCATCATTATCAACCGTATGGAGACATATTTACCATGAAGTTGGATGGTTCAGAGTTAACCAGATTGACCCATAACTCGTATGAAGACGGGACTCCGAGTTGGGGTCCTAAATATATGATGCCTAAGGACGTTGAGTGGTCAATTGGCGAGGAAAAGTGCTCGTTTGAGGATAGCCACTGGCTCGCGATAACTAACAATCGTCTTGAGGCCAAGATCCAATGTGGTGGCTAATCAGTGCTTAGATAGCTTACTTGCTATATCGAATGTAGAAGATGAATGAGTAGACGATCATTCACAAATAATGTTTATATCGACACTGGATTATACAATAAAAGCTACTGTCTTGTTTTTATTTTATCAAACAAAAGTGTCACATGTGCATTTGACTATTTGTAGAAATGCATCTCTTATAACTATTTTAGCGTTGCTAATCAGTCACTTGATAGATGTTATTGTCAAGATATTCTACTCAAATTATAAAACGTATAACATGATCACCTACTCAAAACTAGTAGCCATGATTCTTCATATGGAAACAATTAATTTATATAACATAACATAAGTATAAGACCAATGCTATCGGTTTTTCTGTTGGGACGTAAGTCTACTTCCTTGAACCGGCATTACTGACACACGGTGAGATTATGAGTTATTTATGAGTATTTGTATCTTTGTATGTATTTTATGTATAAAGTATTAAGTGTATTGTTGGCGTTGTATTAGTGTGTTAGTTCAGTATCCGTTGAAATGTTAAGTGACGTGACGTTGATTTAATGAAAACTAAAGTATTAATTCGTGTCACTATTGGATGTGGTCTAATGATTAGAATAATAAAATTGGTTATTTAAATCTGTAATTTAATAATGTAATATGTGTAATTTAAATTTGTAATTTGATTACGTGTTTGATCTTGGAAAAGAAAGATGATTTGACATTAAAGTGATAGTAGTAACTATAATTACGTTTGTTCATTATTACTACGGCTCGAGACAAAATAAAAATATAACTTATATTTGGTAGTCACTTTAGCAATAAAAATAGATAAAATTCCTTAAATGTGACAACAGCCCTATGGATGAAAGTCGAAAATCGACTTTTTCCTAATATAATTTTTATTTTTGAAGGAAACTAGTTTTATCAATAATGACGTAATCGGGTAACAGTAACACAATTCCTAAATCGCCCCTTTAGGTTTTAGCATATATAATCAGAACTGGACCAGTTAATAGTCATCAGTCAAACAAAAAGAGCGGGAAAAAACACACACGGTGAGAAGCGATGGCGCCATTGTTGCAGAGCTCTCAACCTTGGGTCGAGAAATAGTAACTAATTTTTCTCCTTCTTTATTACGAGTATTTTTTAATCTCATTTCAATCTATGTTTAGTTGCACATATGTGAATTGTAGTTTACGTATCTGAGTCAATTTACAAAAATTTCAGCCGACCCAGGCGAGTAAAGGACGTTGCTCACCAGGATGAGGTTGTCCGAGTCCTCACCAACACGCTCGAGACCACTAGTGTATTGTCAATCCTTCTTATCCGCTCGTATTTTTGAACATTTTGTAATCTAGGGTTTTCTATTTACTTCTTCTATCCGATCATTTTCGTTTCGAGTTTGCTTTTGAAATAAGTTATAATCTGTTTATGACTTTCGTACAGGTTCATTTGAACTTGAAATTGATACCAGTTTTTGAAATTGGGGGGAGGGGGAGTGAATGATGTTGGTGTTAATAATTTGCAACAATATTGATAACATTTTACAACTGAAAGCATCGTGTTTGAACTTAGAGTAAAATAATTGAGGCATTTTTAAAGTAAAATCTGTTTGTTATGGTCTCTGTAGTTTAATTGAATTGATTTGTTGGTGCAGTGTCCACATATGCTGTTCTATGGCCCACCTGGGACAGGCAAAACTACCACTGCCCTAGCCATTGCTCATCAGCTTTACGGGTAACATTGACTACCTATATTTGAATGTATCATGAATCTTTGAATCCTTGTTCGGCTTTTGATTTTGATTTCATGATTGAATGTTACTCAGTTCTAATTTTATCTATAGAGTGAGTTACCTTTGATAATTAACAGGTTGAATTGAAACACCATTGTTTGTTTTAGAGATAGTATGCAATTGACTGCTTTAGTATTTTCCATTATGTTTAATTTTAGAAAACTTCTAGGTTTTGATGTGTTCAAACTAATAAATTTTGTACCACCATCATGTCTTTCTTTTTACAGTCCCGAGCTCTACAAATCTAGGGTTCTTGAGCTGAATGCTAGTGATGACCGTGGAATCAATGTAGTTCGAACTAAAATTAAGAATTTTGCTGCAGTTGCTGTTGGTTCTGCTCAACAAGGGTATATAATCTTATAAATTACCCCCTTTTTCATAAATAATCAAAAGAAAGAATGTAAAAAATACCTTTTTCCAAATTATTTTTGAACTTTGGTTCGATATGCTTGTTTTCTTCACTTTGATTCATTTCTCTCTGTGATGTAGAGGTTATCCTTGTCCACCTTTTAAAATTATCATCCTTGACGAAGCAGATTCAATGACTGAAGATGCACAGGTAAGAACCCTAATTTTTAATTATTAGTTATATTTGATATCAGAAACAATATGTTTTTTTATTTGCAGAATGCTTTGCGTCGTACAATGGAAACCTACTCAAAAGTAACAAGATTCTTTTTTATATGCAACTACATCAGCAGGTTTGTGCTCAAAAGTTTATATGACAATACCCACCTTTGTGTTTAGTTATAGATCTCTAGAAAGATAATATGTATTTTTTCACTTTTTTTGTTGTTGCAGAATTATAGAACCCCTTGCTTCTAGATGTGCCAAATTCAGGTTTAAACCACTTACTGATGAAATCATGAGCACTCGTGTACTACATATCTGCCAGGAGGAAGGGCTTAATTTGGACTCAGATGTAACAATCTCATTTCACACTGCATGTTTTGACAATTTTTATAAAATTTCTGGTAAATTAACCTTTTTAAAATTAGTATATGTTGCAATTTATATTTTTCTGGTTGCTTATAGGCTTTATCAACCTTAAGTTCCATATCTCAAGGAGATCTTCGCCGTGCTATAACATTCTTGCAGGTAATAAATAATGTAAATTATCACATAATTTGGTCAACTATTTTTTTCTGTTGTCATATTAATCTTGTGTTTTGAATTCTCACAGGGAGCTGCTCGCCTATTTGGATCTTCAATTTCTTCTAAGGAATTGATTAGTGTTTCTGGGGTATTTATGACTTTTTTTAATAAATCTGCAGAAGCTAATTTACATGATTATTAAATATTTAATCATTTATTGAATACTGAGATTTTAATTTAATCAGGTTATCCCACAAGAAGTTGTTCAGGCTCTTCTTGCAGCTTGCAAAAGTGGTTCATTTGACTCTGCAAATAAAGAAGTCAAGAATGTTATTGCAGAGGGGTATCCAGTCAGTCAAATGCTTTCTCAGGTCAACATTTTTAACTTAATCCCTAATTTTATTACCTCAAATTGACTCTTAAATATCGATTTGGTGTAATTGCAGCTGTTTGATATGGTGGTTGAATCTGATGATTTATCTGATGAACAAAAAGCAAGAATATGCAAGAAGTTTGGTGAATCTGATAAGGTACACTCATTTTATCCAATTTTATTTTTGCATATATTTCATTTCTTTTTTCTTTTTTGTTTAATTTTTAAAATCATTATAGTAGTTCCCTTTTAGGAATACAACTTTATCAAGATGTAAACCTTTTACTGTCTAAATCATCATTATCAGAATTCAGACATAAAGCATCACTAAGCATGCTGAGTATAAATACATCCATAATAAGGGGGCATGGATTTTGGGGTTTGACCTGAAAAGTCAAATATGTATCTATTTTGTATGCAAAGTTTTTACTTTTTTTGTTTGTTTGGATTATGCAGTGCCTTGTTGATGGAGCAGATGAATATTTGCAACTGTTGGATGCATGTAGCTCAATGATCAAAGCATTTTCTAACATGCCAGAAGTATTTTCCATTTAAATGTAATGTGTTTCTTCATCATTTAAAGTGGAAAATTAATATTATGGTGTCTGATTGTCATGTATTTTGTTTAAAAAGGTTTTGTTTTTGCAAATGATTGTCATGCTTTCTCTAATGCTTTAACACAATCATTTATGCAAATGATCTAATTGAATTAAACCCGACAAAAGTATCAATAAAATTAGAATGGGTTGAACGGGTCAAGCGGGTTAAACAGAGCAAATGTCACCCAAAATTGTATACACAATACATAAAACCTCTTTATTCGTTGTATTAAAAAAAAGATTATTGTTGTAATAATATATTGGGTTTTGTTAATGACAGCCACTAATATGCTTAAAAAGCTTGTACATTGATTAAAAAAATAATATTCCTAAAATTCAGGGGGTTGTCTTTTGTTATTTTGTCTTCTTAATGACAGCCCTTAGGGCTGTCATTATCATTTTCCTAATATATTTTGTAAATTATATTTAAAACGTCAAGTATTCATGAAATTCAATATATTAAGTGTTTGAGTCCACCTGATTGAAAGTAACTTATAATCTAAATTACTTAATTTTCCATCTGTTTTTTAAACGGGATGATGGGTGGTAAATGGTTGTGAAGCTCAACCTTACCAAATTCATATATTAACAGGTTATGTGTGACAACTCGTTTATGACCCAAATCCTGTTTAGATTCAAACCTAACATATTTATTTTTGTTTCTACCCTTCAACTACCCATGGTGAACAAAGTTATAGAAAGCCATATAGTTCTCTTTGCTCTTTGGATATGCATTACTTATATATAAATCTTACGAATAATAGGTCTTATTTTGAGGTTATTTATGCCCAAGAATCACTCCCTCCCAAATTTTGAAGATTTTACGTAATAAACTATCTATTATGCCACCTACTTTGGTTAGCGGGAATCGTGCATATTCTGATCTTTATACTAATCTACACCAACGATTAATATATTTTATTTATTAAAACGAACCACTTAAATTTTTTGATACATCATATAGCAATTTTACTCGTTTAATTAAATGAACAAATAATCTATTTGTTCATTCAATAATTAAAAGAATATTTTCATTGGATGTTTAATTTGTACACAACCCTCCCAATAAGTAATTAGGTATGCAATACACTCCGGTTCGAAGTAACCATAGTCGAGACTGATATAAGTACGTCAAATGATAACTTATTAAATATCTAATAAAATGATAACATAAAGTAAACTTAGAAACCTAATATTTTAAGTACACATAAGTCTTTTTGACATGCCTACTTTACCAGCCTCGATGGCTCTATGTATATATGTGTCCATAATAAGTAATACATACTACGTATGAGAAAAGTCTAAATGGTCCCACCGGTTGCCTTTAATCTCGGCGTAACCAATATATTATAAATCCACTCCTTCTCTATTTTTGGTCAAAGGCATCTTATCTTAGTAGTATATATATAAACCCATGCATAGCTACACCATAAATCATTTATATCGATCCAACTAGCTACCAATCATGCCAGTAGACGACTCTTTTGTGCAACCGGGTACCGTCCCATTTAAGTGGGAAATCCGACCGGGTGTCCCAAAACCCCAAGACCACCACGAACCGCCGTCCAACCACCGCCAATCATCCCTCAAACCACCACCATCTAGCCCAACTTCCTTCCATTTCCCCTCACCACGAACCCAATCAACTCGCTTCCGGTCAGATAAACCAACAATGGGTCAGCCCGATGTGGTATCATTGGGTTGCTTTCAAACCCGGAGTAAAGGACATAGCCAAAGGAAAACCAACAAGCTTTATGTGGACCCGGTGTACAAATCGGATATCGAGACATTGTCCCAATGGTCAATGTCAACTCGAAAGTCAAGGTCACCGTTTCATGACTCACCATTGTCATCTTCATTCTCATCATATCGATCGTCACCACGAGTGGTGAGTACTGATGTGGAATGGGCGGGCTACGGTTTATTTTAAAAGTAGTAAGGTTGATCAACTTATGGCCTTGAAGAAAGTTATATGGTACGATAGATCAGTCAAATTGAATTGAAGTGACAGTTTGACCATTACATTTCGTGTATTTAGGTGGTCATGGATTCATTTTAAGTTATGTTTGATTATTTGATTGTATCCAAGATTTGTTCAAGAGCCGAAAGAAATACTTATATATCCTTTTAAGATGTTGCTACAGATACGATACTTCGTAAAGCTCTGAATATATACAAAATTGGATTCCTCTTTATAATTTTATCTATAGTAATTTCTTTTGGCTTAATTACTGTAATCTATTAGATTTTCAGTTACCTGTACTTCATATTTTATGTCTTTATCATCTTTTAAAAATGTGGACTTATATGGAATTATGGATCACATGCTTTTCATGTTTTAATGTTATATTTCACTCTAATTTTATATCTTTAAGTTATATGTATACCTATAACTAGAGGTGATTAGAAAAAGAGGGTAACCGGAATTGGAACCGGAACCGCTTCGGAACCGTAGGTTCCGGACGAGGAACCTGTTAGGAGGTTCCGGTTCCCGTTCCTAAAATCATGGAACCGCCCTAAGAGGTTCCGGTTCTCAAAATCAGGGAACCTGGAACCGGTGGATACCCTGGAACCGGCAGTTTTCCGATATATTTTTAGTAAATATAATAATATACTAGCAGGGTACCCGCGCAATGCGGCGGCGAGTACCCTGTGACTATTTATGGTGGCGACCAATTGGTTTGTGTTGGTGATGGTAGTGATAGTGATGGTGGCTAGAAGTGATGATGGTCGGGGTGGTGGTGGTCATGGTCGTGATAATTGTGGCTAGTAGTAGCAGCTTAGTTGGTTAGCACATTATGTTAATAGCAGGGTACCCGTGTGATTTCCCGCGGGTACTTTAAGCTATATACCAAGGCGAATAAAAAGTTATTAAGTTAAATTATATAATATAAAGCATTATCTTTCAAACCACCTTTAATCACCTTTTGGTGTCAAGCCATCTAAAATGACGACAATTGACAACATCTAATTCCAAGTTTCAAACTTGATGTAGCATTTAATTCCAAGTTTGTTCTAAAATAATTAGTTCCATAAACGAGTTTCAAGCTAAAACGTAGCATTTAATTATGTATACAATTTACGTTCAAAATAACGCCTTACCGTATAGCAGGGGCCATGTTGCCTCGTAATTTACAAAGATTGGGTCAATTTCGAAACATTGTTCCACAACTGACATAACAATTAACAAAGAGTGGGTCAATTTCAAGACATGGTTCCAAAACGTGACGAAGAACCCACTGCAAAACAACTAACCAGCTATCACTAAAGAACTAAATTTATATTCACATGGTTCCAAGCATTTAGCCATTGTCATGATTTATATTGAGCCAGTTTCTTGCAATTCATATTGAGCCACTTTCTTGCAATTTTCTCACACATCGTTTCACTTTCTTCCTGAAATCATCTCTTCTTTATCTACATTGTTTTTGCAATCACACCAAAAACGCAACTGAATTTATTATACAAGTTAAAAATGTTAACCATGAGACTATATTTATCTTAAAAAAAAGGTATTAAGAGACATTAAGTAACAAACAAATAAGAGAAGAAGAATAAAACAACTTCAGCATTTAAAAGCATTGACATAATACTAAAAAATATGCTCTCAACCTGCAAAATCTTACAAACAATTTATTTTTTGATATAAAAATTAAAGAATAAACTGAATGCCATACCGTATGAACATGAGTCCACCGTTCACTTGCCAGCTCAAAGCCATTAGGATCATCACCGGGTGGATGATGAATACAGAAAAGTGAACTAACCTCTTCAATTAAACTTTAGGACAAGAATATATCATAACAAATTATAAGAATTTAAATTAAATTATAAAACATATGTAGCAGTATAAGGCAGATTACGAACAAAAAGACGACCAGTTGGTAAAACATCATCTTCATCGTCTAAACTTGATGACGGTTGTTCATCACTATCATTTGTCTCATTTGTTTTTTCAATTGATTTTTCAGAATCTGTTTTAGGACAAATAAAACTGCCACCATAAAAATTACAGGGTTGTATCTTTCATAGGAATGCGGTAAACTCCACAATAACACGTTCTAATACACATGAAAAATCTAAGTACAATGGAGATACATCTATTACTGCCAAAGCCTGTAAATAAATTCAAGAATCAGGAAATGATAAGGGGTTAATGGTTAATGTAGAATACAAGTGTTAATTACCTTAGTAATTCGTGTTCTTTTGTTCGTTTACAAAGCACAAAAAACCTGCATTAATTTCTTCATTTTCTACTTGAATATTTGTTAATAGCAAACGATTAATTACATTCAACGAATGATTTTCTAGCAATCCCGTATGCATATAACATAATTTCTGACCCAATTCCATTTGCAAGATAATGTTGTTTCTTCCATCCCTCATCGGCGGAGGAGGGGACAGAGGGGGTGCCCGTGCATTAGGGTTGGGTGATTTTAAAATTGCTCATTTAAGGCTTTAACTTCCCGATAAAAAACCTTTCAAATACCCAAGAAGAAAGTATGGGTTGAATTGGCGGTGGCAATTTTGAAAAGCTGAAAAGATTTGGTGGACCATAACGATATGGAATAAAAGATTAATGATTTGAGTAATTAACGCAGCCATGGTGCAGCGTAGTTGGTTTGGCTGTTTGCGTGTGACTTATAGGTGGTGGGTTCGAATCTTGGCTGGTTCCTTTTTTGTCAAAAGTTGAAATTTCAAAAATGGAAACAATTTGACTGAATTTATAAAAAGCTATTTAGGGAAATGTATAAATGCTTTATAAGTAGTAGAGATAGAGATAAGATAATATACATTAAATTTAAGAGGTTTACCTAAATATAAAATACCTCACAAACTTAATAGTCTAAATAAAACGGGTTTTATCTTTATTATCACTGATTGAGTCATATTTAAACTCGTTGAATATGGAAGTCAAGTACCAGAAAGTGATTTTTGTTCACTTATTTCTATTTTGAACTCGTTCAACCATATTTAAAATCGTTAAACGGTATTTATAATCGTTAAACGATATATGTAATTGCTAGTTTGTGTGATTTATTGTCTTGTTTATTTAGTTTGTAATACTTAAATTTTTATGAATTTAGAGGCAGGGTAACCGGAACCGGTTCTGGAACCGGCGGTTCCGGTTCCGAAAATTTAGGAACCTGTCTTCCAGGTTCCGGTTCCGGTTCCGGTTCCGAGATTTTAGGAACCTGCGGTTCCGGTTCTGGTCAGAACCGGCGGGTACCCTGTTGTGCTCACCCCTACCCATAACATCACACATTTTTTCCTACCCTAAACTTTTGCCAAATTTCTATCGTAAAACAATCTCTCTATTCCGTATAGAAATATTACTGTTTACATTTCATATTTCTCATACTTTGCTTTTGACAGGATTGGAAGAGGCTTCATATGTTATGTTGTTTGTTTTAGTTTATAAGCTTAAGCTTATTAGTTTATTTAATGACTTTTTTTATAAGATGGGGAAACAACAAAAAAAACTTAAACCAACCTTTTGGTTGGTCACACAGATCCAAAACTATAAATATTATGCAAAGTAAACTAAATTATTTGTTTTTTAAAAAGGATATAATCACACAACAATTACATTATTACTCTATTATACAATAGGGAGTGATTTTTACACCACAACTTTAATGCATTCACCACAACCATTGCTAAACACAGTTATACAGTAAGCTATAAAACTTGTATTTTGTGGTATGACTTAAAACTTGTGGTGCAGAAATGAATTCCCTTATACAATAGCCTTACCTTATCATGCACTATAAACAGTGAAGGGAAGTTTTGCTAAAATGCGCCTAATATATTGCTGCGTCATTATTTTATTTATAAAGGTTGTTGTCCAAAAGATTCAACATTATTTTATTTAGCTCATTTGGTAGGCTTAGTTGTTACAAATCCCTTACTTAAAAGGTTCGATACATGCCAAATACACTTCATTTTATTTTTAACACTTTTTTAAAAAACTAACTTTAATTATAATAATAACAAGAAATGTGATTCATCTAAAATTAATCCAAGATATCAACATAATCTATATGATCAAACGTGCTCGGAGTCTCGGACTATTTAGCAATTATACTAAATGAGTTTTTCATACCCATAAATTTTAATAGTACATTAAATCCTTAGTACTTGAATTTTTATTAAACAACCATTAAATGTTTTTATAAATTATGTATTTACACATTTCATATTACATTTTAAAACATAAAAAAATATCAATAGTAATACTAATATTTTTGTGTTATTATTAATATGGTTATAGTTATTGTCATACGATCCTACAAAAAAAAGATCAAATTTGATATAAATAAAATCTTAATAGTTGCTTAAAAAAATAAAATGCTTTAAATTCCCGCTGCAACACGCGGTCTATTATTACTTGTTAGATAAATACATATATATTAAATGAGAATTGAGCATACAAGTATACAACCTCTTGTTTAATAGATCACCATATATCATTAGGTAAATGCTACAAATACTAATTATAATGGGGTGTGCAGAATACTAACTAGTATCTAATAATAAATGAACTAATAATCAAAAGTCTAGTAAAATACGAAATATAGCAATGGTTTAACTCTCAACAAAATTACAAGAGCATTGGTTACAAAAACCCTTTGCTAGCAACTACTACCACATTCACAAAGGACCGGCGTGAACTCAATTTATCATTCCCCGAAATGCATAAAAAATCTATAGGTGTACACTTGTCCATAAAAAAATCTATAATTATTAGTTAAACAAAAAAAAATCTAAAATCAAGCTTATGAAAGATGAAGAATACAGAAACAAATTCTTACGCCTGCGATTACAACATCGACTGATTTCATGGTCATCTGGTTTGCATTTTGGTGTAACGATCAGATGCTATGGACAATGATTGGATTGAAACAGGGAAAGATTGGCCCATCTGCATAACATCATTCATTTTAGACTAACTTTATAAATTATCAATTAAATCTTTAATAAGCATGCTAAGTGCTAAGTATGGTATTTTCATAATGAGGTTACCGTGCTGCAAATATGGAAGGTATTCACGTATCCAGCATACTTTGAACCTACAAAAAAAAAATGTAATCATATACTAAAATAATAATAATTAAAGTGTTATTTAATAAAGGATTTTGTTAGTTACTTTTCTTTAATCCGGCAGGCTTGGCAAGCAAAAGAGCATTAACAAACGCACCCACATTTTCACATAAAGCTTCTTCAGTAAAACTCACCTGTTTTGCAAAAACGGTTTTAAAAGATGATAAGATTACAAACATAATTAATTAGACAAAATAATAATAAAGTAATGACGGTACCTTTCCAAGACCAACATGAACAATAGCAGATTTGTCTTTCTTAAACTTAATGTTTTTCTTTGCTTCTTTCACTGCTGTTGAAATATCAGTTGTCACAGAACCATCCTATACAACAAAACAATGTAAGTCGCTTTGAAAAACAGAACAAAAATCAAGTTATGATGACTCACTCTTGCATTTGGCGTCAAACGGTTGAGTTTTTTCGATATCTGCAAAACAATATTATTATATTTATTAATTAAGTTTTATGTTCCAAGATAGAAAATACTATATATACCTCTTTTCCTATACGTGGCATCAGTTGAGGAACTGCAATACACTTGTCAATTTCTTTTAAGTTGATACTGCCTGCAAGAAAGTCCAACCGAAACAGGAAAATAAAATAACACAAACACAAGATATTTAAAAATAAAAAATTAAAATAAATACATGGTATGCATTATATAATTTAGTTAGAATTACCGTTTTTAATTCCTTCAATAAGGTCCTCACCACCAACCAAATCAGCTCCTGCAGCTCTAGCTTCATCTGCAGCTGCTCCATCAGCAAACACAGCCACACGAAGAGCCTGCAGATCACAAACTAAATCACTTAATCTAACTACATTAATAAAATCAAATAAATTATAAATATTAAAATTCATAATTAAGCACCTTCCCACTGCCATGTGGTAGAGATAATGAGCCAGTAAGTTTCTGCACATACAAAATAAAGTCAAACATGTAGTTGACGAAAAAGATGTACCATTATCATAATAATTAGAGAAGATAAGCCAGTTGAGTAATTGAATTAAAACAATTTTAAATGTGACAGACAGTGTAGAGTTGGAGTGAAAAATAGTATACCAGATCAGTACGACGAAGATCAGTAGCTAATTTTACATGTGCTTCCAAGGTCTCATCAAAATTTCGTTTGGCATTCGCCTGAAAGATCAATTCAAATCAGGAACTACAGTTAAGCAAATTGAAGGTACACTTGTTTCAAGGTCTTAAATTACAATTTTCGATTTTCAGTAACAGGTAAGAAGAGTAGAGAAAATAAAGAGACCTTAACAAGCTGTACAGCCTCCTTAAGACCATGAACAACTTTTTGCTCTTTTGCATTCTGCTTTTGCTCCACCTTAATTAATGTTGGAAAAGGTACCTTTTGTTCTTCAACCCTGAAAACTCTCCTCATCATCCGATTCTCCGCCTCAATCTTCTTCCTCTCCGCCTCCATTTCCTCATTCGTCCTCTCACCAACACTATACTCCGGCAACGGCGCCACCTTATTACCATACGAAACTGCCGATAACGGATTGAAATCCTTCACGAACCGAACGTCTTCACGGGTCCAACCTTGGGGCTCCTGCGGTTGTGGACTCGGCAAATTCGGGTCGGATCCTTCATGATTCGGAGTGTCTTTGGGTTTAATTGGGTAAGAAACCGGTTGAACAGACACAGGTTGTGGTCTGTTACGATTGATTTCATTTGACGGGGGATTAGGATCTGATTGTATCGACGAAGAAGATGAACAGAGTGATCTGTGAAGCAATGGAGATGAGGAATTTGGGGAAAGAGAAAAACAGTGACGGCGAGCTTGAGAAATTAAGCGATGGATGGCCGCCATGGAATTAGGGAAATCAGGGGAGGGTTTTAGGAGGTTGAAGACAACGAACGAGGTTTTACTGATTTAGGGAGTACAATTGAAAATTTACTACTCCCGTATTACTTTTAGGTAAATTGGATAATTTTTTAATCTAGAAGTAAAAAATGATTTCAAATTTTATTATTATTATAATAAATAAATATATGTATTTATTAGTTATTAATAAATATATGTATTTATTAGATACTATATATACTCCTTTAATAACCATTTAGGCCTAGGGATAGGGTTATTTTAGGCAATACATTAATTTAAGCACTCGCCCCCACCCTTTAACCAACCGTCCCACCCCTTTGTACCATTGTTTCATACTGTCGTCTCTTCTTCTCCAATTTACACATCCCTTCCGTCTTCCACAATCGTCTTCCAATCGGCGTTTACATACAATCGTCACTCCCAACCGTCAACCACAAACAGTCAGCCGTCACCACCATAAGTATCTATATATACAACTTCCAGACTCAATCGATCAATGAACCATGTGAATTTTCATTTGCCTCTGTTCGATTGTGGCAGTTCTTACTCTGCGAAATCTCAACAGGTGATGTGCAATACGTGTGTTAAGTTTTTGTAGTATAAATAAATAATGTTGAATTTTTCTTCCGTAAAATCTTATTTTAATTTGTGATTCTTCATGTATATAGATGTATTCAAATGTTCCGTTATGATTTAAAATTCCATTAAGAATCTGCGGATATAAAGGGTTTCTTTGAGTTTTTTTTATTAATTTGTACTTTTTTATGATTTTATATAAACTTGGTTTTGTGAATTAGGGCTTTCTCTGAGTGTAACTTATAAATTTTTATTATTCTATATAAACTTGGTTTTGTGAATTGGGACTTTCTGTGAGTGTATAAATCTTTGTCATACAGTAGATGTAAAATAATTTATTTTTTAGTGTTTTATTTACAGATGTGGCCAAATATCATTGACAAAGAAAAAAGAAACAAAATTACATGTATTTGACAAATTGTTTTTCTGGAAACACCACAATACGTCTTCTATATTCACTCATCTCACAACATTTATTTTTGGTGTTTCAACATAATCAACGCAATTGTGAATTGTGATACAGGAAATATAATCCCATGATACTTATACTTATTTCAGCATATGATCGTTTGTGTTAGTTTCATCTGTAAATGCATATAAATGATACTGTATGTGATTTCATTGGTTTAGATTGCAGTTAAAAGAGAGTATAAATCCGTTAGGAGAATGTTTATTTTGTATTAAATTTATTCATCTTGTACAAAGAATGTGTTTGAATAAAACTGTTGTCTCTTGTGCAATTTTTAATAGATCAACCCGTAAAGTTGAAATTATCATCCTTTTCACTCGCAGTTTGCCGCGGGCAAAACACTAGTATTTTTAAATAAGAATGATAAATTTAAATTCATTAAACTTTCTAATCTTATGTTATTGAGCCTTCACGCGCATGTCATATACGGTAAAGCTTATTGGGTTTTTAAAAACCAAATTACCACCTCAAAATAAATATTTCGTCTAATTCCAACTTTCCTTTTTCTTGATATAGCAAATTAGCTAGCAAAAGTTCCGTGTCAACATCTATTCTATTATATATATAATAAAAGAAGCTTTAAGATGCCACTTGGCACCTTTTTAAACCACAACTTTGACACGTGGCAGCCTTCTATTGGCTGCAATTTTTGTTTTCCCGCCCATTTTAACCTTGAGAATTTATATGTATTCTTTTTTTAATACAATTCGAATTAACAACAAACTTTCTTAATAAACATATTTATATTTATAGAGTTACTTATATTTGAACAAAGTTTCCTAATAAAACTATCATATTAATATAATAGCCGCTTTATTAATATAAACAATCTCAACATTTATTTTGATTTTCTCAATTCCATAATTATTGCTTGATTTCCGGAAGTTGATGGATTTAATTTCAAATTAATATTTGGCTATTTAAATAGCTAATTACTCGTAGTTAATTTCTTCATCTGCGACATCCATAAAAAATTTTGATTTTTTTCCCTACATGAGCAGGTTATCTCGGTTTTTATAATTCATGTATTTTTGTTCAGTTCGATTTTTTTCTTTCTAACAAAGCAGGTGATATTTTGTTTATGTTATTTTCAAGTGAGATAAATATGTTATATTCGGATCCGTCTATTATTGATTGATTGAATTCTTTAGTCTATTTAAACACATAATGTAGAATATGTTTTCATCATAAAAATTTTACAGCTTTCTTGAATTTGCTGCATCTTCGGTTTTTTATTAGACCAGCAGCCTCAAACAGGTAAATCGATTCTACAGCAGACTCTTTAGATTTTAACCTGTTTTTTATGTTAACATGTTTATTTTATTATTATTACAAGTTTGGTTTAATGCAGTTTCTGTTTAAAAACATTTAATTTTTTGATTGAAAAAATTTTAATTTGCAGTGTTTGTTTATGCAACTTATGTATACTTTTAGACCTTCAATTTCAGCTTCTACATATAATTTTAAGTTATAACAGAAAGATGATTATGTACAAGATTATTCTCTAAAATTTTAACCTATTTTTATATATTAACATTAATTTGAACATGTTTCTTTGACTAATCAGCAGCCTTAATTTTTTTCGACTTAATCCTCTGCACAATCGGGTTTTTCTTATCCTGTTAATCTTGTATTTATGTTTCTGTTAATTTTCATTGATCTTTTTATATATGTATGTTTCTGTTTAATTTATTATATTGAATTATCCTGTTAATTTTTGTATTTATGATTTTGTTAATTTGTATTGATCCTTTTATATAATTTATGTTTCTATTTTTGTTAATTGTATAATATCATTGTTGTTACTCTTTGTGTTCACAATATTTTTAGTGTGAGGGTTAGAGTTAAAATAACTCATTTGACTTTAAAAATCTAAATTGTAAATGACTTGAAAGTTCTATAAATCGAATTGATTAGTGCAAGTGGTTATGTTACTCTAATTGACTTGAAAGTGTTGTAAATGACCTGAAAGTTCTATAAAAAGTATTTTACTGTAAATGACTTGAAAGGGTTAGGGTTAAAATAACTCATTTGAAGTTACAACTCAATCTTTAATAGTCAAAATAACATGGACAAATGTTGTCACCGTCTATCTATTTAAAAGAATTTTGAATTTTTTTGATTCTTTTTTAATTTTTTTTATAAATTTTTTTAATTTTAAAGTTACCTTAAAAGTCAACATATACAGATGTATAAATATCATTTTAATGATCTATGATTTGTTATATTCATTGCATTAGTTAATCTTTCTTTGACCTGTGATTTAACAAAACATACACCATGGGTATGAATTTCAAATTATCTTTATTTTTACTTCATATCGGTATAGGTCCTAACTGGTAATTATTTTTACAAAACATTTACTTCCATCCTAATCTTCATTTTTACTTAAAGATCATAAGTTTATCATCTTGAGCATTGAATCAGCACTAGAGCTCTCAAGTTGGTCTTGAACATCAGCTATCATTCTTTAAGGATATACAAATCTAAAGTTGCATTGTAAATGCAAGTAGTTTTGACAACTAAATCAATAGAATAGGATAAAATAGAACTGAACTCATTTTGTAAAAACAAGATCAAAACATGTTTTGATCTCTTTTAAGCAACTTTTCATAGAACTGAATTTGAAATCATTTTGTAAACTTGCAATATGCTACAATAGATGCCAATTGGAGTGGTAAATAAATCAAAACAAAAAAAGTCAACATTCAGGTCAAACTATGGCAATTTTACATCTACATAAAGTGAAAGAAGTATTATTATAATATGACAGTCAATTGAGATTTCATAAAGTGGTGTACTACTATGTGGAAATCTGTGATCCATTTTCACAATTTGAAGTTGCTGATATGTGGCATAATTAACCCTCAAGAAGTTACCTTGGAGTGGTTATATATATAGATATATTTTTTAACGGAACCAAATCGATCTACTCCAATATGTCCATAACGAGACTTGAACCTACGATTATTAGGTCATGGGGAACACCTTACACCAATAATACTAGAGTACAAAAATTCAGTGGTTTTTATGTGAACAAAATAATAATAACAATCTTTAAGGTTGTCTAGGGTGTTAGAATTGTAATTATGAGTCATCAAGTTTGATTAGAATTAGATACCCATGTTATAGGAGTATTATATCTGGAAATAATGTTGAATATCATATTTTTATAATCTAATATCGTATATATAATAATCATATTTACGTTCAACAAAATTATGAACCACCCGTGAATTTTCACGGATTATAACCTAGTTCTACCCTATAAAAAGTTTAAACTTCAATCGTGTTTGGCCAAATATCTCATTTAATAACAACTTTCTCAATTATGGGGTCTAAATTTATAGAATTTTTGTTAATAAATTACTCCAATGACTCAAATAAAATTAAACTCATCGTGTTTGTCCGAATATCTCATTTAATAACAACTTTCACAATCCCAGGTTCTGAAATTTATAGAAAGTTTATTAATAAATTACCTCGATGACTCAAATAAAATATAAAATCATCTTTTATAACTTAAATATTAGAAAAACGAAACAACATAGGCCGTGCTATACACAAGCTTTATTCATGATAATGAGTTATTGGTATCACATGTGAAATCTAAACAAATCAAAGTGTGTCGGAGGAAAATGTAAATTAATAAAACATGAGTTATATAATAGCATAACACAAAACATGTCATTCATGAAACATAAGTGCGACTACGAATATCTCTACGCTTTGTCTATTATAACCACAGTGTTTAATAACTTTTACAATTTCTATTTCAGACAATGGGTCTTTGGTCGCCCTCCTTCAATTGATCAAGGGTGTAGTTGACAATTTGTGTTTTTTGTCGAGTTCAACATGTCGTAGTAGTGAGGGATGGAGACTTTGGGAAGCCTTACTGATCCGTTTTTTATCTATACTACTTTTAAATGGGTGTTGGACATTTCTAAAAGAGGAAGTCTGAATTTCAACCCTTCTATTTTTAGCAATGCCCAAACCCACTTTAAAATCAAAATTTTAAAATTGCTTTTGCCGAGATTCGAACCCAGGTGGGCAGGTACCCAGACAGGAAGCTTACCACTAGGCTATAAGCAACTTGGTGACTATATTTCGTACACTTTCTATACTAACTGTCCCGAACCCATTTCACGTTAAACTTAAAAATTAAAAACCCGCGCTTGCCAAGACTCGAACCCAGGTGGGCAGTTACCCCAGGTAGGAAGCTTACCACTAGGCTATAAGCAACTTGGTGTATATGTTTCGTACACTAAATATACTAACTGTCTTGTTCTTCGTACCCGTTTAATTTGAAAGAAGATATGCATAACGTACATAAATCCATAATTGAAAGCAATGATTCCGCAACCAAAATCAATTGATTTCTTCTCCCAGCGACATTCACGCACATCAATTTGGGAATGCGTTATCATCTTCTCTGTCAAAACGCAATTTTCAGGAGTGCGTTAGCGCCAGAACCAAGGTTCTAGAAAGCGTAAGGCGTGGCGTGGCGGCACCATCAAGCCTCAGCCAAGGTGGGCCATGGCGGGCCATGGCATTTTTCAAGGCGTCGCTTAAGGCGGCAAATTTTTTATATAATTTATATATATACGTATATTAAATTGAATTTTTTTTATAAATCTATTGATTTATATAACAATTCATATATAAAGCTCATAAAAAATATTACATTTAAATTTATAATTATATATATTAATTTTTTTTTTAAAAAAATTCATTTTTTACAGCCGCCTTCAAGAAAACTCGCCATAAGGCGCGCCTTATCGCGCCTTATCACGCCTTATCTCACGCCACGCCTAGCCGAGCCGCCATGGTCTGTTTCGTAACGTCGATGTCGCGCCTCACGCATTGGCGACGCCTTGGCGCCGCCATGGCGCGCCTTTTAGAACCTTGTCCAGAACCCTATAAATCATAGCATACCAACATCAGCAACATCTTCCTTCCACGCCATTTACAGACAATCACCGAGATTCGTAATTGTCTCCGGCGCTTTTTATCATCTTCTCCCATGTTGTTCATCATCTTCCTCCATCGGTAAGATTTAACTTCGAATTATTACAAATTGGGTATAATCATAAACTAATTATGAAATTGGGTGATAATATTTATATAGGCCAATGGCCCTTATGGAAAAGCATCATCTAAGACGATAAATTGAAAACCTGCCTTCACAAAATCTGAATCGTGTTGCGGAAATTATACAACAGGTACAACCTCGTAGACATATATGTAGGGATATTATTATTGTCGATCTGCAGCATTTTGTTACTATTCCAGTATCTTGTAGGAGACTTTGCATCCCCTAATTTATCATTTGAGCAAATTTTTTCCATAAAGTTTGTTGCTCAAAAAGAGGCAAGAGATATATGAATTCTTGCTGCAAACGGTGCAATTTCAATGAATACGGTTGGTCAACATAATTCTTCTGGCGGTACTTTAACGTATTAGGTAAAAACTCTTTGTATAATATTTTTTTTCCACCATTTTTAAATTGGTCAAACCTTATTTATTTGCTTGGTAAATCAATCACTACAACCTTTCATGCAAATAAAGGAAATTGATTTCAATTCTTACAGATGCCTTCATCTTTCTGCAACTTTAAGTATAATGGACAACTTATTTGAGCTCAAATTGATCTCATGAATTTCTATATGGTGAATAAGGATATTAATCAATTTTTACTATAATGTAATGTAATAGAATCTGACTCTACTTTTATAATGGAAGATTATTCCATAAAAATGCTATTTTCAAAATGATATACTTGTATTTTAATGATGAATGCTTATTGGGGTGGAGCAAAACTTTCAGATGTTCTTGAATTAGTTGGTATAGCCAATTTAAGCAGGTCTTGAAAGCTGGAGTGTATATATCAATAATCAAGTTGAATAATTCGAATATTTGACTTGTATTTTTTGATTTTGCAGGAACTTAAAAGTATTGTTTCTCATAGAAAGCCAAGTGATAGAGATATATGCAGATTGATTATGGTTCTTATAAAACAACATAAACTGGTTTGCAGTGCAAGGATTTAAGCCCTATGGCACCCTTTTGTGAACATATTCGTCTACAATTTATTTCAGATTTCAGATGACATAACGTGTTTAATGGTTTGGATTGTTGATCCACAAACACTTTTTGTCATGGCTTTACATTACAAAAACTATCTTATAACATTAATAATAATAATATTGAGATGTTATTTGACCCGTTCGAACCATTTCCTTATTTTGTTTGACTCACTCAAAGTAATTGCTAATTGTTTTCAGGTCATCTGCTTCTGCAGTTCAATACAAATTGTTTTTTAGCCAAGATTCTGTTACACTATCGTTAAAAAGCAGGTTAATTATGGGAAATCATGCTTTTTAATATATTTAATTAAATGTTTATACTGAATCTCTTGTGATATTTCACTTTTTACAGGAATTTTTAAAAGCGAGTCTCACTTTCTTTGAAGCAAAGTTTGAAGGTCTTGGATTTCAGTTGGGAAAATTGTCCGCATTTGGTAGTTTCCTTCATTTTTGTGTATGGTTTCTAAATTGAGATATTGACGAATTAAAATATAACTTTTTTCATCAAGGTCCTAAGAGGGCTGTTGGTAGGTCATTTATTATAACTTTCTATCTATCTAATGTGTTTAATCCATCATTCATTAATTAATGAGTATTAATTCTTTTTCTTGTTGACATGAGGGGCATACTTCTAGGCGGATAACTGTCAAAACTCAAAAAGGGCATTTTTTATAATTTTTTTTATGTTTCTTGCCAGATAACGAATGATAAAATACTTAAAAAACCATGATATCGAGCCCCACACCTTAACTTATTGAAATCCTGCTCTTGAATTGCACGGGCAAAGTGACCATTGTGTTGAACCATATATTGACTCACGGTTGAACGCTTAAACGGAACCGAACAACTATCTTTAAAAAGTCTTTTGATACAAAAAGTTGCAACTAATATTCAGTTTTCTTATTCTTTATGTAACCAAACATTTGAGAAATAACCAAAAGGAATAAGTATGAATATTTGTGATTATGGATATATTGTGTTTATCATAATTTTAATTATCATTGTTTTATACAATAGTCGTCAGAAAAGAAAACATGTAACCGGACAATATTTAATTATCATTCTTTCAATGTGATGATTGTAATTGAAATCTCTTGTGATATAATTTGGTTAATATATGGTTCTTTCCCAAAAAATTCTTTGATTCATACCATCGGTGCACGATAGAAATCAACCTTGATAACAACTCACTCTGTAACATTAAAAAACAGAGTGGGACCGCAAAACTGCTTAGAGCTGCAAAACTAATCATATGAGATGAGGCTTCGATGGCTAAGAGGCAGGCTATAGAGGCATTTGATCGTTCAATGCAAGACGTAATGGGAACGATACTTCTTTTCGGTGGAAAAGTTATGGTTTTAGGAGCTGATTTTAAACAGGTTTTACAGATCGTTAGACGTGGAACACGAGCTCAAAACATTGACTCCAGTCTAAGAATGTCACCGTTATGGTCTGTGATTAAGAAAATAAGGTTGACTCTTAATATGCGAGCGCGAATGGATCCATGATTTTCTTTTAGGATTTGGAGATGGAGATGAAGAAGTCATCGATGAAAAGTATATTCGAATTACAGATGACATGACCATTCCGTACAAGGATATGACTCGGTCCAAGGAAGACCTGATCAATGCGATATTTCCTTCTCTGCAAGTCAACGGAAATTCACCAAATTATATTATTTCTCGGGCTATCTTATCAACCAAAAACAACCATGTTGATGACCTTAACGAGAGGTTGATCGACACATTTTGTGGGCTCGAAAAAATATATTACAGTTTCGATGAAGCGGAGGATGACAGAAATGGATTCTATCCTATGGAATTTTTGAACTCCCTTAATGTCAGTGGTATTCCCCCGCATGTTCTCCGGCTCAAAATTGGGTACCCGATAATACTTTTACGCAACATCGATCCATCCCAGGGATTATGTAATGGCATGAGACTTATATGCAGAAAGTTTGAGCCAAATCTAATTGATGCGGAAATAGTCGTTGGCCATCATGCTGGAAAAAGGGGTTTCTTTCCAAAAATACATCTATCTCAGTCTGAAGCCGATATGTTTCCTTTAAAGTTGAAAAGAAAACAATTTCCATTTATGCTAAGCTTTGCGATGACAATCAACAAAGCCCAAGGACAGACAATTCCAAACGTAGGCGTTTATCTGCCGGAATCGGTGTTCTCGCATGCGCAACTTTACGTTGCCCTGTCAAGAGGAATTTCACGTGACACGACAAAAGTATTGGTAACTCCAGCAAAAAAATTTAATCTCGACGGCGTTTACACACCAAACATCGTGTATCGAGAGGTTTTACATGATGAGTAAAACGCATAAACAGAGCTTTTTTCCCTCTATTTTATACTTAATTAGGTTTATTGTTTTACAACAAGAAACGTTGGAGATAGATCATTTGTGTTATTATACATCAAACCATGTAACCGAACAATATTTGAACGCCAATGCTAATTCTTACTTTTTACCTCTATTTTATACATATATTTCATGCTTATGTACTATATTCGTTATAAATAATATATAACCAATGGACATTTAATCGCGAGGAATATATAGTTCGCAGCCGCCGCATAGCGCGAGTTTTAACCTAGTTAACCTATAGTGTATTTTAGACATTTTGACTTAAAGTAAAAAAACCTCCTTCACTTACATGTTTACCTAATATTTTGAAAAATATATATATTTGAGGCTAATTCATGCATTACAACAACTGGAACTATATAAATATTTGAGGCTAATTCATGCATTGCAACAACAACTGGAACTATATTAATTTGTATTTTTTTAGGTGTGCATGTAATCGAACTCGTGATCATTTGGGACTTAGGTGTGTATGTTAACCACTTCAACTACTTGATTACGTTAAAATTTATAGTTCCAATTGTTGTTGCAATGCATGAATTAGCCTCAAATATTTATATTTTTCAATGTAGTCTTTATCCATATTTCATTCCCAACTATCAGTCATTTGTATAATAATCGGTTATGGTGTGTATCAGTGTACCCGCCGCCTCATTGCGCATGTACCCTACTATATATATCAAAACATGTAATCGAACAACATTTCAACGTCAATGCTAATTATTGTCTTTTTCCTCTATTTTATACACAGTTTTCTTGCTTATGTATTGTATTCGTTATAAAAATATATAACCAATGGACTTTTAATCGCCAGTAATATGTAGTTCGTAGCCCGCCGCATCGCGCGGGTTTTAACCTAGTATAATTACCGGGAATGTAGGTAATTCACAAAGGAATTAAGGTTGAAATTAAGATGAAATTAATGCTGATATAACTGCCAAAACATTTAAACATCAATACACGGTACAATTTCTAAAACGAGTCGTGTTTTTAATACGGATGGAATTGGTTAAATGTATTTTTCTCATTCTAATTATTTGTCTTTGAAAGGGTTAAGTGTAACTGGCCAACCATTAAGGCTAGAAATGTAAGCGGTGAAACATTAATTGTGTTTGATTCATTTTTAAAAAAAGCATATAATGAAGTTAAGTCGATTGTATGTGAATGCGTAACTGGCCAAACATTAAGGCTGGAAATGTAACTGGATAAACAATGAATGTCTTTGATCCGTGAATCTGGCCAAACATTTAAACATCAACCGATACATTGCCCAAACATTTAACAACATCAATCAATAAAGTGTTCGGTTGTATATGATTGGCCGGGCTGTATGTGAAATGTAGATATAATACATGGTAATGAATGCAAATTTAATACATAGTAATAGTGGCAACGTCAAACAAAACTTTCTCATTTGTAATCAAGAACTTCTTGGTCATGGTAGTGAGCTTCTCAAACACATGCAATGGTAAGAATTTAAACCCTAAAAATAAATATTGTGGCAACTCGATATAGATGATCTTCTTATACAATACATGGTAATGAATGCAAATTTAATACATAGTAATAAAGGTAACATAAAAAATGAAAAAAAAAACATCAGTAATTTTTTCTGCGAGGAAAATAATTATTTACAAAACAACTTAAATAAATAACAACGATATATAATTATTTAAAAGCAGTGATATAGGTAAGGATTGTGACTATCAGAACTGAACAAGATGGACCTAGACTCAAAATATCCGATATTCGATTTTAGGGGATCCGTAGACCCGAGAACTGAACTGTCCTACAAAACATGGTTCCGGGTTCAGTTCAGATAAATCGGATATAGACCCGATTAGAACTGAAATTGCAATTAGAGCTGTGTTTTGGGTGTTTGTATGCTAGTTGTTAGTTTATATTAGACCAAATTTGTTCTCTAAAAGATATATCCGGACCTGAAAAACCGCTACTCGATTGCACGAAAAAGTTTGAATGGAACGGACCATTTACTTTGGGTAGTGATTTTGGGACCACACAAATTACTTCACTTACCACAATGTACAACATTTAAAACATACTGTATAAGTACTGTAAAGCAGTGGGTGTAGTAGGTGAAGTAATTTATGTGGTCCTAAAATCACTACCCATTTACTTTCTATAGAGAATCCATCTTTAGAGTCTATTACGAGTATTACTTTCTTTCTATTATGTTGCGTACCAAATATATTTTTATCAAATAAAAATGAAGATAACAACATACCAGAATCCTCCAATTAAGTTACCCAATCAAAAGTTTTGTTACGCGTTACTTTCTTCTGGACTCCGACAAAAAATAATCTTTCCGCTAAAAGGATCATAATTCAGAGGAGTACATGTCACGTGTGTGTATTCTTTTGGCATCACGTGAATAATAATTAAAAAATGCCTTCAGATTTTCTTTTTAATTTATTAGGAAATGAATTTTTCAAAACACAAAGATTGTTTCACATCAAGAATTCAAACAATGCTTGTAATCTATTATTTAATTCAATTAATATTTAATCAATTGACAACTATTACAACTACAATACTTGACCCTAATTACGTATTTAAGTTCGTTATTACCAAAATCATTGTTAAAAGACAATGCTTATATACAAACATAACTGTTTATGTCCATTTTATTTGTCTAAGGCACAAATCCATTTATACGAAAACAAAGTTTATTAAATAAATCAAAATAGTTTTCAATCTAAATTAAAATTAATTATGTTTATATCTTCAAACTCTTATCAATTTGACTTTTTAACTACTCCCTACGTCCCATAAAAAAGTTTATATTTCTCCTTAAAATTTTGTCCCACAAAAAAGTTTACATTTCTCAAATTTAGGGGCCTACCTAATAAAATAATATTATTATCAATCATTCCATCAATGAAACATTTTCTCTCTCCAATCTAACCTTATATTTTAATAAAAAAATATTATAAAGGACCCCATCATTATCTATCTCCTAAAATATTATGCCCAAATGAAATGTAAATTTTTTTATGGGACGGAGAAAAGGAAGTATAAAACTTTTCTGTAAATAATTTTGTCCACCATCAAAATTTACAAGACTACCGTAAAAAAAAAACCCCAAAGAGTTACAACACCAAATAATTGAACCTTTAAATTAATATATAAACTATGAAAGTAAATTAATATTTTATATAAGTTTATATAAAATATTAGTCACACTTAAACAATGGTCAATACCCACCAACCTATAAAAACCATGTTTGCCGTGCAATGCAACAAATATGTTGTTTCATTTCTTTAACAACTCCGCCGTCTCTTTCTATCTCACTAACTGGTAGCCGCGCAATGCGGCGGCGGGTACCCTGTGACTATATTTGGCGGCGACAAATTGGTGGCTGCTGGTGTCGGTAGTGACGATTGCAGGTATGCATTGTTGTGTTGGTCGCGGATAGTGGTTGTAATTTTAACTTTTCAAGGTGGATTTAAGATGACTTGAGCTCCACTTATGTATTAAACTCGAGTTAAATTCGCAATATGAAATAGTTATTTTCGACTTGCTTTATTGAGAATACTCAGTCTTCGTGAACATTTTTAAGTTATTTAAGCTCAAATTCTCATCCGAACATGCATCTAGTGAACTCTTTATATATCAAATATAGTTCAAAACAAGCATAATGACACCATGTTGAACTCAATCTAGTTCGTAGTGTTTGGAAACTTCCCACCAAATATGAAGAAATGAATTATGAGTTATCGAATCCATCATTTGTAAACTTCTCACGGATACAAAAATTCACAGAATGCTAATTTTGAAACATTATATATTCTGCTAACAATGAAAAAAACTTTGAAGCCGGTCAATGATGTTTCCATCTGTTTTGCAAAAGGAAAACATACATACACAAAAACATAAAGAACTAAATAGCTACAACAAAAACATGATCAATTTATCATCTTTAGAATATTGAAGTACAAACTCGGATCTTAGGCAAATAGATGCTAGTATGCTACATATGAATATTTCCCTACTACTCAAATACGTTTTTGACTTTTTTCGGAACAGTCCATCTTGAAAATAACTTAATAATATTAAATTCAGATCAACCCAAAACATGTTAAAATTTAAAAGATATATAAATTCAAGGTCAAAGCCTTACAGACACAAGAAAAATAACCTAATAATCTCGAATTCCGGTTTGGATCGGTCCAGAAAGGTGTTGTGGATTTCGTTTAAACGTAGAAAACAGTCCCATTACCGAAACCCGACCCACCCATTTTTCCACCTCTGAAAAAAACATTTTATTTAAAACCCCTTAAAAGATACATGCATCTAATCAATATGCGTTATTCACATATAAGAGTCTTGATTGGTCATAAAAAACCATTTATATTCATTTACAAGAGTCTTGTTCATGAACATAACCAACACATGGACTATTCAAATTCATGTAAAAGAGTCTTATTCATGTACACAACTAACAAATAAACTATTCATGTACAAGAGTCTCAATCAAAAAATTATTCAAAATAATAAGAAAAAAATAGAAAGTTAAACTCTCCACTAACAAAACTATGCCATTCGGATAAAGTCAATGTAGCTTATTTATCAACCCTTTCTTTTCTTCTTAAAAACATGTGCAAACATATTAATTTAGTTTCTTCCTGTAAGACGATATCTAATTTCTTGAACTACTCGTTTCTTTGAAACCTCTTCACCTGTGCAATAGAGAAAGAACCAACACCATCATTTATAATATATAGATTATAAAAAATATGTTAATTCAAGTGTAAGCATCTGAAAACGCTTTGAATATTGTGGTTAGTGTTTTAATAAAGGTCAAAGGTAATTTTATCTCCAACCCTGTCTTCTCTCATTCGCAATGTAACATCCTAAAACTGGCCTAGTTATTTTAGGTATATTTTGATATTTGAAAATATCTATTTGACCATATGTGGAATAAATTGATTAAGTGTTAAATGAATTGTTTGACCTTTTGTCCTTTTGTGATATTTTAATCAAGGGATTAAAATATCTGTTTTCTGAAATGTTTAAATGAAAATGTGATTTTTATATTTTTGGATTCCCCTTTTAATATCGTCTCCAGAAATACTTTCGTTTTTAAAATTGGAGCCCGTTTGGTATTTTAAATAAATTAACTACGAAAGGGACTTTTGTATTGTATTTGTTTAAAAGTGAAAAAAAGTCAAGTGGGTCCCACCCCATCCCTTGACCAGCTCCTAGATGGGGAGTGCCCATCTTTTTGATCATTTTTCTCCATCTCACTCTGTCTCTACGTCTCTCTCCTCTCTCTCTCTAACATCTCTCTAAAATGAAAACCCTTTTGTGTTCTTGAGTTATCTTGAAGATCCATAGCTCGTTTCTTGGCCAATCTTTAATCCGAACACGTTTTTGGATAGCTCTTGAGGTAAGCTTCAACCTATATGTGTTCATTTTCGATTTCATGATAGTTGATAAATTAGGGTTTATGTGTTCTTGAGATTTGGGTGGTGATTATGGTGTTAAATGTTATATTAAGTGTTTATGCAAAGTTTGACATGTTTTGTTGCTTATGTACAAGTAATTTAGCACAAGGTACAACTATTTTAGCAAGATGTACAAGTTGGTGTGTTTATGTAAAAGTAGGTTGTATGGGTTTTGTCAAACCTTGGATTTCTTGTTGTTTAAATGCTTGGAATTGTTCATTAGGTTGAGAAAACATGTTTAGTAAGTTATGGATGTTGAGAAATCAAGTATTGGATGTTTTGGTGGTTATGACTTGAATTGGGTGAAATTGTAGTTAAAACAATTGTTTTAGTTTATGTAGAAATTATGGACCAATTATTGTGATAAATGACTAGTTGGTGGAATCATGGCATTGATGTGTTCTTGCGGGTTTTGTTGCTTAAATATGCTAACATGATAGATTGGATATGTTAGCTTTGAATTATGTTGAGATATGGTGAAATTGTTGAAATGCTAACTAGTGTTTGGATGTTTTTGGTTAAAATGATTAACTAGTAAATTGGAAGTAAAATACATGGATTGTTGGTGACTTGAACTTGATGAATGGTTACATGATTATGACTTGCAAAGTTATAGGATTTTGTGCTAATTGATGGAAATTGGAAGTGTTATAGTCATATTCGGACTTTTGACCCGTTTGGGCCGTTTAGTGGTAAAATGACTTAAAGTAACTTGGATTGTGAAAGTATAAGTATTTTGTTAGGTTTGTGTGATTAGAAATGTTATAGGTAACATTTGGTGAATTGTAAGTTGATGATGTGATTATAGTTGTAGGATGTGTTGTTGTTTAATAACCCGGTTTGACCCGTTTGAATGTAAGACTTGCAAATGACTAGTTGACTTGTTAGGTACGTGTAGATGGTCATGTCATGTTCTTATGATGGTTTAAGTGTTTGGCTATTTAGTTAGTGCAAGTGTTAGTGTTAAATGTATATTTAACATTGTTTATAATTTGGTGGAATTATATACTAATTCGGTATTCCTTTGGTGTACAGGAATCGGGATCGAGACTCAGAAACATTAGACCTCTGAGTTCGACAAGTGGAAGGTTTCGGTGAGTGGATTTAACCTCCAACTTGTGTTTGGTTACAATTGGTTCGGTATATTGCATACTTGTGAAAATGCAGGATTTTGGCTGATCTGGGAAGATAGCGGCGCTATCTTTAGATAGCGACGCTATATTGATAAGGTCCGGGAAAGTGTCGAAAACAGAACACCGAAATAGCGAAGGACGGGAAATAGCGACGCGATTTTGTTGGAGATAGCGTCGCTATCTTCTATATAGCGACGCGATTTCTGGGTTGAACAGTTTTGTCGTTTTGCTTAACTTGCTTGCTAGTTTAGTACCTATTTGCTAGAGTTGAGTCAAATAGGTTATGTGCACAATGTGAAGTGACTTGGCTTGATTGCAAGCAACAACTCGGTGTGTTGGTTAGCCGAGGCTCGGTGTGTGTTAATCCGAGGTTTGAGAAGTCAGTGCGCTGGGCAATGGGTGTCGACTAAAGGGTATCCGACCTTACCTGTATTTGTTGCATGGTCAAGGGGAGGGAGTTGCCCGGGTGTTGGTCACGAACCGCTATCGGTTACCGTGGTTTGGCCGACCATGGTTTAAGGCTCCGGCAGGACCCCGATCTTCTTGAACGAACCGGAGATGTTTATTTAAACTTCCGGGTTTAAGTGATGACCCAACCGGAGATGTTTTATAACTTCCGTGTTTTAGGGAACAGTGATACGTGGTTAGGTGGCCTTTTGATAGTAGAGATGTCTATGCCAGCTTGTTGGGCTTTACAGAAATTGTTGATTTTATTCATTCACTTAGCTTTGTGCTAATCCCTCCCTCGTTGAATCTTTTCAGGTGATCGGTGCTTTGGACGGGATGATTGACCAAGCTCAGTTTGTTATGTTCTTAAAAATGAGCCATGTCGCTTAAGTGACACCGTTTTTGGTATTGTTAAAGTAATGTTTATTTTGGAAGCTCATTGTGGGACCTTGTTTGTAAACTAAACTAAACTAAACTAACCTAGAGGATAACCTAATCGCCTTCGGGCATTTTAAAAAAAAAAAAAAAAAACGCTTCCTAAATTTTGCGGTGTTACACGCAAAACAATTTCTTTTATTATTTGAACATTTGTTTGACACTACCAAGATCTGAAGTTGATGGTGATGTTAGTGGAGCTTAATGTTTTCACTTAAAGTTATCGGGGAGACATCAATCTGGACATTTTCATTTTTAAGTTGCAAAATTCATAATAAAAATATAATTACACAGAAAGTAGCATTGGGAGAGAATGTACCATTAACCAAGAAAAAAGTTTCAAGAACACAAATTAGCAAAACGTGATGGTAGGAGTAAATTGTGGATGAAGCCAGTTACCTGTTAAGACAATGAACTATTTCGAAGTTATTACAAATTCAAAAGAACACGTCAAAAGAAAATGCAAATTATCAAATTTGATAACGATCTATAAACTTGATTACAAATCAGTAACCATTAACCAACGCGAATCAGTAGTAAAATATAAGTGTACGCAGTTTAGAAACCCTCCTGGATAAAGATATGAAACATTACCCACGACAATAATCCACAATAACAGTACTCAAATTACAAACCCTTTTGGAGTCAATCAGTAACCAAATATGAAACAATTATACATACCTCAAAATCGTTATCGTTGCTTGAGATTTTGAATTAGGAGCTACGAGTTTTAAATCGTATTTACAGGGTGAAGATTTATTCAAGTTGAAGGAATCGAGGAGGCGTTTGCAGAAGGATGCATAATGAAATAACTCAATAACCGAGGAGTTGCAGAATCGAAGAGGCATGGAGAGGGATGAAGCAATCGATGGGGGTAGAGATGAAGGAATCGAGGAGTCCCATTTAGTTCAATGGTCGAATTGACGGTGGTTTGACTGGAAATCGCATGGGCCACTTAACATATCCTACTTCGTTCAGATGGGGCCACTTAAATGCTTGACTCCAATTACTTAATAGATGTGTTGGGCCGAAGCCCATATCACCGAAGTGTTTTGTTTAATAGCGATTTCTTTTGGTAAATAAACTGATTGTCGGAGTGGAGCAGCTGGTTACGCTGGATTCATATTACCTTGAGGTCGCGTGTTCGAAACTTACCTCCTCATATCTTTTTTATTAAAGTGCTAGTTTCCTTAATTAACAAGTGTGTTGGCTGAATTTTCAGCCTTGCTAATTAAGGAAGGGGTAAATGCTTTATAATATAGTAGAGATAAACACAACACCATTCTAATAATTCTTATGTAACCTCAAATATTAATTTCTCACCAATATCTTTATCCCCATTTCCCCTCTCTCTCTCTCTCTATCACTTTGTTTTAGAGAGAGAAAGAGATGGTGTGGTTTCGGTGTTGGATTATACTATTAGTGGTGGTTGGTGGCGGCAACGTGGTGGTGGATGGAGCAAACGTGAGTTATGACGGGAGATCACTCATCATTGACGGTCAACGCAAGATTTTGTTTTCGGGTTCAATTCATTATCCTCGAAGCACCCCTGATGTATGTATATATTCTTCTTCTCTTATCATATCGTGACTAAATTAATTGTTCATTAATAATTGGCGGTGTCTGTTTTGATTGCTAGAATGATACTAGCTACTCATTTATCGTTAGATGTTTTTTTTTTTGAAAATCAACTTTATTATATGATTTATATCACACAAAACATGGTGTTTAAATGTCGTTTATGGGATTATGGTCCCTAACGTTTACACAACACTTTATGCATAAACGAAAACATTGTTCTTGAAGTTTCACAATAGCGTCTTGAAATTCACTTTCGTGTTATTTTTAGTAACACGCTGAACTCGGTTACGCAATCTAAATGACATAAAATCATCGTGACCTTTAAATATATATAATATATAATATAATAATAGTATTATAATTAATTTCATTAATATGTCATAATATTACTAACTAATATAATAAGTAGATTTATTAAAAAGATTGCCAACATATTTTTTACTGAATATATTATAAAAGTAGTTAATAGAAGAATATCAGCTAAGGTCACATGATATCTAAATTTTGAACCTTTTGAAGCTGCAACGAAAGTAGCGGGAAAATAGTTGCAGTCTACAGAGGAGCTAAACGACAACGTTTTCCAGCAATATGTTGTGGTGACAAACTCACAACGAATTATAAGCTGGCCAACTGTCCATTGTACATTACTGACGATCTTTTCTATATATACATGCTTCGTTCGCATTACATTTGTTGTGTTGTTATGTATAAAAAACTAGATTATTTTAATTAGTAAAATATTATATTAGATTTTTTTAAAGTTGATTTTATGTATTTTGATCATTATGAAAATATCTTCTTAGGTGTTTATTCTTAATTACTACTTATTTATTGAATTTTAATCGATAATAATTTTTGTTGATGAAAATATAAAATTATTTACTGTAAATTGAATAATGAATTAGAAAATGACACATAAAAATAATGACTTTAACTAGGGTGATGGAGAAAATGACATGAAAATAATGACCCGATCCGACTAACATTTTCATTTTTTTCAGCTCAATTAATCAATGAACCATGTAGTATCCTAATTAAATATGTGAATTTTGTTGTCATTCATATTTAATAATGATTTTGTAATTACTATTTGCAGATGTGGCCATCGTTGATAGCTAAAGCCAAACAAGGTGGTCTGGACGCCATACAAACATATGTATTTTGGAACGTCCATGAGCCACAACCTGGCCAGGTCATTTTCAATCATAAACTACGTGCTAGTCACGTGTGACCACTTCATATACATACATTTATTATACCTATATATAATGTCTATATATTTTGGCCTACTTAACTAACTTGCAGTATGATTTTACTGGGAGAAATGATATAGTGAGTTTCATTAAGCAAGTCCAACAACAAGGTCTTTATGTAAGTCTTCGTATCGGGCCATTTATCGAGGCCGAATGGACTTACGGGTTTGTAATTACACAACCATTTACACTAACATATTTATTGGGTAAACAAAAATCGTTTAATATTATGTTGTCTTTCAGAGGCTTACCGTTTTGGTTGCATGATGTTCCTGGTATTGTCTTCCGAACCAACAATGAACCATTCAAGGTAATTGCACTTTTGACTAGAAAAAGTCAAACCTACAGATATTAGAATTTGAGACTTGATATTGAGAAATTGTAATTGGTGTCGTTTTTAAACACGTAACATGTACAATATGTCATAGGCAACCGTCTAAACATTAAGATTAATTTTTTGTTACATAAGCAACATTTATTTGAATTTAAATGTTGTATGTTTTTTTGACATGAGAAAGTCAAAGATTAAAATTTATTGTGTTTTTGATCATGTAGCTTCACATGCAAAACTGGACATCCAAAATAGTGAACATGATGAAGGCAGAGAATCTGTTTGCTTCACAAGGAGGCCCAATTATTTTATCACAGGTTGGTAAATTCATTTCTTTTTGGACGGATGTATATTTTCTGTTAGGAAATCGGACGCAAACGAAGTTACATGAATAACAATAACACAAATCATAATTTGAAACCGTAGGTCAAGTGGTAAAATCTTTTGAATGATTTCTTAAATGTGTCACGGCTTCTATTTTTTCTTTGGAAAATATTATTAGAGGGTTAGAGAAAATTTAAAAAATATCACGACGACAACAGTTAGGTCGCGTGTATCACGAATTATCCAGGGAAGCCCTTGTAATGAGAATATCCTTTAAAAAACAAACAAAATTAGAGCAAATTATAGATTTTTGGGTTCGAACTTTTTGCTGATTTAGTTCCTAAAACCAATAAATTACATCGAGTCATATTTTCGTGGTTCCTACTTTTTCCAACTTCGTCTTTTGTCCAAAGGAAATGACTAAAGTGATCTTTACCGTTATTTTATGAATTTTCTAGAATATCGTATATCCTTTTACCTTTTTTTCTATGTTTCTTTTCCATCTCCAACATTAGTCCCCGTAAATTAAGCCCACAACCCCATTTCTTCTTCGGCATACCACCGCCGACCGCAGCCGTCATCCACGATCTCCCCTCACCATTTACAAGATCGTGATCACTCATCCGCGATTTCCGTCGGACCACAAGAAACACCGACGGACCACCACCAACATCCTCTTAACCAGCACCACCCATGCAATCCCCTTTCTCCCCCCAATTTCGATTTACCATCGTTTCCCTCCCCTCAATTCCGATTCACTACCACAATCGGACAACAGAAAGTGATTTTATGCTTCATCAGAAAACCACGGAATGTTACATCGGATAGATTTCTGGTTCATCAAAACGATTTAGGGTTTTCTGATTTTATATGGGGTCTCCGAGATTTTAAGTGCGAAAATGGGCCCTGATTTTTATAAAAATTTGGAATTTCATAAACTGTATGTAGATAGAGAACGAATACCAAAACATCGAAGGAGCGTTTCACGAGGATGGCCCACAATACGTCAACTGGACCGCACAAATGGCAGTGGGTCAACCATGGATGATGTGCAAACAAGATGATGCCCCTGATCCCGTGGTTAGTTCTTATAATTAGTTCGCAATTGTAAATAACAACCTTAATTACACATTGGCTTTTAATTATGTTTTTTGTGCAGATTAACGCATGCAATGGGCAGAGATGTGCTGAAACATGGAAAGGACCAAATTCCCCCAATAATGGACCGAAAATTGGACTTCTTTGTAAATACTTACTTTTCCTACAACCCTTTAACTAATACTACAAGAAAAATGTCATTTAGAAACACATGTATTATTAACACAATGAAAAGTGCCACTATATCTGAGTTTTTAATAACACTTTCTAAAAAAATGTTTGTAAAAGTTAACATCAAGTTTATTAACATTTTTTTATGAAAAAATCGTACCACATAAATCTCAAGAAATAGCGATTCCCACACTATTTTTATGTCACTAAACTAATTCGTACTTATAATTATTCATGTTTTTCTATGAAACGAGAATTTTTATTGTAGTGAGCCTTTGAACAATGCTCAAAATGCATAATGAATTTTTCGGTTTTTGCAGCGTACAGGCATATGGAGAAGATCCATACATGCGATCTGCTCAAGATATCGCCTTTCATACAGCAGCGTTCATTGTAAAGAAGAATGGAAGCTTTGTAAATTACTACATGGTAATTGTACAATGTTTATATACACGTATATATATCGTGATTTATTCGTATAATAGTTTGAGAAAAATGTTTTTATGACGCTCAGTATCATGGAGGAACAAATTTTGGACGAACAACTGCATCATTTATTATAACAGGTTATTATGATCAAGCTCCACTTGATGAATATGGCATGTTCAGACAACCAAAATATGGTCATCTTAAGGCTATGCATGCAGCATTCAAGCTATGTTCACAGGCGTTACTCTATGGACAGTTAACAATTGAACCTTTGGTTCAGAATCAAGACGTATACGTAAGCATGCGTTTGTTGTAGTATAAAAGCAAGGTGATGTCTACACTGCAAAAAACTTATTCATAGACCATGTTGTACAACTTTTAAAGCATATTGTACAAGTATACCGAAACATAGGTTGTGGTGTGTGAATAATTATTTGTGGTGTAGATATCACCTCTCATAAAATAATACCCAATTTACACACTTTATTCATCAGACTTAGAAAAAGATATATTTTTTCGCACTTAAAATTGTAAAAAAAAAAATGAGTGAGCGAATCGCGTATTTTAATAAGTTTGATGGTAATTTTGGTGCTGGTTTATATTTACAGGGTTATGTGTACACAACTTCAAGTGAATGTGCTGCGTTTCTTCTTAATAACAATAGTCGAGATAGTGTTGAAGTTCAATTTCGGAATTCTTCGTATGTTATACCACCAAAGTCAATTAGCATCTTACCTGACTGCAAAAATGTTGTCTTTAATACTGCCATGGTATGTTCCTTGATTTTTTTCAATTTTATAACTAAATTTCTAAAAAAACTGAATCTTATAGTGTTCAACTATTTTCCTTTCCAGGGATATTTTTTATTTCTTGTACTCTAATATGGAAAATGGAAAGATTTGGACACATTTCAAAAGTTTTGAACAAACAACACCTCTCACTTTATAGAGAATTTTTTGCAACTTTACTATACACACCATTAATGTTTTTCTAATGCATAAAACAGGTTAGCACACAAGTTAGTACACGATCAATGCAGCCGATCATAAGGTTTGATTCACCTCAACAATGGGAGACATTTAGTGAAGTTGTCCCTCAATTCGACCAGACGACATTGAGGTCCGATACATTGCTAGAACAAATGAATACTACAAAAGACACATCAGATTATCTTTGGTACACATTCAGGTAAACTAAATAAAGTTCAATCATTATTTTTTATCACACAAATAAAAATTTGAGTGCATGAACATATATATAGGTTGGAACAGAGCACTTCAGAAACTCAGAATACACTTAAAGTAAACTCTCTTGGACATCTTTTACGTGCGTATGTAAATGGAGCTCTTGTTGGTATGAATTTGTTTTTCATTTATATATATGTTTCTTAACTTGAACTATAATGAATTATGGACCTATGATTATGTCTTTTAATCTTTGTTTAGGATCCGCGTATGGATCCCGTAAATCAGGTCCAAGCTTTTCATTTGAAAACACGGTTACCTTCTTACCCGGAATTAACAACATTTCATTGTTGAGTGTAATGGTTGGATTGCCGGTAGGTTGCATACACTTTTAGTGTTGTTTGTTTTTATAAAAGTTGTCTTTCTGAAAACCACTTCTGAATTATTAGAGTTGGTTTTGAAATCTGAAAGTTGAATCATATAAAACTACATGACTGATTTTTTTGATCTAATGGGGTGTGAAGGATTCAGGAGCGTTTATGGAGCGTAAAGGTTGCACGAAGTATTCATTCAAGAACGCAACTTCACAAGCTCATCATGGGGATACCAAGTAAGTTGTGTGATGCCTCCAAATTACTATTATTTTTCTAAAGTAACGTTACGAACATTGTTTTATTTAATTGATGAAGATCGGATTGTCGGGGGAGAAACTATCAATTTACACAGATGAAGGGTTGAATTGTGTATCGTGGGGCCAATACAAAGATCCTAACACTCTTACATGGTACAAGGTAAGCCTTGATTGAACACTTTTCTAACCACAATTAAGATGAGTAACATCACTAGAAGAAAAAACTTTCAATAACAACGACAATGTACGTTTGTGTGACATACTTGTTCTTTTACTAATCGTGTTACTGGTTCAGACAACCTTTGACGCACCTAACGGCACCGAACCGATTGCCTTGGTTCAATGGGAAAAGGAGAAGTTTGGATCAATGGCCAAAGTATTGGGTTTCAATTAAGACACCTACAGGCTCTCCTTCACAAATATGGTCTACAACTTGCATCCATTAACTGTTCATATGCTTTTTATATTGATTTCGTATCATATATTTGTGACAAACAAAAGTTTTGGCCTATGTTTGACAGGTACAATGTACCCCGGTCTTTCCTTAAACAAACAGGAAACCTGCTAGTATTGTTCGAGGAAGAATATGGAAGCCCGTTAAATATTTCATTAGATACTGTTTCAATTGATAAAGTTTGTGGGCAAGTATTGGATTCACATCCAAATAGTGTAAAAGTAAATTCAAGGGCAGTAGTTGACCGTTATCAATGGAGTGTCCTAAAAACCGAACCATTTCTAGGATCATATTTGCAAGTCATGGTAACCCTTTGGGTGATTGTGGGAGTTACTCCATTGGGAAATGCCATTCATCTAATTCGCTTGAAAAGGTGAGCTTTGGACAATTACTACAATACCCTTTTTTGGGATTTTGTACTCGGTTCTATAAAATAAAAAACTCAGAACAATATATAACTTGAATGTATTTTGGCATTTTCAGGCATGTTTAGGGAAAAGGCAATGTGCAATTTCTCATACGAGTGGAAATTTTGGGGGTGACCCATGCCCGGGTACGCCTAAGACGCTTCTTGGATGCACGATGTGAATAGAAACAAACATTGTAACTCGATTTTTATACAAAAAGGAAGTAACAAGCAATACAATCTACATGGTAGCATAATCAAATTCGTTCATTATACTTTGATATATGTTCATTTGAATGTACATTGATAATAAGTTTGAATACAGTATAAGTTTCCATCCTTAAAAAAAGGGCAATTGATATTGATATGTACATGTTTTATGGTCAAGTCCAATTGACATTGAGCTATAAATTGAAACTTTTAGTTGTGGTAAATTAGTTGTAGTTGTAATTTATAGATTATTTTCTTCGGATTGCTTTTATCCGAACTAAATAAATGAAATCAATCTCTTTATGTTTCTCTAATTTTGGAACGAGTTGTACATACTACTTCAAAGACCAACTGATCCAAACCACATAAAGATTTAGTATGTTGTTTGTACAATTCGTTTTATTTATAATTTATCTAGGGCATACAAACAAAAGTATAAGACTATTAGTTATAGAACTTGAGCTGTCCAATTTTTAATCAACAAAGCTAGTCAGTATGTTAAAAACAAGTTTAATCTATCTATTATTTGACAAATGTATAAATTAAATATGTGAAATTGTCCAGCCCATATATTCAAGTGATGTGAGAGGTACCCTATACAATGATCGAGTGTCTAACTGTTATTGTGAAGATTTTTATAAAATTTTATTATTAAATTGCGATAAAGTGTCCACTCTTGTAGATTTGCTAGTGACTTAGTGAGTAAAAATATACGAAGTATAAGGTATTTGATTTATGTAAATTGTTTGATAAATAAGCTTAAGAAAAATAAATAAAAAAACACTATTTAAGTTTTTTTAATTGAAACTAGGAAAATATTTTGTAGAATTAAATATTTTTTGGTCAAATTAGATTAACGAGTAAAAATTGTATTGTAGTCATAATAATCCAAACACCCCCAAAAAAAAGTCTGGGTGTGTAAATTCCACCATCAATCACCATGGCTGCTGCTCTCAGCTTTGCTCACCACATCCTTCTTTCAAAACCCTCTTCCTTCCTTCATTCAACCAAATATGTTTTCAACACCGTCATCGCCGTCTCACCACCGTCACTTCGCCGTCACAAAACCACACAAACAGTAGCGGCATCACTCCTTGAACTCGGCGGAGTTCAAATTTCCAAACAAGGTATTGCAATTGCAATTTGTTACCCCAATCTCAATTCAATGATTTAGGTATGTTTCTTTCATGATTTGTAGGCTGATTGTGTTATGTAATTTACCACATATTGTTTTGCTAAAGAGGATAATGCTTTCGTTTTGTAAATAGGGCAATTTGCAATGAATAACAAAACACTTTCAGTTACTTTGTGTTTTCAAATTATGCTAAACAATCTAGTTTTTGAATATGGTTATAGAAAAGGTAGATTTAGCTGATCATAAGGGAGTGAAATTTAATTTTTGACAAATTTAGAGGCCCCAGTGTAGTTCAATTTGGACAAATTTTCCCTAAATGTTTGAAGATTCATACTAATTTGTGATGCAGATGTGGTGAAGGATGAACCAACAAATAATGTCCCGGATTTAATATTCGGTAAACTTGGATTACAACTTCATAGGAGAGATAATCATCCTCTTGGAATCCTCAAGAATGCAATATACGAGTATTTTGACACCAATTATAACAATCAGTTTCATAAGTTTGACGATTTGTGCCCTATTGTTACTACTAAAGAGGTTGAGAATGATTATTAAACTAGACTATTTTATAAATTTTATTTTACAAAGAGATATTATTTGAAGACACCAGAAAAAACGACTGATTCTTATTTTTCATTTTCTGTATATTCATTAATGTAATTTCTAAATCATTGATGGAAACTCTATTTATTTATTTTAATTTTTCAGAATTTTGATGATGTGTTGGTACCTGCTGATCACGTGAGTAGGAGTTACAATGATACATATTACATTGATGCAGAAACGGTGCTGAGGTGTCACACAAGTGCACATCAGGCTGATTTATTAAGAAAAGGGTATGCCAATTTTCTTGTTACTGGTGATGTTTATCGTAGAGACTCCATTGATTCAACTCATTATCCTGTTTTCCATCAGGTATTTTTTTAAATTTAAATTAAAATTATTGAAGAAACTATAATATCAAGGTTATACATTTTGTGCAATCGTTAATTATGTTATTAAATGAATATGTACAGATGGAAGGAGTTAGGGTTTTCAGTCCAAATGATTGGAATAAGTCTGGTGTAGATGGAACTTTATATGCTGCACAAGATTTAAAATCATGTCTCGAGGGTTTAGCACGCCATTTATTCGGTAGAATATATTTATAATCTAAATGCATTAGCTGTTACCTCATAAATCATAATTTAGAATTTTAATGTTATGTTTAAAATTCGTTGAAATGTTCAGGTGCTGTTGAAATGCGTTGGGTTGACTCTTATTTTCCATTTACAAATCCTTCTTTTGAGCTTGAGATATATTTTCAGGTAAAGAGTTCTCTTGATTTATTTTTTAAGCATATAAAATAAGTAATAACAGATTTTATTTATTTTATAAAGGAATTTTCTTTTTTTAAATCTGGTTATAATCTTTAAAGGCTGTGTATGATGACATATTAAAAAAACATTAATGTTAAAATGATTATTCAGGAGAAGTGGTTAGAGGTTCTTGGTTGTGGGGTGATGGAACAAGAAATATTAAAAAAAGGCGGGAAAACAGATAATGTTGCTTGGGCGTTTGGACTTGGTTTGGAGCGTTTGGCAATGGTTTTATTTGATATCCCTGATATTAGACTTTTTTGGTCTACAGATAAACGATTCACATCTCAGGTTGTTTACTAGTGTTTGTTTGATCTCATTTGTTTCTTTGACTGACTGTAGTTGCATAACGGGTCAAAATGGGTAAAAAAGGTTGCGAGTTGAAATGGGTTGACCCAAAACATTTTTGTTTTATTTTTATTTATTTTTAGATTAGGGTGCATTTAGTCGCAGATTTTTCTCTCTAAATTTTTATCTTAATATTCTAGAAAATGTGTGGCATTTTTTTACCTCTAGAAAAATAAAAACTGAAATTTTGAAAGTGTGTTCGAATGCTTTTGTTTTCTGGTTCTAGAAAACAAGAGGACTTTTCTATTTCTAAAGAGGAGAATACTTGAAAACTATAAAAGTCACTTTTTAGAAATTTAGCTATAAGATTGAGAAGTGATTTTTCTCTTTTCCATGAACACTTTTTCTGTTTTCTGAGATTTCTTAAAAGTTCAATTTGAACACGTTTTATAGCTAAATTGTCCATCCATATATTAAAATATAATATTCGAAATTGCCACAATCTAGTTTTCGTTGTCTTTTCGGATGGGTGGCTTGTGAAAAAACCACTAGTTATTGGATGATAAAAACTAAAAGTTTTTATTTTTGCTTATAATATTCATGGTTATAGCATTATCCTTTGAAAAACCTAATATGATTTCCATGACCTCCCCTTACTAATGCAGTTTACTAAAGGTCAGCTTGGGATCAAATTCAAGCCATTTTCAAAGGTACGAGTTGAATTACTATCATTTTATTATCTCTAGAATTTAATAATAATTTGTGATGACAACTATACCCAATAATATGGACCTAATAAATTTGGTATATTATATGTAGTATCCGCCTTGTTATAAAGACATGAGTTTCTGGATCAATGATTCATTCACTGAAAACAATCTTTGCGAAATTGTCAGAGGTGTTGCTGGTGATCTTGCCGAGGAGGTATAAAACTATAAATTATTCAAAACTCTTAATTATATTACATTTATTAATTATTAATTATTTTAATTTTAATATAATATTAAATAACATTCATTCAGGTACAATTGATCGATAACTTCACCAACAAGAAAGGAATGACTAGTCATTGCTATAGGATTACATATCGCTCCATGGAGCGTTCTCTTACAGACGAAGAAATAAACGAGCTACAGGTAGATAAATATATCTTTATATTCTAAGAAATTAAACACATTTTACTTTTTGATTTAAATTGTGTTTTTATGTTATTAAAACGGTACGATTTGATGAATGTTGATGCAGTGGAATGTTCGAGATCAGGTGCAAAGCCAGATGAACGTTGAATTAAGATGATTTATTTATGCACGTAATGAAAATTTTCAAATCCCTTTCATCTATTTACAATGTAGCATATTTTTGTCATTTTCAATTTCAAACATATGTAACAAAAAATACCCTTTGTTTTGATCCTTGTAAGAATAATACTAATATTAATTTTACTTTTGAGAAGTACAATATTACCTTTTCATTCTTTTAACCGGATTATTTTTTAATCAGAGGGTAAAATTATAAGTTTTAAATATCTTAATAGTGTATAAATCATCTTTGTTATATAATAAAGAAACTTGTTTGGTTAAAAAATAAATTGATCGCTTAAATTCAAAGGGTTTATTCGAGACTCAACCAAAATATCTGAAATAGGAGAGGATGATCCTCTTAACACTATAGAGATTAATTATATGGTAAATGATCAAGAAAATTCAAAAGTAGAATTTATGCAACATAAATATTTGATACGCGTAAAATCAGAACATGGTTCTTAAAAGAAAGTGTATATTGGCAGTGATACTCTAAGTACGCTTACTTTTAGCACCGATCATTGTCCATCCTACAAGGAATAGATCTATCAACTCTTCTAGCTTAATGGGGCACCAACTGAAGTGAGCACGAGTTGAGACTCGAACCTAAGCTCTTTATTCCTCAAAAACTCTCTAATGGACTCATAAATTTTGCGAAGGTTATATTAACCATAAACTTATGATATTTTAAAATACAAAGATAATTTGTAACCACTAAGCCATCAGTGATTCTTTTAACAAATTTAGTAAAAGAAGAAATCAAATTCAGACAAAGTTGGATCCAATAACAGAAAAAACTTTAACACAAAGGAAGATGTAAAATAATAATTAAATCCATTTCTCCCCACAACCAATGGAAAAATATATTTCTTTATTGACTGGAATTAAAATATGAATGACATTTTCTAAACTTTTTATAATCAATAAAAGCACAAATTGTATAAAATAGTAACGTAAATTATATAAACAAAAAATATTTTGATAATGACATTCTTAAGGGCTGTCAATAAAAATGGATAAAAAGGAATTGTTTTGATTTTGATTGGAGGAAGTATTTGGATGTTGCTAGTAAGAAGAAAGATAATTTAACTAATGAAGTTTAAAATGGTTTATGATATACTCCCTCCGTCCCACAAAAAAGTTCCCATTTCTAATGGGCACAAGTATTTAGGAGAGAGTTAGTGGTGGGGTCCATGGTTATATTTTGATTAAAATATAAGGTTTTCTGGAGAGAGAAAGTGCTTTTAGAAGATAATTAGTGGTGGGGTCCATAGTTTTAATATTATTTTATTAAGTGGTCCCTCATTATTTGAGAAATGGGAACTTTTTTGTGGGACAAAATTTAGAGGGGAAATGAGAACTTTTTTGTGGGACGGAGGGAGTATAATGTAATGTAACTAATTATTAGTTTTTAAAACATATTATCCATTTTTATAGACAACCTTAAAGGCTGTGATTATCAAAATTCTATAAAAAACATATAATAATCAGGTCAAGAATAGAAAATATATTTTTTTGTAGAACACAAAACAAACATTTGATAACTAAATCGAAACAACAATAAGTACGGCATGAAACATTTGTGTAATAAATAACATTGTTACTTTACGAAATATTTAATTGAATTTAAATATTTTTTATTTTTTGTGTAAATTGGAATAATCGTATAACGCATGAGCGGCAGGGCTGTTTAGTTTCATTTCAAGCTCCGAAAAATTCAAAGCCAAAACGCTCATTTTTGGAGGGATAATACCAAGGCCGGCAACCCATCACCGTCGTCAATCTCCACCAATGTCCTTCACTTCCCGGTCTTCAAGGTCCTCCATCTCGCCGTTCAGGTCCAGAAAGTCATCGGAACCACCTGATTCAGCTCGCCGCACCAAGCCTCACTCTACCAAGCCACAAATTTCTCCGGCGACACCGCCGATTTCATCAACCAAACCCTCTCACCGTCAAATTTCAACGAAAGTAAAAGAAAATGTGACTGTCACCGTCAGGCTTCGTCCTCTTAAGTACCGTCACTTCATTTCTGTTAAGTGTAAATGAGTTTGTTTATTTCTACTTAAATTGTTTGTTTTTGTTAACCAGTTCAAGGGAGATCGGGAAAGGAGATGAGATAGCATGGTTCGCTGATGGAGATTATTCGATTCAAAACGAGTTTAATCCTGCTATTGCTTATGGATTCGGTTAGTTTAGTTAATTTCTGGTTCAGATCCTACCAAATACTCATTTTTTGCATCTAATTTTGGAGATCACCACTTATAATGATCCTCACTGGTTGTAGTAACTTATAACAGCATAGAATTAACGAGGACATGAACTGATCAAAGCATAAAACAGACAATAATTTTGCAATGTTGGAGTTTTATCTTAAAAAATTAGGGAGAATGTCAAACAATAGTTTATGCAGTTAAATTGCATTTCTCATCATCATAAATCTGTCAATTTACTGTAATGCCCCAACAGTTATAAATAGTGCCTCAACTAATTGTAGTAATTCTGTAAGAAAGTTGAAACAATTGCTAATCCATCTCTTTGGTTAATATGAGTTTTGTCAAAATAATTATAATTTAGCACAATAACGCATAATTTTCACGCATTGACAGTGAGGAAATACTCCTAAGACAGCTATGTTTAAAACAATTTAAGGCATAACAATAATGAATAATTATGTTTTTTTTTTATCTTGATTTTTCATGCAACATTGCATTGTCTTGCAGACAGAGTATTTGGACCTGCAACAACCACACGTCATGTTTATGATGTTGCAGCTCATCATGTTGTCAATGGGGCCATGGAAGGAGTTAATGGTAATTTTCTTTTTTTCTTTTCTTAGAATATTCCAAAATATAATAAGTCCCTATTATGGTATATAAAACACTAATACATCATGAAGACATTTTAAATTATTTATAATGTTTTCAATTTTTTTTTACGTTTGTCTTATTATTATGCAGGCACAGTGTTTGCTTATGGTGTAACTAGCAGTGGGAAGACTCATACAATGCATGTATGCTACTACAATATTTCTTTATTTTCTGTCTTTTGTTAATTGTTTTTCCCTTTTTAACATTATATTATATATAAGTGTAGTTACACTAATAAGAGTCACTAATGCATGTTTAGGGTGAACAAAAGTCACCTGGTATTATTCCTTTGGCTGTAAAGGATGTGTTCGGAATTATACAAGAGGTACCATATATGCTTCTTTTTCTAAACATGTGACATGTTTATTTTATTTTATTAATAAATATAAAAAAATGAATTGCATCAGACACCTGGGCGTGAGTTTTTGCTTCGTGTATCTTATCTGGAGATTTATAATGAGGTTTGCACCTATTTTTGACCTTTATATTCCTGAGTTTTACTAAACTTGCATTACTTGAATGAAATATATTGTTTTTTTTTTTTTTTTGGGAGATTCTGCTATAATAAAATATTTTTGACCTTTATTTTCCTGTAGGTCATAAATGACTTGCTTAATCCAACGGGACAGAACTTAAGAATACGAGAAGATAACCAGGTTCATCTGTTGATAACTTGATATCATAGGATTATTTTCTTTATTATCTCACATAATTTTATATTTTTATATCTCATTAAAATTATTTAATGTTTGTAAATCTTTTGTTTGTCCGTCTACAATATATAGGGAACTTATGTTGAGGGAATCAAGGAGGAAGTTGTTCTATCACCTGCTCATGCTCTTTCATTAATAGCATCTGGGGAAGGTATTATAATTTCTACTTAATTTTCTTTGTTCAAAAAACATTTTTTTGAAAAGATATTACATGAAAGCAAGAAAAAACATGAGAAATTGCTTCAATTTGTCTTTCTACTTGAATTCTTGATTTTTTTTTCTATGTTTGCAGCACATAGACATGTTGGATCGAATAATTTCAACTTACTCAGTAGTCGTAGCCATACTATATTTACCTTGGTAAGTATATATTCTTGTTTTAAAGGATTTTTCTATGTGGGTGAACTTACAGTTTTATATAATATAAGCATTTTTAACTAATAATTTAATGAATTTTGTGTTATTTGTCTACTAGATGATTGAAAGCAGTTCATGCGGGGAAAATCAAGACGAAGAAGTAACCTTGTCACAGCTGGTATTCAAAACAAATTATCTTGATTCTTAAGTTTGTTACAGGATTCATATTTATTTAAATTATGTGTACTTGTATAATCTGCATTATATATTTATTTTATCTTTTTATTTTTATTTTCTTGTAGCACTTAATTGATCTAGCAGGATCTGAAAGTTCTAAAACAGAAACAACTGGAGTGAGAAGAAAAGAGGGCTCATACATAAACAAAAGCTTGCTTACACTTGGCACAGTAAGATTGTTTGTTATTTCTTTCATTATTATTTATTTTTGTTATTTATTAATATTTTTTTTTTATATATTGCAGGTGATATCTAAACTAACAGATGGTAAGTCTGCTCACATTCCTTATCGAGATTCAAAGCTTACACGATTGTTGCAATCTTCACTTAGTGGTCATGGACGAGTTTCTGTAAGTTTAAATAGTTTTTAAATTTTAATTGCTTTTTTGTAACCTTTTTGGTAAAATTCAATTTAAAAAAACAATAATTTCTGTAAAAAAGAATTCTTTATTTTGATGTGGTGCTTTTTGTAGCTTATATGCACTGTTACCCCTGCCTCAAGCAATACAGAAGAAACACACAATACTTTAAAGTTTGCACATAGAAGTAAACATGTGGAAATAAAGGCTTCTCAGAACAAGGTAATACTATTACTAGACCAATTATTCATCATCTCTTGCATTTTTTTCATATTTATTTTTATCTTGTATTCTAGATTATTGATGAGAAATCGCTTATCAAGAAATATCAAAAAGAAATTTCAAGTTTAAAACAAGAACTTCAACAATTAAAACGTGGTATGGTGGAGAATCAACACATGATGGTACCAAACCAAGAAGATTTGGTTAACATGAAACTTCAGGTTTGCTGATTGAATTTATTATTATTATTATTTTTTGTTTAAGTTTTTCCAGGTAATAATATGCTGTTAAATATGTGGCAGTTGGAAGCTGGACAGGTTAAACTACAGTCAAGATTAGAGGAAGAAGAACAGGCTAAAGCAGCATTAATGGGAAGAATTCAAAGATTGACTAAATTAATTTTAGTCTCAACAAAAAACACAATTTCACCAAATATTTCTGGAAATCCAGATCATCGAAGAAGGCATTCTTTTGGTGAAGATGAAGTATGTGATTATTGTACAATAAATGCATAAATAATTATTTTAAATATTACTTAGTTATATTTTTTTTGCAGCTGGCATACTTACCAGAGAAAAAACGGGGTATTTTTATAGATGATGATTCCGGAAGTATTGATTCCGAGCTTTCAGGACATGCTAATTCTGACTTGACTAATCTTGATGAGTTGGTCAAAGATTACCGAAAGAACCGAAAAAAAGGAATGCTTGGTTGGTTCAAATTAAAAGTATGTTTTTGTACTAGTTTTTAACAATTTAATAGAATTATATAAAATTATAAATAATGTAGTTAATTATATGATGGATTTGAAATTATGAGTTTTTTTTTTTGTTGTTGCAGAAACCTGATAGTTTATCTGGTTTATCTCTAAATACTGATCTTGAAAGCTCAACAAGTGATTCACCTACATCTGCCAGATCATCAAATAATAAAGTTGTGTTTAGTGATACGAGAAATTCAGTTGGAAGAAGAGGTGATGATGTGGCGGTTTCTGATTCGCTCATGCAAAGAACACAAGCAGGTGAATTGTTTAGTGCAACTGCTGGAGGTCGCCATTTACCTCCGGTAAGATTTAAGCAAAAACATTAATTCACAAATTATTCACATTTATTTAATATTTAAATTAATTTGAACAACTATTCTCTTTTACAGACCGGAACTACAATTACTGACCAAATGGATTTAATCCGCGAGCAAATGAAAATGTTATCTGGTGAGGTGGCACTTTGCACTAGTTCTTTAAAAAGGCTCTCAGAGCAAGCAGCTAATCGACCCGAAGATTCACAACTTCAGGTTTGCTATTTCTAATGAATTAAGTTGAAAAGGTCAAATGTTAGTTTGACCTCCAAAATAAATTGTTAAATATTGTTTTATTAGGAACAAATGCAAAAGTTGAAGTATGAGATCAGAGGAAAGAAATCTCAGATTCATTTATTGGAACAACGAATGATCAGTTCGGTTGAGATGAATCCACATAAATTAAAAAACTTTGAGGTAAAATTCGATTAATCTACATAATAATAATTTAAAATAATAATTTATTAATTATCACTTTACAGGTTCCTTCTAATAAGCTTATTACTCAACTAAATGAAAAAACATTTGAACTTGAGCTAAAAACAGCAGATAACAGGATTTTACAGGAGCAATTACAAGTGAAGGTAGCTTTATAATTAATTATGCTTTAATTAATCTTTTATTTTTAAAATTAATTATAGAGCTGCCTCTAACATTTGACTACTTGTGTTAAGGTATCTGAGAATACTGAAATGCAACAAACGATTCTTTTATTAAGGCAACAAGTGGAGTCCTTAATGGGAGACAATAATCCAAATTCTCAGCAACAAAAATTAAAATATATTAATGAAGAAAAGTATATGAATATTAATGAAAGTACACCAACAAGTGTCATGAGTTTGAATAAAGTATTTTCTCAAGAGGATTCCGTACAAGAAAGTAATGATAGTGGTGATGCATTTCTTAATTCTCAGCTTATTATGCAGGTTAATTAAATATTTTTTTAACTTTTTATGTTATTATTTTTTATTGTATGTATCATACTTCAAAACTCACCTTTTGATGTACTAAACTTCCAAAACCTACTTTTATATTGATTCAGGCTGCTGAGATAGAAACACTGAAGAAAGAAAAAATACAAATAAGTGAAGAAAAAGAGGGACTTATAATATGCAGCCAAAAACTAGCAGATGAAGGTTCATATGCTAAAGAATTAGCAGCAGCTGCAGCAACTGAGCTTAGAAACTTAGCTGCAGAAGTAACAAAACTTTCATACCAAAACGCCAAACTAACCGCTGAGCTGGCAGTCACAAAAGAGTCTCGTAATTTCAAAAAAAATAACGATATTAATTCTTTACACGATGATATACTTATAGAAGAGTTGCAAAAAGAGCTTAATGCAAGACATCAAAGAGAAGCTTCATTAGTTGGTGCACTTTCTGAGAGGGATAAAATAGAAGGCGAGTTAAGGAAAAGATTAGATGTTGCAAAACGACATGAAGAGGATTTGGAAGCTGAGCTGGCAAATATGTGGGGCCTTGTTGCAAAACTGAAAAAGTCTGGTACTTGTGAGGAGGGTGTATCGGGTGACGTGGAAAATGGAGTTGATAATTGTTTGTCGGTTGTTTGTCACAATGAAGTTTTTGAGGATGATGATGAGATACGGGAACTTAATGACTTGAAATTAATGTATCGTAAAGAAAATGAAAGGTGTCAGGCATTGGAGACTTATATTTCAAGATTGAAGGTACTCATTTTTATATGTTTTTCCCATTACGGGATAATCATAATACCGATTATTAATGGATTCATTATAGCTAGTAACATTATATGCTAACTTTTTTTCGTGTCAGGATGATATTGGTAATTTGGACATTACATCACTAGAGGAGCTCCAAAACCTACATGTTGAGGCAATAACCAAAATCTGCCATACAAAGGTAATGTAAATGTAGATCGTAAAAAATACTTTAATTTATGCTTTTAAATTAATAATTTTAAATGTTTCCTGTTTATTAACAATTTGCTGACGTATTGGTTTTTTTTTTTTTTTTGACTAAACAGGCATTGTATAGGTGATGATGATTTTTATGTTCAGTTATTTGTATTTCCTCAAAATTTCATGTACTCAGAATGTACATTTGTCACTACTAAAAAGTTACACCTTGTAACAACTCAACTCAACATTATGTATTTACCACTAAGCAATATATAATAATTGCTTCTTTATTTATTTATGAATCTTGTATAAGTATTTGATTGCTCAAGTCACTTTGCAGCACAATAGCCTTGAAAAAAGCTCATACTTGAATCAGAGGTCTTGCAAAGGCCTGGATATCCATCATCATCTATGCTGTTAATAAACAAGAAAAAAGCTCCTCTTGTAACAAAACCCTATATTTTTAATGCCTAAATTACATAAAATACCAATGTGTCCCAAATTAGTCATTTTACTCCAGAAATGAAAAGGCTAATTTTCCAGAGTATAATGACTAATGTGAGACAAATGAACAAATTGTTGGTATTTAATGTTTTTTTTTTCCTTTAAAAGTTAAGGAATTATAAAAGAGACTTTGGGAGGTCATTGCAGTTTGCAGGAGCCCATCCTATCCGTTGCTTCTCGTTGTCATAGATGATAATTTTGTCATGAAAGGATATGTCTGCAAACATAAAAAAGTTTATAATGCATACATGGAGAAAATGTAATTTTATTAGACTAATTAGACTTTTAATTCAGCTAAGCTGTTTACCTCCAATCACATTAAAGCTTTCCAGGCCAACTTCTGACCCATTCAAAATCCCAAGGCAAGCATTTCCATGTTTCTGCAATAATTGTGAAAAAAATGAAGGGATTATTGCACAAAAAGGAACAAACTTTGGTCTGACTTCCATTTTGGTGAACACTTTTTTTATACCTTTTATCGGTGAAAACAAAGTTTGCTACCAAAATAGAAATCAAATCGAAGTTTGCTTCTACCTTTATAAACAACCAAAAAAATATAGTTGAAAAGTTTCTTACACTAATGATGAGATAAGATTGAGGGTCCAGCTGAAACCGAACATTCTTTTTGTTTGCAAAGCTCAACATTACAGGTGAAAACAAGTTTTTGACATCCTTAATTGACTTGAAAGGTTTTGACCCTTTCCAACATACCGGAAGGCTTCCATCATCATTTGCATCATAAACCTCTTTTCCTTTTATGTCCTTCATAAGCTGCCCATATAATATAGGTTTCCATATTATTATTCCCAACATGAAAAAAAATAAAAAATAAAAAATTAAATGTCAAGAATTCTTTTCCTTACCATAGAAACTAGAGCATTATATGGTTTTTCACTCAAGTAAGTATACGTACTTCCACTATCAAACACTATGGGGAGACCTTTTATCCCACTTGTTTTTCCACCAACATACAGCTCGGCACTTCCCAAGGAGTAGTGTTTTCTGAAGAAATAAATAATAATTACGACAAATTATAGTAAAGTATTTTTTTTTTGCCTAAAATAACAACCTACTTTTTACATTTGTCCCGTATAGTTATTTTACAAATTTCAGCCCAATTGAGCCATTAAAAGACCATTTGGGTTATTTGGTACATCATCAGATTATCATGTTGCCAAATGACTTAAACGAGATACAAAACCATCTTTTAACGACCCAATTGGACAGAAATTTGTACAATAACTAGACAAGGACAAATGTACAAGTACGTTGTTATTTTATGAAAATGAATAAATAAAAAATAAGCCTTATAGTAATAAAAAAAAAGGGTTTTGTTAATGACAGCCCTAACATGCATAAAAAGCTTGTACATTGATTAAAAAAGTAATATTCCTAAAATTCAGGGGGGGTTGTCTTTTGTTATTTTGCCTTCTTAATGACAGCCCTAAGGGCTGTCATTATCATTTTCCTAAAAAAAAAAAACTCACGATATTTCGGTTGTTGACATGGGTGTCCAGATGACCCCTGAAGAAGGAACAAGTTCATGACCAAAAAACAGATAACCATCTCCTTGTGCACCAAGACAATGACCCACTACATTTCTTGTTATACCAAGTTCATGTAATTGACCTAAGATGCTTGCTTTACCTAACCCTAAACCAAGAATCCCATCCGTATAAGGTGGGTCCATATGGGCTAAAACTTCCTGATTGTAGCCACATCTGAATGTATATTTACAAAAAAAAAAAAAAAAAAAGATGCTATGAGTCATGTGTTCAAATAATTATTTAGGTGGGACCCTGAAAAAAGAAAAGAAAAGCTAACCCGAATGCAAGACGAGGTTTAGCTACAGTTCCATTTATGTATTGTATTGGAAACCAGTCTTTAACTAATAAACCGAGTGATGAACCGTGATCAGCATATTGAACTTCATAGTCACATTGATCTTTTGGTGACTCACAATTGTGTGTTTCTGGCCAGTGAACAGATTCACAAAGTGGGTCCACACATGTCACAAGGTCTTTGTTAGGTTTATAAGGCTTGTGAGGAGCCTACAAAATTAAAAAATAATAATTGTTTTTTTAAGTAATGTATAGTTACATACTCTTTTTTTATATGGGAAGATACATTTGTTATCATCTGAATACTTCTGATTAAAAATTAATTATGGTTATTAATGTAATAAATAATGATTGAATTTTTGGAGAAGAATTACTGGTAGGCATTTGACACAAGGTACATCACATTGAAGCCAAGTGAGATCACTGCCAGTATCAATGTCTAAGAAATAAGGTTTTGGTGGATTTCCAATATGAACCGTTGCATGAAAATACCTGCAAATAAATACAAGTGGCTTTCATCACTATAATCACAAATAAATAATAATTTAGTTATTATTTTTCCTTAATGGTGGTAATTCTGCATGCTAAATGGGAATTTCATGATCACTATTGGAGATTTAAGTAGAAAACTGTATGAACTCAAAAAAAAAAAAAAAAAACACCACCTAATACATTACTTTCTCACTTAAGTACAAGTAACCTAAAACAGATTAAAACGAAAACAAATGACACGTGCTCACACTGATTTTCAGAATCTGTGAAATTAATCAAATAAACAAGACGATTATATTGGAAACAAATACTTCAGGTATGATCACAACGAATTCTGCTTTCTAATATGCATCCTACAGAACACCTAATAAATTTTCTCACTTACATACAAGTGCTAGTAACCTAAATACAGATTAAAACTCAAACAAATTACACAGGCTCACACTGATTTACAGAATCTGTGAAATTAATCAAAAATACGAGAATATTACAGAAGTGATGCAAATTTACCCTCTCGGATAAACATTTCCGATGACCGGGAATACGACAGATGACGATAATTGATCGCCGGAAGTTGATTTCGTGTCGGCCTTGGGCTGATTTGCGGCTGAATAACATCGTTGAAATGCCGCTAACAAGTAGAATAGAGTAATGAATTTGATTGGTGAATGCATCTTCAGCGATTACACAATCGAGATCCCAAAAATTGATGGTGAGATTAAATTTAGAGAGAAAGAGGATGGATTTGTAGTGTGCTGACGAGAGTGGACTTTGTTGGTTTGCTTCCTTCTTGTGTACGTGTCTGAAGAGAGTGTAGTGAGTTGGTACTTATTATTTTTGATACATCAACCAAAAACCTATTTATAAAAAGCACCTCTAATAGTTAACATTTCAAAAAGTTTTTTCTTATTAATATTACTAGTTTACCTTTATGTATCTCAAATGTTTTATAAATGGCCCTCATATATAATTTAACAATTTTTGTACCATTTTATAAAATTTAACATACCACAAAAAAATAAAACTAATTATCATGCTTGTTCTTTATAAAAAATATTGAAATATGACAAAGTTATCATTTATAGTTAAAAAAATAATAAAAGATTCATATATAAATTCATGTTGGGTTTAAAATGTAAAATTAATAAATATAGGGACCAAATAAATCAAAAATTGAAAGTTAGTTAAAAGGTTATGGAAGAATAAGTCATTAGAATAAGCTTTCAAAAAAACTTTTCACTCCAATAATAAAAAGTCATCAAAAAACTTATTGAAATAGTAATAAGATTTACAAAAAGCTTTAATTGGAGATGCTCTAACAACAAAGTTTCCAACTACTTTCAATGAAATTTTCACACTTTTACAGTAGTATTAATTTTAGAGTAAATTACGTCATTTACCCCAAATTTTATGTATTATTCTTTACTTTCAAAAATTAATAATCGTTTTTTTTAAATCTTTTGTACTTATAATCCTTTAATTTAACATCCTTTAAATTCAATATCACTATTAAACATAAAGAGATAGTTGTAGCTAGGTTTTCACATGTCACGAGTCATCGACTCATTCGAGCAACTTGAGATCCGTATATTTGGTAAAAGTAGTTGGAGGTTTACGTTTATAGCTACAAGTTGAAGTTATGAATTGGTGTTTTTAGTTGGGGCTTTTAGTTATATGAAAACGATTAGTAAAATAGTTGTTTCAACTTGAATTACCACAACTTTTTAGAGAGTTTTTCTAGATTTCTAGTTACCAAATTATCCATCTGTGATACCTTAGTGGTAAATGATGTCGAGTGAATTCCTATAAGTCACGGTTTCGATCCATTCATATGTAAATATTACCAGATTGTCTAGGGAAGGTTTAAAAACGGCAACGACAATGATTATATTATGTACATCAGGATTTACAGCATAAACTCTCCACCGGGGAACCTTATAACAGGAATATTTTTTGAGAAATTATAGTTATCAAATTCTAGTTTTAAGTGATAAAATTTTGTATCGTGATAATCATATCACACAAGTACCAATTCATACAAGTTGAGTTATTCAAATCAAGTTATTCATGAGTTGCATAACTTATAGATTGAATATGGTTTTAATAATACTTCGTATATGGTTATATTTGGGCATGCAAAGCCAGAAATCCAGGATTGAACCATTACATAAATTCTTTATTATTTATTCACGTCCACCGCAAACAACAAATGGGAATGACTCGTGTAGTTAGTTGATTTTTATTTTTTCTCTTAAAAAGTATTACCATTTATATAGGTGGCCGAACTTTACTAATGATATATATGAATTAACTTTTAGCGTAATCATTTTCAAATTTTCCTCAGATCATGTTTACCTAAGTAAATGATCAATGCAAGTAACTTATAAAAGATCAGTTTGGAATTTGGATGCTTAATGCTAAATCAGCACCAAATGCTTAAGTGTTTAACTAGCCGGGTACCCGCCGGTGACTATATTTAGCGGCGATCAATGTTGTCAAGTTGCACATTTTTTTAAAGAAACATAATAAACAAAAAACTCACCAGTCAAACATGTCAAAATTTAAAATCGGGTCAACAAAGTCAAAAAAACTTAAAATACAATCTTGAGTAAGGACAATGTTTGATCCGGTAAAGAAAAAAATTACATTTTTATAAGTAGATTGATGAATTCTGATAGACAAAATAAAAAAGATGCATAGATATAATGTATGAGAAGATGTAAGACGAAATCAAAAGCATAAATATACTTTTATACTCCCAATTTGACACTTGACTTCTTAGGCTATCCAAATTTAACTTTTTGACACCACCTTACGCTATCCAAATATATTTCTTTAATTGCAAAATAACTCAGGATTAACTCGGCTCGATTTTAACGCCAAAGTGTACAAACACAATGTTATGTTTCATCTCTATGTAGGAGAAAGGAATACGGTAGCGCAAGGGTGTGCGTGATCATACATGGTGGCGCAAGGGTGTGTGTGATCGTACTCTATTTTTTAATTATCATATTATGTTAATTTTTAAAGAAATTAAGAAATAAAAATATAACTTGCCGCAAGTTATTAAAGATTTCAATTTGGAAACATATTTTTGGAATCCTCTTCTCGTCACCTATCAAGGATAAAACTGAATTTCGCCTTCAGAAAGAAAGTCAAAATCAATGTCAGCCTCATGTCCAGTTATTAGACAACGAAACCATTTAACTTACAAAAAGCTTGCATATTCTCAACAACTCCACTGCATCCAGTTTCTTGACACCTCAATTCAAGTTCTACTCCCACTTTTCTTCCCTTTCAAATATCATCTGCAACAAATTTAATGTCTTCGCGTATCAGAATTGGAAAACAATTAAAACATAAAATAAAAAAATTTGAAAATCGAAACTTAATGAGTGTGTCGAATATGATCATAAATGAGAAACGGGTCGGGATGAAGTGACCCGGAACACTTTTTGTCCAAAGTCTTAAATTATTTTGTAAATAATGAGTGTGTCGAATATGATCATAAAAATCATACCATTCAATAATAGTCTGATTTTCTAATGGATATAAATCTGGATGAATTTCGACCCATTTCTTTTTAGCTATCTTTTATTTCACCTTTTTGACTCATTAGACATCAAATATGACCCGAAGCGTCCCATTTGTGAGTAAATGAGTCAAAGTCATCATGAGACATTTCATTTTCTATCTTCAAGTACTTGTTATTACTGCCAAAATATATAATAAAAATAGAAAATAAGTTCATACATAACATGACACAAGAAAACAACTAGTTACATATTATTTTAATTATTAATTATGGCTATTTTGTTTTTAGAACTTTATGTAGCCATGGACCGGAAATACGGAAGTGCATAATTGTGCACCGACTGCAGGTTCTCAAATTACATCAGGAATCGAGACAAAACCTAGTGCTAATAAAAAACTACGGGCGGTACCTGCCTATTTTTTTGTCATCTTCATACTGTGAATAATCAGTCGGATAGGTAGGATGACAGGTCAAGGTGGGTTCAGGTTGAAACGGGTCGTGATGGCCACAAACACTTTCATGTCCTAGTTTTTGAATTTAAACAATTGGGTTGGGTATGTTTACAAAACAATATTATAAAATTAATAATCTAAATCAAATAAAAAAAGATATAAATATAAATTAATTAAAAAAATCAGTTCATAGAATTAAGTGTGCACCTGATATGGACAGCCTAAAGTCGACCATAGCAAAATTAAAGTCCCTCGTGCAGCATCTTTTTCTTCCGAATTAAGCCCAACCCTACAAGTTTCACAAATGTCTTAACAAAATAAATAAGTACATAAATAAATTGCTGGTTATATGATTTAAAAAAGAATGCCGTACTTAAGTAAAATCTCAGTGTAACGACCCGAAATTTGGAAATAAATAAATTGTACAAAAATATGATAAATAAGGATAAATCGTTTAATGAACGTAGGAATTTGTTTCGTGTCGTTTGGAGACCGTACGAGGAAGTTATGGGCGAAACCGGGTCGAAACGTGAAGCAAAAGTTGCAGCCCTGCTGCATAAGGGCAAGATAGCGCCGCTATCTTGAAGATAGCGACGCGATCTTGTGGTTTTCAGACAGCGGACCGAAATAGCTATTTGATGGAAACGCGAAATTGAGATAGAGTCGAGATAGCGCCGCTATATAGTGGCGCGATTTATGGCGGGCACCGAGATAGCGCCGCTATCTTGTAGATAGCGACGCGATCTCCGTCGCTGGAAGCATTAAAGTCGGGTTTCATGTCATTTAATGCATCCAAAACCCTAGTTTTTCTCCCACTCGAGTTTGTGAACGATTTTGGGTGTAAACCACCATTTGGAGCTGATTTCTTCATCAAATCTTGGTGATTCTTGCTCCTTATTGAAGAACAAAGGTAAATCTTCATCTCTCTTGTGTTATAAGTCTTAGATTCAAGTAGGGAAGCTTGAATCATAAACCCTAGTTATGGATTTGTTCATGAATGGTTAAATGGAAGTGAGATAACTTAGATCTATGGTATTTTAACAAGGAAAACGTGGTCATGTCATGGATACCCGAAAATGTGGTGATTTATGAACCTAGGGTTTGGTAATTTTGGGGAAAATGGTGTTAGTAGTTAACTAGCCATGGATTATGTAGTTAGTATAGATGATTAATGCCAACCATTGTATTGGTTTTGATAATAGATTGTCGGTTGGAAGATTTGAGGCATTCAAATCTCGAGAAGTGATATTGGTGATTAAGGAACGCAACAACTGGTTAAGCTTGGCTAATGTGAGTACATGTGACTTTTAAACTGGGTACATAGCTAGTAAATGTTTGTATGACCTAATGATTTTTTCGAGTCTTTAAGTAATTTAGTCATTTATGTGTTTTATGATGAATTGCTTGTTTGATAACGAAATGATTAATTGACTGAGAAATGATGGAGCTATGAGCTCATAACGATAAAAGATAAGTAATGATGATGATGATGATGATGATGTCCCTAGGGCCGTAGTAGATTGGAGGCATTCCGGTTACTACGGTACCTTAAGGTTAGTGGTAGATTGGAGGCATTCCGATTACCCAATACCTATGAATCCCGGTAGATTGGAGGCATTCCGATTACCGCGGATATGACGGTCTTGATAGATTGGAGGCATTCCGATTATCTTGACATTGGCCAATGATGAAAGTGATAAAGTGACCCAAAACAAACTTAGTAATATTATTTTAAGATTAAATGATGTCATTTGACTATTTGTTTATCGGGTCTAAAACCCATGTATCTCACGAGGCAATTTTGTCTCACGTACTATGTTTGTGTTTTTGCTATGTACTCAGGTTCGGGATCGAAGATCTAGGAGGCCCGTTTAGAAGAGGCCTTGTTGAGATTAGCTCGGTGTTGATGATTAGAGTCCTTATCCTATGGTTAAGATATAATTTGTAACACCGTTTTTGTAAACTCTGATAATCTCGAACAAGAAACCTTTTCGTTTTTGTAAAACCGGCATTTGATGATGATACAATATTATGTATTTTTGGATTAAACGATATTTAAATGTGTTTTGAAAATTGAGGTGTTACAACTTGGTATCAGAGCTATAGTTTAAGTGAACTAGGTTGAGTTGACCATCCTAGACTTAAACTGAGCTAGTAGGACCGTAGGTTCCATAGGATACTTATGAAATGACTATTGAGACCTTAAAGTGTAGGCTCGATAGGGTTGACCTTAGGGGAATAGGTCATGTTGGTTGTGGGACGGTCAATGTCACCGTTACTTTGATAAAGTGAATTCTAAATGATTGATGTCTTATTATAGCAAAATGGTGAGAACTAGAAGTGCAAGAGGCCCACTTGATCAAGGGCAAGATTCGAATAACCTTGTTGAACCGGTATTTGGTCCTCCACCTCGTGACGAAGTGGAGAATTCGGGTGTTGAAAGGAACACTCACACCCCGGTCACCGTGGAACACCTTCAAACTATGTTCAATCAAATGAGGGACATAGTGAACGAGGATGTGAACCGACTTCTCAATGAGCATAGGGCACGTGAAAGGCGGGAGGAATCTCCACCCCGCACAAAGAGCAAGTCAAGTAGTGTTGCACAAACTGAGAAATCATCAACGGAAGAAGAGGGGAGTGACCCCGAGCCGAGGGAAAGGAAGGGATGCACGTATAAGAACTTTATGGCTTTTAAGCCCGATAACTACTATGGTAGCTCCGAACCGAAAGTCACGATCCGTTGGATCCGTGAAACTGAACAAGTCCTTGAAGCTAGTAAATGCAAGGAAGATGATATGGTAATCTATGCTTCTCGTTTATTGAAAGATGAAGCCCTCGTGTGGTGGGACACCATGTATGAAACGTTGGGAAAGAGAGCGGTGTACAAGATGACATGGGATGAGTTTGTGAAACGGTTGAAGGCAAAGTTTTGCCCCGAAAGAAACTTAGAAAAACTTCAAGAAGAGTTTGTTCATTTGAAGAAGGGTGGTTTTAGTGTCGATGAGTACACTAGGAAGTTCACGGGGTTAATCCCGTTTGTGATCAAATTGTATCCGGATGAGAGATCCCGGATTGTTCGGTATGCCAATGGACTCCCGTGGGAGTATGAGTTGGAAGTAAATAGGGCCGCCACACTAGATGAGGCTATTAGTGCGGCGAGGAATGTGGAGGAAGTGGGCCAAAGGAGAATCAACGAGAGGCCAAAGTTTGAAAAGTTTGAAAAGAGGAAGTTTGAAGGGAGCTCGGGTTCGGTGAAGAGAGGAAAGTTCACCCCGACCTTCTCTAAACAAACAAGTGTGGGTGCTTGTAAGAAGTGTGGCAAAGACCACAAAGGGGAATGTTTGGTGGATACGAAGTCATGTTTCAAATGTGGAAGACCGGGGCATATGGCAAGGGATTGCCGGGCCAAACCGTTGGATGAAATCGAGTGCTATTCGTGCCATGAAAAAGGGCACTATAGCAATGCATGCCCGAAGAAGGGAAGTGAGACCATGGTGTCAACCGCTCAAAAGAAAGCGGAGCCGACAAAGGTCAAGGGACGGTCCTTCCAACTTACCCGAGATGAAGCCAAAGAAGCCCACGATGTCGTTTCAGGTACCCTACTCGTAAATTCTATTCCCGCCCGGATCTTATTTGACTCGGGTGCTACTTATTCGTTTGTGTCACATGATTTTGTTGTGGTGTTGAATGTGCCGTTAGAACTCCTTGATGAAATTTATGATATAGAAATTGCGGATGGTAAAACCTCCATAGTTCAACATATGTGTCGAAATTGTGAATTGGAAATAGATGGGAGAAAGTTTAAGGTGAATTTATTACCCATGGAAATTGCGGGTTTTGATATAGTTATAGGTATGGATTGGTTGGGTGAGAATCAAGCAAAGATTTTATGTGGGAAGAAGATAGTCTCGATTAGGACTCCCGACAACGAAAAAGTTTATGTGTATGGTGAGAGACGACACCATTTGCCATGTCTTATGACCGCGGTTAAAGCTAGGAAATGTTTAGCCAAAGGATGTTCGTCCTTTTTAGCATATGTATTAGATGGAAGGAAAGAGAAGAAGTGGGTGGAAAATGTAAAGGTGATTCGGGATTTTCCGAGGTATTTCCCGACGATTTACCGGGATTGCCACCGGAGAGGCAAGTAGAATTCCGTATTGATTTAGTTCCGGGAGCGACGCCGATAGCTCGTGCTCCATACCGTTTGGCTCCCACCGAAATGCGGGAATTGATGTCCCAGTTGCAAGAGTTACTCGACAAAGGATTTATTCGTCCTAGTTCGTCTCCATGGGGTGCGCCCGTATTGTTTGTTAAGAAGAAAGACGGTTCGATGAGAATGTGCATCGACTACCGAGAGTTGAACAAGATGACCATTAAGAACCGATACCCCTTGCCTAGAATCGACGACTTGTTTGATCAACTTCAAGGTGCCGACTATTTCTCGAAGATCGATTTGAGATTGGGTTACCATCAAGTTCGAGTGAAAGAAGGAGATACCGAGAAGACGGCGTTTCGTACACGTTATGGGCATTACGAGTTTTTGGTGATGCCATTTGGGTTGACTAATGCACCGGCCATTTTTATGGATCTTATGAATCGGGTTTGCAAACCATTCCTCGACAAGTTTCTTATCGTATTTATTGACGATATTCTTATTTATTCAAAAACCGAAGAAGAACACGAGAGTCATCTAAGACAAACGTTAGAAGTGCTACAACGAGAGAAATTGTATGCTACGTTTTCTAAGTGTGAATTTTGGATTCGAGAAGTCCAATTCCTTGGTCATGTCGTGTCCCGAGAAGGAATCAAAGTTGACCCGTCAAAGATTGAAGCGGTTATGAAGTGGGAACCGCCACGAACTCCAACCGAAGTGAGAAGTTTTCTCGGCCTCGCCGGATATTACCGTCGATTCATTCAAGACTTTTCTCGAGTGGCGACACCACTCACATTGTTGACCCGAAAGAGTAGTGAGTTCGTGTGGGGAGAAAAGCAGGAAAGAGCATTCGCCACATTGAAAGAAAAATTGTGTAACGCCCCGGTTCTCACGTTACCCGAATGGATGGAAGACTTCGTCGTGTATAGTGATGCTTCACATAAAGGTTTGGGTTGTGCTTTGATGCAACGGGGGAAGGTGATTGCCTACGCCTCGCGACAACTAAAGAATGCGGAAGAAAGATACACGACTCACGATTTAGAGTTGGCGGCGATAGTGTTTGCTTTAAAGTTATGGAGGCACTACCTATACGGTACGAGGTGTACGTTATATACGGATCACAAGAGTCTTCAATACGTTTTTACTCAAAAAGACCTAAATATGAGACAAAGAAGATGGATCGAATTGATACAAGATTATGATTGTGAAATTGTCTACCATGCGGGGAAGGCCAACGTGGTAGCCGACGCCTTGAGCCGAAAGGCGTATGAAAAGCCGATTAAAGGAAAGCTAACGCGTATTGAAGTAGTCTCGAGTATAGTAGAACGAATCAAGAATGCCCAACCGGAAGTGATGGAAAAAGATGAGTTAAGGCAAGAACGATTGGGAAAGAACCAACATTTTGTGGAAAATAAGCAAGGGTTGAAAACCGTGGGTGGTCGAATTTGGGTTCCCAAGTTCGGGGGTACCCGAAAGGAGTTACTAACCGATGTTCATAAGTCCAAGTATTCGATCCACCCGGGAAGTACAAAAACGTATCAAGATATGAAGAAGATGTATTGGTGGCCCGGGATGAAGGCAAGAGTGGCAAAGTATATTTCTAAGTGTGCCACGTGTGCACAAGTAAAAGCCGAGCATCAAGTACCTTACGGGGTAGCTCAATCGTTACAAATCCCGGCCGGAAAATGGGATGATATAACAATGGATTTTATTGTTGGATTGCCAAAGACGAGCAAGAACCACGACGCCATTTGGGTCATAGTTGACCGGTTGACCAAAAGTGCATTGTTCTTAGCACTTCGGGAAACCATGCTGATATTGGCAGATTTATACATACTTTTATCTGCCAATATACCTATCTTTATATGTGTTTATCGATTAGAATATGATGTTATCACTCAAATTGTAGTTTCCATTATGTTTTTCAGGCTATAGAAGAAAAAATAACAAAAACGGGTCAAAACGATTCAAGAAATGAAGAAATGCAGAAATTCAAGAGATAGCGCCGCTATCTATGGATAGCGCCGCTATCTATGTCGCTATCTCCGTCGCTATTTCAGTCCAAAACGCTAAAATGAGTCGCTGTTTGATGTCACAAAGAGGAGATAGCGCCGCTATCTAAATGGCGGGATTCGAAAATAGCGACGCTATCGAGCACTTAGCGACGCGATTTTGTGCGATCTGACACCTACTTAAGCGAATTTGCAGATCTGATTCAGGACTTTTGACCTAAATTCCGAAAGGCAGCCGAAAAATACCAAAGGAGCACTCAAGATCAAGATTTCAAGGCTTAAACATTGGTTTTCTATCACTTTTGATTATCATTATGTTTATGTTTACATTTCTTTACGTTTGTTTGATGATTCTTAGCATGTCTATGTGCTAATCATCTTATATTCGCTATGATTAGATGAAGTTAGGGTTTTAGGTTTGGATATTCTTAGGATTTGATGATGAATGTTTGAATACTTATATTTTTAACAAAGAACCTTTTTGTTAAACCTCTAATTTTGCTTTGTTGAATCTGTTTATTACTTGATTGGCTAAATATTGACAACATTGAATTGATCTAGTAATTCCCCTGACTTTTCATACTCTTGACCTGGTCAGCGACTCACTAGAAATAGGGGTCCGAGATTTGATACCAATAACCTAGGTGAAACTAAAAGTCTGATCTTTAGAGAAGAAATTCCTAGGATTAGAAGGTCTCGGAAAGCCGGGCCTAGTTAGAAGTAATAAGCAGGAGTGTGGATTTAAATAGATTTCTTGAGAAGAAATTCCTAGAGATCACATTAGATTCATTGTAAGGTTTTGAGAGAAATCTAGTTCCTTAAACTCCTAGAACATGAATTAAATCGGTACTTTAAGACCAAACCTATACCTAGACGGATTCGAGTCATAGTGAATATACTCCTTAATATTGAAACACTTCTTCGTCATTTTCGATCAATTGTTTATTTTAAACAACAAATTTTAGTTTTATTATTCAGTTTGCAAATAAAGATATCCCAAATGAAAACCCTTTTCTTTTATTATCTGTTCAGTTTAATTAATTAGTTTTATATTACATAATCAGCTTAATTGTTCCCTGTGGATACGAATAAACCCGAATTTACTTACCTAAACTATATTGCTCGCGATTAGGTCATACTTGCCTAAGAGTGTGGTAATCTAGGAAATGTGTATTTTAGGTGATTATTTTATAACTAGTTTCATCACATCAAGTTTTTGGCGCCGCTGCCGGGGAACAGTTGCGAGATTATTAATTTAGAATTAATTGGTTGATCGATCCTTGTCTAGAGATCTATTTCTAAACAAGTTATTTTAATCGTTTTTATTATTTGTCTGGTTAAATTGAAGTTGTTAAACTGTTGCGTTTTTACGACTTGCTTTAAGTTTTGCAGGTGTATGACCCGTAGCTCTGATTCAGATCCGTTATCACCGTTTTCTGAACCAGAGAGACTTCTTCGCCAGCGACGTAGAGCAGTTTTAGCAGCGCAATATCTAGAGTCAATCAACTTTCAATCTATCGAAAACCCAATTTTCGACATGGGCGATCAAGTACCACCAGATCCGCCACCAGAGCAACCCATGTGGAACACCAGGCAAACATCACCAATTGGCCCTAATCCATCTATCTTAGTACCTGAATTGAATAATATCAATTTTGAGATTAAAGGGCAATTCATCAGTATGGTGCGGGATCTAAACTTTGACGGAAGACTATGCAGTGATCCCAATAGACATCTCGAAAACTTTCTAGAGATTTGTGAACTGTTCAAACAACGAGATGTAACAATTGATGCCATGAGGTTGAGATTGTTTCCCTTCAGCTTAGCTGGGGATGCAAAAGAATGGGTTAAATCATTAGAACCAGGCTCTATTACGACTTGGGATGAACTCCGAAGCCGTTTTATTACTCGTTATTTTTCACCAGCCAAGGCTGATAAACTTAAAACTGATATTTTAGCTTTTATGCAGGAGTCAGGTGAAAAGGTAACGGAGGCCTGGGAAAGACTGAAAAGCTTACTACGGAAATGTCCCAACCACGGTTTGGAGAAGAACAACATAGTACATATTTTCTACAGGGGATTAGATCACACATCTCGTTCCCTCCTCGATTCTTCAAGTGGCGGACTATTCATGTACAAAACCCCAACTCAAGCGTATCAACTTCTCGAAGACATCTCGATGCACAGCTTGGAATGGACATCCGACAGGCGAGTCGGACAGAATCATGCATCCCTTAAGGCAGTTGATGATCGACAACATGATGAAGTGGCTGCACTTAAGAATAGCCAACAGGTATTTGAACGCAAATTAGACAAAATAACTAGTTGTTTACATGCTATACAGGTTGGATGTGATATATGCAAGGGGCCACATCTCACGAAAGAGTGCCAACAGCATCAACCAATGATGTCTGCAGAAGAAGAACTGAATTACATCAACAATGGGTACCGAGGTAATTATCAGGGAGGAAATCAGGGGTACAACAACAACAATCAGGGATACAATAACAACAGAGGTTATAACAACAATAACCAAAACAATAACTACCCCCCGAGAAACTCGAACCCCCCTGGTTTCCAACGCGATAACCAAACGAACCAACCACCTCGAGAGAATGCTGCAGGTCAAGGATCCAAGTCCTCAATGGAATTAATGCTTGAAAAATTTATGGAAAAGCACGACAAGAAAACTGAGGAACAAGACCAGATCATCAGAAATCAGCAAGCAGCAATTCAAAGCTTAGAGAGAAACTTGGGCAAGATGGCCGAAATTTTACAAGAACGTCCTCAAGGAAGTTTACCACCCCGTACACAAGATAATCCTAAACGGGGATTCGAGAATATTAAAGCTATCACCACTAGGAGTGGTAAAACGGTAAGTTCACCTGTATTAAACACTAATGAAGATTCTTTTGATACACAGGTTAATGAGAAAACTCCAGTTGATGAAGAGGAGAAGGCTATGCGGAAGGTTGAAATTCCAACTGAGCAAGAAAAAGCAAAACCAAAGGAGACGCATAAGTCCACCAAAATAGATGCAACAAACTCTTACACACCGAAGGTCCCCTTTCCTCAACGTTTGAGGAAAGAAAAACTTAAGGAAAAATATGGTAAGTTTGTTGAGATGATTAAACAGGTGCGTATTAACGTTCCTTTGGTTGACATGTTAGCAGGTATGCCGAATTACGGGAAATTCATCAAGGACTTGGTTTCAAGCAAGGAGCATACAGAGGAGGTGTCGTCAGCAATACTAAGCGAGGAATGCTCAGCTATCCTCCAACCAAACATACCTCCAAAGAAGGGTGACCCAGGGAGTTTTATTATCCCTTGTCTTATAGATAATTTACCGCCCTGTAAAGCGCTAGCTGATTTAGGAGCTAGCATTAGCTTGATGCCCTTGTCCCTGTTTCTTAAATTGGGAATAACAGACCTTAGGCCGACTAGGATGCGTGTCAGATTAGCAGACCTGTCTCTTAAATACCCAGTAGGAATAGCAGAAAACGTTCTGGTTAAGGTAGATAGGTTCATCTTTCCCGCTGATTTTGTTATCCTAGATATCCCTGAAGAACCAAATGTCCCTCTCATCTTAGGGAGACCCTTTCTAAACACCGCCAGTGCCATCATCTTGGTTGCTGAGCAACAACTTAGTCTAGGTGTCGGGAATGACCGAATCACTTTCTCCATTGAGAAAGCGATGAAGCATACCTCTGCCTCCGATGACACGTGCAATTTCATCGACATCATCGATGTGTGCATGGAGGAGGAAATTACATCATTTCTTAACCTAGATTGCGATGACATCACCACCTATGGGGGTGTCACTCTAGACTCTCCCGAATCCATCCAAGATCTCTCAGATCTCGAAGCACTTCTTCACCTTGAGGAAGAGGATTCGGTAGAAAATGAAGTAATTTTTGAGAATTTCGACCCGAATCAAAAACTTCGAATTAAAACGTCTTTTGAGGACCCTCCATCTATCGAGCTTAAACCATTACCCGACCATCTAGAGTATGCATTCCTTCAAGGGGAATCTGATTTGCCTGTCATAATCTCTTCTACTCTAGCTTTTGCTGAAAAACAAAAATTAATAAAAATTTTAAAAAATCATAAAAAAGCTCTAGCTTGGAAAACCGCCGATATTCCGGGTTTAAACCCTTCTTTTTGTACTCATAAAATTTTAATGGAAGAAAACTTTAAACCTAGTGTGCAGAGACAAAGACGTTTAAACCCCAATATGAAAGAAGTCGTGAAGAAGGAAGTTCTTAAACTACTTGATGCAGGGCTCATCTATCCCATTTCTGATAGTCCTTGGGTGAGTCCGGTCCAAGTAGTCCCAAAAAAAGGGGGGATGACAGTTGTGCGTAATGATAAGAACGAACTCGTTCCTACTCGTACTGTCACGGGATGGCGAGTCTGCATCGATTACCGTAGACTCAACGAAGCCACCCGAAAGGATCACTTTCCTTTACCCTTCATCGATCAGATGTTGGAGAGATTGGCCGGAAACAACTTCTATTGTTTCTTGGACGGTTTCTCCGGCTACTTTCAAATCCCGATCGACCCCCAAGATCAGGAAAAGACCACCTTCACGTGCCCCTTCGGTACATTCGCGTATCGAAGGATGCCTTTCGGTTTGTGCAACGCTCCGGCAACATTTCAGCGGTGCATGACCGCGATTTCCAAGACATGATCGAGGACTGTATGGAAGTCTTCATGGACGATTTCTCAGTATTCGGAGACTCCTTCGAGTCATGTCTTTCGAGCTTAGAGCGAGTTCTCATTAGGTGCGAGGAATCAAATCTCGTGCTTAATTGGGAAAAGTGTCATTTCATGGTGCGCGAACGCATCGTGTTAGGTCACAAAATTTCCGCGAAGGGGATCGAGGTCGATAAATCAAAAATCGATGTCATTTCTAAATTACCTCCCCCTTCAAATATTAAATCTGTGAGAAGTTTCTTAGGTCATGCGGGGTTCTATCGTCGGTTCATCAAGGATTTTTCCAAGATAACCCGACCCATGACTCACCTTCTCGAGAAGGATACACCTTTTGTGTTCACGCCCGAATGCGTGGAAGCCTTCGATCTCCTCAAGAATCGGCTCACAGAAGCTCCTATCATGGTATCCCCCAATTGGGAGTTACCATTCGAACTCATGTGCGATGCTAGTGATTTCGCACTCGGTCCAGTTTTGGGTCAGCGTATAAACAATCATTTCCAACCTATTTATTACGCGAGCCGAACACTCACCGGTGCTCAGGCGAATTACACCACAACTGAAAAAGAACTCCTTGCAGTGGTTTTCGCCTTTGACAAATTCCGTCCGTACCTTGTTTTATCCAAAACGATTGTCTACACGGATCACTCAGCATTGAAATATCTTTTCGCCAAGCAAGATGCAAAACCGCGTCTCATTCGTTGGATTCTTCTCCTACAAGAATTCGACATCGAGATAAAAGATAAAAAAGGTGCGGAAAATCTTGCGGCGGATCATCTATCCCGATTAGAGAACCCTCACCTTGATGAGTGCAATGAAGACGGGGTTCATGATACATTTCCCGATGAATTTATCGAAGCGGTCAATGCTTTACAAGACACCAACGACCCGTGGTTCGCTGATTTCGCAAATTATTTAGCGGCGGGTGTCCTTGTTAAAGGAATGACCCATCAACAAAAAGGTAAATTCTTTTCGGATCTAAAACATTACCATTGGGATGCTCCACATCTTTTCCGGGTCAGTCCCGATTTGATGCATAGACGGTGTGTTTCCGGTGATGAAGCCCATGACATTCTCAACCAATGTCATAAAGGCCCCACCGGTGGACATTTCGGTCCAAACTACACCGCCCGGAAAGTTCTTGATGCGGGTTTCTATTGGCCAACGATCTTTAAAGATGCACATGATTTGGTCAAAACTTGTGATGCATGTCAACGAACCGGAAGCATCTCCAAACGGGATGAAATGCCACAACATGGTATCCAAGTTTGTGAGGTTTTCGATATTTGGGGCATTGACTTCATGGGTCCGTTTCCAAGCTCCCAAGGTAACAAATATATCCTTGTTGCTGTTGATTACGTCTCCAAATGGGCTGAGGCAAAAGCTCTTCCAACTAACGATGCTCGAGTCGTAATCAATTTTCTGAAATCTCTTTTCTGCCGGTTCGGTTGCCCGAGGGCGCTGATTAGTGATCGTGGCACACATTTTGCCAACCATCTTATGGAGAAAACTCTCCAACGATACGGTGTCCACCATCGTTTCTCGACCGCGTATCATCCACAAACTAGTGGTCAAGTCGAGAACACTAATCGGGCCTTAAAAAGAATTCTCGAGAAAACCATTGAGAAAAATCCCAAGTTATGGTCTCAACGACTTGAAGATGCTCTTTGGGCATTCCGTACCGCCTACAAAACTCCTATCGGCCATACTCCTTATCGGATGATTTACGGGAAAGCATGTCACCTTCCATTCGAGATCGAACACAAAGCCTATTGGGCTATCAAAGAGTGTGACATGAGTATCGTTCCCGCCGGGACCGAACGTAATCATCAACTCAATCTTCTCGATGAACACCGTTTTGAAGCATACGAAAACTCCCGAATCTATAAAGAGAGAAGCAAATATTTGCACGATAAAAAGTTGAAAACTCGAAAATGCTTCCAACCGGGCGACAAGGTCTTAATCTATCAATCCCGGTATAAGTTTTCACCGGGAAAACTTAAATCCAAATGGGTGGGTCCCTATACCGTTCTAAAACAACACCCATCGGGATACGTAGACCTTGTCACCGAAAACGGTCATTTTAGCGTTAACGGGCATCGCTTGAAGCTTTATCATGAAGACGAGAATGAAGGCGTTACCGAGACGGAGGAAGTGCATTTCGCCATGATGGGCGAAAAGAAGTAAAAAGAGCAACATCGAGTCAAGCTCTAGACTCGTAAATCCATGAAGCGCTTCTCGGGAGGCAACCCGTGTTTAGTTGTTTTCCCTTTCCATTCCGCGTATTTAAAAAAAAAAAAAAAAAAAAAAAAAAAACAACGAAAAAAATATAAAAATCTCGAGATAGCAGCTATCTTTGATAGCTGCGCTATCTACCTAATCCGGAGCCAAACAGCAGGTCGAAATAGCGTTCGGTCAACAAATAGCGTTCCGCTATCTCGGAACCGAGTCAACCCAGCCGATCCCGCCTAAAATCGCGCCGCGATCCTGGAGATAGCGGCGCTATCTCCAGCGGGTATAAAACCGTGCGCTATCTTCCTTCTCTGCAGATCGCGACCCCTTCTCCCTCCTTCTACGCAGAGTTTCGCCGATTTCACCAAGAACAACCCCAAATCCGACCCAAATCTCCCGTTTTCTTCCATCAATCTTCAATTCCATGGCTACTAAGGTTTGTCTTTGCATTCTTTTCACTTAATCCGTGTCTTAGGATGTAAATCATAGATTTCTAGGGTTTTTTTTTTCGTGCTAAATCCGAAAATTCAGACTTTTGATCCATAATGTCGAAATTGATGTTGATTCTTGCTAGTTCTAAGCCATAGGTTGCTAGTTAGTTGATTTGGTGCAAAACCCTAATACAAATTTCGAATTTTTAGGGCTTGATTTCACTTTTTAGGGAGAAAATCGATGAACTAGGGCTTGTTCTTGCTCAAAAACAGAAAATTACCTATGTTTGGCTTGTTTGATTATCTACATTGTGTTAATGAGTTCAATTTCGATATATAATAGAATTACTTGTTAAATTTTCGCATTGTGGTTACAATTTTGCAATTGAGTTCAAGTTTTTCTTACTAAAAAAAAAAAAACATCACTAACATACAAGAACTTCTGATTTATATTTATTGAAACAATTATTATTAGTGTTGCATAATTTCACACTTAGTTTAACAACTAAGTGTGGGTAAGGAAAATTGGTATTAATTTTTATCTTTTTTTTTACATAGCTTCACACTTAGTTTAACAACTAAGTGTGGGTATGGGGAAAATGGGAATTAAAGGTGTCAACTTTATCAATTACTTATTTATCTTCAATTTTTATGATTAAATAACACTTCTAATGGTTAAATTTCTTTTCTTGATTGTGATAAACAGCGAAAGACTAGGGCTTCGACCAAGGCTTCGACATCCCAAGCACCGCAACAACCACCGCCACGACCTTCATCCTCGTCCTCCTCCTCTGAGGACGACGAAGAAGTCTTACATAGGGATGGTTTTCCGTTGATCCTCAAAAATGCGAATCATCATGCATTTGAGGAATTTCACAACATCAAAGTCGAAAGGGTCCGCATACGTCTCGAGTTAACTTACTAAAAACATCGATTATATAATCAGAAAAATGAATCGATTTGAAATCGAAATCCAGAGCAGGACCAGTAATCAAATATCGAATCAAAACTACGATAAACAATCGATAGTGATATGAATACTTAAATTAAGTGAACAACTACAGAAATATACCAAATGAGAAGAGAGGATAACTCTAGCACCATTAGACATCAAGTATTTAATGGTAGGAACAGCAGCACGGATACGAGTATCATCAGTGATTTTGAAGCTATCATCCAATGGTACGTTGAGATCAACTCTGACGAACACTCTCTTCCCCTTGAGATCTCAAAATTTAAACTACAAATAGCGTTCCGCTATCTCGGAACCGAGTCAACCCAGCCGATCCCGCCTAAAATCGCGCCGCGATCCTGGAGATAGCGGCGCTATCTCCAGCGGGTATAAAACCGTGCGCTATCTTCCTTCTCTGCAGATCGCGACCCCTTCTCCCTCCTTCTACGCAGAGTTTCGCCGATTTCACCAAGAACAACCCCAAATCCGACCCAAATCTCCCGTTTTCTTCCATCAATCTTCAATTCCATGGCTACTAAGGTTTGTCTTTGCATTCTTTTCACTTAATCCGTGTCTTAGGATGTAAATCATAGATTTCTAGGGTTTTTTTTTTCGTGCTAAATCCGAAAATTCAGACTTTTGATCCATAATGTCGAAATTGATGTTGATTCTTGCTAGTTCTAAGCCATAGGTTGCTAGTTAGTTGATTTGGTGCAAAACCCTAATACAAATTTCGAATTTTTAGGGCTTGATTTCACTTTTTAGGGAGAAAATCGATGAACTAGGGCTTGTTCTTGCTCAAAAACAGAAAATTACCTATGTTTGGCTTGTTTGATTATCTACATTGTGTTAATGAGTTCAATTTCGATATATAATAGAATTACTTGTTAAATTTTCGCATTGTGGTTACAATTTTGCAATTGAGTTCAAGTTTTTCTTACTAAAAAAAAAAAAACATCACTAACATACAAGAACTTCTGATTTATATTTATTGAAACAATTATTATTAGTGTTGCATAATTTCACACTTAGTTTAACAACTAAGTGTGGGTAAGGAAAATTGGTATTAATTTTTATCTTTTTTTTTACATAGCTTCACACTTAGTTTAACAACTAAGTGTGGGTATGGGGAAAATGGGAATTAAAGGTGTCAACTTTATCAATTACTTATTTATCTTCAATTTTTATGATTAAATAACACTTCTAATGGTTAAATTTCTTTTCTTGATTGTGATAAACAGCGAAAGACTAGGGCTTCGACCAAGGCTTCGACATCCCAAGCACCGCAACAACCACCGCCACGACCTTCATCCTCGTCCTCCTCCTCTGAGGACGACGAAGAAGTCTTACATAGGGATGGTTTTCCGTTGATCCTCAAAAATGCGAATCATCATGCATTTGAGGAATTTCACAACATCAAAGTCGAAAGGGTCCGCATACGTCTCGAGGAGACGCGAGATGATATCATGCACAAAGACACTCATGTGGGCCGAACCCCCGATTGGGACTTACTCCGATCCTTAGGCAAGGAAGAAGCCATACGCTCTTACCTGATTCGCGAAGTTCGCGGGAACAACAATGATGTGGTGTTTACATGTAATGCTTGGGAAGTGGCGTTAACGATGCGAGAACCAATATACCCCCAAATAGTCCTCGAATTCTTCTCGACCTATCACCTGGATTTCACGAAAGCTCATAATGAACCCGAAGCCATCTCAATCACTTACCGGGTAGCCAACCATTGGGTTAAGTGTTCTTTGGTACAATTTGCTATCAATTTGGGTCTCTACACCGTGGAACAAACACAGAACCCATATTTTATCCCTTATCTGAACCGGGGAGCATATCAAGAGGCCCGGAATGTTGACCGAATTTGGGAAGAACTCGGGGTAGGCATGTTTGACCCGAGAACATCAAAGAGCAAGCACATCCGGAACAGTGAACATAGATATTTATATCGGATGATCTCAAATACCATTCGCCAAAGAAACGAAGGGACAGAAAAGATTAATATGTATAGCGTTTGGCTATTGCACCAATTGGTGAACCGGGATCGATTTACTAACATTCCACTCATTATTGCTTCCTTTTTGAATGGTCCAGCACAGGGACACAAGAAGAAAAGTGGCTTCACGGGAGGCCAATACATTACACGTCTGGTAAAAGCAGCAGTCACTCTCACACCGCGGGTGACAAAGACATTGACAAAGAAAGAGATGGAATTTTTAGATATTCACCAACTAGGGGGAATGGGGGTACTTAGAGAGGCAATACCCGGGTTGGAAGCAGGCCGATTTGCATGGGAAGATAATCCATCCACTCAAATTGGGGGGAGAGTTGTGCAACCACAACAACCGCAACAACCAAGGCAAGAAAGAAGGCGACGGCCACAACCACAAGTACCGGAAGACGTTGAGATGGCCGATTTTGAGCCACCAATCCTCGATCATGGTCACGGGCACCCCGGAGCATCTGGCTCCGGCTCGGGTCCTTCATCATCTGACCCGTATCAGACTTTATATGCTGATGTTCATGCCTTGCAGGTTGATATGGCAGGTTTGAGGACTGATTTTGGTGGGATGCGGACAGACATGGAGGGTATGAACTTGCAACTTGCAGGTTTGAGGACTGATTTTGGTGGGATGCGGACATACATGGAGGGTATGAACTTGCAACTTCAAAGAAATTACTATCAGGTCGAACGGGCCCAGTCATACCATCCTTGGCAAGCTACCGTAGCACCAGCCGAGGCTCAAGTCCCACTACCCTACTGGGGCCCGACTTCACCAGCTCCGCCGCCCTACTCGACATATGATGCCTGGTTTCAGCAATATGACCCGACGTCGCCCCGCGATGGACGTGATCATTGAGCTTCATGTTTGACTTTTAAACTATCTTCGATTTGGTTGTACTTTTGGATTATTTCCTTTTAGCATCACTTTCGTACCTTTGTCTTTTGGATTATGTTTGTTGGAACTATTTTATCTTTTTATGCTAGTGTTGGTTTTAGTTATGTTTGATAGAATGTGATGAGCTGAGGAACTGGATGGAAATGCTCGGAAAATGGATCATGCTTTTGGGATGATAACAATACTTGACACACACAAATATCAAAATACCCTCAGGGAGTACCGTTCCCTTTTGCTTTTAACTTTTGGTTTTAATTTTATTTTATTTTTTTTTGTTGCATTGAGGGCAATGCAACGTTTTAAGTGTGGGCATGGGGAGTGGTATCCACCACTTGTTGTATCTTTTAGAAATCATCTAAAACACGAAAAAATCAGTTTAATCAGAAATTTTTTTTAGACACATCTCAACCTTAGAAAACAATTTTTGGACAATAGAGTTCACTTTAAAGGGCAAAATTTTTCCTAGCTTTTATGTGTCAATTTTTGTGGCTTTTCGCCGATCTAATGATTTTTTTAACTCGTTAAGTAAACCACTTCCTAATTTGGAAAATTTGAAATATCTTGTAAGCCGATAAAAATTGCCTTTTAGAAAATTAAGATTAGCAAAGCTAGCTCCCGATGACATTAGGTTGGATTAAGAGCCTTTAGTTTACGTAAACAAATTGCTAAATAATAATACAATAGAAAAATTTGAGAATCGGTGAGAATATTCATCCGGCCTTGTGCTCCCGACAAGTACGCCCGAGGGGTCCTTCAAACCTAGCATTCTAAGGTCAACTGATCTGGACATGTTGGTCGAAAGTCTTTTACGCGGGTGCACAATGTAAGCTGAGGTTCGAATCGATTCTTGAATAAATACATAATTAAATACTTAGGGAGAACAATTAGCCGACCTTGGGTTCCCGACAAGTAAGCTCGCGGGGTCCTTTAAACCTAGCATACTAAGGTCAACTGATCTGGATATGTTGGCTGAAAGTCTTTTACGCGGGTGCTCAATGAAAGTTGTGGTTCTCTCTTCCAAACAAAATAAGTAAATAAAATAAATAAACATGCAAAGCATGAAGAAATAGAGCAATTAAGCTGTGAAATGAATAAATAAACTAATTTTTCTTCTTTTAACCTAACTAATTGGGTAATTTTCATAAAGATGGTGTTTATAGGTTATGCAAGAATGAATGAGGATCTAAGTTAAAAGTAGTATACTTAGCATAGTTAAAAATTTGATTAGATTTGTGAAAAGTTAGCTAAATTTCTTACACAAACTTGGGCGTAAAATATAGTGGAAAATTTTAACTGCTAAATGGACTAGGTTCTGAAAAATTGTTATGTTCTTTGAATAATTTGAGATTACGTGTCACAGTATAATTTATCTATCTGATTGAATATTTTTTTAATGATGATTTGCTTGAGGACAATCAAAGTTCAAGTGTGGGCATGTTGATATTGGCAGATTTATACATACTTTTATCTGCCAATATACCTATCTTTATATGTGTTTATCGATTAGAATATGATGTTATCACTCAAATTGTAGTTTCCATTATGTTTTTCAGGCTATAGAAGAAAAAATAACAAAAACGGGTCAAAACGATTCAAGAAATGAAGAAATGCAGAAATTCAAGAGATAGCGCCGCTATCTATGGATAGCGCCGCTATCTATGTCGCTATCTCCGTCGCTATTTCAGTCCAAAACGCTAAAATGAGTCGCTGTTTGATGTCACAAAGAGGAGATAGCGCCGCTATCTAAATGGCGGGATTCGAAAATAGCGACGCTATCGAGCACTTAGCGACGCGATTTTGTGCGATCTGACACCTACTTAAGCGAATTTGCAGATCTGATTCAGGACTTTTGACCTAAATTCCGAAAGGCAGCCGAAAAATACCAAAGGAGCACTCAAGATCAAGATTTCAAGGCTTAAACATTGGTTTTCTATCACTTTTGATTATCATTATGTTTATGTTTACATTTCTTTACGTTTGTTTGATGATTCTTAGCATGTCTATGTGCTAATCATCTTATATTCGCTATGATTAGATGAAGTTAGGGTTTTAGGTTTGGATATTCTTAGGATTTGATGATGAATGTTTGAATACTTATATTTTTAACAAAGAACCTTTTTGTTAAACCTCTAATTTTGCTTTGTTGAATCTGTTTATTACTTGATTGGCTAAATATTGACAACATTGAATTGATCTAGTAATTCCCCTGACTTTTCATACTCTTGACCTGGTCAGCGACTCACTAGAAATAGGGGTCCGAGATTTGATACCAATAACCTAGGTGAAACTAAAAGTCTGATCTTTAGAGAAGAAATTCCTAGGATTAGAAGGTCTCGGAAAGCCGGGCCTAGTTAGAAGTAATAAGCAGGAGTGTGGATTTAAATAGATTTCTTGAGAAGAAATTCCTAGAGATCACATTAGATTCATTGTAAGGTTTTGAGAGAAATCTAGTTCCTTAAACTCCTAGAACATGAATTAAATCGGTACTTTAAGACCAAACCTATACCTAGACGGATTCGAGTCATAGTGAATATACTCCTTAATATTGAAACACTTCTTCGTCATTTTCGATCAATTGTTTATTTTAAACAACAAATTTTAGTTTTATTATTCAGTTTGCAAATAAAGATATCCCAAATGAAAACCCTTTTCTTTTATTATCTGTTCAGTTTAATTAATTAGTTTTATATTACATAATCAGCTTAATTGTTCCCTGTGGATACGAATAAACCCGAATTTACTTACCTAAACTATATTGCTCGCGATTAGGTCATACTTGCCTAAGAGTGTGGTAATCTAGGAAAGGTGTATTTTAGGTGATTATTTTATAACTAGTTTCATCACATCAAGTTTTTGGCGCCGCTGCCGGGGAACAGTTGCGAGATTATTAATTTAGAATTAATTGGTTGATCGATCCTTGTCTAGAGATCTATTTCTAAACAAGTTATTTTAATCGTTTTTATTATTTGTCTGGTTAAATTGAAGTTGTTAAACTGTTGCGTTTTTACGACTTGCTTTAAGTTTTGCAGGTGTATGACCCGTAGCTCTGATTCAGATCCGTTATCACCGTTTTCTGAACCAGAGAGACTTCTTCGCCAGCGACGTAGAGCAGTTTTAGCAGCGCAATATCTAGAGTCAATCAACTTTCAATCTATCGAAAACCCAATTTTCGACATGGGCGATCAAGTACCACCAGATCCGCCACCAGAGCAACCCATGTGGAACACCAGGCAAACATCACCAATTGGCCCTAATCCATCTATCTTAGTACCTGAATTGAATAATATCAATTTTGAGATTAAAGGGCAATTCATCAGTATGGTGCGGGATCTAAACTTTGACGGAAGACTATGCAGTGATCCCAATAGACATCTCGAAAACTTTCTAGAGATTTGTGAACTGTTCAAACAACGAGATGTAACAATTGATGCCATGAGGTTGAGATTGTTTCCCTTCAGCTTAGCTGGGGATGCAAAAGAATGGGTTAAATCATTAGAACCAGGCTCTATTACGACTTGGGATGAACTCCGAAGCCGTTTTATTACTCGTTATTTTTCACCAGCCAAGGCTGATAAACTTAAAACTGATATTTTAGCTTTTATGCAGGAGTCAGGTGAAAAGGTAACGGAGGCCTGGGAAAGACTGAAAAGCTTACTACGGAAATGTCCCAACCACGGTTTGGAGAAGAACAACATAGTACATATTTTCTACAGGGGATTAGATCACACATCTCGTTCCCTCCTCGATTCTTCAAGTGGCGGACTATTCATGTACAAAACCCCAACTCAAGCGTATCAACTTCTCGAAGACATCTCGATGCACAGCTTGGAATGGACATCCGACAGGCGAGTCGGACAGAATCATGCATCCCTTAAGGCAGTTGATGATCGACAACATGATGAAGTGGCTGCACTTAAGAATAGCCAACAGGTATTTGAACGCAAATTAGACAAAATAACTAGTTGTTTACATGCTATACAGGTTGGATGTGATATATGCAAGGGGCCACATCTCACGAAAGAGTGCCAACAGCATCAACCAATGATGTCTGCAGAAGAAGAACTGAATTACATCAACAATGGGTACCGAGGTAATTATCAGGGAGGAAATCAGGGGTACAACAACAACAATCAGGGATACAATAACAACAGAGGTTATAACAACAATAACCAAAACAATAACTACCCCCCGAGAAACTCGAACCCCCCTGGTTTCCAACGCGATAACCAAACGAACCAACCACCTCGAGAGAATGCTGCAGGTCAAGGATCCAAGTCCTCAATGGAATTAATGCTTGAAAAATTTATGGAAAAGCACGACAAGAAAACTGAGGAACAAGACCAGATCATCAGAAATCAGCAAGCAGCAATTCAAAGCTTAGAGAGAAACTTGGGCAAGATGGCCAAAATTTTACAAGAACGTCCTCAAGGAAGTTTACCACCCCGTACACAAGATAATCCTAAACGGGGATTCGAGAATATTAAAGCTATCACCACTAGGAGTGGTAAAACGGTAAGTTCACCTGTATTAAACACTAATGAAGATTCTTTTGATACACAGGTTAATGAGAAAACTCCAGTTGATGAAGAGGAGAAGGCTATGCGGAAGGTTGAAATTCCAACTGAGCAAGAAAAAGCAAAACCAAAGGAGACGCATAAGTCCACCAAAATAGATGCAACAAACTCTTACACACCGAAGGTCCCCTTTCCTCAACGTTTGAGGAAAGAAAAACTTAAGGAAAAATATGGTAAGTTTGTTGAGATGATTAAACAGGTGCGTATTAACGTTCCTTTGGTTGACATGTTAGCAGGTATGCCGAATTACGGGAAATTCATCAAGGACTTGGTTTCAAGCAAGGAGCATACAGAGGAGGTGTCGTCAGCAATACTAAGCGAGGAATGCTCAGCTATCCTCCAACCAAACATACCTCCAAAGAAGGGTGACCCAGGGAGTTTTATTATCCCTTGTCTTATAGATAATTTACCGCCCTGTAAAGCGCTAGCTGATTTAGGAGCTAGCATTAGCTTGATGCCCTTGTCCCTGTTTCTTAAATTGGGAATAACAGACCTTAGGCCGACTAGGATGCGTGTCAGATTAGCAGACCTGTCTCTTAAATACCCAGTAGGAATAGCAGAAAACGTTCTGGTTAAGGTAGATAGGTTCATCTTTCCCGCTGATTTTGTTATCCTAGATATCCCTGAAGAACCAAATGTCCCTCTCATCTTAGGGAGACCCTTTCTAAACACCGCCAGTGCCATCATCTTGGTTGCTGAGCAACAACTTAGTCTAGGTGTCGGGAATGACCGAATCACTTTCTCCATTGAGAAAGCGATGAAGCATACCTCTGCCTCCGATGACACGTGCAATTTCATCGACATCATCGATGTGTGCATGGAGGAGGAAATTACATCATTTCTTAACCTAGATTGCGATGACATCACCACCTATGGGGGTGTCACTCTAGACTCTCCCGAATCCATCCAAGATCTCTCAGATCTCGAAGCACTTCTTCACCTTGAGGAAGAGGATTCGGTAGAAAATGAAGTAATTTTTGAGAATTTCGACCCGAATCAAAAACTTCGAATTAAAACGTCTTTTGAGGACCCTCCATCTATCGAGCTTAAACCATTACCCGACCATCTAGAGTATGCATTCCTTCAAGGGGAATCTGATTTGCCTGTCATAATCTCTTCTACTCTAGCTTTTGCTGAAAAACAAAAATTAATAAAAATGTAGAACCCCATCGTGTTGGCTCGAAGCGGGCGAGACGAAACTCACGGGTCCCGAAATTGTGAAATTGACCAATGAAAAGATTGGGATAATCCAAACAAATATGAAAATAGCCCAAGATCGACAAAGAAGCTACTCGGGTTTGAAAAAGAGACCGTATGATTTGGATGTTGGAGACATGGTGATGTTGAAAGTATCGCCTTGGAAAGGCGTGATGCGGTTTGGTAAGAAAGGCAAATTGAGCCCAAGGTATGTTGGCCCGTTTAAGATTTTGAAACGGGTCGGTTTGCAAGCTTTCAAGTTAGAACTCCCACCCGAACTTCAAGGTGTTCACGATACGTTTCATGTAAGTTATTTGAAGAAGTTCGTGGGTGAAGTTGAAAATATAATTTCGTTACAAGAGTTGCGGGTTGATGCCCCGAACCGATTGATTGAGGAACCCGAAGCCATACTAGAGTCAAAAACCAAGGAACTTCGGAATAAAGAAATTGAATTGGTGTTGGTCAAGTGGAAGCATTCACTTGGGCCGAACTTGACTTGGGAAGTCAAGGACGATATTCGGAAAAGATACCCGAACTTTGTAAATTATGATGAGATTCCGAGGACGGAATCTCCTTAAGGGGTAGATAGTTGTAACGACCCGAAATTTGTAAATAAATAAATTGTACAAAAATATGATAAATAAGGATAAATCATTTAATGAACGTAGGAATTGGTTTCGTGTCGTTTGGAGACCGTACGAGGAAGTTATGGGCGAAACCGGGTCGAAACGTGAAGCAAAAGTTGCAGCCCTGCTGCATAAGGGCAAGATAGCGCCGCTATCTTGAAGATAGCGACGCGATCTTGTGGTTTTCAGACAGCGGACCGAAATAGCTATTTGATGGAAACGCGAAATTGAGATAGCGTCGAGATAGCGCCGCTATATAGTGGCGCGATTTATGGCGGGCACCGAGATAGCGCCGCTATCTTGTAGATAGCGACGCGATCTCCGTCGCTGGAAGCATTAAAGTCGGGTTTCATGTCATTTAATGCATCCAAAACCCTAGTTTTTCTCCCACTCGAGTTTGTGAACGATTTTGGGTGTAAACCACCATTTGGAGCTGATTTCTTCATCAAATCTTGGTGATTCTTGCTCCTTATTGAAGAACAAAGGTAAATCTTCATCTCTCTTGTGTTATAAGTCTTAGATTCAAGTAGGGAAGCTTGAATCATAAACCCTAGTTATGGATTTGTTCATGAATGGTTAAATGGAAGTGAGATAACTTAGATCTATGGTATTTTAACAAGGAAAACGTGGTCATGTCATGGATACCCGAAAATGTGGTGATTTATGAACCTAGGGTTTGGTAATTTTGGGGAAAATGGTGTTAGTAGTTAACTAGCCATGGATTATGTAGTTAGTATAGATGATTAATGCCAACCATTGTATTGGTTTTGATAATAGATTGTCGGTTGGAAGATTTGAGGCATTCAAATCTCGAGAAGTGATATTGGTGATTAAGGAACGCAACAACTGGTTAAGCTTGGCTAATGTGAGTACATGTGACTTTTAAACTGGGTACATAGCTAGTAAATGTTTGTATGACCTAATGATTTTGTCGAGTCTTTAAGTAATTTAGTCATTTATGTGTTTTATGATGAATTGCTTGTTTGATAACGAAATGATTAATTGACTGAGAAATGATGGAGCTATGAGCTCATAACGATAAAAGATAAGTAATGATGATGATGATGATGATGATGTCCCTAGGGCCGTAGTAGATTGGAGGCATTCCGGTTACTACGGTACCTTAAGGTTAGTGGTAGATTGGAGGCATTCCGATTACCCAATACCTATGAATCCCGGTAGATTGGAGGCATTCCGATTACCGCGGATATGACGGTCTTGATAGATTGGAGGCATTCTGATTATCTTGACATTGGCCAATGATGAAAGTGATAAAGTGACCCAAAACAAACTTAGTAATATTATTTTAAGATTAAATGATGTCATTTGACTATTTGTTTATCGGGTCTAAAACCCATGTATCTCACGAGGCAATTTTGTCTCACGTACTATGTTTGTGTTTTTGCTATGTACTCAGGTTCGGGATCGAAGATCTAGGAGGCCCGTTTAGAAGAGGCCTTGTTGAGATTAGCTCGGTGTTGATGATTAGAGTCCTTATCCTATGGTTAAGATATAATTTGTAACACCGTTTTTGTAAACTCTGATAATCTCGAACAAGAAACCTTTTCGTTTTTGTAAAACCGGCATTTGATGATGATACAATATTATGTATTTTTGGATTAAACGATATTTAAATGTGTTTTGAAAATTGAGGTGTTACACTCAGCATTAAAACATCACCATTATACTCGATATATTACATGCAGCACAAAGGAAACCTCCAAGCACAGTCACTGGTCGAGTAGGAGCAGTTGGCACATATATTTAATCTACAAAAAATGTAACGATATCTTTTCATCAAATGCCATATATAACAAAAATATGAAGAAAAAATATATAAATTATTCGTAGATTTCACATTTGGAGGCGGAATGTTGTCCAAAAGTTGTGACCAGCTGCAAAAATAAACAAAATAACCATTAAAATTTTGTGTAAGTGATACTTACAACATAATCAATCTGCATTCTCTACGCCACATAACTGCTGCACGAAACCCTAATCTCATTATCACTGCCAAATTTCTTAAAATAAAGAAAATCAGACAAAAAAAAAAACTAACCTTTTATACAGATGTTGGTATGAGATAAAATTTCATACAATCGAGGAAAACGAAGTGATTGTTCAATACTGATTCCGAGTAAAGACAAAAACCAAGGATTATTATACAAATTGCATAAAGACTCTAGATCCTTAGGTCAAGAATGAAGACCTGAATAAATGTGCAAAAAAATTGCTTAAATCAGTAACAAAAATCTTACCTGATGTCATCGATCGGAGGCCGGATTGTCGGAGTACTGGAGGGTCAGAGATCGGAGTTGGAGGACGGTAGGGTCGGAGGTCGCCTGTGAGAGGTGGAAGGATGCTTTTCTGCCTTAATGAGAGTTTTGAAAAGTGAAACCTAAATGGTTGGATGGTTCACGCGTGCAAGCATTGTGGGAATCGAAGCATTGTACAATACCCGATGCAATGTTTCCCAGACCCTCTCAACTTCCTTATAGTAAACATAGATCTCCTGCGATTAATATTGGTAGGTGTAGCTAAATAAAAAAAGAGAGCCCTTGTAGCTCAATGGTTGGTACCCTTTCTTACAATAGGGTAGGTCTGAAGTTCGAATCTGCTCGGCTGCAATTTTTTAAAACTCGATAGAGATACAATAATAGAAAGTATTTGGCTGAATTTTTCAGCTGCTATTTTCGGAAAGGTCCTAGATGCATTATATATAGTAAAGATAGTTGTTATTATTTTATTATTATCGTAATATAATAAAAATTAAATGTTTCACTTACTTCGTATATTTTATGAACTAAAACTAAAGATTTAAGCATTATATGCACTAATCTAATATCTCTACTATCTATAATAGAGGAATGCCCTTCTACTTTTAGCAGGTCTTAAAACAGGCTTGCCATTTCTGGAAGGTCTTAAACCCACATCTTAATTGAAAAAAAAAGGCTGTTAACAAGTTTCGAACTTGGGCTCTCTAGAAACACATTTATGAACCTTACCACTACACCACATCAAATATTTGGTACACAAACGAAACACTAAACTACCATGCTTTCAATGTGCAGACGCAAATCATTATTGCCATTAAAAATTAGACGTTTTCCTACTTTTATTTTTAGAAAAATTAATTAGTAATGGTAATTTACTTCAACATGCGTTTTTTTTTTTTGTATTAAATTTTAACATTGAATTCGTGTGGTTTAGATCACTCCATCCTATTTTTTTATGGTTATAAATCACAAATCTCTCATGGATTTTTTAAGTTACAACCACAAGCAAATGAAAATCGATGTCTGGACGAAAGTTTAGTGATTAATGCGAATTAACAAAAACGTCCTTAATACTGGCAATTTAGATTTACCATATAAAGATATTGACTTATTTTCGATATTGACTTATTGCTTTTAATTGCTTTTTAAAGCACTCCAACTTGATGAAGATTGACTATTATTTTATTCTGACATAATGTGAATTATATATTTTTCAGTTAAAAAATTAATGCTCTTATAGATTCCCTAATTTATACAAAATTATAATAAAAACGCCGAATCAATGCTATTAGTCCAAAATTAACCTATATCTTTTCAAATTAAATATAATTTTAATACCCATACTAAACATACCTTTTAAAGCAACGTTTTATATATATGTTTTTATTGCAAAGAGGACAAATTAATTATATGAACTAATTGTAATTCATCCCACAATTATATATACATTTTTTGGTTCTTAAATTACGGTTACATTCAAAGAATGATTCATTTATTGCCGACCAAATGGAATAAAAATTATCATATAAAAATATTATATTATGATTGTATAACTATCAAATCCCTGATTCGAGCGGTTCTACTAAAATATAACTATAATATAACGTGAAAACAACTACTCAATTTAGTGTGATACTGAATAAGGAAGTTGTATGAATTTTAACTTCATAAAATAATTCTTGTTCCAATTTACGCATTCAATAGTAAGATAGTAACTGTCCAACTTAATGAAAATTAAATGTTTATAAAGACTTAATTATACGATATACGTTTGTTTTTTCATTTTTAGCAGGTCTTAAAACAAAAACGTTCAGTCAATGCTATAACTAGGTATAAAGACTTAATTATGTATACGTTCTTTTCATGCTTACATTTTTTTCATGCTTACGAACTGTGAGATAGAATATATAGTAACCAATGGATATTTCGGATACCAATATAAACACTTAATTTTAACCTATACGTTTTTTTATTCATTTTTAGTAAGTCTTAAAACAGAAACGATCAGTCAATGCTATAACTAGGTATAAAGACTTAATTATGTATATGTTTTTTTCATGCCTACGTTTTTTCCATGCTTAAGAACTGTTAGAGATAATATATAGTAACCAATGGGTATTTTGGATACCAAAATAAAGACTTAATTATACGATATACGTTTTTTTTCATTTTTAGCAGGTCTTAAAACAAAAACGGTCAGTCAATTCTATAACTAGGTATAAAGACTTAATTATGTATACGTTTTTTTCAAGCTTACGTTTTTTTCATCCTTATGAACTGTGAGAGAGAATATATAGTAACCAAATGGATATTTCGGATACCAATATAAAGACTTAATTTTAACCTATACATTTTTTATTCATGCTATAACTACCCATTAAATCTTTGCATTAATATTAATTTAATTTGTTAAATTAAAATACGTATTACCTCCACTCTATATAAACAACGGTATTATAAACCGAGAAAACCCGTCACTGTTTTCATAATAAACCGAGAAAACCTTCATAACCAACGGTATGAGTTATCACCAGCAACTCTGTTTTTTCATTATATTCTTTAACAAATGATACAAATGTTATTCCTACCGTGTATGAGTTTCGTAATCTTTTTTGTGTAAGGTATTCTTAACATGTCAACAATCGGATTGCACTATATAAGAAACATTCATGATTTCAAGGACAAAATTCACCTCAAGGTCAGGGTTCTACGAATGTGGCCCCACACGAACTTCAACAATAAAAATGAGATTATATCAGAGGAGGTAAGTTGTGGCAGACCAAGTCAAGTTTTACGTTTACTGGCCTGAATGAAAAACTTTCATTTCAATCGAGCACAACGATTAAAGAATGCGCTGAGTGGTCTGGTCCATTACATGGTTTTGAGTTTGTTGCATACGAGAACATTTTGAATAACTCATTACTAGCCTCGAAGTCAATTGGTAAAATTAACTCCATTTTACTATGTAGGATTTATATGTTATATAATCCTATACCCCTACTAATTAATGAATTTTTTTTAGATGTAATCGGAGAAATTTTGCGTCGTTGAAAGCCTTAATTCTTCAAGTGAAGACAGAAGCAAGCACAAGCTGTCAATCGAAATAAAAAGCATACAGTTCGTTGCAATTATGTATTGTATTCGTTCTAAAAATATGTTACGAATGAAGTTTTAATCGCCAGTAATATTTAGTTCGCAGTCCGCCGCATCGCGCGGGTTTTATCATAGTCTTAAATAATACTGTAATTCAATTTTAGTTTAACCTAAATTATCTAATTAAAAAAATTCCCTGTACCCATCATAATCCATATAAAGACAAACTAGCAGGGTACCCGCGCAATGCGGCGGCGGGTACTCGTAACTATTTTTCGAAGTGACGACAGTACCAGTGGTGGTGGCAATAGCGATGGTGATGAGTGGTGGTGCGTAGTGATGGTAGGTGCTGACATTAGTGATGGTAGGATCAGATCCGAAATTGGCCTTTTTTGTGAAAGTAAATATGAGCCTTTTAAATCGAGAAATGATGGTTCAGTTCTGGTGACGTTAAAGCTTATATATATTAGTATCTGGAACAAATCAAAATAATCAAGCAGTTGAAGTGGTTAACTTACATCAACATACTTGTCTAAATCACAACATTCATAAACAAACATCAACAAATTAAACTAAAAATAAAAAATTTATATGATTTTCAATTGGTCGATCATAACACGAATTTACCAGAACAATCATCTGATCCATAGAGAGATAACATGGTAGAAACTCACGTGATTTTCTTTAACTTCAACCGACAATTATGTCAATTTACATATAGGATGGAAGTAAATAATTTAAAACGGGAAAATAGAATGAAAAAAAAAAACGTTAAATGATTAAAAACAATGAATATTGTTGTTCACATAAAGTGGATATTGCTACAAGGAAGCAAATGGATAGCTGCGAAAACATACAAGATCTCCCATAGTAGTCCTAGCAAGTTCGGTTTTTTTAGTGAACACTACTGTCCAATAGTTTTGAACGAAGTTGTTGTTTCCAAAACGTGGATAGTCTTTGGGTAGGTAGAAATCTATCTCGAAGCCCTTCAACGAAAACACACCACCTTGTAAATTGAGTCCGTCATATATAGTCCTTAAAATGTGGGGGATAAAGGCCATGATTTTGTGTCCCTAAGCCGAAATCAATGAATTGGTAATTGTAAAGTTAAGAAATTTAAAGGTACTACATGTCATTATTTAATAGCAACTTACAAATTTGTCGAGCAAAACAAGCCACATGTTGTTTTGTTAGTCGTCCCTCCAAACATAATCAACCCGGACATAGTTGCAGCTGTAAGTCCACTCAAGTTGGCAGAGAGAGTCAAAGCTCACTATTGGTACATACAAGGGGCATTCCATCTGCTGCAAACGTTTTAAAAATATATTGGTGATTCAATGGTTTACTATATCACTTTAGCTGTAGTGTAGATATATTTATAAACGGAGTGATTGACTAATGCGTAATGCACGTTATGTGTACACCTTAATGACGAATTTCAGTTAATGCCGTAAAATTTAAAAACGGCCAAATGAATGTAAATATCACGGATTCACCTAATCATTGACCAAGTAAACATGCGATATATATCTTCATATTAATTACAGTCAATTCAACGACGTTACAAAAATAGACCATAAAAACGTTTCCTTATTTAGAAAAGTCCAAAGCTGTTACTTTGACTGTAATTATTTCAACATTTACTAAAAAAACATTTCCCGATTTTGTTAATAATCATGAATAATATGTTTTCTTTGTAATATTGATGGAGAAAACGTCATCCTTTAATAGAAACACTTAATGTATGCGAATTACCATAAAAAGTATTGACTAAGTTGTTAGTTTTGTCTATGCTATATAACTTTTTTTTATGCTAAACGTCGAAAACGGTTTAAAAAAACCGGTTTTAGTTAACAGAAAATTAACAATATCTAAAAACGTAAAAGAATTTCATATTGCAAGTTAAGTGTTTTATATAATTTTGTTGACATGATCATAAAAGAACTTCATTTTATTGCTGCATAAATGCATTTGGGGTACATTTTATGAGTGGTGTTGAATTCATTGATTGTGTGTTTAGATGTCGCGGTGGTAAACGCGAAGTCGTTTATTTCCAAACAACGAAGTTCTTGAGCGGCTGAAATAACTTGTTGGTTGAGGCTCGGGTGGCACTTCGGGTTCTTCACCACTCATATCGACATCATCGACGTCTCGTACTATCGGATGGATAAGTTGAAGTGCAAATGCTTCTGGCATTACAGGATTGAATTCAATGTTCGTAATGTCGGTAGAAACAAGAATGTTACCTGAAATGTAAACAAAAAAGGGTTATCAATAAACTTTGTATAAAACCGAAAAATATATTTAAAAAATGATGTATTTAACGCATATGTTAGGGGTGTTTTTTACCTCCATTTATTCGAACCAGTTTAACGTGCGCTGCGTATACGGTTATGTTTTCTAAAGATGATCTGCCAATCATGGTGGCTGTGGATGCTGGTATATGATACAAGATTATCTTTATGTGTTTTCCCCTGCGGGAGACAAAATTACAATGAGTTAATTCCAAGTTCATGTACGCATGTAAAGTATTTATAAACACTTACCGACAATCATGTAGAAGAAACGCGCACGATATCCGACCATTGGTAAAAAAAAGCAGCCGTTCGACATGTTCCCAGCAACATCTATGATAGCGGTATTAATGAAAAGATATGGTTAAGCAAACGACATAGGCAAGTTATTAAATATATTATTTTTAATTAAAAAAAAGTTATATAAAATAGTTGTACCAATCAACATTTGTCGCCTTGAGTGATCATTCAAGAGCCATGTGGGAGATATGACCAACGAGTATCTAGGAAACCAGGCATCTTCTGTATTCGTAGTATCGGCAAGGACGGTATGTATGTTGAATACTATAGCCCAATCATTGCGAACAAAGGTATAGTTGTCTAGTCGTGGAAAGTCATCGACGTCGTTGTAATCAATCTTGAAATTTTTCAGTGAAAATAGACCACCTTGTAGTTGTCGTCCCTGATAGGCAGTTATTAAAGTGGAGGGAATTACCGCCGCAATTTTGTGTCTCTAAAAAGAAATGGTTATTAGTAACGTCGGTAGAAACATATATAGTTAGGAATTATTAACGTGGACAATTAACAATTACTTACAAATCTGTCAAGCAAAAACAAATACAGTTTGTTTTGTTTGTGGTCAAACCAAGTATATTCAACGCGCACGCATCTGCATTTGTACCAGTACTGAGGTTTCCAGAGGTCTTGAAAGTTTTTAATCGTCTCGTATGGTCCAAAAGCCTTGCAAAAAAAAGAATGAAATAATTACATTAGAATAAATAACCCTGAAATACACACGCGTACTAATCAGTATGTGACATTATAGTATATTTGCAAATTGGTTATGAAACTTGTACCTCTAGAGCCTCAAAAGTTGAAGACATTTTAGTTGTCTTTGTTGCTTACACGTAGCTAGTTGAAATATGTATAGTTATTTCAAGTTGGTATGACAATTTGACAATGGATTGTATATATATATATATATATATATATATATATATATATATATATATATATATATATATATATATATATATATATTTGTTATGAACCGGACACTAAACATTAACGTGGAGCATATAGTGTGGCCTGAATTGTAGCTGCTTGTTTATGTATGGTCAAAAGTTGATTTCGGTTATAAATGGTTTTGGTATGGTCAAAATTTGATTTTCGGTTATAAATTAAACGGAAATTGTTTCTAGAAATTGTTGATATATAGCATGTTATATATGCTTTTCGGTTATAAATTTTTGTATCCCAAAATGCTTTGCATGAATTGTAGATGGTTGTTTATGTATGGTCAAAAGTGGATTTTCGGTTAAAAAATGGTTTTGGTATGGTCAAAATTTGATTTTCGGTTATAAATTAAACGGCTTTTGTTTCTAGAAATTGTTGATATACAGCCCGTTATATATGCTTTTCGATTATAAATGAGTTTGGTATAGTCAATTGTTGCTATAACTAAAGCGGTATAGTTAATGTTAGTGATAAATCGGTTGGAGTAACAGGTTAATAGGGGAAGTGTGGGTGGTTTTAAATAAAATGTAATGTAGAGCAAGTGGTTAACACATAGTCCTAAGTTAGGAGAGGTCCTGGGTTCGAATCTTAAAAGCTGCGATTTATTTTTTTTAAGGCAGAGAAGTAAGTAACAAAAGAGGAAAGCTCCTTAAAATTAAGTTTAAGGAGGTCCTTAAAAGTTGCCTAATGTGGTAGGCCTAAATGCATTATATATTAGTAAGACTAGCAGGTACCCGCGCAATGCGGCGGCGGGTACCCTGAAATTATGTTTTGCGGCGAGCAAATATCGTTCGGTTACATGGGGAAAAAATAATGTTACTTTACAGCTTGCATTAAAAGACATTTTAAAAGAGGTACCCGAACAACATTTGATTGGGGGTAAGTGGATTTTGGCTATAGAACTTAGAAATAAATTTGCCTTCTTCATGTACTTCAAAGATGAAACCTGGTTGATAACTTCCGGTTACCTTGTTACTACAGTTTGACTTTCAAGGTTAAACAAACTAAAATTTTATCTTCGAAATTGATAGCATAATTATTAGATTTATGAAAGAAACACAACTCGATTGATCGATCACCATCATCAGTTTCCTCAACAGTGTTGAATATCTTTCCATACGTTAGTTTCATCAAATGGTTAACGGACAAAAAAATAAGTCAAATTTTTATCTTACCCATAAATATTTCATTCATCAGATAATATGCATACAAAATCGTGTAAATGTTCAGAGTATCAATTATTATTACGAGTAAATGTAAGGACATATATAACACATATCCAAACAACCAAGTAAAAATTCTCATAGCTCTACTCTAATTGTTGGATGCAAGATTGTAGTACGCAATGAAATTCCCATTAAAAAATGTGAGATTGTAGTAGCTAAAGGAATGTATCCTACAAAAGTTGAAGACAATATCAACATGCATCAAAGCAACCATTGTAGAAACTCTTTAATAGTTAAGTATACATCAACTTTATGCAAACAAGTATTACAGTTTTATGTCATACATAATTATAGTTGGTTTGATTACACAAGTATATCAATCTTGACACTCAATGTACAAAGCAGAGAATTTTGGGCTCAAAATCGCAAACCACATCAAGTGCCTGTATAAAGTAATATAACTGATTATTATTAATAAAGCAAGCAAAAGAAAAAAGATAACATCACAACCCTTTACCGACTCATTAATGTCCAAAAAGGCATATTCAGTTCTAATTTCAAAACACTCGACTTTCATTCCTAACTTACTACGTACATGCTTCGGTGCAATAAAACGAAGCCTGCAAATGCACCTTTGGTCACTGATCGACTCATTTTGAGATTAACTAAAAGGTGAAGTTGGTTATGTGGTCAATCTAAGGTGGAAATAAGCTAACCAGTAAATTACCTATCAAAGATCCTTTCTTTTAACTAATTTCTAACCAGGCATGGTTCATTTGGGCTAATCAATTTGACCTTACGTATCATTCAAGCCAATAAACTCATTTCAATAAGTTCATAAACAAACAACCCTTTAACTAAAACGAGCTAAGGAAACATAACTCAAGAAATACCAACCACTGCCCACGGGAATTGTATGTTTTGTCAGCTAAAATGACAAAATGCATAATACAATGGATCGACATCACATGCCTGCCAAATTGCTACCCAATCTAATGCAAAATCATGAAAGCTGAAACGAATAAGCATTGATGGATATCTTAACTGTAGAAGCATATTATATGTTTAATTTGTCAATTAGATAACAACTAAAACCTTAAATCTACAATTTAACGCCAAAGCTCAATTATAACCACATATCATATCTCAACAACAGAGCAGCTATCAAACGTAAAAACTTAAACAATATAGATGATGATAACACAAATTATAGATCATTTGAATTGCTGAACTTCAATCCAACTTAAAAGTATCAGATGCTAAAACTTAAACTTTTACATAATCTGGATGGAGAATGTTAAGAAAAACCCTAATTATGCAGAAATGTGTAACCAACATAGCACCAAATACATGTGAAAATGAAATCTATAATGCAGCTTAATTAGGAAAATTAAGAAAGATAAATACGTAACTAAAAATTATAAAAAAGTCTATATACTTGGAACATAAAACATAAAATCACAGCCCCTTGAATCTTCGTTAAATCAACTTGAGATGGGGTGAGAACCAACTGCCAACAAGGATGTTCAATTGTTACCTACAATAAAATAAAATAAAACAAATATAAAAATCACTAAATTATGTCAAAGATGGAGATGGTAAATGTCATATTAAGAATTGGTTCATGTAAAAAGATTTCAAACGGGTAGAATAAAAGATAACTACATGAAACATATTAATCGGATCCATAAGGTGTTCATACCCAATTAATTTCTCAAAACCATATAATTAACAAGAATTTAACAACGTACCTTTGAAAGCAGAGAGTGAAGAAGATCATGGCTTTGAGATAAAGCTGTTCGTCCAATGCGGTGAATTTATAGGGTGAAATTATGTGCAAGTTTTAAGGAACTGAGGAGGGTTTTGAACACGCATGGTTGAAGAGACCGAGGAGTCGTTTTCAGAATCGAGGAGGAGGCTTGATAACAGGGGAGAGGAGTTGAAGGAATCGAGGCAGGTAAGGATACAAGCGGTCACCCACTTCTTTCATCTTTAATAAGTAAAGGCATCCTAGATAAACAGATTAAAAACACAGATCAGTTGGTTTGGGCATTTGATTACATCTTGAAGGTCCCACGTTCGAAACCTGTCTTGAGTATGTTTTTTTACTTAAAGTAATAGTTTCCGTAATTAGCAAGTGTGTTGGCTGAATTTTCAGCCTTGCTAAATATGGAATGGGTAAATACTTTATAATATAGTAGAGATAAGGAATGGATCATATTATCATAACCCGATTGACCCGATTACACACCAAATAGAACTAAAAAAACATGTGAATATGATATTTCTTTGCCATCTCATTCTCATCTGTGATCTATTACGTGTTTCATTCAGAGTGTCGTCTTCCCTCTCTGCCACAAACGCAGAGAAACGATCAAATCCCCATCGGATCTACCTACCCAAACAAGGTAAACTAACGGAAAAACAAGTGAACCTACTTCTACGATTTCAGTTTTATTGCTTGTTATCGTATTAGATTGTATTTATGCGTGTTCTATACATCTGTAGTAGCATCCAGATCCGCGTAATTGTTTGATTGACCTCGTAATTGGATTCTGTTATTAATTTTGAATAATCAATTGAGGTTTTTGTGTTTAATTTCGATTTGTTATCTGGCCAACCGTCATCGGATAAATTAATCAGTGTTAAATATGGTGTTCCGCGATTTAGATCAAAGTTTCTGAATTCTGATCAGTGTTGAAAGTAGGTAGTGAAGTATATATATATATGTAGATCTCCCTTTTGTTATTTTTAATTGGTCACTTTATTTGCAATTGTTGCATCAATCATTGCTTCCTCTTGCCTTTATTGAATAAACGTAATAGCTAGATCAGAACTCTGTGCACAGTTATTATACTCATTTAATTTGAATGGAATGATATTAATTGTCTAATGTTAATATTATTTTTTCAAATTAATGTGATTTCACTTGTGTAGGTTTTTTAGTTGAATATGGGAGTTGCACAAAACAATAGCGGCATGGAGGAAGGAACACTTGAGATTGGAATGGGTAAGCTTGCATATTATGAAAAAAATTATCGTATTTAGAAAGTTTGGATATAATATCTAATTTCACATCTATACACCTTTAAGGTGTATAAAGTAAAACTTCTAGCTGAGTCTTCGGCTAAAAGGAAATTCATCATTAGGGTAAATCAGATTTTAAATGATACAATCGATGATTTGTTTAATTTTATTAAAGAAGTGAGTTTAGGTTTCACATAAATTGATGATAAATAAGATATCAGTTATAGATGGTTTTATCTATTGAGCCATTAAAAATGTGTGAAACTCAGTTTTTTTTTCATGATGTTTGCCCAGAATATAGAACTGTCTCTGGAGTTGCTGGACCACTAGTCATCCTTGACAAAGTGAAGGTTAGTTTCTGTTTTTCTCTTCAATTCTCTTATTATTATTATTGTTATTTATACTTAACATGATTATGCTTATGATTATTAAACCATTATGTATTTGAATGCTCAAATTTCATTTGCATATGTGATCTGTAATCTAAATTCCTGTTTGTATCATAATAGGGACCAAAATATCAAGAAATTGTGAATATCCGTTTAGGAGATGGAACAACTAGGCGTGGTCAAGTCCTGGAAGTTGATGGAGATAAAGCTGTTGTTCAGGTGATCATTAACTAACATTCTTTCTAAGTCCATCAATTATTTATTAAATGTGAGAAATTTGCATGTGTTTATTTTGCAAATGGACATGAAGAATGAAATATATAATGGTTAAGAATTTTATGCTTTATATGTGGCTTAATTTGATATCCCATCATTTAAATTATATTTTTATATTTTAATTATTATTATTTTGTATAATTTCCACCTAATGCAAATACATTGTTTCCTTTACCAGGTCTTTGAAGGAACATCTGGAATTGACAATAAATTCACCACTGTTCAGTTCACTGGGGAGGTGTTTATTTTGCATATATAATATTTTCTACATAATTTTATTAAATAAAATATTATTATATTGTTTAAAAAACAGATTGTACCATTTGCAGGTTTTAAAAACTCCTGTTTCCCAGGATATGCTTGGTCGCATATTTAACGGTTCTGGGAAGCCAATTGATAACGGTCCTCCTATTTTGCCAGAGGCTTACCTTGATATTTCTGGTAATTTTTTTGTCTGCCAATATTAAACATTATTATTATTAATTTGTTACTAGAACTCATCTGTGTATTATTATTATTATTTCAGGTAGTTCTATTAATCCTAGTGAGAGGACATATCCTGAAGAAATGATACAAACTGGTATCTCAACAATTGATGTGATGAATTCAATTGCTAGAGGACAAAAGATCCCTCTGTTTTCTGCTGCTGGTCTTCCCCACAATGAAATTGCTGCACAGATTTGTCGTCAAGCTGGTTTGGTTAAACGGTTGGAGAAAACAGAAAACTTGCTCGAGGTACTTTTTATTTATTTATTTATAATTATTATTGTTTATTTAATTAATAGTTTTGGATAAAAGGTGGCAATCTCGATCCATTTACTTATGAATGGGTCGAACAGTCTGACAGTCACATAAAGTGTATTTTTAATGCTTACAGCTTCCTGTGTTTTATTTTAGAAAATAAGATTATTATAATCTTTTTTTACATTTTTTTCTCTTAAAATTAGTATTTGATGATTTAAATATTTTAATTGTTTGTTTTGACAGGGTGGGGGAGAAGAGGACAATTTTGCCATTGTATTTGCAGCTATGGGAGTGAACATGGAGACTGCACAATTTTTCAAACGTGATTTTGAAGAAAATGGATCTATGGAGAGAGTTACTCTTTTTCTGAACCTTGTAAGTCCCTTATATTGTTTTATTAATATTATTATTATTAATATTATTATTTTATTATTATTGGTTGTTACATTTAAAGATTTTTGTAATTTGTTTATTAGGCCAATGATCCTACAATTGAGCGTATCATTACTCCTCGTATTGCTCTAACCACAGCAGAATATTTGGCATATGAATGTGGGAAACACGTTCTTGTTATTCTAACTGATATGAGTTCATATGCTGATGCCCTTCGAGAGGTAATCCTGCATTTCACTAACTAATTTTTTACATATTGTTACCCAGCGGGCCCGTTTTGGCCCGAACCCGTTTTGACCCGAACATGTTCTCCACAATTTCAGGTCTCTGCTGCTAGAGAGGAGGTGCCAGGTAGGCGTGGATACCCTGGGTACATGTACACAGATCTTGCAACAATCTACGAGCGTGCTGGACGTATTGAAGGCCGAAAGGGCTCCATCACCCAAATTCCAATTCTGACCATGCCCAATGACGGTCCGCCACCTGTCCAATTCATTTTTAATTTTTTTTATCTTGTTATCAGTTTCTATCAACTTTATAATAATTTATCAGATATTACACATCCCACCCCGGATCTTACTGGTTACATTACTGAGGGACAGATATACATTGACCGACAACTCCATAACAGACAGGTGATATATCATATATATAGAGAGATGAGTTTGATGTCTTATTTTAAGATTGAAATTTACGTGTTGATATGATGGAAATTGACAGATTTACCCACCAATCAATGTGCTTCCATCCTTATCTCGTTTGATGAAGGTAAACCTAAAACTGTTGATTTTTAAGGCTTCATGTATGTATATTAAAGTATTAAACTGTATGTATTCTTGTAGAGTGCTATTGGTGAGGGGATGACTCGCAGAGATCATTCTGATGTGTCCAACCAGGTAAAGATTATAATGTTTTATGAAGATGAAATTACATAGTTGCCCCTACTAATAATTGTACAAACTCTAATGAGATTTGGACCAAATAATAATATTATTTTCACTTCGAATTAATAGTGCTTTTGAACTTGTACTAATTAAAAAAGCATTTTAAATGTATGAATTGTTTTATTATTTTTATTTGTTCAGCTATATGCAAATTATGCTATTGGAAAAGACGTCCAGGCCATGAAAGCGGTGGTTGGAGAAGAGGCTCTCTCTTCTGAGGATTTGGTCTCTCTCTCTCTCTCTCACACACACACACATACACGTTTTATTACTTACTGTATGCATCGTGCTTCAAAAGTTACATTTTGGTGTACTAAACTTCCAAAACCTACTATTGTATTGTATGTATTGATTCCGTTAAAACAATTCAAAATGATACATACAATATTAGGTTTGGGAACTTTTAGTACATGAAAAAGTAGAAAAAAATAGGTCTATTCTTTTAAAAGCTGCACTGCAAAAACTAGTTCCACCTTGCATTAAAAGGTCAATTTTGAAGTACGGCGCATGCAATAATAAAATAAACTATGTATAGTTGGATAATTCCGGTCCATAATTATGTATTAGTAATATTAGATTGATTGTATAAATTTAACAGTTATATTTGGAGTTTTTGGACAAGTTTGAGAGGAAATTTGTGGCTCAAGGAGCATACGATACCCGAAACATATTCCAATCACTTGATTTAGCTTGGACACTTTTACGTATCTTCCCCCGTGAGCTTCTTCACCGTATCCCCGCAAAGACCCTCGATGCGTTCTACAGCCGTGAGGCAACCAATTAAAACTACCCAAAACCCGAAGCTTTTGTATCATAGTCTTCTCCATGTTTCTTGCTGTTTGTAATAAGGGTTTTGTTTGTTGTTTCTATTTGAATTTGTTAAAAGCCCATATTCTCTTCTTTTCCATAAGAGGCATTTAGGATATTTATTTCAAGATGAGATTGTTCTTTCGCATTATGTATATGCGTATTTATGGATGGAAACGTACTTTGAAGTGATGGTTATTTGTTATTTTTTCTACTAGATCGGTGTAGTTTTAGGTGGTTTTGAAGCGATTATTAATCCAGCATACGAGAATGATACTTTGTTTGTTATGAAAAAACAAATAAAAAATAAAATCTTATACGATTTTATTTACAACAGTTTTAAGAGTTATCTTTAGAATATAATTTTCATCGATGAGAAATATTTAAACATATACATTTAAGCTGAAATGGTTTTATTTGGAACTCTTCCTTCTTGATGGTAAATTCGTTGTTATTATCAACGAGATTGGATGGTGATTTATAAAGTGTAATTTTACTTATGACTTGACTTGATGTGAGTCTGTATCGACTGAGTTGCTGCTTCATGTTAAAAGTGGGTTATTTTGTCCAACAATAATAACTGGTCACATGGGGGCCGGGTTGAAATTCGTGTGCTTTTACAATTCCTAGTCTAGCTAGGCATTGATAAAAGCATCTTTATTTCACACGTCTCTAAATATAGAAAATATTTAAATTCTTACATGGTATTTATCTTTTCTCCATTTTAAATTTTCTTTTTTAGCAAAACAGCCCATTTATATAAACAGCTGCTTCTAGACATTTTAGTTGTTAAATTACTTCATATGTAATTTTTAACGGCAAATACATATCTTCTAAATTATTCTTAAATTTATATCATTTTTATCCATATGAGGATTTGAACTCATGATCACAAGTCAATAAAAATTGCATTTCAACACCTTGTATCACTAGACTTTTTATTTGAACGACACATAATCTACTTTTCTTTTTTATCATAGCGAGATTTGAACTCATGACCTATAAGTATGAGCAACAATCAAAGGGCCTTTAGCCTAGTGGTATGGTGTTCGCCCCATAACCTGGAGTCCCGTCGTAGAATTAGGTGGTGAGGTTTATTCCCCATAGGTGGAGGGTTCGAGGGAAGGCATACTGCCCCTTGTGGATCTCACTGTCTAGGCTCAAATCATTAACACTAACTAACCATTCAAAAAAAAAAAAAAAACAAAGACAATACCTTACACTAATCTCCAATATCAATAGATTACAAACTCTTTCATAAATTAATTCATTAAATATTTATCCTTAAAAGCAAAAAAATATTCTACACGATATATTAATGAGTCTATTACATCCATAGTCATTAATTTATTTCTGGTATCCATTAATGAATAATGAGTGATTCACACATTATTTGTGTTACATGATAAAAAAAAATGTATATCAGATAAAAGGACAGAAACTTAAAATTAAGAGTCAAATATTCTTTAAAATTTAATCATTAAATTACAAGAAAACTAAAAAAGTTATTAGTTAAAAGTTAAAGCAACATAAAAGTATTAAGTAGAATATATAGTGTAAAGCATGATTTTGAGTTTTAGTGTGTAAAGTAATGGAGAGGTCATTGGGGAAAGAATATTTTGTTATTAAAAGAGCAACAACTTTATGTGAAAAGGAGAGTACAAGTTTGTAACCAGATGTAGAAGAAGCCATGCCAAACGCAAAAACCATGATTACACTTTCAAATTATTAATTCTTATCTCTATGACATCCTCCTTCATCTATGGCGGATTCCACCTTCTTCTTCTGACACACACACCTTACAATATTTTCATTTTCAATCTTGTCGGTATCTTTGATATTTTTTTTTTAAACTTCTATCATATTTTAAAAGTAAAAAATCATGATGAACGTTCTAAAAATTATGAGTTTGAATCCTGTAAACATTATCAGATGACTTGAGTAAAAAGTTCGGAAATGGCCAAGATGATAGTTAAATCGTGTACATATCAATCCGGAAAAACCTGTAAAGATAAAAATATTGTAAAATAAGAAACTTTACAATATGTTTATGGTATCTTAAAATCGAGGTATATGATATGATCATGTTATTCAAGGCTTATAGTCTAGTGGTATTGGAGAAAAGTGTAAGGTGTTGCCCATGACCTATAGGTCATGAGTTTAAATCTCGACATGGACAAAAAATTAGAGAGTGTGTGTTAGGCGTTAAAAAAAATATCATGCTCATCTTAAGGTAGTGCTTGATCTAGGTATGAATTGAAAAACTAAAAGTAAGTTTATTTAATAAAAAAATGCAAAAAACAAACTGATAACCAACTAATTGCTTGGTAGGGTAAATTTCATGAAACCCTGGTTTCAATGTTTAATATAAATTCTTAGCAACCTAGTTTAGTAATCTAAAGCTTTATATAGCATATTATAAATTTATAATATTGTCATCATCATACATTAATTTTGGTCCTTGCAAAAATTTACTATGCAATTAGCTATAAGTTATAAATCACGACATGTATATAAGAGAAGTAGAACCTTTTGCTTGAAATTCAAAGTCCTCATTTTGATTTTTGAGAAGACAAAAACGAAAAAGAAAAATATCAACTTAGACCATGGTCTAATAAAATATTACTCCGTATTATATTAGCTGATAATTACAAATCATTTGATTATGGATTAATGATAAAAGGCTTGGGATGATATTTTAAAAGTCATAAATACGATTTAAGATGATATCTTAAAAGTCATACATACGATTTTTTATTTGTGAGTACTTTTTAAAAAACGAAAATAAATAAATTATATTAGCTGATGACAATATGCATAAAATGATCCTATGAGAACAGTATAAAATAACATAAAATAGCATTTAGCAAAAATACAAAAACCCCTTAAATCAGAAATTTTAACGCGTTCTTTGAATTTGAAAAACGAAAACATGCACATCATCATCTTCTTCTTCTACAATCTGTGTGTAAACACATGCCGATATCACACATATCGATATCTATGACACATTCAATATTTAATTCCTTTGAAAATTATTAAAATCATCATTAATTACTTCCAATTTCTGATCTGATGATTCTCACTTCAATTTAATTATCAATTTCAGATTTCTTCAATCCCAACTACAATACTTCCTCTCTCTAATTCTAGGGTTTAACACTCTCATCGTTTTTCACTCTCCATTAATGCATTTACAGATTGCGAAGTTATACATGTACGAAATCGTAATTACAGATCTGGTTGATTTTGAGATGGTTTTACATTTGCCGCGTTTAATTTCAGTTCAGGTGCAGCAGAGATGATGATAGGAGAATTAGGTTTAGGTTTAGGGTTTGAGTTTGGGGGTTGATGAGAGTTCATAATTGTGTTACTTCAATGGGCTGCAGACCTTCTAAAGTTGATGATCTGCCATTGGTGATTCGTTGTAGAGAGAGAAAGCGACTGATCAAGTGTGCTGCTGATTATCGGTATGATTTATCGTCATCACATTTGGCTTATTTTCATTCTCTTAAAGATATTGGTTATGCACTTTCTCGATTTGTTGATGAACAGCTTGTAATACCTTCACCATCACCATCATCATCATCACCTGTACTTACATTGCCGTCTGATTTAGGTAAGAGTAAGAATAATGGCTCAATGTCTTCAGGTTCAATTTCGATCTCACATGTTCATTCTATTGATGGTGGTCATGAGCATTCTGAATCTGAATCGGAATTGAATTCGGGCCATATTCATATACACGATGATTCTGATGATGAGGATGACAATCATCATGGTGGTGGTGGTGGTTTTGGAAGTAAACCACCACCGTCCTCTTCGTTTAACCACCCCGGTGATTATAATGAAATAGATACGAATGGCCCGTATGTAATGAACAACAGACAACCACCGGTTTATCGAGCACCAGAACAAACAAACTGGGGTGATCCTTATGGAATCAACAGAGGACCACCACCTTATCAACCTCAATGGGGTGAACCATATATGGTTAACCCAAATGTATTGCCATATCAACCTCCTTGGGGACCCAACCAAACTAGTTGGGGTGGGGTTGGGGGTGACCCGTATGTGGTTAACCCATCTGTATCTCAATTACAACCTCCTTGGGGCCCATATCAAGAGAATTTTGATTCTTACAATGGATATAATCAAAATTCGAATTCGAATCAATACGCTTATTATATGAGAAAATCTGCCCCATCGAGCCGAACTGTGATACAGCAAGAGGAAGCAAGGGGCTTTCAAGAAACGGGTCAATGGGTTGACCCGTCACATTACGATCCATATCAAAGTGGATACGGGTACGGTTTTCCTTATGGTGGGCCATTACCACCTCCCCAAGAACCTAAGAAACCCAAAAGCCCTCCACCACCTCCTCCACCAATGGAATCTGATTACTTTAGCTTTTTTGATGCATATGATAATGAATACCGTGGGTATGGGTATGGATACGGGTATGGATCCATGGGTAGTAGTCCAGATTCAAGTGAAGTAAGAGAAAGGGAAGGAATTCCTGATTTGGAAGAAGAAACAGAAACTGAATCTCACCATGAAGATGCTTTGAAGAGAAAACCAATGAATACTAAAAGAAATTTAGGTGATAAAAAAGATAATATTGAAGGTAATTCATGGAGGGCACCTTCCACTAGTACTGAAAGTAGTTCTACAAGAATCCCACCAGTTATAAGCGAAGGTTCTTCAAAGAAATCACATGATGGACCCACTTTAAATTCAGTACCATTGGAAAATGATGAAGGAGAACAATCAGTCAACACTGAAATTGACAAAAATAGCCCTGAAACAGTTGTTTCACAAAACATGGATGAGGGTAAAAAAGGAAGTTTTGATATAGATGAAGGGTCATTAGAGATCGAATCTTCAATTTTGAGTAGTTTGACAACATTATCTGCTCATGGTTCTCGAGATCTTCATGAGGTAGTTAATGAAATTAAGGATGAATTTGAGACTGCATACACTCATGGGAAAGAGGTTGCTTTGATGCTTGAAGCAGGAAAATTGCCTTACCAATCAAGGTTTGCAGTTCTTAAGGGTAAATAATATTTAATGCTTTATAGTTACTTGAAAGTTTTAAACTTTATCACAAAATACTTATATATATTTCATTACGCAGTGATTTTATCCAAGATTCTCTACCCATCTACAGATCATCCAATACAATCTACAAGTTCATATTCTCGAGTTACAAAATTAGCAGGCTCTTATAATCTGGATGAAATTTCAGATGTTAGATCTCTGAACCTTTCTGCTACATTAGAGAAATTATACATGTGGGAAAAGAAATTATACAAACAAGTAAAGGTAATACAATTACTAATTCATTCCCATCTTGATATTTTGTTTAACTTTCTGGCTGGGTAATAATGAGTTAAAGGTTTCATTTTTAGTAACTGAAATTGATACATCAGGTGGTTGGTCTGGTTTTAGGATGAAGAGAGATTAAGAGTGATGTATGAGAAAATGTGCAAAAGGCTGAATGAATTAGATGCAATTGGAGCAGAATCTAGCAAGATTGATGCTGTTCAAGCTTCTATAAAGCGGTTAACAACTAAACTTAATGTATCTATTAAAGCTATTGATTCAATATCTACTCAAATACATCAAGTTAGAGATATGGAATTGCAGCCACAAGTTAGTGAGTTGATATACGGGTATGTCATCTTTTCCCTCGAGTTTTAACTTTTTTAATTCTTATTTTGTTTCGGTTTTTATGTAAATTGTGTGAAATCTATCCATCAATCATACATACTCTATCTTATGGATGATTGGAAAATTTAAAATTTATAAATCAGTTATGTTTTATATAATAGTTGTCAGTATTTTTGTATCTAACATTTCTATATATAAATTCAACATAATTTTTATGGTGAATGATCAAACTGCACGGATAGTTAGGTTTAAGGGTTACAATGTTACTTCTGTTTTATTTTTTACACTCAGTTGCACATAACTTAGATTCAGTCAACAGCACCTATGTTATCCCCAATTTTTATAAATGTTCATTTTTTGGAACAGTATATTTTTGTAAAAAACACCTTTTAATGACCCAATTGAAGAAAAGTTTGTACAATGACTAAACAAGGACAAATGAAAAATCACATTCCAATTTTTAATTTTGGAAATTTTGTGTTAAATCCTCACATTGCAACCCTAATGATGATCTTTTAATTGTGTTTATCTACAGTTTAATAAGAATGTGGCAATCGATTGTAAAATGTCACCGAAAACAATTTGAAGCTATAATGGAGAGCAGAAACCGAACTTTAAGAGCAAACACGAGCCTTGAAAGAGATTCAAGCTTAAGAACAACTCTCGAGCTCGAAACGGGCCTAATAACATGGGCCCAACATTTTAATAACTGGATTAATGCCCAAAAATCATACATTAATTCATTAAACGGATGGTTACAACAATGCATCGATCATGAACCCGAAATAACAATCGATGGTGAAATTCCTTATTCGCCGGGTCGTTTAGGAGCTCCACCAATTTTCATAATTTGCAATGATTGGCAACGGGAAATTAAATCCGTCTCACAAGAACGAGTCTCAAAAGCAATGAATAATTTTGCTTTAAATTTGAGGCAGCTATTGGAAAGACAAGATGATATACAGAGACTTATGTTGAAAAAAGAGTATATTGCTGCTAAAGATTTTGCGAGAAAAAGTCAAAGTCAAAACGTTGGGTCAATGGTTCCTTCTGAAAGTCAAGGGGATATGGATTTTAAAGAAGCTATGAAGTTAGTTAATAATGGCGGTTCGAGTAGTTTACAAAGTGGTGTGATTCCAATTTTTAAGGCTTTAGAGAATTTTACTTGTGATGTGTTAAAAGCCCATGAGCAAGTAAGACTGCAATAACGGTGGAGGGTAATCTGTGAAGTTAATTGTAATATGTGTTATTGATTCATCCAACGGGTATTGTTATAAGTGAAATTTTAGGACCGATTTTGGGAGATTTTAGCGATTGACAGTTGAGGTAGGGAGCAAAAGAGCCTCTTTTGTAGATTTGATCCAACTTGTTTAGCTGGTTTTTGTACATACAGCCTTCCTATTTTTTGCTTAAATAAATTTGGTCTTATGTTTTTTCGTTTATTGTATTTTTTTTTAGAAGAAGTTAGAAATTGATGTTTAGTATGTTTACTAATGATATTTTGATGGTTTATAAACATGTCATTGTGTTCAAGCCTATGACAACTGCCTTTTAGTTTAAAGTTCTCATAATTTTTTACAAAAGAAAATGAATAATCTTATGTTTAAATATTGTTGTCGAATGAGAATCACAATAATGTTCACGTTATCGACGATAGGGAAATACATGATACAAAATAATTGTCTTAATAATTGGTTTAGGTTTTCGACAAAAACCGATTATTTTATTGTGCAACTCAGTGAGTCGGAGTAATGATTTGTTGAATTATTCTAGATCCAAAAGTAAAATAAAATAACAGTGTGACTTTTGTCCCCATACAAGATTACAAGTCGATCTACCGAGTGATGCGGGACAAAATAATTGCAGCACGTGAAACCTACTTGCAAATATGTGCGCATAATAATGACTGATGCGGGATTCGGCCCATTATTGCTGATTAGTAGGCCCAACAACTCAGCCCAATATGTCTACAAAGCAGAGAATACACAGATACAAATATATACATTTGGTATATTCGGTTACAGGAGTTGGCTAATGGTGGCAATTCTCGACACAAAAATAAAAAAAGTTAAGGTTGGGTCTAAATGGGTCAACCCCCCAACCCATGTAACCCGCCAGGCACGTTTAAATAAATGGATTATACGAGTCGTTAGATGATCATCCGCCCAACTATCTAAATGGGAATTATGGCCACTTACACTACTAATTTTCTCAAAATAACATACCATGAAATCTAAAACATAACATATACAAGACTAAAATTTAATGTCATTGACTTTTCTTCTTTGTTGCTCTCTTATGATTAGATGTTCGAACAACTCTCACATCATCATGCTTAATATTTTTTCTTTTCGTCACACATCACCACCATCTACAGCAACATGGGCCCGATGATTCTTAGCCCGTAATGATTTTCTCAAATGTTTTCGTTTTGACCACATTCTCCTTTTGTTCTTCAAATCAGGTTCTCTCTCACAAGAAACAATACTATTTTCAATTTCTGCATCATCATCATCACCATTGATTGTAACCGCCATTTCAATATCTCTCCTGCGTCTTAATTTGGATCTACGGTGTGTATTTAACAACAGAATTTGGCAGCTGCGTTCCCAAAACGAGAAAACCGTGTAACAGCATGCCCAAATTGTTCTGAAAATAACTTTGAATATGCAGTGGAATACCCCGTAACAAATACAAAAATAGCAGGACTGCAAACATACAAATAACATGTTAGTTAAAGGGTAGAGTTGGTAAAATATATTCGGATATACATGTTTTACTCTTGTACGTGTAAGATTTCAAAACTTAACTTTTAATACATACTAAACTTCTAAAACTTATCTTCTGGTATAATTTGGTTACATAAAAATGTTGATAAAAAAGGATAAATATCTATCAAACAATGAGTTTTGAACAACGATACATACAACAACAAATTGTGTATGGTTAGATAATTTTTTGTCCTGAAAATAGTGAACAAACTTACCAATATAGAACAAAAACGAAACCGAAATAAATTTCAGTAAATGTTGAATGCAGAAATTTTCAATGTAACATCCCACATCCCATGTTGGACCGCAAAGAGAGCTGATCAACAATCGAAAACCATAAATAAGTTCAACAATTAAATTCACTAGTCAGTTAACAAAGGTAATATCTAAGAGGCATTTTATCAAGCACAAGGTACTCATTAGAGGAGATTGATCATGATACCATACTTGCAAGATTTGCCTGAAAGAAAATCAAGTTGAGAACCGAATATACTTCCAAATATATGCCCTACTCCTGACACTAACGAACCAATTGGATTCCCCATTATTTAATTGTTTGGATCCTTGTACTCATTAACTTCCCAAAATTCCGTACGAAAAAAGAAGTAGATTCATGGGAGTGTGTGGATTGGTGTTTGGAAATTAGAAAAATGTAAGTTAATGAACATCAGAGTTTACCTTCAGATCCTTTAATTTCTCAAAGTTACTGTGTTCATGATGTAATCATGTTGATTAAGAGATGGAGATCCAACTTTTTGATTCTGAAAATGACGACAATGAATACGAGTGTCTGATTTTGTGTATTTGATGCAGATATCGATTATGATTTTGGGAATTTGAGGCAAATGAAACGTTTTTGAAGATGAAGAGAAGGGAATTGGGGGTTTGAGCAATTGGATTTGTGAAGAAGGAGATTTGATCCGTTAATTTGTATTTCTTTGCTCTCTTTTTGGCGGTTATTTTGAACACAAAAACTTGGTGCAAAATAAGCGGTTGGATAGATGGAATACGGTATTCTGCAGTTATCTGTAAACAAAAGGGTAATTTTGTAAATATTAAGAATTTGGAGGGTTGGATTTTTATTCTAAAAGGATAACGCGTCAAGTTTGAATTATATTGAAAGTACCTATTTGTTCATGTTGAATTTGCAATTACTTATTTGTTTATAGCAAATACTAGGTTATAACCATCAATACTATTGGTAAATTTAATGATTTTAAGAAACCACCTGCAACAAATAACGTAGTCAATGAACGACGGCATAACCACCACCATCATACATTTTCAAATAAAATTATGAGTAAATTATAACAACGTTTACCTTAAATACTACCAATGTAATTTTTTATCAGAAAATGTCACGAATGTTAAATTAAAGGACTATACAAAATATTTAAAAACAAATACCGGTTAAAATTTTTAAGGTAAGAAACAATAGGTAAAATGTGGATAAAACTCAAGCACCGACCTTGAAATTTTCTTTAAAATTAACAAGTATCAACTTTCATATAAAAACCAACCACAACTAAAACCCCCTTTTAAAGAAGCAACTATAATTCACCAATCACACACATCAAATAACAATTCAAAATCAAATAAACATGAACAAAAACAACCACAAAAAACACACAACTATAATCAACAATCCGGAAGCGAATGAGCTGAATCACCATAAGCAGAAAAGCTAGCAGCCGAATCACTATGTCGCAAAAGATGCGGCTGTTGGCTCGAAGACCACATATAACTACTCGACCCATTTCCAGGACTCGGGTAATACGAGGACAGGTGTCGCGAATTCATTGGTGATGACAAAGGGTACCCTAACGAGTTTGATGAAATCAAATGGGACCCACGTGATCTATGTGAAGAAGATGCTGCCATGTTGTTGTTTCTGATGTCTAGTGAGCTTCTTGATGGAGTGATGTTATAAGGGGATCGATTATGATGAGAGTGTAGATTGTAAGGAGTGGTTGAGATTGAATTTGAACGTGATGTTTGACTTTGACCAATTTGTATGGCTCGTGATGACGTGTAAGATGATGCGTATGATGATGATAAGATGGTTGATGATGTCATCGAAGGTGGGTTTGATGATGAAAGTAGTGGTGTTCGTTCTGAAGCGGGCGGTTCACCGGTTGCGGTTCGGGCATCGCGTTTGCAAACAGGGCAGAATGTTCTCCAGGAAGTTAGCCATGCGTCCACACAAATTGTGTGAAATTCTGTTAAAAATTCAACAGAAAAATTGCAAATATTTGTAACATGAAATAGGAAAGTCATTGATAAATAATAGAAGAAATAACAAATTCTCATGCATTAATCATTTGTAGAGGTGGAAAGATGGGCAGGATAGGGTTGACACGGGTCAATATTAGTATGGTCAAACGGGCCTGGTTGGGGTTGACCCAGACACATTTTTTGTCCATCTTTTAAGTAAAATAATAAACTATTAATTTGTTATTAATGATTACAAAAACAGTTTTTATTACAATAACAGTCTAAATTTTTTAATAAGATTATTTATAAGGTTGTATGCATTAAAAATAGACCTTGCACGACTTTCAACCCGTTTGACCAATTGGCCTTTTAGCTTCTTTTTTCTTTGACCCATTTAAGATTAAACAATCCAAAATGGCCCATTAATAATTAAGTGAGTCAAAATGGCCAATTCTAACCATTTGCATAGCACAATAAGAAAACGGGTCAAATGGGTACAACCTCTTAATTGCTTTATTCAAAAACTTGTATCACCATATTAGAAGTAATTTTCATAATCATTTACAAAATTATTAAAAATGGAAAAAAGAAGTGTAAAGAGGATCTACCCACGTGTATTGACCCGGGCTAAAACTTACATGTTTTGACCCATTGGGTTACACCTGACCCACCCATTTTATCATCTATACGTCATTCCACTAATCACATGCACTGACCTCTTACGACATTTTAAACACACACAGACACACACACTAATAACACGCATAATGACCTACATATCACCAGTTTCTTTAATTATGAAAAAAGAAGACTTACTATGTCTGCAAGGTAGAATCCTAAGTTTATCCCCAACATTATAATCCTCAAGACAGATAGCACAAGTAGCAGAAGTACAATTATCTTCCAAAACTGCTGTAAATATCAAACTCGGCATAGCTTTAACCAACCGACTACTCATCCCGTGAAATTCCCGAACACGCGAAGACTGAGGGCGTTCTCGTCTTATCCTATGCCGACGAACAAAGAAACATGTCGCTAAAACTGCAGACATTGCCAGCAAAGATATAAAAGATATCGCCATTATTGACCATGCTGAATTCTCAAAGCTTGGAATTATCCATAATTCCATTGCGGCTGTACCCGTATATTTGCTTAGTTTTAATCCCGATGATTTCGAAACAAATACCGCATTTATAATTATACCGACTGAATTTCCTGCCACTGCAATTTTAACAAGCATAAATTAAACATTATTTATATAAATTGCATAAAAAACTAAGAAATTAAAAAATTAAACATACTTGCAACGAGATCACTATCATCATTGTTATAAACAATGGCTGCTTTAAATCCTGCAGACTGTGCTCTTCGGACTTTATCCTCAAAACTACATCCTCCTCTAATTATTAATGCAAAAGGTGGGTTTATTGTGTCTTTAATCGTGCTATTATCTAACGGTTCACAAGCATCTAACGGTTCTGCTAGAAACAAGGTTCCGTATTCCCCAGATGCTTTCACAGGTGGAGCTGTAAAAATGTCAACAAATTAGAACACAAAATGCTTAAAGTTAGGGTTAATTTGGTAATTTCACATTTAATTTAATAATCAGTTTTATCCTCCCAGAAACCCTAATTAGTACAAGAACATATTAAATTTAAGCCAATAAAAATCTAGATTAGCTTGAAATTCAGCTCGATAAGACGATATTCTTCTATAAAACAGATCAAAAAGCAGTTGGTAGAAAAAAAGCTCACCAAAGTTAGCTTCAATATCATTAAAAGATAAAGTAACATTATTCCCCATTAAAACAACATTAGCAATCACTCCAGAAGCCATGAAACAAACAAACCAGCAAAACACCCAATGATTCAACATCTTATCCGAATCCACCAAAATTAGTAAATTACCGACCCTGCGAAGATCGAATTTTCGGTTGTCTGAAAACTAGGGTTTTAAAGTGGGGATGGAAACATCAACTTCCATCCTCTAATTAGACTAGTCGAGCATGTTAAAAAGTTGGGCTTTTTGGTATGGTGTATCAGTGGTGTGTGATTGACTGATTTTGAAGTCAAATTGGAAGAGATTTTGGTATTCTGATAGTGGAAAAAGGGTTTGATTGATGGTTTATTAGTTGAAATCGAATTGGGGGTGAGGATTAAGTATAAGATCGATGAAAATAGTGAGTGAGTGATGATGTGGTTGAATTATGCCAATGATTATCCGCTGAAAAATACTCACTCCGTCCCCAAAAAAAAAATTTCAAATTTCCCTTTGACACAAGATTTTAGGTGATAGTTAGTGGTGGGGTTATTGGTATTATTTTGATTAAAATATAAGGTTAGATAATTAGTGGATATTATTGATGGGTTCTTAATAATAATAGTATTTTATTGTGTGGAGCCCACCACATGTGAGAAATGAGAACTTTTTTGTGGGACAAAAGCATTAGGAGAAATGAGAACTTTTTTGTGGGACGGATAGAGTAATATTCTTTCATGAATATGGCGATCCCACCGCCAGCAAACAAGAGGCGGGACCGGTAGTAGGAGGTTTCTAGGTTAATGTTTGATCAAGTTGTTGATATTATTAACTTAATTTATATTATCGACTATGCTTCCACTAACCAAAACTGAAAACTTATAAACATCGTACAATGTCGACATGTTTTGAATGAAAATAATTTAATTTTTTGGAGATAAATACACAACATGTTTGTTAACAAGATAAAATTAAAAAAACATATTAGGTAAATTTGTTAGGTTCCGTGCAATTATACAAACTATTATGGCACTAGAAACAAATTTTGTCTAGTTAATCACGATTAAATCTAGCTAAATAATCAGTAGTTTATAAACTTGATGTAACCAAGTAAGCTAATGTTATACTTACATTGGTTGCAATCGAAGACAATCCTTGTGAACTTGTTTTAGCCACAATATTGGATGGAAGAGGAACTAAAAAATAATGTCTCTAATGGAATCACACCTATAAAATGTCAATTGTCGGCTAATACTTTAAAGCTTGATTGATTAACTAAATCTTAGATAATGATGGAAAAATCGAACCAAGAGAAGTCGAGGGAGTGAGGTAGGTGCTATATGATGGCTGAAATATGGAGAGAGATGAGCAAATACGACTTTTATCTGAGCCCCTATATAGGATTAGAATCTCAGGTTATTCATATTAATAAAATATCATTTAAATTTTAATTATGTCACGTCAGCTTTATAATTAATTTTCACATCACTGCAATTACAACACACTTTTAAAAGTGAACCCTATTGTCACATAACCTTTCAATATATGTTTATTAGAAAATGAAAAATAAATAAATTATGATGATCTTTTATTAAAAATGAAAAGAAAACCACTTTGAATTGCAAATGGGGTTTTTTATTTTGAAAATCTCTTTCTTAAATGGATTGCAAAACATGCTTGTAAGCGCTTTAAAAGTAGCTGTGGATGCTCTTGGTTCGAAATCAAACTCAAATTCTTTTGTTTTATATTTATCCTCTTAGAGGGTCTTTACATTATTTCAATAAAATAAACATTTAATTAATGATAATCAGTCCCTTAAATAATCATGTGGTGTATCTTATAAACAGCTCAATAAAGAGATTTAAAATTTAATGTTTTGATAATGATAACCCTTAGGGATATCAATAACAATAAATTATATTTAATTATTTAGTATTTATACCTTTTAACTTCATTAATCAAATTCTATTTCTTCTTTCTATCAATATTCAAACTCCTCCACCAATCAAAATTAAAAATTTTAATTTTATACACTCTTATTGACAGCCGTTAGGATTGTCATTATCAAAACACTAGAATTTAATACTAGGATAAAATATAAATTTAGAACTTCTACTTTGAGATTAATCATACAGTACAAGATTGTCATATTTGTAGACCTTTAAAATACGTTTCGTATGTATATCCAGGGTATCAGCTGCAAACAAGCCCAAATTATCAACTTACTTTCCAGTCCTCCAAAGCAATACGCGTCTCCTTTGGTTGTTGCTACGGCCCGCCATTGACGACTAGTCCGATCCAGTTTTCTCATAGCTCCATTCTAGGGTTCATCTAGTCGACTAACATTCAATTCAACTCTAATCTGAATCTTATTCATCTGCTGTTCCCTGAACCTTCAACTTTTGTGGATCCATTAGAAATTTTACATTTAAGTTCATTTCAACACCACAAAACCCTAGGATTGTCAAATCAATTCGAGATAATAACATAAACAAACATCACACACATCATGAAATCAACTACTTCGCGATCAGCATCTCATGATTTAGCTTAAGGCTTTGTTATTGTTTGTGGTAAATTCATCTCTCGTACGTTGATCGTGAACTCCGTGTTGTTATTAATGGCGGCACCGAGGAATCTGGTGGTGGAGACTGGAAGGTTGATGACGGATGAAGAAACTGCCGAAGATTCACCTACGAGTAAGAAGCCTTCAGGTGCCAAATTGGACGGCAGGTATCCGCTGACTGGATGGGAATTCACGGTGGCGTTGAGTGTTTTCGTGGTGTTTTCTACCGGATTGTTCTGTATTTATCTCACAATGCCGGCTGCTGAGTATGGCAAGCTTAAGCTGCCTCGCTCCATATCGGATTTGAGAATGCTCAAGTAGGTACCAGAATTTACATTGTTTTTGCTTTACTACAATTCAATTGGTGATGTGAATGCTGAAAACCTAATCTAAACATGTGCTGTAGTTTCTTATGTTATTAGCAGTGTTGTAATTTACAACTTGTAAAAATCGGTCTTGGCGGCCGCCTAGGCGCTTGGCGGTCGGCTGCCGAGTGAGAAATTGCCTAATCGTTGGAGTTTGAAGGTTTTGGTCAAACTCGGTCCTAATCGGTCCTAGGCGGCCCTTGGAGGCCCTTGGCGGTCCTTGGCGGCCCTTGGCGGTCAAAAAAATGGTGATGAAGAAGATTGGAGTGGGCCTGTTTTTTTGTTTCAGTCGTTATGTTGTAGAGGAAAAAAGACGGCGATGAAGAAATTAGGTTTTCATTGGTATATTAATTGATAAATAAGTTGGAGTGGGTCTGTTTTAGAATGATAGATTGGTTGGGCTCATTATTGGGCTTCTTTTTGTTATATTTCAAAACACCCTGATCCAACTTAAGTTTCCAAAATCCAGTATTCAAACTTATTGTTCGTATTTTATATATTGTTATTGACTAATTTAATTATTTTGTTAAGATATTATATATATTTTTCTAAAAAAATTATTTTTCTTTGTATTTAATAGTACCCGCCTAGAAACCGATTAATCGCCGCCGAGACCGATTAATCGCTTGAAGGTGGTCGACCGCCGAGGTACCGCCGAGCGATTTTTACAACATTGGTTATTAGGTAAGTGTATAGGTGATAGAGTAACATGGTTTTTGGTTGTTGTTAGTGTTTACGACTTCTAATTGGTGTGTTAAACCAATCATGGTTCATCATGCGGTGCCTTCCTAAAACCTAGATGTAATTCAGGGTTTGCTGTTGAGTAATCTTATATAACATGGATTGTGTGCTTAATTAGACTAGCTTGCATCGGAAATTACATGTGGGGAAGTTGAATGAATTATGACAATGGATGAATCACGCCTTGTATTCTTTAACTATTGCTCATGAATTGTGTTCAAAAATTAGGTTAGGGGCAATTACGGAACATATCAGACAGATTATAAATACTTCATTTATCATGTTTCTCCATCATTCCTTAGATCTGATTTTGTTTTTTCAGAGATGACCTTGGAACATATGCAAGCATTTACCCAACAAAGTTCATTCTAGGTTATTGCTCAACTTACATATTCATGCAAACATTTATGATTCCTGGAACCATTTTCATGTCGTTGCTTGCTGGAGCCCTTTTTGGTGTAAAAGGCATCTTTCTGGTCGTCTTTAATGCTACAGCTGGTGCATCATCCTGCTTTTTTCTCTCCAAGTTTATTGGAAGGCCCTTAGTTTTGTGGCTGTGGCCCGAAAAGTTAAAATTCTTTCAAGCAGAGGTATCCCTGCCACTTGTAGATTATATTTATTCCACATGTGGTGTGTTACCTTTGAGTTATATTTTCAGATAGCAAAACGTGGAGACAAGTTGCTAAACTACATGTTGTTTTTGAGGATAACACCAACTCTACCAAACCTTTTTATTAATTTGGCGTCTCCAATTGTGGACATACCATTTCGTGTCTTCTTTTTGGCTACAGTTGTCGGAATCATCCCAGCTTCTTATATAACCGTCAGAGTAAGTTGCTTCATTTTGATTGTGATTATATTTCATGATATAAGCCTCTGCACATTTTGACCCCTCATTTTGCTAAAATTTAAAAAGTCACGTTCTTGAACCCGTATGATGGTAATATAATTAATAATCCACATTTTGGTTATGTTTACAGGCTGGGCTAGCTCTTGGAGATCTGAAATCTGTTAAAGATCTATATGATATGAAGACATTATCGGTACTGTTTCTCATTGGATCAATCTCCATATTACCCACGTTATTGAAGAGGAAACGGGTGTATGAATAAATAAACAAATATAGATAAACATGTTATTGTACTTCTGCAAATGCGATGTTATCCCTACACAAACATTAGTAGTATTTGTTACCATCATGTTTTTAATATATATGGGGAAAAGTAGATAAACACAATCCAAAGCAACTATCGTTTTAAGTGTGTAACAAGAAGAAAAAAAAAATGGTAGTCAACGAGAGGAAAAGGAAAAAAGAAAGGTTCCAGACCAAAAACAGATTATTATTTTTTGTTGCTAAAATTGGAGTGTCATATATACCGAGCCAACCATGTGATGATGATTTATCGGTCAGGATGATTGAAATGATTCAGAGGTCACACATAGTAAATATGATCAGAAACCTAGACACACCCAGCCATTATTCCAATTGAGAGATGTTTTTACTAGATTTTTCTATTTATTTGATGAATAAAAATATCCAAATCAAAAGTAAGAAAAATTAGTATATTTCATATCCCGGATTATGCATACTCCAAATACGAACCCACATGTTTGAGTGTCATCAAAGACTGACTGTATGTGATAAATTTAAAACAGAAACTACAAACATCCTACACAAAGTACAGCCCTCCTACAAAAGTGTGAAGGGAAGTTAAAAATTCTTTTTACAGATAAAAACATTGACAGCTCAGCAACAAACTACCCAGATCCAGTAGGCATGAACGACATGGCCCGTCTGAAATCAAGTGACTTGAGGGATTCTGGGAAGTTCTTGCCCTGTGGTGGGACCCATAATCCTCCATGAGGTAAAACTACTTGTCTGCTTGCTTCATCACCTTTACCACTAACTTCCTTTTCTTTCTTCACGTACTCAAAAAACTCTGCTACTTGTCGTGCATACCTTCTCACACACACATATAAATAAATAATAATAATAATATCAAATTGTATGAACACATCAAAAGTCTCCCCAAGTGTTAATTTTTGTAATGATTTTTGTAATCATATGTGACACATTACTTATCTATAGAAGATTTGTAAACTCTTAACCAAATATTGTATTGGGTCAATCTCAACTGCCCAAAACTACCATTTTCTGCCCAGTTCACTGGCCCATTTTGCCACCTCTAATAAATATTGTAAGCATGTAAATTAGAAGAAAGCTTACTGCTGTTTAGCTTCAACATCCTTGCTAAAATCAATAGTCGGCTCACAGTCAAGAACCAAAGCAGGCACCTATTCATAACAAACAAACAAAAAGTCAACAACCAACTAACACCCAACCCAACATTAAAAAAAGAGTCAATCATACTAACAACATCCAAAACTACCTTCTGAATACTGGAATGCATATGATTACCCTCCAAATAAAACACACGATCTTTAATATCAGGATGTAACGATCCATCAACATGAACAGGTGGATTACTAAAAGACAAAGTTCCATGATTTCCACTTTGAAATGGAAAAAGCCAACTCTCGTGTTTTTCATGTAAATCCCGCAAATATTCTAAACTGACCCCACCTTCTTCAGCCCGTTTTCTTAGCATCATTCGTTTATGACAAGTGTCGGGACTTGCTCTAAGATATATAAAAGCATCAGGAATAAGCCCGGGTAGAGAAGAAACAACCGGGTCAAACCATGAGTCATAGATGCTGATTTCCATTTCATTCATCCAGTTTGCTTCATGAACAGCTCTCACAAAAACCTTCACCAAAAAAATAAAGATACATAAATTTTAATTTTTAATTTTTTTTATTAATAACGTAACACATACCATGCGATCACTGAAAACACTTCTTTCCATCAATCTAAGTGGCTTTATCCCACTTGATGACTCTTTCTCCTGCATAACTCTTGTAACAAACACATAATTTTGAAATGTGTATGCATACCTTTCGGGTTCAGCATAAAAAGCATCTAAAATGTTAAAATGATCGGGCCCGATATCTTGCCATTTGTCAATTGGTTCAGGAACAATTTCAACAAGATCCTGTAGCTCAAGTGTTTCATTAGCAATTCTTTGCAAGAAAGTTGTTTTACCCACACTTATATTTCCTTCTACACAAAAAGTGAGTCGTTTTTTTGGCACTGAGTTCACTCGGTCATCTTTTAGTTCTTCGTCTACACTTTCTTTGATGAAGGTAGTTATACTTTCAGCATGGTTTCTGTGTATAATGCCAACTGAGCTTCGTAGAAACTCCACCATTTTCTGGTTTGATTTCCCGAAAAACTACAGAACATGACAAAAAAAATCCAATCATTATATAAAATAATACAAGAAGGCATTAAAACTTAGACCTGAAATTTAGATAAAAAGAAAAAAAAAAGCCACAAATGAGGACTAATAATAAACAAGTCAAATTCCACATGGTTAGCTAGATCTTAAAACAAAATTACTTTTACACCCATGTGTTCCCATTAATTAATTAATATATTATATAATTATTAGTCAAACATTCAACACTTTCACCTTTTTAAAACTGACATCCAAACATGAGCAGTCTACAAGATTCATCATATAGAATGCATAGAGTTCCAGATAATAATTTATACCTTGTCCTTGTAAATTTTCTTAAGCTCAGCAACACCCCCAATACCATTCTCCACCAATTTCCTTAAATTTCTGGGACCCACACCAGGAATTGTCAGCAAATCAGGGTTTCCGGCAAGCAACGGCGGAGCATTACCACCACTTCCGCCGGCGTCGGCCAGAGAACTCCTATTTCTCCGATTAAACTTCACAGGCTTCTCATCATCAACATCACCGCCACCATTCTCACCGTTTTCTCCAGAACTCGTCGCAGAAACCGAAACCCCCTTATCGGAAAAAGAGGTATGAAACCAAGCTACACGAGAGCCACTTCGATTCTCCTTAAGCACAGCCCAAGCCCTTGCCGGAGCACTATTAGCATTTCCGATAGAACACCGGCAATTACGACACCGGGAGCTTGAATTAGAAGTCAAACGAGGTGAACTCGAACAAGTACTGCTGCCATTGTTACCGAACGAAAACTTAGGGTTGCTATAGGATATGGCTGTGGCCATACCGGTAGCGGCGGCGGACGGCATCGATGGTGAAATTGAAATCGGTTTGTGTCGGTTAAACCCTAGAGAACGAGAACGGCAGGTGTTGTTTTGATTAAACCCTAGAGGGATAAGGGGGGTTAAATTGGGGGGTGAAGAGCAGAAAATGGGGCAAGGATTTCGACGAAATAACTTCTGCATAATTTTCAACCATTTCCTTATCTCTCAATCCATTTTCTTTGTCTTCTTGCTTGGATTTCACTGTGATAATTTCTGCAAATTGTGTGTAGATTAAACCTCTGAGTCACTGAGTGTGGGTGTGTGTGAAAGACAAGGGTTTTTAGCCTTTGGGGGCTACGTGTCTAGGGTTTTCAAAAATCACAATTACACAGATTTGTCCCTTGTCTTTTTCGGATTTACATGTTAAGTCCCTGAATTTGTTTTATTGGCGCGCTTGTTTATTAATCCAAAAGTTGAAGACAAAAATTAGTTGTCATGAGTTGTAACGTATTTTTATTTTATTTTTAATTTAGTCATTAAACATTATAAATCATTTCTAAAATCACTTTCCTTTCTTAAATAGATTCTTTTTAATACTTTGAAGTATAAAACCGATAAAATGTTTTGAATAATTGTTATCTTTTTTAACAATTTTCATTGTAATTACTCGTACAATTCATCTACCAGGAATCAGATCACGATTCATTTTAAGTGCACCTGTAAACGATTTGATACAAATTTGACCCATTCTTATGTGTGTGTTCCTAAACCTATGTAATAATAATACAAGTGCTCAAAGTACACATAATCAACTTGACCCAAATTCAACCCGTTTCAAGACCCTATAATCCATCTTATTTACACAGGTGAAGGTGGTAAATCCAATAACAACCAAAACCCAACACAATCATCAGAATCCAAGCTTTCTTGGATAGCAAGAAAGTGCAAACCACCACTGTTTTTCTTTGCTGCTTCCCAAGCTTCAGCTTCACCTGAAGTAACAGGTGATTTCTTGTATGATGCATAAACATAACGGGTCGAAATACCCACAGATAGAACCAAATCAGCACGGGCTAAATCAGCTTCTACTGAACACACTTCTAACCCGTTCATCCAAGCTGCAAAGACACTCACACTTTTAATTTAAGTTTTAGCTACCTAAAAAAGTGTTACGGGTCAACTTGACCCGGCCCATTTTTACCCACTACCTAACCCGCCCAACCAACCCATTTGCCACCTGTAATTTGTATACCAACCTGCCAACGGCCTTGCGCGTGAAGATGCAACAGCCAATCCAGGAATCAACGTGTTGTCATCGATTTCAATCCCCAATAAATCCAAATCCAAAGTTGCGCCAAATGCGAATGATTTTTCTAATGTTGCCAGCTCCTTCTTAACATCTGAAAAATGCAATGATCTAATTAAATATCATAAGTTTAATGAATATTATTACATAAATATGAAAAACATTATTTACCTGAAAAAGGTAACTGAACAAAAGCCCATTTTTCTCCATACAAACTATCTGGTAGATCCATAGGAAACGGGTTGTCAAGTGCAAGAAGTGGCTTTGATCCTTTCTGGAAACCAGGATGGCGTTTATATACAGTTTCATAACGTTCCTCCAACCAAAGAAGGAGAGACGAACACTGCAAATAAGTAAATAAGTTAATAAAAATAAATAGAGAAAATTACAAGGATGGTCGGTTTACCCCAAATTTCATATATGGTCCTTTACTTAAAAAAGTTACACCTATAGTCCTTGATTATTAAACCTTTTGCACCTATAGTCATTTAGCCTAATGTTTGTTATATTACATCGGTAGTTCTTTTTCTATTAAAATATTTAACGAGAGGACCATAGGTGCAAAAGGTTTCTAAGAAATGGACTACCAGTGTAATCTTTTAAACTAAATGACTATAACTGAAATTCGAGGTAAACCTCAAGGAACATCCTCGTAAATTACTCAAATAAATGCCATATTTTGGTGTATTAATAGTTTCTAACATAAATGCAATTTCTATTGCTAGTAATGGTCAATATATCCTCTAGAATATACTACATAAGAATAAGAATAATCATGTACAATATACATGCAAACATAGGAACATGATCAAATAAAAAGCGCGCTTAGCGTAAAGAAAAGCATATTTTCTCAAATTAACGAACAAGAAATTTCAAATTGGTGAACAAGAGTAACAAAATATAAAATTTGGGCTTCGTTCATTAGTGTGAAAATATTTGTTCATCGGTCTGAAAAAAAAAAAAAAACTTGTTTCTTAAATCTACAAACATATATTGAGAAGAAAAGTAATTAGTCATACAACTACATGAAACACACACCCGTTTGCTAGGAATCGGTTTTATACCAAGCTCTTTGCATGCTTTGGTAATAATTGTCTGCATTTGTGACCTACAACCATCATCAAACACAATGTTAACAATAATTTAACACATATAAACAATAAATTAGTGAAAAATTCAAGTAATCACCTAAAGAATCGGATTTTATCTGGTATAGGAACATCTAATTCATCACAAATTGACACAATTGCATCTTTCAAAGTGATACTATTAATAACATTATTAGGAAAATACTTTGTATACTGAAGAGATAAAGAACTATCACAAGCAACAAGCTCCCAGATTTTCTTCCCTCTAATGTCAAGTATAGGTCTAGAACAAAAATCCAATTCCCATTCTGTAATGCTATCCGGGTCGATTTCCGGGTCAAGGTAACTCAATTCTGCAGTCGGATCATCATCAGTTTCATTATCATCATCAATTGATTCTACTGGAGATGAAATTGAGCTTTCGGAAACCGAATTAGGTCGGAGTGTCAAGGTTTTATGGTGGGTTTTTAGTGAATTTGTGAAAATTGGAGATGGGATTTTGAGGGGGGTTGATGAATGTTGAAATGGGAATTTGATTCGTTTAATTGTTGTGGTATTAATGGTGAGACTAGCCATTCTAATGCTGAGACTAGTCATGGAATTGAAGAAAAATGGTTTGATTAATTGTGTTGTGAGTTCATCATGTTCATGTGGAAATGGGGGTTGGTTATTGACCACATGTCGGGTATATCCTCCAAACCGTTGGATAAGCAAATCAATTCTATAGCAAGAAACCGAAATTTGTATGAGCAGTCAAAAAATACCAAGTTTTTTTCACCTAAATTCATTTATTATTTAATTACCCCCAAGTAATTTGTACTTTTTGCGGAGGTTAGTATCTTGTAACTATATTTTGCGGTGACTAGTTACAATACATAAATAATTATAGTCAAATAATTAAAATCTACCTAATAAATTGATTGATTAATGATTATAACCTTTTACTAATAACATTGATAGTGAACTACGATTACCATGTCATTCATAGACCATCATGGCATCATTACCTAAAATTTTAAGTATTAAAAAAATATTTTTTTTTTAAACACACAAGCTCAAAGAAATTCCCTTGGTCCATGTGTTAGTCGGTTTTTATGTTTGTTGTTGTTCCTTGTATGTTCGTTCTAACTCCTTTCTTTTTTTTTCTAATGTATTATACTCTCTGCCGTTAAGAAAAACCCTATAATTTCCTCCAAGTCAAAAGTACCATTTCATTTTCTCTTATTTTTCCTCAAACTATTTATCTTAATGTTTGTATCCTAATAATATTGATAAAAAATATAAAATGTTGTTCATAATTAATGAGCTATGAGTTCAAGTCTGGTTATTAATAAAAGGAGTAAATTAGGTGTGTTTAGAAAAATTTATCCTCTTGTCATAAACAAAATCATTCGCTTTGCAATTTCCCTCTGTTTCAAAACAGAAACAAAGCTCATTCTCGATTTAAAGGTATGAAATTTGAATTGAGCCCAATTAGGTCTGCTAATTTTATCTTCACTACACCATCTTCCTCTCTCGAAGCTTGATTTCTTTCAATTTGCTCCACACCAAACAGAGTGGAGATGCAATGTTCTTCCACTACAAGTGTCGTCATTTCTTACCCTAAATCATTCAATTTCCCTTTTCCTATAAGACTATATAAAATCCGCACTCTAAACTGCAAGACTTTGATTCAATTACGCCATAAAATTCAACACGAAAACAATTACGCAAACAAAGTAAATTCCTTACCAAATGCAACCGAGAAATCTTCAATTTCAGAGAGCCAATTTGATCATACAACAACTGGCCAGGAGCTCTCACCTGAATTATCCAACAGGTACGTTCGTGAGCTATGCGAATCAGGACATATCGATAAAGCAATGGATTTACTATCTCATATGGAAGCCGTAGGGTTTCGTTTGACCTATATTTCCTACACGTGTTTATTAACATCCTTAGCAAGTGTAGGCAGGACTGTAGAAATTGAAGCAATTTTTGAAGAAATGATAAACTTAGGGTTCCAACCAAGCCTAAAACTCTACAATGTTTTGCTTAAAGGCTTTCTGAACAAAGGTCTTCTAACACTTGCAATTAGGGTTATGGAAAACATGAACGAAACAGGCGTATCAAAAAACCTAGAAACGTACGAAATTCTTCTCGGTTATTATGCTAGTGCAGGACGGTTACAAAATTCATGGGAAATTGTATCCGAAATGAAGAAAAACGGGTTTGAACCGAATTCGTTTGTATACAGTAGGATTATCAAACTTTATAGGGATAATGGAATGTGGAAAAAAGCTATAAACCTTGTAGCTGAAATTAGGGAAAATGGAGTTTTACTCGATAAGAAGATTTATAATACTATAATCGACATTTTTGGGAAATCTGGTGAATTAGGAGATGCATTACAAGTGTTTGATAAAATGCAGCAAGAAGGAATTACACCAGATATTACCACGTGGAATTCTTTGATTAGGTGGCATTGCAAGCATGGTGATCTTGAGAATGCTGTTTTATTGTTTGATAAAATGCAAACACAAGGGTTGTATCCTGATCCAAGTATTTTTGTTACCATGATTAGTCGATTAGGAGAACAGGGGAAATGGGATATAATGGAAAAAAACTTTCAAAGTATGAAAAATGGAGGGTATGAAAAAAGTGGTATTATTTATGCGGTTTTGGTTGATATATACGGGCAATATGGTAATTTTGAGGATGCAGAGGAGTGTGTAAATATGCTAAAATCGGAAGGAGTTCCACTTTCGGCTAGAATTCTTTGTGTGCTTGCAAACGCATATGCTCAACAGGCAAGTTATTTTTATATTTTCTTGATGAAAAATTAGAAAATAATTTCTGTTGTTAATTTCTGTTGTTGCACTACACAGGGTTTGTGTGAGCAAACAGTTAAAGTTCTGCAGATAATGGAAGGTGAAGGAATCGAGCCAAACCTAATTATGCTTAATGTTTTAATAAATGCATTTGGTATTGCTGGAAGACACTTGGAGGCACTCTCGGTATATCAGCACATAAAAGAAAGTGTATGTGTTTTTTTGTCTATTAATTAAACATCAAACCTGCTTATGCTAATTTTATTCTTAAATGCTGTGCTATTGAAGGGTGTAAGTCCAGATGTGGTTACTTATACTACACTTATGAAAGCTTTGATTAGGGCAAAGGAGTTTGACAAGGTGTGAAAATACTAATTTGTAAACTTCATAATCATCAAATTATTCAATTTATAAAAATAAAATAAAAAGGTCGGTTGATGGCAGGTACCTATAGTATATAGGGATATGGAGTGTGCTGGGTGCTCACCAGATAGGAAAGCTAGAGAATTTCTGCAAACTGCAATGATGGTTCTTCAACGTAGGCGTTAAGTATGTTAACCGAAAAACAGAGTTCTCGCCCATTGGATTTCTTGGAGCCCTGAAATTGTGTTGTTTTAGCCCAATTTTCATTATGGGTATATTTCACTTTGAATTAGGCATTGATGATTATTGGGTGTGATCGCCATTGGACATGGTGAGATGTTGGGTTTATATTGGGCAACCCTCCAAGTATGGTGACACGTTTTGGAAAACCTTGAGCCCGTTTGTGACTCTTAGAAAAGCGGACAATATTGACTAACCTGTTGTTTATGGATAGGTTGATTCGGGTTGTTATGTTTATTTCTGATAGGTAAAATGAAAGAAATAGCTAAGAAAGAGCCAGGTCAAACATGTTTGAAAGTTGCTAAAAGTGTATTGTTAATGCATAATACTTGTTAGTAGTTTGCAAGGATTTTAAAGAATCTCGCAGTTTGTAAATGAATTTATAGATTACGTCTTGAAATTATTTGTTGATGTTGTCTTGTTTTGTGTATACAGATCCTTACCTTTATACTCCTTTTGTATCAAGTGAGACCACACTATTTTTAAAGAAAAAAACACGGTGATGGGTGTGATAGTTAGTGAGTATTTAATTCAAAATGATGTAATGTGATTGTTAAAGTGATATGTGACATAAATTTTGGTATGGTCACTTGAACGCATACCCACCCCTAGGGTGTTCACTATTCGGATAAAACCGGATTATCTGAACAGACAATTTGGATTGGATCGTTTGGATTGGTTTTTTGGTTTTTTGGATCGGTTTGGACTTGATCCAAATTAATAATTTGGTTTTCGGATTGGATTTGGTTTTTATTATTAAATCCGGATTATCCAAATAATCCAAATAGTAATATATATATTTATATATATATATATATATATATATATATATATATATATATATATATATAATTTTATAATTATATATATTATATATTATATAATATATTACTCTTTATGTGAAAATAAAATTAAAAAATGAAATATAACCTATTCTAAATATAAGGAAGATTCGTTTTCTCTCCCCCCCCTAATTAAAATCTTTCCATATCCCCCACTTGCGTCTACCCCGTCAATAGACGTTTCGTCTAGGGCTTTTTCTTGCTCTCCAGCCTGCGACCTACGACATTGCAACCACACCCATCATCTCCGACGGTCAACGTTCTTCTCCGGCCAGTAAGGTACATGTTCTCATTCTGTTCGTATACATATGGTTCGTATTCAATCACACGATTGTCGCTACTTCTCCCTCCGTACATAGGGTTCGTTGGTCATGTAAGAAGAATTTAAAAATCAAATTTTTTTGTTTAGTTGATCATTAGTCCACGTTTGATTTGTGATGTTTAGTTTTTTTCTTAATTTGCATTTTGTTAACTTAGGTTTGTTGGAAAAAAATGTCACAATGATGTAGTTTTTTTTATAAGTCTGTGATGTCCATGCTTACCAAAAATCGTCACAAAGATGTGGTTCCTTTTTTTTAATAATTTGCATTTTGTTAATCAGTGATGTCCACGTTTAATTTCCTGCTCAATATTTGATTATGGTTTTTTTGATTATTGTTATTTGATCACTTGCAGCAACTTACCATAATGGAAAACCTCCCTCAACAATACCTCAACATAACTCTACCCTAAAAAGAAAACAAATGCAACAAAGATCTATAAGTTGGGATCATTTTAACAAGTATGTTGACAAAGACGGTTCCAATCGGGCAAGATGTAAATATTGTCCTAACAAGACATTTGCTATCAATGGAACTAGCAATCTTCTTAAACATGTTAAAACATGTCCCAATAACCCTGCTCACTCTACTAATAAACAGTCTATATTGAATCTTCAATCTAACAAAGAGGGTGAGGGTACAATTTCATGTTGGAGATTTGATTAGGATGCTATTAGAAGTGGTTTGGCGCATATGTCAATCATTGACGAGCTTCCATTCAGATTTGTTGAGAAGGAGGGTTTTCGAAATTTCATGTCAGTCGCCTGCCCTAGGTTTCTATTTCCTTCTCGAATTACTATTGCTAGAGATATTTATCAACTTTACCTAGATGAAAGGAAGAAACTAAAAGAATGGTTTGTTAAATCTGGACAACGTGTTTCTCTCACCACTGATACTTGGACTTCATTGCAAAGAGTCAATTATATGTGTCTTACATCACACTTTATTGACTCTGATTGGAATATACATAAGAAGATTTTGAACTTTTGTCCCATACTAAGTCATAAAGGGAGTCAAATTGGTGAAATGATTGAAAAATGCTTGTTAGATTTGGGAATTGATAAACTTTTAACCATCACTGTTGATAATGCAAGCTCTAATGACACTGCAATAGCATACATGAAAAAAAGAATAGAGCAATGGGGTACTGATATTTTAAAAGGAAAGCATCTTCACATGCGATGCATTGCACATATCATCAATTTGGTAGTGACTGATGGCTTGAAAGAAGGAAGTGTATCAATTGATAGGGTTAGGGCTGCTGTGAAATTTATCAGAAATTCTCCTTCTAGGTTGGCAAAGTTCAAGTCTTGCATTGAATTTGAGAAAATACAAAGTAAATCTTCTTTATGCTTAGATGTTTGCACCAGATGGAACTCAACATACTTAATGTTGCGTAGTGCTTTGAAGTTTAAAAGAGCATTTATGAGATATGAAAGTGCAGATCCTTATTTCAAGTCTGAATTAGAACCACTTCCTGGTCTTCCACTTGAGGAAGATTGGGAAAAGATTGAGATGTTTGTCAAAGTGCTTAAAAGTTTTTATGACCTCACCCTACGAATTTCAGGATCTTTATATGTCACTTCTAACAACTTTTTTCATGAAATCGTTGATGTTGATGCTCGTTTGATTGAATGGAATCAAAGTACTAACACTAATTTTGCTTCAATGGCAAATAAGATGAAGTTAAAGTATGACAAGTATTGGGGGGACATTGGAAAAATGAACATGTTGATTTATGTTTCAGTTGTCCTTGATCCTCGTCATAAGCTAAGGTATGTTAATTTTGTTTTCTCTGAATTACAAAGTGAAGATATGGAAAGTGAAAGTGAAAATGAAAATGAAAATGAGGAAAATGAGAGTCCTATGACTAAGCTTGTAAAAGTGGCAACTGTTGAACTCTTTGATGCATATCGTAAAAAAGTTAAATCATGCAAATCTAAGGAAAAAACTCATGTGCAAGAACCTCTTATAAGTGACATGAAGGAGAGGTATAAAAAGTTCAAGAAGTCATCAGGGAGTGTGGAGAAGAAATCTGAATTGCAAAAGTATCTAGATGAAGAAAATGAGGAAGATGTAAATGATTTTTGTATCTTGACTTGGTGGAAGTTAAATAGCAATCGATTCCCTGTTCTTTCCCAACTTGCTAGAGATGTATTGGCTATCCCCATTTCAAGTGTTGCATCTGAATCGTCATTTAGCACCGGAGGGCGGGTTCTTGATTCATTTAGAACCTCTTTAAGCCCAAAAATGGTTCAGGCACTTTTATGCTCCCAAGATTGGATTCGAAACTCTCGCCAACCTCTTAATATTGAAGAAGATATACATGACATTGATAAACTTGACGAAGGTATAACTTTTATAGCTTACAAAAAATTCACGTTTATGATATTTTGTTTTAGTTTCAGAACTAATATTTGTATTTTTTTCTTAGAATTATCTCAACTAGGAGGAGACTTTAGCATTCTTGATTTGTGATCGATTAATTAATCAACAACGGGATATCTTTTGTGATAAACTACTTCTTTTTGCATGGTAAGCAATTAAGATACTCATTTTCTTTACATTTCTTATAGTGAATTGATATGCTAATATTTGTTCATTTATATTGTATTAGTTGGCAATGGACCAATCTTTTTGGAGCTTTTGAGGAAGTTGATGTCAAGACTTTTGCATATATTATTGTAAATATCACAAGCTATAAATTAGACTTGTTTAAATGTATAAAGTAGTTTATCATTTTGAAATTGTGCATATTAAACTTAATATTAGTTATGTTATATAGTTGTGTAGTATTGTGAAGTATATTACGAAAAAAACGGTTTGGTTCGGATATATCCAAACCATCCAAATTGTAATTTGGTTCGGATCGGTTTGGATTTAACTTAGTTTGGATGGTTCGGTTTGAACATTTAAAATCCAAAATCCATTTGGATTCACCTATTTGGTTCGGATATATCCGGATTATCCAAACGAACACCCCTACCCCTAAGAATATGAAAATGCATAAAAAAATTAGGTGACATTCAAAAATAAAAATAATAAATACAATTTTAGCCCGTTAACATTAATTAAAATTGCCGTTCAAAAAAAAACATTAATTAAAATTGGAAATCACGTTCTTACCCTTCTCCTCTGTCCAAACTCCAAATCCTTTTGGGCCTCTCCCGATTTCCCCTCATTTCTAGGGTTTCGTTTGCTCCCGATTTCGAGATCAGATTCAAGATTTCGCATTTCCATCAGTCTCGATTGGACACCTAGCAGGTACTTGATTTCGTTGATTTCAGCTTTCGGTTGGGATAAATTGAGTCAACCTGTGTATACATGTACACAACTACGAGTTACTGTGTGTATTTGCGTATGTATCTGTGTGTGTATATATATATATACGCATTCTTTAACAATAAAAAAATAACTGTTGTTCATCTCCTCTATTTCACGTCTAACTATATAAAATGCTATCATTTTTTTCGATTTATATGGTATTGTTAATACCAATTATCAGTTTTTTTCCTCCAAACTTTGTTTCTGATTTTTAGGGTTTTCAGCACAGGAAAGATGATTCGAGTTGCTGGTGGTAAGCAGTGGAGTGGTATCGCAAGACAACTTAACAGTTCATGTTCACCTATCACACCATTGTTACAACAACATTATTCAAGTCAATCGAAATCTGCTTACACCGGATCAGAAATCCTCAACTACATGGGCGGTTTAGACGGTGAGAAAAAACAATTAGTCCACAAATTAGTGAATTTCCGCATGAAAGAAGGTAAAAAAACACGAGTTCGTGCAATTTTCCACGAAACTCTTCATCGTTTAGCTCGCACTGATCGTGATGGAGTTCAACTAATTTCTGATGCCTTAGAGAATGTGAAACCGATTTGTGAAGTAGCAAAAGTAAGAATTGCTGGTAATATTTATGATGTTCCTGGAGTTGTAGCAAGAGATCGGCAACAAACATTGGCTGTTCGTTGGATTCTGGATGCAGCTTTCAAAAGGCGTACTAATCATAGCTCAAAATTGGAGGAATGTTTGTTTGCTGAAATAATGGATGCTTATAGAAAAAGGGGAACTGCACGAAAGAAAAGGGAGGTTCTTCATGGACTTGCTTCTACTAATCGGAGCTATGCTCATTTCAGATGGTGGTAAAATCAAACCACATGAGAGCTACTTTTGGTTCAATCAGGTTATCAATTAAGATTTTTGCTCTTTTTAAATTTTATTTCAAGGTTTATATAGAGATTATGTTCTCATATTGCTCACTATAAAAAGAAATTAAAAAAATCAAACAGATGTTATGTCTATGTATGAATATATATTATGACATAATTATAGTTGCTGGTACATGCTGCAACTAGAGATTCTTATCTACTTCTGCAAAATTCCTAATAATCAACTGTGATCGTGTGATTATTGGTCACAATCTGCAAATTTAGTTTCTAAACTACATCTCAAGGAATAAAGTAGTTTTGTAACAGTATTTTTTCTTTTGTTTGTTTTTATATTTGGCAGGTCATTTTTCTCGCTTTTTGTTCGGTGTCCTACATCTTGGACTGTTGAAGACTGAGAATGCCAAAAATCCTAAATAATTCAAGTGTTCACTGAACCAATACTTGTAATAGGATGCTATTAAGTTTCAAATGTGAACCTGAACATGCATACTTTCATATATGTTTTTTATCTGTAGTGGATTTGTATTGATTACATTAATTTAAATCCTTGATATATGACTTCAACTTTCATATTATTAGTTAATTTTCAATACTGGTGATTTTCACTAAAAACTGAAAAAATTACCATTATGCCTCCCTCCACCGCTCTAGTCTGGTATTTATGTCATCCACCGATTCCAAAACTAACGCGCAAATATTAGGCACCATGGCACAATTTCACGAATATCCCGCGACAACTCATATTGGATTAATGTAAAGAGGTATGGGCTAAGGGCCGATCCCTAGTGCAACCCTGAAAAAAACCCTCTGTAGGGTTCTTACATAAGTCTTCGCCCCTTTGTAGTAGTTTGATAAATGCATTTTTTTACGACTAGTTAGTGGTTTGAGTCAGGCAGTAACATCCACAAAGGGCGGTATGCCTTCTCTCGAACTCTCCACTTTTAGGGAATAAACCCCACCACCTATTCATCTGAGTAAAAACCTTCAACAAAGCCCGAACCCGTGACATCTGAGTAAATGCATTTATCAAACTATAAAAACGAGCAGAGAGTGAAGATTCAAGCTTTCCTCTCACAAAAGCCTGATCCTAAATCAAGCCAAGAAAAGGGAGAGGACGTATTGACGAGAGGTCACGTAGTGGAGGGACGTGTTTGGGTGGTGAGGGGACGCATGGTTCGGTCACCCCATTATACATAGTCTTAGAGCCAGAGTTTGCACCATTTAGAGTTGTAGTAGCATTCGAGATTTGAGTTTCAGTTTAGAACCGATCATTCGTGAGTAGAAACTTTTTTACTACCAATTCATTATATCTATCAGACTTAATGATGCCATTTTATTGATATCTAGGTTTAGGTCGTTTTATTCGGATAGGGTCTCAAGCTTTTTATTAAGGGCAGGTTTGACGTTAGAAAAATGTTTATTTATATAATTAGCTTTTTTCTAAAATCAAATTAAAGGAAATGTTTGATAATCCAAAAACACTTTTAAAAAATGGGTTTTGATAATGACGGCCCTAATTAGACGTATAAAAGTTGTACATTAATCAATGAGGGGAAGTAGTTCCTAAGATTCAGGAGGTAGTTATAGATTGATGTACAAGTATTTGATGCATTTCTATTGACAATCCTTATAACTTTATCAAAACCCTTAAAGAATAGCTCTTTCTTATCTTTTAGAAGTAATTTTAAAAAAAATCACACGTTTTCTAACCCGATCTTTTAAAATAGCTAAAAATATTGTTTTACATGAGAAAAATAATCTGAACACTTTAAAAAGAAGGAAAATGATAATGACTGTCAATAAGAAGACAAAAATAATGTAAAAACCGTCCCCTGAATTTTAGGAACACTACTCCATCAATTACTATAATATACATTTATCATACCATAAAATGCGCTATGAACAGTACCACAAGAGACTTGCTAACATGCGCCATAAAAACGAGATGCTTTTCAGACTATGCGGAAGTATGGTTTATAATACTACCTCCGTATCAAAATAAGTGATACACTTTCTATTTATGGGTGGAACAAAATAAGTGATACACTTCCAAAACTTACCTTATTTGGTAAAAAAGTGGGACCCATTCTCCACTAACTATCTACTTTAATAAAGTGAAATTACCCTTTTACCCTTACTTTTACTTTTAAACATCATTAATATCACTACATTCCAAAGAAGTGGGACCCATTATCTATTAACTATCCACTTTAATCTAATTTAAACAACTTTTTAATCTTTTGCCTCAAAAACCGCAATTCTTCAAATGTATCACTTATTTTGATACGGAGGTAGTATTACTTTCCGTGTCTTTCTCTTGACACATTTGAAAAGCAACATTTTTTTCTTTATTTAATTAGATTCAGCCATCTTCAATTTTTTTAATTTAATGGGTTTGAGAAGTTTTCTAAAATTACAAAGCAGACCCTAAACTTTGAAATGTGATGAAATTTTATATTTTTAATGAAAAACTATATTTGACATAAATTACTTTTATTATCACAATGTAAAAATTTATTATAAATTAACTCCGCAGCAACGCGCGGGATTATACAATCCTTGTGAATGTACAAGTGTTTTATGCACGCTAGAGACAGCCCTAAGGACTGTTATTAACAAAACCCTAAAAAAAATACATATCAAACTTTTCAATATCGGCCAAGCCAAATATCTTTCCGAAAACTATTTTTCAAAAAAAAAAAAAAATGAATACTACTATAATTTATAATAAAGTAAGTTAAACAGAGAGTTTATGTGATTTGATAAAAAATTTGGATTTCTCCCAGAAGGTACGGATGACCAAATGTTTTGAGTTTCTAATACAGTATTACTATTGCCGTTTAACGGCTATATTTGTCTTTTCTGTTGCGCAAGGTACAAGTATTAAATATTGAAAGAAAGAAGTCAAAGAGCACATATCCTCTTCTTCGTTTCTGTATCCTCACACGAAGTGTGTTTTTCTTTTATACTTCCGGCAACATACAGAAACCACCGCCACCACCACCACCGGTCTTCACCTCTGCCATCAAACCGATGTTGATTTCACAGTCGATTTGATGAATCCGATGACTGATGATGTACCGCCATCTTCGTTGGAGTCAAGCGAATTAAACCGGCTAACTAAAGAACTTCACATTCTCTGAAATTATTATTGATTAAAACCCAACACCTGTAGGTTTCTTTTTCTTTTTACAATTTTGGGGGTTTTCTTTCTCCAAATTATGTTCCGTTTTCCTATTTTAAAATGATTTCTTGATAGCTATTAAAGTTGAAGATGCGTGGTGGTTAAATCAAACACCCCTAAAATTGTTTTGTTTCTTGGTTCTTTTCCGTATATTCTTTGATTTAGATCTTCTTGTTGATTTTGAATTTAGATTTCCTGACTACATAAGATTTCTTTCAATATGAGTTTTGAATCTTGTAACTAGCTTTGTAATTTCTGGTTTGAATAGATCGGGAAGGAATGAAGAGCATATAAAAAGAGAATAGGTGTAAAAGACAATTATACACTTGTTTAAACAGCAGCTATGGTGGCAATTAACGACCGTCAGTATTCGAGACTAAAAACATGACAAAATTTTGTATACTTTGAGACTTGATTAAAGATTTAAATCTATAACATTTGACAAGAACATCAGTGTAATTTACTAAAATATACTTTTGGAAACGACTCAAAGGATTAAATCCTTTCGTACTCAACGCCGTCGTTTCACTCTAAATACAAAACTGCACACAGCCCACCACTTCTTTCCCTCTTCTTTCCTTTCGTACTCAACGCCGTCGTTTCACTCGCACACTACTTGCAGCATCTGTCAAAGTAAATTCATAACAATTTTACTTTTTCTCTTTACATAAAATCATTACACACTCATATGCCCACCACCTGTTTGTTAAAATGTCTATCAGGAAAATTTAGGCCTTGTTACGAAAACATGGGGAGATTTTACCAGCTTGAATTCTGGGTTGTTCGGGATTATTATCGTCTTGTGGAATTCGTTAACTCATTCGAGCCTCAAATTCAGAAGCTATCTGATGAACAGGTTTGTGTTTAAGTGTTCTAATTGTCCACATTGCATGATTCTTATTCAGTTATTTTATATAAATTTTATTAATTTGTTTAACCAGCTAACTGCAAAAACTGCTGAATTTCGACTTCATTTGGGGAAAGGAGAAACACTTGCTGATATTCAAGCTGGTCATTTATTTAATAGTTGCTTCAAGTTTATAACATCTAAGTTTGTTGCTTTATGTATGTAATAATTGTATGTATAGATATTACTTCACTTATAATTATAATCATACAATAGAGGCATTTGCTGTTGTTCGTGAAGCTGCAAAGAGGAAACTCGGCATGCGTCATTTTGATGTCCAGGTATGCAAACTTCAACCTAATTACATAAAGTTCAATATGTTAATTTATGTTTTGATTTTGAAATGCTAATAATGGTTAATTAATATAATTAGATTATGGTGTTTGCAATTGCTATATTATTGGTGGTGCTGTGCTTAATGATGGTTCTATTGCTGAGATGAAAATTGGAGAAGGAAAAACATTAGTTTCAACATTGGCTGCATATCTTAATGCTTTAACTGGTGAAGGTGTTCATGGTATCTGCATAAAATATGTTTTTTTACATAAGAATATGATTTAATGAAGCCCATAATTAATTTAATTTACAGTTGTAACTGTCAATGATTATCTTGCTCAACATGTTGCTGAGTGGATGGGTCGTTTTCATCGCTTTTTAGGTCTTTCTGTTGGTCTTATTCAAGTGAGTTTGTTAACCATGTATTAATTACTGATAATATAAATAATAATATAATATTCTTGTTTTTGTATTACCACATATAGAGATGAATGAAATCAGATGAAAGGAGGTCTAATTGTAGATGTGATATTACATACACCAATAATTCCGTAAGTCTATGAGTTTCTTTTTGCTGCAATTGTAATCACGTTTATTTTTATTTAATTTATTTTTATATATGTGAATTAATTGTACTAGGAACTTGGTTTTGACTACCTGAGAGTCAATCTTGCTGGAAGCAGTGGACAACTTGTTATGAGATGGTATTACACTATTACCATATAGTATCAGACAACATAAATTTAAATTAATATATTTTTTTGGGATTAATGGCACAATTTTTATTAGGCCAAAACCGTTCCATTTTGCAATTGTTGATGAAGTTGATTCTGTTCTAATTGATGAAGGGAGAATCCCGTTGCTGATAAATGGTGAGGTATATTTTCTTATTTTAAGTAATTAAAATAATGTTAAATGTTTATTTTGGTCACAAATTGAAGCAGTAAATTAAAAGATTTAAACTTTTTATGCATATCAGGCTAGCAAAGATGCTGCACGTTATCCAGTTGCTGCAAAAGTAGCCGAGCTCTGATTCGCGGCCTTGTATTCTACTTGCTCTTTTTTATATTATCTTTATTTTTCATTTTTTAATGACTATTTGTACCTAATTATTTATTTAAATGCACAGCATTATAATATCGAGCTTAAGGATAGTTCAGTGGAGTTAACTGAAGAAGGAATTAACTTAGCTGAGATGGCTCTCCAAACAAAAGATTTATGGGATGAGAATGACCCTTGGGCTAGGTTACTTTAATGTTTATTATTTTACTATTTTCATTTAGTAACGAATAAGTTTTTTTAATAAATAAATCTAGCTTCTTATTGTTTTAAATATTGTTGATTTGTCATGAATGCTTTGAAAGCCAAGGAATTCTATCGTCAAGATGTCCAATATATAGTTAAAAACGGGAAAGCTCTCATAATAAATGAGGTAATAAATACCTTTATAATTTTTCTTATCCTTATATAATTATTTTAAATAATTATTTAAAATACTATAAAATCTCGTCATATAATTATTTGAAGTTAATGGGGAGAGTGGAAGAAAAATGAAGATGGTCAGAGGGGATTCACCAGGCTGTGGAGGCCAAAGAAGGTCTACAAATCCAGGTATAAAATAATTTTTATTTTTTATATTTGTCATATGTGGCATGCCACGTCAGCATTCTTCATGACACCCCTTCTTTAGATTTTATTAATATTATTTTTTAATCTTTTTAGGCAGATTCAGTTGTAGTGGCGCAAATCACATACCAATCACTGTTTAAGCTATACCCAAAGCTCTCGGGGATGACAGGGACTGCAAAAACTGAAGTATTAGTGTTCAACACATTTACATTTGTTTTTTGATTTGTTATGTTAATTATTAATTAATTATTTATCAAATGTTACAGGGAAAGGAGTTTTTGAAAATGTTCCATATGCCTGTTATTGTGCCTGTTATTGAAGTGCCAACAAATGTTCATAATGATTTACCTATCCAGGCTTTTGCAGTAAGACATTAATTAAGTTCCATAATCATTTTGCACATTTTTATAATGTTTTAATTTTCATTAATCATGATTTATAATTGTTTTGATTAAATAGACTGGTCGTGGTAAATGGGAATATGTTTGTTGAAATGTGTATCAGGAAAATTTTGGCTTTGTTATGAAAACATGGGGTGATTTTAGCAGCTTGAATTACTGGGTTGTTCGGGATTATTAAATAGACCTTCAATTCGAGAAGAAAACTTAATTCATTTCATAAAAAAGGAATTACAACTAGGGGAGTGAGGGAAAAGGCTGCCACCAGCCGACATAAAATCTGGTCCCCCATAATGTTTAAAAGGCAGTAATTAAAATAAAACAAAATGAAATTCACTTCTTAATTGTTTGCTTGGCCCGTTTCCTTTGCTTTCCGGTTTCTTCTTCAAGATGGGCCGGGCCGGGTCTTATCATATTACCTGTCTTGTGGAATTCAGAAGCTATCTGATCAACAGGTTTGTGTTTAAGTATTTTAATTGTGTACATTGCATGATACTTATTCAGTTATTCTATATAAAGTTTATTTAATTTGATTAATGTTTAATCAGCTAACTGCAAAAACTGCTGAATTTTGACTTCGTTTGGGGAAAGGAGAGACACTTGCTGATATCAAGTTGGTTATTTATTTAATAGTTGCTTCAAGTTTATAACATCAAAGTTTTTGCTTTATGTATGTAACAACTGTATATATAGATATTACTTAACTTATCATTATAATCATACAATAGAGGCATTTGCTGTTGTTCATGAAGCTGCAAAGAGGAAACTCAGCATGCGTCATTTTGATGTCCAGGTATGCAAACTTAAACCTAATTACATAAAGTTCAATATGATAATTTATGTTTTGATTTTTAAATGCTAAATTTGGTTAATTAATTTAATTAGATTATGGTGTTTGCAGTTGCTAGATTATTGGTGGTGCTGTGCTTAATGATGGTTCTATTGCTGAGATGAAAACTGGAGAAGGAAAAACATTAGTTTCAACATTGGCTGCATATCTTATTGCTTTAACTGGTGAAGGTGTTCATGGTATCTGCATAAAATATGTTTTTTTTTTAAATAAAAATATAAAAAAATGATTTAACGAAGGGCGTAATTTATTTGATTTACAGTTGTAACATGTAACTGTCAATGATTATCTTGCTCAACGTGATGCTGAGTGGATGGGTCGTGTTCATCGCTTTTTAGGTCTTTCGGTTGGTCTTATTCAAGTGAGTTTATTAACAATGTATTAATTTGTGATAATATACATATAATATATATATTTTTTGTTTTTGTATTACCGCATATAGAGAGGAATAAAATCAGATGAAAGGAGGTCTAATTATAGATGTGATATTACATACACCAATAATTCTGTAAGTCCTTCCACGAGCTTTTTTTGCTGCAATTGTCATCACTTTATTTTTTTAATTTTTTTCTTTATATTTGTGAATTTAATCGTACTAGGAACTTGGTTTTGACTACCTGAGAGACAATCTTGCTGGAAGCAGTAGACAGCTTGTTATGATATGGTATTACCATATAATATCAGACAATACTAATTTAAATTAATTTACTTTGTTAATGGCACAATTTTTATCAGGCCAAAACCATTCCGTTTTGCAATTGTTGATGAAGTTGATTCTGTTCTAATTGATGAGGGGAGAAACCCGTTGCTAATAAGTGGTGAGGTATATTATCTTATTTTTAAGTAATTAAAATCATGTTAAATATTTCTTTTTGTTACAAATTAAAGCAGTAAATTAAAAAATTAAACTTTGTTATTGCATATCAGGCTGGTAAGGATGCTGCATGTTATCCAGTTGCTGCAAAAGTAGCCGAGCTTCTGATTCGTGGCCTTGTATTCTACTTGCTCTTTTTTTATTTTTTTATTTTTTTTCAATTTCTTTAAATGATTATTTGTACAAAATTTTATTATTTAACTATACAGCATTATAATATCGAGCTTAAGAATAATTCAGTGAAGTTAACTGAAGAAGGAATTAACTTAGCTGAGTTGGCTCTCAAAACAAAAGATTTATGGGATGAGAATGACCCTTGGGCTAGGTTACTTTAGTTTTTATTATTTTATTATTTTCATTTAGTAATGAATAAGCATTTCAAATAAAATCAGCTTCTTATTGTTTTAAATATGGTAGATTTGTCATGAATGCTTTGAAAGCCAAGGAGTTCTATTGTCAAGATGTCCAATATATAGTTAAAAACGGGAAAGCTCTCATAATAAATGAGGTAATAAATACCTTATAATTGTTCTTATCCTTATATAATTATTTGAAATAATTATTTAAATACTATAAAGTCTCGTCATATAATTATTTGAAGTTAACGGGGAGAGTGGAAGAAAAATGAAGATGGTCAGAGGGGATTCACCAGGCTGTGGAGGCCAAAGAAGGTCTACAAATCCAGGTATAAAATAATTTTTTATTTTTTATATTTGTCATATGTGGCATGCCACGTCAGCATTCTTCATGACACCCTTCTTTAGATTTTATTAATATTATTTTTTAATCTTTTTAGGCAGATTCGGTTGTAGTGACTGCAAAATCACATACCAATCACTGTTTCAACAAGTTTACATATAATTTTTTATTTATTTTGTAAATTATTAATTAATTATTTTTAAATGTTACAGGAAAAGGAGTTTTTGAAAATCTTCCATATGCCTGTTATTGAAGTGCCAACAAATATATTTTACATATATTTTCTTTGGTTGGCTTGGTGTGGGTGATGGCAATTCCGAAGCTCTATTCCAAGTCTTTCCATTTTTTTCAAAAAAAAAAAAAAAGTGCCAAGAAATATGCCAAATATTCGTAATGATTTACCTATCCAAGCTTTTGCAGTAAGACATTAATTAAGTTCCATAATCATTTTGCACATTTTTATAATGTTTTAATTTTCATTAATAATGATTTTTATTTGTTTTGATTACATAGACTGCTCGTGGTAAATGGGAATATGTTCATGAAGAATTTGTAAGTATGTTTAGAGTTGGTCATCCCGTTTTAGTCCCCACTAGGTACAAAAATGATATTATCTCATAATTCATTTTTTTTTTATCTGTGATTTGTGGTGATCTGAAAATATTTATTATTTTTATTTTATGTTATTTTTGTTGGTGTAGTGTTGAGAATTCAGAAAATTTGTCTGCACGACTGCACTGCTAAGGGAAAGTATGATCTAACATCCTTAATGCACGACCAAAGGTTTATTCTTTTATAAACCAATGCAATTAAATTCTCACTTTTTATAAAATTAATTTATGTTTTGTAGTTTATCTAAATTAATTTATCTTTTATAAACCAATGCAATTAAACTATTTTTTGGCGATGATTTTATCCCGAACTTTGGCTTACTTGTTAAAAAAAAAAGCGTTTTTGACCTGCTATTATCACATGTTAATGCTTACAAAGTTCCAAATTAAGGATTAAACACCAAATAGGTGAAAGTTTAAGGGTTAAGCCCTTTATAACCCTAGAAAGGTTTGAGATTAAAACCGCCAAATAAGTGCAAGTTTAAGGATTAGATCATATTTAAGCGTATTTGACCGGTAACAAGTCAACAAAAGGGTTAAAACGCGAAGTTTGCAATATTTGCGAACCTAAGTAAAGGGTTAAAATGTCAAATCAGTGAAAGTTTGAGGATTAAAACATAATTAACCCTTCTTTTCCTAGTGAATATGCTCGTTAGGCTCAAATTTAACATTTAAATATAAATATTATATTATTTTCAGTATGCTTCTAGAGAAGCTCAAACCGTTGCACAAGCCGGACGAAATTATGCAATCACAATATCTACAAATATGGCTGGAAGGGGTACCGATATTAGATTGGGAGGTAATCCAAAGGTGTGTTAGCTTCTTTGATACTTTATTAAATTATATTATTTCAAAACACAAAACACATTAACTATATATTACTTATATACGAGTATTAATTAAATTCAGATGCTTGCAAAAGAAGTTATAGAAGACAGTATACTTTCACATATGACTCATGATAATCCTGAGATTGAGTTGGAAGACCAAAAGTCACAAAATGTACTTTTGAAAATGAAAATTGGTCCATCATCATTAGCTTTGCTAGCTAAAACATCTCTAATGGGTTAGCAACCTTTGACTTTGACTTTTTGAATTTCATTTTTCAATTGAAAACCCTGTAAATAGCTTTACATATAACATGCTAATGCAGCTAAGTATGTATCCAAAAGTGAGAACAAAAGTTGGACATATGAGAAGGCTAAATCTGCAATTTCAGAGTCAATTGAAATGAGTCAAACAGTTGACTTAAATGAGCTTGAAAGACTTGTGGAAGAAGAAACAGAGATGTATCCACTTGGTCCTTGTATTGCAATTGCCTATTTATCTGTTTTAAAAGGCTGTGGAATTCATTGTTTTAATGAAGGATTAGAAGTCAAACGACTTGGTGGGCTCCACGTGATTGCTACATCTTTGCATGAGTCTCGAAGAATTGATAATCAGGTAAGTCAACTTTACTTTTTTAGGACATGTGATTTTATTTCCTTTTTTAATTGATTAAAAAAATGCGATAAATGATTTTTTTTATTATTATCTTTTTGTTTTTTATAAAGCTTCATAGAGCAGGAAGGCAAGGAGATCCTGGATCAACACAGTTCATGGTCAGGTAAATTATGTTAGATGATTCTATATAAAACCATTGCCAAAATACGTTTAAGGGTTAAAACATCAAATCACTGAAAGTTTGAGGGTTATAACATAACTAACAACAAATAGTTGAACAAATTCTTCATTATGAAATTACTAATTTTGAACCTACTAATGTTACAGTTTGCAGGATGAAATGTTTCAAAAACTGAATTTTGACAACTAATTACTTCCTCCGATTCAAAATAAGTAATACACTTTCCTTTTTGGGGTGATTCAAAATAAGTGATACCCTCTTATAATTTACCTTATTTGGTAAAAAGTAGTGGGACCCATTCCCAACTAACTATCTACTTTAATAAAGTAAAATGACCCCTTTACCCTTACTTTTACTTTTAATCATAATTAATCTAATCTAACTCTCATTATAATCTTTTGCCTCAAAAACCGTGAAATCAACAATGTATCACTTATTTTGAATCGAAGGAAGTATAACAAAATTCAGCTTCTTTCTCTCCAAGTTTCAGCAGAAAAATATTTCTTTAACTTAGGTACAGTACATATTCTATAGTTTAATGTTGTTCTATTTTTAATTTGTATGACTAATTATGTTTTTTAAGTTTCTATTGGATTAAGGAAAAATAAATATACTTTTGTCTTTTTGCGGTTTATTACTCAATAAATACATAATTTTCTGGTTTCAGGTGCAAAGGAAGCATGTTTATGATCTTCGTCAATTAATTTTAACTGGTGATTCTGAGAGTTGTTCACATCACATATTCCAGTATGTGTTTTCTAATTACTACATTCATTAGTGAATATTTATAATGTTTATTATCTTATTATCCAAAGAGAATAGACCTTTAACCAACTACTAGTAATATCACAATTTTATAAAAGCTCGTATTTGTTTGTATATGTTATCTGAAAATTGGATATTAGGTACATGCAAGCAGTTGTAGATGAAATTGTTTTGGCAAATGTTAATCCATTAAAGGTATTTAATTTTTTTATTAAAATCTCTTCCCCATAAATTCAGATTATAAAAAACTTCCATAATTCTGATTATAATTTATAAATTCGATAGCATCCAAGCAGCTGGAACTTAGACAAAATCTTAAAGGACTTCTTTGCAATTTCCGGGAAGATTTTAGATGGTGAGTTTTAGTTTTAGTTTCACATTTTCAATCAAATTTATTGTTATTTTTGGATTAAATCTAATAATATGTGTTTGCTCCAGATTCATGTGCATGAATTACAGTGGAATCTTTATTAAAATCACTTGTAAATGTTGATGAAATAAGTGATGTTGATATTAACGACTTCAAATTTTCAAATTTACCTCAACCATTGAATGCATTCAGAGGTATACAGAAGAAGACTTTTTCACTAAAACGATGGTTAGCCATATGTTCTGATGATTCACTCAAGTGAGTAAAAAAATATTATTATTTTTTAATTTGGTTTCTTTTTTTTTTTATTTCTTAATTTGATTATAAGAGGCTTTTACATTAGTTGTTAACCGCAGAGATGGAAAATATCGAGTTACTGCTAATCTTCTGTGCAAGTATTTTTGTGATTTATTAATTACTTCATATATGAATATAATTCAAGAATCTGGTTATGCTGAAGAGTACGTGAAAGAAACTGAGGTAAAATTTTCTAATGATACTAGAGGTGGCAAAATGCGCAGCTCAAAATGGGTCGGGCCCAAAACCTATTTTTTGTCTCTTTATTTAATAAATAGTTAGTTCGTTAAATATGATTACAAAAACTATGTTATTACAATAACAATTTAACCTCTAAACAAACCGATTTTTAGGTGATTTGGGAATTTCTTAACCCGTTTTACCTATTGAACATATTTCCTTTTTAGCTAAAATTTTTATTTGACCCATTAGGGATAAACCACAACCCAAATCGACCCATTCATGACTAATCATGTTGAAATTTGCAATCTTTAACAACTATTTTCGTTTGCATGTTTATAATATTTTTTATTTTTTAATCCAGAGAGCGGTTCTAGTGAAGTCCTTAGATTGTTTATGGAGGGATCATCTTGTAAACATGAACAGACTAAATTCAGCGGTATGCTCCTTTCATTATTCCTTCATTCCAAGATTTTCACTGCAATAAATATTTACTTATTTTCCCCAATTCCACATGTTAAAATAGATTGTAAAGTTAAACCTTTGTTATACATAAATCTGACATATAAAAATTATTATTAATTGTTCTTTAATATAATCCGACTTTTTTTTTTTATAAATCTAACATGTTCATATAAAATTTATAATTTCTGAAACAATATTTTATATTTCTAAAAAATATTTAGTAGAAAATACCTTTTACTAACACAAACAACGCCTAAAAATGGACAAATCTAAAAGTACGTTGTCATTATATTTATTTTCTCTTTGCATGAGAAATTATTTAAGTATAAATTTTAAGTCACTTTATGCAGGTGAAAGATAACTTTATAATGCATGTAATAACTTGTTATTGACAGCCTTAGGGTTGTCAATCTGTCATTATAAAATCTCATTTATAAATACACTTTTTATAATAATTTTCAATATGATAAATTAAAATTCGTAGACTAATTTAATTTAGAGCGAAAAGATGTTAAACTTGTTACATCAAACATATCATTGCATTTAACCTAAATATGTTGGAGTAGTGACACGTTAGGTTTTAAACATATGATTTTTTTATTTTATTTTTAGTTTTACATTCAATTCGATTAATAAAAGTATATGTTCTACAAATCACCTAGAACAAATAGCATATATAGGTATTATACACATTTATGTTTTTGCCAACAAAATTAATTACACCTTAAGCTACGTAATTTGTATTGAAATGATTTGTCATATGTGTTGCGTATCGTGACTTTATAGTAGTTTATGGAAAATAAATTATATGATGTGACTTTATCATATGCTTATTAATATTTTTTGCATACGTGTTACGTGAAATGTTCAAGGTAGTCCATTAATTTTATCTAGTCTAAAGGGACATTTATTAGTCCTTGGATCAAGAAAAATTAATGGTCAAGATCAAGATTCAAAACCACCACCACCACTACAAGCACATGTGCTTCTCCGGAGGCCGGAGACGATGGGCGGCGGGCGGCGGCGGCCGGCGGTGGTGACCGGCGGTGGTGGTCGTTGGCTGGAAGCACATGTGCTTCGTGACTTGTTTTGATTTTTTTTCTGTGTAGTGAAGCACATGTGTTTCATAACGTCAAGCACATGTGCTTCGTGATTCAAACACAAATGACTTGCTTGTAAGTTACATTTGTTCATGAATAAAAAACACATGTGCTTGACTTTATGAAGCACATGTGTTTGGCTTTATGAAGCACATGTGCTTCATAATGATATGTTCGTCACTTGTTTTGATTTTTTTTTATGTAGTGAAGCACATGTGTTTCATAACTTCAAGCACATGTGCTTCGTGATTCAAACACAAATGACTTGCTTTTAAGTTATATGTGTTCAGGAATAAAAACACATGTGCTTGGCTTTATGAAGCACATGTGCTTCATAATGATATGTTCGTCACTTGTTTTGATTTTTTTTTTCTGTGTAGTCAAGCACATGTGTTTCATAACGTCAAGCACATGTGCTTCGTGATTCAAACACAAATGACTTGCTTGTAAGTTACATGTGTTCAGGAATAAAAACACATGTGTTTGGCTTTATGAAGCACATGTGCTTGGCTTTATGAAGCACATGTGCTTCATAATGATATGTTCGTTACTTGTTTTGATTTTTTTTCCGTGTAGTGAAGCACATGTGTTTCATAACGTCAAGCACATGTGCTTCGTATGCTCCCTTGTGTGTTTAGAAACTCATGTTTTTAGTGACTTGAAGCACATGTGTTTCGTGACCTGAAGCACATGTGCTTCGAAGTAATATGCTGTGTTTTAGTGAAGCACATGTGCTTCATAATGATATGTTTGTCACTTGTTTTGATTTTTTTTCTTGTTAGTGAAGCACATGTGTTTCATAACGTCAATCACATGTGCTTCTTATGCTCCCCTGTGTGTTTAGAAACTCATGTTTTAGTGACTTGAAACACATGTGTTTCGTGACCTGAAGCACATGTGCTTCGAAGTAATATGTTGTGTTTTAGTGAAGCACATGTGTTTCGATACATCAATACCACCACCATCGCCGCCCGCCGGCCGCCGCCGGCGGCCACCGGCGGGCGGCGGGCGGCGGCGGCGGACGGCGGCCGGAGGTGGCCGCCGGCGGTGGCTGTAGGTGGCTGTTAGGTAGGGGATTTGATCGATCTAATGGCTAGGATTTATCCCTTGAGACTATGCAAAACCTTTGGACTTCCTAGAATACACCTCTACGTGTTACATGTGTTTTCAAGAAATGTAATATAAAAATAAATCTAGATGATTAGGTGGTTGGACGCGGCACAAAGCTTTATTTTATACGCTACAATAAGTTTATATTTTAACCAAAAATCAAGATATAAGTGGATAGTAACATAAAATTCAAGTTATATACGCGGGATGAGTTGTTACATTAACTCCATATTTGTAATTTTTTAATCTTAGTTTCTGACAAGCTTTATGAATAAACTAATAATCCAAATATGACCAACCGTTTTACCGTGAGTTGTTGCAGGTAAACTTCCATATGTAACGAGCAAAAGATATTTTTTTATTGAACTCCGTATCTTTATCTTTATTAGTATATATATGTGTATGTATTATATAAGAGATCATATAGGAGACAATAATATTAAAAGATCACTTATTTACTCCTCTTTATTTCTACAATGTAAAGATTTTATTTTTTATACACAAAACATATATATCATCAATACACTACATATATAATATCAACCAAACCATCAATAAAATCGACCTCTCAAACAAAACAATTAACAGCCCAAATACGTTTTACTATTTCCATAAAGCCATGGCTACAGACATCACTGTGATTCCAATCCAATAGAATCCCCCATGAAGAATTCTGTTACCTTCAAAAGTCAACCACAACAACAAGTAGTCAAAGTCAACAAACATAAGATGGCTTTTATAAGTTTACAATCCACACGAAATCATCCAAACCTTGATTCGTATCATTATTATCGCCAGGCGATGATGTTGCATCTAATCGTACTCCAAGTCTTCTGCAATCGGTTCCAATAGCACCTGTTCCAAAAATATTTATTAAAAAAATATCATTTTATTAAACAGCAAAACATGTCTAAACTATCACAGAGGAACATTATACTGCTAGCCATTTGAAAAATAAAAAAATTGATCTTACAACTGCTGAAGCATGGAAAATGGCTGACGTTCATGAGATTTGTGTATCCGGGATTGCAGTCGCATGTATGTTTAAACGAATTATTCTTGTTGCATGTACCTTCTCCACAGTATGTCCAGTAACAAGCTAAAAAAATTTCATATAAAAAGTACTAATGTTAATTAAAATACCCTAATTAAATGATTCAAGGATAATAGATGAATTACGATCGAAGACAGAAATATTATCAGGGATTGGAGGACTTGGAGGAGGAGCTGGCATGCACGAGTAGTCGAGTGAACCTGCGAAATTAAACCATAAAAAGAAAATAATTAGTTATAAACCGTAAAAAAATAAAATAAATTGTTAAGTTATGCAATTAACCGTTATATTTATAAAGAGTGAAATTACAGTTGGGAATGACGCAAGGAAGGAATTTATGATCATCTTCATCGTCAGAACGGGTTCGTTTCCATCCAGCATCGCACTCGCAAACAAAACCGAACGCTTCACCCGTATCAACCGAGCAGTTTCCTCTTCCACAATTAACTTGATCACAAAGTTTATCTGTAAAACAAGTGTTTAATTAATAATAGAGAATCCTTAATTAACCAACTTAAAATTTAATAATAATTAATATGTTTGTGAATTTAATTACCAGTGAAAGGAAAAGGAGAGAGAGAAGGTGGGAATGACAAATCGAAGCTGTTTGCTATAGCCATGGAAGTTAAAAATACAAGAACAAGTAGCATAGCAGGTGAAATGATCATTTTTTTTCACTTCTGCAACAGACACTGGAAGAATATATATGTTTACCAATGACTTTGTATGCTTACATATTACTGTATATATACATATTTGTGTGGTGGGGGGGGTGAACGTATAAGACTGGTTCTTCTAAAAAATTGATATTATTATTTGAATTCATCAATCTCATTTTTTTATTTTTATTAAAAAGTATTGATTAGATGATACTTTAGTAATAAAATATACTCCCTCCGTCCCACAAAAAAATTCTCATTTCCTTTGGGCACAAGTATTTAGGAGATAGTTGATAGTGGGGTCTTTGGTACTATTTTTGATTAAAATATAAGGTTAATTGGAGAGAGAAAGTGTTTTTAAGAGATAGTTGGTGGTGGGGCCCATAATAATAATATTATTTAATAGAAATGAGAACTTTTTTGTGGGATAAAATTTATGATAGAAATGAGAACTTTTTTGTAGGACGGAGGGAGTATATTTTATGAGCAAGTAAAGGAATTTTTTAACCAGAATATATAGCATGAAAGTTTAGGTATCATACCTTATGTTCATATTCTATTCATTAGACCTAGTCATTGGCCAAATACGAATACCGTATGATCTAATATTTGTCGTTGATGATAGAATACTGTGATTACATCACGCTAACAAAAAACATGTTAGTTAATTAAACCGGTTTGTATGTTAACGTGGAGTCGTGGAAACAGGTTTGAGGACAAATGGATTACAAAAACATGAAATGGGATAATAAAATGAAAGGAAATTATAACCTTTTTTAAAAGGATGTAATTTATGTACCACAATATGTTATCAAAATCAAAATTATTTGCAGTGCACTACATATTAACATTTTTTTACAATCAACAGTATGAAAAAGTCGTATAATCTTCTAGAAATTGGAAGACATTGAGGACTAATTGCATATTTTTGAAAGAAAAAAAAGAAGGAATCAATTATAAATGGTGTAAAGACTATGCACAACTTTCTTTAGGTTTAAATAAACTAAGTTGAATGTTTCCATATGGAAGCTTCTTTGAAATGTAAGAGGAAGCAGTTAAACGTCAAATGTCAAACAGTGCAGCGATCATTACGAGTTACAACTTACAACGATCCTTTTTAAAAATAAATCCAATCCCTTCACATATATAACTAGGACTACAAACGAGCGCCTTACTTTCTTAAAAAAAAAAAAAACAGGAGAGTTAGATACGAGGAAGAAAACAATGCGGATTAGTAAATAACTTTTCGTTTATCAAAGGATTTATAGCCTAGCGGTATACGTATAAAGTGTTCTTCATTTGACTGTGGTCATAAGTTTGAAACCTGTTATGGACAATATGATGTAGATTTAATAATTTTATTTAAAATAAAATTAATAATAACTTTCCGTTTATTATGACTTAATTCTTGTCAAAATACACATAAATCCTCAAATTGTATGAGATCTTTTGAATTTATTATCCATGTCTTCAACATTAGTATACGGTCTATATTAACATTTATTTGACCATGATAAATTGTCCCAAATGAAAATCAGGGTAAAAAGGTTACTAATGAGCTATCCACAATTAGGATGGGAACCTCACTTCAAAGTAATTTGAGATTGAATACTCGTTCGTGTGGGATGCTTACAATTTCATGTATTATATTACACTCATATTTTCTCACTCGTACTTTTATCAAATGTCTTCTTGTAAGCATTCTTTCTATCTACTGTTAGAAGTATGACTGTTTACATCTTATATCCCTCATAATCATACCCTTCATTTGATGAGAATTGCATATCATTATTGTTGTTGGTTGGGATGCTTGCAATAATTAAAGCATCATAGACATCTATTAAAAAAAAGGTAACACTTAAAAAAAACTTTATATTAGATCTACTTTTCTTTAGATCTCTATAATCATAAGGATCGAATTATGGAAACTGTTGGTAAATTGGTCAATTAATCAAAACTTGTTACACACGGAACACGTGAATGTTTTTACCGTTAGACAGTAGACATCATCTGTCTAGAGGCAAAGCGATAAATAATAGTGACCAATTTCGTTAGAAAAAGAAAAGGGAAGGACCATTTTTTATGTTTTGGACAAAGTTCAGGGACAAAAAGATGTTAGTTATTATTTTATATTTTTATAAGAGTAAAAATGAGTGGATAGATTGAAAGTTGTCTGGCAATCCGTTCTATATTTGTCACCATCAAAAGAGGAAGCATTTGAAATGGAAAGAACTGAAAAATCCACGAATCAGAGGTCAAACAAACACAACACTAAGCAACAAAACCCTAATCGAACCCACCACCTTTCCTCTCTTGCTATTATCCACAATTCCTAATTTTCTCAATCCACACGCACACTGATTACCTGCACAATTCTATGTTGGTGGTGGCATGGCGTCATGTTCATGCCACTTGCTGATTCTCGACATGAATCGAACATCTTCAGTTATAATTCCGAAACCTTATCAATTTGAGCTTCACCGATTCAAAGAATCTAATAATTTCGTGCGATTACATGAACGGCGTCGTATTAGTGTGGTTGTTGCTGCTGGTGCGGAGCTCTCTAATCCTTTCTCCGTCAACATTGGGTTGGATTCTCAGGTGCATCGCATTTTATCTATCGAGTATTCGTTGTTAATGATCATATTATAGCATAATTAGTGGACGAAGATCTATATCTGGTTGAGTACTTGAGTATTGAAAAATCAGAATATGAATCATTTAATGAGCTGCTTATATTTAGGTATATATCTCAATAATCAATTTTACTCGAAAGATTTCATAAATGCTTCATTAGATCTGATTATGACCCTATGTAATCCAAAATCCAAATTTATAATCACTTTTCGATAGCACTTTAAATTGATAGTGACTTCAAATCACAATAATCAGTTTAAACACTCATATGAACGCCCCCTTATTCGAGTTATGCGTGTACAATCATGTTAAATGTTATTAATTATCTCTTCTTGGTAGTTTGTGAGCACGGTTAACATTATTAAGCATAGCATCGAAGCATAAATTGTTGCAACTCCTAATTGATTATATAAAAGCTTAATCGCATTAAAATGTCACAATTTGGTACAATAAGCCCTTATATTAAATTGCTAATTCGTTTGTTTATCATTTCAAGACGTACCAATCCCACAATTTGACACAATTACCTTGGGTGGGCCCACTTCCAGGAGATATTGCTGAAGTTGAAGCATACTGTAGAATATTTAGAGCTGCTGAAAGACTACACAATGCACTAATGGACACATTATGTAATCCAATTACTGGTGAATGTAGTGTTTCTTATGCTTTCCCTTCAGAAGACAAACCGATACTTGAAGATAAAATAGTTTCTGTTCTTGGTTGCATGATTTGCTTATTAAATAAAGGCCGTGAAGATCTACTTACTGGTAGATCAACGGTTATGAAATCGTTTAGTGTTTCTGATGTAGATATAATGGGAGATAAATTACCACCACTTGCTATTTTTAGGCGTGAAATGAAACGATATTGTGAAAGTTTACATATTGCACTCAAAATCTTTTTAACACCAGATGATAATCGAAGTTTGGATGTTTGGAGAAAACTTCAAAGATTGAAAAATGTTTGTTATGATTCTGGTCTTCCTCGTGACGATGATTTCCCACCACAATATTTATTTGCTAATTGGAATCCTGTTTATTTATCAACATCAAAAGAAGATATAATAGAACCATGTGATGCTGATGTGGCGTTTTGGAGAGGTAGTCAGTTAACTGAAGAAAGTTTAAATTGGTTGGTTGAAAAAGGATTTAAAACGATTGTAGATCTTAGAGCTGAGAGTGTGAATGATGTGTTTTATGAAACCGCATTGAAAGATGCGGTTTCGTGTGGGAAAGTTGACTTGGTCAAACTTCCGGTTGAAGTGGGGACCGCACCGTCAATGGATCAAGTTGAGATGTTTTCAAATGTTGTTTCCAATTTAACAAAAAGACCAATTTATGTTCATAGTAAAGAAGGTGTTTGGAGAACGTCTGCAATGGTTTCTTGATGGAGACAATTTATGGCTCGATACGGTTTATCGAATAATAATCAAACTTTAGATAAAAGTGAAATTACAAATTTAGAAGAAGATAACAAAGAGTTTTCGCATGCAACTAATGGAGCTTATAAAGGCGTTGAAAGTGAAGTTTTGAGTGAAATTAATGATGATAAAGATGGGAATTTGGTTAATTTTTCTGTTAATCCAATTGAATCCCAATTACCACCTTGTAATGTTTTCTCAAGAACAGAAATGTCGATGTTTTTCAAAAATAAAACTCGTTCACCTTCGACATATTTCACTTTTGAACGCAACAGACCGGAGAAACAAACCAAATCAAGAAAGAAGAAAAAATATAACGGGTGTCATTTCTTGAAACCGAAAAGTCAAACGGGTCAGCAATGAATGGGAACGCATCAAGTGGGCCCGATTCTCTTCCAAATCGTTCAAATTTGAAAGAATTTGATAATGCAGATAGACGTGTTATGAAAAGTGATAGTTTAAATAGTGGGAAAGTGGTTAATAATGAAGATGAAGAAATAATAGAGGGAAATATGTGTGCTTCAACAACGGGTGTTGTAAGGATTCAATCAAGAAAAAAAGCAGAAATGTTTTTAGTGCGAACAGATGGGTTTTCTTGTACTAGAGAGAAAGTAACAGAATCTTCATTAGCCTATACTCATCCGAGTACACAACAACAGATGCTGATGTGGAAATCCTCACCAAAAACCGTTTTATTGTTGAAGAAACTTGGCCCAGAGTTGATGGAACAAGCTAAACAGGTACTTCCATTTACACTTACATCTCCTCAACTTTACAGAAATGACACTCTACCCCTTTGACATGTATCATCTTTCCTTTTAGACATGATTTGGTTACATCACATGGCAAAAAAATGATGTAAATTGGTTACATGAAAATGTTAAAAATGAATAATTAATTACATCATAAGGGTAAGTTTTGTAAGTTTGATACATTTACGTTTACTTTTCCCTAGATTATAATGCTGACTAGGATATTTATATGCACATATTCTGTTTTTATTTTTTATTTTTTTTATTCTAAAAATACAAGGTTTCAATGAAACACAGGCTGCATCTTTCTTGTATCACCAGGAAAACATGAATGTTCTTGTAGAACCTGAGGTTCATGATGTTTTTGCAAGAATACCAGGATTTGGGTTTGTACAAACATTCTACAGTCAAGATACAAGGTATCATAATCATGTCATATCATTTTATCATATCATATAAATAAAGTACACGTGTCCATTTAGTTATAAACGGGTTGATTCGGTTTTTTTTTATCTCTAACGGGTCAAGTAGGTAAAACTAAAAAAGATAAGAAAAAGGAGAACATGTTAAAAATCATTCAAAATGTACTTTTTAACCACGCACCATCTCGAATAATTTTTTATCCAAAAATCTAGATTATTATTATTATAATAATATATTTTTGTATATTTAAATATTAAGATAGATTATTTACTCCCTCTGACCTGAAATAATTGTCCACTAGACAAAACACGCAGCTTAACTAAGAAAAATATAATTATTAAAGCTTTTATCAAGTAGAATGCCACTTTTACCATTCTACCTGCTATTAAATGACAGTTATACACTTATATTTAGTAAACTTCAGTTGGTTTTGGTTTTTTTATAGTGATCTTCATGAAAGAGTAGATCTGATTGCCTGTTTGGGTGGAGACGGTGTTATTCTACACGCATCAAACTTATTTAGAGGAGCTGTTCCACCTGTCGTTTCATTCAATCTCGGGTCTCTCGGTTTTCTCACTTCACATTCTGTAAGCATTTTACTCAATTTCTCAAATTATGATAATTATTTGATTTGATATACCCCTAAATTTTATTTATGTTAATACAGTTTGAAGATTATAAGCAGGATTTGAAACGAGTAATTCATGGAAATAATACATTGGAAGGTGTTTATATAACTCTTAGAATGCGTCTTCATTGTGAGATATTTAGAAACGGGAAAGCAATGCCGGGGAAAGTTTTTGATGTTTTAAATGAAGTTGTGGTTGATCGGGGTTCTAACCCGTATCTTTCAAAAATCGAGTGTTATGAACATGATCGTCTTATTACTAAGGTTAGTTGTTGAGTTAGTTAACTAATTGTACATCTTTTGTTTATGATTGTGCAATTAATAGCAACATAGTTTTTTATGATTTACCAAAAGCGTTGTACTTCTTAAAAATTTATTATTTTGGGTAATTTCGGTAAAAAAAAGATAACATGCTGATATATTATTATATAGGTGCAAGGTGATGGGGTGATAGTAGCAACACCTACCGGGAGTACAGCTTACTCTACAGCTGCAGGAGGTTCCATGGTATGTACCCCAAAAGAACAATAATAATAAAATCAAAAATTAATTAATTAAATATGGTTGGGTACTATGATCTAGGGCTGCAAGAATTTAAATTGTATTTTATGAGTGCAGGTGCATCCTAATGTTCCATGTATGCTTTTTACACCGATTTGTCCACATTCAGGCCTGTAATACTTCCTGATTCTGCACGTCTCGAATTAAAGGTGAACTAAAACTCTGTCATGCAATAGTGTTTTTTTAATAATAATTATATATATCAATATAATTACTTTCTAAATAATTAATATAATTACTTGGAAAATATTACATGCTGTGATCATTCAGATTCAGTAGATTTGTTTGGATTTAATTATTCATTAGTGTGTTTTCTGATGGCAGATACCAGAGGATGCACGGAGTAATGCTTGGGTATCGTTTGATGGAAAGAGAAGGCAACAGCTTCCAAGAGGAGATTCGGTACGTATATGTATGAGTTCCAACGGTCAACAAGTTTGACCAAACGGGTGATTGGTTTCGCAGCTTGATTCGTTGTCTCAATTGGAACGAGAGACTGGATCAGAAGGCTCTCTGATTCTGTTTTTGAATCATGATTATTGTAAATTTACTGTACATATATACAGGTCATTCAATACAAATATAGATGGTATATGGCATAACATACAATGATTATAATCATTGTTACGGGAACATGGCTTACCTCATACAAGTGTGTACTTCATTTATGTGGAAGAGCACAAATGGGCCAAAAGACGAGTCCGGTCCCACCAAAGCTTGGTTAGATCTGGTGGTTACAAAATAGGCCCAATGTTTTGAATTTTGGATCCAAAGATTAGTTATAGTTGTGCAAGCCCGAATCAAAAGGCCAGTTGGGTGTGGTTTATATTTTAGATCAACGCTGGTCCAAAAACATTATCTTTTTGAATTGAAATTGTCTTCTTTTTAGTTATGGCCATTTCATCAATAATATTGGAAAGTCCTTTCTGATAACACTGGCAGTTCTCTTCCAGTGTATGTTCTTTACTATCTAAATATATTTCATTTCTCATTTAGGTTTTCATGAAGTTACTAAAATATACTGAGTGGTTGGTTTGGAGTGCTATAGTAGCCATAGCATATCACCTCCCTTGTTATACTATCATCGCCATACCCACAATGCCAGTTATTGAGTTTTTATTTATTTTCTATTATGATTGGTTAATAATATAATACTACTGCCATACAGAGTTATTTTTGGTGTTTTGTTATAGTATGACAAAAAACCCTCTTACACCCTTTCCATACCGACATGAATTTAGCAAGTCTAATAATGGACTTGTCTTTCAAATTGAGTATTTGGTAATTACCGATACAATTTACCAAAACCAGAAATATTCATACTAGTTTAACTTATTCAACTCCTGTTGCTCTATAAAGCATGGTCCACAAAAACTGGATAGTGACAAAATAAGCACTAGTATAATCTGATAATTAACTACCTGCATAGAACTTTAAAGGTTTCACTAAAGGAGAGCATTTGAAACCTTTAGTCTAACTTAAGTAAGTACTCTGCAACGGTATTCTCCTAAGGCCCAAATAGGGAAGATGTTTCTGTATGCAGCATATGTTATCATGCAGTTCCTGTTAAACACCCCCATTATCTCCTGCATCACATTATTATTTTAGACCACAGGTTATGAAACATGGATTCTTTCCTTGAGTGTTCCATTTAATGATTTTGACCCCTAAAGTGATGAAAATGACATGTGTTAACTACCTGTTGTGGGAAATCTCCATTTTCCATCTGAGAATTAATCAGCACTCTTGCTGCACGGTGCAATGGTGTCGGATCTCTCTTCGCCTGAAAATACAAATTTTAAGTATAAACCAACGCTGTTTCTTGGAATTCAAATGAGTACCAGAATTATTCCTTTCTCTTCTTGATTTACAATAGATATATTTTGTTAGGATTATTGATTTTATTACAACTAATCTGGCAGCAAAACTAAAATATTAGGATGCGTACCTGCTCAGCATCAATGAGAGATAGCATAGCCCATCCTGTATTTACCACATGAGACCGATTTCCCTCAAGATTCGTATAAACCTGCATAAATCACTTCCATTTTTTTATTTTTTCTTTTCTTTTGTTTTGATTCAGTTAAATATATTTCCTGTTATTAACCAAATTCCAGTTTAACCTTATCCTGACAGGAGAGATAACTCTCTCCCCAACCACCAGAAGCAAGTTGTTTAGACAACAAAAAGTTACAAGCCTTGCGAATGCTACTACAGTTACTGTATGTCTTCCCAGCAGCCACTAAACCTTTGATTCCAAACCATGTCCCATAAGTGAAACAAACCGCCCATGATCCATACCTAGTCAAAACATTTATATTAAATTCTAAATTGGCAATAAATAATAAGGTGCAAAACAAACCATGAACCATCTGATTCTTGTATTCTTTCAATGAATGCAGCAGCTTTGTCAATACAACGTTCTACTTCTTTTCTCCTATGTCCAGGGTACAGTTTCTTAAAAGCCACCAGAGCTTGTATTGCAGCTGAAGTACACTCTACATATCTGATAAAAAATAAAGCATAAAATCGACATCTTGGAAATTAATCAAATAATTAAAAATTAGAAAGACATAAATGGTATCTTACGGATAGTCGATAACAATGTCACCAAAAGTTTCAGCAGGATTGACCAACTGAAAATGGGATTACACAGACACATAAATATGTCAGATTACATGTTAAGCAGTAATTTAAATAGACTGCAATTTCATGGGGTACCTCTAACCATCTGTAGGATCTTGTTAGTTCATAAGTTGCAAAACCACCATCACCATTCTGCAATAATACATGGAAAATAGATATAATTATTTAAATCCATGTTTTGGGGGGAAATGTTTAGCAAATGTGATAGGATGATTACTAATTACTACAAACAGAATTACCTGTAAAGATAGAATAACATTGACGGAATCGTACAGCCGATTTTCATCCACTGGTTCATCAACGATCTCTGTTGGCAATTTTGAGAGCAGTAGTGCAGCCTAATAAATTCAAATAAAGTCAAAAACTGTTTAAATTGAACATGGTAAATATTAAATAGTTAATTACCTTTAGGCCTTCTGCAGTACAATCTGAAATGGGCCAGCCGTGATCTGCAGTTGAAAAAGGCCAAGCACCTTTTGAAATATGACGATACCAATAATCAAGATCACCAGTGCAGTTATCTAACACCTTTAAAACCAAAATAAATAAATAGATAAATAAAAACAGAAACAACGTAAGTAATTAAGTATCTTATAATTAGTTAACAAAATGCAAGTTTAATTTCACCTGTGAATTCTTTATATACATGTGTCCCTTTTTCAGTGTTGAACCAAATTCTTCAATGAGGTTTGCGGAAATAATTGCTTGTACAGCGAATGCAGTATCCCATAGTTGACAACCATTATAACCCTGCATTAAATGCTTATTTTATTTATAAGATGAAATTTTAAATATATATAATAAGAAATAAAGAATGTAATATGGTAAGATGTTACCTGCATCTTCATGCCATCTTCAGCAATCCACAAATAATCATGTATTCTTGGTAGGTGTAACTTAAATGCCTCTGAGTTTGGGTCTTCTGCCCAACAGCAGAGCATATTTAAAACCTGAATAACAAAAAAATAGGTTTAGATATATAAAAATTAGGGTTAGATTATCATCTGTTTACCTTGTTTACTGGCCCGATGCAAATATATCGAGTATTTTCATCCTCATAATGAATATGTTCCATTGCAGTACGAAGAGCTTTTGCTCTCAACTTCTTTCCGGGCCATCTCATTAACACGGGCTCTACAAATTTGTCAAGAGTAGCCCAAAGTATGTCTTGAACAAGTGGATGTGGGTAGTAAAGATCTTCCTGCAAATAACTATATTTTAAAATAACATAAAAAAACCAAAATTCAATTAAATATATAAGCGTACAAGTGGAAATTGTATGCAAACAGACCTTTGCACATAGATTTCTTGCAACATTCCAATCTATATCATGATAAGGAACAGTGAACAGTTCTTTTCTCAAGGCTAGAACTGTTGATGTGATGGGTCCCACAAATCTTTTCCCATATAAATATGACATAGGTAGGTACACCATTCTACAGTGACACCACATCCTACCTAAAATATTTATAAAAAATTAAAATTTTAATAATATTTTCATAATCCAAAACATTAAACGTTCACCTGGATGTATCGGAAGGAAATATGGAAGTATCCACATCTCAGGGGGCAACGGATTATTTCCCGACCATTCAAATACACCAAGTACCTATTTTTACCAATATAAAACTATATAAGATGAATGTATACATAATATAGAATTAAATAAACAAGATTAAGGGTAAGTTATTATACTGAAAGCCAGAATTTTCCCCATGATGTTATTGAAGTGGCCCCACCATGATCCAAAATCCATTTTCGCCCTTTTTCCATTGCCCCTTCTCCATCATTAGCCCCTTCCCCAAGTAATCTCAAAGTAACATAGTTTAATGCACTACCAAACATGGTGCTATGACCCTCAATGTGTAGGCCCCACCCACCATCTATATTCTGCAGTTGTTACATTTTATTTAAATTGTGAAAAACATTTAAAAAAAGAAAAAGAAAAACTGTTTATCACTAAGGTATACATGCCTGATGATTGTAAAGGTAACGAACCATCTCCCGCTTGTGTTCTTTGGATAAGACCGCATTCAATGCTCCAGTAATAGTTAGAGTAATAACCTGATTCATTAGATTAACTTTTATGTCAGTAATTATATATTGGTTATTGATCTCTTAAAGAATGTAAATTTTCTTAAAATATTTGTTAAAATTTGTTTGAAAATAAAATAAAATAATAATACTAACCAAACCAGGCAATAAAAACATGGGACCACCATAATCTCCTGGCCAATGTCCATCATCTGCTTGAAGAGTTGAATGGAAACTAATTGCTCTTCTTAATACATCTGTTACTTTATTTTCTGTAATATCTTCAGCATCTTTTATATTCACTTTTGGTGGAAAAACAGATTGTGGCTTCACCTTCGCAAACTAATTTTAAAAAAATAATAATAAATAAATTAAAAGGGGTATGCGGCATTCATGTTTGCTAATGCAAAAACAAGTACTCCCACCGTCCCATTTTTATTGTCTAGTATACTATTTTATTTTGTCCCACAAAGACTGTCTTTCCTAAATTTCAACCAATCAAAAAACATTTAAGTGGGAAAGAAAAAATTTGATTGGTGATATAGTATAATTAATGTACTTTTCTTAAACTGTGTGTTTTTTTGTAGTGGACAATAAATTTGGGACGGAGGGAGTATAAGATATTAGCTGCCATCCTTAGGCGGACTGGAATTTTCTATATGTAAAGTATTATAGTTTTTGAAATTATATGTCAAAGTATACATATATAACACTTCAAAGTTCAAATCAACAATGCTTATCTGCAATTTGGTAAAAATATTAATTTCAACAAAAAAAAAAAGAGTTTTTAGCTACAATGCTTGACTTTTTGATCGCCTAACCCGAGTTTGACCACTTAACCCGATTTTAGCCTCCTAACCCCGATTTTGACTGTAGATGACCTCCTAGCCGCCTAATATGGTCGATAATACCTAAAACGTGGCAGGGAACCCCTTGTTGGTCGCCTAGGATGATTCCTGAAACAGTGCTTTTTTTTTGTGATATTTGTTTAAGACAAACACATAGTACTATAGTAGCCAGGCACATTGAAGCCATAGGTCCCACTAGTAAAGCAAACAAGACATGATGTTGAGAGGAAATAATGTTGGCATTAAAAGTAGGCCCATGTCATTTATTCATTAGAAATTATAATCCAATTTATACATATGACCATTAATTGTTGTCTTTCATCGCTGAATCATTTCTGGTGCTGTACTGGAATCACCATTCATGTTATTCAACCTCATTTAGGCAATATGAATTCTATCTATTCATGTAATTAAAGTTTAGGGACCATTGACATGAAATCCATTTACTAAATTTTCCAACTTCTATTAACTTTTTAATGAATTTCCAGGTCTTTGCTTCCAAATTCTTGAGATTAAATAACTTTTGACGCTCACAACTACTCATTACATGAAATGACTAGTTGAATATCGGTCTAAGTTTGGTTTTGTTGCATTGGCTAGAGATCAAAATGCACAGCTATGGTACATGTAAATAGGTAATTAGAACCAGCATTTTCTAATCTCCTTCAATAGCAGGAAGCCAGGAACTGCAAACATAATTTCCAGATGTGTTCATATATATTTGAGTTTTTCAGATAAATTAATTGTAAAACCCTAGCACGTCAATCAGAAATAACATTTTATCTTCAACAACAAATGTCGTAAACATCATATCCAGCTATAGTACCAGATAGCATTAACTGAAATATACCTGACTACGCATAAGCAGATCTGAACTGTGTTTCTTCTCGAACCGATTGTCATGGAATGCCTGCCGGACTTTCTCGATATCGGCAAGTTCCTCAAGGGAACCTAGCGTCGGATCAAACTCCCAAATTTGCCGGCCGACGTGATCGTTATTCGAACGGAGCCATGGACTCCCTCCCTCTGCGATCTTCAATTTCCACATTGTTTACTTCACTATCATAATCACAAAACCATAAAACCACTAAATCACTTAAATCGTCGCAATTTCAGATTCGTGCTCAACAACTTTAACAGAATAGAAAAAAGAAATGCAAATATTTATCAGGATGAACACATAAAGTTGCTTAGCTTTCTTCACAGCAGCACAACTTACGGCGTGACAAACAAACTTAGAAATAGAAATCGAAATACAAATCGAAACAGAAAGATGAAATCGAAACAGAAAGTGTGAAATACAAATACAAGTCGAACATTCGTCTTACCTTGTGTTCGCCGCTGCAGACGGTGGTTGCAGGTTCTCGCCGGTGGACGCCGGCGGTAGCTGCTGGTGTTGAGATTTGAATCCGGGAAAGAGAGAATGCAGAATGTGAGATTTGAGATTTATGATAAATCTGTTTAACTTTAGTCCCATTATTTATTTATTGTTTTGAATTTACATTTTTGAATTGGATTCGATCTCGTTCCAAGTCCCAACCAATTCGTCGTTTGTCTTATTGTCTCGTGCATTTACCAAGCATATGCCACTTGTCTAGCTAGTAATTTATACAGTATGCTTTTTTGAAATATTTATTTCATTTACTTACTAAAGATATTTTCATTATAATTTATAACAAATTAACAAGCTTATTTATGGTGAGTTTTCCTCGTGATTTTACACGATTTAAACATTTTCACGAGTCATTATGAGCCTTCTTATGGTGCGATAAATATTTACCAAAAAAAATCAAACATGTGACCGCTGGTTATTCTAAGTTATCACCCCACCCCCACCTGACATAATTTTTCTTAACAAGTCATCCTATTTATATTTGGAAATATTATATTTTTGTCGTTTTTTTAATTTTTCTTGTCATTTTCAGTTCAAGATTCACGTGATTGTTCTGAAATCCGTACATCATAAAAGAAGAGTTCTATACTCTTTTTCATGTATACGTATGGCGTTTTAATTTGTAATTTTAAAATATGTGAGGATTCAAGGAAAAAATTATTTAAAATGTTATGATAAGTATCTGCATATAGATAAAAAATACTTTATTTATTTAAAATTTTGTATATTTGAAATAATTTGATAGTTAAAATAAATATTTTCGTATTTTTTTTAGAACATAAACTATAGAGATTATAAATTCTGAAATATTAAAAAACCACTCTCTAAATCAATTGTAATGTATACCAATATCTTTTTTCTGTTAGTTCCATTGTCTACGTTGAAAACGTATGTATAATTTTAGTTGAAATCCCAAATCTTCAAGTTGCTCACTACTTAAGAGGATAGGACTAATATATCATAATACATCACTAATGAATCCTCAAATATAATATTGATGGACTGAAACTGTATGGATATAAAAGATAATTAGCAGAATAATACTCCCTCCGTCCCACAAAAAACTTCTCATTTGCCTTTTGCACAAGTTTTTAGGTAATAGTTAGTGGAGGGGTCATTGATAATACTTTTGATTAAAATATAAGGTTGGGTTGGAGAGAGAAAGATAGTTAGTGGATATTAGTGGTGGGGTCTTTAGTAATAATATTTTTTTATTGTGTGTAGCCCATCAAATATGGAAAATGAGAAGTTTTTTATGGGACAAAAATTTAGAGTGAAATGAGAAGTTTTTTGTGGGACGGGTAGTATATGTTATAGGCCATATGTGATTTTATTTAGGCTTGATGCTGAGTTATTTTTTTAGGTTATCATATATTGTTTTTGTGTCTCTCTTGCCAAACATAATGAAAGAAAGCATTTAAACATTAGGTTAAACAAAAGGTTTATTTAGACTACTTTAAGAAAATAATATTCGTTTATTCAGTAAAATAGATTACTTTAGAAAATAATTTTGTAGTATTTAATATGAATTGGTAGATATTACATTCAATATACATGAAATCTTGAAATTTTAGAAGAATACACGTGCAACTAATCCTAAAGTAAGTAACAAATACGATTAATCTTGATCAAGGTTCAAAGGAAGGTATCTCTTGTAACTAATATATTATTTTTTGTTATCATTTTATTTAGCTACTTTCTTACATGAAAATTACAACTTTCATTTACTTTTTCAGATTTTTCATGCTACTCGAAAAATGTTACAATAGGTAGGAGTTTTTTTTACCTTTATCGATTTTTCCATGCTACCGATTTTATTTTATTTTTCTGTTTTGTCAGCCTTTTCAAGATAAATGCCTCATATTCATTTTTTTATCAACTCCCTAAGAGCAAGGGGTGTGGTAACACCAAGTCGGAAGCCACCTCTGCGCCACCTATGCGTCACATCACTATTTCACATTTCACATTCAAAACCCCCAAATACCCCCTCTACCATCAGTGGTCCATCACTAACCAATAATATTCTTTTGGGACCCACTAAAATACCTCTCACTAACAAAATACCCTTTAAAAAATAATTAATACTTTCTCTCTCATCCGTTAGCGGTCCGGCGAGCATCTTCACTCACCCCACACACGGTGTGGTGGCGAGGTGCCACATCGGATGAAATGGATCCGGCGAGCTCCACTTCGTTACCATACCTAAGAGCATCAGGTGTGGTCACACCAAGTCGGAGTGCCACCTCCGCGCCACCTATGCGCCACATCATTATTTCACATTTCACATTCAAAACCTCAAATACCCCCTCTACCATAACTTAACTTAAAATATATTTTTTATACCCACTAAAATATCCCTTACCCAATAAAAACACCTCAAAAATACCCTCTCTCCTCCCTATTGGATCGTTACTTCAGCCATTGGTCCGACTTGGGCCACCACTCACACCACTTGCGGTGTGGTGGCGAGCTCAAAAGAGCTGATGTGGCATCCGGCGGATGCATGGCTCGTGATTACACCCCTTCCTCTAAGCCTCTAACATACCATTTATCAGTGTTTTTTGTTTTATCAGCTATTTTTTATTTTCAATACGTTTATTGAATATTTTCAAAAATACATACAGAAAGTTGAATATTTTTTGTGTTACCAATCTAGAATAATACACAATATTCAAAAACACATTCGAAAAAATGAATATTTTTCTGCATACGTTGACAATATTCAATAAACATGGTTATCAACATTACTATGAAGATTAACAGCAACAAATTTCACATGGTTATCAACAAATTATTCTTCGAACAACTGAAAATAATCTAAAGAAAGAATCAATTACAAAGGTATGTGTTAGTTGTTTTACATATAAATTGGAGATTAACAAAATAGATCAAAGCACAAGCACACCAGATTCAAGAAGAGTACCAAAAAATTATTATAAATCACCAATCACCATATGTAGATAAACGAAAAAATAACTTCACTCCATTTACAGTTACTCTATCTGTAACACCAGTATTTTTAAAACCTCGTTTAAATCGTTTAAAATACAATTTCCCAATATTTGTCACATTGTCCAAAACACAGTTTAACAAAAACTTTAAAACTTATATCAGAGTTTACAAAAATACGGTGTCACCAAGTATATCAAAACCATAGGCAACGGGATCTACCTAATAGCTCCTGAGCTAAACATCTCTAGGCCACTTCTAGTGCAACCTTCTAACACTTCAAACCTGTACCTGAGTACACAGCCACAAACAAACGTAGTACGTGAGACAAAATAGTCTCGTGAGATACATGGGTTTTAGACCCCAAAAATAATATCATTTCGTAAATATATAAACATATATATATATACCACATCAATACCATCTAGCCATCCTATTGTTACCCTATCAATTTCTGCTCTCCTGACAATCATATCTAACTATCGGGTTGCCCCCGAACTAGCTAGAAGCACAAACATACCTAATACATAAACATATATGTACTAGAATCACATTAACTTACTAACCGAAATCCATTGCCATTAGTAAGCTTCACATTAACTTATTAACCGAAATCCATCGCCATTAATAAGCTTCAAGATACCGACAAGAGGGATTCGCCCAATCTATCGATACCTGCCTTACTCGCCGGAATACTCCGAGTTAGCAAGACTACTAACGTGGATGAGTCGATGGGAATCCACCCAACTGCCCTTCATTCCACACCTCATGACCGGGGGTCACCCGCATCCTCACAACATCTCATTCTTACCATAACTCAACAATTATTTCAATCAAAGCCTTCGGCTATCACATAAATCATCAAACAAGTTAGTTATCCAATAATAACTACATATAACTAGTTCAACATAGTATGAACGTACATGTATAGTCCCATGGACTCGATCATAAGCAACTCACATCTACTTCTACATCTATGACCCTAGAAGGTCCACACTTACATATTTCATAAGATACATTCCTCATTCATCAATATCATATTACTTTTATCTCTTCGTTGACTATAATACATACTTATTACTAGTCACATCATTTTCATTCTCATATGTATTCATTCTTTACTTTTAGTAGTAATCCTTACCAATAGATTATCTTTATTATAAAATAGTTCCCAATTGCTTTACTAATACATATTTATTAATAAAGGCTCAATATACATTCTTTTGATCAATTACTTCATTATTATGGTTCATTAATAGAGACTACATAACTACTTTAATTTATCATATTTACCTTCAAATTCATCAATCATACTAGACATATTCTAGTATCACATTCTACATACTTTCATACATTTTCAATCACTATCTTTATCAAAATATTTATTAATAAAGACTGATAAAATATCATATGTACTTTCAAAACTACTTGCTATGTACCCAGTTTAAAAGTCTCATGTACTCACCTTAGCAATGCTTTCCAGATCGCGTCTGTTAATCCGAATCCTTGCTTCACAATTCGGTCAACCTTCCAAGACCTCACCAAATGCCTAATACAATAATCACAAGATTATCAACATCACATACTACTACTATTGTGTCCACCTATCTCTAGATAACACTTATTAACACATTTCCCCCGATTATGGTGATTTACCAAACCCTAGGTTAACCAACCCTTAAGATTCTTACAAATCATAATCATACACTTGTTTCCTTTGTTAATATACCATCTATTAAGTGTATACATCAATTATTCACCATAAACCATAACTCCCAAAAGCTAGGGTTTCATCCCAACCATCAAAATACATAGATCTAAAGCTACAAAGATCAAGGAGTGAAGATATACCTTTGATCTTCACTTAGGAGTGAAATCTACCAAAGATTTGTGAAGAAATCAACCAAAACCTACACTTGAGCTCCAACCCGACTTTAATGCTGCACGACACGAGTTCACGGCGCACACAATAGTTCGCGTCGCTAAGTTTGTGTTCTTCATAATTCGTGATCGCTAAGCCATCGTGAACTACATCACGACCAATGGCTCAGATCCCTGATCGAAGTTCCCGATCGCTACCCCTAGTTCGCGTCGCGAACTCCCTAAAGCAGCAGGGCTGCACTTTTTCTTCTTTGTCTCGACCCGGTTTCGCCCATAACTTTCTCGTACGGTGTCCAAACGACACGAAACCAATTCCTACATTCTTTAAACGATTTATCTTTAATTATCATATTTTTGTACAATTTATTTACAAATTTTGGGTCGTTACACTATCCAACCACCGCCACAAACCGTTGATATTAGAAACTAGAAAGTAATGCCCGAGGAAGTTTTTGAATGAAGTTGTGGTTAGCAGAACTACGTGATGAAATAAAGCATGGTCCATCCACAAAAACTAGAAACCAATGAAATAGATAATAGTATCATCTGATAATTTTTACAGACTTAAATACAATAACAACAACAATACTAGGTCAGATGTAGACAGTCATACAGCATAAAACTTCATATTTGAAAGGTTTGACTAGATCGAGGAGAGCATTTGAAGTACTCGGCAACGGTATTCTCCTAAGGCCCAAATAGGGAAGATGTTTCTGTATGCAGCATATGTTATCATGCAGTTCCTGTTGAACACCCCAATTATCTCCTGCATTGCATTATCATTTTAAACCACAAGTTATGAAACATGGATCCTTTCCTTGAGTGTTCCATTTAATGATTTTGACCCCTAAAGTGATGAAAATGACATGTATTAACTACCTGTTGTGGGAAATCTCCATTTTCCATCTGAGAATTAGTCAATTCTCTTGCTGCACGGTGCAATGGTGTTGGATCTCTCTTCGCCTGAAAAAACAAATAAAAAGTACAAACCTTTTTAATGAGTACCATAATTATTATTATTATTATTATTATTATATTATTCCTTCATCTTCTTGATTTGATTCACAATAGATATATTGTTAGGATTATTGCAACTTGAAAAAGAAACTGACAGCAAAACTAGAATATTAGGATGTGTACCTGCTCAGCATCAATGAGAGCTAGCATAGCCCACCCCGTATTCACCACATGAGACCGATTTCCCTCAAGATTCATATAAACCTGCATAAAACACATCCATTTTTATAAAAAAAAAAATCTTTTGTTTTGATTCAAGTTAATATTTCATGTTATTAACTAAATTCCAAATTAACCTTTTTCTGACACGAGAGATGACTCTCTCCCCAACCACCAGAAGCAAGTTGTTTAGACAATAAAAAGTTGCAAGCCTTGCGAATGCTACTACAGTTAGTGTAAGTCTTTCCAGCAGCCACTAAACCTTTGACTCCAAACCATGTCCCATAAGTGAAACACACCCCCCATGATCCATACCTACTCAAAACATTTTGCACAATATTTATATTAAATTCCAAATTTGCAATAAAAAATAGGGAAATGCTAATAAGTGCCCTAAGGGCAATGGTTAAGAAAATTTTGTGGCTTAAATTAGTTGTAAACTACCTAATAAAAAACCACCCCCCATGTATTTTATTAACCAACTCTAATTAGTTATGCTTTATTTGTTGTACATTAACCACTTTAATCATTCTTAACCATTGCCCTAAGGGCAATGGTTAGCAAATCCCTAAAAAATAAGGTGCAAAACAAACCATGAACCGTCTGATTCTTGCATTCTTTCAATGAATGCAGCAGCTTTATCAATACAATGTTGCACTTCTTCTCTCCTATGCCCAGGGTACAGTTTCTTAAAAGTCACCAGAGCTTGAATTGATGCTGAAGTACACTCTACATATCTGATCAAAACAGAAACAAAAAATAAATCGACATCTTAAAAATAAATTACATAATACAAAATTAGTAAGAAATATTGGTATCTTACGTATAGTCAATAACCATATCACCAAAAGTTTTAGCAGGATTGACAAACTGAAAATGGGATTATAGAGACACGTAGATATGTCAGATTACATGTTAAGTGGTAATTTGAAATTAAAACATAAGTCACACTATGATTTAACAATTTTCAAATATGTGAGTATGGAAAAATGATAATAGACTGTAATTACAGATAATACCTCTAACCAGCTGTAGGATCTTGTGAGTTCATAAGATGCAAAACCACCATCACCATTCTGCAATAATACAAAGGAAAATGAATATAATTATTTAAATCCATGTTTTGGAAAGAAAAAAAGTTTAACAAATGTGAAAGTATGATTAGTAATTTACTACAAACAGAATTACCTGTAAAGATAAAATAACATTGACAGAATCATACAGTCGATTTTCATCCAGTGGTTCATCAACGATTTCTGTTGGCAATTTTGAGAGCAGGAGTGCAGACTAGGATATTTAAATAAAGTCTGTTAACAGTTAAAAAAACTGTTTGAATTGAATATGATAAATATTAAATAGTTAATTACTTTTAGGCCCTCTGCAGTACCATCTGAAATGGGCCAACCTTGATCTGCAGTTGAAAAAGTCCAAGCACCTTTTGAAATGTGACGATACCAATAATCAAGATTACCAGTGCTGTTATCTAACACCTTTAAAACCAAAAAATATAAACATTTATTAAAAAGAATGTAATTAATTAAGTATCTGACATTTGACTAATACAATTATAACAGTTAACAAAATGTGAGTTTAATTTCACCTGTGAATTCTTTATATACATGTGTCCTTTTCTTAGTGTTGGACCAAATTCTTCAATGAGGTTTGTGGAAATAATTGCTTGTATAGCGAATGCAGTATCCCATAGTTGAGTACCGTTATAACCCTGCATTAAATGATTATTTTATTTATATGATGAAATTTTAAATATATAAAAAGAAATAATCTATTTAAAGAATGTAATACCTTCATCTTCATGCCATCTTCAGCAATCCACAGATAATCATGTATTCTTGGTAGGTGTAACTTAAATGCCTCTGAGTTTGGATCTTCTGCCCAACAGCAGAGCATATTTAGCGCCTGAATAAAAAAAATTAGGTTTTAAATTTAAATATATAAAAATCACCAAACCACAAATTGTTTTCAAAAAAGGGTTAGATTAAAATCATGTTTTTACTAGATATAATGATGTATTATTCTTCCACATAAAATGGCATAAAAATATATATAGGTAGTTTCTAATTTTAATAGTGAGTATGTACTATCTACTATGTACCTATTAGATCAGCATTGGTGATTTTTACAATTTTCTTCTCAGAAATCTTAGTGAATAATTAACGAATGAGATTTAAACAACATTTAATCTATTTTTACCTTGTTTACTGGCCCAATGCAGAGATATTGAGTATTTTCATCATCATAATGAATATGTTCCATTGCAGTAAGAAGAGCTTTTTCTCTCAACTTCTTTCCAGGCCATTGCATTAACATGGGCTCCACAAATTTGTTAAGAGTAGGCCAAAGTATGTATTCAACAAGTGGATTTGGGTAGCAAAGATCTTCCTGCAAATAACTAAATTTTAAGATAACATTATGGAAATTATGAATAACCAAAAACATAGATAAAATTCATCTGATATATAAGAGTACAAGTGGAAATTGTATACAAACCTTTGCATATAGGTTTCTTGCAACATTCCAATCTATGTCATGATAAGGAACAGTGAACAGTTCTTTTCTCAAGGCTAGAACTTGTGTTGTGATGGGTCCCACAAATCTTTTCCCGTATAAATATGACATAGGTAGGAAAACCATTCTACAATGACACCACATCCTACCTAGAATATTTTTAAAAATTAAAGATTTAATAATAATATTTGCATAATCCAAAAGGACCAAAACATTAAACACTCACCTGGATGTATTGGAAGGAAATATGGAAGGATCCACATCTCAGGCGGCAGAGGATTATTTCCAGACCATTCAAATACACCAAGTACCTATTTTTAGCAATATAAGATGAATATATACGTAACATAGAAACAAGATTAAGGGGTAAGTAATTATACTGAAAGCCAGAATTTTCCAAATGATGTTATTGAAGTAGCCCCACCATTATCCAAAATCCATTTTCGTCCTTTTTCCATTGCCCCTTCTCCATCATTAGCCCCTTCCCCAAGTAATCTCAACGTAACATAGTTTATTACACTACTATACATGGTGCTATGACCCTCAATGTGCAGGCCCCACCCACCATCTATATTCTGCAATTGTTATATTTTATATAAATCATGAAAAACATTTTAAAAAAAAACGTTTATCACTAAGGTATACATACCTGATGATTGTAAAGGTAACGAACCATCTCCCGTTTGTGTTCTTTGGATAAGACGGCATTCAGTGCCCCAGTAATAGTTAGAGTGATAACCTGATTCATTAGATTAACTTTTACTGTCATTAATTATATTGGTTATTGATCTCTTAAAGAATGTAGATTTTACAATTTGAAAGCTGGCATAATTGTTAAAATTTTGTTTGAAAGTAAAATAAAATTAATAATACTAACCAAACCAGGCAATAAAAACATGGGGCCACCATAATCTCCTGGCCAATGTCCATCATCTGCTTGAAGAGTTGAATGGAAACCAATTGCTCTTCTTAATACATCTGTTACTTTATCTTCTGTTATATCTTCAGCATCTTTTATAGTCACTTTTGGAGGGAAAACATATTGCGACTTCACCTTTGCAAACTAATTTATAAAAAATAAATAAACAAGAGTATGCGGCATTTATGTTTGCTAATCATCATATCCAGCTATAGTACCAGAATGCATTATACCTGACTACGCATAAGCAGATCTGAGCTATGTTTATTCTCGAACCGATTGTCATGGAATGTCTGCCGGGCTTTCTCGATATCGGCGAGTTCCTCAAGGGACCCTAGCGTCGGATCGAACCCCCAAATTTCCCGGCCGACGTGATTGTTATTCGAACGGAGCCATGGACTCCCTCCCTCTGCGATCTTCAATTTCCACATTGTTCACTTAAATATCAAAATCATAAAACAACTAAATCGGTTAATTAGTCGCAATTTCAGATTCGTGCTCAGCAACTCTAACAAAACAGAAGGAAAAAAAATGCACAAATTCATACATTTTGAACAGAATTGATTGAGCACAATCTCACGCCAAAAACAATGTTCAAAGTAGCTTATTGAATACGATTACCAATTTTTAGTGAATTTGAAATGGCGGTCAACTATAACGTGTTTGAGGATAGCTACTCACTCCCTCAAGTATGGCTGGCTACTAGCCTACTAGTCTACTACAGACTGGAGCTACATATTGCATGTTCGTTGAGTAATAAGTTTGTTTAATGACTTATTTCAAATTAGGGTTAATTTCACAAATAAACTTCTAATATTACGTATATATCCTTACAAATTTCATTATTACGTATATATCCTTTCAAAATCTCAAAATTCTCACATATATCTTTTTACCTAATTTAATAATATTTAAATCATTTAAAATTTAATAAAACATAAATGCTAATCTAAATTAATGGTAAAATGCCCTAAATACCCTTAATTGTAAATGGTTTTTTCTTTCATCAAGGTTATTTTCTTGCCAAATTCGACTATTGCATTTTAGTTCGTCAAGGATTTTTAGGCGATTTTACCATTAATTTATATTAGGATTTATGTTTTTTAAATGTTAAAAGATTTAAATATTATTAAATTAGGTAAAATGATATATATGAGAATTTTGAGATTTTGGAAGGATATATACGTAATAATGAAGTTTATAAGGATATATACGTAATATTAGAAGTTTATAAGGACGTATATGAAATTAACCCTTCAAATTATTATATCAATACTAATTAATTATCAAAAGAGTTAATCACATTTTTATATAGAGGTTTTGATATTTCACACTCTCAGAACTTCAAAGCTTAAACTTATTATATATCAACCATAAAAAAATTAACATTATGAATTTCACTAACCACATTAAAATAGTTATGTTTAACAATTTGCACATTATTAATTATCCTTATCCATACCCTAAAGTTAATAGTTACAAAATAATAAAATAATTAACACATTGAATCTATTAAATAGGAATCAATAACATCTTTCTATATAAGTTCCTTAATTGAAAAGGTTACCGTTTTAAATATGTCGTGTTGTAAATGTTTATGAAGAACGTAATTAAAAATATGATCTACAATACTGATGTCGCTCTAGGATTTTATTTTTTAAATTAAGAGGTCAAACCAGAACAGGACTTATTCCATTATTTATTTATTGTCTGGCATTTACAAATTTGAATTTGATCCGATCTAGTTCCAGTCACCCCGTCGTTTACCAAAAGGCATTTGACTTAACAGGATAGTGTTGGCCTCTCTATATTGAGGTCAGGAGTTCAAGTCCCGTCGTGAATATATGTGATAATTAGGAGTAGATTAAATTTGTCATTTAAAAAAAAAAAGTCACTCCGTCGTTTGTCGTATTGTCTCGTGCATTTTACCAATCATATGCCACTTGTCTAGCCTAGTATAATTTATACTTCCTACATTTCAAAATAAGTGATACAAATTAGAGTTCACGGTTTTTGAGGTAAAATATGATAATGAAGGTTAATTAGATTAAATTTGATAGTTAGTGGATGATGGGTCCCACATATATTGATTAAAGTGAATTTAATGATGTTTAAAAGTAAAAATAAGGGTACATGTGTTTTTTCACTTTATTAAAAGAGATAGTTAGTGGGTGTGGTCCTCACTACCTTTTACCAAATATGGTAAGTTTTCAAAGTGTATCACTTATTTTGAAACCGATGAAGTATAAGAGAAAGGGTATTGGTATAATGGTATAAATGGTATCTATTGCCTATTATAATATAAAGAAAGATAATACATTATAGTGAGTAGCAATATAAAATATATATAAATAGTCGGTACTAATACAATTTATACATGTTTCTTAACATGTCATCCGTTTTATATTTGGAAGTATTATTAGGCCTACCATTTAGACCTACTAAGAGCATCTCCAATGGTAGCTTTTTCAAAAGCTTATTACTATTCTAATAAGCTTTTGAAAGACTTTTTACCATTGGAATGCCTAGCTTTTTGAAAAGCTTATTGCAAAGACTTATTCTCTACTAACCTTTTAACCATCTTTTAATGTTTGTTATTTTTAGCCCCTTATGTTTAATAACATTTCAATTTAAACCTTAGATTTGTTATATATAAATTCTTTATTATATTTTTATTACTTAATAAATAAATTATATAATATTTAATGTCAATTAGTATAATATTTTTGTATTAGACATTTTAAAAGATATAATATTTAGTAAGATGTCAAAAAAATTATCAAATTATATATAGGGGTATTTATAAAACATTTGAGATAGATAAAGGTAGATTAGAAATATTATAAAAGAATAAGCTTTTGGAGAGGTTAACCATTGTAGATGTCATTTATTAAAAGGTTTTTTGTTAGTGGAATGTGGATGTGGCAAAACTAATAAGCTTTTATGAGGTTAACCATTCGGGATGCTCTAATAGGCATACTCATTAGATGAAGACACGCGTCAAAATCAATGGATAATATTATGAGAGAGAATTAGTGAAATACACATGTTATCCTATCAAGTGGGTATGCCTATAAATAGGTTTAAATGGTAGGATTAAATATCATTTGTCTTGGAAGTAATATATTTTTGTCGTTTTCTAATTTTTTTTTTCTCGTTTCCAGTTCAAGATTCACGTGGTTCTGAAATCTGTATGTCATAAAAAATAGTTCTACACTCCTTTTCACGTATACGCTTGGAGTCTTAATTTATAATTTAAATATATTTGGAGAAGATTCAAGGAAAAGAGACTAAGAAAAACTATGATAAGTAATTATCTATATTAGATTTATAAATGGATGAATATGAATTTTTCCATTTGATTTCCGCCAATTCTTGCTTTAAGATTATCCCTATTATTAACTCAACCCAACCCAACCCAAGTTTTTATTAAAAAATAATTTCTCTAACTTTCACAACCAAAATTTTCACACATTAACAACTCAACCCAACCAATTTTTTTTATTATATTAACAACCAATCAGAAAATTCCACCTTTTATATTGAAAAAAATAAGAGGAAATTTAGTGCCCATATGCAAGTGACGACTTCTTTCTCGCAACCCAAGTTTGCTTCATTTGGTGACCATCATTCGTTCTTTTCAATAAAATAATCAAGTGACCCAACCCCCATTCAATCGAATGACCGATGGTAGGGGTGAACATGGTACGGTACCATGTATATTTTCTCCATACCGTGTACCGTACCAACTATAATTGGTACACTGATTTAGCTACCAATACCATACCAAGTTTACTTGGTACAAATTTGTTTGGCTACCAACAATCATGGTTGGTACAAATTGGTAATGGTATATACCAACTTCACAAACTTCTATGAAATTAAAAAAAATTAATAACAAAATAACAATGATATTTTATAATTATCGACCAGTTAAACATATTAACAAGTTTTCCGAACACAGAAACAAAATAAGCAAAATGATATAATATGTTACGTGATATATTAACATAATCTAGTACGATAAAGTAACAAAAGATGTAGCTATCTTGTCGTAATTGGAGTCTTGGGCAAATAGGTTGATAGTTTGGTACATTATACTCCCTCCGTCCCTTAATAAAGTTCTCATTTCTCTTGGGCATATGTTTTTAGGAGATAGTTAGTGGTGGATCATTGGTAATAAAGTTGACTAAAATATAAGGTTATTTTGGAGAGAGAAAGTGTTTTTAGGAGATAGTTAATGGTGGGGTATATGGTAATAATATTATTTTATTGAATGGGTCCCCTTCAATTTGAGAAATGAGAACTTTATTTAGAGACAAATATTTTGAGACAAATGAGAACTTTATTAAGGGACGGAGGGAGTATATAACTAAGAATCATATAATATTATATATGTTGGTTGGTACGGTATACCACGATATCTAAAATTTTTGTACCATTACCGTACCATGATTACACAATTGGTACGGTACTACCAACCAAACATGTTGACTACTAATACATTGGCTACCAACTATTATTGGTATGGTTGGTAGCATGTTGGTTGGTTTTGTTCGGTAAAAATTTGACACCCCTAACCGATGGGGTAGTAGTTTAAGAAACTTACCATGTACGCTCTGTTCAATCTTTACCACCTCCTCCTTAGAATATCCTCATTAGCAACTCAACTTAACCTAAAATTTTCAATAAAAAATAATTTATCTCTCTTCCATCTACCCAACTCAATCCAACCTAATTTTTCACACTCATTAGCAACCCAACCCAATTTAAACTAACCACCAATTAAAAAATTACACATTATCTATAAAACATGAAAAAGTACAATAAAGTTAATTAAAAAGTATAAAAAAATTGGTGTCCCTCTTATGTGACCTCGTCTTCTATGGTGACCTAGGTCACACTCTTTTGGTGACCCTCTCTATTTTTTTCTATTATTTTATTATGGTGACACAACCTCACTATAACCAATGGGAGTAGTCTTACATTGCATACAAAAGATACATATTTTTATTTGTATTTTGTTTATATTCTTAATGTTGAAAATTTAATGTTTTTGGTTTTGTTTTTCTCCTTTATTCAGATCTTTAATTATGTATTTTTCCCAATTTTAACAATTTTCAAAACGCTAAATGAGGAAGAATACAAAATCAAAGACATCAAACGTTCTACATTAAGAATATAAACGAAATTCAAATTTTAGTATTATATTTTGAACTACTATATTTTCAATTTGTATTTCGTTTATATTCTTAATGTATCACGTTTTATTCTAGGGAGTCTAAAGAATTTGTCTAGTCCCAAGGGATAAATCCTAGCCATTGGATCAAAATGGTCAAGATCAAATCCCTCACCTACAGCCACCGCCGGCCGCCGCCTCCGGCCGCCGCCCACCGCCGACGCCCACCGCCGACCGCCGCCGTCCGCCGCCAGTGGCCGGCGGCGGCCGGTGGTGGTGGTGGTGGCTGATAGTGAAGGTGCTGGTGCTAATGGGGGTGGTGGTGGTATTGATGTATCGGAGCACATGTGCTTCACACAGCATATTACTTCGAAGCACATGTGCTTCAGGTCACGAAACACATGTGCTTCAAGTCACTAAAAACATGAGTTTCTAAACACACAAGGGAGCATACGAAGCACATGTGGTTGACGTTATGAAACACATGTGCTTCACTACACGGAAAAAAAATCAAAACAAGTGACGGACATATCATTATGAAGCACATGTGCTTCATAAAGCCAAGCACATGTGCTTCATAAAGCCAAACACATGTGTTTTTGTTCCTGAACACATGTTACTTACAAGCAAGTCATTTGTGTTTGAATCACGAAGCACATGTGCTTGACGTTATGAAACACATGTGCTTCACTACATAGAAAAAAAATCAAAACAAGTGATGAACATATCATTATGAAGCACATGTGTTTCATAAAGCCAAGCACATGTGCTTCATAAAAGCCAAGCACATGTGCTTCATAAAGCCAAGCACATGTGTTTTTGTTCCTGAACACATGTAACTTACAAGCAAGTCATTTGTGTTTGAAACACGAAGCACATGTGCTTGAAGTTATGAAACACATGTGCTTCACTACATAGAAAAAAAATCAAAACAAGTGACGAACATATCATTATGAAGCACATGTGCTTCATAAAGCCAAGCACATGTGCTTCATAAAGCCAAACACATGTGTTTTTGTTCCTGAACACATGTAACTTACAAGCAAGTCATTTGTGTTTGAATCACGAAGCACATGTGCTTGACGTTATGAAACACATGTGCTTCACTACACAGAAAAAAAATCAAAACAAGTGACGAACATATCATTATGAAGCACATGTGTTTCATAAAGCCAAGCACATGTGCTTCATAAAAGCCAAGCACATGTGCTTCATAAAGCCAAACACATGTGTTTTTGTTCCTAAACACATGTAACTTACAAGCAAGTCATTTGTGTTTGAATCACGAAGCACATGTGCTTGAAGTTATGAAACACATGTGCTTCACTACATAGAAAAAAAATCAAAACAAGTGACGAACATATCATTATGAAGCACATGTGCTTCATAAAGTCAAGCACATGTGTTTTTTGTTCCTGGACAAATGTAACTTACAAGCAAGTCATTTGTGTTTGAATCACGAAGCACATGTGCTTGACGTTATGAAACACATGTGCTTCACTACACAGAAAAAAAATCAAAACAAGTCACGAAGCACATGTGCTTCCAGTCACGACCACCACCACCGGTCACCACCGCCGGCAGCCACCTCCGGACGCCGTCCTCCGCCGCCGCCCGCCGCCGCCGTCCACCGCCGTCTCTGGCCTCCGGAGAAGCACATGTGCTTGTAATGGTGGTGGTGATTTTGAACCTTGATCTTGACTATTAATTTTTCTTGATCCAAGTGCTAATAAATGTCACTTGGGACTAGATAAAATTAATGGACTACCTTCAACATTTCACTATATTCTTAATGTATCACGTTTTATGTCCTTATTTTTGTATTTCTTTCTCATTTAAATATTTGATTTTGTGTTTCTCCCAATTTAACAATTATTTAGGAGAAATACAAAATCAAAGACATCAAACATTATACATTAACATTCTAAATGAAATACAAATTTACATTTTGCATTCCATTTGTATTTTAATGTAGAACGTTTGACGTTTGTGATTCTCAATAATCACACAATATCCTAATCGCCTAATTTTAGTCATTTGCAAATTTTGAATATTGTAAATAATGGTAATACTTGTCAAAATTGTAAACCATCATTCATAATATCATCTTTCTCACAAAAAAACGTGCGTATATATTTTATGTGTGCTTTTTTAACCTCATACAGGGTTAGAAAATGAAAAAATAAGAACAAAAATAAGATATTCCTTAAGAAAAATAGAAAAACAATAAATAAAAAAACCAATAGAAACAATATGTAGTCAGAGACTCAGAATGCAAATAAAAATGGATCTTTCTTGTCCATATGCTTCTTTAACTTACTATCCACAAACACAAATTTTGAGACATGAAACAATATTTCAGTTTTGAGTATTAGACTGGCTTGTGTTTTTGAAGTTTTATGGGCCAATAGAAGAATTTGAGGAATATGGGATGAGCCCGTCGAGTTCAGGCCCATGGCATTTTAAAGGCATCAGGATCTTTTTCATTCATTTGAAAAGAAAACAAAAATCTTGGAAAGTTCATACTCATTTTCATTATAGTATACTAACCTATATTGATAATGATAAATATAATGATTGGTGACTATAACAAAACATTATATTAATATTTTATATGACTTTTGAGTTTCAATTTTAGACCTTCAAAGTTGATTGTATTTTTAGCTGTCTTAAGTATATGTCCATTAGATGTTAAGGAATCTATTCATTATACATCAAATTGAACAAGTTATATTTTGAGAGATTTCTTAAATGATAAAAAAAACAGTATGTTATTTCCATATTTATGCCACTGGGTTTATCAAAGACGTATGTATACCAAGATGATTTTCACACGTCAATTAAAGTAAGAAAAGAGAAAGAAACTCGCGTACACAATAATTTTATACTTTTATTCTATAAATACTTAGAGAAATACTAATTCAATGAATCTAGAAAATAAGACAAATTAAACATACCTCTCGGCAAATATAATTGATTTAATGCAAGAGTAATGGTATTTGTGACTACTAAATGTGTCTACTCATGTGCCTACCAATTTGATCATGACAAGTGTCAGAATTAAGGGATGATATAAAGAGAGATAATCAGTGGATGACACATGTCAAATTTAGAAGTGAGTAGACCTATTAGTAGACACAAATTATAAACACACATATCATTTCTCTTAATGCAATATAACATCTTTATGTTTCCTAATCCAAACAGTCCAACAGGTCGATTCAATCCGATTTTTAAAACTACCATATTGTTTATTAATAAAATAAGGGTTTTTCTAACATGACACATGTTAGAACTGATTAATTCATTCCAAATTTCCTTATACAATCATATTATACATTTATGAAGTTTGAATTTTACATTTTCAAAGAGATGATTAAATGCTTTTTGTAGTTTTAATGGAAAGTCAACGATAATTAATGAGTTCTAACGAGTCAACCAAGTCCAGCCTATACATACGAGTCAACCAATGATAATTAATAATCATATAACCAAGTCCATAAAATAAAATCAAATACAGTAGTTACAAAAACAAAATAGTAACAACAAATAAAGATTGGTTGAATTGGATATTCTTCTCACCTTCTACAATTATACTTTTCTTAACTCGGATTTAAATCGACACCAACATAACGAGTCAACCAAGTCCAGCCTATAAAACAAATCAAATTAAACACTTAAACTGTAGAATTGTAGATAGTGATGGGTGCAAGCAAAATATTAATATAAAATTTTAATTAATTATGTTTAGAAGCAACCAAGTTTGAAAGTTGCATACTCACTTCATTTTGAATCTTTCGAGTTTCAACAACTTATATCCTAATAATTTTTATGACTTAGGGTTAGTTATAATGAGTCGCGAAGTTTAGAAATAAAGAAATGAACTTGTCAAACAAGTCAGGAAAGAGTTCTCGAGATAATTGTTTCAAAATACGGAGGAGATGAGAGGGTGATCGGAGGATATGACCGATGAGTTTGAAATTTTTGTAGAGAATATGATCGGCCACCTTGAACAAATAATTTACCCATTTTTTTCCTAATGTATGTATTGCACACCATTTTTCGATGAGAGATTTTAATATTACCATTTTGTTTTGCAAAAAATTGTAATTAATCACTCATTTATTGACAATTAGCACTAACTTCATATAACAAGCTCATCTAAACATTTTATGACCGATTTTATTATTACTTACCTCATTTTATAAATTATAAATACAAATAAAATGATAAATAGTAATATAGGACACCTGGGATGATTTTGAAAATAAATTATGTATTTTGAGAAACATTATAAAATATAGTTATGAAAAATAGTATTTAAATTTAATTATGATATTTGAAATCGTAATAAATATAAATAATAATCATATAATCAATTTTGTAATGTTTGACACACATAATGATTTGTTTAGTTAATAGGTTAAATGCAAACAACCAATTTATAAAATGAAGTAATTACCTCCATACGTGGTTTTCCAAAACTTCAGTTTGGACGTTCAAAACGTAAACAACTATATTTTTTTTTTACAAAACACTTTCTTAAATTATTTACGTTTTTAAACTCGATAAATAAATTTATTTCAGATTACAATTTGAAACACCACCTTATATACCCCTTTCACACATTATAAATACAATTGTCCTAAACAAGTAATTGGTGTCCGCGCTTCGCGGCGGGATGAAAATATACACATCATATTTATAGGTTAAGATATCTATAGTCAATACAAAGATTTCACACGCAAGCATGTTCTTATACATATAGATGACACAAAATCTTAAAAGAGACATCGTTCATACAACAAAAGCTTGATAATATACACATCATATTGTTTTAATACATAAGATAAATCATGATAGATTTTTAAACACTTTGAATACTTCTTTGGGTTTTTGGCTATTCACTGCATATGGATAAAATCATAAAGACAATCTATCATAGCAGATTAAGAATTATATTCAAAATAAATAAAATAATAAAATAAAGGTATAGAATAGTAGTGCAGCAAATGATGTGTTCTTTCAGTGAGGTGAAGTTTGTAAACAATCCCATATTGAAATATGAAAAACCTCAAACTCAAGATTATTTCAAGTACTCGGCTTCAGAGAGTTTCGATATGTGCCTGCTAATAATATAAGGTAGATAAATAAATAGTAATAACAACAATAACAATAGTATATGCAATAATAACAATATATGATTATATATAATAATAATAATAATAATATTAATAATAAATAGAGTAAATTACAGAAATCAACCATATGGTATACAACTTTTGCAGGTTTAGTTCCTAAAAAGAATGTAAATTGATCATCATGTGGTTGAGGTTTTAATACAATTTAGTCCCTATTTTAACGGCCCAGCTGTTAGATCTTTGTTAATGACCATTTTACACTCTTCAAACTCACACTTAAGTTTGTAATTAATTTCATTTATAGTCCCTGAAGAAATAAAAAAAGATACCCCTAGTATATTTTTTGTGTTAATAAAAAAGACACCCGACTACCAATACAGTTGAATTTCCAAAAATAATCTGCAAAATACATTAAAAAACCACCAAAGAGTATAATGTAAAATAACAAACCTGTTCTTCATCCCACCAAGATCCCCAACTATTGTCTCATTTAACACCAACTCCACCTTTATACAGAAGCCAATTAATCCAATCATCAAAATCTTCCACAATCCTGGTCACGTGGTAACATAATAATAACAATAGTAGTAGTAGTAGTAGTAGTAATAATAATAATGATAATAATAATAATAATAATAATGTAAAAATCGCTTCCATTTTACAAAAAATTAAATAAATAATAATGTTATAAGAAAACATACTTCTGTCATTCAAACCGGATGGATTGAAGATATATGGAGCAAACAACCATGAAATTAGAAGAAACCAACTACTTAATGTCAGCAAACTGTATGAAACAGCACCACATTGAGAATTAAGAGTAACCATAAGCAATATAAACAATAAGAAGCAATGCAACTTCCAACCTGAAAAATAATTAATAAAAAAACATTTTTCACAATTTTTTCGTAATTAAAAGAAAAATAAGCAAATTACTCACGCCTTAACAAAATCAGTTTCTTGAGTAGAGCCAGTAATTATCAGCAATCTTGATATGTTGTACAACAAATCCTCTACCAGTTGCTAAGTTCTGTTGAATAACAACAGATCTTAACTCATATTTTCACACAAAGAAAAATAAAAAATAAATGGGTCGAAACTCATGTTACAAATCGTGGCCTTTTTACACAAAACCAGATCCACAACTGATGAAGATGGCAGGTGGTGGTAAGAGGGCTGACATTGAGATGTCTTTTGTTTCTTAGGTGATGCTGAAACCATAGGACTATTGTCGGTTGCAGCCCGTTTGTTTTCCTCCGTTCCCTGTTTGAAAAAAAGATAAATGACACCTCCATAATAAAAATGAAAGAAGTGATGGAATCATAAATACCTTACTTTCTATCTAGAAGCTTTCTGTCTTCTTCATCAGATACTCTAAGTTCCTTACCAAACTTCCCTTTTCCTATTTAATTTATAAAATTGAGTCTTGAAATTGATTAATACCAGAGAAAATAGATACAAAATACACCTTCTTTTGTTAAAAAGAAATAAACTCGTACATTAATTTCTCTATGCAAAACCTTTATGTGCAGCCCTACAAATTGACAATTTATTAGTATAAATTTTGTTTTACAGATGATAGCATTCAGTTGAGTGAATAATAAAATTCTGAATGTAACAAAAGAAATAATTACCAATACAAAGGGCTTATTCCATCATTGTTCGGTCTGCATTCCATTTTTCTCACAATCTGATAGCAAAGAATATACATCCTTTCGATTATGCTTTGTTTTTAGCTTTAAATTCGTAAATTTTTTCTGGGACGAACTAAACCAATGTTTCTGGGTTTTCCACGATTCAAGGAAACGAAACTCTCATACACGATTATAGACACTTGCTCTATTTCTAACTTTCCAATGTTTATTTCAACAAACTTGTTAACAAATTTTTGAACTTTATGATTTTGTTTCATATGAAATAGTTCTAATTAGGTTCTCACATAAATAACGTGTTTAAAAGCTCATGAATTTGTTGTGGGTAATTTTTTAATTTTTTTTTAATTCAGAAAATTGACAATAAATTCATATAAAAAAAAACTTACATTGGGATTATCCTTAATGCTGAGATGAAGCATAGGTTCGCTGGAGCAAATGGTGCACCGAGCAATATCCTCAGGTATGACCTCTGTATGTACGTCATATGACTCCAAGTTCATAGCTTTCTTCATTTCCTTTTCTTTTAAAGTTCTTTTAAACAATTGAACATCCAAGACCCCATTTTTTACCTCAACACTCCACATCATAACCTTTTTGGCAGCCTTAGATGAAATATTTGTAGTATATAACATTCTGCCAAATTCATATTTAGGATGAATCATAGTGTTCTGCCAATACATTTCTTGTGGGGATAAAAACACACCATGTAAAACTTTATTTGAAGAAACCAAGGAAGACATGGGAACAAATATAAATGATCTGTTGTGTAAAATTCCCATTTTACTCTCATCTTCATTTGAAAAAACCAATAACAATTTTGCTTCCTTTGTTTTTTTAAGACAAGGCAGCCACTCAATAAAAACATAAACAGTAACCATTTTACTTCCTTTGCATTTGTAAAAGTTGCAGCAACTTAGCAACTCAGATTGATAATGCAACAATTTGTATATTGACCAGCTCTTGTGTTCTTCTTGTGACATTATTTGGACCATACCATCCATTTCCCTTAACAAATTCTTGTCCTCAAGAATCCTTGTGAAAGCAGCAACCCAAAAATTCTGCACACCGTTACCTTTATATATGGAATATGAAATCAATATGTGACTAACTCGGTATATGCTTGGTACGTGACCCGTTTGCTGAACAACAATAATTGTTGCAGGAGAATCTTTATCAAAATTTTCACACAATCTGTCACACTTCCATACCGACTCACACAATCCAGAAAGAGTCCTTGGGACTAACAGATTTCTGATATTTGCATAATTTGTAGGCCCACATACCGACTCTCCATTTTTTCTTGAAAGAGTTGTAGTCTGTAAATCCTTATTATTCTGAGTAGTTTTAAGATCATCATAACAACCTGGGAAAGGATTTGCAGCTGCAAAAATAACTTCTGGTCTTAAATCATCAAATTTATCAATGCAAACAACACCATCATCATTCCACACTATAGCTCCACCTTCTACACAAAGTTCCTGAATGTTGTTATCATGCCTATTAGAAGATATAAGTTCAGCGTTTTCATCATACAATTTCCCCATTTCCATTGATGAAATCTTCCAACCCGGTTTCCATTCAAAAGTCTCATTAATTGCTAAGTGATAACTAAGATGCCAAATTCTTTTATTTTTTTTGAAAAGATCCATTAAGCATGAAGTTTTTATATACATCGAAACTTGCAAAATCTTGATTAAGCTCAGCCTTTTCAACCAATACCACTTCATCAACATATGCAAGAGCAGCTTCACGAGTACTAAAATCAACAAACCCAGTCTTAACCCGAGCCAAAACTTCTGGGTCAGTTTCACATAACGGCTCAACAACAATTATATTAAAATCACCAGAATGTACATTTTGTGCACTTTTATCATCTTCTTGCAAAGATGCATCAAGCACCATCAAGTTATTGTTGTTCTTTATACCATTTGCACATTTAAACCCTGTAGAATTTAGTAGATGTGGACTCAAAGTTTCCTTCATGAAATTGCTAGTTGTTTCTTCAATTGAATTTTCACACTCGAGGGAATAATAACCAAATGATTCAATTTCATTAGTTTGAAGTTCACCTTTAATAAGCTTATCAATGACCACCAATTCATTATTTTTGTCTTCCACATTATTTGAATTCTTTGCCTCACCACTGTTATCATTCACCTCAATTGCAACTTTAAGTTTATGATCAGGTGACAATGGTGGATTCTTCATCCTCTTCATGAGATCATTAGTAGCTTCTTGCACCATAGCCAAACAATAGGCATCATGAAGACTTTTTGGTTCATACATCTTAACCCGCTCCTCAATTTCCGGTTGTAATCCCCAAATAAAGAGATTAATGATACTCGATTCATATAAACCCGTATTACTAAAGAAAGAATTAAATTCATGATAATATTCTTCCATGTACCTTTTTGTTCAATTTTTTTGACTATTGGCATTTCATCAAACACCTTATGTGCAGAATCTGTTATTTTACCCTTAACTACCTTATTACTATCAATCACCAAATCATTACTCAAATCACCAAGAACATATGGAAAAGAACTTGAATCTTTAATTTCAGAACTCGAAAATTGAAGAGTATGATATTTACCTCGGTTTTTTTCGTTCCACTTCTGCATTTGGTGACAACAGTAATCAAGATCGTTCTTGATCTCTGTTAGACATTTCTTCATTTCTGCCCTTGAATCTTGTAGAGATGTTGCAATAGCTTCTATCATAATCTGATTCGTGTCATCTTCGAAACTGTTAGCTATTGGCTCCATTGATGAACTCGATATCTCAATTTTAGGTCAGGAATAATACTTCCTATCGTCAATTTTGGGCCAGAAAAGTGGCTCTGATACCAATTGATACGATCAATTCAGATTTCAACTAAGAAACGAGAATCAATCCAAACAAACACAGAGATTGATCAATTAAGAAAGCAATCTGAATGCAAATTCATTAATCGATGTTCAAGATGTACAAACGATTACACAAATGAAAGGGAATTCGAGAGAGAAACTGTTTACACAATTCAAAAGCTAGCTAATCTCTCACGTCTCTTTACAATTTATACTACGAATGCCACACAACGACTAACTAAATTCAGTTAGCATAATCACGTGCACCTCACGTGATCTTCTTTAAAAGATTCGTATCATGATATGACCCACATTTGCACCATCAACAACTGCATCAAATGGACCATGCTTTTGAAGCCATTCCTGCATGAATTTATTAAATAATTATGGTTAGCAAAAATATTAAACTTAATTTAGGGAGTTTGGATTTGTGTTAGCATAAGTATATGAAAATACAGCCGATTGCTGCAACATGAACGATACAGGAATACAAAAACATAACGAAAAAACTAAAAAATTAAGCTTAAAATTGGAGCTTTAAAACCTGAAACAATCCTCGTGGACGGAAAGAAAAGGGCGTCGGCGAAGTAGGCCAAGCTAGAAACAATTCCGGCCAAATAGAACAACATAACCTAATCAATAATCAAAGGCAACAACATGAAATAATCAAAAATATTAACAAAACCTAAATCCCAGAAATCAGGTAACCCTAAAATGGCAATGAACAAAACAAAAATAGAAATTACATGGTTGGACCGCCGACAGTGATGACACCAAAGGCGGAGACGGCGATTCATTCTACACCGGTGTGGACTGAATTTTAGAAAGAGAAGAAAAACCCGATTTGTAAAAAGAAGAAAGTAGGAAAAGATGATTGGTACAGTTCATGGAGTTCTACTTTTGATTGCTGATTTTGTGGGTATGGGACTAAGAAGACGTGTAAAGAAAGTGAGGTGGTCGTGAAAGCTTGAAGAAAAGAAAACCAATTAGCAGATTAAGTAGACCATGAATTGACTGCTCATCAACTGTACATGAGCAGTTTCATTTAGTAAGGTAATACATCTCCAATGGGAGATTATTCAAAAACTTATTATTATTTGGATAAGTTTTTGAATGCTTTTTACTATTGAAATAGAAGAAAGCTTTTTTTTACTACTTGAAACTTAATATTCCCTAACCTTTTAATAATCATTTGATAGGCACTTTATGGATAAGAAAAAAGCTTTTGAAAAAAATTACCATTGAAGAGAGTTTTTATAAATGACTTTTTAATTAGTGGAAAGATTTTTTTTTTTTTTTCTTTTGAACGGCTAGTTAGTAAGTTAGTGGTTCGAGCCTAGACAGTGACATCCACAAGGGGTAGTATGTCTTCCCTCGAACCTTCCACCTTTTTTGTCCACGACGGGACTTGAACCCATGATCAATAGGTCATGGGCAACACCTTAAATACTCCTTGGATACCACTAGGCTACAAGCCTTGGGTAAAATATCTGATGATTTAACAAAAGTAATAAGTTATTACAAGGTTAAGCATTAAGGGGTGATGTTGATACCATAACTTTTACTTCACCTATCATAACTATTGGAGTACTTTATATACTTATATCGGAGTACTTTATATACTTTATATACTTGTACAGTTAGCTATAAAACCTATAGAAACCGAAGTTGTAATCTTGTTGGTGAAGAACAAAGAAGGGGCATGGTAAATTTGACAGTAGAAACGAATAAAAGGATGTGAGTCGGTCCAAAAAAGTGCTGGTTGTTTGAGTGGTTGTTCCGTTCGCTACCAGATGCCGCCACCGCCTATTTATACATTCCTTTCCAATCCCTCCGGCGACTTCTTCCTCCTCCTCCGTCCGTAATTCACTCCCTCTCTCTTCCCCTAAATCACCGGACCACCATTCAGTCATCACAATTGCGATTGCGATTCCGATGGACTACTCGTTTTTTCCGGCCGCCGAATGACCACCGCCACATCTACTTTTTCATCAATTTGTTCTAATTTAGTGCATATATATGCATCCTTTTTGCTGTGTTCCCGCCGATCATAATAATTCGATGCCGGCTACTCCGTCCTCCTCCACCTCTGCAGCCGTCCTGGGATCGGATTGTTCTAAGTTCGTACTTCCTAACCATACCGTCAACAACAATTTCAATAACAGCAACCACCATAACCACGTTGCGTTTAATACGGTGTCGGATTCTTCACGGCAACCGCCGACGATGAGGTTGACTAGTGGAGATCAAAGAGATGTGAAGATCAATGATATCGTAGGGAGTGGAATATCAGGGATTTTGCATAAATGGGTTAATTATGGTAAAGGTTGGAGACCTAGATGGTTTGTATTGCAAGATGGAGTGCTTTCGTACTATAAGATTCATGGACCTGATAAAATTGTTGTTAGTAAAGAGACTGTGAAAGGGGCAAGAGTCATCGGCGACGAGTCCTTTCGCCGGTTGTCTCGTCACCGGAGTATTGCTAATTCTCATCATCCTCACCGCAAGCCGGTCGGTGAAGTACATCTCAAGGTAAATTCAGTCTCTAAATTTCATTCAACTTCAATGATCATTAATCATCACAAAGATTGTTAACCTATATCAATCTAGTTGTTTGATTGAAAAATTTAAACCTGTTATTGTTTCTATTCAATTTGAGACCTAATTGGCTAATTTCTGGATTTTGATTGAGCCTCGGTGGCAGTTTGAATACATCAATCTGATTTAATCCAATTTGAGACATTGTTACTGCCCTAACTGTTATAGGTTTCATCTATTCGTGAAAGTAGATCAGATGACAAAAGATTTTCAATCTTTACTGGTACTAAAAGACTCCATTTAAGGGCAGATACAAGGGACGATCGAATTGCATGGATGGAAGCTTTGCAGGCTGTAAAAGGCATGTTTCCTAGAATGTCTAACAGTGAATTAATGGCTCCAATTACTGGCATTACTGTATCAACAGAAAAATTGAGACAACGATTATTGGAAGAAGGTGTAAGTGAGTCAGCAATTCAAGACAGTGAAAATATTATGAGAAATGAATTTTCAGCTATGCAAGATCAATTAGTGCTTCTTAAGCAGAAACACTTACTATTAAGGGATACATTGCGTATGCTAGAGGTACATGTATTTTGTCATTCATAGACCACAATCATTCTCTTCATCTGTTCTTTTTTTAGGTTTTCTAGTTTACAAGTTCTGTTTCTTTTGGATTTGTATAGATGCAGAGGAAAAAATGGTGTACTTTTTTATCTTAATACATTTCATGTTCCTGCTAATCAAGTTTTAGATATATGGGATATTATTATTATTTTATATTATAAATTTTTAGGGTTTGTCTTGTCATTCTCCCACAATGTGCTGTATATTTTTCTTTTTCTCAAAATTAGTCTTTCGTTTTACTTTCTTCCACACTCGTTTAAATTGTATTCGAGTTTTGTTAATATGTTTTGTGTTGCTTGTAGACAGAAAAGGTTGACCTTGAGAACACAGTAGTAGATGAAAGTCAAAGGCAGACAAAGGAGGTTGGTGCAACTTCAAGACTAAGGCAAGAGAAATACAGTGGTATGCTTAATTGAGATACAAAAACTAGTTTGAATGTATTGTCCATATAATTAAATACTAAAAAACATTATTTAATTAATATTATGTTTTAATTGTGAGAAGCAAGTCCAAGTGAATCAGAAGATGATAATGATAGGGGAGATGCAGCAGAAGAAGAATCAGATGAAGAAGATAACGCGTTTTTCGACACTCGTGACTTTTTATCATCAGGTTCTTTTAAAAGTACAGGTTCAGATATGAGATCATCCTCTTTTACATCTGATGATGAAGATTATCAAATTAATGACCCCGAAATCGACCCGTTAATTAAATCAGTTGGATTTAATTTCCCACATGTTAAAAGGCGAAAGAAGTTACCCGATCCCGTTGAAAAAGAAAAAGGTGTAAGTCTTTGGTCAATGATTAAGGATAATATTGGAAAAGATTTGACCAAAGTTTGTCTTCCTGTTTACTTCAATGAACCCATTTCTTCTTTGCAAAAATGCTTTGAAGATTTGGAGTATTCTTATCTTCTTGATCGGGCTTATGAATGGGGTAAAAGGGTGAGTTTTTTATGGATTTAATTATTGTTTTTTATTATATATGTATTTTTTTATATTAATATGAAATTTGTTTTTTTTAGGGAAACAGCCTTATGAGGATTTTGAATGTAGCTGCATTTGCAGTTTCTGGTTATGCTTCTACCGAAGGAAGAAATTGCAAACCGTTTAATCCGTTGTTAGGGGAGACTTATGAGGCAGATTATCCAGATAAAGGGCTTCGGTTTTTTTCTGAAAAGGTCAATTTATTATTATTTCTTGAAATAATTTTATTATTTTAAATCGTGGATTTTATATTTTCAAAAACTCACAAAGTGGGTCGCATACCATACCATGCTTCATTTGCTTAAATTTGCGGTTCCTTATTATGGAATGTTGTATTGATTCTTAACAAATTTATTTATCAATAAATATTTTGCAACAGGTGAGTCATCACCCAATGATTGTAGCATGTCATTGTGAGGGAAAAGGATGGAAATTTTGGGGAGATAGTAACTTAAAAAGCAAATTTTGGGGTCGGTCAATTCAGCTTGACCCTGTTGGGGTGTTGACTTTGAAGTTTGATGATGGAGAAGTTTTTCAGTGGAGTAAGGTAATTTTTAATATCCAATATCCATTTTTTTTAAAAATTTAATCTCATGTTTTAGAATCTTGTTTCAGGTTACAACATCAATTTACAACCTTATTTTGGGAAAACTGTATTGCGATCATTATGGCACCATGCGTATTCAAGGGAACCAGAATTATTCTTGTAAATTGAAATTTAAAGAGCAGTCTATTATAGAGCGGAATCCACATCAGGTATTTTAATATTTACTTGCAAATAAATTTGACACATAATTATTTTTCTATTAATAAATCTATCAAAAACCAGTTTACATATTTTCGGTGACAAAATGAGCGATTATTTTTATATTAAATTAAAGAAAAAAATTTGATAATTGACATTTTTATGTCATTTAATGTATTAAATTAATGAAAGAACCTAATATATACATTAATTAATTTAGGTACAAGGTGTTGTTCAAGATAGAAGTGGAAAAACAGCAGCAAGTTTAATAGGAAAATGGGACGAAAGCATGCATTATGTGAAGGGAGATTGTTTGGGAAAAGGAAAAGAGCCGTTTTCAGATGCTCATTTGCTATGGAGAAGAAGCAAGCCTCCAAAAGTTCCTACAAGATATAATTTAACGCGTTTTGCTATCACTTTAAACGAGCTTACCCCTGGATTAAAGGTCTTTAAACTTACTTAAATCATCATCTCCTTTTGCTATATAATGAAAAATAATATATTAAATTAATAAAAATTTGTTTTATTTTAGGAGAAGCTTCCACCAACTGATTCAAGGCTAAGACCAGATCAAAGGTGTTTAGAAAATGGTGAGTATGAAATGGCAAATGCAGAGAAGCTAAGACTAGAGCAACGTCAGAGAGAGGTACACACACCTCTATTTTATATTATTCTATTTGAGTGCTTCGGTTTTGAATGTGCACATTTAAATGACATTTAGGGGAACATAAGCCAAATTAATTGCAATTTTTACGTACCCAACAGTGTTAAAATCTGTATATTATGCTCCCCTAAATATGAAAAATAATAAGTATTTATTTTGCCTTTTGACGAGCTAAAAACTTTTACATACTCCACATTGTCTGAATTAAATCGGTATATTAAATTACTTTTATTGGCAATTTGCCCTCTATTTTACTTTCATGTTTATGTACCTTTATTGGACTTTGTTAATTAATTATAAAACCTTATCGATAACAGATATTAATTTCACCTGAAATATCATATTCAATTTAATGTATTAGTGAGATTTTGGTAATAGTATATTGTATTTAATTATGCTCACTATTTAAGAATGATTCAAATTAGTTGATCTATAAGATGAACATAAAATAAAGATTCATTAATTACAAGAGCTAAAAAATAAAAAATGAAACTATTAACTTTCATGTGTGATTTTGATACTAGTGTATGTGACGTTAAATTTAGTGTAGTGTTTACTCTTTAGTGACAGATGCCCTTCAAGATGCATCTGAATGAACATTTTTAGCGACAGTGCCCCAATTGACCATCAATGTTATAATAAGAGTGGTTATTAATAAATAATATTTCAGGCTCGGAAAATGCAAGAAAGGGGATGGAAACCTCAGTGGTTTGCAAAGGATAAAGGAAGTGATAGTTTTGTTTATAGTGGCGGTTATTGGGAAGCCAGAGAACAAACTAAATGGGATTCTTGTCCAGATATTTTTGGACACTTTTCTTCAGATCAAACATTAGAATCATAACTTTCCTTTCCATCCATATATTACCCCTACAATTTTCAAATCATATCAACATCCGTCAAGGAACATCTTTTCGTTTTTTCTTTTGTTTTTTTGTGTTATGGTTTACTCCCCCATTCCCCTACCTTGTATTTTTTATGTAATATTTGCTCCTATAGTTTTCTCTTTAAGGCCCCTCATTTGTGGTCCTTTTTTATACATATATTTATTGGATATTCACAAGTCGGAATTCGACTTTTTTTTTTCTTTCTTCCTAATGTTAGTTACCAATACAACAATGATTCATGTTATCAATCCTTAATAGAGGTTTATTTAGCGCCGGGATTTTGGGCATGTTCTATTGACAAAGAGCCACTTACATGCGAATTGGTTACATATTTTACCCAACAGAAAACAGAAGAGAAATTTGATTCAATGGGTTCAGTTAAGTATTAATTATTAGAGAAAAAGAGAGAATTGGGACCATAGGTTACACGACGTATTAGTATATTACAACTATAGTATCACATATCACTGTCATTTCAAGGGCATCTTAAGTGATATTCTAAAGGTCACGGTGTTGATTCTTTTCTTAGGTAAATGTTTACCAGATTGTTAGGGGAAGATTAAAAATGGTCTGAAAAACAGTTAGGTTGCATATATTACGAGCAAAACTCGGTTACCGTATAAACGCTCTTCTTGTACGTGAATACCCCTTGAAAGAAGGAATATCAAGATGACTTTAAGTGAACCAATAAAATCCAACAAAAGTTATGCGACAAGAAAAAACGGGGAATAGGATCCTATCATAGAGATGGAGTTTTATAGTGCCATAATACTCCAAGTGTCGTCTTTGAAAGAAATCGTACAATTTCAAGCGTGTGGAAAGTTAGACCCATGATTCGATATAACCCTAGAGTCGGGAAGGCCACACAACATTTTTAATGGGAAGGCTATAAAATATCTTTCCTATTTTTCTCTTCTTGAAAGATTTTTGTTATGATGAAGAAACCAAAATAAGTATATAAAGAGGACGAAATGCGTAGGTACAATTTCTTCTTCTTCTGTTTACAGGATCTTTATTTCTAGGAGATAATTTCGCGGGTGGTGGTAGTGGTGGTCGCGGACTCGCGAGTGATGGTTGGTGGATTTTTTAATTTTAGTTTTATAAAGTTTAAGGCATTAATAAATATAATTATAATTAAGTAATGAACATATGATCTATTAGCTAAAGTTGTTAGGGTATTGTGCTGATAACATATAGGTTGTAAGTTTAAATTTTACATGACGCTAAACACAAATCTATCCCAAAATAGGAAATATGTTGACTGAAAATTAAATATTATTAATCTCAGAATATCTCAAATGCATTATCTACTACTAGTTTTGGAAGTTCTCAAAAGAACGCCTCATTTAAAAATCCGCTTTAGGCCCTAGTGGGCTTGAGCTGCTCTGGCATTCATTATGGTATTTGGATGATGTTATGTGAAAACTAAAGTATAAAACACATATACACGAGAAAGGCATTACACAAGAGTATCATAATATAATCCAATTGTTGCATCCAAGTGTCAACTTTGACTAAGCACAAATGGGCCACGATCTTCAACAATAAATAAATGATGAGTAAACCATAAAAGAAATTACTTAGCAGACACCCATAATTTAGTGTTTACTTTATTAGCTAACAGTGTAATTAATTATAAAACTTATTAAAAAAGTGATGCATAAAAATTTAAATATTTTTTTCTACTTTTTTTTTTTGGAATAACCCGGGTTTTCCGATTCCAGGTCACCGGTTCAAACGGATTTTTATGTCCAACCAGTCGATTCCAAATGAGCTATAACCATTGTTATAACCGCTCCTTTCCAAGATGCTACATTCCTTCAACCAGTCTGGGTTTAAAAACATTGTCCTAGCTAGATAATCCCTTATTAGTACCATAAGAAATAATAATTTGAATTAATTTACAAACCGTATATTCACTTAGACCTGGGAAGTTTCCTACAAATTGAGTATCATAATAGATTAGTATTTATTTAATAAACGTATTTATTTCGACCAAAAAGAACATCAACAATATACTGTTTTTACTTATACAGCAACTTTAAATTAACTAGGTACCTCTTTTTGTTTATACCATACAAATGGAATCTCCCAATAGAATATTAAAAGAACTAACACAAGACTTCGTGCTTTGCTAACTCGATAATTGAGAATTCTAGCTACTTTTATCAATTAATGGACATTGAAATTGCATCAAACATATTTTATATTATATTTAAAAACTAAAGATGTTATACTAAAAAACATTAATATATGTAATCATATTATTTGTAACAAATAAAAAGGTTAACTAAGCGCATAAAAACTTATTAAATAGATTGTCGTTTAAAGCGTATACTTAACACACAAATCATATAAGATTGTTATTTAATTCATAATTCATTAGTTTTGTCACATCAACATTACATTACACTTTTGGTCACTGACAAAAATAGACAAGTTCATGTCAACATTTTTTCCTTCCATCTTCAATTTTGCCACATCACCGACAAATTATAATTTTTTTTATTTAATACAAATCTTAATATAGTATTAAAAATAAAACATTTTTTTAAACAAAATAAATAATAAATAATTAAAAAACAAACTATTGAAAAGAAAAAGAGAAGATAAGAAAATATATCACTCCCATCTCTTCCATCCCCACATCAAACTCGTACAGTTTCGGCGACCAATTGGTGGATGGTGGTGGTGATAATGATGATGACGGTGGTGGATGCTGGTAGTCTCGGATGTTGGGTGATGGTAGTGGTAGTGATGGTGCTTGGTGGGGGATGGCGATAATTTTAATTATTTTAAAGTTTAAGAGATTAATAAGGATAATTATAGTCAACTAGTGAACATATGATTTAGTAGCTCAATTGCTAGGGCATTGTGTTAATAACGTAGATCAGTAGATGTCACATATTCAAGCCTTATCTATATATATATAAAAATTGAGTTTCAATTTTTAAGTTGTAATTAATATCATGCATTTAATATTAATAATAATTAATATATAAACTCAATTTTAAAAATAAAATCATTAAATTGTAATACCAAGAGTTTTGAAACTATATATATATAAAAATTGAGTTTCAATTTTGAAGTTGTAATTAATATCATGCATTTAATATTAATAATAATTAATATATAAACTCAATTTTAAAAATAAAATCATTAAATTGTAATACCAAGAGTTTTGAAATAAATATAAATAATTATAATAATAAAAAGTTCAATAAATAAGAGACTTTTCAAATTACATGAATCTTACACATTAACATCTATAAATAGTCATTCTCATATTACAAAAATTTTAACACTCTAAAGGTGCATACAAAAGAAATATCTAACAAGTGGAGTCAACAACAAAGATCTATAGACTTTTTTTTTTTAATTTATCGTCGCTATTAATTGGTAATCAAACATAATGTTTATTATTTGTATTTTTTGAAGAAAAAAAATCATAGAGATGAACTCTTTATGGTTTTATTTTATAGAGAGTATGTTAGCTGTTTTCGTTTAAAATTACACAAACTCTTTTGTATATATGTACAAAATTATTATTCGTTGTTTATGTACATTTTGTATAAAAATTATATTATATAATGATCTAATAGTTATCATTATAGTATATGAGATTGTGTATGATATTATCACAATTATTTAAGATGGATATCTTAGTATGTTAATGGTCACAAATTGTTGTTCATTTGATGGTTGTTAGATTTATGCTTACTTCTTTTATATATGTATAAAATATATAAATTGAGTTCCATTTTGATGTTATATTGATTGAGTTTAAATTTTTAAGTTGTAATTAATATCATGCGTTTAGTATTAATAATAATATTATAGAAACTCAATTTTAAAAATAAAATCATTAAATTGTAAGACCAATAGTTTTGTAATAAATATAAATAATTATAATAATAAAAAGTTCAATAAATAAGAGATTTTTCAAGTTTTTATGAATCTCACACATTAGCTTCTATAAATAGTCATTCTCATATTGCAAATTTTTCAACCCTCTAAATGTGCATCCAAAAGAAACATTTAACAAATGGAGTAAACTACAATGACATTTACCGATTTTGTTCTTTCTCTTCGCTATTAATTTATATAATTGATTTGTATAACTTATTGATATCTGAACATCTATATCTATATCTATATATATAGATTCTGAAAAAATTGAGTTTCATGGTTTATGTTGTATTGAATTCTATTTAAAAAGTTAAGTTTTTGTTATAAATGATGCTCATGAATAAATGTAATAGATTATACAAAGTGTTTAACATAAATAATAGTAGTAAATTCAATTAAATAATAGCTTTTTCATTTAACTAGAAGTTACATATTAATTAAATAAGACAAAGAATTTAACAGAAAAATAATAGTAGTCAATTTAATTAAATAATAGTCTATTCATATAACTAGAAGTTACATATTATAAGCACACTATCATAATGCAAATAATGTTGAGTTTTCAAATGATATTATCTTTTACCCGAACATCCATCTATATATATATATATATATAAATTGAGTTTCAATTTTGAAGTTGCATTTATTACCTTGCATTTAATAATAATAATAATAATAATAATAATAATGTATTATTATAATATTGAACATACCATCATGTTATTAAAGATTGAGAATCTTAAAAGTTGTAAAACTAAGAGTTTTAACATAAATTATAGTAATGAATTCATTTTAATAATAATTTGATAAACTCACTAAATTGTAAGACCAAGGGTCTTATAATAAATTTAAATAATGATAATAATAAAAAGTTCAATAAATTAAGACTTTTCAAGTGTTATGAATCTTACACATTATGCTCTATAAATACTCATTTTCATCTTGCAAAAATTGTAATACTCTAAAGGTGCATCCAATAGAAACATCTAACAAGTGGAGTTAGCAAAAAAAAGATGGAGTCTTTATGATTTTGTTTTAAAGAGAGTATGTTAGTTGTTTTTGTTTAGAGATGAAGTCTTTATAATTTTGTTTTAAAGAGAGTATGTTAGTTGTTTTTATTTAATATTACACAATCTCTTTTGTATTTGTATAAAATTGTTATTCGTTGTCTATGTACAGTTTGTATAAAAACTATATATATTTAACTAGAAGTTACATATTAATTTAATAAGATAAAGAATTTAACAGAAAAATAATAGTAGTAAATTTAATTGAATAATAGTATTTTCATATAATTGGAAGTTACATATTATAAACTATAAATAGCACACTATCATGATGCAAATGATGTTGAGTTTTCAAATGTTATTATCTTTTACCCTAACAGAACATCCATTTATAAAAATTGAGTTCAACTTTGAAGTTGCAATTAATAACATGCATTTAATATTAATAATAATATTATATAAATCCATTTATAAAAAATAATAAATTAATCAATTGCAAGATTAAAAGATTTACCATAAATAATATTTAATAAACACAACAAAATAATACAATTTTTAATCATAAAAATAGTTGAATATCTAGATATTAAATATTAATTACATAGCAACAAACTATATGGGTGTGTTTGGTACAGAGATTTGAAGGGAGAGAAAGGGAAATAAAGGTAAAGTCTCTTGTTTGGTTACATTGAGAAAAAAAGATGGAGAAAAAAAAACTTTTCCTTTTCCCTAATTTTAATTCCCTACTAAATAAGGGGAAAAGGAGAGAATAATATATGGAGACTTAAAAAAAACACGTAGAGAATCACAAAGCCCACAAAGCCTTCTTCTTTTCTCTATACGTACGCAGCCGTTCCCCTTCGTCGTCAATCCACCTTATTTCGTCCAGCAACAATTTCGTCTGCCACTTCTTCCAGGTTAATCTCGATGTTTGTCTCTCGAACTCTATCTCTTTCTCTCTGTCTCTCGAATATTGTTCTTGATTACATTGTGGTTTTAAGTACTTAGAACTGTTTTTTTTTGTTACATTTTGATTGAATTGATGTTTTTGAAAGTGACAATAGTTTATGTTTTTGGATGTTATTATTGATTTTATTAATGCACTTTCGTTATTAATTTATCCATGAATTTTATAAGTTATAATAATGATTGTTGTGGGAAAAAAATATGTTTGCTAATTATAAAGTTTGTACAATTCTCTATTGAATTTTTGTTATACCAAACAAGAGAAATGATTCTCTGCTGTAATTCTCTGTTGAAGTCTCTGTGCTACCAAACAGAGGAGTCAATTCTCTTTCTCCAGACTAATTCCCTTTCTCTGTAATTTCATTCTCTGCAACTATTTCCCTGTAATTCCATTCTCTGTACCAAACATACCCTATAGGTTTATTAAAATCAATCAATATAAAAAAATACATGATGAAAAATATTTATTAAAAAAAACATAACTGAATGAAAAAATGGTTTTTGACGGACCGAGAACCGAACAGATGATGCTCAGAACCGAACCGAACCGGACCGAGAACCAGTCAGAACCAAACCGAAACGAGAATCGTGGCAAATGTCTTCGACTTTTTTCTCGGTTTTGGACTGAATCGGACCGGTCGGAACCGAGAAATAATTTTTCATAAAATTAGAACTGAGAACCGAACCGATGGAGCTCGGTTCAGTCCGGTCCGATTCTGCGATCCCAATCGGTTCTCACTCCAATTTACACATGTCTACTTACGCATACGAAATCTATTTCAAGCTAAATAAATAATTGCAATTAACATACACAATCCATATGACTCAATAAAGAACAACAAACCCTAAACATCAATACACATAAAGAACAACTTTGCTCATTTAGTAGAATATCCGCAATTAAAGTTAAACACGTAACCGATAACGCTTTTCGTTAGGGGTGAGCATTTAGACCGAAAAAACCGAACCGAACCGAAAACCGACCGAAACCGAACCGAACCGAAACCGATAACATGTTATCGGTTCGGTTTCGGTTTTAAAAATTCATCGTTATCGGTTATCGGTTCTATCGGTTCGGTTCGGTTCGGTTTTAGGAAAAGGATGAACATTTGGCCTAAAATAACCGAACCGAAACCGTACCTAACCGAAACCGAACCGAACCGAAACCGATAACATGTTATCGGTTCGGTTCGGTTTTGAAAATTCATCGTTATCGGTTATCGGTTCTATCGGTTCGGTTCGGTTCGGTTCGGTTTTGACCCGATAAGCACCCCTACTTTTCGTACTTTCCAGGTGATACCAGTAAACTGTACACGATATGCACTTAAAATAACTCATCATTGTGAACGAAATCCGTGCATCGCACGGGCCATGCTGCCTCGTATGTGTATATTTTTTAAAAACATAAATCTGTCTTGAAATAAAAAATATGTTAATTGAAAATTAAGCTTCCGCAAATGTAGACGAGCTAGTCAACTATTCTATCATAAAAAGGACCTAACTTAACTCGTAACTCTACCAGTTCGCTCTACCATCGCTTATAAAGTCATCATTGGTTTGAAACAATATCAGTTATAAATTGCAACTAAAGACTAGGTTTTTGGGGGGAGGAATCATAAGTCATTCTAAAAATTATTTTGATAAGATATTCTATTTTGTTTTATCTGTAGTTTTATTAAGTGTGCATTTGAAGAAAGTTGTTCAACTTGACTTTTTATAAATGTATTTAAGAAAGAAAAATAGAAAATGAAACATAATCTATTTACTACTAAGTTTTTCTATTTCTATTATTATTAATAAATTTTTTTTAATACCATTATTATATTTGAATACTTGTATTCAATGTTCTAATACTCGGGTTTTGAATTAGATTGGCTGAAGCTTTAAAATGGTTAAACCGATCGAACTGATTAACTGTATTATAATATCATTCAGTATTTATAATAAGTTAGGAATATAAAAGGCACATAAATGCTTAAAAATAAGAAAACAATATAAACAATCCAAAAAAATTCAAAAAATGTTTTTCCAACAAAGATAATACAATATTAATCCAACTATTTCACAATCTATTGTCTATTTCAAAATCATATAGAGTTAAAAAAATCTAGCCCAACCTGGTTTCATGGACCTGCTTCAGCCCACTTCGTCGGTTCAATCTGGTACATTTCTTGCTTATTGACCGACTACATCCGGTCGGTACCATACCCAACCATTGACATTACTCACATTTAGGGGTGCCCAAAGGGTCAACCCGACCCGGCTCTTATCGGGTCGGGTCGGGTCTGTCGGGTTTGAGGTTTAAAAAATCCTAACCCAAAACCCGACCCGATAAGGATTCGGGTTTGTCGGGTTCGGGTTGATCGGGTTTCGGGTTTGTCGGGTTGACCCGTTCGGGTTGGTCGGGTTACACTTGAGTTAGGAATTTTTGGTAAAAATTAAAGAAATTATTTATTATATTAAATTTTATGAGTTTTTATTTAACATTTGTAATTATTAATTGATTTTATTGAACACCTTATCATATAATTTGCTAATTAATTGATTTAATAGTAAAAAATTCTTAATTTTTATAGGAAATATAATACTTAAACTTTAATCGGGTCTAATCGGGTCAACCCGAACCCGACAAAGTTAAGAAATTCTAACCCGAAACCCGACCCGCTAACGAATCGGGTTGGTCGGGCCGGGTTAAAAAAACCTGATAATAACATGGAACCCGAATAGACCCGACCCGATTAGCATAATAAGGTTCGGGTTCGGGTTTGAGTCGGGTCGGGCCAACCCTTTGGGCACCCCTACTCACATTGATCAAATAAATTAAAAAGATAAATAGGAATATTTTATTAAAAAAAACAACATTATATCTCAAAAACATATAAGGTGAAATAATATAAGTAAAAACAAAAGAAAATGAAGTAGTGGAATGATAAAGTAATATTAATATTTGGACATTACCTACAACATATCTGGATAGTACCAATAAAGCAAATCTTTGGCACTCCATTCCATTTACTTATTAAGCCCATAAACCCTTTCCACGCATCCCTACTTGGCTCCTCAACCCTTCAAAAACTAACTTTTTTTAATACTTTCTTATTTACACTTTCTAGCCCATAATTTTTTTTCTTTTCTTTCTTAAAGAGTATTTTCATTTATGATGCGCTCTATCAAGGTGGCTAAATTGTTATGTACGTGATCAAACTGTTGCCATAGTTATTTTTAAACTTTCCACTTACTATTCGGTTATTTACTCAGAGAATGGATCAAACATATGACTAATATGAGATCATTTCAAGCGTCTTTACCCTAGGCTATCGTCAAATTATTTTTTTATCCCATAAAATTAAATAGATGTATTCAATTACAAGTGTATTAGGTCACAACATACAACTAAAAGAACTCTAAAGAACTATTATTCCCACTATACAAATAATAATAAATAAAAAATAAAAAAGTGTGATCCTTCCTTTAGAATATAGTTTAAAGAAAAGGTAAACGTAACACATTAGCTAGTTCAATATTTATCCATTTATGATTATTTAACCAGATGTCGTAGTATCAAGTATGGATCATACAGGAACAAACTGGTTAGATAAAACGAAAATAGGACATCCTATCATCATGTCAAATCATTTAAATGAAAATTATATATCTATGGGTTAGACTTAGGGCTATCAAATCATGTTATCGTTTCGTGTTTTTGGGTAACACGACACGACACCAATTCATTCAACACGAAAACGACACGACACGAAGTCGTGTTTTATTTTGCTAACACGAACACGACACGACTAAAAAATGATAAACACGACAACACGAGATAAATAACAAATATATCAAATTTATTACTTACTACATGCTAAAACACGACAAAAACGACAAAAATATAACACAAATTTCTAAATGTTCCCAAAATCATAACTATCGTGTTAATCTCTGAACACGAACACGACACGATACGACTTCGTGTTTGTTTTACACGACACGAACACGAATACGAACACGAACTCAAATTTCGATTTCGTCTTAATTTCGTTTCGTTTATTTTTTTTTGTGTCCATATATGTTTCAATAAACATGTGCCCAAATACCCATAATAAAGCCGGTAAATGTTTTCTCACACTGACAAACATATGTTTCAATAAAAGTTGCCGAATTCAAATAGTACTGATTAAATTATTAACATGCAAAGAAGTAGTTCAGCCCTGTTATATTGCCCAAAAAGTATAGCATGTTGTCGAGACAATTAACAAAAAGGTATGATATTTAAATTAAAAAAAGGAAACAAAAGGGACGATTCTTTTAGGTCAACAGAAAAGAAAGAAGACCATACAATTATCCTGAAAAGTTTAACTTATCTTAGCTTGATTTAATGTCGTTAATTTTCTATATTAAATAATATATTAAATTTGAATTGAATAGAAAAGGTAAAAGTATTGGAATCCAACGTCTATAATGGAACCTAGTGAAAATTTAATTCGACATGTTAATATTTATCATGTTAATCAAAAAGTATATAGAGAGAAACAAAAACACATATCAATAACGGTTCAATTTCACATCAACTTACCCAAAAATAATAATCTATCGCGATCTACTACTTATTATAGACACGTCAATATCACGTGTTTTTTTTTCTTAATTAAATTCAGTGCTAAAATAACTTGTACATTTCAATTTTCATCGACCGATCATCAAGAACCCTTTCTCATCATCACTAGCATCATTACTTTCCTTGACCATCTCGATCACACTAGTGTTACTCGTTAGCTTTTCGGCTCTTAAAGCTTCACCTTCCCAATCGGTTTGAACAAGTACCGAATACAAAACCGAAACCACACACGCAAATTGAGCCGACAAGAGTCCATACCACAAGCCACCGAACCCGACATTATAATAAAAAGCTAACCCAACGGCTACAGGGGTGCCCACAAAGTAAAAAGACCCGAGGTTGATTCGTGCACCAACCGCGGGTCTGGCGGTCCCACGCAGGATCCCACAACCAGTAGTTTGTGGGCAGTTACCGAGCTCACATAACCCCATAATTGGCATAACGGATGACACGAGTGATCGAAGCATGTGGTCTTTTGTGAATAAGGCGCTCCATTTGTCCCTAAAGATTATGGTCCAAATAACGTTGATAAAACCGACTATAAAAGCACATGATAATGCGACAAGTGCGGCTAGTTTTGCCTTGTTTGGTCTTCCGGCTCCCAGCTCATTACCCACCTTGAAATAACGAAGTAAAGAAATATATTTTGTTACTAGTGTAAAGTGTCTATTTAATTACTATATATATATATATTGTGGAAAGAACATTTGAAACTACTTTATATGTGTATATAGAATATAAACATTAGAAAGAACATTATATATTCTATGCCACATCCACCCCACAACCATTTACTTTATCATTTTAATATGTATTTTGTAAGCTTAGACACATAAAGCAAATGTACACCTTAATGGCATAATTAATATTTTTACGACAAATACTAATTTACTTCTAAATATTAGATATGTCCACAATAGAATTTAAACCCTCAACTACAAGGAAGAAATGCAACATAACATACCACTTAATGACATAACTAATTAATCATCATATAATTACAATTACTCAAGGCATGTAACTTAGATAAATAACACGTATAATGTTAATGTTCCCAAGCAAAGCAAGGGAAAATTAAGAAGAAATGAATTACCTAAATAACATTTGTATAAATGTATAATATATGAATAGCGATTTTCTACTTTTATAAATATAACGCGTATATTTGAAAACCTGTCGCGAAACACGAGCATATGCTACTCGTTAATAAAATTTATAATTAAAAATACAATTTTATCATAATTACTTTTTAAAAAATTTATTTAAGAAGTCTTAAAAAAACTCATACAAAAGCAAAATCAAAAGTTTATTGATATCATTTACAACCGCATTCTAAAAAGAAACAAAATACTTTTCCTTTGTGAGTAGCTCCAAACATAAACGCAATATCCATGGTAATCATTAGTAATCATAATTAGATATTATAGATTTTATTTTGGTTTCAAAGATTTGGTCATTTTCATACAAAAGTTATTTATAGGTAGATAATTTCCTCAACATAATTGGTTAAGAGATCTCTGTCTTACACGTATATTCTAAATTTAGTAAAACTCTTAATTTCTAAATTTTAAATCAAGAGAAATTATAAATAAACTCTTCTTTTAGTAAATACATTCCATAATTAAAGAATTTTTAAAAAAGTAGCTAGGTCAATGTCAATTAAACTCAAACAAATAAAAATAGTTTCTACTAAACATAAAATAGTTGGAAAAATGCTTTTATTAAATATAAAATTTTAGTTATTTAACCGTATAAATAATTCAATTTAATTTTAAATTGAAACACGTTTAAACTAATAAAAAATGAAATGACTGCTACTTGACAAAAAGGGATTTTAGCATAGAATGCTGGAAAAAATAAAAGAAATATTCCATCTAGGGAAAAAATGGTTTCCGGAAAATATCATTCCTCGAGTGTGACATACCACTTAAGAATACTACTCCTTACCAAAAAAACACTGCCGTTTTGATTTGGACAATAATAATATCTTTTTCGTTATTAGACTATTAAAAAAAAAAGGAAAATACTCACAAACTTCGCAAAAATCAATAGTAGAGCTTGAAAAGAAAGAAAAAAAAGTTCGGCAATTAAAATTTGTTTTTATAATCTGGTTTAAGCTTGTTAGGTTATTTGCAATATCCTAATAACTAAAACCGGATAGCAATGATAACTTTTAATGGTCAAAATATAACAAATTTAGCTGAAAAACAAGATTATCATGACAAAAATCCACTCAATAATGAGCCACGTAATATTTTACTAGGGGGTGAAAAAATTAAAGTTGGTGACATTAGTCAAAAGCAACAACGACAGGTAAATATAAAAAAACTAACATGAAAAAGCTAACACTTACTAAAACTAGAAATTTAAGATTTTAAATAATGGTAAAAGTTTGTGTTAAGTTCTAATCGACATGTTAGTATTACCTAACCTAATTAGGACCCATTTAAACGATCAAATTGACGGGCTATAGTACCATTAACCCGAACACATTTTATAGCGTAACAAGTTTACTTAAACGAATCAAACGGATTAACCTAGCCGTAAACAGGTTACCTAACTTAACAAGACGTTGACATTTAAAGTTAACCCTGAACAAATTAATTTCAGGATTTTATATTGTGTCAGGAATATTAATAATATAATTTATTCGTGGAGAATAATAATAATGACAAAATAGAAATGAAAAAGATTCGCATGGAGAAACTTACTCGAGCAGACACACAGCCAGCCAAAGCCATGGGAACCGTGTACATGAGACTAGTTGTCTGTATCAATATCCCAGTCCCTGCAACAGCCAGCCGTGGATTTGTCAGATATCCAGCAAGAACGGTCACGATCTCATACCACCACCACTCCAAACATATTCCCATACAACTCGTCACAGACAATCTAAACAAATCCCCCATTCCAATCCCATCCGTCCATTTCCATCTCCACCTCCATCTCCCATACACCCACACATACACTGTCATCAACACCATCATATTCAAATTCGTTAGCACCGATGCCATTGCCACCCCGCTCACACCCAATCCCATCACCACCACCAACACGTAATTCAACGGCACGTGAAACGCAACTGCTATTAAACTGCACCACATCATCGGTTGAGTCACCCCCTGTGACCTTAGATAAACCCGTAACGGCTGTAACAAACAGTTTGTTAGCAGGTCTGGAAGGGAATATATACAGTACGTCGCAGCCATTGACGTGATCGCTGCATCCTGCCCCATTAAAAGCATAATCGGTTCCAGATTTATCCATAATAAGCTAATCGGTATGATCGCCATTAATAGTATCATCACCATACGGAGTAGTGATGCAGACAATAACTCCCACTTGTTGCTGCCGTTGCTACCGTACGCCTGACTGCAAACCGGTTCTAGACCGGATGCTAGTCCGACTAAAACCGAGTAGCCGGTGATGTTCGTGAACCCTAACGACAACGAACCGCCGGCTAACTCAAGACTACCGAGCCTACCTAAAAACAGCACTGAAACAACTGCTCGGAGATACACCAAACAGTTCATTGCCGTGATAGGAATCGCCATAGATAACAGTTCCTTAAGTTCTTCTATCACCTGTATGCATATGTATTTGTGTTCATATTAATTACATCAATTAAATTAAACTTATAAATAATCGAAGAACAGAGCTCAGATTCGACCTGTGAGGTGGTGAATGCTTTCTTCATAGCTTCGTTAAGTTGATGAAACGATTTGATCAGTCGATTTAGGTTTCTGCAAACAGAAATAAAGACGTGTCACATAAATAGATGGGATTTTGTTGATATATTCTTTGTGATTTTGATATCTCTGCTAAGAGAAGATAAATCTATTACAGAAAATGGAGATTTAAATGCCAATAAAAGAGAGAAGGTGAACAGAGTAGTTGCGTTGGGAAGAACAGAAAGGAAGCTTACAGGGAGTTAGATCGAATGAATGGAGAACTAAAGATGAAAGATTTTGGGAAGTAACTAAGTAAGCTAAATATATACACATTTTCATAAAAATATAATATAAAAAAATATATTAGCATAAATATAATGAAAAAAACTAACTGCGGGAAGGTTATATAAATAAAAACTTTAGTAAGATGCTAAAAAGAAAAAAAAAGTTACAAAATAATTTCATCATGGAATTATAACACCAACTGAATCAATTAAGTTTTCTTTCTAGTTTACCTCTCACGTTCACAAAATAAAAAATAAAAAAAATTATTCGAAATTGATTGCAAGGGAAACAAATGAAACTATAAAAGCATAAATATAAACCTGTTTTTTTTTAAGCAGCAAATCTAATCTACTTCTAATCATATATGCCCACAACGGGACTCGAACTCTTGGAACTTAAAGTTGAGAGAGAAATATCATACCGCTAGGCCAAAGACCTTTTGGTCAAATGCTGAGATGTTGCATAATTAAGGCATCGATCTACCCCTACGATTTTGGTTGTGACGTCATAAATCACGAGGCGGTTTCCATTTTATATTGCACTCTTTCGGTAAATGATTTTTAATATATCTTCTGTGTCATTTTTATCAAATCAATTACTTCCTCCGTATCAAAATAAGTGACACAAATTGACTTACACGTTTTTTGAGGCAAAAGATTAAAACAGAGGTTAAAATATATTAAAGTACATAATTAGTGGAGAATGGGTCCCATTTTCCTTGAATAAAGTGATATTAATGAGTTTTAAAAGTAAAAGTAAGGGTATAAGGGTAATTTCACTTTATTAAAGTGGATAGTTAGTGGGTATGGGTCCCACTATTTTTACCAAATAAGGAAAGTTTTCAAAGTGTGTCACTTATTTTGATACACCTCAAAATGGAAAGTGTGTCACTTATTTTGATACGGAGGAAGTATAATACTTCTAAACTAAACGCTATTAGAACACACCCTGCCAACCTTCGTCACTTTATTTTACACAATGTGATCCTATAGCCTCATCACCATGCATTGAACTCCTTGTTGAACCTCAAGCAATTCTTCGTTACGTTTCAACTCTTCAAATTCTGTGAAATGTTTTGTATCCATCAATGAAGATTTCAAACTGCACAAATGAAAAGCAACATTAGAAGGAGAATAGGAAACGCTTAATTTGTAGCCCGGTATCTGATTTTAATTTATGTACGTGTATCACAAAGTTGTGGGTTGTGTAGTGATGATGGTGAGGGTTTAAGAAACGTTTTTTTATGTCATAATGTTATGACCTAATGGCGTGTTAAACTATAGTATCTACAAAATTTACAGTCGCACCTAAAGTTGACGTGGCATCCCGGTCGTGCAAGAATGCTAGGCTAAACAATAGAGTAATAATTAATTTAAATTAATGACGACGTGGATTTTAATTTTCTTTCTATTACTATTATTTTAGAATAATAATAACAATAATAATAGAAGTGAATAAAATTAACAAGACGTCAGCATAGTATACGTTTATATTTATTACGTCACCATGTAACCGATTAAATCTAGAAGATATATAAGTTAGGGAGAAAACCAAGCTAGTAGATTTTAATTTATTTTTTGTATCCTTTTTATGTTCAATAAAATTACTAAATACCCTTGAAGTTGTGTTATAATCTACTTATTTATATACACTGGTTATTAACTTATTATATATTTATAATCAAATTAAACATCAGTTAAGATTATCTTTTTAAATATTTAATTCGAGCTACGCTATTATTTGTTTTCTTTTTGTTGGTTCTCTAAAGACCATGCTATTTTGCTATGTTTTGTGTGTGTTTTCATGTGACGCGGTTAATGGTTGGCTTTGCTCTTTCATTCACCCCATTGGCTTCATCATTATGATCGACTTATCATGAAAAACACTCACTTTTGTAGAGTCATTTCAGAGAATTTGTTTACATACGCTTTCTTATGAAAACATTCCACGTTCTTAGTTTTCTGTAGGTGAGTATGTTTTTCACAATTGAATGACGGCGTAAGACTTTGATAGACGTGTCTACTCAGTATACAACAACAATAACGTATTTAATCCCGTCAAAGATAGGGTATACCAAACGTGAGAAGTAGACATTTATATCTTTATACGGGAGTATAGTGACTGTTCCCCAAAAGTTACGTAGTTGAAAAAATATATATGTGATGTGATAAGTATATAAATATATTAAAGAGATAAACTAATGTGAAACGTGTAAATCTACAGTTCTAAAAGATCATGCAACACGTATAAAACATGTAAACAATGTAATGTATGTGAATAATGTAAATTATTTGTAAAACATGTGGAATATATATGTATATATTGTATGTTAGTAAAACATATAAAGGTTATGTAAAGCATGTAACAAATACAGTTGTAAAAGGCAATTAAGACATATTAAACATGCAAACATGTACTATTTATAGGATTTGAACGCGTAATATATAGATCTTGTTTCGGTATTATCTTCTTTATGTCCTTTACCCGTACACGACTCTTAAACATATAATAGTATCACACGTACGGTAATATTGTTACATGTATATATGCTTTAAAAGTTAAATACCGTATAATCACTCACTACAATAGTACAATACATTGTATTCGCCTCCAAAGTTAAACAAAATTTCTATCAATTGCAAAATTGGAGAAATTAAACATCCCTTAGAAAGTTTAGTGGTTTACCCTAACTCTCAATCTCGTCCTTTCTATTCTTCTTTCTTTGAAAAAAAAAAAAATATCTTGCAAATATCTACCCAACTCTTATGTCTCAAATTTGTGGCCAAATTGTGTTCATGATGTACGCAACATAATTGTTATTGTGGCCGTTTCCAAACCACTATATATAGATAACAAGGAGAGATCGAACATATAACATCTAAGAGGTCTTTTAGAAGCCCTTACTACTATGCTATCACTGGATTAATTGGTTAATTTCATCTTGTCTAAGATCTCCAATTTCAATTTATGGTAAAAGTTACGTGTTTCGTTTTAACTGACTTAACATAATGAAAGCACATACTAATACACCACAGAATGTGCATCATACAAATTGTAGTAGTCGGATATCATCCATCATACAAATTCAACATTTATTCAGATATAATATTTAATAACTAGATCTTTTGGTTTTAATAGTATTCATAATACTACTATTTAATAATTAGGTTGGTAAATGTTTAATCCTCAAACTCTCGACTATTTATCGGCAACCTAAATTGACGAGTAAAACCGGCAACAGTTACAGAAAAGAAAAAAAAATTTAAATTAACCACAACGTTGGTGGTTCATTGGTTTGATTTCATCTTCTTAAAACTAAAATTCCCAAGAGGTCCAATGTTTTATCACTACGAGCAAAAAAATTCCCCCTGTTGTTATGGATGTTTATTCCAGCGACTCCAGGCTACTCGTAAAACATGTGACCATCTTGAGATTAGTCGGCTCGCAAAACGGGTCAGAAACCAGGTTTAAAGAAAAAGTTAAATTATTGTCGGTTTGTTTTAATGGTTTAACACTCTGCTCTTACCAAAAAATCGAATGCACCAAACAGGTAACGGTTGCTTTACGGTTGTTCTTTTTTGGAGTACATTTACAGATGAATGATAATCAAAGTCCACATAATTACTACAATTTGAAGCAAAACCATCAAAATCTCAGATAATCGAATTAATCACATGCTTTACTCTAATGAGCTATTAATCAAGAATACAATATGTTGTAAGAAAAGAGAGACTGGATAGTATTATCCCATTTTTTGTACTCTAAAATTCATGAGCTTCTTGCAATCTTAAAGACTTAAACTGACCTGAAAATGAAAAGAAAAAATGAAGAAACACGAATTGGCAAATTGGATGAAAGTAATCAGATAACAGAGTAAATCAGAGCACACTAAAAAATGGTGTCAGTTTCACACAAGATCCAAATGTGATAAAAAGAAGAATAAATTACATGAATCGTCCCTCGACTTTTTTTATTAGACGTAAAGTCCCTAATTTTGAAATTTGTAACGTCAATGATCCCTAAAGACGTTACGGACTATTGATGTTACAAGTTCCAGAATTAAGGACCATAGTTGTTCCAAATTTCAAAATTAAAACCCATCTAATGCTACAAGTTTCAAAATTAGGTGTAAGAAAAAAAAAAGTTTAGGGACGAAATCATAATTTCATACAAACTACATGGATGATTTCTTTCTTGGGGATGAGAACTGACCATGAAGTCAAACAAGCTTTGTTAGTTCTGGAAGAAACAAGCAAAAGATTCATTAATTGTAGTAACTAACAACTACTTCACTTCACGTAGATGATGTCATCATCATCATCATCATCATCATCATCATCATCATCATCATCATCATCATCATCATCATCATCATCATCATCATCATCATCATCATCATCATCATCATCATCATCATCATCATCATCATCATCATCATCATCATCATCATCCCCGTCTTCATTTGGATAAGATGACTCTACTGTTGGATTTTCTGTAGTGTTCTTCTCACTCTTAATCTTATCTAATATAGCAATCACCTAAATATACATACAAATCAATTAAATATATCATGAGATATAATAAAATGTGAAATATTCAATAAATGATAAACTCATTCTTACCCTGCTTCCTCTCTCTAAGGATTCATCTTCAATAAACCGGATCTCTGGAGTCAACCGTAATTTCATGCGTTTGCCTAGTTGACCACGAACATATTTTGCTTTTGACTTTAGCCCCGAAATGGCTACCTCCTTTCCTCGTTCATCACCAAAAACAGATACATATACCTTAACCACCTATATATAACATGGAAATAACCAAAATCAACATCATACATACATAAATTTATTTAGATCTCTAAAAAAAATTAGATTTCAGTCTATACTACATAGCATGAGCTCTAACTCTATGAGGGTGCTAGGGATTGTTTATTGAAAATAGATTGTGCGTCTTGAAAATGGATGGTCAAATAATCAGCAGTTAGAAAACGTGATTATGAAAAATAGTGTGGATTTAATTATGCTGTTTGAAATCGCAATAATCAGATAATCAGTTTTTTTAGTGTTCGACAAACCTGAGTATTTGTTTAGTTAATATGTAAAATGAAAATAATCAGTCTTCAAAACGCAATTAGCACATCCCATCCGCTATTTCTAAAACTCCGTTTTGGATTCCCCAAAAACGCAAATAATTGGTTTTTTCAGACTTCTTTCCAAACACACATTTTCGATTTTTCGCATTTTCAAAACGCAATAAGTAGATAATCTGCTCCAAATCGCAATCCCAAACACCCCCTAACTTATTATTATTGACTATTAATTATGATTATCAATTTATCATCACACTGAGTGTTTTGCTATATGCCCAAATCTTGCAGATATAAGGCGGGTGTAACAGAATTGACGTGTGCATTTATCTATATCAATGTTGCTTATCATATGTATATGTGCATCACTATGGTTTTACTGAATTGACAACCAACATACCAACAATAGCAATTAGTTCAATCACTTACATATGTTACTGATTGACAACCAAAATCATGTTAGATTTTAATTTCCTTAATTCGTAAAGTTCTAAGCACTTGTCATTAGGTTTAACATAACTATCACATTCTTCGTTCCAACCATATCAATTGGAAAGTTAAAATTAGGCAATTTCACCTGTAAATCTGAGGAAACTTCAACATCACTAATGGTAGTAAGAGATGACAAATACCGGTCAGCACCGAGGGCAGCTTCGGGCAGGATAGCGTACTGTAAAACCTGGTCGGTCAGCAACATATCAGAAAGCTCTCTCTGTATCTGCTTGGCCACCATTTTCACTCTCCTTTCCTTGGCCATACAAATTACCGCCCTACTTCTATCAGTACCGGTTCTTCGATATGACAGCGTATAACCGAACTTTGCCGCTGGAAACCGAATCGAAGTCGGTGATAGCGGCAGAAAAGTGGAGAAAGCGCAGCATATTGAGGTGGTTGCCGGCGGAGGACGGTGGTTGGTGGTTAAGATAGATTGCGTCATCACAGAAGAAATTGTGATATCGAAATTAAATTGAGTCGGGGTCCAAACACTGGACGAGGAAGAAGATAGAAGACACCAATTTTATACTTCAAGTTTCAAAATTCACAATCTAGCCCTAGTTTTGAGTAACTGTATCCATTCAGTCTATGCATCGATAAGTTCCAAACCGGCATGATCAGGCCCGTCCATGACGCCGTCGTCCAGGCCCACAAAATTTAGAGGCTTACTTTTAAAAAAATCAGCTCATATATACATATGTGTAAACTCATTTGAATAAGGTAAGTCCAACAGAATATTGAAAATAGATAGACTATAAGGTCTAATCCGGACATTTAACTTGGAGATTGAGGCGACATTTTTAATTTGACGAAATTTTTTTAGTTATTTGAAAAAATTAAGGGCTCATTTTTAAGATTTTGTCTAGGGCCCAATAATTGATTGGACCGGCCCTAGGTATAATGAGTCTGTGCACCAACCCTAGATGACAAATGGCAATATACTAGGGCGTTTAAAATCAGCCAGATTTTGGAATATTTAAATTTCAGATATTCAGATTTAAAGAAAAAATTAATTGGAATTCCTAAATTCAATCAAATGGAGGAATTCAAGATTCTTTACCATATTGGATGAAATGTTAAAGTAAGAATCTCAACGAAATTCAAAGTTTTTGAGCATCACAAGTCCTAACTACCTACCACCACCACCAACAATCACCACTAACCAATGGTGCCACCACTTGGCCACCCCACCACCGCCATCAACAGCCATCACCATCACCACCATCTATCACCATCACTAACCATCAAATTTCATTTTTTCAAATTACGATTCCTACAAATTCAGATTCCTTCGGATTCCAAAGTATTTATAGTTCATACCCATCTTTTAAAGCAATTATGCAAAGAGTTAAACAATTTTTATGTTGATACTATTTATTAGAATATCTGGTTGAACTTTCATGGAAGAACGTATTTGGCCAAATGTGTTAATCATGATAATAATGTCTTTTTATTCTACCTATAATACAATTGTGGTTCAAGATTTACTGTTCACACTGAAAATAAAATAAAATATACATATATATAAGGACAGGTTAGAAACAAGACATGAAAGTTGAAGTCGTGAGTGGTAAATGCTTTTGTTGATAAGTAGGAGCCTAGGAGGTCCTGTGATCAAACCTCGCCTGTGTTTGTACATTCCTTTTCCTATTATTTTTGTCTGTTACTCATCATCATCATAATCATTTATTTATTAATCATCATCAATATTTGTCCGATCATAAATCAAATATCTTTTTCGTTAGTAAAAGTTGTTTTTTAACAATATAAATACACTTATGAAGGAAAAGTTACTACCTACCAACTTGAAAAGAAAAGAAAAAAACTACCTACACAAAATATTGTAATTGCTAATTTCGATTACACTCAAATAATAAGTATGAGAGTAATGCGAAACATAAACATAAACATAAGTTAAAATTTTGTTTTATATTATTAAATATTTTGGTTTTTGTGGCGATAGAAACTGTATAAGCAAATGATAATAGTATGCAATTAAGTCCTTACATGATGACTATATGTATATTAATAGGTAATCAATAAGAATATTATCTAAGGAATCTGAAAGTTGAGCTTTTATTAATCACATACAATTAAAGTTTTTCCAGTCCTTATGTGATTATTAATGAATTCTATTTTACTCTTTTATCGTTATTATTTCTTCCCAGTTTAGTGTTGTATATAAAAAACGTATAATAAAGGAAAATTTTATAAAATCCGCAGCAACGTGCGGGCTTTACTTTTATAACATATGATGTATACTTAATAAAGTTGCTTCGTGATAGCATGGTTGTGACTTGTGTTTACCTTGCACTTCACCAAAAGTAAAGCATAGAATATCATTCTTCATGAACGCGTCATAGTACAAATTATTACAGGATTCTTCAAAGATGTACCAAAACCACATAGGACGATTCTCCATGAACAAATCAAAGCATATAGTATAAGCTAAGATTATTCGTAAATGTTACAAAGCATTTTAAAGAGTACAATACTTGCAAATCTATCGAGAAATGGTCAAAATACGATCCTTCCGAAATGTATTACAAGAAGGAAATGAATTAATATAACTAGGTGAATATGTTCAACGAAGAAGCAAAATGGTTATGTGCTGCTCATTTATAATTAATGTGGGTTAAATTAAATAACAGAATTTGATGATGTTAGAGCCCTTCAATATTTTTCATTCCTCGGAACAAATTATCGAGCCAATATAGAAATTTGAAAATGCAAATAAAATTAACAAAACTGAGCAGAAAGAAAGACTAACCAAAATCAGTATCAAGTAACAATCAAAGAGAAAAGTACCAAAATTTGTACATAAACAAACTATATTAGAAATTAAGATTGATAGAAATTAGCAAGATCGTCTGAAAAGGTCTTTCTGATAACGTCTCTCTTAAGCTTTAGTGCTGCAGTAACCAATCCAGATTCAGGAGTCCATGCTTCTGAAAGCAACTTAATCTTAGCGGGAATCTCAAACTTCTCCAGTTTTGCTGTTTTTGCAGCCTATCATTTCAAATAATGTTATAATAATTTGAAAAAAAAATAAAAATCTCATAATAATGTTGCAAATATGTATTTATTTTATATTACCTTTAAAAGGGAATTATAAACTTCTTTAACTGTTTCTTCCATCTCACACAAAGTTGTGAAATCGTCGAATTGGATACCTTTTTGCACAGCCCAAGATTCGAGTGCAGGCTGTGAAGCCACCACAAGAGCCACACAGTAACTATGGAATGTATTTGCATACACCATTATGTTATCAACATAAGGGCTAACACTCAGACCTGCTTCAACCTGTAAAAACCCATCCATTTTTTGTTTTAATTTATCCACTAACATATGAAGCATAACCCGACCCGACCCGTTCATAAGTAAGTGGGTCGAAATTGCCTCCTTAAATATATATAGAAACCAATATGTACCTTTCCTAGAGAAACATATTCTCCATGTTGCAATTTGACAATATCTTTCTTACGGTCAATTATCTCAAGGCATCCATCTTTATGAAACTGCCCAACATCACCCGTGTAGAACCACCTCAACCCTCTCTCATCAACCTTTTTTTTGCAAAAAAAAAAAATTATGTGAACATAATTTAAATTATTAATTAAGCATGGAAAGAGAGAAAAGATATTACTTTGTATACTTCTTTTGTTTTTTCGTCATTTTTGAAGTATCCAAGAGTAACATTTGGACCACCAATCACTATTTCTCCACGGGGCATTGGTGAATCACTGGTTAAATAACCACCTTCAGCCCAATCTATTAACTGCATTAAAGTAATAACATTATAAGTATTAAATTAAAACTAATGAAGATTTTTTATTAAAAAAATGTTAGGTTTTATGTAAATATTATGTACCTTAATATAGGAGCAAGGAAGGGGTGCACCGACACGGCCAACAGATGTATCATCATACTCAGAAAATGTCCCACCAGCACACGTTTCAGTTAGACCATAACCTTGACCTATTGGAGCACTTTTTATCCACCAAAATAAAACATTAATTTAAAAAATAATCAATTAAATTTGTTGAATTTGTTAGTTAGTAGTAGTACTAACCCTAGACAAACGTTGATGAACCTTTGAGTATCAGCAGACAAAGGGGCCCCACCAGATAAAATGAAGCGAATACGACCTCCCAAAATGGCCCGAACTTTTCTAAAAACTAGAAAACTCCATAGAAGCTTTTCTAACCCCCATGCTCCAAACCAACTGCCATTTATTGCAGATAACCGCCGATTATATGCTAAATTAAATAATATTTTTGATAGCCCGTCTGCTGAATCCACCTGAAAGTTTTCAGCCAAATTTTTTACATATATTTACGTTCTATTAAAATTATATAAAATTATTATACGATTGTATGGAAATTTGAACCAACCTTTTTCCTTACACCATCTCGAACACGATCAAGAATAGCTGGAACAGATGCCATTAAAGTTGGCCTTAAAACAGATGCATCTCCTTTTGTACCCTTTTTTATTTTACTTGATGTATCTGTAAGAGTTAATGGTGATCCATAACCTATACAACTTCCTACAGCTGCAATTAGATTCTGTAAAAATTCAAAAATTAAATATTATTATATTAGGAAAAATAATAATATATATTATTTTAAAGGTTTGGTCTATACCTCAGCTGCAAGTTCAAGAATATGTGCTAGTGGTAAGTATGCTAAATACACATCTTTGACTCCAAGACCCGGCACAATTGTCATCACAGCAGAAACTGTCGCTAAAATATTCTTGTGTGTCATCATTACACCCTGAATGAAGTGAAAAAGTATATATTAAGATTTAAAGTAAAATATATAAAAAATGATATATTGAAATATGGATTAATTATGTTTTAATCCTCAAACTTCCACTGATTTGGCGTTTTGACCTCCATATTGATGAAAATTTGAGGATTAAAAGATAATTAACCCACATATACTATATTTGTAATTTTCTACTAACCTTGGGCAAGCCGGTACTCCCGCTTGTATACATAATGACTGCCACATCAGCAGGGAGTGGTAGATCTGCTTCAACTGGGTTTTCTCTGCCAATTTTTTCCACTTCAGAATAAGAAAACACTTTCCAACTGGTGGGTCCCTCAGTAAATGAGGAATCATCGTCATCCATGCATATTACCCGTTTTACTGTATCTATTTGTCCACTTATATCTAGAAGCTTCTTCAGTTCTTTGTTTCCACAAATTACAGTTGTAACCTCTGTCTGAAAAAAATTTGGAATGTAATCATAGGCATATTAGATATGTATTTATTATTATGTATATGTATACATATATTACCGATCCTATTGCATTTACAAACTTAAAAGAATACCTCATTTAATGAGTGACAAATGGCTTCTTCTCCTAAAGATGCATACATGGTCACAACTGTTACATTGCGCCTGAAACAAGCCTGATTTACAGGATAACATATCATAGTTACAACTTACCATTCACGGATAAAGTAATCATAAATTCATAATATATTAATACTAATATTATATTACAGTATATGTGCATATAGTATGAGGTGTAGTTAGTCAAATATAGTATTACTATCTTTTTTCTTGAGCAGGAATACCAGATCTATTTAAGATGGCAATTTCAACCCATTTACTTATGAATGGGTTGATACAAGCTATGTTTTATCTCCAACGGGTCAAACAAGTACAATCAAAACAAAATTTTTGGTGTTGTTTGTTGAGGTTTTTGTCTGAAATCTGTAAACAACTTCTAAAAAAAGACTAAGCGGCTCTAACTAATTCTTTATCTTCTCATTTTCCCCATTATTGAATATAATGATATTCATTTAAAATCCGCTCATAATTGATAACAAAAAAAAAATTGTGTTTTCAGATGAAATAGGAGGTTTATAAACCTCTAAATCAATCTGGGCTAAGAGGTTTTTCAGATATTTACTAGAAAAAATGCTCTGAATATGAAAACCTCTAAATAAATCAAAATTAAGAGGTTTTTCAAATGTTTTCAGGAAAAACAAACCACACCCAAAAGGAAATGGATCAAATGGGTCGAAAAACGGTCAAAAGTGAAATATTAATGCATCATTGCATACAACCTACTAAATCACTTTTATTAAAAAATAAACAAATTATTATTGTAAAATATATTTTTTGTAATCATATTACACTATATTTTTTGTAATCATTTTACAAATTATTTTGTAAAAATAAACAAAATGTTTTTGCCTGACATGACCTGACTCACTATTTTGACCCATTACCCAACCATTCTTCACAATTTTCAAATGCAAAAAAAAAAAAAAAAAAATATTAAAAAAAATTTAAGAAAAAAAGTACCTGCAATGCAATAAACCATTCTTCACGTGTATCAGCAAATATCGCAACACGTTCACCTTTTTCATGCCCAATTTGCACCAAACCAGATGCAAAATTACACACAACTTGAAACACCTGATTATAACTCATCCATTCATACTCACCTAAATGAAGTTTTTCAAATGATCTACCATTTTGGTGCACTTCTGTTTCTCTAGAAATTAATTTTCGTGTTCCAAGAAGATTCTTGTTAGCATGTTGATTGCATGCTTGTTCAAAAAGATCTGCAAGTGTTCTAATCCCAGCCCATGCCGTTTCAACTGGAGATGAAAACCGATAGTTTCTGATTGCGTACCCGCTGACGTCAGCAGGCAGCCCTCTGTTTTTCCCTTTTTTTGAATTTCGTAGGGCTAGAGTGAGTAAAAGTGGAGCTAGAACACCGATTACATAAGCACTCATGTTCAGTTTGATCTTGTAATCCTAAAAGATCAACTGAATCACTGAAAAGCAAGAATAGTTTGTTATCGAGAGAATATTTTGACTTATAATTTTTTTTTTTGCTTTACATTCGGCTTGGTTGTTGGAATGAAATTGAGGATGTTAATGCTTTGTTTGTGATTGGTTGTTGTTAGTTGAAAGTTAGTTTTGACTTTGTTGACCGACATGGAAAAGCAACAAACGTATGCTAATAAGATATCACATTTATGCGAACAATGTAGCTTCAGCGATAACAGAAAAAGAAAACAAAATTGGGGAAATTAGGAACATGAAACAAATTATCCAAGTGATTCGTGATATACATCATCAAAATCCAATTTAAAAGCACGTACGAATATCAAGTTCATCTCGAAATCACTCCATTCCAGTTTCGAATGTCAGCTGTCAATTGAGTAAATAACTTATTTTAGAAAATTCAGTTTTAAACAGAAAAATAGTACGCACGTTAAACGGATCAATAATGTGCATTGAACATAAACGAAAAAAATACGTAGAAAAAAGGGACATTGAGCAAAATCAAAATGCTCAGATCGCAAGAGGACATTAATCAAAATGCGATTAATTGAACAAATGCATCCTAAATTAAATCGTTGTGTATAGTAATGGAGAATACCTCGATCGTAGTGTTTGAATACCTAGCTCACAGAATTCAGATTATGAAGAGTCGAGGGTTTTATTGGTGGAGATAAGGTGATCAAATGGCGGGATTAAAGGACGGAGAAAACAAAGATCAGAAATTGTAGTTTCAGAGTTTCGGATGGTAGTTGCCAGCGTGAAATTTGACTGGACTGCAGATTTGGGTTTCAGAAGAAAAAACAAGAACAAAAAAACGTATTTTGTGTGTACAGAGTCCAACTATGTGGACTCAGCCTCATCCTTTACGTGGGACCAAAACATAAATGAAAACAATTTTCTTGTATATAAAGAATATTTTTTTTAAAGTATACTAGTTTATACTCCCTCCGTCCCTAAATAAAGTTCTCATTTCTCTTGAGCACAATATTTAAGGAGAAAGTTAGTGGTAGGGTTGTTGGTATTAAATTTAATTAAAATATAAAGTTGGTTTGGAGAGAGAAAGATAGTAAGTGGAAAGTTAGTAGTGGGGTCCATGATAATTATATTATTTTATTAAGTAGACCCCCATCAACTTGGGAAATGGAAACTTTATTTAGGGACAAAAATTCAAGGTAAAATGGGAACTTTATTTAGGGACGGAGGGAGTAATAGATTTCTTGGAGAGATGTATTTAATATAATAGTTGTCATAACTGTTTTTTAATCATCTTCTCATCACACGGTAAATATTTTTTGAGTTCATATTAAACTTATGAACCATAAGAAACCATTCGGTACCCCTCATCACTAGCCTATAATTTTTGTAAAAAAAATTAAATGATTTTTCAATAGTTGCTAGTTAATGTAGATATGGTGTTGTATCCGAACATCAAAGGATGCTTTTGTATCCACTTGTATGTTTTATCTATATATCCACTTTGTTCAGGTGGTTTTTTGGCACTTTCCGTTTGGCAAGCCACCATCTTCATTCAAGTCCCTATATCAAAACAAAAAAATGGTACAGCAGAGCAATTTTTTATAGATTTGTCTAATTCATATCTTTTAGGATATGAAGTAGGTGGTTTAAGGAACTTAAAATTATAATTGTTGTTTAAAAAACACATTTAATATATGCAAAAATATACTTCATTAATAACTAATATATTCATTTATTCGTTATGAAAGGAAAACTAAAGTTCATTATGCTCGTGAGTTATATAAACCCATTTTTCACTAAAAGAAATTTTGAAATTCATTAATAACTAATAAATGCATTTATTCTGAAATAAAACTTGAAATTCATTTAAAACTTGGGGGTGCTTATATGATTACTTATATGAACCAAACAATAACAATGGTAATGATAATACTAAGGAATATTCATTCAATTTATTTGTATTCCCATTACTTTTCTCATATAATTCATTTGTTTCAACAAAGTGCACCCTTATAATCTCATGTGCTTAGTGCATCAGTTATATAAACTCATTTATTATATGTCCACATTAATTAGGAAAATGATTGTCATTAAGAAAACTATTAATTAAAAGAAATTGATACTTTTGTTATTGACAACTTCAAAATAAATGAGAATACATGAAATATTATTCAGCTTTCAGTTGACATGATAGTTTTACAACTAATGTTCACATAATTGCGATTATAGCACACTTTCAAAAGTGGTCCCTACTAACACATACTCCATCCGTCCCACAAAAAAAAATTTCATTTCACTTGGACACATATTTAGGAGATAGTAGTGGGATATTTGGTATTATTTTTGAATAAAATATAAGATTATTTGGATAGAGAAAGTGTTTTTAAGAGATGGTTAGTGGTGGGGTACATGATAATAATATTATTTTATAGAATTGAGAACTTTTTTGTGGGATAAAATTTAAGATGGAAATAAGAACTTTTTGTGGGACGGAGGGAGTATTATTATTGTGTGGTCCACCTTGCAATTGCCAAAGCACTTTCATATTTTGAAAGTGAAATGCAATGTTTTAAAACCCGGGTTGACCCGGCCGGTTGAATTGGTCGAACCGGGACCCGGTACATGAGGCGGGTCAACTCGGTCCGGTTTAATTCCTATTTTCCGCCCGCTGAGACCCGGCCGGGTTTCCGGTTGAACCGCCGACCCGGCGACCCGTTGACCCGGTAAAAACCCGGAATTTACAAAAAAAATCCCTAATATCAGTGGTTTTTCAGCCGCTACTACTACTTTCGATTCTATCTCGCTCGTTTCTGCTCGTCCACCGTCCACCCACACAAGGTAATTTCATTAGTTGCTGCCCGATTTATTTCTACAAATTCATTGTTATGTTCTACAAACTGATTGCTCAAATTGATTGTTGATACAAATTCATCTTTGCTGCCCGATTTATTTCTCCAAATTGATTGTTGCTGCCCGATTTATTGATTGTACAAATTGTTGTGTTCTACAAATTCATTGGTTGCTCAAATTTATCAGTGATATCTCTCTCAAATTAATTTGTTTCTGTTTTTGGTTCTACAAATTGAGTGAAGAAACATGCGTATGCAACTTTTCCTATGTTTTTCGGTAAAACGGTTGAACCGCCGGTTGAACCGGTTGAACCGGTTGAACCGTGACCCGGTCATCACACCGGGCCGAGCAATAACCCGGGTTTTAAAACATTGGTGAAATGTATAGTTGGTTTTCTGAGTTGCAATTCATTTGCAAATTATTTGCCATTACCGGGGATGGCCTGACACACATTGATAATTTACTACAACTGATAAAATTTAGTGAGACTCACACCTACTAATTATATTTTTTTATCTAGTGAAATTACTATTTTACATTACTTTTATGATTAAACATTATTATTATTTTATTAAAAAGTTGTAGGACCACACTTACTAATTGTCTATTTTAGTCTAGTCTAACATTCATTATATTTTTTTCCTTAAAACAATGAATCACTTAAATTAACATACGAACTAATCAGAGCTTTTACAATATGCAAGCTCTGGTGCAAGGAAAGTCATAAATTACAAAAATATCGATATCAATACATGAAAAATACTTATAAGACAATCATGGCTTACGAGGTTGTTGAACACCTTTAGAAAATAGCGGAAGGTGGTTAGGATTAGGATGATGCAACATGCACTCGATACATCTCAACCAAATACTTAACCACTAACTTATTGTCTTATTATAGCCCTCCCATCACTTGTGATCATATCTGCTCGACTCTTAAAAAGCCACAAATTATGGTGATGTTATCGCTATATTAATATACTAAATATCTTTATTTGAAAAATAATACATTAGACCAATAAAAAAACTTATTGTTAATACTTTATTAACTATCAATCAAAAAAACATGGGTAACAGAAGGGAAAAAAACAATCGGTAAAAAAAAAAAAAAAGGCAAAGTTTTAGTGCCCTAACATCCAATAAAAAAAAGAAAGATAACCCCTACACCTAAACGTGCCCTGCTCTTATAAAAAACTAGCTTCATAGTCCGCCCGATTGGACGGGCATGTTTCAAGATTTATATTATAGAATATTACTAACAAATATTAATAATTTTAAAAATGACATAATAATCGATAGCTTTAATGATGAGTTTGTACAAAATTTGATACATGAACAGAAATTACAGATGTTACCACCTATCCCTTTGTAGGTGGTAATTAGGAGTATATTAAGATTTGTCGTTTAAATAAATATAGGATATTCCAACACAGGCAACTAAGTATCGATTAACTAAACATTTCAAGGGCGTGATTATGACTAACAACAGAATCATCTAATAAAAAATGAAAATCATAAAGTTAAAGACTTCAATCTTTTCGATACTCCGGAAATTGCAAAATAATCTTCATCACGATCAAAACTAAGAGAACATATAACATTTTCTGAACTACTAAAATCACCATTTATTAAATTACCACAAACTTCAAATCACCTATTTTTGTAATAACTTTGGACAAAAGGTGTTTTGGCTCGTACCTCCTAAATTATCAAGTTAACAATACAGCACTATAACGGCAACAATATAATTTTCGTAATCATACTTCAAAAAACTAACTACTTATAAGAAAATATAAAAAACTCATTCTCCTCTCGTCCACCACTTCTAATTCTCCTTTCCTCCACCACTTCTAATCTCGTTCAAACTCAAATAGTTCCTCAGAAATACACTGGTCGACGGAGCTCTGTCCAAACCTCCGTCTTCATATCCATCACTCGATTTTGGATATCAAACACGAAAGACAACTCATGCTTCAACTGAGCTCGTGGGGTGTCAAACCTGTCAACGGTCTGACACATGTGACTGAAAAAGTTTATCATTTTCATATTTATCATCTTCGAGATCGTATGAGCTATTTACAGATATCAATAAAGAGTATTTAATTCCCAATTTGGTATCGCGAAATTACATCACTGTTTAGGTATTAAAATAAATATGGTAATCACGAAATTAGAAATCAAAATAAATAGTTTAGGCAGATTTATCACAATTGTAGTCAAATATGGTAATCACTCAATTACATCAACATGACAATAATTTAATTGTTTAAAATAAACATATTCGTGATTTTATGTTTTAACAGTTTGTGTTTAATATGGAATTTAAAATCAGTCAAAACCCATCAAAATATGATAAATGATATTTAGTCCTACCGTTTAGACCTACTCATAGGCCTACCATTTGATAGGATGACATGTGTATTCCACTCATTCTCTCTTCTAATATTATCCCTTGATTTTGACACTTGTCTTCATCTAATGAGTAGGTCTAAATGGTATACCTAAATACCAGTACTCGTAAAATATATTATTGGTTAAGGCCTACCTGCACAATTTCAAGATATTTGTAGAAGTAAAGTTCGTATTTCCATAATTACAACAATTAGTCAATATTAGGTATTTGAAAAACTATTTAATGTTTAAATAATCTTTATATAACAATTAATATATTCGTGATTGTATGTTTTAAGATAAACTCTTTAAATACGGTATTAGAAGATATTCAAAACCCACAAAAATCGAAAATAATTAGGTAACATTAAAATAAAATTTTGAAATACTTAGCTACACATTAAATACCTCATTTACGCTCTCCATTACTGCATATAGTGTCTCAATTGGTCGAAGCTCCACAATTATATGTAGTATCGTGTTTCAATTGGTATGCTTATTCATACGAACCAAGGTCTTCCTTTGTAGCTGCAAACACATAATAATATTATTATTAATTTAAGATATATGAGTACAAATTGCAAGCAAACAAATCAAAGAGATCAAACAACTTACATATGAATATAAAGTTATCCGCGTTGATATACAACAGCACCATGTGCATCTCTACCACAGAAATTCGAACATAATCAAATAAATATATTAGAATCTCTTTCTTGTAAACAAAATTTTCAATCATTACCAAATATCTAACCAACGGTACAACATTATAGCCTGAAACTTGAGTCCTGCAAATTTTGATTTGATCAATTAGTTCATTAACCCTAGCAAATAGAGACACATGTGTATTATAACAATCACCAAATGGATTATAACATAATCAGGATGTTGGAAATACAAATTTTGGATGTATTTTTTTTATTTTGATTGGATCAATTAGTTTTAAACTTTGGTGAAATACATTATTACATAATCAGGCTCACCTCCCTGTAAAACACAAACTTTTAATCAGAAATCAAAAATAGATTATAACCCATCTTAACATTAATGGACATTTCGTCGAACAGTTCATATGCATTTCATACAACACTCATGTGCATGATTATAAAATCTTATAACCTTGTAACATTAATTTGAAAGAAATTACCCAATTAGTCACTCACATGTAAAATTAATCTTTAAGAAATTACCCAATCATGAAAATGAAGTAAGAATTGTAGTAATCAACTTGAAATTTGCAAATCATATTTATTGAGAATGAAATATGAATTTTTTAATAATTTTGAAATTACCTGATGAAATCGTTTACACTACATCACCGGAGCAATAATGTTATACCTCAATCACAAATTTAGTTACTTGATTGCTGCTCAATCACAACGTGCTATTGAAGATTCCATTCTCGAGAATGAGAAGGCATGCGATGTGAAGTAACGGCCATGGAGATGGGATAAGAAGCGGGAGAGAGAAATGGTAGAAGGAGAGGGGATTAGCGGCCACAATTGGAGCTAGGGTTTGTGGGGAGAAGGAGCTGTAGGAGGAGAGATTAACTCGCCATAATCGTATGTAGGTTTTCTCGAAATATAATGGTGGAAACGTAACAGTTTCCAAAATAACTATCTTTACAAAATAACTCGCCATAAATACGGAAGATATTGCCCCCTATAAAACCGGTTGGAAATAACTGCTCCAATGGTAAGTCTACGGATGTGTGTGATGAAAACGTGGGCCAACCAGTGAATTACATGTGGCATTATCATCCAATCAATGAGCTTGAATCGGGTGAGGTGTCAAAACCAAATCATGTGTAGCTCCATATATAGGGAAAGATGTATGTAACATTGTAGGCCACATCTTTTGTAATTACCATAAGATTACCACTGACAGTGAAAATTGTAAGTAAGGATGTTAGTAACTAATCCATTAGCTGAAAATTGGAAAATTCGGTCCGATCGTGTTCATATGTTCTTGAATGTAATTTTATAATGTATTAAATTATTTTTTTCGATTAAGTTATTCGATCAACTAAAAGCATTTCAAATTTGGCACTTTTAATAATTAATTTCCATGAATTGTAAGTTTAAAAAGAGGTGAAGTTGGGGAGGAAATTGACAGTCGTTGAAGTTTGAGGCTAAAAATTATGCGATCACAGTGTCAGTCATGAGGGTAGAAATTGTAGGTCCATGCCTATAGTAAAATATTAGATTGGGGCCCATAAATTTTAATTTTTAAACCCTTTTTTTGGAAATGCAAATGATATCAACGGAAACCTACCCACATTAACACTATTAACTAGTTATTACTGACAATTAATTATTATGTGATAAATATTTAATAATATATCATTAAATATTAAATAATAATTAATAATCAATCAATATATATATTATATAATCATAATTTTTAATATTATTTTAATAATTAGTAATTAATTATTTATAAAAATAATTAATATTAATATATCAACTATTAGCTATTTTTTATTAATTATTTATTATTTAATAACAAATTTTAATTCTTATATATTTAGATATAAAAAAAAAAAATTGTGTGAATTAAACACGTCGTGAATTAAATCCAAAAGTTTTAAATCCTCAAAAATTTCAAATCATATGAAAAAAAATCCTAGGATTTAGGTTACCCAAACACACCCCTAAATAAGATTGTTCCACTGTACTAAAGTCCCCCTCAAAATCACACTTTCCCGCCCTTGAATCTCGACTACGGCGGTGATGGCGGACGCCGACGGCAAGGCTGCAAAGGAACTTATTCTTGATGTCGGAAAACAACTCCTTGCCAATCAGAAATGTCCTCACAAAGATTCCCTCATAAAGCTGCTCCGAGTAAGCTCTCACCTTTAATCAAATTCCGGCATCAAAACATTCAGTTGCAACTATTTGATTTTGCGTTATCGACTAGCTTCTAGAGTTCATTATTTCAAGTCTACTATATATTATACGAATTCCAGGCCCGCTAATGCCTTTTTACGATGAAATGTAGATGTATTCAAAGCAGACAATGCACTATATTCATCATGTTCTTAATTAGGGTTTCGTTATGTCCCCACTTCGTCTAGGGTTTATGTTCCTAACTGATCCGTACAACTTATAGATCTCTAAGCATGTTTTTAAACGATTCACAAACATATTGCAAATTTAAGGGTTTAACCTTGCGTTTCTACATATTTTGTTATTGTAGCATTTAATTATCGAATTGAAAATGCTCCATTGGGTTTTGCTGTAACATGTAATGAACAGCAACCATATGTTTTTTTACCTAATGCTTAAAGTTAGTTATTTCACGATGATAAATTTATTTTCTCAACTTGATTTCTTGCAGCAAGCTGCAAGTGCTTTGCCAAAGTTAAAAACACAATCGGATTTGCTAAAACCTGCAATAAAGCCCTTGAGTGATTCTCTACTGAAACATGGTTTACTGCACCAAAAGGACAAAGATACAAGTCTTTTGGTTGCCAGCTGTGTATGTGAAATTCTTCGAATCCTTGCACCAAATCCCGGTTTTACTGATGAAAATTTCAGGGTAAATAACATTACCTCAAGTATATATTTTTCAATGCACCATTAACAATATTGATGATTTTAACCACTTATTTTAGGACATATTTCAACTGTTATTGGGTATGTTTGGGGAGCTTTCTGATACTAAAAGTCCGTACTATTCTAGAAGGGTAGAGCTGTTGGAGACTACTGCAAAATACAATTTCTGTGTGTTAATGTTAGATACAGGATGTGAAGATTTAGTTCTCAAGATGTTTAATATATTTTTCACTGTTATAAGGTACAGTTACACTCTTATTTTTATTATATGCACTTTTATCTACTACTTATGTTGTTGTATGTGTTACTGTTACCTTGCAGGAAAGAACATTCTTCAGATGTATTTGCTGCAATGTCTTCGATAATGTCGGTTATTTTTCAGGAAAAAGGCTCTCAAGGACTTCTAGAAGTTATTTTACGCAGTCTTATAAAGGACTCAAAGGTAACTTACAATATATCTGAAATCATAAATGATGCCAATTTTTATATTATATTTTATTATTATGCATCTCTTTAATGATTCACAGGATGCATCTCCAGCTTCTTTCCAGCTGGCAGTTTCTGTTATTGAAAATTGCAATCAAGCACTCGAACCGCTTGTTTGTCGGTTTCTTAACCGTTGTATTTTGGATCAAGACAGTGTAAACAGTGATCTCAAAGAATCATATCATGATATTATATATAAAATCTTTCAATGTGCTCCACAAGTGCTTATTGCAGTTGTACCAAACTTAACTCAAGAACTACGCGTACGTCTTTCTCTTTTGCAAATTCAAAATTTACTAATTTTTTTCGGTATTTTTTATTTATTTATAAATTTTTGTAATTTACAGACTGATCAAGTTGATGTTCGGATAACAGCAATCAAGTTTGTTGGAAAACTTTTTTCAATTCCAGGACGACATGTTGCTCAAGAATACCACCATCTTTTTGTAGAGTTTTTAAATAGATTTTCTGATAAATCTGCTGAAGTTAGAGTTAATGCTGTATTATGTGCTAAATATTTTTACTTAACTAATCCATCAGGGGAGGAATCAACTGCAGTTCTGTGTACGTTAGCAGCTTTTAAACTTCTTTTTTCGAATCCTCAAATTTTCAACTAAAGATTTGGGGTTAAACACTAAATCAACCAAAGTTTAGGATAAAACCATTGTCCTAAAAAGTTTATTAGTGAAAGTTTGAGGATTAAAACATAATTAACCCTTCTTTTTTTTGGTAATCATTATGACTAATGTGTATTTAAATTCCTATTTTATTAATTGAGCAGCTGCACTTGAAGGCCGGCTTTTAGATTTTGATGATAAAGTGAGAACACAAGCAGTGTCAGCAGTGTGTGATCTTGCTAAGTCTAGTCACAGACCTGTACCAACTGAAATGATTGCTCAAGCTGCTAAAAGATTACGTGATAAAAAGGTTTTATTTTATTTTATTTAAAAATTGTATGATAATATAATTTCTGATAACTTATTATTGTTTTTTTAATGTGAAGGTATCTGTTAGAAAGAAAACCTTGAAAATGCTACTTGATGCATATCATCATTATTGTATTAGATGTTCTGAAGGCATTATTCAATTGAGTGTTGACTTTGAACAAATACCATGTGGTATTCTGATGCTTTGTTATGATAAAGATGTTGACTTTGGGTATGTTTATTGCATTTCATGATTGCCATAAAATGCTAAAATGGAATTTATTTATTTATTTTAATTTTTCTAGGCCTCAAAATATAGAGCGTGTGCTTGAAGAAGATTTGTTTCCGGCTTCACTTTCAGTTGAGGAGAGAACTCGACATTGGCTTTTTTTGTTTTCAAATTCAGTGACAGCTCAGCAAGATGGATGTTTCAGCTCTGCTCATGAGAAGGCATTGACTGCTGTTTTGTGTCAGAAGAAAAGGTGTTTTCTTCTTTGTTTTGACCGGATTTTACACACTTTGACTTAACTCACAGAAAACCAACTATTTTACAAGTTTACTTTTGTTTCAGGTTGCAAATCGAGATGCAGACTTACCTCGATTTACGGACAAGTGAAAAGGTGTAATTTTTTAGACCATTTTTATTTATTTATTTTTGTTTGCTAATAATATCTCTCATTTGTGGTAAATAACCTGTGATGCAACAGAATGTCACTGAGAAAGGGGAAGAGAGACTAAAAAAGCTGTTTGCAAAAATGTCCACATATTTTCCCGTACCGTTAAAAGCAGAGGAGTGTTTTTGTAAATTACATTTGGTGAAAGATGATGATGTTTTTAACACCTTGAAGGAGATTTTGGTTCAAGTGAAGTTTCAAAATGCACAAATCATCAGAGTGAGTTTTTTTATTTTATTTTTCTAAAAATGTTAAATTTGGATCATATCTTTAAGTTTTTTGTTATTATTCCTTTTTCTTTGCATTCAAGTAAGTAAGATTTTGTCTTTTTTGAAGGATAATTTTGTGAGGAAAATTAAGGAGATGCATATGGATTCTGAATTTCTAAAATCACTTGTGAGAAAATGTTCATTTAATATTTTCAGCTCTGATCACATGAGCTGCATTCTTGACCATCTTTCTGAAGACAATTTCAGACAACCCAAATTAAAAAATGCTTGTGTTGCACTTCTTATGGTATGCCACACTGCTTTGTAAGATAAATATAATCATGACAAATATATTATTCATTAAAATTTATCTTTTTTTTATTTAGGTTATTATTAATGCTTTCCCACTACTTCTGAGAGGTTGTGAAGAGCAATTTTGCATGCTGCTTTTAGAAGAGAAATCCATATTCCGTAATGAGCTGCTTCAGATGTTGGTCAAAGCTGCACCTCATATTTCTGTTGACCTTAGGTAATCCACTATTGCAGCTTTTTATTTCTGTTAATGATAGATTTTTCACTTTTAAATTTTAATTACCGAATTTTATTGAATTTGAATAAAATTAATTTATTATAAAATGCAATTTGTTCTGTGCAGTGTTGTCTACCCTTTTTTAGAGAAAATCTGTGTAAATGGAAGTCGTGGTCAAGCCAAACTTGCAATTTCTGCACTCGGTGAATTAATAGTTTCTTCAAAAGAGTTTACCTTTTCATACCTGTCCAAGGTTCCTTTTTTCCATCTAACTGGTTTAATTTTCATATGAATTTATATTTTTTATTAATTTTTTTATATATATTCAGACACTTGTAGATGCTCTTGAAAGTGGGCAAAATACCCCTACAGTTTTGCAGTCTTTGGGCTGCATGGCTCAATATTCTGTTTCTGCATTTGAATCACATGCTGAAGCAATCACTCGGTATATTGTTGGCAATATATTTCTAGAAAAACAGGTAATGTTTTCTATTTTAATAATTTTATAATCTTTTTTCCTATAAATATGCTATAAAACCCTAAATGTCATTCTTTTCTTAGGTTGGAATGGTAGTTGATTTATCTGAATGCTCTACTTCTTGCACCTTGAAGGTGATAACTGTTTTTAAGATCTCAATTACTCTTTATTTAAGATCTTACCTATGTTATTACAATTATTTGCCTTGTTTTTTTGGGATAAAACATTTATTTTTACAATCTGAATTTGGCCTCTTTCAGATTTTTGGGCTTAAAACACTCGTCAAAAGTTTTCTGCCACATCAGCGCACAGGTGTCACTCGTCAAATTGATGAAGTGCTTCATATTATATCACAGATGCTTCAAAGGGATGAGGTTTCTAAAGGCACACACTCCCGGTATGCAAAGCCTGCGTTTTAATACTCTAAATTTAAATTTTAGATATTATTGGAAACATAATAATTTTTTTAATCAATGTTTTTGTGTAATTGTAATACAGTGGAAATGACAAGGACAATCTTAGATTGGCTGCAGCTACATCTGTTCTACGCCTTTCTCAACAATGGGACCCACATATTCCACCAGATATTTACCGCCAAACAGTCTTGATAACCAAGGTTTCAATCTCTACCATTTTAATACAAACATTAAATATGTAAATTTCCTATATTAAATATTAACCATTCATCATTGCAGGACCATTCTTCTCTGATACGAAACTTGTTCCTCAAGAAAACATTCAAGCTTTTGAAGAATAATCTTCTTCATTCTAAATATTTATCTGCTTTTGCATTGGCTGCTACGTCTTCACAAAAAGATGACGTACGTCAAAAGTCTAGTAAATTTATTTATTAATCTTTTTTAGTTATTAATATCTAATATTTCTTTTTTCAGTCTTTAAATTATATGGCAGAAATTATGAAGAACCGTCACAAAGAAGCTAAACTGGCCCGTACTACAGTAAAACGTGATGCAACTGATGATCCTGTGTGTGCAGTTATATATTTAATCCATATTCTTGCACATGATCATCATTTTCCAACCCAAGATTCTGAAGATGAAGAAAATCTTGATTCTTTTTTTAGGTAATCCAACCTGACCCGGTTCATCTTGACCCGTTATCCAACCTGCCCATTTTTACACCCTTCTTTTTTGCAGCCCGGTTGTATTTACCATGGATGCACTGCTCAACCCGTCGTTTGTAGATAATGATATGAACCGAATTAAAAAAGTTATTTCTGATTTGCATAACATATTTAATGCTATCAAACGGGCTGAAGATGCACTAGATGTTCATAAGACCACTGTAAGTTTCATAATCTTTTTGCATTTAAATGCTAATTTATTAATAATTTAATATCACGAGATTCATAAATCCAGTATATATGCAGAGACTGCATGCTCTAGCTAACTTGGGAGCCAAGTATTTGGTTGAAAAAAATAAGGAGAGTGGAGTTTCCTTGTCACACACTCCAACCAATATCTTACTACCTGCATCGTTATTTAAGAAAAAAAATGCAGACCAAAAACAGGCAAGTGAAACATAAACCAACAAACAACATGAATTATTATGAATTGATAATAAAAATGAAAATATTTAATGATCTTTTTATATGTTAGTCTTCTAGAAATCAATCAACAGATCATGTTCGCAAAAGTGTTGACGAGGATGTTTCAGCTTCTGATTGTGAATTGCCTAAAAGAAGCAAACGTTTAAATGCACAAAAAGGAAAATTAAATGAAACTCAAAAGAAGATCATATCTGGTGAAGGAGAGAATCGGGATTTTAATTCTGCAGAATCAATCACGTATCATGGTGTGTTTTTTTTAAAAATAGTAAGTATATAGTTTTAAAATGTGAAGGTGTACTAATTTTGTTTTATTTCAATCGTGTAGCGGAAAAACATTCATTATTTCAGATGGATGATTCTTCATGTGGTGATATGTAATGAAATGAAGTAGTAATACAATACTAGGGTTTGAGTTGATCATCGTATAAAGGTATGTAACGTTCTTGATTGCACACAATATTTGATCAGCCTGGTCCGATTTTCAAAACCATGATTTGATCTCATATGGCAAAATAAAAACAGTGGATGAAATACTTTGTGAAGAAATGATAACAAACTGATACCAAATCAGCATGCTGTGAAGATAGCCAATATTTAAATTATGCGTATATAACGCAGATCAAATATTTCTGTGGTGTAGTGGTTATCACGTTTGCTTTACACGCAAAAGGTCTCCGGTTCGATCCCGGGCAGGAACATTACTATATTTTTAATTTTTAAAATTTGAGGATCATTGTTTGGGGTTCCTTTGAATGAAAAACGAATTCCTTTCGAGTAAAAATGAATTATAATTGTTGCCAAGAAAATGATATCCAGACGACTAATTCCAATTCCAATGTGTTGTAAAAGCCATATAACTCAAATCCTTTTTAACCTGTTACTAGAATATCCATCATGTAACATTCAGTAAAAATAATGTCAATAAACAGCCCAAAAACAATGTTTGAAATGGGTCTCAAATAGCTTTTTAATAATTTATACAACCAAAAAATCTTGTATACAATTCGAAATAAAGTCTATGATTCATGAGTATTATGTCGCTTTCTCTCCCTCCCAAAAGCCTTAAACAGATCCTTGAAAACATTGAGCAAATTCATTCCCGCCATACCAAATAAAGCGAGTGGGAGCTCGATACCTTTCTCAAACTTGGAACCATCTTTGACTAGTTTGAATGTAATCAGTACATGAGATAACAAACGCGCAAATGAAAATGTCACGAAATTTAGAAACCATTCGATTTTCACAAACTTGCTATTTCCATCGCGCAAACCAACCATTCTTCTCACTTTCCTCACATGAAGAAAGATAGAATGCAACTGTCAATCACAATTCACAACCAAATCATGTTTAGATTTAGTTTGACAAAAAGTCAAAGTCAACATGTACCTCGCATATAAGAGTTAGAATAAGGTAGTTGATTGTGACATTTCGGTATAGGGCTAGAGTAAAGCATCCGAGAAGTATTAAATGGTGCAATAATACAGAGGGTATCCATCCACTATGTATAGCAACATATCCAATTGATCGTACGCAAAATAACCGCTTGAAATGCATAATGCCGAAAATGCCCATGGCCATGTGGATTTAACGAGCTGGGAGTGCTCAAATAAGTCATCTAAACCATTAGCATTCAACTGCTTCACCAAAATGAATACCACTGTCAAGAAATTAAGCCCATGTTTACTACGGTAATAATCATAGATGTGTAATGTACAATAATTGTTGATGTATAATTGGTGCTCTAATAGTTGTAAACTTAAGTTTAATTAGGACTGTTTGATGAAAAATCCTTCTCTTTTGTATTTGTAATTTTTCTAGATCTTTGCTAGAGGTTTTTCTTATAAAATATTTTTGCAGTTAAAAAAAAAAAAGTACAATAATTGTTGTTCAAACTCACATTTAGTATACAAATATTTACTCCCATTATGATATGTCAAAAATAATAAAATCCAAATCCAATCCCTATATTGTAATCATAAGAAAACTGACTCTCATGTAACACTGATGTGTTTAATATTAGCTTGTAAAATTTAGATTGGAAATGTATCTCGGACAACAGTATAATTGTGAAAATGTCATATAATAATGTAATGATTATTGCAATTAAACAAAAATGAAAATGTTGTTTTTCTAGTAAGATGTTAAAGTGAACTAGAATTAGAGAAATAAAATAAAATAAAAAATGAAGAAAATGTTCAACTTGTAATATAGATTTGGTCCATTTGGATCAATATAGATAATATCAAATCAACACAACAAAATAACAAATACAAACATACGCATAAAAAAATACCTGAAGCAGAGGTTAGTGAAGAATGAAGAAGAGAAACACAGGTGTTGACCAAAATAGGGTCTCTGGAGAAGAAATTACGGCAAATCCAATTGGCGATTTGGTAAAAACAGAAGCCATAAACGAGCAGAAGGAGCTCCGTACGGTTGTTGAATAGAATTTCGAAGAAAACAGACACAGACCACATAATCAGTGTAGCCAGAAAGAAGAAGAAAGCACCAGTTGTGTTCTTCTTTTTCTGATGATCGGAAGCCATAGCTAGTGTTGAAGATTTGGTTGTTTTTTGACTTTTGTTGACTGTGTGTCAGTGTGTAATGGGAATATGTGGCTTATCCACTACCGCACTCTTCGTGGGACTAAACGTTGCCTTATTTAAATGTTTTAAAAACTTGGTTAAATCCGGTTACCAAAAAATGAAAAATAGTTAGTTGAATTTTTTTTTTTTGAAACGGCAAATGAAAATAACGGAAGTCTACTCGTAATTTTTCAACGAGCACCCTGAATTCGAGCTCCGCATAAGCGGGCAAACCCAGCCCCAAAGGGATTTCCAAGGAAAATTCCTCATATGTGCCCGTGTGAGGTATGAGTTAAATTACGCTAATGCAACGCTCCCAAAGGGATTCGAACTCACGACCTGCAGCCCACATGGGTATAAACCCAGTGTCTCAGACCAGCTAGGCTGGCCATCATTGGCAAATAGTTAGTTGAAATAAGCTGATTAAATTGGTGGTTATAACTCGGTCAGAACCGACCAATTGAACATAAAATTCTAGTTGAACTAGTATGTCGAATATGAGAAAAATATTTTTTAAACAAAAATAGATAAATAAAATAGAAATATGAATCATATTTTTTATATTTGTTTTGAAATTTGTATATTTAGTTGGAACATACATTTTGATTTTTTAAAATTTTTTTATAGTATTTATTTTACATTTTTATAGTTTTTTTTTTTGGCATTTATAAACTATTTATATACTTAGCGGATCATATATATTCAATAATGTTGTCATTAGGTTTAACTTGATAGCTCAATCTGGCCGACCGGTTTAACTGTATTTATTATTTGATTCAATGTGAATATCAATTTTTAAAATATTAATTAGTTTACTAAAACGCATGTTGTTAGAATCTTCATTTTAGGAAAAATATTTGTTCTTTTTCGACCAAAATTATCAAAAATTGGATTTTAGTTCTTTTGCTTCTATATATGTTTACAACTTATAAAACAATTATGTTTACTAATTATGTTTACTTATGTATTTATTATGAGAAATGGTATTGATACCTACTATTTATTATAAAAAATGATATTAATATTTACTATTTATTATAATAAGAATTGATATTGATATCTACTATTTAGATAATTTCTATATTAAAATTGAATATATAAATGAACTATTTATTATAAAAAATGATATTAATACTTACTATTTATATTTATTTATATGTTAAATTTCACTTGATCAGGATATATATAAAAATCAAAGAATAATATAAAAAAAATTAATAAATTACATATATTTAAAATAAGTAACATAGGATAAAAGTTGATGAGATTGATATAATATCTCAATTAAACAATTTGTTTGTTTTTACTTTGTCAAAATCTTAAAACGGAATATATGTGGGGGCAGGGGCACCATAGTCAGCACCGCAGCGACTACCTTTACTGGTTGAAACCCTTGTTTTCTTCCTCATACATCAGCGATGGTGGATTCAAATTCAAAGGTAGAGACGATATCCAGATTAGCTCAGTGGAAGATCGACAATTTTGGACCTTCTACTTACAAAAGATCCGAACCGTTCAAAATCGGCATGTGGAATTGGTAGGTATTCTCCATCCACACTTTTGATGTCAACTACTTTTTATTAATCATCAATAATACTGATTCTAATCGATTTTGAAAAAAAATGAATCAGGCAATTATCAGTTGAGAAGAATCGCATTCTGTATATTCGTCTGTTTCCGGAGCCATCTCGGCTATCCAAAGAACAGCCGCCGATTGCCAAATTCATACTACGTGTCACTACCGCCGGAACTAATCGCCGGCCATATGTTTCACCGAGTACGAACTATTTCTTTTTTATTATCTTTTGTTACTTTTAACTACTATCGCTAACTTTTGATGTGCGGAATACCTTTATACTTGATTTTGGGAATACGAGTTAGGATCCTGTAAAAAGCTTCGAAGAGGTCATTTTCTCGCTTAGAGTGCTTTTTATCCCAATCTGGTCCTTGGGAGTACATATGGAGTTTTTAGGGTTTGCTTATTGATATTCATGAGTTGTGGTATAAATCGAATGATTTAGTAAATCTAGTTAATTTAACCACTGTTGCTTAGTAGCCAGGAATCAGTTGATTAAGAGGAATAAAATGTTAAAATTGATCATTTTAAGTTATATCTTATAAATAATAATGGGTGAAACGATTATATAAAAATAAAATAAAATTATATCTTACCTTGTTTAATGGTGCAGTTTATGAGAGACTTCTTCGAAGTAGTGAAGACTTTGTTTGGGCTGTTGATTCCACTTATCATGCCCGTTTCATCATTGATGTTGAGTTCTTGGACTTGCATGTTTATTCAGTAAATGTAAGCAACTTTATTTCATAATCAAATCATGAAATGTACATAAAAACATTCATGGTCAACCCAACCCGAACCGCCCCGCCCCGGCTCGTTTTGACGGGTCCTTCAAATTTGACCCATTTTGAGTTTGCAGGGTGAGGAGGCATGTTCAATATGGCCAAATGACGGAATGCTGAGGTCATCAGCAAGCGAAAGCATATTACGTTGTCTTTCCCGCATGCTTCACGAATCAATTGATGCTGATGTCAGCATAAACACAGATGGCGGGACATTAAAAGCACACAAAGCAATTCTTTCAGCAAGTTCTCCCGTTTTTCACAGCATGTTTCTTCATAATCTTCAAGAGAAAAACTCATCAACAATTAATATTCAAGATATGACACTTGAATCGTGTACTGCACTATTATCTTACTTATATGGAACAATTAAACAAGAAGATTTCTGGAAACATCGGCTTGCACTTTTAGGTGCTGCGAATAAATATGCGATTGCAAATTTGAAGGATTTGTGTGAAGAAAGTTTGTTGGAAGATATAAATACGTGTAATGTTCTTGAGAGGTTGCAAGAAGCTTGGCTTTATCAGCTTGATAAGTTGAAGAAAGGATGTTTGACTTATTTGTTTGACTTTGGGAAGATTTATGATATTAGAGATGAATTTAATAGCTTTTTTAGGCATGCTGAGAGAGAATTGATACAAGAGATGTTTCAAGAAGTGCTTACAGTTTGGAAACCTGCTTAAAGGTCAACGTCTAACGGGTATGTATGTATGTATATATGTGTGTTTAATTTCAACAATTGAAGCAGTTTGTATTCACTTTGAATTTGCGAATGTTAAACTGATATATGTTGCACGAAAAGTTTTTTATTTTTTTGTAACCTCGGTTGGATTGATCCTAAAACCTCCTAGAAATTTCACCATTTTGAAGACCAAATCCAATCATTAGGCCACCACCGTTTGTTAAACGGAAAGTGAAAGTTTGGAATAATATTTCTTTGTAATCACAATAATGCGTCGATTTTCAAAATTTATGACGTGTTTAAACTTGAAATTATTTTGACCATTTATCTTATGGGAATTAATTCTTACACCATATAGTTTGATGCTTGTACAAGTATTACTGCACTCTGTACAAATATATAAAACACCTATTATGGTGTATGGGTTAAATTGTGTGGTGTAAAAATTACCATATTTATCTTATCTTTCCCCTGTAGAAAATGTTGTAATAAAACGTTAGATATCATCATGTTTTATAACGTGCAACGCATGCTTATACATATCTACATCATCAACATAAAACTGAATAAACACGGTTATAAACAAAGCAAATGGAATCAAAATTGTTCTTAATACCAATTCAATTGTGTTGAATGCACAATTTGTCAACTAATCCGCTTGTCTCAAAATCCCGCAACAAATATAAATTCTATAAAACCCCGGATTTACAAACACAAATGTGTTGCCCCCAATCTATAACCATAATCACCTAATATTTCCTTCTAATCAATATCTTTTAACCAAAAACCGGTCATTTATGAATTATGTTACACCCCACCCTACCAATCTTTACCACCCCTTCGACTAACCAGCTCACAAAGCCGACAGTGTCCAAGCTAGCAGCTCGTGTATATCCATAATTCCCCAACACACCACACCTTCGCCAAGCATGATATTCAGCATAAGCTATAGGATCATTAGCAATTGACTTAACATAATTAGCCAATTCCTCCATTGACTTGAACTTATTCCCGTCAATAATCGAATTTGGAGGAACAAAATCCACCACATTTGGTGCACCAAAATATATTGGAATTGCTCCCGGTGTAAAACAACTTCTCCTTTCGGTGTAGGTGTTTTCTATTGCTAGAACAAATTTGTAGTGTGACAATGTAAGTGGTCCCACCATTTAGGTGATGAATTTGGGTCTTTTGTGCATTCAGGGTACATAGTTAGTGCCATATCGAGACCACCCATGTTGTTTAAACATTTACCAAATGAGTGATGAGGTAAGAGATTGAGTATGCTTTTTGCAAGTTGGTTTCTTTGAGGAAGGCAACGAGATGAAGACCAATACACAAGGGTATCCTGGTAATTTTGGAGACCAATCAAAGGTTAAACAACCAATTTTATGGTTATGGGTCCAGTTTTTTGTTTTGAACATACATGATAACAAACCTCACGCATGATTAATAAAATCAAAATTATTATTGTAATAATACAATTTTTACAAAGGGTAGCCAATTTTGACTTGGGTCTACCTGATAGTGTCCACATTTGCGGGACAAAATAGACACACATTTCACAAAACAGTTTTTTGAAATTTTGGCAAAAATTAGAATTTGAAAAGCCATTGACTTTCCCTAAACGTGGTCAATATCAGGTATGCCCAAGTCAAGAGTGGTTATTTCTAAGTATCCACATTTACAATCATATTTAATCGATTAATATTGATTCAATTAAGGTGTTTGCGGGTAAACCCAACTTGATCCGACCCATTTAGTTAAAACTACCCGTTTTGACTTGAACTGGTCTTGACCCATTATCTGACCCATCCATTTATAATCATATTTAATGCATTAATATTTATTAAAATATGGACAAAAATGTTAGTGGGCAAACTTTTGATCAGTACTAAAAACTACCTGCATTTACTACCTCTACTATAAAGAGAAAAATAGGGTACTTATAGGGAGAAAGATAATAATTACGATTATTATGAAATAGTCCACCAGCATAAGTTGATTGAACATCAGCTTTAGCATTCAAAACCGGATCTTTTTCTACCAGCCTCAAGATCCATATACACTCGAAGCGGGTCTCCAGTACGTCTCTAGAAATATTTGAAAACCGAATGTAAATAGGAAACGCTAATGACAGCACTAATCAAATCAATTAGCAGAAAACAAAATTAGGGCAAAAACATGTATACAACATAAAAGGAAAAAAGTTAAAAATGAGCAAAGATAGTACCAGAGGTGTACTGGTTTCAAAGAACAGGGCATCAGGTTTATCAACAAGAACAGAAGATAAACAGCTCAAACCACATCTACAAGAATACAAATTATCCATGTCCATCCTTTAATCAAAACACCCACATGATTCATCTTCAATTCACTACATACCCACTTGTAATGATCACCAATTTCTTCATCAAATCCACGTGTTTTTGTTTGAACAACCTACTTCGGAATCCCATTTTAGGAAAGCAAGCAATAGGGTCTGGATCAGATTGGGGATGTAATTGAAGTTTGACTTTGTCTTGTTGAAATTGGGATTTCGGAAGGAGTGGTTGAGGGGAAATCGATGAGGATATAACAGAAGAAGATGAGTGAGAAACCTAATAACATCATCATTAATTCAATAGCATTATGGGAATTTCGCAAGGCTAGGAAGTTAACTGAGATCGGTCATGATCATCTATGTTTTGCAGAAAGAACGAGAAGAAAGGAAACAAACAGAAGGAAAACAAGGTTAGCGAAATGACAAAAGCATGGCTGATTTTGCAAGTTTTTAGTCCATCATTTCGGGGGTCACGCGTTGGATCTTGAAATCTAATTTTTGTTACCAACATCCGAATTCTTTAATTTGTTTCTAATCATAAAAAATGTGCGGGTTCACGTATATTATTTATAGTCACCCAATTCTTTTTTAACCATTCTTTAATCTAGTTCAATTTTGTATATTTTAAACTTATGATTTTAAATTTTAGACAATATCAAACACTATAGTACAAGCTTTAAATTTAACCTCCAAATTCATGAATCAATCCACAAACACAACAAATTTATATTCTTATTCATTTAAAATACATTCCATACAAAATGAAATTTCGTTGGCATTGGACTCCAGCTTTTGAGGGTTGATTTCACAGTGGCTTCAACATTTTTCGCTTCAACTCGGGAAATGCAGATCTCGTATGGCACGAATCTAGTAAAATCATGTAATTAAAAATCAGAGATAAAATATGATTAGAGAACAAATTGAACTCGTAATTTCTATGAAATTATTTCGAGTCTGATACTATGAGGGCATGTTTGGGAAAACTTATTAACGGGGCTTACGAGTTTATTAAGCTCAAATTTACATGTTTATTTGAGCTTAATAAATTAATAAGTTCATAAACCATGTTAATAAGCTTTCGCCCTCATATCATCACCATCTCTACTATATTATAAAGAGTTTACCCCTTCCATAATTAGCAAGGCTGAATTTTCAGCCAACACACTTGCTAATTATGGAAACTAAACCTTTTGGTAAAAAAATTAAGGCACAGCGGGGTATCGAACACGCAACCTGCGGGAAAACTTTCAGCGACCTATCCACCTGGTCTAGCCGATGGCTACAATAATCCACGGAAACCATTTAATATATAATATCAGCCGATGGCTACAATAATCCACGGAAACCATTTAATATATAATATCACACGGGTTGCTTCATCCGTGTTGCTACATCTACGATGTGGGCTTCGGTCCGCCACAATGATTAAGTGGCCCGTCTGGTAGCTTCATCAGCCTGTTCGACCCTTCATTTCTCCCTATCGGCCTCCTCGATTCCTTCTTCCGTCTCCTCGACTCCACATTTAGACTCCTCGGTTTCTTCAGCCATTCTCCTCGATTCTTTAAACTTGCAGATTTTCCTCCCTATACATACAACACATCGACCGTAACGAATACGACCGATTCCTAAAAATTGCTCCGGTGTTTCACTCTTCATAATGAAGACGGATGATCTACTTCATGTCTCCGTTTCTTCAGGCCGTACAGAGGTACTTCGTTTTCTGCCCTAATTTGTATTCATTCCATACTTTGTATTTTGCTACCCCCATTTGTATGAAATTGAAGAGTTAATTAGGATTATTTTTTTGTCACGATTTCTTTTGGACATAGGTGGTATGTAATGTATTTCCTAGGGTTTGGCATTTTATTGTTTGTTAGCTCCTAATCTTCTATGCAGTTGTAATTTGTAGTAGTTAGCTGATGAGGTGAGTAAGAATTTGATGAATAATTTTTATTTACTGTAAAATCAGTTTTCTAATATTTATAGAACATTAATTTTAGTGAATCAGGTTGTGAAGATACTTTTAGATTCTGATAAATCAGTTAGTGATATTAACAGAGTTGATGAAGAAGGTTCGGAACCACTACATTCTGCAGCGAGCAGTAAAGATGTTGAGAATGTGAAGATTTGCTATATGGTGGTCAGATAATCGTTTTTTATAGCTCACTTAATCAATTTTTTTGATGCTACCCTAACCCAGATTTACATGCTTAGGAAAACATGGAGATTTCTTGAATGTAAATGCAGTGGTGGTTTCTTAAATTTGTTTTTTTGTCATTAGTTTTAATTCATTGATCGGTCGTTATTCATTTAGAGGTTGGGTTTGAAAAACTTGATCCAAAATATTTGAAACCACTTTGTGTATGGAACACTCAATATCTATTAATCATATCAAATCAAATCTGTATGAATCTTTTCTTATGATGATAATATAGATCAAATTAATGTTGATGGAGTTGATATATCTCATGTAAGACTTAGTTTTTAGTTTACCTGGAAATTAGTCGAAACTGAATTTTGTAGAAACTGGATTCTCAAAGATCTTAGTGCAGTCCTATCGAATTTTCTGGATTTCTAAGCACGAAACAAAGTTGTTTAGAACTTGGTGTTGAGTTTTATGGCCTTTTTTTAAATACTATTGTTTTTTTTATCACTTATGTAACAATCTTTACGGTAAAATGTTTTCATCACTCTTTATGTTTGATATGCAGGAATTAGATGTACATGAAGCTAGAAACTTGAAATCTTCTCATGTGGATATTGAGTATTTAAGTGAGAAATATATCTTATGTATAGAAACAAAGGAATCAGGTTCGAACCTGCGACCTACGGGATACAAGAGTCCACGCACAAACCAGCTGATCTAGCTTTGAATCCGTTTCTCTATCTAAAATGAATTCTCTTAAACATAAAACAGATTGGCTATGTATGCTTCTGCCCAACACAAAACTAAAGTAATGGCCATCACAAGCATCTTGAAAAGTCTCTATTAATTCATTTACTTGATCTTATATCATCCTTTTCTTTTCTGCTATAGTTACAAATTTTGTTGTCTATTTATAGGCGCATTACTAATTATTGGATTGCCCAACGGCCTACAGCTCATTTTAAGCTTCCAAATCTTGTATTGCCTAAGGATCTTAAGGTGTTTTAATTCATTCACTCCCAATTTTATTTATTCACTGGAAAATCTTGTTTGATTTGTTATGAACAAATTTTAACTATTGCTAGGTTAATCCTCATTTAATCATTTTTTATTTACTTTTCTTTTTCATTTTCAAGTTGAGCAGGTTAAGTCTTTGAAGTTTTCACGAATTATTGAGTGAATTTGGTGGCAAGTGAAACCTTAAAAAATGTTTGGAAGTAAATACAGTTTAGCTTATCCACAATGGATTTTTTTTATTGAAATAGGAAGAAAAAAAATCTTTTCGAGATGCTTGTGAAAGGTATTTTCCTACATGGATGACATTAATGTGGCTGTTTACCCGTATTGCCAAGATTAGTATATTTCGACTATTTGTACATCTTTCATTGCTCAACAGTTAAAAAGAGATGTAATTTTTATTCTTTTTGGATTTTTAGTTTTTTAGGTGATGGAACAGTTGGTTGGTAGATTAAATATTGCAATGGTTATTATGTGCATTATACAGATTCTTATGAACTTATTTCTGGTATATTTCAAGTTATGTACTTCCAATAATTGCTATGTTTTGATTGTTCCGATGCACATGAAATCGCAAAGCTCTTCCTGATGGGCAGGCAACAATATCCTTGAAAGCTGGAGGCTCATTACAAGAGAAGAATATAAAAATTGTTGTTGCCAACTCAGAAAGTGATCTTGGTAGGATTTGAAGCAGAATTGTCTATTTTTTTGAAAAGTTGGTAATTATTTTGATGAAGATTACTCTTACGACTGTTTTTCAGATGAGGTGGGATTCAAGCTTATGGATCTTTATGTCATTAAAATTATAACTATTTGCTTGGACTTTTTTAATCATGTTTTCAGGCAACACACGATTTGTGTTATTAAGAAGATGCACCATGCATGACTTGAACTTACGATGTTTATGTATTAGAACTTACGATGTTTGTGTTATTAATACAATGTTCTAACCAACTGAGCTACTAGATCATGTATTCCTTGACACAAAATTTTCTTTATCAATCGTTGAATCTTACCATCACCACCACCCACCATTCGCCATTACTACTACCACTAGCCCCCAATTGGTCGCTGCTAAATATAATCGATGGGTACCCGCCGCCGCATTGCGCGGGTACCAGCTAGTATTAAACAAATTAAATTGGAGAGAAGGTAACCGACATGAAGAGATCTGAATTCTGAAGGTTAACGTGAGTACGTGACCACGTTAGGCTGTATGCAATTGAAATTAACGCGTGATCGCCAGTCGCCCCCCTTTAGATCCTTTCTATAAATAACCACTTCAAATTTCCTTACCAAAACCCTCACTCACACACAAACACTTCTCTACGATGGCATCCGGCACCGACAGATCCCAATCCACCATTGTCAACGGCGGCGAAGCTCCACCGGCATCCAATCGCAAGGTAGCTCTGATCACTGGAATCACTGGCCAAGACGGCTCTTACCTCACCGAACTACTCCTTGATAAAGGCTATGAAGTCCACGGTCTGATCCGTCGGTCTTCAAACTTCAACACTCAACGGATCAACCACATTTACATCGACCCACACAATGCTCACAAGGCTCTTATGAAGCTCCACTACGCTGATCTCACCGACGCCTCCTCTCTCCGCCGTTGGATCGACACCATTTCCCCCGACGAGATCTACAACCTCGCTGCACAATCACACGTCGCCGTTTCGTTTGAGATCCCTGATTACACTGCTGATGTTGTTGCTACAGGATCGCTGCGCCTACTAGAAGCCCTAAGGTCTCATATCACCACCACCGGTCGGACTCATGTCAAGTATTATCAAGCCGGATCTTCTGAGATGTTCGGATCCACTCCGCCACCGCAATCGGAGGATACTCCTTTTCACCCGAGATCGCCTTATGCTGCTTCCAAATGCGCCGCTCATTGGTAACGAACTAACACTACATTCCTTTGAAATAATATGAAATTGTTAAATTCAACTAATAACTAATTTGATTAGATCCGTGCTCCCATACATTTGAGCTGGCCTGAGCTAGTATCGTCTAAAATTTCCATATTTCAGTCCACATTGTATACTCTGTTCATGGATTGCAACAAGACCTTAGGTTTTTTAGGTGAAACATGTTTCAATAAGGAAGTAATGTATATTTTTGCTACAAATAGCACCATCTATTCATTGATAGCATTTTTTAGAAATTTGATGCAGCTATCAGTTTATTTAATTCACGCTGCTAGATTTTGAGTTGGCCTGAGCTAGATCAATCCAATTTATTATGTTTGAATCCTCATTTTATTGGTAGCATGATTAGCAATTTGATGCAGTTATCTGTTTTTTGCTCAATTTTGAAAGAATTCAAGTTTCAGGTTGACCTTACAAGTCAAATCTCTTTTACGTTTCTGTAGATCAGAGACTTATCAAACATTGTTATGTCATACAGGTATACAGTCAATTACAGGGAAGCATACGGGATCTTTGCTTGCAATGGCATTCTCTTCAACCATGAATCACCTCGAAGAGGTGAAAACTTCGTTACCCGGAAGATCACACGGGCAGTGGGCCGGATCAAAATCGGGCTGCAAAGCAAGCTGTTTTTAGGAAATTTGCAGGCTTCACGAGACTGGGGTTTTGCAGGTGACTATGTAGAAGCAATGTGGTTGATGCTACAACAAGAGAAGCCAGATGATTATGTTGTTGCAACAGAAGAATCACACACAGTAGAAGAGTTTCTTGAAAAGGCATTTGGTTATGTCGGTTTGAACTGGAAAGACCATGTAGAAATCGATAAAAGGTATTTTAGGCCCACAGAAGTTGATAATTTGAAAGGTGATTCCAGCAAGGTGAGAAAAGCTCTTGGGTGGAAACCTAAAGTTGGGTTTGAACAGTTGGTGAAAATGATGGTTGATGAAGATATTGAGTTGGCTAAGAGAGAAAAAGTTCTTGTTGATGCAGGATACATGGATGCTCAACAACAACCTTGATCTTGATCTCTGATATTTAATTGTTGGTGTTTTGTTGAAATTTTTGGTTATAGTAATTCAATTGTAATTCTTTGTTTTCCACTTTGTATGGGGGTTGTGAGCACAGTCTTTATATGTTGTTAAAAAGCCCCAAAGGTTGATGAGGTTAATAGAGAGGAAAGTTAAAATGATGTGGGCATAATCTAAAATAGTGTTAATTTGCAAAATGTTATACAAGTACTATTTGTTTATTTGGCCTTTTTATAATAATTATAATTATTTTTCCTGTTGGTTCCAAATTTTACCTTTTGCACATAGCTAATAATTGGAATAAATTACAAATGTGTCCTTGCTATCTCTTCCCCTTTCATATGATTCTCCAGATTCTTTATTGATCGGATTCCTAAACTTTTTGGTTTCCATTTGTTGAGTTAATACACTATATACTCTTTATAAATGTTGTTGAGCTGTTCCAACTTTGCTTTATTGAGTTTATTGTGGATACTTCTTAGCTTGAGCTCTCATATTGAGCTCAAATCTTCCACTGGTTTGAGTTTGACCTTGCATTTAGATGATTCATTGAGTTTGGGTTTAACCTAACTAGGTTAAAACCCGCGCGATGCGGCGGGCAGCAAACTACATATTTCTAGCGATTAAAAGTCCATTGGTTACATATTTTTATAATGAATACAGTACATATTTTTATTTTGATTGGCAGCTTGTGCTTGCTCCTGTCATCACTTGTAGAATTATAGTGTTTATATCAAATGGTAAGATAATGCTTACTTATCTTTGAAATCTTGTATCTCTTGTATGGCACTGTTAACAAACACACGTGTTGCTTCAAAGTAACTGGTAACCGATGGTTCCTCTATGTGTTTTGAAAGAAACAAGCATTAAAGTTATAAATTTGTATAATTATGTATCCGTTATGTAATTATTTAAATATGTTATAATTAATTAAAAAGTACCCTTCCAATTGTCTATCTTGGCAAATTGAAGTATTATTACGACACGATCGGTTGGTTGTATGGACTCTAAATAATCACTCAAAGTATGAGCATGTTCCCCCCACAATGTTACCAATATTTTTGCACCCTGTAATTAAGCGAATACGATTAATTTTTGAAACCAAATAATCACTCAAATAATCACTCTATGTTTTTTATTTCGATTGGCAGCCTGTGCTTGCTCCTGTCATCACTTGAAGAATTAAGGTTGTCAACGACGCAAATTTCTCCGATTACATCTGAAAAAAAATCATTAATTGGCGGTTAAATAGTTTTAATATAATATATAACTCCTACATAATAAAATTGAGTAAATTTTACCAATTGACTTTGAGGCTAGTAATGAGTTATTCAAAATTTTCTCGTATGCGGCAAATTCAAAACCATGTAATAGACCATTCCACTCAGCGCATTCTTTAACCGTTGTGCTTGATTGAAACGATAGCTTTTCATTCAGGCCAGTAACGTGAAACTTGAATTAGTCTTCCATAACTTACATCATCTGATATAGTAAACACCGTCTTCCTTCAGTTTTGTTTGAAATCTACTCATCAACTTCACGTAAATAGAACCTTGAATCTTGCCTCCCTACAAAAAATGGGTAACCAAAATGATGTTAACTGTAAGTTAATATTGTAAAAATAATATCTATACCTAATGATGATTTATCGAATATGATTAAGAGTAATACCTCCTCGTCAATTAAAATCATCTCAAGTGAAATTATCCCGTTTTTGTTGTTGAAGTTTGTGTGGGGCCAAATCCGTAGAACCTTGACTTTGAGGTGAATTTTTTCCTTGAAATCATGAATGTTTCTTATAAAGTGCAATCCGGTTGTTGACATGGTTTGCCGAATTATGATGAAAAAGGATGACGGGTGATGGTTGGTGGTATTGAAATTCTCATATCGTGAATGCAAAGGTATAAAGGTTGATTTGTCTATTTATACACAATAAAAAAACGTATATATTATCTTGAAGTAATAAAACGTATTTAAAGCTATGAATGTACATAAATATTTAATATACATTTCTACTTTTCTGGTCGAAAACGCTTTTTTAACCTTATTTGAATCGCCAATTAATGTATATTAAACTAATACATTAAACGTTTATAAGTTAAATGTAGGAAACATTTTTTTATTAATGAGTTTCTAGAAAAACGATTTGAAAACGTAATTGCCATATTTAACCTATTATAAAAACGTTTATAAAAATGTATATCTATATTAAATGTAATAAAACGTATTTAAAGCTATGAATATACATATATTTTGAAAAACATTTCTACCTTTCCGTTAGAAAACGTTTTTTAGCCTTATAATTAATGTATATTAAAGTAATACACTAAACGTTTCTAAGTTAAATGTAGAAAACGTTTTTTTATTAATGAGTTTCTAGAAAAATGATTTAAAAACGTAATTGACATATATAACCGTCAATAAAAACGTTTATAAAACGTATATCTATATTAAATGTAATAAAAAGTATTTAAAGCTATGAATGTACATAAATATTTTGAAAAACGTTTCTACTTTTCTGGTAGAAAACGGTTTTAAAACTAATAGACTCGCAAATTAATGTATAATAAACTAATACATTAAACCTTTCTAAGTTTAATGGAGAAAACGTTTTTATATTAATGAGTTTCTAGAAAGACGGTTAGAAAACGTAATTGCCATTTTTAACGGTCAATAAAAACGTTTATAAAACGGATGTTTAAAGGATTTTTAACTATGGTAATTCCGGTTTTGATGACCGAATATTAGACAACAACATTGATGAGATTTAAGATAAAACTGCCAGTCAAACGGAATATTATGAACGTTTCTGACATTATGGAAACCACAACAAAGGAGTACTTGAAATCACAATAATGGTAGAAAAATAAACTGTATAACAGTCAGTCAAGCTTAGGGTCATCAAGTGTTTTCAAATAACCAAGTAACAGCAAAAAAAATAAAAATTAAAGGAATTAAAATGACCTTAATAACCAAACACTCATGAACTTACCCAAATAATAAGTCCGTGTAATGGCGTAAATGCTCTAATTAAATTTTAAGTTGATAATGTTATATAATTTATTAAAACACGATCATTAAAAAAAACTCCATTATCTATACTACATTAATGCATTTGTGGTACATTGAATTATGGGTGCGAATTAAATGGATGAATATACTAACAGTCAAACTTGATGTAAACGTTTTTACATTAAACGAAAGATGACTATTTTCTACATTAAACGTTTTAAACTTGTGTGGGTGGTAAAAGACAACAAATAAAGGTTATCTATAATACTTATGGGAACATTAATTGTAATATTAAAACGTTTGACTAATATTAAAAACGTTAAATGTAGAAAATACTCATCTATTCGGGACAGTTAGTATGTATAGTTTACGAAGCATAGTCACCAAATTGCTTATAGCCTAGTGGTAAGCTTCCTGCATGGGGTACCTGCCCACCTGGGTTCGAATCTTGGCAGCAGCAGTTTTTAATTATGATTTTAAAGTGGGTTTGGGAATTGCTAAAAATGGAAGGGTTGAAATTCAGACTTCCTCTTTTAGAAATGACCAACATGCATTTAAAAGTAGTATAGATAACGTCGAGCTTGAATTTGTTTGTTTGCAAACCCTAATACCGTCAAAGTCAAAGTTAGATAATTATTCATTCATTCATGAGCAGGGCCGGCCCTGAGTTCATATGGGCCCTAGGCGAACACTGATTTTGGGCCCCTATCTTAATTATAAAATTAAATATCAATGGAAAAAGTATACAAATATTTGGCCGAACAAGTTAGGTATTTAAATGTGACGTGTTTTTATGTGGTTTAAAAATCACCCTGAACATATAAATCTATAAATGATTCAAAAATTAAACTAAAATTTCATTAAAAAGAACTCAAAACTAACAAAATAAGTAAAACTTATGACCTAAGAATTGTGAAATCTGAACCCATCAGTTGAGAATATGAGATAGAAAGGTATAAATTTTTGTGGGTTTTAAAATACACAAGGGGGTTTTAAGAAAATGGGCCCTCAATTTATTTTTGGTATAGGCCTGGGCCTACTATAGATTCCCCCAGGGCCGGCACTGTTCATGAGATCAAGATTCACCAATTTAAACAGTTGAAAACTTGCATGTTTCGTTTTTTTAACGCAAAAACACTAGTTATAATAACATTTCACACGGAAAAATAATATTATTCATCGTTCATAAATAATTTTTTTTAAATAAAGTAATATAAATATTTTAGTATAAAAATATGATATGTATTCTTATAAATTCGTGACGAATGACAGCAAAAATGCTCTTTGTTTGACACATAAAGAAGCAACTAGCAGGGTACCCGCGCAATGCGGCGGCATGTACCCTCTGACTATATTTAGTGGTGACCAATTCGTAGCTAGAGGTGACGGTGGCTGGTGGTGGTGGTCATGGATGGTTGGTGGTGGTAGTAGAAGTAATTTCAACTTTTTAGATTTAATTTTGTGTCAAGTAAAATACATATGGTCTAGTAGTTCAATTACACATTTTTTCAAACAATAACTTACATTTTGTGTCAACCCATACGGAAAATTGTAAAATTAAAACTAACAAACCTTGATGGTCACAATAGAATTCTTGAGTTTCATCATCTAGATCCTAAAAGACCAAAACAAAGAAGCTTCATTGTTAAATAAACAATTAAAGATGTTTGACATATTCAAATAACAACACAACAAAAGTAGGTTTGAAACATATTACTAAGTTAATCGAAAGCTAATAACAAGATGATAAGGAGCAAAAATGTCATGCTTTAAGAACTCACAAAAATGTCAATGATTACAAAGCAAAATTCAGTTTTTTCCAAATGATAGCCACTTCCTAATGACCTTGATTTCAAGTTTTTAACAGGTTCGTCATCATCTCCAGGGTTAAGATCTCTTATAATCTCAGCAGTCATTGTAACTTATCTGAAATAATTAAACCAAATAAAAGAAGATTAGGCTTAGGAGATTTGTTAAAAACATTTTATTTTCGTAAATTATATATTTTAGGTAAACAAAGAACGAAATACCCTACTATCAAATGTTAAAGACCAATATTCAAGGATCAAGATTTATCTCCCATTTCACAAAAAAGTCAATAACTTGGATTTGCTAGAATGGAAAATGGAAGAGCGAGATGGCAATGATGATGTAAGTCATGTAACCATAAAACTGCAAATTTAAATAATTAGCCTGATGATGATTGTAACACCGCAAAATTTAGAAAGCTTTTTTTTTTTTTAAATGCCCGAAGGCGATTAGGTTATCCTCTAGGTTAGTTTAATTATCTTAGTTTAGTTTAGTTTACAAACAAGGTCCCACAATAAGCTTCGAAAATGAACATTACTTAAACAATACAAAAACGGTGTCACTTAAACGACATGGCTCACTTTACAAACACAACCCATTGAGCTTGGTCAATCATCCCGTCCAAAGCACCGATCAACCTGAAAAGATTCAACGAGGGAGGGATTAGCACAAAGCTAAGTGAATGGACATAAACAACAAATTGTACAAAGCTCGACAAGCGAGCACCAACACCTCCACAATTGTTACTCCTCGTAACCGCTAAACCGTTGTTCCCCTGAATCACTGTTCCACCGAACCAGTAGCCGCTAACTGTCTAATCATTAACACGGAGGTTATAAAACATCTCCGCGTACTAAACTCGGATGTAGCTTCTACATCTCCGATTGCTAACACGGAAGTTATAAAACATCTCCGCGTTGGGTAAACACTATCACTGAGGAACGGTGGCTTTGCGGGCCTTAAACCGTGGTTGGCCAGAACCACAGTAACCGTTGGCGCTTCGTATCCAACACCCGGGCAACTCCCTCCCCTTAACCATGTAACGCATAGAGGTAAGGTCGGATACCCTACTAGTCGATACCCATTGCCCAGCCGTTCTCCTTCCGACACTGACCTCTTACCTATCCTCGATTTCCACTAATCGAGTTGTTACCCATCAAGCAAAACCTTTTCATCTATGAGCACAAATCCTATCTCACTTAACCCGATCAAACCGATACCAACAAGCGAGCTTATTTACGAAAGACTGCATCAAAAGCATCCCAGGCACAATCCCCTAACACTAGGCATACATAACGAGTAGACTAGCTACGAAAAACACCGCGAAAAACGTCACAACTGAGTTCCCAATCGCGAACTCCCGTTCGCGTTCGCGAACTTGAGTTCGCGTCGGGAACTCCATCGTTAAGAATTCGCGATGAACAACCATCATCCCTGTCGCTACTTCCCGATCGTGAACTGGAGTTCATGGCGTGAACTTTCCCCGCCCGGTAATTTTCCTGCATTTTTCTAGTATACCATATACCAAATGTATAAACCGAAACCCGAGTTGTAGGTTAAATCCACTCACCGTTACTTCCACTTGTCGAACTCAGAGGTCTAATGTTTCTGAGTCGATCCCAGTTCCTGTACACCAAAGGAATACCGAATTAGTATATAATTCCACCAAATTATAAACAATGTTAAATATACATTTAACACTAACACTTGCACCACATGAATAACTAAACACTTGCAATATCATATAAACATGTCATGTTACACTTTTGCAATTTATGTCAATTACAACCAAGCCATATATAACCAATATAGCATAATACATCCAAACGGGTCGAGACCCGAATTTAAATACAACAAGTCAACACATTACAATTTACCAAAATATTTAATTATCATGTTATTGACATTCCCAGTTCAAGTCAAAGCATACTAAAACACATTTAGTCAAACCTTCACAATATTTATCCAAACGGGTCAAAAGGTTATATTTGGCCTTAACACTTTTCATACACAACTTAAATGTTATACTTATAACATTTAACAATCCACAACTAACTAATTCATATTCTCCCATAAACTACCCAAACACTATAAAACTAGTATTTTTACTAAATCTCATAATACTGCACATAAATTATTAATTAACATTTCTAGCATGTTAATTTAACCTTTTAAGCAATAAAGTCATAAAACCCACATATGACATAATCTCACCAAAACTTGACTTAGACTATAAGTAATTTATACAATCTATTACTTCAACTCATATTACCAATATAAGTCATAAAACACATCATCAACATAATATCACCAACTAGTCACTAAAACCCATTAATTAGGTTATAACTTAGACATAAAATCTATACGATCTTTTGACTAAATATGACACCCAACACTTCCAAACTAGCCATTTTATCAAGTCATACTTTTCTTTGGGTATAAACCATATCCTACAATTTAACAAGTTATTTTAGCATAAACTAGTCATATAAACCATTAAACTTCAACATTCCAACATTTGGGTAAAAACCCACCAAGTCTCAAAAATTACATTTAAGACATAACTAGCATTTAACACCAACAATAGGTTAGTTTAACTACCATAACATCATAAACCCATCTATAACAATTTTCATCAACAAATCACTAACCAAATAGAAAACCTAGTTTAACATATTGTCAAGAACTTCATGAACAAGTAAAAGAGAAGAAAGAACTCACCTCCAAGCTTTCTCTAACACAGAATCTAGCTAGAACCACAAAGTTTGAGCATGAATCGCCAAGTATGAACCAAGAACAAGTTGAGAGAGTTTGGGATTTTTGACTTTTAAAAAGATAAAAGAAAATAAAGAAGCTACGCCTTTTTGAATGACAAGTTAGAAAGGGACTTGTCCCTCTTTCATACTCCACTCGGCAGAAACAAGGGGAAGGGGCCCACTTGGTGCTTTTTGACTTTTTCCACATTTTTAAACAATACAGTATAAAAGTCCCGTTCGTAGTTAATTTATTTAAAATACCAAACGGACTCTGTTTTTCGCCATGAAAATATATTCGGAAACGATATTAAAAGGAGAATTCAAAGATATAAAAAATCACACAATCCTTTAAACATTTCAGAAACCGGATATTTTAATCCCTTGATTAAAATATCACAAAAGGACAAAAGGTCAAACAATTTATTTAACATTTAATCAATTTATTCCATAAATTGTCAAATAGATAATTTTCAAATGTCAATATATATCTAAAACAACTAGGCCGGTTTTAGGATGTTACAACTCTACCCTCCTTAAAAAGGATTCCGTCCCCGGAATCCAACAACAATATTCAAATAGCAAGTATTTATCACCATAAGTTTACGACTCTACTCCAATCAATTTCATACATACATGCTCAATCAAAACATCACATCCAATTTGTCATACACTTCATACTGTACTTAACAATTACAACTTTTACCTTAAAACAACCAATCAATTCATTTCATTTACTCTATATACCAATTCAAAAATATCTCGATAATCAAATAGCAACTACCATTCATGGTTGAGTTAGAATCCCTCATGACATACAAGCGATCCACAAGCATGTGTTCAAAACATTCCTTACACAAGGTCACAACAATTATATCAAGTCTTAATTACCTACTCGTTTTCTTCTTTATTCTATCGAAAATTACAATCATGCACACTTTAACTCGTTAAACGACCCACAATTTTAAGAATTCCCATAACATGTCAAGCTACTCACCAAACCGACTCATGCAATTATCAAACGATTATCATGACTAATAAGTGTTTTCAATTAAATGTCAACTTTTACTTAGACTTCAAGTCAAACAATTACCATACAACTATTTCTTGACTCTTACTCATCAAACATCCAAATGGCCAGATAATTTTATCAACTCAATTCACAATTAAGCACAAACAACTCTTATCATTTCTATCATGAAATTCGATCTAGGAACATATCTCTCAAGACATAAAAGCTTAAAATCTCAATTTGACAACTTTTATTACAACCAATAAAACATCATTATCACTTTGAGTAATTTAAAATTTTACCAATTTAAACTATGATCAATTTTTATTAACACGAACCATTTCAATACAATCATTTCAACCTAACACTAGATTTAAGCATAAATCACAATTTCAACACTTTTTCAAATAGTTTCATAATCCATGCAATCACTTACAACCCTTGCTATCTTCAATTATTACTATCACAAGTCAACTCAAAATAATCTACACATACAGTTCATTAGTTACTTTTCAGACTCCAAATTCAACATAAAAAACAATCAGGTTTGCATCATAACATTTCAGGTCATTCCAATATTTATCACTGACTATCTGCCACAATTACTGTCTATAACAAAAGCAAACATCAATTTGTTCGCATAACACAAACATTTCTGATTCTCACTATACAAGTCACTACATGTGACCCGACGAGTCACAACAAAAGTTTCAACTTTTTCACATAACAAACACTAGTCCTACTTGGACTATTCAATTCACGTATACAATTCCTTCCATTTTAAATACAAGCATCACATTCAAGAAGTCTACAGTAATTACTATTATACTCAATTTGATCCATGGTCACATATGTTGTGACCGAAACCGACATACAACCGATTCTCTTCGCTTCTCCTAAAGTGAAGGAACAAACAAACAATTACAATCAACTAATCACCAATTTGCATAATATGAAAACAAGAACTTTAACCACCGTGACACTATGTGTGTCCCGACAACCAAGAAAAGAAGCAATCTTTTATAACTTTTAATTCATATCTTTAATTAACTAGGCTGATCCATACCTCATATCACTCTAAACTTAGTCCAGATTTCAACAAAAGGAACATGTAAGCATACATCACTTATAATTACCAAACTACTGACACATAAAATGTATCCCAAATCAACAAGCAATCAATTACTCTAATTCAAGTGACATAACACACCGAAGGTAAGCAGTTCAGTTCATCACAACATTTCACAAATCTTAGCTAAGCAATCTTCTCAATTAACAATTCTACATAAACACAAGTATTGAGTTTATTAAAGCATACCCGAGCTATCATTGTCGGTCCACGGTTGGTGAAGATTCCCCGACCGCCCCCGTCCTTGACCCACAACCCATTTTCTTTTCCCAAGGCTAACTTCCATCTTACCCAAATTGACCACCTCTAATGCACTTCATTTCCCAACGTGCGTATATATGCTCCTCGGGTAGTTCCCGCATCGTTACTTGATGTGCCAACATTTCCTAGGGCCAAGGGGGTCGGGCTCTCTTTACCTGTCATATCTATAACAATCACAACAACTCACGAAAGCTTAGTTTAAATCGTTAGTAACTACATACTAACTATAACTAACTTCATTCACCGTTGCTCTAATCCCACTCGTCCGGAATGCTTGACCAAACTTGAGCCACGATTTGGGAATGAAACACCAACCCCGTGTATCCATCGCCAAACCGAAGCTCTGATACCAAGTTGTAACACCGCAAAATTTAGAAAGCTTTTTTTTTTCAAATGCCCGAAGGCGATTAGGTTATCCTCTAGGTTAGTTTAATTATCTTAGTTTAGTTTAGTTTACAAACAAGGTCCCACAATAAGCTTCGAAAATGAACATTACTTAAACAATACAAAAACGGTGTCACTTAAACGACATGGCTCACTTTACAAACACAACCCATTGAGCTTGGTCAATCATCCCGTCCAAAGCACCGATCAACCTGAAAAGATTCAACGAGGGAGGGATTAGCACAAAGCTAAGTGAATGGACATAAACAACAAATTGTACAAAGCTCGACAAGCGAGCACCAACACCTCCACGAATGTTACTCCTCGTAACCGCTAAACCGTTGTTCCCCTGAATCACTGTTCCACCGAACCAGTAGCCGCTAACTGTCTAATCACTAACACGGAAGTTATAAAACATCTCCGCGTACTAAACTCGGATGTAGCTTCTACATCTCCGATTGCTAACACGGAAGTTATAAACCATCTCCGCGTTGGGTAAACACTATCACTGAGGAACGGTGGCTTTGCGGGCCTTAAACTGTGGTTGGCCAGAACCACAGTAACCATTGGCGCTTCGTATCCAACACCCGGGCAACTCCCTCCCCTTAACCATGTAACACATAAAGGTAAGGTCGGATACCCTACTAGTCGATACCCATTGCCCAGCCGTTCTCCTTCCGACACTGACCTCTTACCTATCCTCGATTTCCACTAATCGAGTTGTTACCCATCAAGCAAAACCTTTTCATCTATGTGCACAAATCCTTTCTCACTTAACCCGATCAAACCGATACCAACAAGCGAGCTTATTTACGAAAGACTGCATCAAAAGCATCCCAGGCAGAATCCCCTAACACTAGGCATACATAACGAATAGACTAGCTACGAAAAACACCGCGAAAAACGTCACAACTGAGTTCCCAATCGTGAACTCCCGTTCGCGTTCGCGAACTTGAGTTCGCGTCGGGAACTCCATCGTTAAGAATTCGCGATGAACAACCATCATCCCTGTCGCTACTTCCCGATCGTGAACTGGAGTTCACGACGTGAACTTCCCCCGCCCGGCAATTTTCCTGCATTTTTCTAGTATACCATATACCAAATGTATAAACCGAAACCCGAGTTGTAGGTTAAATCCACTCACCGTTACTTCCACTTGTCGAACTCAGAGGTCTAATGTTTCTGAGACTATCCCAGTTCCTGTACACCAAAGGAATACCGAATTAGTATATAATTCCACCAAATTATAAACAATGTTAAATATACATTTAACACTAACACTTGCACCACATGAATAACTAAACACTTGCAATATCATATAAACATGTCATGTTACACTTTTGCAATTTATGTCAATTACAACCAAGCCATATATAACCAATATAGCATAATACATCCAAACGGGTAGAGACCCGAATTTAAATACAACAAGTCAACACATTACAATTTACCAAAATATGTAATTATCATGTTATTGACATTCCTAGTTCAAGTCAAAGCATACTAAAACATATTTAGTCAAACCTTCACAATATTTATCCAAACGGGTCAAAAGGTTATATTTGGCCTTAACACTTTTCATACACAACTTAAATGTTATACTTATAACATTTAACAATCCACAACTAACTAATTCATATTCTCCCATAAACTACCCAAACACTATAAAACTAGTATTTTTACTAAATCTCATAATACTGCACATAAATTATTAATTAACATTTCTAGCATGTTAATTTAACCTTTTAAGCAATAAAGTCATAAAACCCACATATGACATAATCTCACCAAAACTTGACTTAGACTATAAGTAATTTATACAATCTATTACTTCAACTCATATTACCAATATAAGTCATAAAACACATCATCAACATAATATCACCAACTAGTCACTAAAACCCATTAATTAGGTTATAACTCAGACATAAAATCTATACAATCTTTTGACTAAATATGACACCCAACACTTCCAAACTAGCCATTTTATCAAGTCATACTTTTCTTTGGGTATAAACCATATCCTACAATTTAACAAGTTATTTTAGCATAAACTAGTCATATAAACCATTAAACTTCAACATTCCAACATTTGGGTAAAAACCCACCACGTCTCAAAAATTACATTTAAGACATAACTAGCATTTAACACCAACAATAGGTTAGTTTAACTACCATAACATCATAAACCCATCTATAACAATTTTCATCAACAAATCACTAACCAAATAGAAAACCTAGTTTAACATATTGTCAAGAACTTCATGAACAAGTAAAAGAGAAGAAAGAACTCACCTCCAAGCTTTCTCTAACACAGAATCTAGCTAGAACCACAAAGTTTGAGCATGAATCGCCAAGTATGAACCATGAACAAGTTGAGAGAGTTTGGGATTTTTGACTTTTAAAAAGATAAAAGAAAATAAAGATGATAAACCTTTTTGAATGACAAGTTAGAAAGGGACTTGTCCCTCTTTCATACTCCATTCGGCAGAAACAAGGGGAAGGGGCCCACTTGGTGCTTTTTGACTTTTTCCACATTTTTAAACAATACAATATAAAAGTCCCGTTCGTAGTTAATTTATTTAAAATACCAAAAGGACTCTGTTTCTCGCCATGAAAATATATTCGGAAACGATATTAAAAGGAGAATCCAAAGATATAAAAAATCACACAATCCTTTAAACATTTCAGAAACCGGATATTTTAATCCCTTGATTAAAATATCACAAAAGGACAAAAGGTCAAACAATTTATTTAACATTTAATCAATTTATTCCATAAATTGTCAAATAGATAATTTTCAAATGTCAATATATATCTAAAACAACTAGGCCGGTTTTAGGATGTTACAACGATGACGACAGAGTACCAAAATTGACACCTCAAAGCATGAAGTCAGTTCTTCCAGGCAATATTCTGAAGAAATTATGAGGGACAAATGATAGCTTGTGGCATAAAACCGTCATCAACATTTTCAACTGCCATTTCTAGCAAACTTATACCCATATGAGACATAAAAGTCTCCTAGTTGGTTTATGCAAATATTAAAACTTATAAAAAATATGACTTGCTTTAACACAAAATGATACAAAATACTGTTGATTGCCAAATTTCCTGTTGCACCTGCAACAACTATGTGAATGTTGTTATCATTAGCCAAACACTTGCCAATGCAAAAACCTTCAAAGGATCTTCCTGTCCTACATGCATATAACGTTTTAAAAGATTAGAAAATCATTGAATACTTGCTATATCCATTACTGGATACGATGAAGCATTGTTTCAGCAAGTGCCTGAAAAAGTGTAACTTATGTGAATGAGAACCTATATACTCTTATTATAAGTTAAACTGAAACAAAAAAATCAACACATAAGTTATATAAAATATAAGCTGATTAAGATATAGATGCAAAAATAAACATACTTCCAATCTGCATTCTGAATACCGCAGAGCTGCTGGATGATACCCTAATCAAATTCTGTAAACCTAATCTCGCTCCATCAACTACACATGGTTATCAAATCACATTGATCCAAGAACAAAGAACAAAAAACAAAATATGATTTAGGTAAACACTCACTATCATGTTAAAAATCTATAATTCTACAGAAAGCATATTACATCATCATAGGTAAACAAGTTGTGTTCCATTGGGCATCTGTTCTTTGAGAGTATAGTCTATCAGCAAAATCTGTTGGTTCGTGTGGGACATCAACATGTTTTATCGAATTAATGGGGGGTTAATAGAACTGTTAACATGACTAAAGGCTTGATTCGATACAGCCATTGTCGGCGGAGGGGGCGGCAGCGGAGGGGTGGACGACGGCTGTGTGAACAGAGAAGATCGGCTGCCTATGTAGGTGTGAAAGGGACAATTTAGTTTTTTAGGGTTGTGAACTTGTGATAATGGCAAAACAGAGGGAAAGGGGTGTATGATTTCAAAATAATCTCCCACTTCCCAAGGAACCGTTTAAATGCTCGATAAACTTTCCAACTAACCGTTTAAATGTTCAATACCCGTCTATTGGTTAATTAGGAGGATTATCCAGGAAAGAGTTGTGTATTATTTATGTAGAATGTTGTTCAAAAAAGATGCATGTGTTGTAGCAGCGCAGTTGGCTTTAGGCTTGTGCTAACAACCATATGGTAATCCTGTTCATGGTTTTGTTTTTTCGAACATTTGGCTGAATTTTTAGCTAGTTATTTAGAGAAAGGTCTAAATGCATTATAGATAGTAGATATCCAAAAATAGAAAGAATTTAACTGAATTTTTAGTTAGTTATTTAGGGAAATGTCTAAATGCATTATAGATAGTAGAGAGGAGATAGAGATAGAGATATCCGAAAGTCAAACCCTTATACACGATCAATTGATCAAACCCGAATCAACCCAAACATGTCACAACTTCAACCAGAAGTCTTTTCTACTGACAAGGTGCCCCCACATTCCGCTCCAAATCAAGGATTCTAGGGTTTAATTTCCCAATTAAAAATCGTCATTACCTTCATCGTTTTTATTGGATTTGATTTGACTTGATTATGAGAACTCGAAACGCACGCAATCCTAAATCACCCAAAAGAACCCCACCGGCTTCTAAAACCCCTCCCACACCACCAGATGCCTCCCAACAACCACCATCAGAGCCAACCGTTACGCCTAAACGTGCTTCCTCTACCAGAGGGAAGGCCGTCGCAACGAACGATGCCACCGCAACAACTCCAGGTTTGACTAGTCGAACCTCATATTTAGTTGCAATTCACTTATAATCAATTAGTTGCTGTAATTACTTGTTCTGATGCATTTTTGTTTGCGGAATTGTAAATTTAAGTTATAAGTTATTGTGATGCTTTACAATTATACATGCAGTTGTAGCAGTAAAGATAGAGGATGACACAACCAAGGTAAGTCCTGTAACAAAATCTGGAGCTAAAAGGACTGTTAAGAGAGTAATTAAAAGAACTGTAATCAGAAAAACACCTAAATCAAGTGATGGAAAGACATCACAACCTGCTGCAGTTAAAGTCGAAGAAGAAGATGATAACAGTGAAGAAGTACATGCAGAAAAAGAAAACTTAGAACATGAAGATGTTGGTGTATCAGTAAAAGACGATGATGAAAATGTTGCAGATGTTGCAAAATCAATTGAGCAACAGGAACCAGAAATGAATGATAGTGAAGAAACAGAAACAGAAACAGAAGAACCTTTTGAAATTGAGGAACCTATTTTGGAAAATAAGGAGACAAATGATGACAAATTGTTAGAAATCCAGGAACCTGAAGTTCAGAAACTTGCTGAGAATCAGGAAACCGTTGTGGAAAAAGAGAAAACTGTTGAGAATCAGGAAACTGTTGTGGAAAAAGAGAAAATTGTTGAGTATCCAGAAACCGTTGTGGTGGAAAATGAAATTGTTGGCATGGAGAATGATAATAATTATGAATTTAGGGGAGAAGAAGATCCACAAGAACGATTATGTTTAAGTGATGAGGAAAAAGATAAGGATATTGCAGATGATGAATATGAGATGTCAGATGATAAAGTGGCAGAAAATGGTGAATTAGGGTTGGATGATGAACAAGCAGAATTTACAGTAGCTGCAGAAGAACGTAAAAGAAGGAAAGAATTTGAGATATTTGTTGGTGGTTTGGATCGAGATGCAACAGAACAAGAAGTGAAAAGAGTTTTCCAGTATGCAGGGGAAGTTGTTGAAGTTAGAATGAATAAAGAATTACCAACTAACAAAAATAAAGGATATGCTTTTGTCAGATTTGACAAAAAAGAACACGTGGCACGTGCTTTGTCGCAAATGAAAAATCCTGTTGTATGTAATTTTTTTGTAACTTTCTTTTTCAGTTTATTTGTACGTTTAGTTGTGGAAAAATGTCACTTTTCTAGAAACATTTTCTAGGAAAACTTGAATAACAGAAAACGTGTTCAAATTGACTTAAATAGTAAAACGCTAATCAAAATTTGTTGGCAGATACATGGGAAACGATGTGGAACTGCACCAAGTGAGGATAATGATACATTATTCTTGGGAAATATCTGCAACACATGGACAAAGGAAGCAGTAAGACCAATATTATTTTTTATTTTTTGTTATTGTTATGAGTAAATTACAGAATTTGTCCCTGTGGTCTTCCAAATTATCTGGATTTTAAAAGTATAGGGACGATAAAAAAAATGAAATTAAAAGTATAGTGACAAAATCATAGAATTCGGAAGAGAACAGGGACAATTTCTGCAATTTACTCTATTATTATAGTAAATTACGTGAATCATCCTTGTAGTTTGTATGAAATTGTGGATTTTGTTGTCAACTTTTTTTTTTTGTCACACGCATAGTCCTTAATATTGCAACGTGTAGCACGAACAGGACTGTTGATATTATGAGTTTCAAGATTAGGGACTATCCGTATAATAAAAAAAAGGTCAAGGGGCGGAATCCTATATTTCATACAAATCAAAGGACAATTTATGTAATTTTATCTTATTATTTATAATTTTCATGTTGACCACATTCTAACTATCAATATTCAATACATTACCAGATAAGACAAAAACTAAAAGATTACAACATCGATGGTGTAGAAAGGATCACACTTGTTTCCGACCCACAAAACGAAGGATTAAGTCGCGGTTTTGCATTTCTTGAATTTTCGGGTCACCCAGATGCAATGATTGCTTATAAACAGCTACAAAAACCCGACTGTATATTCGGGCATCCTGACCGAACCGCTAAAGTGGCTTTTGCTGAACCGTTACGTGAACCGGACCCAGAAGTTTTGGCCCAGGTTAAGTCTGTGTTTGTTGATGGGCTGCCACCTCATTGGGATGAAGATATTATTAGGGAACAGTTAAAATGTTATGGTAAAATTGAACGGATAATGTTGGCTAGAAATATGTCTTCTGCTAAAAGGAAGGATTTTGGGTTTGTTGATTTTAGTACTCATGAAGATGCTCTTAAGTGTATTGATGGAGTGAATAAAAGAGACTTGGGTGATGAGAAGGTAAGGGTATATTTATATATATTATTTTGTTTTTATTTTTATGGTTTGTTTGTTTGTTCTGTTACTGATATTAACTGCTCTTGAGGCGAAGTGGTGAAAAAGTTGGCTGTTATTTATCAGTAATGAAAAGGAAATGTTGGGTCGTCAACTTTTAAGTTTATTTTTTGTCTAGAATAACAACTTACTTTTACATTTGTCCATGTTTAGTCATTTTTCAAACTTTTTTCCAGTTGGGTCATTAAAAGATTGTTTTGACTTTTGTGTCTTAATTGGATTACTAAAAGATGTTTTAATAATGGTTAAAAAGTCATAATTTTTATTAAATATGTTGGATCTATATACAAATATGTAAGATTTATATACAATGATAACCACTTTATAAAAACTTATTGATCTAAAAAGTTTGTAATGATCCAATTGGAGAAACCTGTGTAAAATCACCAAATGTGGGCATATGCAACATTATGTTGTTATTTTAAGCATGTCATATAGGCATTTAGCTAATAAGTTATACCTGTATAGATGAAAGTGAGAGCAAGGCTTTCAAACCCACTGCCTAAAACTCAAGCTGTGAAAGGTGGAATTGCAGGAGGATTTCTAATCAGTCATGTCAGTAGAGCTGCTGGTATATATACATACATACATACACTAAAATAACATAAAGTTCAAATCTTCGTGATATAATATTTTATTTATTTATTTCACTTACAGGTATTAGGGATATAGGAAGAGGTGCACTTGCTGTTAACCGTATGCACAATCCACAAGGTTCTTTCCACACGGACCCGGTCAACCCAGTAGAATGGGTGGGTTTGCAGATGATTACCACCCACCTGGTGGCCCCCATCCTCCTTTTAGAGGAAGACACAGTTTTGGTATTAACCATTTTTAATTTTCATTGCCATATCTTTTTAATATTATATTATTTTTATATCTTGGTTATGCAGGAGGGAGGTGGGATAATTTCAGGGGGCCACGTCAGCCATATGGTCAACCTGATATGCCACCTAGATTTGATGTGGATAGACCTAGGCATGGTTTCATGGACCATGATCATCATCATCATCATCATATGCCAATGAGAGGACACCTGTTTTTCCCTGAAGAAGAATTTCATAGACATTATGGTGGGAGGCATTATGAAGATCCTTATAGTTATGGAGATAGTGCTCGTGGAGTCAAGCGTCCTTATTTTGCAGTTAATTTCACTCATGATTATCAATTTTTTTTATTCTTTTTGAAGAAAATGAAATTTGAAGGGTTTTTTTCTCCTTTTAGGGCCAGGATCATGAGTATGCTGAGCCTAGTAGAGGCCGACCTCGTTTGGATTATTATGCTGACTCAGCTCCTGGAAATCGTTATCATCGAGGTTTTGGGTTTAGATTGTAACTGTTATATGTGAAGCCTGATTCTTATCCAGTTCATTATTTGTTAATTTACTATCTATATTATTGTTTTTTATATTGTAGGAGGTGGCAGTGGTGGTCCTTCACGTGACTATTACAACTATGACGTGAGCAATCTTTATTTTATATTTTCTTGTTTTCCAATCTGTTCAGTATCCTATACGGTTTGCCACTTTGATATCCAATATCTTATTATTTGCAGTATTCATCTTATTATTGGGGTGACCGGCCATATGGTGGTGACCGGCCATACGGTGGTGACTGGGCTTATGGTGGTGAGTGGTCTTACGGTGGTGGTCGGTCTTATGGTGGTCGATACTAATATTAGACTACAAAACTACTGGTAATTTGAGTGCTTTGCATCTGTTATCTGTCTCTAGTTAGTGGCATTTGATAATTGTTTTTGATTTTTTTTTTTTCCTTTTAGGTGTTGAAAGGGGACAGTTGGAGAGAGGTGGTTTTTTTGGGGGTCATTTGCAACAGGAAATCCTTTTAATTCCCTTTCATATTTTGTCTCTTCTTCCACAATCTGAGTCTGATTTGTTGGGCTTAATGTTTAGATCTTACGTTCAAATGATTTCGTGTAGAAGGGGTTTAGTGTAAGATGGTAGGTAGGTATGTTGTGAAGTTTAAGGAAGTGATTAGATGATTAGTGTTTTTAGGTGAAAATTTGAAATAAAAGGTTTATTCAGGTAAGGAGTTGATGTAGAATCTAAGCATTGTAGATGTTTATTTGGGAGAGGTGTTGTGGAATGTGGATTTTACATATTGCTTGTATGTCACTTGGGGTTTTAATCAGGTATTTGCTAAGCTATGTTTGTAAATCATTGATGGATTATCGGTATTTGACGGACACAAAATCATCTGTGACTTGCAGTTAGTTAAGTTGTCCGTTTCTTTTGAATGCCAGGTTGTCAGAAAAATATTGTTAATCTTTTATAAATTCATGGATTTCTTTTTATGTTTTGTTGGCTGACTTTTAATTATACCATTGAACTCAAAAAGTAAAATATGTCCGTATGTCTATACTTCATTCAATGAATAGATAAGATATAAATGCCAGATTTAAGGTTGCGTCTTTACAAGTATATGACTTTGTCGTCTAGTGCGTGTAGTTTGAAGTTTCAGGTTATCATTGATGTGCATTTTTGGGTGAAATTTTAATATTAGGTTACCAATATGGTATTCATATTTACTTCTTTAGGGTCACTTAGGATATAGCATAGAAAATGTTTGCTTGTTTGAGGGTACTACTATTTATGACTAGGTACGAGTAACTGAGTAAGTTGTAGGTTAATAAATTAACAAGTGATCAAGGATATATGAAAAATAAGTTATCATTCGGTTTGTTTGGACGAAATTTAAACCATACAATCTGTGTCCATTAGAGAATAGAGTTGTTTTATTAGCATTTACGTTCCAATTAATTCAACCTCTCTGTTTAATCACACACGTCATGAAATTTTAGGTTTAAAATTGTTTATTTAAGTTTTTTGTTTCGTTTTAGGTCCTCAAAGTAATAAATATCTGCATATCGACATATGTATATGTATACATATTTTTTTTTTGTTAACATATCCATTGATTCGCTTTGTAATTTAATGGTTAGAGAAGTTACACAACCATAGGATTTTCGATTTGTATTGTGTAATGGTTGCATAAAAAATATTGACACAGGGCTGGCAAAAATAAACTATATGGCTAACAATTATCTTTTCTGACGAGCATGTTTATGTTTTGACGTATCGATAAGAACAGTTTCCATCCATGTTTGAACTTGCACAAAACCTTCTTACCTAACTATTTAATATAGTTTTGTCTCTTAATAGAATTTGATTAAGTTCGGTCAGATGCCAGTTACTAACAACGTTCGTAAAGTTTCAACTTGCTACTTTTCTCAACATTTTTCAATTCATTCCCTCTTTTTCCATTTTGTCAACTTCTATTCTCATGTGTAAATAAATTATTTTGTTCTAAATGGTGAAGAAACTTAAAAGGGCAACATGTTTCGCATCTTGATCCTTATAATGTATATAAAGTCAAAACGTCAACATTTCCTATTTACCATAAATTATTACTTAATGCTAAAATTCTGTAAATATATTAAAATTTTAGATCATCTGGCGGATCTGTTTTACCTGAGAATCCAAACGCAAATGGCTATATTCAGGTTTTGTTGTTTAATGAAAATGAACTTGGATAAGGTTTGTCAAAGTCGAGCTGACTTGGGTTACTTTATAAATTGTTAATAAAACAGTTTGTGGGTCAAAAACATGCGAGTAGATGACTGTTTTTATGGTCATATTTTCACGTTGATCAAGTATAGTTCTATTGCATTCCAAGAGGCTACCATAAAACATTAAAACTCACAGGCCGACTGTATAAGTTTTGAGGAATAAAGAGCCCGTGATTTGAGTCTCGACTCATGCTCACTCTACTTGGTGCATCACTGAGCCAAGAGAGTTGACAAAGCTATTTGTTGTGATTAGTGTCAAAGGCGCGCCAGCCGTCAGGTTTAGAGTGTCTGTCAATCTAAGGTTTAGAGTGTCTGTCAATCTACACTTTTTGAGGAATAAAATACATATATTGGACTGATAATTGGGGCCCGGGAGGTGAAATTGAGGTCAATAAGGTAGGGATCTATAAAATGTATGAAATCATAAACGGGTATCGAGCTCAAGTTCGAACACTATATAAATATTCGAGCTCCACAATTTTAAAAATGTATTTGAGTTCGAGTTGAGCTCGGTCCGAGTAATTATTAAACGAGTTGAGTTTAAATTTCCTGATAGTCGACTCGAATAGTTGACACCATACAATGTCTATGCATACGGCCAAATAAACTTTAAGGCCCTGTAATATATGAATATCATGGCCTATGTACAAGCCCAAATTAATCTACAGCCCATTTATAAGCCCGAATAATAAAATCCCTTCTGGGCATTAAAAGGTGAGGCTACGAGACACTGCGCGTGCTTATTTTTCAGCCGCTCAATATTCCTGCTCCGGCGAATAATTCACCGGCAAACGAAATCCGTTGCGATCTCGCACAAATATTGGAACTAATGTCGTCTACTTTCTCCGGAGATGAAACGGCACCGTTCTTTGGCTTTCTCGGAGCCGCAGCAGCTCTAGTTTTCTCCTGTACAAGCTCAAACCCTAACTCTGATTCCATTACTGTTTGACGACACTTTCTGTTTGAATAATTGAACCTGTTTTGATATATTTACAGGTATGGCGCAGCCTATGGGACGGCGAAGAGTGGCGTTGGTGTTGCATCGATGGGAGTGATGAGGCCGGAGCTGGTGATGAAATCGATTGTGCCGGTTGTTATGGCGGGAGTTTTAGGTATTTACGGATTGATTATTGCTGTTATTATTAGTACCGGAATCAATCCGAAGGCGAAGTCGTATTATTTGTTCGACGGCTATGCACATCTGTCATCTGGTCTTGCTTGTGGTCTTGCCGGACTTTCTGCCGGAATGGCAATTGGAATCGTCGGTGATGCTGGTGTCAGGTATAATTTTACACTTAACTATGCTTTCGTCATTATTGACTTGTGTTTCTGTTTGATATTGAATTGCTAAAAGCTATTTGAGATTTCTTATAGGAACGATGCATAACTAGAAATACTGTGGCTGTAGGTTATGTATGTCAGGAAGTACTTTTAGCAATTATTAGCTGTCAGTGATTTGATTTAAGATGAAATAATTAATTTATACGACTAAGCTTCATTATAAATGAAATAGTTAAACATGACTGTATGGATCTTCCTTTTAAGTAGTCGATACAAACTGTGTTTTCCTAAGAACATGCTATATGTTCGGATTACCTTCTATGATGTTCTGGAATTTTCTACCAGGCTGTGATCATATTATGTAATAATGTTAATTATAATCAACTTGATACTGTCAAAGTCAACTCAGTTACAGCTAACTATGTAAATAGATATACACAAATAATACAAGCTCGAAAAGGTTCACGAGTTGATATCTACTAGTATAAATTAGGTCAATACTTGAGCTCGACTAGAAAGTCAACTCAAGTAGCCCGACTCAACTTAAATTGAGTTGATATCTACTATTTTTTGAGTTTATTGACTTGATTATGCAATCGGGAACTGACGTCTAGTTTGGAGTTAGGTTAAAGAGCAATCGGAATACCAATTTTAATGTCATTAATTTGAATATTTCTCATGGTGAATGATGACAAAAAATAATAATAATAATAGGGCAAATGCGCAACAGCCGAAGCTATTTGTTGGAATGATTCTTATTTTAATCTTTGCTGAAGCACTTGCATTATACGGTCTCATTGTGGGCATCATCCTCTCTTCCCGTGCTGGCCAGTCAAGAGCTGATTAATTTCTACAATTTCTCATCTCGTTATCAGGTCAGTTTATCCAGTTCACAAGTATTCATTCCTGTATTCAAAAGTTTTTTCATGTTATTAAATTATTTGTTAGTTACTACTAAACTGGAAGCAACTTTTGCCCGCAAATAAAGCCTTGAGCTAGCATTGTTTATAATTATATACCTATTTATTTTGTATCATTATGTGGAGTATATGTTCTGTTCGCCTTGTATGAATGTTGAAAATACCAAATCAAATGTAACTTAAGCAACAAGTTTTTTCCATTCTAATCCTTTTTTAATTCCAGACGCAACCTAAATCTAAATAACATCTTTTTTCACCTTTTTATTTAAATTTTAACCTACATTAATAACACTTAAAAATTGTTATTGCAATCAAGCTTCAACATTAACCAATATGAATCTGACACCTAGAGAATGTTCACTTTCATCGTGATTTAAACTTAAAATTTTAAAAGAAAGGGAAATTATAGCCCATTTATAGATTTTCAACCAGAATTGTGATAAAATACTTCTAAATTACGTTATAATATGTGTACCACAAAACTACTCACTTCGCAATGAAGATTATTGGTTTAGCAAAATCAATTGCCTTGGTTTAATCCCTTTTATCATAAAAATTATGGTTTGAAATATCTTCTGTGCCGAACAAAGTTTGAGTTTGTGCATATCTAATTTCATCTCTAAAAGAGAATGACAAAAAATGAGCATGCTTTTGAAATTGTGGTATGCACTCCATTTTTTTCGTAAGCCATCATCTACGAGGATCAAAGTCTACCGCCATATTTAAAGCTCTTCCTAAGAAGATTAAAACATGGCCCTCAAATAAGTTGTTTTAACTGAGTAGGATCCGAACAATGCATTGGTGGATCCGGTCTACCTTAGATTTAAAACTGTTCTAGTGAATGCACGATATTTTTACAAGGAACTACTCAATATTCGACTATGATCTACCTTGAGGCGATTTCAAAAAATGGGTGATTCAAGGAACTACCTCGATATTCTTCTCTTTCAGCCTCCTTTCTCAATATTCGACTTATTAGATTTATTTTTTTTTATGGAAAATAAGGAGAGGAGAGGGAAACAAAAAAATGTGTGAACTCTAGTTTTTTTTTTTTTTTTTTTTCTTTCTAACGAGGCTGAAAGGGAAGAAATATATGGAGATACGAGGTTCTTAGTTTTTAACTTATTTATTCAACTTATTAGTTTGAACTGTTGATAAGTTTATAAGCCCATTTTTTCCCGCCTATTAACTTATAAGTTTGAGCTTATTAGTTTATTTACGCAAATAAGTTCATGGTCATAAAGCTAGTATGCTTGAAAAACTTGCTACTGGGCTTATAAATTTGAGCTAACTAGCGGGTACCCGCGCAATGCGGCGGCGGGTACCCTGTGATTATATTTAGCGGCGACCAATTGATGGGTGGTGACGGTAGTGGTGGTCGCCGGTGTTGACAGCAATTTACTATTTTAAAGTTTAACAATTAATAAAAATAATTATGTCATATAAGAAACATATCTAGTAGCTAATTAGGTTATTGTGTTAATAAAAAGAATGGCTTTGGAAGGACACAAAATACGTAAATGTAGATACTTTCACTTTCAACAAAATAAAATTTTTAAGTAGACACTTAATCGTGGCCGTATGAAATAATTGTCACATCTAAAATACAAGTTTTTACAAAACATGATGTAAATAAGGTTCTCCAATGTAGAAAACCGTAATTCATGCACTAAGAAATTGTACATTGAATTGCATTTTGCAAATTATAAATAATAGTACAATGATTTTCCTTTTTGTCTCGGATTACACAACTCTAAAAATAGTAAATTACAATGATGGTCTTGTGCCTAAATTTAAAAAAACAATGCTTACATGTTACCTTATAAAAGCATGATCAGAAAACAATTAAATACCATAAACTGCTATGTACACTTTTTTTCACCTTACTTGGCAACTCTCTTCATTGCTTCCACCACCACTAATTAAACATCATATAAATAATACATGAAATTGAGTTGAATAGGGGCAGTCATTGAAAAGATAAAACAACTTAATACTCAAACCAAATATATAAAATTAAACTACTGAAATCACGCACAACATATCCCATTACCAACCTCTTATCTGAATCCAAATGCCCAATCCCCTTCTTCACTGTATGACTTAAATTAGACCAATAATAATATTCTTTATAGGCGTTGATCACTATCCAAAACATGTTTAGTATATCGAAATATGCACACTCCAACAATTCATTTTCATTTGGATAGGATTTAAGGATTACTAACCTTGACTGGCTTAAGAATCTCCAGTACCAAATAACAACCAATCATCATAACCTTCACAGTTCACACAGAACATGCAGCACCTGTGTTAGGAGGTTTTCACTTCGGGGGTGTTTGGGAAAGCTTATTAAAATGGCTTATGCTTATTAGCTTATGAGCTTATTTAAGTTAATAAGCTTTTGTTAAATAAAGTGTTTGGACCGGCTTATATATTCTAATCGTAAAATGACTAAAATGGACATTTTTTAGTAATCTCTTCTAAAATAGCTTGTGAGGTGAAATGGAGTTACGATGAGAGGACAAAGAAGTAAAAATCCTAAATAAGCTAATAATCCCTTCCGAAGTAGCTTATTTAAAACCCCCTAAGTAAGCTCATAAGCATAAGCTTATAAGCTTTACCAAACACTTAAAAGTGATTATTAAACTTAAATAAGCTTAAAAGCTCATAAGCCTCCTTAATAAGCCCTCCCAAACACCCCCGTCCTTCTGATGGATCAGTTATTATTTTGAGTATATATGAAGCAACTTTGCATATGCTGATATGCTATCATTCGTTTTGATAATTTGTCTAGTTTAACAAATGCATTGCAAATATTAAGTAATAGAACAGCTAAAAAGCATGAAAATATCACCATTACAAACTCCACAAATGCAATACGAGATGAATGATGATAATCTCCAAGAAACCTTAAGCAATAAACCGAAGAATACAAATTTAATATAATTTAATATAATTTAATATGATATTATTCAAAATTTCAGATGGCAAGAAAATTTTGTAGATATTGGCAGCTACAAATCTCTCCACAAAACGAACGATTGAAAAAAAGTTTAACACTTTGACATTTTCCTCAGTTATCTTTTTCAATCAAAATAAAAATATTAAAAAAAAAATATGGATTACCTTTTCAACAATGTTAGTACAATAAATTGTTGTTGCACACATTTCTCTTTCATACTCAGACAAAACATGAGAAATAAAAAATAAAAATTATAACAGATAGATAGCATTAATGTAAATACACACTTGATTTCAGTTATGGAAAAGAATCTCACTTGGGGTAAATAAATTTGGATTTACCGGTGCAATTGCAGTTTTACAGGAAGAACCCTAACTGGGTAGTACCCGAACACTGCTCCAGCATTGTTTGCTCCTTCTGCAAGTAAAATCGAGAAACACTTGATTTAATGGAAAGTAAAAATCATTTTTGTTAGTGATAATAAAAGATCATATTTGCATATCTTCATGAGTAAACTTGGTACAGACAAAACGAAGAATAGAGTTAGGGACACCAAATACACGACAATCAACAACCTTTATGTAAATAAGAAATAAAACGACGGGAGTAAAATCGACTGTCAGCGTTTTCATCGGGGGTTTAGGTTACTTCAAATTTCAAATGGGAGTAAATCGGGGGACATAAAAAGGATCAATGAATTTCAATCTCGAGTGTGTACAGATAAGAAAATGTTCAATTTTCAAGAAGAGGATACAAAGGGACGGTAATGAATTCGAGGAGGCGTGGGGTTAAAGGGGAATTTCAGCGACGGGTGAGTGTTTTTAAGGCCACCAAAGGTTGGGTTATAATTATTCATTAGCAACTAGCAGCTACCCGCGCAATGCGACGGCGGGTTAACTATATTTTCCAGCGAAAATCTCAATCTGGAATTCATATGCATATGCCCAGGTGATTCAGTTCATAATTAATGTAACAAAAGATGTTTTGTTCCAAATTTTCAAGTTGGCATCATTCAATGAAAAAAAACACTTCTAATTAAAGTGCACAAAAAATAAAAAGTTTCTAATTGAAAATGTTTGTAATAAAACATGTTACTAATTGAAGGATGAAAAAAAAGACAAAAACACAAGTCATGAAGTAAATGCTACAACATTGGTGATATACAGCTATGTGATAACATTAATCAGCAGGAACCTAATTTTGTGATATTCATCATTCAAATCAATATATCCAGCAATTCATTTCATTTTAAAATCATGAATACTAATTTCTTGCCCTGATTCAAAATCCGCAAAATTAGAAGACTAAACCTCTTGGATTTTAGAAGTAGAGAATTTCCATTTGAGAAAATCACCCAACTTGAAGTTTTCTTTTCCAAATTATTTCTTGTTCATTAATAATATGTGTTGCTTGGTGCACTTCAGAACTGAATATCTTATTTCTCAATCTCGTTGAATTTATCTTCTACAACACTTGCTTCAAAAGATTTACATGAGCTAAAGAACTGGATGGTATGATTTCCATCATTCCCTCATCATGTCAAGTAGCCAAAACCTTGTACAGTGTTAAATGTAGATCAAGATTTTCCAACTTAAAGCAAGCGATCCATGAGTGATACCATGTGAACAACCTACAAAAAATGACTAAATATACATCAATCTTTTACATCTAACTTTAAAAAATGGACATCTATCATGATTTTTAGCTTAAAAAAAGAAATTAAATATTAAATCACATACCAACTGATTTGTTGAAAATGATCACTTTTTAAAAGTGTTCTAAATACAAGGTGCGATGAATGCAATGCACTTTAAAATATTGATGAGTCTCATGGAACAATCTGATGTGATTAAGATGAACAATCTATTAATCGAAGCTTGATTGAACATTTACAGATTCATTGGATAGGAAATCGGTTTGTTTTATTGATAATCCCACAATTGAGAGGGGAAACTCTCCCAAAAGGTTACAATTGTGTTTACAAAATACACAGAGTTATACAGACTCATACTTTGACTTTCTAGCTGTCTGTTGACTGACTTCTACGTAGCAAACTACAAAGCTGAACTGCCAATTCAGTTTGGCAAACCAAACGCCGCCACAACTTAAACCAATCTTCAATATCAAATGCCCTAATTCACAACTATAAAACAAAAACTAATTTACAATAACCTGATTGTGAGAACTTGACTTTATAGCATTTGATTAGAAACAGATTAATGTCAAGCCATAGACTTCTTCAAACAAATAAAATTACAATAATAAGAGAATCATTTCCAGCATTATATAAAGAAATCTTACAACTTTCATTAATTTTTTACGAGCTGTGAAAATTGTGTTATTGTTTTCATAGGCTCCTCTTGCTCACTGTCAATTGAAAAAAACATAAACGGATGCAAGAATTAGACTTTATATGCAAATAATCCATTAAATGGGAAAACAAATAAGAGAAATCAGATCTAAGATTATGTTTACAACTCCAATACTCTGAAATGCAAGTGGGGGAAGCAAAATTGCATAAAATTCTACAATTTAACAATTACCCACCAACAAAAGATGCATGGCATCGAAAGATTGGTGTTGCTTTTCTTGACGGTGCAAAATGGGCTGAGCTTGAATCTTTACACCAATGGCAGATCCCATGGCCTAGCAGCGTTCTCAGACAATAGCAGCTTGAACAAAGAAGTTCCCATTATCTAATCCCTTTTTAAACTAATTGTATGAGAATTTAAGAAACAAAAATGATTCAGCGAAAGAATAAAACCTAAATGCGGTGGTCACGATGCGGAGGTGGAGGTGGGACGGGGCTACCAGCACACCGCCGATTTAACCAGACATGGATCAAGACTCAAATCGTTGATGTAGATGTACAAACTCTAGAACTTGTGTCTTGTGTATACTCTGATTACAAACCCGATGCTAGGATAGCAGTTTATTAATGTACCTCTCGATTTCCAAAGAACCCTTCGAACTTCCCTATTTGAAAGAGACGATTGAAATGCCCTAATATTTAAAAGGCACGATTGAATACCCCTAAGGAAACGTGGATATACTAAGTGTTTAATAAATATATTTATGTTCAAATAACAATCCCGTTGTAGTCTAGTTGGTTAAAGCTCTTCCTTATATACAAAGGGTTGCGGGTTCGAATCATACATACTCCATTCTTTTTTAATAAACACCACTTATTCCATAATTAGCAAGTGTGTTGGCTGAATTTTCAGCCTTGCTAATTATGGAAGGGGTAAACTCTTTATAATATAGTATAGATTACTGAATATCCAAACTTCCTGTGCAGTTGGTTATCACGCTTGTTTATTGTTCCAATGGTCTTGAGTTCGAATCTTTCTTGGCGTAATGTTTTTAAAACCTAATTCAAGATAAAAAAGGAAAGTTTTTGGCTAAATTTTCAACCTCCTATTTAGGAAAAAGTCCTAAATACATTATTGATAGTAGAGATTGGATATCTTTTTAGTGACCGTATATTCATATTAAGTTCCATCAAGACCCATTATAATCGATCCACCCGTTCTACCCACCACATGTTCGGCCCATTATTTTGTGGACTAAAATTTTTTAAGTACCTAACTATACCTCTATCCTAGATTCCCCATTAGAAGAACGAAGCCCCAAAAGTTTTTCCACCTTGAATTACCAACTCAGCCAACCCATATGTGTAAACTGAGTATGCTTTGTGTAGTACTTGCATTAGAAATTTTGTTTAGTTCCCCATTAAAGTTTTCCAATGAAAGTGCTCAACTAACCGTTATATCTATAAATAAAATATATTTTTGTACTACAATGTATTATTTAAATACACTATCATATACTCCCTCCGTCCCTTAATAAAGTTCTCATTTCACCTTCAAGTTTTGTCCCTAAATAAAGTTCCCATTTCTCAAACTTAAGGGACCCACTTAATATAATAATATTATTACCAATACTTTCACCACTAACTACTCCCTCCGTCCCACAAAAAAGTTCCCATTTCATCTTGGCACAAGTTTTTAGGTGGTAGTTAGTGGTGGGGTCATTGGTATTAATTTTGATTAAAATATAAGGTTTGATTGGAGAGAGAATGATAATTAGTGGATATTAGTAATGGGGTCCTTAAGAATAATAATATTTTATTATGTGGAGCCCATCAAATGTGAGAAATGGGAACTTTTTTGTGGGACAAAAGTTTTGTTAGAAATGGGAACTTTTTTGTGGGACGGATGGAGTATCTCTTAAAACACTTTCTCTCTCCAATCAAAACTTATATTTTATTCAAAAGTAATACCAAATACCCCACCACTAACCATCTCCTAAAATGTTGTGCCCAACACAAATGGGAACTTTATTTAGGGACGGAGGGAGTATATATTTAAAATAATATATATATCTATTCCAAGACTAAAATTTTTGTACTATCAGATATTTATATGAGTAACTTTGTATTGTCCGCTCGTTAATGGATAGTAACTTTAAAATTAAACAGTCTCTAATGTCAGTTAATACTCTTGACAATTCGATTAGTACTAAATAAAATATAAAATGATGTACGAATAATTAAATACCGAAAGAAGACATTGACCTACTTGAACCAAATTGGTTGGGTTTCCAAGAACAATATGATTCTTTATTTAATTTTACGACATCAATAATCACCAACGACAAATTACTGCATTTGTTGCGTAACGGTTGCTTTGCTGCAACATATTAATAATCCATTTGTCCAAAAAGAGAATTTTCTTTTAATTGCTCTATTATTTAATTTATATTCTCATTTTTTAATTAATGTTTGTTAAAAATTTGAAATTTTGGTTCTGCATTCTTAAATGGATGATTTTATTTTTAGGTTTTTCTAATTCATGAATCTTGACATTAGAGCGTTAAATAGAAAGCATTAATTTGTATTATTTTATGGTTTCTGATATACTCTCTCCGTCCCTAAATAAAATTCTAATTTCTCCTTCAAATTTTATCCCTAAATAAAATTCTCATTTCTCAAACTTAAGGGCCCACTTAATATAATAACATTATTACCAATACTTTCACCACTAAGAGCATCTCCAATGGTAGCTTTTTTAAAAGCTTTTTACTATTCCAATAAGTCTTTCAAACACTTTTTACCATTGGAATAATTAGCTTTTTCAAAAGCTTATTCCAATGACTTTTTTTCTACTAACCTTTTAACTAAGTTTTAATGTTTGTCCTTTATAATCCTCTATGTATAGTAAGTTTTCATTTTAAACCTTAGATACATTATATATAGATTGTTTATTATATTTTTATTAATTAATAAATAAATTATATAATATTTTAATGTCAATTATTATATATTTTTGTAAAAGACATTTTAAAAAATATTATATTTAATAAGATGTCAAAAAAATGTCAAATTATATGTAGGGATATTTATAAAACATTTGAGATAAATAAAGGTATATTAGAAATATTATGAAAGAAAAAGCTTTTGGAAATGTTAACCATTGGAGATGTAATTTATGAAAAGGTTTTTGGTTAGTGAATTATTGATGTGGCAAAAGTAATAAGCTTTTGCAAGGTTAACCATTGGGGATGCTCTAACTATCTCCTAAAACACTTTCTCTTTCCAATCAAACCTTATATTTTAATCAAAAGTAATACTAAATACCTCACCACTAACTACCTCATAAAAAGTTGTGCCCAAGAGAAATGATCCACTAACTACCTCCTAAAAAGTTGTGCCCAAGAGAAATGAGAACTTTATCTGGGACGGAGGGAGTAGTATTTGTTTTCCTGAAAAAACTTTTTGTCATATAAGACAAAAAAAGGTCTAATTCAGATCCGTTACATCAAACAGTCAAACACCAAGAAAATGAGTGTTATTAGGAGCGCAAATCAAAGCGAAATAGTTTAATATGCATCACAGATGCACAGCTATGTTTTCCAATATAAAATTATTTAAAAATTAATATATTTTTGGGTGGTAGCAAATAATTATATAATTATCCATTATTTAAAATTGTACTGTGATCTTGTGATGCATTAACGGCTCTATTTGTCAGGACCCCCACTGACCACCACGTGAGTTCTACACACCCCTGTACTTCCTCACCGGAACTCCCGATTCCGGTGATTCTCCGCCGTTAGTTCCAGCTGTCACCGGCGCGGAATGTAAAGTACAAGAATGAAAATAAAATATACACACAAAAATTGAAATCCTAAATTTGACAGCTTTTGAATTTTAAATACCGAATTCCTGAACTACAATTACTACTACAATCAAATCATCGGGAAACATCAATAGAAAATTAATGTTAAAAACAAAACAAACTCAGGTCGGGTTATTGTCGGGTCAATTCGGATCGGGTCTAAGCAGGGGACGGTTGGGAGGTCGGGTCAGCCGATGATGGAATATCTGGCCCGACCCGACAACCTTCAAGCATGAATACAATATCTGCCATTGTGGGTCGATCTTGCGGGTCGGGTGCGGTACAAAGCAACCCGACTTTAACACCAAGTAAAAACTCTTCCCATTCAGATGATTCCGGGTCTAACTCAAGTAACCCGGGTTCCAAAAGCTCAGAAACTTGACCTCTTTGCAACTGTCGTTTGACCCATTTCACAATATCTTCATCTTGTGTAAACATAACGGGCTTTTTCCCGGTCAATAACTCCAACAAAACGATCCCGAAACTGTAGACATCTGATTCGTTTGTAACTTCACCGGTTAGTATTGCTTCTGGTGAAACATAGCCCAAAGTGCCGACCGAGCCCGAAGTTGAGGTGGCGGTTTCCGGTGACCGGGAGGTGGCGAGACGGGTCAGCCCGAATTCAGAAACGTGGGCTTCAAAATCCGCATCGAACAGGACATTTTGGGGTTTTACATCACCATGAACCATAGTTGTAGAATGGAGGAAAGCTAGCCCGCGGGCTATCCCGAGAGCAATCAAGTGTCTCATGGGCCAATTCAAGACATGCCCGTCTTGATGTGATGCTTCTTGAAGCAATGTTGCAAGGTTCCCATTTGGCATGTAGTCATACACCAACAACCTAAGATCGGGCGGGCCCGCATAATACCCGCGAAGAACGGTTAAATTCCTGTGACGAACTTTCCCTAACAATTCGGCTTCTTTTTTGAACATGGTTTCTTCTAGAAGCCCGTTTTGTAATCTCCTAATCGATAACACCATCCCGTCATTGTAACATGCTTTGAAGATCAGCCCGAATCGGGTTCTGCTCAACACGTTTTCTTCATCAAATTGTCGGGTTGCTTCTAGGGTTTCTGCTAAAGTGATCTTGTTGTTGAACATGACAAGTTTCGGGCCGCCGTTTTCGTTGCTACTTCGAGTGCCGGAACTTCTTTGTGGGCTTGTTCGTTTCTTTTCACCTAATTTTGATTTTTCTATGATTCTTTTTCGCCATTTGAAGAGACTGTATGTATAGAAACAACAGCATATTGACATGAAAATAGCTCCAGCTGCAGGAACAACAATCAGTAAAATCATTCTTTTTCTACTACCATTACTTGCACCTTTGCATTTTTGATTCAATGGCTTCCCACATAAACCGTTATTACCCGTAAAAACAGTTGCATTGTTGAATCTAGAACCCAGTGATTCTGGTATTTCTCCTTCCAGATTATTATTTGAAACATTCAAATACATTAAGGTTGAAATAGATGTAAGATTTGCAGGAATCTGACCACTTAAGTTATTTGAACTGAGGTCTAGTGAATTGAGGTTAGATAAATAGGAAAAAGATTCTGGAATGTCGCCTGAAAGATGGTTGGAGTTTAAACGGATTGAATTCAGGGAAGGGATGCCAGAAAATTCAGCCGGAATTTCACCGGAAAAGTTGTTGTTGCTCAAATCGAGTTGGGTCAGATGTGAAAGCCGTGAAAGATCAGAAGGGATTTTTCCATTTAAAGTGTTTGAACCCAGATCAAGAATCTGAAGTTGAGAACAATTACCAAGCTCCGGCGGAATCTTGCCGGAGACATTGTTATTTGATAAAGATAGAACAATAAGTGACTTCAGAAAGCTAAAAGTTGAGGGAATGTTGCCGGAAAACAAATTTGAAGAGAGATTTAAGTAATGCAAACCTAATAAGCTGCTGAAACCTTCAGGAACATCACCGGAAAATGTATTATCTTGCAAAGCAATGAATTGCAAATTGGGCAAGCCAAAAAGATCCAAAGGCAACTCTCCGGTGAGATTCTGCCTGCTCAAATCAATAGCAGTCAGCTTGTAGAGACTCCCGATGCTTCCTGGAATCTTACCGGAAAACGCATTCCCACTCAGGTTTAGAACTGATAAACCTTTTAAATTCCCAATGCTCACCGGAATATTACCGGAAAATCTGTTTCCTTCAAGGTTCAAAGTTGTAAGATTGCTCATTGACATGAGATCTTCCGGTAAGCTTCCTGTAAGACTATTATCTCTCAAGCTCAGTGTTTCAAGCTGTGCAAGATTACTAAAACTTGGAGGAATGCCACCATTGAATCGATTTCCACCCAAATATAGCATCTTAAGCCCTTTTATCTCGCTTAAAAACTTAGGGATTTCACCGGTAAACAAATTCCCTTCAAGATTTAAAACCCTTAGATTACTGATTTGCTTAATTTCACTTGGAAACAAACCGGTTAAAGAATTATTCGCCAATTTTAGCTCCTCCAGTCGCCTCAAATTCACAATCTCACTCGGTATATTACCAGACAAATGATTACCAGAAACATCTAAAGCTGTTAATGTAGATAAATTAGTCAGCCACAAAGGAAATTCCCCGTGAATCTGATTCTGTTGAAGATCCAAAACTTGCACAACACTGAAACAGCTAATAGATGGAGGAGGTACAATATCCGTGAACGAATTAAACCCTAACTGAACATTCTTAATTGATGGTGGATAAACCGAAACATTACAAAAAATTGACGCGGGAATTAAACCAGTGAGATTGTTGTTAGACAGAGAGATTACTTGTAGCTTCGGAAGCGAGCCTATGCCTGTCGGAATAACACCTCCGATTGCATTTCCGTCAGCGCTAAAATGCACAAGTGAAGTACAGTTCGCAATCGCCGAAGGTAACGTCCCTTGTAACTGATTGTGATCAAGCCAGAGGAACTGAAGCTTCTGTAAAGCTCCATACCTCTCCGGAATTGCACCAGTGAAAATATTGTATGAAAGGTTTATGAGTTGAAGATCAGGCAAGTCGGAGAGATTACTCGGTAATTCGCCAGAGAACGAGTTTGAAGAGAGATCGAAGTACCGTAAGCTTACAGGAAGACTTCTCGGAACTTCGCCGGATAAATTGTTTCCGGCGACGTTAAATATCAAAAGCTCGTTCAAATTCGAGATCTCCGACGGAATGTTGCCGGAAAACGAGTTATACTGAAGAAAAACATATTGCAAAAGACCACATTTCGTTAAAGACGAAGGTATACTCCCGTTAAAATTATTTGACCGGAGACTCAACCGACGCAGCAAGCTCAGATTTCCTAATTTGCTAGACAAAACGCCGTTTAGCTGGAGGCGAGGCAGGCGAATGTCGGTCACATGGCCATCGGAGCATCCGATGCCGCGCCAGTCGCATGGAGCTGACGGAGATGATCTATCCCAGCCGGCGAGTGCACCAAGCGGATCACGTAGATTGAGCTTGAAATCAACAAGTGCATCGATTTCTGCAAGGGTTTCTTGAGAACTGTCGGCGTATATTAGCAAAGTGGCGGATGAAAGGAGGAGAATGAAGAGGAAAACAGCGGTCGCCATGTACGGCGGTGGGCGGTGAAGCATTGTGGTTGGTGAACAAGCTATTTAAGAAAATGTAACGGACGAGCGCATGAAAGCGTAGCGTACGTTAGCCGGAAAACCAGATTAAGGGTGGAAAGAAAGGCGACCAGTAGAGTAGGTTTGGCGTATTTTGCGCCACTGTGCGCATTGCCCACTCTCTCTCACACAGTCACTGAATTTGCTTACAAAACCCCAAAAATACACAGATATAAACACACACTTTGAGTACCCGATTCAACACTTGTTCTTGCATTTTCTCTCTCACACATAAACACACACTCATCCAAATATTTGAAATGTTCCTTTTGGCTTTTACATTAACAGTAACTAGCAGGGTACCCGCGCAATGCGGCGGCGGGTATCCAGAAACCATATTTTGTGGCGAGCAAGTGTTGTTCGTTTTCACGGTAATAATTGTTGCTAGAAATAAATAATTAAACGGAATTGTGGATTTTGGTAAGAGTTGATTTACAGCGTCGTATATTTAATGTTATTGGGTAAAATGGTTTTCGAGTAACAGACTTTTGTTATTAAGTGTGGGTGGTGTTAACAAAGTGTAATGTATAGCAAGTGGTTAACACATAGTGATAAGTTAGGAGAGGTCTTGGGTTCGAATCTTATTAGCCGCGATTTATTTTTTTTAAGGTAGAGAACTACTAACAAAAATGGAAAGGTCCTTAAAATCAAGTTTAAGGAGCTCCTTAAACTTGCCTAATGGGGTAGGCCTAAATGCTTTATATAGTAGTAAGATAAGAAAAAATTTACGTATTAATTTCTATTTAATACATATATCAAAAAATAATTAACATTTGAGATTTACTAATTCTTTTTGTTAATTTATTCTTTAATTTTGACATTTGTATTAATCTAATGAAAAAAGAAAATTTTAGTATAAATTAATATCATCTTCCTATGAAGATTTTTTTGGGTTTATCTGATGTTTTGTAAGCCTCTTAATGATTCATTTAATAGGACAACCTCTTAATCGGATAAATTCAGAGTGTTTGGTAGACCTCTTAATCAGCCTTTGAATCAGAAATTAAGCATGTTATGCCTCTTAATCGGACAGATGTAATGGTAAGTCTGAATCATTCAGACTCTTGCATCATTTAGCTCTTAATTATTCAGATACTACTAAATAACACCTTAATTTATTGCTTATCTGTTTTTAATTATTGTTAAACAATAGCATCGAAGAATATTAGCATTGCCACATAGGCATTCAAGTACTAAAAATGTTAAAGTAAAGCTATTGAAGCTTTAAACCTGATTTGTACAACTCACAAGTATTAACTTTTTTTTTGTTTATATTATTTTTAGCTAAAAATAGTTACATTAAAATTGTAACTAATGTTCTTAAGTTACCCTTTTTAGATTATTAAGGCTGTTGTTTTGTGTTTTTTCTGGCATTTTTTATACAAAAAAATATATTTAGCTTGACATAAGATATTTGAGTAGCATGTTATTTAGTTTAATTTTGGATGACATTAGTTTAAGTTTCAAAATACATTAGGTGTTATTTGGTAAGCCTCTTAATGATTCAGATAAGAGGACATCCTCTTAATCAGACAGATTCAGAGTGTTTGGTAAGACCTCTTAATCAGCATCTGAATCAGAAATTGAACATGTTCTGCCTCTTAATCGAATAGATTTAAGGGTAAGTTTGAATCATTCAGACCTCTGCATCATTATATCTTAATAATTCAGATGCTACCTAACAGCATCAAGAGTGGTGCCAACATAGGCTTCGGTCCTCTTTGGTTTCCGCTTTAGTTTTAAGGCATTGATGGCATGGTGCCGTCGCTTGCTTCCGTGAGGGTTTTCACTCACTTTTCCGAAATGTAAATTGACGAGAGAGGGGTTACTTTTGTAGGTATTGGTATTTTGTGTGTGTTTTTAATGTATAAAATATTAAGTAAATATTGTTGATATGAGTGTGTCAGTTGAGTGCCAGCTGACGTATTACTGATTTAAGAATAACTGAAGTATTAACTGGTATCGCAATTGGTATCAGTCTAAGTAGTGCTTATATACTCTTGATATTAGTCGTGGTTAGATATTTAACAATTAAGCAGATACTGAGAAATCGATCAATAGCGTTATTTGTCATTTCCCTTTCGATCGCTAGATTTTGGCTTGGTAGTCACTATCAACCTTTTTAACTTTTGTCGTAGGTTTCATCTCAAATAAAAGGGTGTTTGGCCTCTTTGGTGATGGTTCAAAGTTCAAACATCGTTCAAGTTGTTTAAGGGGTCATTTGATAGTTGCTAATTAAGTTAGTTCTGATTAAGTTAGTTGCTAATTGAGTTAGTTGTTAACCGAGTCAGAACTTTTGATTGAATCCATGCGTTTGATTAAATTGCTAACTAAATGTGCTAATTGATGAATAATGACCTTATTACTCTTCTCTTTTGTGCTAGATAAAATATACGTGTTTGATTAAATTGCTAAAAAATTTAAAAATAATTAAATAAATATCATCATATAAAATCTAAAGTAAACATAAATAAATCATTTAAACATAAAAGTTAGAAAAAAAACTAGATAAGTAACCGGTTAAAAAAAAGAAACATAAAAAAAATAAATTATCGACATAAGATATCCCCAAATTATAATCTACAAATATCCCATAATCTAAAATTTTCTACAAATCATCACTTAAATATATCAATAAACACTGAACGTAAAGTTTCTACAAACTATTAATCCCTAAATCCTAATCGTACACAAATAGAGATCGACAGAGGAGGATGACAATTATACGTGCAAAATCCAATTGAAGATGGCTGACTACGATGATGATATATACGTGATATGGGTTTTGTTCCGAATCTACAAAACCATCGAACAAAAAAGCTTAAAATCGGTGTAATCTTCAAGATCCAAAAGCTGTATTTTAAAAATGGTTGACACCATAAGCCCTAATCGTAAATCAGGACACAAACAGAGAGTCGTACCTGAGCAAGATGATGGATAGTGGCGTGGTGCAGCCTCGGCGGAGGAAGGAGGAAGACAATCAGCGACGGAGGAAGGAGCAAACGCTACTTGTGGAAAAGGGGTTTTTCAATCGAGAGAGCAAGAAATTAGACCGAGTCCATCACTTTTTCAATTCGGACTGGATCCCCCTATTGGATTGGACCGAATCCTATTCTTTGACCGAGTCAGAAAAACGATGACGCAAGCAAACACTCGGTTTCGGACCGAGTCCAAATTTTGAGTTTGAGTCTGAATCAAAACGTGAAATCAAACAGCTCCTAAGTAACTATTTGTGTGATACGTAATGTTTTGTGACATGCGGACTCAAGAAAAAAATAAAGCAATAAAATATATTGTACATATTTTTCTTAGAAGTATCATATACACTAAAAATAAATTTTAATTTTTTTTTAACATTATTTAGAAAATTTTTAGAGGTTACACAGACCACACCGTGGTAGATCCGCTTTGGTGTTGATTATGTTTTAATAAAAAAAATCCTCCAATGTACAAAGCAACATTACATTAACTTATTAGAAATACGATGACGGACTGATATGATTAAATGGTCGTAAACGCACAAAAAAATAAATTACATATGATTGATTATTCTGTAATTCATTATTTCTTGCACTATGTGAAGTCTAACGGACCATTTTTTATCACCCAATAATACTTAACACGTAGTACATTAAGGGCTTGTTTGTTTTTTTAGCTATTAACTGCCCGGTTAAAGTGTATGTCTAGATATATTATGTCTGTCTAGATAAATTAGTACTTTCGTTTGTTTTACATGTTGAATGAATAGTCTTAATTATAAAATTTGACAAATTTTTCATTTTTAAGTCCTCATTATTATAGGAAAACATAATTAAGTGATATATAACTTTAAATTAGAGTTTTTAATAATAAAAAATATTAATATATGACTAATAAAGTTAAAATTTAAAATAAAAATATTTATTGTTAAGAAAAGAACATTAAAAAATTAAACATTTTCTAACCAGAATCTATAAAAAATGAAATTATAATTAGTATAAATTGCATAAATATAAAAAGAAAAAAAAATTGTGACTTAATGGGGAAAGCATCATCTCGTAGCTTTTCTGGTTAAGGCGTGGTATATGGATTAAGACGTAAACAAACAGACTCTAAAAGCTTGTTACACTTGCAAGTTAAGTAATCCAAACTTTGGGATAAAATTAAAAACATTTGATTGATTAAAAAGGAACATTTAAGTATTTAACTAAAATAACTTTATCTTTTTTCTAAAGATATTTGTGTTTACAACTAGTTCCATTGAGTGACTGGACTTTACTTATGATGTACACGACTTAATAATTGTCGTTGTTTAACAAAAATAATTTATGTTAAATGTAACGTGTTCAATATGATTCTTGCAGTTCACATATTTCCAATGTCATAATCTTAGCCTTGTAAATTTAACCAAACTAAATAAATAAAGTTAACACAAAAAGTTATAAATGATGTCTAGCTCAGCTGGATTGATGCATGAGTTTTACTCCCATATGAGGCATGAGTTCTGGAGTTCGAATCCTGTAAACACCTCTTATGATGCCAAATATTAAAGATTCTTCCGTTAATATCATTTGCCGTTTCCAGAAAAAACATAAAAAGCTCGCAACTTTTTAAAAAGAAGGTATGTGTGGAAAAGAACTTTTGAAGATACTTTTTAGATTCATAATAGATATGCTCTTCTCTTGACCTCCTTTTTAGCGCATGGTTTCAAAATAGGTCACTCCTGACTACTATTTTATGGTAATTACTTAAAATTCATGCAAATTAATGTTGTTCTTTTTTTTTCTTTTTTTTAATAAGGGTTAGTTTTTAATATGTAATAATTTGTATTCATAAAGTTAGTCATTTATAGTTTATATTTTTCTTTTTACAATATGATAGGGTCCAAAATTTTATATTTTAGTGTTCTAAGATCTATATTTGTATTTATCACTATCGTAAGCTAGCAAACAAGATATTGATTTAGTTGCTTTATTTTTGTTTGTTAAAGTTTGATCATATTTTTTGGATTTAATTAATGTTTGAGTAAATTACATGAATGGTCCTTTACGTTTATAGCAAATTTCACCAATGGTCCTTTAGTTTTAAAAATTACACTGATGGTCCTTATTTTTGAAAGGTTTTCACCGATGGTCCTTTACGAAAAAGTCCGTCTATTTTTCAAGTTAACTAACATCACATGTGATGCACATGGGGGTATTTTGGTCAATTTTTCTTTCCTAAAGGACCATTGGTGAAATTTGTTATAAACTTAAAGGACCATCCGTGTAATTTAATTGAGAAGGGGAAAGACAAATTGACCAAAATACCCCCATGTGCATCACATGTGATGTTAGTTAACTTAAAAAATAGACGGATTTTTTCGTAAAGGACCATCGGTGAAAAATCTTTCAAAAATAAGGACCATCGGTGTAATTTTTGAAACTAAAGGACTATTGGTGAAATTTACTATAAACCTAAAGGACCATTCATGTAATTTACTCTTAATGTTTTATTTCAACACCACATAAATCAATTCAAATACCACAATGTAAAAATATTATAACAAAATCTACAATAGTTGTTATGTTTGAAAGTATTTTTATGGTGTTAAAATCACCTCTTAATATTTATGCTTGAAAAAAATGATTTATTCGCATATAAAGTACAATTTCCCTACAACTATTATATGCTGATCAATACCTTTATATATTTGTGGATTACTTTTGTTCATGTGGATATCTCATCCCTTTAACATGTAAAATTATACATTGAGAGAGACGGATTGCCTTTTTTTCTCCTTTGAGATAGACATTCCCATATTTATGGCCCAAAACATGCAAGATTGATGATGATTGGTGGTTAAAATCAATTAGAGGGAAAATATTGGCAATATATAAAATGAGGTTTAGTTTGATTAAGACATTTCAAATTTTGAAATGAACTACGCTTGTGTTGCTTATCATATAACTAAGGTTAGTAGGAATAGATATCATTAAACATTTTTTATATCACATCATTTGTCTCTAAGCTACCAAACTATATAATTTTTCAAGAAATACCTATCACATTATCAAAAGTTTATAATAAACCAAATTTTAATTAAAACCCGAAAATTTTTTTATAATAAATTAATATACAAAAAGTCTGTGAATTTATGAAGGGATATGAAAGTAAAAAAAATAATCTTATGTTTAAAATAAAAGTAACACAACCCTTCTTTTAAAAGCCTAAAAAAACTTAAAACCTAACTTTCATCTTCTTTATTTACGTTTTCTTCTCCAACGCACATGTAGCCTCTAACCACCATCTCCGTTTTCTTCTAAACAGCTTCAACGGTCGAAGATAACATGAAAATCACCAACCACAACCTTGCTTCTTCATGGTTGTGACCACTTCCACTTCACAAAACCGGGAGGCTGCCTTACATGGAAATGATTAAGGAATGATTGAAGATCAAGGGTGCTGTTGACTTCTGTTTCATCATAAATTTTTATGCGTTTATGATGGCTTTCAATTTTCATGGCTGCCATGCCATTATTGGTTCAAACAAGTAATTTTTGTTTACAAAAAATATTTGGAGCCCAGAAAGAAATTGTTCCCAATTCCCAAAGCCCAATATGAAAACTAGTGCCATCTGAGCCCAACTTCATTTAGTGTAAACTGTAAAGTATTAGAATCTTTTAATTTGAGTCGGGTACTCGGGTTTAATTTATGATTTGAGCCTGAACATGTTTAAAACATGTACTAGGTCTAGGCTAAGTACAAATATTCTCAACTTTTTTTACTTTATTGATAGTTGTCACATCTCACACAACTCTTTGGATTATGTGGGCTATAGAAATGACTCAAATGAGCTCTCTACTTTGAAAAAGTCATCAAGTGCTACTCTTGAAGATGATGTAATTCTTTTTTATTTTCTCTGGGCTTTAAATAGACAGAAAAAACGAATACTAAATGATGTGATTAGCTTATTGCCCCATTCATCCCATTTATATTCTTTGTTAATATCACTATTATGTCTAACTCCCTATTAGTTTGTTGGGGTATGTTGGGGTAGGCAGTCCTCTTACATTTAATTGACGGGAATTCATTTCTGCACCACAACTTTTAAGTCATACATCACAAGGTACAAGTTTTCCAACTAACTGTACAACTATATATAGCAATGGTTGTAGTGGATACCCTAAAAGTTGTGTGTAAAAACCACTCCCTGTAATTGAATGTGAATATATCAGTCGTGACTCATTGTTAAATACAATTTTTTCTCATATAAAACCAACTTCTTAAACAGTGTAGTAATTTGCAAATTACTTGCTTTTTATGCTACCCTTTCGTAAATAATTGAATATTGAATTAAACATATATATGTAAACGATTGACATCTAGCCCGTCTAGCTCAGTTGGTAGAGCGCAAGGCTCTTACCCTTGTGGTCGTGGGTTCGAGCCCCACGGTGGGCGTTTCATTTTTTTTCGTTTTTTGTCATTAATTTATTTTATTTTTGGTTGACTATCTATCAATTGTAATCGGAGGGATTTAGCATTTCGATCTCAAATTCGCTGTTAATGGCTGCTTATGCATCCTATGTTTGGGCCGGAACCCGATTGAGATCCATCCAACCTATCAATTTCTCGCTTTTGGAAGGCGGTTTCATCTCCACAAATACAGTTTCAAATTCAGTTTCATCTCATGTTCATCCGAGTTACAGCAGATTCAGTTGCAGGCAAGTTTCACAGCTTGTTCAACCTAATGGAAAACGCCTGTTTGTCGTCGACACATTAGCTCTAGTAAGTTAATTTTTTCCTTTCAACATTTTCAATCGATTCATTATGTGTTGACGTGAATGTGTGATTGTTAGGTTAGAAGATTAGAAGGCGAAGGTGTGCCATCGAAGCAAGCTGAGGCAATTACATCTGCAATCATCGATGTTTTGAATGATAGTATACAAAATGTGGCTCAATCTTTTGTCTCCAAGAGTGAAATGCAAAGGGTTTGTTGTTACTTTGTTCTTTTAATGGTGTCTTTCAGCGTTTGTTGTTTTTGGTTAAGCTACAATTTGTGAATCTGCATTTTGCTGTAGATTGAGATGACTCAAGATGGTAATTTGGGGAAATTCAAGTCTCGAGTGCAAAGCTCTCAGGTGATCACTTTATTTGTGTTTCTAAATTGAATTAGATGGCTCCTAATTATTAATTTAAACGTTGTAGTTCATAACACAGTGTTGTATGATTTTGTCATTATAATTACCAGTCGATTTTGACAGGCCTAATATGTATCATTAAATACTTAGTTTTATCATTATATATGTAGAAAACTTGAGATTATATAGTTGGCTTATGTGTTTTAGATCCTGAGTATGATGTTTTTACATGGTCACTTTGTGTTTCAAAACATCGTTAAAAAGGAAACAAACGAGCATATGATCATCATATGATGATGATTCATATACCATTGCATGACAGTTTTTATCTCATATATAATGTTTTTGACTTATATTTTGCAATTAGAACACTTGGTACAACATGAGATAAGGAAAATTAATCATATCCTGCAAATGCAATTGTGTAAAATGTCCAACAAGTGAGGCTGAATAACTAATTAAAAACATTGGACTATTCTCTAACCATACGGTGGTAGGTGTAGTCCTTGACCCATTGATTTAGTCAAAAATTGTTTCAAAAAGGATACTTATTTGTTATTGTGGTATACTATTTCTCTAGGAATATGAGTGCAATTGTTTTGGTAATGATTACAGGAAAACCATTTTTCGTTGTTGCAACGTGAGACAGAGAAACTTAAGAGTGATATAGAGAAGATGCGCAGTGAGTTAAGGTATCGTGTATTGACTATTTTGCCCTTACACTAAAATCAATTGTTTTGGTGGTATATGGATAAAAAAGATGATCTAATACTTTTGGTTGCATATGGTTTGAAGATCATGTAAAATATATTTTTATTGTATTTGACAATGTGGAATGATTTCATCCAAGTGTTTAAAAGTCAACATTTCATTTTTTAATTCTCTGATACCAATTTGTGAATTTAAGTAAGCTGACTTTTGTTCTTGATATAGGTATGAAATAGACAAAGTCACTGCAGGACAGCGGCTAGATTTGAATCTTGAAAGGGGGTAATGACACATAACTTTTATTTATTTATTTTTTTTAATATCACAAGATGGGTCGGTTGGTCAAAACGGGCCGGGTCGATCGGGTTGATCCAAAACACTTTTTGTCAATCAAATAATTAATGTGTAAAACGAATGCAGGAGAATCCGAGATGAGTTATCAAATCAAAATCAAGAAAATGCCCACCTCACTAACAAACTTGATCGAGTGAGTAATATGCATTCACTTATATTTATCAAGATATAGTTTTTAAATTTTAAAAATGTTATTTGGTAATATTAGGAAATTCACTCGTTAAGGGCTGAGCTGGAAGCAGCAAAATACGATGTGGTCCAATACTGTATAGGCACTCTTGTCTCGATCTCAGCCGTCGGTTTGGCCGTACTAAGAATACTTATGTAAACACTAATGTTGCGGTGTGACACTTGGCATAAATGTTTAGGTAAAAGAAACCATTATTTTTACAGTACCGTTGAACAAAATTATTGATCAAGTAGTCAACTTAAGAATTAGTAAGAATATTATGTTATACGAGAATTTTAATGTATGCAAAACGCATAATTAAAAGAGTTATAAAAATGTATAGTTTGGTTGTTATATATGGTCGTCATTGGAAAGAAATGTATTAATTTTCGTTGAATAGAATAAAGATAGACAATATCAGCTTATCCCTTAATGCTTTGTTTGGCGGGACTTCAAATTATAAAAAAGCTTATTAAGCCATTAAGACAATATGTTAAGAAAAGCTATAAAGTGTTCACAAGTTAAATTTCCTAATTGGGTTAATATTGGCTTTTTTTTTTTTTTTTTTTTTTTTTTTTTATCTTCTTTTAGTTTTAATCTCTTAGTCTTTTTTATTTTATTTTTTAACTTTGGCTAATCTTCTAAAATATTTACTATAACCGGTTAATTGGTTAAATATCCATAAAGATGCCACATGTTTAATATTTGATGATTTGTCGATTAATAATGATTTAATTCTTAAACTTTGATCTTATTTTCATTTTAGCCTCTTAATTCTTTTTTAAATATTTCTCTTTTAACATTATTAACCCTCTAATATAATCATTGTAATCGGTTAATCAGGTTTAATGTCTATGTAAATGCCACTTATATATAATATAATATGATTTGGCACTAATTTGGCCTATGACTGAATATAATTATACTTCTATATGATTTGGCACTAATTTGTTTTAGAACCATGAGTAAGATATACAGTGAAGGTTGACTCATGGTCGGTAACAAAGCCCCACAAAAGTACTTCCTCCTTATCAAAATAAGTGACACAAATTGGCTTACACGTTTTTTGAGGTAAAAGATTAAAGTAGAAGTTAAAATATATTAAAGTACATAATTAGTGGAGAATGGGTCCCACTTTTCTTGAATAAAGTGATATTAATGAGTTTTAAAAGTAAAAGTAAGGGTATAAGGGTAATTTCATTGTATTAAAGTGGATAGTTAGTGGGTATGAGTCTCACTATTTTTACCAAATAAGGAAAATTTTCAAAGTGTGTCACTTATTTTGATACACCCCAAAATGGAAAGTGTATCACTTATTTTGATACGGAGGAAGTACAAAACATCACGTGCTTGATTAATTTTGTATTTATAATTTATAATATAATTTGTTATAAAATATTGGTTTAAATTAGAATTATATTCGTTTTCTATCTTCAACTAACCTTTTGTTTTTACTTCGTATTATTCAATGTCACTTCTAAGACTATGGGTATGGGCACCACACCATACCCTTTTTTTTCCTGCAATATTATCTGTCATTCTTAGCAACCAATCACACCACACCATTTATTCAGAAAATATCAATGTTTTAAAACCCGGGTTGACCCGGCCGGTTGAACCGGTCGAACCGGGACCCGGTACATGAGGCGGGTCAACTCGGTCCGGTTTAATTCCTATTTTCCGTCCGCTGAGACCCGGCCGGGTTTCCGGTTGAACCGCCGACCCGGTGACCCGTTGACCCGGTAAAAACCCGGAATTTACAAAAAATCCCTAATATCAGTGGTTTTTCAGCCGCTACTACTACTTTCGATTCTATCTCGCTCGTTTCTGCTCGTCCACAATTCACCCACACAAGGTAATTTCATTAGTTGCTGCCCGATTTATTTCTACAAATTCATTGTTATGTTCTACAAATTGATTGCTCAAATTGATTGTTGATACAAATTCATCTTTGCTGCCCGATTTATTTCTCCAAATTGATTGTTGCTGCCTGATTTATTGATTGTACAAATTTTTGTGTTCTACAAATTCATTGGTTGCTCAAATTTATCAGTGATATCTCTCTCAAATTAATTTGTTTCTGTTTTTGGTTCTACAAATTGAGTGAAGAAACATGCGTATGCAACTTTTTCTATGTTTTTCGGTAAAACGGTTGAACCGCCGGTTGAACCGGTTGAACCGTGACCCGGTCATCACACCGGGCCGAGCAATAACCCGGGTTTTAAAACATTGGAAAATATCCACTACACCACACAATTCCATTTAATTTTAAATACAAAAAAAGAAGAAAAAAAAAGAAAACCATACTATCCAATCACAATCAAGCATCTCCTCTCCCCCTCTCAACAGGAATGGCAACATCTCATATAATATTTATAGTCGAAAAGAAATAATAAATTACAGTCTTAAGAAATTTCTCTCTTTTATTAAAACAAAGTTGGAAAAAGGTATTTATGATGTCATTATTGTAATGAATTTCGTACGTATCAGTCAATTAGGCACTCAATCGGGCACTCCTTCTTCGTAATTGCGTCATAAATTTGGCGATTGCTTATATCCTTTGAATTTCTAAACACCAACCGACACATATATTTGAGTCAACGAATAGTACAGTTACTATTTATAATCTCAATTTCAATTTTCATTAAATCGGTAAGTCTCCTTTTATTTGCATTTGAAAAATTCATGTAACGAACAATCAAATTACTGCTCTGTTCATGTCTCCTCTTATCATTAATTTCTCAAATCAATTTGAGAAATTGTATTACCTCCTACTAAATATTTCTACTTATCTTTTTAGTTATTTGATCAATACAAATGTCTAAATCAAAAAATAAAATTAAGAAAGAGAGTAAGTAAATTTCATGTGGTAATCATTTTATAGGTAGGAAAATAAATTAGAGAATTTAGTATGAAACAATACAATTTTTAATTTTATTTTGATGTGTTTTGTACTTGTGTATAAAAAGAAGTTAAAAGTCATACAAGTCAAAGAGTGAGATAAAATTAGCACGTGCTACATGGTCTCCGAAGGAGGCTGACAGCCTGGCACGGTCTGTAAGTACCCCGATATCCAATTAATTGCAACCCAAAACTTTGTTTGTTAACTAATCTGCCATTATTGATTGGGGCCGTTGTCAACTTGCCAACATCATAAACCTTTCCTTCATATCTATACAATTTGACTAGGAGATTTGGAAGTGGCATTTTCATGGTGTGGATTACAATTGGGCCAACATTCTACAGTCGAGGATTTGTTCTTTAAACTACTTGACCAAAGCAATTCAATTGCTAAACGACATTTCTTGGGAGCTGCTGCTGTGGTTTATTTGTAAAAAACATGAATAATGTGGTATTTTAACGGTAAAAGCTACAAAATGTCAAGCTAATCTTTTCTCTTGGCTGAAATTTAGATTGAATTGTAAAACATTAGATTGGTACAGGTAGGGCTGTCAAAACCTGAAACGACACGACAAAAATATACGAAACGAAACGAAATTGGCACGAAATTGAAATTTGAATTCGTGTCCGTGTCGTGTTCGTGTTGTGTAAAACAGACACGAAGTCGTGTCATGTCGTGTTCGTGTTCAGAGATTAACACGAAATTTACACGATAGTTATGATTTTGTCGTGTTTGTCGTGTTTTTAGTATGTAATAAGTAAGAAATTTGTTATTTTTGTTATTTATTTTGTGTTATCGTGTTTGTCGTGTTTATCGTGTTTATCGTTTTTTTAATCGTGTCGTGTTCGTGTTAGCAAAATAAAGCACGACTTCGTGTCGTGTTGTTTTCGTGTTGAACGAATTCGTGTCGTGTCGTTTCGTGTTACCCAAAAACACGAAACGATAGCACGATTTGACAGCCCTAGGTACAGGTGTTGTAATCCTATTCCATTACTTTAATTTTGTTGTAACTCTAATTCTAGCATCTTGCTAGAATGTCTATCAATACTCCATATATCCTTTCAGATATGTGGGTCTTCTGATTTCGTATACGAATAAAATCTAAAAAACCTTTTGCAATAACTAAAATATATTTGTTTATACAAATTAATGGAAAGCTACACGATTGATAAAAAGAGGACACCAGCAACTTGCTGATCATTTGTTTTGTGTCTCTTTATCGAAGTTTCAATTTTCTTAGTCAATATCGGTTCTAAGTATATCCTAATAATAACGGACAAATTATTTTAGATTGAAAATTACAATTAACATAATTTCATTATTATTTTTTCGTGACAAATAACTAACCAAAATGATTATTATTGTGCTCACCAACACAAATTTTAAGTTATCTTATTGTTTTGAAAATCGAACTGGAGAGTCAGTCAAACCAAGAACCGGTTATAATATCAATTTTTAAAGCTATTCAAAATGTTTATTCTAGAACCAGTCAAACCCGGTCAAGAGCCGATAAAAGTCGCTCGAACCGGTAGAACTGGTCAAATTGGTTTCGAATTTATTATTATTATTATTGTTCGAGCAACAATTGTCAAACACGAAGATTAGGCGACGTCAACCTTGAATCTCCTGTGATGATCACAGTGCAAACCCAACAAGTTCTTGGCGAACCTAGGGTGATCGAGGTTGAGTGCGAAGGTGAAAGTAAGAGTGTATGAACTCTGTGTTGTTAGGCTTTTTTGAATCTCTCTCAGTGTGTTTGATACTGAGCTAGGCCATGTATTTATATGTATATGGCCAGGTCTCAGATATGTGGAGCGTTGGCCCATCATGACTGCAATAAAGTAGTCATGAAGCGCCATTATGACGATGCCGTGTAACGCCTGCAGTAAAGTGTCATGAAGTGCCATTATGACGGGCGACCATCCTGACAGGCGATGACGACTTGACAGGCGACCGGCCCTTGACAGGCGTTCATGACTTTGACAGGGATTCCTTTGACAGGCGGTCATGACTTTGACAGACACTTTGACGGATCCGAATGACGTGGGCCATTAGTAGCGGGTCTAATTGTGACGTGGGCTCTTGGACATAATAGCCCATCATTATTTAGGTTTTGGGGAATTAGCCTATATATACATAGGTAATCCCTACTAACCTTATCATGCCCCCGAGTTAGGATTTGCCAAAACATCAATTTGCAAGTCGTAACTACCATCATCATTCGTAAGTTTTCTGGCCGATATTTTTTTTGAATTTTTTTTTTTTTTCGAATGTACGTCTAGTTGCGATCGAGACCGGGCTGCCGCTTTTAACCGTAGACCGGCGGTAGTTCGGGCCATAGACCGGCGGTCGTATAATTCGATCGGGCAGGGTGTCGTGTTAATTCGACTAGTTGTTGACCGGCGGTTTTCGTTACATACGTTTCGACCGGCGGTTCTCGTTACATAGTTTCGACCGGCGGTATTTATTGTTCGACCAAGCATATGGTTTAGGGTTAGGGTTTGACCGGGTAGGGGGACCGGCGGTTTTAGGCTTTAGACCGGAAATCTAGACCGGATGTCGCAGGGTGACCGGCAGGGTGACGGGACCGGCTGTCCGCAGGGTGACCGGCTGTCCGCAGGGTGCGGTCGAAAGGGGTGTTCGACAGCGGGTTTGTGTAGATCGGCAGTGTAGGGTATAGGGTATAGGGGACCGGCGGCTTGGTTTGGGTGGTACAACCGGCTGTTAAGTCCGAGGCATATTGAAGAACGGCGATGGGTTTTCGACCGGCGGTTCGTTCGACCGGCGGTTGACCGGCGGTTTTTACGGGGGAACCGACGATCTAGGGTTTTACCGGTGTTGTTGATCGAAACAATCTGGGCCGGCTGCCCAAGGCAGACCGGCGGTCATCAGTCGATAGCCGCAAGACCAGCAATTAGGGTTTAGGCTAGGTCGAACTTGTTAAGGTTTAGCCTACTTTGTATGCTTGAAATAATTATCTCCCTCCTAACTATTGTATATCTTGCTTGCAGGTTTAACTGGGTTGCTCGCTACTTTACAGGTACGTTTTTACGTTTCCCTTGCTTTATTTACATCCCTGTAGCTAGATAGTTGATATCGTTGGTTATTTTATTAGGCGTAGTTGTCGTTGTCTTAACATGGGAGAGCAAGTGTCGGATGCGATTGTTGTGGAAGCTCCATCGGTTGCTCGAAGCCCTAGCACAGTTAATGACAAAATGCTAGCAAAACTGATGGATGAGTATCCATGCCTTAGGAAATATAATGCTATTGTACCTATGTCAAACCAACGGGCCAATTCTCCTCCGCCAGGGAAAGTAGCTCTCTATATCCACTACCTTTCCCACTCCAATTTTAGATTTCCGCCCACTGCTTTTTATCTGAGAGTGCTGAACTATTTCAAGTTGGGGTTTGCACAGTTACACCCAGTAGCTGTATCAAAAATTACGACGTTTGAGATGTTATTGGTGGCAATGGGCATAAAACCCTCAGTACCTCTATTCAGGGCGCGTTATAAGCTGATGATATCTCATGATTGGTTTTCTGTAGAGTTAAAAGATAGAAAGAAAAAATTTATTCGGGAGTGCTTTACTAGTCATAGGAATTGGAGATTTAAATATGTGTTTGTCGATGCCGCTTTCAGAAATATTTGGGCTAGTAACTTGTTTGGATGGAGAACGGGATTTGACAAATCGTTAAACAATGCTCCAGCCTTAACACCTCAAAGCGAAAGGTTATGTAAGCAAATTTTACGAAAGACAATTGTATTTCGGGTTTATGAGGAAGGTGCTTTGGTGTTAGCTGGTGTATCGGATTATTGGATTGAAGGAATGAAGCCTGTGATTATGGACTCGGATACTGGGAAACGTAGGTTTCTGTTGTTATATTGTCATGCTTTGCTTTTATATTATCTTTGTACAGGTACTGACTCATTGTATTTTTCCTGCAGCCATGAGCTTGATGGATTTCATGGAGGGAGATCCAGCTATTATGGAGTATGAGATCGAAAGTCATCCGACTGATGTTACCCTTGGTGGACAAGAAACTGGTGCTTCCTCATATGTTAATTCTGGGATAGACACGACCGCAACCAACGAAGTAACATCAAGCTCGACATCAGGTAACTGCACAATCTTTACACATATATATTTACGATGGTAAAAGGTAAGCGGACGTGTTATGTTTCGCAGGTGCTGCTGAGAATGAAAAGTCACTGTCCAGGACTGTTGTTGAGAGTGGTAACGAAGATGAAACAGGTAACACAATAATTATAGTCGTTGCCAACTTATTACATGTTACTTAATGATCTTATGGTGAATATGTAGGAGACTTCGACTACCTGGGAGCAACGTCAATTCCAGATCCCCGATTAGATGGCCGAGATATGTTAGGACTTGGTAAAAGGGCGGTGGTTCTAGATGTAAGCGATTATGACCTCCCCCCGAAGGTGCCAAAGTTGACGTTCCCCTCTAATCTTCCCGCAAATGCGACGTTAGTAAATCGCGGGGGTAATACTGGATCATTTGGAGCAAGTGCCACCATTGGGTCAACCTCTAATATGTTTGGGACTATCAGCGCTCCTTTTGGATCTACCACGCAGCCTCCCGCTTTGCAACGTACCACCTTGCCTATTTCTACTAGCGAGGGTGCGCCATCAGGATCGATGACCGGGATTGGTGCAGCAGATATAGATATGTTCAATAGTTTTATGGAATATGTCCGTCAGCTTGTAAACAACGAACTTGGGGAATTAAAGAAGTCGTGTGTCGAGTTGCAGGTGCAAGTTGATAATAGCAAAGATGATATTACCTCTCTGAAGAAAGATCTAGCGCTTGAGCAGACTATATCTAGTCGTTGTCAAGAGGAAGTACGTATGCTGGAAGAGAAAATATCCCAGCAAGCGGTCATTTTGACTAAGGTTGAAACGGACAAACAAGAGATGTCAGCCAAACTTAGTGCCCGTGATGAGCACTTGGTGCAAAAAGAGCAACATGTAGTTGAAAAAGATGTTGAGCTGGAGACTATGAGGCAAGCGATTGTCCAGATGCGTGAAGAACGCGATGCTTCCTTGCAGATGAGGAAAGACTTAGTTGCTGCATTGCCTCAGCTATTTGATTTGATGCTTAAACATCCTGATGTTGCTAATGTGCTGAACAATTTTAACCGTGCCTCTCATATGTTTGGAAGACATCTTGCTAGCAAAAAAGTGAAAGATGCACTCCCCAATATTTCTCCCGAGAGCTTGCCCTTTTTGAACCCTGCGACGCATGGTGACATGATGCGTGCGAGTGAGAAATATGCAGACAGGGCTTTTCCCATTATGACTACCCTGGTGCAAGATTTGGAGATGTCATTGCCGGCTATCATAGCCTTATTGTCGGCACAGCCACAACCTTAGCTTGTTTATGCATGTTATGACTTTGTGACGTGGTTTTATTTTGTGGTTGGATTAATGCTTTGTAGCCTTTGAATAATTTTGTGGAATTTCTATGTTTTGAAATTACTTGGTTTCTTTCTATGCGTGTACTTTGCAATAGAAATTGTGTATGTGTTTGTTGGTGTACCGGTGAAATAATTTTTTACTCGCGAGGATGTCGCTTCCGAATAGGAAGTGCTTATCTTTTATCAAGTTGATTAAAAGATGAAATTGGATGCATGTGTAGGGATCAAACAACGTATGTGTGATGAACCACCTAGTATAATTGATATTGAACTATGTTCTTGACTATGTCATTTGGGCATGCATGTGCTGTAACATCGTACAGAATAAAAAGCGTTATCTTATTGAGTTTTATTGAATAAAATTGGGATACATGATCAAACCAAATTATTAAACGTAACACTTCTTCAGGTTCATAACATTCCATGTCCTGGGAATAGTCTGCCCGTCCATGTCTGACAAGGTGTAAGACCCATTGCCATGAGCATGAAGTACTTGATAAGGGCCTTCCCATGTAGGGCCGAGCTTGGCCTGACTTTCTACCCTGCTGGCCTCATTCTTCCTCCATACCAGATCCCCTGGCTGAAAAGAGAGAGGACGGACTCGCTGATTATAATATTTGGCCATCTGCATGTGACTGGCGGCCTGTTTGATGAGAGCGATCTCCCTGCGCTCTTCTACGATGTTTAAGTTCTCTCGTAGTGCGTCTTCATTTTCTTCAGGATTGAAGTCCATAACCCGTTGAGTTGGGTGAGTAATTTCTGGAGGAATGACGGCTTCCGTACCATAGACCAAGCTGAAGGGTGTTTCAGATGTAGTTGTACTTGGGGTGGTCCGATGAGCCCAAAGGATCCCTGGTAGTAGATCCACCCATGCAGTTTTGCGTTGGCCTAATTTGGCCTTGATTGCTTTCACGATGACTTTGTTCATGACCTCGACCTGGCCATTGGCTTGAGGGTGTGCCACTGACGTGAATCTCTGTTGTATGTTCATGTCGGAACACCAAGCCTTGAATGGACCTTCTGCAAACTGTTTGCCATTATCGCTTACCATGACATGTGGTACCCCAAACCTGCAAACTATGTGTTCCCAGACAAAATTTATAACTCGTTTCCCAGTGATAGTTGCCAAGGGCTTTGCCTCTATCCACTTGGTAAAGTAGTCAACAGCAACAATGAGAAACTTGACATTGCCAACGCCTGGTGGAAATGACCCAACAATGTCGATGCCCCATTTGTAAAATGGCCATGCGGTAGTAACATGTATAAGATCCTGCTTTGGCAATTTGGCGACAGAAGCATTTTGTTGACAGGCTGTGCACTTTTCGATTTCCTCCCTTGCATCTTGATGCATCGTTGGCCAAAAGTACCCCAATCTTATGATTTTACCAGTGACCGAGCGTGGTCCCGCGTGAAGGGAGCATGTGCCGCTATGTACAGCTTCAATGATACTTTTAGCCTGCGTTGGGCCAACACAACGCAGGTGTGGCCCCAGATAAGATTTGCGAAACAGGCAGTTGTCCAACACAACGCAGGTAGTGGTTATTAGTGGCGATGAAGAAGTGATCAGCGATGGCTGTGTATCCGCCATAGAAACGGTTTGATTACTGAGAAGGGAAAAAGAAAAAAAAAAGTTTGAAAAAGTGAAACGCCGTTTAAAAACGTGTCCCACGGATGGCGCCAATGTTCGAGCAACAATTGTCAAACACGAAGATTAGGCGACGTCAACCTTGAATCTCCTGTGATGATCACAGTGCAAACCCAACAAGTTCTTGGCGAACCTAGGGTGATCGAGGTTGAGTGCGAAGGTGAAAGTAAGAGTGTATGAACTCTGTGTTGTTAGGCTTTTTTGAATCTCTCTCAGTGTGTTTGATACTGAGCTAGGCCATGTATTTATATGTATATGGCCAGGTCTCAGATATGTGGAGCGTTGGCCCATCATGACTGCAATAAAGTAGTCATGAAGCGCCATTATGACGATGCCGTGTAACGCCTGCAGTAAAGTGTCATGAAGTGCCATTATGACGGGCGACCATCCTGACAGGCGATGACGACTTGACAGGCGACCGGCCCTTGACAGGCGTTCATGACTTTGACAGGGATTCCTTTGACAGGCGGTCATGACTTTGACAGACACTTTGACGGATCCGAATGACGTGGGCCATTAGTAGCGGGTCTAATTGTGACGTGGGCTCTTGGACATAATAGCCCATCATTATTTAGGTTTTGGGGAATTAGCCTATATATACATAGGTAATCCCTACTAACCTTATCAATTATTATTATTATTATTATTATTATTATTATTATTATTATTATTATTATTATTATTATTATTATTATTATTATTATTATTATTATTATTATTATTATTATTATTTTGAATAACAATTTAAGAGTTTTGAATCGAGTATTTTTCCCTTCCTCTATAGACATGGCTATTGAGCACACTATATCTGAAAACTTGCAAACTTTAGTTAATAATCAAACTGTAGAAAATAAACGACAAATAGAGACTTCTATATGTAAGAATTATTGTTCGTTTTTACCAATTAGTCTTGACAACGATTTAATAAATCCTGTATAAAATTTTGTTACCTACCCATAAATTATTTTAGTTGAGTTTGTCTTACAGCTTGTTAGTAGCGAATTCATAAAACGTTTGAGATGTAAAAGCTAATTTAAAATCGAGTTCAAGTTTGAACTCTTTTCGTGGTGAACACCTAAGACAGCGATCGGTTCCGTCGCACTTGGTTAAGATGGGTAATATGACCAACTTAACGCCGGTTATATGGATTTCTGACTTGAATTTTGATACTTCTATATTCTTCATTTCAAACTTAAATTTAATACATAACGTTTACAACATTTTTCCATTTTATATATATTTACAGAAGAATAATACATGATTAAACATTTGTAAGGGAACTGGAAACTTTTGGTTTTTAATCATAATAATATGTTTTTACCCGTGATATCGCGAGAGATTAGATTTTCATATGATATGTAAAAGATTATTTACTGATATGCATATTCAAAAGATTGTTCTTATGTTTTATATTAAGAAATTACAAAATATAAATTATAAGATATTTAATTTCGTAGATATTCCGATGACATAACTCTCAAAAAAAAAATATTAATTTTATTTTCGGTGTTATTTTGTATTAAAATAACAAAACATGGGTTCCTTGATACTTATATGAGAAAAGACTCTTAAGGTTACGGAGGTTCATTCACACCGACTTCTGGTTGTCCGAAAAGTACGTGGTCGCCTTGAGATTAGTCGGTTCACAAAGCGAATCGAAGTTCAGATTACCACAAACAAAGCATGCCATGTTAAAAAAAAAGTTATGTTACTATTGATCATGTCACTTCACGTTCACAAACGTTATACACAGTAACACATAGAGTAATTAGCTCGGATGGACTATATAATTTTAATTGATTCTCGGCTCAATATACCCATGCCTAGCTAGCCGATTGTTTAACAAAAAGGTGACATCCATGATCCATCGAACCATTTATATATAGAGAAATAGATTATATAAGTATAAAAAATGAGGATGGTTATGGATGACATCCATCCAACATTATGGAAGTGGAGTTATACAACTATACAAGTAAAAAATCCACTTGCAATATCAACATCGTCATGATCATCATCCATGGTGCTTGAAAATATATCTTCATTAGGTAACCTTTCTTTTCTTTTTCTTTGAAATGGCAAATCTAATCTACTCATAATTATCACTTATGTTCACGACGGGACTCGAACTCCTGACCTTAACGTTGAGAGGGAAACATCATACCGCTAGGCCAAAGGCCTTTTGATCTTCATTGGGTAACTGATAATGATATTTTGCATATCAAAATGGTGGTGAATAACTGAGTTGATCGATAAGGTAATAAAGTTAAGTAGTTTTGTTGATTATTTAATGGACCCAACTTCTAAATAATTATGCGAACTTTCTAATCACATTGAATGTGTAAGTATATTTCTGATTATGCTCATCATTATTAAGCATTTTCTAAGGCTCCATTAGACCCTGTTTAGTATTTGATTACTTGAAAGGCAATAGCTTGTCAACCATTAACTTTCTTGATTCCGAAAGTGAGAAAAACATATATGTTAAAAGATTATACCATTTGGATCTACATATTAACATACCCAATAATGTTATGATCGACTTATGTTATTTTATTCTTTTTAAATTTTCTCTCCCCATATTTTCTCTATTAATTTTGTTAAATGTCATCACATCATTGAATAGATGCATATGTAGATCTAACTGATAGGACCATTTAGCATTTCAAAAAAAAAAAAAAAATTCTTGTATCAACCTTGTTAATTAATAAGTTAAAACTTGTATGAAAAAATAAATTTGTAATTGGTATTATAAGGTTCAAATCTTATAGTTTTAATCAATGAATTATCATAAGTTAATGATTTGAAAAAATTATGAGGTTTAAAATTGAAATATTCAGTATAAAAAAGTCTATATTATTTGTATTTCTGGGTAGATAAAATGAAATTGCAAAAATACAAAGAAAAAAGTAAATTACACAAAAACGAGTTTAATACAATGGACATAATAAACGCGGAGTTGGCACTGCAACAAGTCGTATCGCCTTTGGTGCTGTGAGCCCAAACACATCGGTCATGTCAATTTCACTTGGTTTCATTCCATCCGGCAGCTCCCATGTAAAACTATGAAGTAGGTGGGCCACTGCCATCTCCATCGCATACAACCCAAGTTGCATTCCCGGACACGATCTTCGCCCTGAACCGAAAGGCAAAAACTCATAATTGCTACCTTTAAAATCAGGAGCCCCATTTTGTAGAAATCGTGACGGATTGAAAGTATCAGGATCTTCCCAAGCGTTCTTGTCACGATTAATGGCAAACACGTTGACCATGACACGTGACCCTTTAGGGATGTGGTAGCCCGCAACATTTGTGGCTTCTGAAGATTTGTGAAGTGTTACTGGGATAGGAGGGTGCATGCGAAGGGTTTCTTTCACAACACATTTAAAATAGGTTAACTTTTCGAAGTCAGACTCTTCAACTTGACGATCAAGACCAACGACATCAGCCAACTCTTGTTGCACACGCTTTAATGCTTCTGGTGTATGCATTAACTCTGTCATTGCCCATTCTATAGCCGAAGCCACGGTTTCAGTACCACCAAACATTACATCCTATAAAGACAAAAGTCAAACTCATATATGTCAAATCAAATAATTTATTATTTATCTATTATCTATATGGGATTTGCTAACCTATCTATATATATAGAGTAAGAGTCCGGATCCCGTGAGGACTCAAAAACCGGTCAGGACTGCGAGGACTCTAAAAAAACTCAGAAAATGATCCAAAACAAACTTTTTTCAAAAAATTTTCTTTTTTAAACATAAAAATCGCAGCCCATATGATCCAAAAAAAATAAAAATGTTCAAAAATGATCCAAAAAAAAAATATTATGATCCAGAAAAAAAATATGGATCATTATTATGATCCACAAAAAAAGTGGATCATAATTGTTTTTTCAAATTTTTTTTTGGTCAAATGTAGTAATAATCATGGGGAGTTGTATATTTTTTTTCGGAATTTTTTGAAATTTTTTTGAGGTGTCCTCACGAGGACTCACCGTTTTTTGAGTCCTCGCCGGATCCCACTCTATAGAGTAATAGATTGATATATAATTTATTTATGTAGTATGTGAGATCTAGAAAAATATATTTAAATATGGTAACTTAGATAATGGTTTATAAAATTTTATTTATTGTAAACTTAAATGACTTACCATAATTATGGCTTTGATATTATGGCTCACCATATATGGTAACTTAGATAATTTTTTATAGAAATTTATTTATTGTAAACTTAAATGACTTACCATAATTATGGCTTTGATATTATCTCGGGTCATGGTAATAGCGTTTTGCAAATCCTCTGCTTCGTTGACCTTTCCTTCCTCGTTGTAAAACGCCAACATCTCATCAACCATATCATTTTCATCGCCGCTTTTCTTGCCTTTGCTCAAATGATCGTCGATAATTTTATCAATAAACCCATCCAATGCGGCCCGAGCAGCGGGTAAACGGGTATTCAACCCAGCCGGGTCGATAAACCCGAGCCAGGGAATAAAATCAGCCAAATTAAATGCACCAAAAAGCTTCGTATATTCTTGTAAAATTCTAATAAATTCTTCTTTACCTTCATGAGAAATCGACCCGAAAGCTGCCCGGTAAATAATATCATGGGTCAACCCGAACACAAGCTCACCCAAATTAACCGGTGAACCGGAATTAACCGCAGTGGATTTCACCATGGAATCCACCTCATCACGGACGGAATCCCATGATTCTGCACGTTTCCGGCTGAACAATTTCATGACACTCAGTTTCCGCATCTGCCGCCAGAACGGTCCGTAGTCGGCAAACGCCATGTCACGGCAGTTGTAGGTCAAATAGGTGATTGCAATGGTGGCCGGACGGTTGGCAAAAATGTTATCTTGAACTTGGAGTACTTCCCGAGCCATCTCCGGCGATGAAATGGCGACAGTGTGACTGAATCCCATTTTGAGATGCAAAATGCCGCCGTATTTTTCTGCTAATCGTGCTAACCCACGGTGGGTGAGTTGGTCCATCATTAACATGTTTCCGATGACCGGCCACCCCGTTGGTCCCGGCGGTAAGGGTTTCCGACGGAGCAATGATAGAAGGAACAAGGTTAAAAGAGCGATTACTGCATAGATTGCTGTGGGGAATTGGGTTGAATCCATTACTGAATATAGAGTGGTGGCAACTGGATGTATGTTGCTACCTGAGAGATAGATATAAAAATGGGTCTATATTTATACAAGTTGAGCGGGCACACCCTGTTTGGATATTGATGTTTATTTTATTTATTATTTGTGGGAAATAAATGGGAAATTTTGACTAAATACATCTTCTGTTGAAATGGAGTGCCAGTCATTTATTTATTTGACTTATTAATATTTATTTAATTAAAAATTAATTTTTGTTTTTGATAACTGAGACTCGTTCGTGGCTTATAAATGTGCGGCTGACTTAGGATGTCAAATTGGGTTATCGTGTCGGGTTGGTTGGGTTTGCTTCTAATCGGATCGGTCTATCGGGTTGGTTGGGTTCGGATTAGTCGTGTTTCAAGTCAACCCAGTCGGGTTACATATGCAATTAATAAGATAAATTTTAAACAAATCTCTATAAAGTAAAATAAACATTCAATGAATATTAAATAAAATTAATATGATTACGTATACACAATTAATAACAGTTAATATACCAATTAATAGTTGGATACCTTAAATGTTAACACCCTACGTACAACAGCATCTCTCCGATTCAAGTTTTTTATAAAACTTTTTACCTTTTATATAGGTCATTTGAAGGTAAATGACCTAGCAAAAAGCGCTTTTGTTTCAAAAGCTTATATTCTCTAATTTTTTCGAAGACACAAAAAACCTTTATGTAAATTAATATGCATTGGACCAAAAACTTTTTTAAAAGCTTATTTCTAAATATTGAATGGAAAGTTTAGGTGTCAATTACAATAAGTCTTTGTAATGACTTAACCATTGTCGATGCTCTAATTATATGCACGGTCGCACTAGATATTTGCTTGGTGTGCTGAGCCTGCTGCCATAACTTTTAAAATGGGTCATACTATTTAGACATCTCTTTATAGCAAATAAACACTCTAACCAAAGTCAAAACTTGAAAATTGGGATCACAAACAATTAATTAACATGATTATTCATGTTTTTAAAACTTAAAACCGGTGGTGGTGGTGAGGGGAAGATTTAATGGTGGTGGTAGAGTTAGCGGAGTAGTTAGTTGGTGGAGGGGGAATGAGCGGCGGGGGGTAAGTTGGTAGTGGCGGAGTGATTGGCAGAGTGAGCGGCGACGGTGGTTGTCTAATTCCAGTGTGAGTGAGCTGGTAGAGGTGGTGGTTAACGATGAAGTACTATAGAATCTATGTAAGAATTATTAAGAATTTTTGTGGTGTTAATATAATATAAAAGGGTATTCAAAATTTCAAATAGTCAAATCTCTTTAAAACCCATACATGATAACTTTTAAGTTTTATATAAATTAATAAATTTCTTTTTAAACTTTCTATTATTTAATATGAGTTGTATTCTAGGGAGTCCAAAGGATTTGTCTAGTTCCAAGGGACAAATCCTAGTCATTGGATCAAGATGGTCAAGATCAAATCCCCCACCTACAGCCACCGCCGGCCGCCGCCTCCGAAGCACATGTGCTTCAGGTCACGAAACACATGTGTTTCAAGTCACTAAAAACATGAGTTTCTAAACACACAAGGGAGCATACGAAGCACATGTGCTTGATTCTTGTATCATTATGAAGCACATGTGCTTCATAAAGCCAATCACATGTGCTTCATAAAGCCAAGCGCATGTGCTTCATAAAGCCAAACACATGTGTTTTTGTTCCTGAACACATGTAACTTACAAGCAAGTCATTTCTGTTTGAATCACGAAGCACATGTGCTTGACGTTATGAAACACATGTGCTTCACTACACAGAAAAAAAATCAAAACAAGTGACGAACATATCATTATGAAGAACATGTGCTTCATAAAGCCAAGCACATGTGTTTTTGTTCCTGAACACATGTAACTTACAAGCAAGTCATTTGTGTTTGAATCACGAAGCACATGTGCTTGAAGTTATGAAACACACGTGCTTCACTACATAAAAAAAATCAAAACAAGTGACGAACATATCATTATGAAGCACATGTGCTTCATAAAGCCAAGCACATGTGCTTCATAAAGCCAAGGACATGTGCTTCATAAAGCCAAGCACATGTGTTTTTGTTCCTGAACAAATGTAACTTACAAGCAAGTCATTTGTTTTTGAATCACGAAGCACATGTGCTTGACGTTATGAAACACATGTGCTTCACTACACAGAAAAAAATCAAAACAAGTCACGAAGCACATGTGCTTCCAGTCACGACCACCACCACCGGTCACCACCGCCGGCGGCCACCTCCGGCCGCCGTCCTCCGCCGCCGGCCGCCGTCCTCCGCCGCCGGCCGCCGTCCTCCGCCGCCGGCCGCCGCCGACCGCCGCCCATCGCCGCCGTCCGCCGCCGCCGGTCGCCGTCTCCGGCCGCCGGAGAAGCACATGTGCTTGTAGTGGTTGTGGTGGTTTTGAATATTGATCTTGACCATTAATTTTTCTTGATCCAAGGGCTAATAAATGTCCCTTGGGACTAGATAAAATTAATGGACTACCTTGAACATTTCACTATTTAATATATCTAGAAATTAAATAGAAAATTTTGAACTTTGCAGTACTAACACATATTTTAAATTTCAAAAGAATTTTTTTTAAAGTTAGCGGGGTCTAATCGGATCAACTCGAAACCCGACAAATGTAAGCAATACAAACCTGAAAACCAACCCGATGCTAACGCCAGGTTTATCGGATCAGGTTAAAATAACCCGATATTAGAAATAGACTCGAATACATCAGACCCGACTAACATAATCAGGTTTGGGTTCAAATCAGGTCGGGCTGATCATTTTAACACCCCTACCGGGGATGTTAAATACTTACGTAGACTTTTTAGTAGGGATAAAGTTGACACGCAATGATATTTCGATTAATGTTATATATCTATAATTACAAGGTTAGTCAAATCTCATTAGATACATATAAAATGCATATGTTGTTGTTTTTGTCTTTTAAAAATCTATTTTGAATTAATATGTATATATTTTTATGTTCATTCAGTGTTTCATTAAAAAATAGAACACTTATAGATGATATTATTATGGGTTGAATTAGTTTCAGAACCAATTAAGGCTACAAAACCAGCAGAACTCAATCTAAACCATTGATTTTTGAAATGAAATGATCATGAAAGATACATTAATGTATTTGATGAGGGACCCCCAAATATTAGTTTGCATGGATGTCATTCATGCATGTATACATATATGTATATGTTTTCATGCATGTATACATAAGTGTTATCTATACATATATGTATACATGCATGAATCACATCCATGCAAATCAATATTTGGTGGTCCCTCATCAAATACATTAATGTGTCTTCCATGATCATTTCATTTCAAAAATCAATGATTTAGATTGAGTTCTGCTGGTTCTGTAGCCTTAATTGGTTCTGATTCTAATTACTAAACCGCTTACATGTTCTCCTTTTGGTTACAATTTGGATAATAGACCTCCTATAGAGTTTAATCTATTTTTTTAGCTAAACATATAGAAAGAGTCAAATTTAACCTATATAACATAGTAAATGTAAACTATAACTTATAAAATTGATTCAATTATTTATATATTTGTCGGAATTGTAATTTCTGCATCTTGTCTTAGTTGTGAGATTAATCCTTGGCTTTGACTATAACCTAGTGTTATAAGAGTCAAAGAAAAATAATATTATATTGCAATTAAAAATGATCATATACAAAATAACTTGCTTCAAAAAAAGAAGTAAAGTACGCTAATTAATTGAATTCAATGAATCACGCATATTGGTTAATTATAAGTGTATCATAAAAAGAATAATCGCTTGTAATAATGTAACATCACATGGACTAACTCTGGAAAGTAATTTCATTTGGTAGAAAGTGTTCATTTTTATATGTTTGTTTTCGAGACTTTGGATTAATCATTCGTTTCGTAATAAAAGAAAAAAGTTAATAGAAAATAATTTATTATGGACTCATGGACGGCAAAGTGTAGTAGTGAACAAACAGTTATATTCAGTAACTAATAATCAAACGGCTAGATTGCCATATGGTGTTAAATATTGTTGTTTGGTAAATATTAGTTGTAAATTGTAATAATAATAGAGAGATTTTAATGTAAATAATGTAATTGCAAAATGCTCACTTTTATTTGTTTAATTTCTTATTAAATGACCTCATTAGTTGCTTTGCGAAGTACTCACTTTTAGGATTTGATACTCTCCTAGCGGATTTGAGCCTAAACTTTGGTTTTACCAACCACAAAAAAATACTTATCCATTTTAGTTTTTAATCGTTGCGGAGTTAAAACTTAAAAGTTAGGATTTTTTAGTTATATTTACTACTCCGTATTTAGTTTAATTTATTAAATTGTACGCATGTCCTGAATATCTTTTTTTTAAACGGCAATCCTAATCTACTCCTAAATCCACCTATGACCCGAATATCTAGATATATAAAGTCACATGTCGTTAAAAAAATAGTACATAAAAATTTGAGGAAAAAACTTAATTGTTTGACATATATTATTCAAAATTCTAAAAATTATTGTCATATGTTGTAGAAATAAAAAATGATGAAGTTGTGCTAATGTGTTAAAACTAAAGAGTGAAGGAAGTAGTGGTGTTGACAAAAATGTATTAGTGAAAAAGTGATAATATGACGAAATTTAAGAATGAAAACGAGCTATTGAGAGGAGCTTAACATAATTCAGTTTATCATTTTTTTTTCATTCCGTCCTTCCACTATTCTGCACATTACATTCAGTAGAAATCAAGCATCATTGCATTTTTAAAATATTAGAGCACAAGGTATGGAAGACATGTTATAGGCATGTTATATAGTTTTTGGGCTTATAACTTGACTATAATTTGGGGAGGGAAAAGTGGCTCCCTGATGTTATAGTTAAAGTGGTGTTATAGGGGTCCCACATTTGTTATTTGTTATATTTTGATTGGTTGTACACCCCACCCCCAACACCCCCACCCCCACCTTCTTCCTTTGGCGAGACGTTGTGGCTACGGCGAAACTGTTTTGGCGAGGGGATAACGAAGACCATGGTGTGGATTTTTGATGTTTAGCGGTGTTGTCAAGATCGATTAACCAAAACAGTTAATAAACACAATGATCTACTCAACAACAGAAGTTACAGCGGATTAACAATATGTTGATTTAATCAAGAACAATAAACTGTAAAATAATTATATGAATAAGAACACAGTTATCACAAAAAGCTTCAATGTATATTGATTGATCGAATACAATACACACATATGTTTACAATTCATAAGGAACTATATATAATAGTCCTTGAAGCCTAACTATTTACCCTAGTTATTCTAGGATACGATTACAATTGAAATACAAAAGATTTTGAATTCTAAACAAACTCTACTAAGATCTCGAACACGATAAACTTTAAATATAATCATCAGTAGTATTTGCCATCGTCAGTAGTAAATGATGTTCATCAGTAGTAAGCTTGAGATCAGTAGTATCTTTGTAATTCTGCATCAACTCCTTAGCAGCATTAAGTTGTTGATCAGTACTAACTCTGCACATCAGTAATGTTCACAGATCAGTAATATATCCCAACAATCTCCCCCTAAACTTGTTAATTCATTTTGAATTAATCAAGTTTCTGTTGTTTCTCTTCTTCTTCTCTTTCTCTTTTCTCTCTTCCTTCTTTTTCTCTTAACTCTTTTAATCTTCTTTGTTCATCCACATATGCTTTATTCTTATTAAACAATTGTCTGTATTTCTCTGTATACATACCTTGATCATTAGGTCTTACAAATGCACAGCATATAATATGATACAGAGTTTTCTTTGAATGATTGTAATCTCTTTCCATTAAATACAGCTCACATCTCCTATTAGTTCGTTCAAAGAAATACATATTGACTGTGGGAAGAACATTCCAAGCAAAAAGATTATCTTCACTTTCTACCTTTTCTTTATACTTCTCTGGATGGAATGCAGCATCAAACATCTCAGTTAAGTATCCAGCTCCAGAGTTTTTCCACTTTTTATTTTTCATTCTAGGTTTTCCAATTTCCAACATAGTAAGAACATCACTTCTGTTAAAAGAAAATAACATAGGTTTCCATGCCTTGTATTTTTGAACACTCTTATCTGCTCTAATGATCTCATGGATTCCTTGATTTTCTCTCCAGTTGAGAATAAGGTTGTCTTGTTGGATTGGTTGTGGATCTTCTAAAACTTGGGGAGTTTGTTTTAATTTCTTTGTAGTTGAACCATCATCTTCTGTAAATTTTCTTTTCTTTGATCCTTGTTCAGAAGATTCACCAACTACAATTTTTCTGTTAAGTATAATCTTGGGATCAATGTTTACCATATTTGAGGGTTCAATAGCTTGTACACCTTCATTTAATTCTTTCTTCTTCTCAATGCAAAACCGTTCAACTAAGGTGATGATTTTCATTCTACCAAAGGATTTTGCACTGTGACCTATTGTCTTAAGATATTCAACCATCATTCTTTTCTCTTCATCAAATGGTTCAGGCATGTCAATCTTACATCTTTTGCATTCATTAATTTGTTCTTCAAGAAGTTGCAGTCTTTCTTCTTCATATTTCCTGGTTTTATCAAGTTCTTCTTGTTGACCTTCTAGAAGAAATTATTCTATTTCTTGAATTGCTTTAGCTGCAGATTGTTCTTCTTGAGTCTTTCTTTTGTTTTCAAGTTCAAGAGTTTTGGCACATTTTTTGTGGTACCTCATTCTCTTGACTTTCCAATGAGATTGTTTAAGAGGTCTGATTAAATTTATCTTGTTCACCATATAGTGACCAAGAGCTCTGTGTGGATAGTCATTATCAAATTTTTCTTTGTCTTTACCTATGCACTGTGATGGAGGTGTATACTTCATATCTGGTACCTCATTAATTTGTATTTTTGGTGCAAAGGTCTTTGCCTTCTTCTTTTCTAAGATTTTTGGGTGAGGAGGTAATTCACATTCATCTACTTCTTCCCAGTTTACATTTGCATCAAAATCTTGTTCAATAATCTCTGTTGAAGCTGGTTTTGTAGTTACTACTGGTGAATCAGTAGTAACTGGTACTTGTATTAATTCTTGAAGGTTAAAGGGTTTGTAAAGTACCATTTGTAGATTAGAGGGGTCTGCTACTGGTGAAGGAGTTATTACTGATGTTGATTCTTGTGTTTCTTCTTCAGTTGGATCAGTAATAATCACTTCAGTTGTTTGAATGACTTCAGTAGTATCCATGGATCAGTAGTACCCATAACTTCAGTAGCAACTTGAGAAGGTACTTGTTCTGCTGTTGGTGATTGTTGTGCAGACACAAATACATCTTCCATGCTTTTGACTCCTCTGTCAAAGTCTTCATCACTTTGACCTGTTTTACCATGAGCTTCTTTGAGATTTATGAGGGAAGCTGCTGCTGCTGCAATAGATGTATCAATCATCTCTTGAATTTGATTTTTCTACCCCTTAGTGATCTCAACTGGTTGGGCATCACTAACAACACTTTTCTTCCTCATCTTTCTGATTATTGAGGTTTGTCTTAGAAGTCTTTGTTCACATCTTTGCATTCTTCTGTTTAGCACATTGATGTAGTGTTTCATATAGCTCATGGTTCTACCTTGATTGTTGATGAGAATTTGACAATTTTGTACAGTGGTTTCAAGATTTTCCATCCTATCCGTTAATTCAGTTTGTTGCATACTACCCTCAGTCCTTCTAGGAACATCCTCGGGTGGGGTTGGTACATTGGCTTTAAGGTTTTCCATCATTTCCATCAATTCAGTTGGTTTCATTCTTCCCTCATCACTGCTTGGTGATTCATTGGGAGTTTTAGATACTCTCTTCTTCCTAGAAGAAGCAATAGTATCTCCCCTTGTGGTTTCTTGGCACCGGGGTCCTTTAAGTGCTTCCTCAAATGATGAGTCATCACTTAAAGTTGCCGAGGTCTCGGTCCTAATGATGTTCTCACTAGCCTGTGCACCAACCTTTGGTGCATCAGTAGTAAGAGCTCTTTCCTCATGACTTCTCTCCTCTTTGGAAGTCAACTCTTGGAGTCTGGGGTCTCACTCAATTGGTCCCCTGGTGTCCTTTTTGGAAGTTCTGTTCCTTTTATATTTTGAGGATATTATTTGGCTTTTAGGAAGGTTTACCAAAGAGTGAAGAGTAACACTCTGAGGTTCAATTTCATGTTCCTGGGACACATTCAGGACATCTTGAGGTGAGGATGTTTGAGTGGCTAGGGGTTCTGTTTGGGCTGCAATATTTAGTGATGGAGTGGGTTGGGGTTCAATGGGGTGACTTGAACCTTCTCCAGTTGGGGGATGATCATGGATCATATTGGGAAACAATGGTGTTACCTTGCCAGAAAATTTGAATTGTTTGTTCATGTTTGAGAAAACTTTTCTGTTTAATTCAGGAATGGGAAAAATGTTTTTGGTTTTTATGAGATCAGGAATCTCTCAATCAAAGATGTGTGCAAGGAATCTTGGATACATTAAAAATTTTGACACGGATAAGTTTCCAAGCATTCCTTCAAAAATCATTTTTGAAAAATTAAATACTTGGTCCGTGCACAAACAGACAACAGCAGATGCTATTGATCTGTTGAACTCATTCCAAGTACTTTTCTTTGGTGACATACAATGTTGAATTGTATGTACCAAGAATTTCCATTGAGAAGAGAGAAGACCTTTTTGAAACGTTTGGATATCTGTTCTTCCCTCATTCCCATTTTTAAAATATTTTCTATTAAATTTTCTTTGGATAAAAAAGAAATACCTGATTCATCATTTAGTTTAAGATGATCTCTGATAGATTGTTCTGAAATTTTAATGATTTTTCCATCAATTTCGGATTTAATTTTGATTGAGCCCTGTTCTTCTATTTTCTCTGCATTCTCCCAAAATTGAACAATATGTTGTTCACATAGTTTTGGGTTTACTGTGAGAGCAAAACTTATGGGAGAGTTCTTTAAAAACATAACAATGGGTCTGAATAATCGGGTTCCATCAGGATTTCGTAGAAATGCAAGCATATTGTGGAATTCTGAGTATTTGAGATCAGTTTGAGCAATCAATGGTTTCTTCATTGCCATTTTGAGTTAATTTTGATTTGAGTTTGAGAGAATTGATTTTGATTTTAAGTTCTCTGAGAGTTTTTGATCGATTTGAAGTTGTTACTGCCTTTTAGGGTTTTGATCAAGATTGCCGACTTTAGGGTTTATCGTGGGATTTAGCAGATCGAGGTTTGGATAATTGTAAGATTAACCGACTTCTGTTATTTATAGTTTTCAAAATTATCCTGCAAAAAGTCACAAATATCCTTCGAATCATAGCATAACGGCTATTTTCATGGGGTTAGTTTGGTAATTTTATCGATTTTAAGAGTAAACTGCCGATCAGTAGTAACTAAGTATCGGTAGTAACAAATGTCAGTAGTAACTGAGTTTTACTACTTAAAATGACTGATCAGTAGTAACTAGAAACTACAATCAGTAGTAAGTGAATAATCCAGTAGTAAACTTTTAATAACTTCATTAATATTATACAAAGACTTTACATATGAGAATTTTATGAGATTTAATTTATAAAAATCATTCCAATACTGTTAACTAAGAAGTTAAACCTTCCTACATCAAATGCTTTTGTAAAAAGATCTGCTAGTTGATTGTCAGTATGAATTTTAACCACTTTAATTAATTTCTTTTCATTACAATCTCTTATGAAATGAAATCTGATTTCAATATGTTTAGTTTGTGAATGTTTTACTGGGTTGTTCACAATACTAATTGCACTTTGATTATCTATGAAAATGGGAGTTTTAAGAATAGACATACCAAAGTCCATGAGTTGATTTTGAATCCATAGGACTTGAGCACAACATGCAGATGCAGCTACATACTCTGCTTCTGCAGAAGATGTTGAAACATTTGTTTGCTTCTTGCATTGTCATGACACAAGTCTTGATCCAAAGAATTGACATCCACCAGTGGTTGACTTTCTATCCAAGCATTCACCACCATAATCACTATCTGTGTAAGCTGTAAGTTCAAAAGGTGAATCATGTGGATACCAAAGACCTAGTGACGGTTTCCCTTTCAAGTATCTGAAGATTCTTTTGACTGCTTGCAAATGTAGTTCTTTCGGTTTTGCTTGATATCTGGCACACACACAAACACTGTACATAATGTCAGGTCTAGATGCAGTTAGGTACATTAAAGAGCCTATCATTGATCTATACAAGTGTTCGTCTACATCCTCCCCCTCAATGTCTGGATGTAGGTGTTTATGTGTTTCCATATGAGTGCTTGCACTTTTGCAGTCTTTCATTGCAAACTTTTCTAATATGTCTTTGACATATTTTGATTGATTGATCAAAATACCATCTGGTTTTTGATTAACTTGGAGTCCAAGAAAGAAGTTCATTGGACCCATTGAGCTCATCTTGAATTTGATCTGCATAAGTTCTTCAAATTCTTTGCACAGTTGATCATTTGTTGATCCAAAGATGATATCATCTACATATATTTGAACAAGTAGGATGTCATCTTTGACCTTCTTGGTGAAGAGAGTCTTGTCAATGGCACCTCTTTAGAATTTGTTCTTTAACAGATATGATGATAGTGTGTCATACCAAGCTCTTGGTGTTTGATGCAGACCATAAAGAGCTTTGTCTAGTTTGAACACATAATCATCATGTTCAGGATCTTCAAATCCTGGAGGTTGACAAACGCAGACTTCTTCTTCTATTCTTCCATATAAGAATGCACTTTTTACATCCATTTGATAGACTTTGAACGTTTTGAATGAAGCATAGGCCAGAAATATTCTTATTGCTTCAATTCTTGCAACAGGTGCATATACTTCATCATAGTCTATTCCTTCTTCTTGAGTGTATCCTTGTGCTACAAGTCTGGCTTTGTTTTTGATCACTATTCCTGTTTCATCCTTTTTGTTTCTGAAGATCCATCGGGTTCCAATGGCTCTTTTTTCTTTTGGAAGAGGTACTAGTGTCCAAACAGCTTGTAATTTGAACTGAAGAAGTTCTTCTTGCATTGCTTCAATCCAATTTGAGTCTTTCATAGCTTGTTGAATCTTCTTAGGTTCATCATGTGATAGAAAATATGCAAACAAACATTCATTAGATATTAGACTTATATTACAAGTATTATTGTTTAAACTTGAATTAAATTTGCTTCTTGTCTGCATATTTGAGTTGACATCACTTAGAACAAGATCTAAAGGATGATTCTTTTGAGCTCTTGAGTTGGTAGTTTTGTCAACAACTAATTGACTATCAAGATTTGATTCATTAGATTCAGGGACTTGTGCATCTGTCCAGTTTTCTTCTTCAGTTTCTGAATCTTCTTGGTCTTCTTGATCCTCTTCATTGATACTGTTGTTAATAACATCATTGTTGAAATTAAGTGTTTGTGAGTTATTACTGGTATCAGTATCATTTCTTGCAGCATAATCATTTAGGGTTTCTGAGTTCCTACTGGTGTCAGTATTATCACTTGAGTTTTCAGGATTTTGATTTTCTAAGTTATTACTGACATTAGTGTGGTTTGTATTTTCAGAGTTGATACTATCCTCAGTATTAACTAGAGAATCAGTATTAACAATGATATACTGCAAAGGGTTTTGACTTCCATTAAATGATGATGAACCTTCTTTGGTTGGTTGATTACTTGAGTCACCTGTATTGAAATTAAAACTAAAATCAAGAGATTTTGTTAGTGAGTCAATGTTAAACAACCAATCTGGACCATTTCCTTTTTCATTCATAAGATTTTCATTAAAGGATACATCTGCACTTTCTTCAATGATCCTTAGTCTTTTGTTGAATACTCTATATGCTTTGATTTGAGTTGAGTATCCTACAAAGATTCCATCATGTGCTTTGCAGTCAAACTTACCAATTTGTTCTTAAAGGATTTATGTGCACAGTTAGTCAACCTGTGATGATACATCCATGCCTACGAAACACTTAAGGGTCACACCGGTGAGTGCATGTAATACGAGCAAGATAAGCAATGACACAACGAAGAGGAGTGATTCATAGTAGTCATTATGAGTCAAGTTAAGTATTAAGTCAAGTTTGACTTATTACTAGATTAGTTTAACTAACTAATTAATACAAGTATTTGTACATTTACTAGTTGAGTAAATATACAATGTGTTAATTATAGATTATCCATGATATGATTTAAAGCTATTAAATCATATAGTAATTGGATAATATTATTGTAGAAATTATATAAAGATTATTATATAATTAATTATTAAAAGTATAAATACAAGTATATATAATTCGTGTATATGGGTACCGAATTATTAGTGTATTAATACTAGACATTTAATAGTTAAGTGCAATAATAAATAAACTAGTTAAACTATAAGGGGTGGAAGTGTTAAAAGGAAGTTTAATTAAAGATCTAATATTAATTAAACTAGAGGGTCCTAAGCGCAACTTATTTATCTATAAACAAGAGGTTTAGGGTAACCCTAAAACCCCTTACAACCCTACACGAATCCCTTGCCCCCTCTCCCCTTGGTTTCGGCCGAGAACCCCAAGAACACCACCCTTGGTGTTCTTCGTTCTTCGTTCTTCGTGTTCTTCAAGTCTTGAAGATTCGAAGATCAAGTTCATTGCTTAGATCAACTAGAATATCGCTCGATTTGTTCATCATCAGTGGATCTATCTTAAGCAAACAACAAGGTATGTTTTGAGAAAACCATTTTCTCTCTTCTCCCCTCTTGGACGATTTAAACCAAAGAACCCTAGGGTTCTTTGGTGTTGGTCGAAACACACACAAGTGTGTGTGTGTGTGTCTGTTTGGGATTTCGTACAAGGTTTCTTCCATTGTTAATCTAATCTAGATTTCCAAGATCCCAATCCTTTAGGGTTTAAGGATTAGGTTTAATCTCAGTTCCGCATTTAGGGATTAAATCAGCTAGTTGGTTTTAACCGGTCAAGAACAAGTTCATGTTCTTGGCAGTGTGGTTCGAACCAAGTGACTAGGGGGTTGACCCTTGTGGTCAATCAGTATCAATGAAACCCTTCAGTGGTATCAGAGAGGTGGTTTAGAGATCTAAACTAGATTAACAAAGTTTGTTTGTTTAATTTTATTAAGTTTTTTTGTTCCATCTTTTTCTTCTCCTTCTTAACTCACGAAAAAGGGTAAGAACCCTAGGACCAAGAATGTTAAACTAGTTAAGTTAATTGGTCAAAAGGATTCTAGAAAAACCCTAGGAATTTTCGTGAATGGGTAAAAAGAACCCTAGGATCAAGAACATTAAACTAGTTTAGTTTAATTGATCAAAAAAGCTTCTTTCCCTAACCCTAGCTATTTCCGAAAATCAAAGAACCCTAGGATCAAGATTGTGAAAAAATTTGATCAAGAGGATTCTTTCCTTAATTGTTTGATCTTCCAAATCTAGGATCAAGTATGTTAAACCAAGATTTGGTTTAATTGATCAAAAAAGATTCTTTCCTTTTTCTCAAGATTTTCGTGATCAAGGGGTTACTTGGACACCAAGTTTGTTAAACTAGCCTAGTTTAATTGGTGGAAAAGTTTCCTAGACTTTAAGGATTTTTTCGAAAAATCCTAGATATAATCTAGGACCTAGAACATTAAACTAGTTTAAGTTTAATGATCTAAAAGAATTAATTAGGATAATAATCTAAAACCTAGATAATTAAACAAGTTTATGTTTAATAGGTTTAATTGTTATTTTAATATATTTATTGAAACTAGTTCTTTAAACCTAGAAATCTAGACAAAGTTTATTGTCTAAAAGGTTTAAATTAAAAAGTCTAAATAAATTTATTAAGGTTATAATCTATCCTAGGATTTAAACAAAGTTTATTGTTTAAATAGGATTGATTAGAATTAATCTTTTAATTAAATAATGTCTTTGATCAAGAAAGTCAAAACCCTAGTTTTGGTTGATCAAAAACAAGATTAGGGTTAGATTAATAAATGAGAATAAAAAGAAGTGTTAATTTCTAATTCAAGAAATTAACAAGATGTATTTATTTATATTTATGTATTATGTTTCGAATTTTAAATATTTAAAAGATAAAATGAATTTTAATAAATAAAGTAGTTTATACGTATTTTAATTAGTTCAAGTTAAAATACATATAAATTAGATTTAATATTCTTATTAGGATGTTACAAGAAATAATTATGTATATATATATTAAATACAAGATTAAATGGAACATTAAAAGATAATGTTATTTTGATTTTTAAAGGTTAATAATATAACTAGTAATTGTACAAGTTGATTATATAATTAAAACTAGAAAGTACAAAGTTATGATTCCATTCTAACTAAAAATTGTACAAGTTGAGATTATATGATGAACTAGAAATATACAAAGTTATATATATTATAAGGTGTATAAAGTTATAAGTTATTATAACTAGTAATTATACAAGTATAATATAAGTATTTTACAAGTCATGTAATATACTAGATTAATGATCAAGTGTAAATAACAAGAACCTATATTTAACTAGTTCAAGTTAAATGTAAGAAAGGTTTAAACAAACTAAGAATTATTATATATAGTCCTTATATAATAAGTTTATTAGTTTCACCAAGTATGAACCGGTGATTGTGTTTGCTCAAGTTCCATCATGATTGTTGGAGCTAGTGGGAGCTGCACAAGAAAATCACAAAGTTTATAGATATGTCGTCAAGACATAAGTTTTGGTGAAATCTAGTAAGTCAAAGTAAATGTTTGATTTCATTATTAAACATATGAAAAACTAGGTGTGTTAAACTAGATTTATGATTCAAGTCTATGAATCGTGAAAGGATTAAAAGTTTAACATAAGTTTTAAGTTTTTCAAGAAAGATAAAAACAAGTAAGTTTTTATTCTAGATAAGGTTTTTCACAAAACCTAGTGATACGTTTTGTACACCTCGTTTTTAGGTATACATATAAAACGCGCAAATTCTTGAAACTATAAGTTTTAAAGAAAGTTCTTAAAGTTTAAAAGGGATGCCTTGTTGAAATCTTGAATTCACAAGTCACATATTTTAAACAAGGATTAAGATTGGAATAAGGTTTAAGTTTAGTTCAAGACTTAAACAAACCCAAGAAAATCTTAGATCTAAGTACTATCCACCTAATGGAACACCTCACTTGTTCAACGATATTCATATTGTAAGGATAAAGAACCTTAGATATGGATTCAAATCATTGCGAGTGTTAGGATAAAGAACCTTAGATATGGATTCAAATCTTTGTTGGTTTCTTTTTATGGTTGGATGTGCTGGGTAATTGTTGTAATTACCAAATCTTCTTTTATTTTCAAAATTTTGATTTATTTTTGGATCTCCATGTCTGGTATTTTGAACAAATCTTTTGGCAGTTCTTCCAAACTTTGGAGTATCAACTTGTAGAGGTTTAGTTTTTAGTTTTAAGTTGGATTCTTTTAATTTTTGTTCTTTTAATTTTAATTTGTTTTCCTTAAACTCTTTGAATTCTTTGCAGTTAATTGGACTGAAGTGACAATCCTTTGCTATATGATTTACTTTGTTGCAAATTAAGCATTTAGGTTTGGTTGATTTTAAGGATTCTGGTTTTCTTTGTTCTTTTAATTGATTCAAGTTTCTTTAATTTCCCCTTTTTAAAATAGTTGGAATATTTTCATAATTGTATTTTGGAGATTCTTGACTCTGTGTTGTGTGAAAACTTGTGTCATCAGATTTAATGGTGCTTTCTTCATCAGAAGATTCTTCACTAGATTCAGTTCTTAATTCATCTAAAATTCTTTCTGAACTAGCTTTAAGTGGAGGAATAAAGTTTGTTGGAGGAGGAACTGCATGATATCCTACTCCATGAATTACTTTTTCTGTGGATTGATTGCTAGTTAATTCATCAATTATTTTAGAACTTCTTTCAAATTTCTTAATTGTTAATTTATTTTGTTCTAATTCTAATTGACATTCCTCTAATTTAGTTATAGCTTCTTTTGCTCTTAATTCAACATGTTCTTTATCATAAACAGCTTGTAATAATTATTCTTTAAGCTCTTGATCTGTTATTTGATAGACTTTAATCTGATTTTCTAGGTCAGCTATAACACCATTAAATTCTATTCTTCTTTTTCTGTTTTTAATCAAATCCTCATTAATTTCTTTTGTTTCCTTTTCAAGGGTTTTAAATAATTTAATGCATTCAGGAGAGCATGGTTTAGAATTTACCTCAGATTTAGATTCAGAGAAGGCCATAAGAGCTTGATTTTGAGCATGTTCTTCAGCTTGAAAGCTCCAGTCATATCCTAGTCCCTCTTGGGATACAAGTGCATATGAGTTTGTCCTTTTATCTTTGTTAGGACATTCTCTGGCAAAGTGATCAAGATTGCTACAGTTGTAGCATTTGACCTTAGTTTTGTCAAAACCTGCCCTGTCACCTTTGTTGAAGCTCAAGCTTGATCTACCAGTCCTTTTTAGAAACTTATTTGTTCTGAAACTGAGCATAGCCATCTGTCATTTGATATCCATCTCTTCAAGATCATCAGGATTGATTTGCTCCAAATCTTCACTAATTAGTGCAGTATGCACATGACTAGTGAAGAAGGATTCTCTAGCAAGATCTTCTGATTCCTTTGCCTTTCCACTTGTAGCATCTTGATTTGTACCTGCAGTGGACACAAAAGCAGCATTGTTTGAATTTAAAATAGGATTTTTCTGACTTACCTCAGATTCGAACACTCTTAAGTCATTGTGGAGTTCATCAAGCTCCTTCTCTTCTAAGGCATCACCTTGTCTATATACCACGGTGTACATAAACCATTCTTCACTTAGAGATCTGAGAAACTTTCTATTGACATCATCTTTATCTGGTTGAACTCCAACTTGGTTGAGTTCACCAATAAGTTTATTGAATCTGTCAAAAACTTGTGACAAAGATTCATTCTTTTGTCCTTTGAAGTTTTCAAACTCTTGTTTCAGCACAGATTTCATGTTTCTTTTTGTGCTCTTAGTACCCACAAACCTTTTCTCCAAGGCTTGCCATAGCAGTTTTGCATCATCAAATTCAACAAACAGATGTTGATAGTCATTAGAAATTGCAAGCAATAAGGTACTTAAAGCTTTTAATTCAGTTACTCTGTCCTTTCTTTCCTTGTCACTTTTGATCTTGTCAGTCTCAGTTGATGTGCTGGTTGTGGCAATTGGAATGGTTTTGTTACCTTCCAACACAACTTCCCACATGAAATAATCAGTAATAAGCATGTATTGCTTAATTCTATTTTTCCACATCCCAAAGTTATTGGGAGTGAGGATAGGGATTTTGTTTGCTTGTGTGCTTTCATTGTTTTCAGACATGATGAAAACTTTGTTTGTGAAGAGATTGAAAACTTTTTGTGAGTTCTTGATTCGTAGATCTAGAGTACAAAGCTCTGATACCACTTGTCAAGATCGATTAACCAAAACAGTTAATAAACACAATGATCTACTCAACAATAGAAGTTACAGCGGATTAACACTATGTTGATTTAATCAAGAACAATAAACTGTAAAATAATTATATGAATAAGAACACAGTTATCACAAAAAGCTTCAATGTATATTGATTGATCGAATACAATACACACGTATGTTTACAATTCATAAGGAACTATATATAATAGTCCTTGAAGCCTAACTATTTACCCTAGTTATTCTAGGATACGATTACAATTGAAATACAAAAGATTTTGAATTCTAAACAAACTCTACTAAGATCTCGGACACGATCAGCTCTAAATATAATCATCAGTAGTATTTGCCATCGTCAGTAGTAAATGATGTTGATCAGTAGTAAGCTTGAATCAGTAGTATCTTTGTAATTCTGCATCAACTCCTTAGCAGCATTAAGTTATTGATCAGTACTAACTCTGCACATCAGTAATATTCACAGATCAGTAATATATCCCAACAGGTGTTATGGGGCTATAACGGGAGTTTAACTACTCCCATACCCCTGCTCTTACTCTTACTCTTAATTTGTCTTTTGTTATTGTATGACATGTAAATAAGAACACAATATTTGTTGGTTGCATACATTAATTAATTTGTCGTTGCCTTTATTCTACTGTTTTTACGTTTTACAATGATTTTTATGTAGTTTTATTTCACACCCAGACTTACTACATACCCAAATGCTATAATTAGTTTCTTTTAGAATTGCTCGCAATCACGGGGGTGAGTTCACATGAAGCAGTCAGTATCTTTAAGTTCACACTTAATAACAACTAATAAAATATCGATGTCACATAATTATTTGTGAACCAATGTTTTATAATTCAAGTAAATTACTTTTAAAATAGAGTAATTAATAAAGGAAACTGAAAACAAAATGAAGTGATATATCTGTTTGGATAAGTTAATTTCTCGTTTATTTTTCATGTTGGATTAATAGTCTTAGTAATAAAATTTGATAATTTTTCATTTCTAATGTTTCGTTATTATAAAAAAACATATTTAAGTGATATATAATTTAAAGTAGAAGTCTTTAATAATAAAAAAAAATTCATATATAAGTAATATAAAGTTAAAATTTAAAATAAAAATTTTATTTTAAAAGAATAATGTTATAAATTAAATATTTTTTTAATCAAACCATATATATCATGAAATTAAAACTAATATAAATTTCATAAATATAAAAACGAAAAAAAAATAACTTAGTGGGGAAAGCATCAATGGCTTTTTCGGTTAAGTCATGTTGTCTGGATTAACTCATAAACAAACAGACTCGTTATGACTTTACTCATATAGTTATTTCCCCGTTAAGTTGATTAAGTCGAAATCAAACACCACCTTAGATGATTGAAATAAAGGTTATGTCATTACTAGGAATGTAATCAAGCCGAGACAGATTGAGAGCTACTCGAGACTGACTTGAAAAATATTCGAATCAACTTGTTGTGAACTAAGTTGAGCTCGAGCTACATGAATAAGGTTTCAAACCGAACTCGAGTTCCTTAATACTAAGCTAGTCGGACTAACAAGACTAATCGAGCTTCCATTAAATTAACTTTTTTCATATGTATTTTTAGACTATGGCCAATTTATTATACTTCCTCCGTATCAAAATAAGTGACACAAATTGGCTTACATATTTTTTGAGGTAAAAGATTAAAGTAGAGGTTAAAATAGATTAAAGTACATAATTAGTGGAGAATGGGTCCCACTTTTCTTGAATAAAGTGATATTAATGAGTTTTAAAAGTAAAAGTAAGGGTATAAGGGTAATTTCAATTTATTAAAGTGGATAGTTAGTGGGTATGGGTCCCACTATTTTTACCAAATAAGGAAAGTTTTCAAAGTGTGTCACTTATTTTGATACACCCCAAAATGGAAAGTGTGTCGCTTATTTTGATACGGAGGAAGTACAATGTTTTGCTTGCTATGTTGGAACTATATTTTCCATATTGCTAACATATAGTATAGAGATGCAACTTATTACTCCATTTAAAAAAATTAAAAAAATCGAGTCGTGGTTAAAAGTATCTATACTTTCACCGAGCTCGAGTTTAGACTTAAAATTGGAGGCTCGTTTAGTATCAAGCTCGAGTATTAGTTGACGAATTGAACTTGAAATTGGCATAAGTTAGCTCAACTCGATTACACACTAATAGTTACACTTGCACAAAAAGTAAGTTTCTTGAGTTCTTTTGGTTCACTTTTGCTATATTTCGGTTCGTATTTTGGGAGCTACGTTATAATCTCAGTTGATTCTAGTGGGTTGGAATTTTGGTGTTTTAGTCGAATTTGCATGTTGCTAATGTAATTTCATTGGTTCGATCAAGATCGTTTTATGGACCTTTCAGATCATCATGCTTGCCTTTCTTTGTAACTCCCACTTTTTTCTTTATTGCTATCAAGGTTTTAATATATTGCCGGTTTAATTAAAATAAAAGGTAAAACTATATGCTTTTTTTGTTGGAACGGATAAAACTATATGCTTGAAGTCATAAGTTAAGTCTAATAATGCGCTTTTCGAACAAAAATCATGTTGGTCAAAAAAAAGTTTTCTTTTTTTTAATGCTAAATATCAAAAGCTTGCCACTAGAAGCACACTTGAATTATATGACATATATCTACATATATTTTAATACTTGCTTAATTTCAGCGACAATGACCTCAAATACCTGTCAGTAATGTGTCATCAAGATCGACACAAATATTTATCTTTGCAAATTGCAATATAACTTTTTACAGTATATATTAAAATGAAAATTTTCTAATGAAATAAGATCTAAGCATGTCTTTTTGTGTATTTTTATATAAGCATTCGGCATTGTGCTCATTATATATAACCGGCCGTGTATTAAGGGAACACCGCTGAAACTACCATATTGTACGTGCACGGTCATCGCGATCATAATCATGGTTATAATGGTCGTGATAGTCTGTTGTTCTATGTTACTTATTATTTTTTAAAATGGATTTATTATGTGGACGTCATGAGATGTCGTAACTCGTAAATGAAAGAGGTTACTTACGGAGATAATAAGATTATGGAATGATGAGTTGATGACAATATTAGGGGTGGCAATTGGGTTGGGTTTAGGTTAGCGGGTTCGGGTTGATAGGTTGACAGGTTAGAATCAGTCAACCCAAACACAACCTGTTAGAATTTTGGGTCAGCATAATCAACCATATCCCAGACTCGTTTAGTCGTTTAAACTAAGGTAACCCAGACCCAACCTGTCTAACCCATATAACTTAATTAACAAGTTAGTGGGTCAAGTAGGTTTGCGTGTCAAAACCAGGTTGGCGTAAATTGCAATAACGTGGAATGGTGGAAGTTGCTTTACTTATTTACAGAAAAATTGTGTCAAAATTAAGACTATTAAATAAGAAATTTTTGCACCTCCCAAATTTACAACAATTTTACTTATTGAAAATATGTCAAAATTCAATTGCATGAGATTTGAAGGAGGAATTTAAGCTTGAAAGGTCAAAAGAAGTGGAAAGATTAAGGAGATGTCTTATACAGTATTATTTATGGTATTTAGTATTTACACTTTTTTTTAAAAGTCTTTAAAAGTTAAACAGGTTGACGGTTCGACCCGGTTTTTCATAAGACAACCCGAACACAACCTGATTTATAAACAGGTTGGACGGGTCGACCTGTTTTTGACCCGAACTCATTTATAATCAACCCAAACCCGACCTTTTCTAGTGTTGGTTTCGTGTCAGGTTGCGGGTCGTGTTAGGAATCGTCACCCCTGGATGACATGATAGTCATGACATGCCCACGGCATGTCATGATTGTGAATTCCCCAAGCAACATAATTAAGTATTTAATCATGTATTTTCATGTTTTTTATACTTCTAGGTGATTAAATGCGGTGTACTGGTTTTTCTATTTTAAAATTAATATTTTTATTTAGCGTCCATTTTCCTAAAAAATATATATGTGTAAATGCAAAATAGATGTAAATGTGTAATATAAATCTTTTCTTTGCTAAATATAGATCTTAGAGCGATAGTTGAATGAAAATTTCATATTTTAAATAAAGGCGTATTAATCATAATAAAAAAAATCTATCTAAAAATCATTAACCACCTAAATTAATTATGTTATAAAAATTATACATAATTAATCTTAATCACGGCTATAAAGTAAAATGCTCAACAATATCTAAAATAGAATAATGGAATGCAATTGTCTATATACGTACACGGATATTATTCTCTATGACTAACAACACAATCTATCGTTTTTCCCCACCAACCGTCTTGAGATTTATAATTCTTTTAGCTTCAAACTAATCAAAAAGTCAAAAAATAAAAAATAAAAAATGATTCATTAAAATAGTATGTTTTTAATATAATATTGGATTTTATTATGGAAAACTGGATATGATTTTATTTCACACATAGTTTTACATGCAAAATCCACAAAACTATATAGCTTTGGCTAAAAAGTTATTGATTAGTTTTTTTTTTGTAACCCTCGTTAATCTCGTCCCCCTTCTCCTACTTAAATTCTAAGCAGGAGTGTAATTTGTGTTGTGTTAAAATTGGCATATTAACCATTTCATATATCTCGATTCTAACCTAATCTGTTCAATTAAGTGTGTCAAAATATTTAACCCTAACCGAATCCATTTATTAAATTGGTTAGTCATACCATTACATTTATGATCTCATATAAAAATGACTATCATTAGAAGGTGATAGTCTAAATATTTTGAATGTATTTGAGAATACTAATATTAGAGCATAAACACGAGAATAACCATCATATACTTTGAAGATGTGTTAAATATATGAAGACATAAACATAACTATTTATAATAGTTTTAAGATTTTTCTAGAAGTGTAACAAAGGTATACTGTATAATTATATAACATATAGTTTTTTTATTGAATTTTTTAAATGGATTGGCTGGTTGCAAACGGATGTGAAGCTCAATCCTAACCCAATTCATTTATTAAAGGTGTCGACGTTGTCTACCCTCTTATGACTCTAACTTATTTAGATTTCATCTTAATCTGTCTATTTTCATCAGGTCGGTTTATTTCATGTTTCGTGTCATGGATTGCCGCCCCTAATCATAGTCTCATCCTCATATCTAGGGGTGCCCGTTGGGTTATCGGGTCGGGTTTTGGCTCTGATCGGGTCGGGTCCGTCTGGTTTGATGCAAAAAAATACTGACCTGAAACCCGACCCGATAAGGAATCAGGTTTTTCGGGTTCGGGTTGGTCGGGTTAATCTATAACTAGAAATCACCAAGAATAATATCATATTCTGCACATTTTATGTGGATCATGCATTTACATATAGACTAATTAATTATAATGGTCGTACGTTGAAATTTTTGAGTGGCCTTCAAATAGAAAATGGCAACCTTTAGGTAACTTTTAGAGATAGGAGATGATGACCGTAAATAGGGTTAATGTAGTTCATTTAGATTATGTGTAGGAGGTTTGGTCACCACTGCCGCATCAATTTTTACTCTACCGACCAAAAACATGACAAACCCCAACCAAACCCCGTTGTGATGAACAAACCTTAAAATTAAGACATGTACTAATTACCATACATATTGTACAAACCACCAAGCATACACAACGCGACCTTCATCGGTCGTTGCTGCGGCCAAACACATCAAAAGGGCGTGTCGCAGAGGAGAGGCACCAAGGAGGGGACGCGTTGGTAGGGAAAAGACAGACGTCGATTGTCGCCTCACTCCATTAGTGATAGTGATAGTCATAGGGTTAGTTTAGTCAAAATTACATAGTTTTGATATGTTTCATAGTTTTATATAAAATAGCTTCATATTCACTTTCCCCTTATTATTATTATAGGTGGTGTTTATTATAAAATAGCTTCATATGCATGTAATCTTTTAAAGAACATAAGAGTTATTTTTAGCAAAACCGAAACACGATCTTAACCAGAGCCAAATAATAAATAAATCATCTTAAGTAAAACTACCCCTAATTGGGCTTTTGTAACGGCCCCTGTCAAGATGCTCCACTCTTGCTGCTTTCCCACTTGCCGTTTTACAATGTAGTAAGGGAGTTCATAATATTAAATTATTAATTTTGCTATTAAACATAGATTTTATTCAAACATGAAACATGTGACAACTGAAATGGTTTTATAAAATTTTCACATAAGTTGTGTGTAGTTGAAGATTTATCGTATTTTTGTTAGAAAGAGTTCCTAAGACAATCTATGAAAAATGTAACATAAGTTATATATCAGTTATATCTATATGATAATAATATATGGGTGTCCACTTATCAGAAATGACTTATGTGGTTCTTAACTTTTCTTATGTTATCAGTAAAAAAGATATATTCGTAAGACTGTGAATCATTATTTTATTTAAGTATGCAAGTATTTTTTGCAGTGTTTTTATATATTTTCGGTACTTGTAATGTGTAGTAAGTTTATTTGTCCTTAATAAACAAGTATCACTGCTTTCAATTATGGGTGAAATAATTCGCATATACCAACTTGAAAAATCCAAACTAATTCTAAATTATATGTACAAAATTTTCAAACTCAACTTGATAGACGACCAAAATCTTGCGAATGGCGTACTAACGGAATAGTTGGATAGCATGTGTTTTCAGTCAGCTAGATTAACGAGCTTTATTTTATCTTGATGATTTTGATTGTTAAATAGCGACTCGACCCATTTTTCACAACCGATTAATTAATTAAGACAGTTAAAAGATTGTTTTAAAGAGTTTAAAAAGTGCTTAGGGCCAAAACTTAAGTTAATATATTGAAGCGAACAAAAAGGGTCTCTGGCCTAGCGGTATGATGTTTGATTCTTAAGTGTGACGTCAGGAGTTTGAGTCCCATCGTGGACATATGTGGTAATTAGGAGTAGATTAGATTTGCTATTTAAAATAATAATAATAATAATAATAATAATAATAATAATAATAATAATAATAATAAAATACTGAAGCGATCAGAAAGGCTACGATTAATTAATTTTGTAGCCTTTGTTAAAGGGAGCTGATTTTTGTACCACAAATTTTGATACATCTACCATAAATATTTAAGTTTTGACTATTATACCCTTAATTTAGATATTTTATGATTTGCCTCACTTTTTCTTCATCAAACCTTCTTTCCCAAACCCTTCATCTTACCCTTCCCATTCCCACTCAATCATGCTCCTCTCTTCCGTCAATACTCTCACCGTCTACCTATTTTATATGGATACCCCGTTATAATTTTTCTAATTATCACAACTTACATCTCTGTTTAAGCTTGAAAATAGTTTAGGGTTTAATTTTTACTCTTCATGAGTTTTACATCTTAAATCATCAAAAGATTACAAAATATGAAATATTCGACCAGATGAATGTATTCGATCACTCTACATGGTTTTAAATTAGCATTTATTTATTTGATGTATATATTGAATTTTAGTTCATTTAAGGCGTCACTTTTGTTGCAGCAAACCAAATGAAGAATTACCTTGACTTAGTTTTCATTGCATAATTAGTTACTTACTTTTATTAACAAAGTGTTTATGAGTCACATGTCTCAAATTTTGTATTGAATGAGATATATAAGCAATTTCAAAGGATAAAAAGAGGTAATGCGTTACAGAGAAGACGAAGAACCGCCGCCGCCGGAGGGATGACAAGCCGCCACCAGAGAAGATGAAGAAATGACAAACCGCCGTTGCCGGAGGGATGAAAGAATCGTATACTTACTCGAGGATTAAACTTGAGGATTAGTATTGCAGATCAAATTGTTCAATTGGGGAAGAACACTGAAGAATGAAGATCGAGTGAGGAAGAGGAGGGTTGTAGGTCAAAATTTTAAACTCGACGTACAATTTTTAAAGCTTTATGTACAATTTATTCTACATATAACTATAGATAGCAATGTTATTTGGCTCACCTATTAAATAAAAGAAAATCAAATAGGTAATGGTAAGGGTACAATAGTCAAATCAAAAAAAGTTGTGGTAGATGCTTAAAATTTGTGGTGGGAATATCAGCACCCTTTGTTAAACACCCGTACGAGAAGTTTAAGAAAGGCAATATCCGGATGCTCAGTTTTGACTTTTGAACGTCAAGAAAGGCTACAATTAATTGGTTTTCTTCTTTCATTTTAAGAAGGCTACAATTTATTGTACTAAGGCCCGTCCTAACATATATTTAAATTTTATATTCATTTTGTTTAATTAAAACATGGTGAGTAATAAAACTGATAAGTTAGACTGTTAGAGAAAATATGTCGTTGACATAAACTTGTTAGCTTTTTGTTAATGTCGAAAGAAGATTTATTGCGCTGATGTAACAAAACTGACAAAATATAGATATATTTATTGTTAAGAGATATCTATGATCCAAACTTAAAGTTAATATACTTTAAGTTGAAGTTTATAAAATTCCAACACGGAAGTTCAACTATATATTCTTGATGTATGGGCTGAGCCTGCTGCAAAACATACATTTGACTTTCTGAGGACCATTAACATTAAATAAAGCAAATGGAAGAAATTCGCACTTCAAGTTAGCAAACGGGTTTAGAATTCCTTATCATTGATTTGAAATTTCGGTTCCTATTTCTTACAAGAGTCACTATCGTTACTCGAATTTCATCTCAACAACTTATAAACGACAAGAAAATTAGAATTCTAAATACTTCACTTTGAGAAATTATTCGATTTCAAGCCATTTCCCTCTTATAAATGAAAATCAATAAATCAAGTCTTCGTCTACACATAATTTAATGACGCCAAATTCTAAAGTGATGAACAAGGAAAATATATACTGTGAATTAAAATTAAATTAAATTGAACTGAATCATATAGATTTGGAATTTGAGAACAAAGAAAATGATATTGGTCTTATATGCACCGTTAGCCAGGCCCAATATTGGAAACAAGAACCCAACAACGGAAGCCCATCATAACTTCATAAGGATCCTTCAACTGATTTCTAGTATTATCCATTACTATTTTTAACTACTCAATTATATGTTGTGGAAAATAACACTCACGCTAATATTTCACCGACGGGGTAAAAAGTGTGAACGATTAAACAAAAGAATCACAATATAATAGAATTATTCTGATAATTTACTAGTGTAATTTATCATTATAACTATACCCCGTAATAGCTAATTGTAAATAAAGAGTAAATTACACGGAACGTCCCTGTGGTTTGCCACTTATTACAGCCACAGTCTCTGGACTTCGTTTAATACACTGGAAGTCTCTGGTGTATTCAATTTGTTACACCCGACATCCCTCTGTCAAACGGACGTCTAAAACTTCCGTTAAGTGACCCATGTGCACCTCACATGATGGGTAAAATCGTAATTTCACTTTCCCTTTTAAAGAGTAAATTACACGGAAGGTCCCTGTGGTTTGCCTCTTATTACAGACACAGTCCCTGAACTTCATTTATTACACTAGAAATCCCTGGTGTATTCAATATGTTACACCTAACGTCACTCTATCAAACGGATGTCTAAAAGATCTGTTAAGTGATTCATGTGCACCTTATATGATGGGAACAATAATTCTCCTTCCACCCTCAAACGTGTGTTCCCGAATTTACACAAGTCGTCCCTTCACTTATTCCCTATCATCTTTCCCTATCTTCTCTCCACTGTATTTGTTCTTCAAAAAACCCTTCTTTTCCAACAATTGTGGGCCAATCGAGCAGTGAAAGAGGTACAAATGATGAAGAAAACGAATGCAACGAAATGTACGGTATGTGTTTTGTGTATTTATGATTCTTTTGAATTTTTTTCTTACCGAACTTCATGATCACTTATTTACAGAGCATTACCATTGTATCCATCATGTGAGGTGCACATGAGTAACTTAACAGGTCATTTAGACGTCCGTTTGATAGAGGGACGTCGGGTGTAACATATTGAATACACCAGGGACTTCCAGTGTAATAAACGAAGTTCATGGACTGTGGATGTAATAAGTGGCAAACCACAGGGACCTTCCGTGTAATACACTTTTTAAACGGGAAAGTGAAATTGCGATTTTGCCCATCATGTGAGGTGCACATGGGTCACTTAACGAAAGTTTTAGACGTCCGTTTGACAGAGGGACGTCGGGTGTTACAAATTGAATACACCAGGGACTTCCAGTGTAATAAACGAAGACCAGGGACTGTGACTGTAATAAGTGACAAACCACATGGACCTTCCGTGTAATTTACTCGTAAATAAATGATACGAAAGAACACCAATATTTAACGAGTTTCGATCCAATTATTGCCTACTTCCTTCAACACCACCAACTATATTTCTTGTTAAGGAAACATACAAAATGAGAGAGAGATACAATACACAAACTTAGAAAAGTTTTGTATGTTTTTGGGATGAATTCTCAAAAAGCAGAGAGCTCTATTTATAGCTCACATTTAGCACAAGTTGATTCAAATTCAGAGAAATATAATGAATACACATGGCTCACCCGTTTTTTTTTATTTATCAGGACAAGAATAACGAACTTTATGTCCATTTTGTGCTGTTTTTTTTTTTTTTTTAAGTTCCAGTAGCTACCTATTTGCCAACTTTACAACCTTACCAACTTGCCAAACTGTGTACTTCTACTCTTCTAGTATCTATCTAAATCTGTATCCAAAATTTTGTATATCCAAATTTATCTAGTATAAAATTTTAGGTATCGAACTTTTTGTGTATTCAATTTCTCTGAAAAAAATCCAATTATCCAAAAGAATAAATATAAACATTTGATCAAACCTTTAATTAAAATTCGAGTAAATTACATTAGTGGTCCTTTAGGTTTATAGCAAATTTCACCAATGATCCTTTAATTTCAAAAATTACACCGATGATCCTTATTTTTGAAATATTTTTCACCGATGGTCCTTTACGAAAAATTCCGTCTATTTTTCAAGTTAACTAACATCACATGTGATGCATATGGGGGTATTTTGGTCAATTTGTCTTTCCTAAAGGATCATTGGTGAAATTTTTTATAAACTTAAAGGATCATCCGTGTAATTTAATTGAGAAGGGGAAAGACAAATTGACTAAAATACCCCCATGTACATCACATGTGATGTTAGTTAAATTAAAAAATAGACGGACTTTTTCGTAAAGGACCATCAGTGAAAAACCTTTCAAAAATAAGGACCATCGGTGTAATTTTTGAAACTAAAGGACCATTGGTGAAATTTGCTATAAACCTAAAGGACTGTAATTTACTCTTAAAATTCGAAGTGTTAAACACTTAAAATTTATTAAAAATTACTTTATAATATGAAGTACAAAACAATATTTTTATAGTTGTTCGTATTTGATATATTAATTAAAAATAGAAACAAACAGAAAAAAAATAAATAAATTGTATGTTCTGGATAGCCCAACATCCGAAAAAATTGAAAATCAATATCCAAATCCGGAAATTCGAATATCTAAAATTATGTATTCGAAATTTTTGGTAATTTCGAGTTCAGTATTACTCAAATTGGATTTCGAATAGGTCATGAACACATCTACGCACAAAATATGAGCCGCAAATTCTGCAAAAAAAACCAAATAGACTAAAAAGGTCAGTCACATCATTATATCTCTCTTCAATTATTATTACTACTTTATATATAATAAAAAACAAAATACTGAAATAATCAATTAATCATAGTACAAAATTCATACAAAGATTAAAAAAATTAGAATTATACACCACAGAAAATTTCAGTACAAAACTACAAACCCTAGACCCACACAAACGACAAATTAATCTCACGGAATCACTGGAGTGAAAGTCTTGCACTCCTTCAGACTTTTCTGTACCCCTCCACCACAGAAGTAAAAACTCTCGGGGCATTCATACAAACAATTATTCCCTAACTGGATCGTCACACCCGACCCGGATTTCAATTGCAATAACGGACCCGGTATCAATCCGAACAAATAATTTCCACCCAACAATAGCCTCTCAAACGGAGCTATTCCCCCAGAATCACCTTCATCCGCCACCGCTTTCAAAGCATATTGCGTCGGATTCATGCCGGAAAACTTGTTGTTCTCCAAAGATAAAGCCGATAACTTCGGCATCCAACCCAAAAACCCGGGTAAAAACCCATGGATATCATTGTTACTCAAATCAACAGCTATGAGCTCACTGTTTTGCCCCCAGTTCGCAGGAATGTCAACCCACCGGAACTGGTTGTTCGCTAGGGTTAGCTGTTGTAAACTGGGGTGAGTAAAAAGCTCCGACGGGAGGGAATCTGTGAGATTGTTGTAACTCAGGTCTAATACTTGAAGATAAAAGGAATTATTAACTAGATTCACTGGAATATTCCCTTGAAGTGAGTTGTTTCTCATGGTTACTTCTACAACGTTCATCGGAAAAGCCGCCGGAAGGTTGCCGGAAATTGCGTTGTTGCTGACGTCAAGAAAGAAAAGGTTACTGAGTTGACTCAACTCAGGAAACTCGCTACTGAGTTTATTTCCTTGTAACTCGAGTCTTTTTAAATTCTTTAGACCGTTAATAGTTTCTGGAATTGAACCCTGGAGATTATTATTATCAAGAAGAAGCTCTTCCAGTGAGTCGGGTAATGAGTCAGGGATTGACCCGTTAAACGAGTTGCTTGACAAAACGAGTCGCTGCAAACGAGTTAAACTCGAAAACGAACCGGGTATTGAACCGGTGAAGTAGTTGTCTGTTAGGTCTAGCGTTTGAAGGTAAGGTAAGTTCCATGAAGTGGAACTGAGCGAACCGGAGTAACCGGCCCGGTCGAGTGTGAGTTCGGTGATTCTAGTAATGTTGGAGATTACGACGTCGCATCGGATGCCACAGGTGAATTTCTCGCCGGAGAGGGAATCGCACGGATCAACGGTGAAATCCCAGGAGGATAGACAGGAGCCGGGACTCACTGAGTTGGAATCGACGGCGTTCTTGAAGTGTTTGAGAGCTTGAATGTCTTCCCAGTGTGTAACAGAGTGGCCATGGAAACAGAGCTCGGAGAAAACGATGACGAAATTGAAGAAAAACGAAGAAGAAAGGCGAGGACGCATTGGATTTGGAGAGTAAATTCAGAAAGGGGATTATCTGATTGTGAATGAATTATGATGATGATGAATTGAAGTGAATATTTGGGAGGAAGATGAGTGGGGTGTGTTTTTATGAGAGTTGTCAGAGACTCCATTTGTCTGCTTTTAATTTTTCTGATTATTATAGTTTTTGATTTCTTTGAGGTCATTCATGGTGACACAGGCACACCTTTCATAATTTGATTGGTCTGTTTTGTTTTTTTATTTGTGTAGTTTTTATAAAACGTTAACTTTTATGTAAGTATAAAACTTCATGTAAGAGTTAAATTTACAGACTACAACATAAATAAGAGGGTTAATGTTAGAAATTATCCATGTGTTCTTGTATTTTCTATTTTTTTTTTCTTAAATTTTTTTTTTTTTTTTGAGATTTTTATATCCCGTACTTTTTAAAATTATGTTTTTATGTCCTTCAGTCCAAAATCCTCCGTTAACTGACGATACTTTTGTCATTTTCCCCAAATTACCCCTAATGTTAAGTTTTACTTTTATCCTTTTCTCTTTTTTTCCATTCTCTCCTTCTTCACCTTCTACTTTTTCCCTTTGTATAAAGCATGGCTTTTACATCACTTGCAACTACTTTAAATCTCCCTTCGTTCTCATAATTAATCAACAACACAAGCAAAAGATCCGGATCTGCAAAACACAACAAGATTTGGGGATGCTCCTCTTCGCGATTTGGAACCCTAGATCTGTTCACGTGTTCTTCTTCTTCCCACATGTTCACGATTTTAGGGTTTTAAAAATTGAACCCTTAAAGGTTTTGAAGATCGTCAGTTTTTGATTTGGTATTCAGTCGCAAATTAGAGATGTTGGATCTGTTCACGTGATTTATGAACCATACTTGATCAGTCTTCAGTCGAAACTTCCTCTGCCTTGGGCCGCCAGAGCGCCGTTGATTCCAGATCAGTCTCTGCGTTCACCTCCATTTCCGTCTTCCGCTCTATAATCCCGTCGGTCTTCATCCCCTCAATCTCTTGCACCTGCTCCGACACTTCACCTTATGCATCCCCTCAATCTTTTGCACATGCGATTTCAAAATCATCCCTATAAAACCCTAGATCTGGTGCATCTTTAAAGTGAAAACACTTGCATAGCAGTTTTTTTATATGAAATCAACGGTGGTGAGTGGTGATTGTGAGGAAGAAGAAGAAGAACAAGATAAAGTCATATTGTGATGGTGGTGGTTGATTCCTAACGGGGTGTTTGCTGGGTTTAGGGTTCTTGTTTTGTAACGCCCTGAAATTTGTAGTAATTAAATAATGTTAATTTAATTGTGATATTTAATTTTAAAAGAAATAATTAGTAATTAAATTATAATGAAATTAGATGGTTCATTTCTTATCAGACGTTATATGCGTAATTTAACTTAATTAAATAGACGTTTAATTGTTTGGTTACTTTATAATTTAATAGACGTTTGTTAATTCTTAAGGCCGACCGAAGGCCAAGGCCAAGAACCGTTAAATGCGTCCGCCTATACGTTTCCTCGAACATGTGCGGATGAATTAGACTTCCTAGCCATCGTTTTGTTCTAGCCTTTAAGGCTTGTTTTGTCGTTGGGCTTGTATAAAAGTCGTCTCAGCCCACCTGCGTGAAGTTGGGCCCTAAGTCCTCAAGGCATCAATCGTTATTAGCGGTAGACTTCTAATTTTCCTTGTCCACCCTAATCAGCCGTGCACTTGGTGTACGTAACTCGTTCTTTCGTCCCTAGAATCCTCCATCGGCGATAACAAGCAGAAGAGCATCACCATCATCGATTTACTCTCGTGATCAGGCAAGGATTCATTGATTAAACCCTTTATATTAAATCGGTACCCATTCTTTTTCCGTAATCGTTTTCTTCATGTGATTGATTTGTTTTAATCCATCAGTTTCGTGAGTTGTGAATCGAGCGGCAGGATCAATCAATTGTTGGAGTTCTAGGCAGAGTTGTGTCGAGCTTCGGAAGTCGACAATTGGAGGAGTTGTCGGGCGCGTTTGGAAGGGTGATCGAGCAGAATCTAGACCTTCGACCGGAATAGTTACGTAGGTAGTTAAATTTCTCGTTGTTCTTTAAATCTGCTCGTTATCTTAATAGATGTTGTCATTCAGAATTTCACTATTATAGTTTAAGGACTGCTAGAGTTTCGGTCGAGATTTAGGCAATCGGGGTTAAATCTCGGACTGTCTCGGTGGTTTAGGGTTACCATGTTTTTTGACCAAACCGGAAGTTTCCAACCGAAGGGGGAAACCGAACCCGTAGGGTTCTTGGTTTCCCCATTCCTGAATTTTTGTAACTCAGTGTTAGAAATCTGTTACAACGGGAGAAAATGAGTTTTAAACTATCGGGTGAAACTTATGGTGTCGGGTTTCCGAGTCGGGGTTATAAAAGCGGGTTTTAAGTTTATAGATTTTGGCAGATTCTGCCCTCGTATTCACCACTTTTTTTGAAATGTTTAGATTAATCTTTTCGGTTTTTGGCCCGTGCTGGGACCTTGATTTTTGAGATAGCTTTTCAATGCCGCAACCCTCACGTCAATCCGAATTACGGTTTAAAAGTTATAGTCAATTTAGTATGCTGCTGTTAGGAGAATGACCTGTGCAACATGTCTGTCTTGCAACACTGTTTTGAGACACTTAGAGTCTGTTTTGGCCAGTGACCGTGTCACAGAGATGTGTAGTTCTGGTTGTCTTTTAGTCATGGTAAAAAGATGGGAAAAATCTAATGAGCCGATTAGGAGTTATGGCAGTTTCTGTGAGACTGACGGGTGCTGTCAGCTTTCTGAAATAAGCCCTCGAGTAGGATTTTAATCCAGGGTTTCGTTTTTGGTTTAGGACCGTCTAGGAGATAACGTGCTGTACCTTTGACTGTCGGAAATCCTTTGGAGCTTACGTTTCTCGAGGTGAGTATTCTCACCGTGTATCCAGTTTTAACGTTGTACATGCATGACTTACGTGTTACATTTCTTGCACCATAATTGTTATCTGAGTTTGACCTGTTATCTGAGTTTGATCTGTTATCTGAGTATCTGAGCAGCTGTTTATTTATTCATGATCTGAGACATTGTGCCTGGGTAACTGAGCTCGGCACAGGGTCATTCTGTGCTACTACTTGCTAGGGCAATCTGAGATAATTATGTTAAAGAAATAATAAAACATAATAACACACATCTGAGTTTTGGCTATATGCCTATCTTGGGATCACCTCCCGTCTGAGTTTTTGGGATTATTCCCGTCTGAGTTTTTGGATCACTCCCGTCTGAGTTTTTGGCTTACGCCTATCTGAGGTGTGAGGAGGGGCGAGGTTGATCTCTCGTCCCAAATCACACAAGCGCGCTATATAAATTAAAAATCTGAGTAATAAAATCTGAGAAATAAATCTGAGTAATTAACTGAGTAGAATCTGAGTAGGAGTACACCGATGTGCCCTCATGTGTTGTATGTTATGATTGTATGCATTTTGAGATTATTCACTCAGCTTCCCAGCTGACCCAAACTTTCCCCCACATTGTTTCAGGTACCAGCAAAGGAAAGGAGATGGTGGACGGTTGACCGCTGTATCTTTTCATTACTGATGTGTACATCATGTAATATTTTAAAACACTTTATTTTATTTTAACTATTTCCGCAATAAATACGTTTTAAATGTTAAATATTAATATCTGAGATTCATTTATGGGACCTTTTGATTATAATTTTATTTACAAAAATTTTAAAAATCTTGTAAATTTGAGGTTGTTACAAGTTGGTATCAGAGCTCTGACTTGAGGGATTTGGGTTCGCAAGGGGCGAATTCAAACTCAAGTTTGAGTATCGAGTTTTTCAAACGAGAAAAGAGTCAAATATTTTTCTGAGAAAAGTTTCCACATCGAACATACAGCATGTCACGTCGACCTCTCGCTTCCTATTGCCGGTAATATTTAAGAGTATTATTTAATTGAGATTTTGCTATATTCTGAGTATAGACGGGTAGCATATTCTGAGAATTTTCGGTTTATATCCTGAGAGAATTACTTGTGATTGTATGGCTAAACATATATGTATATATATATACTATTATGAGATTCCATAATTTTGTGAATAATTTAGAGCTTAATTTGAGCATAAGTTCGATTTTAATTCTTAGAGTTCTATATTTATATATATGAAAAATATATACTGGAGAAAAGTGAAATTATAAATACTAATGAGAAAATAATAAAAGTTTCAATTTAGAGGAACACCTAATAGAGTTGAGGTGAAATTTTATAAATTCTGAGAAATTCGAACCAAAAGTGTAATAATGGGATATTAATTTATTATATAAGATCCATAAGCTGTGTAATGAGAAACATGATTTGAGTAAATGAGAAATGAGGAAATTATTAACATTAAAGAGGAGTACTTAATATTCGTATTGGGAGAATATTAAAATCTTTCATATGGGAGAAAACATTTAATAGACTGAGTCAATTAAAACGAGTAAATCAGAGATTAGTAAATCAAATTGATTAAGAATATTTTTAAGAGGATTTACCAAGTTGAGTAAAAGAAAGAATTATTAAGTCAATAAAATGGGAAATAATTACATTTAGCTAAACGAGAATTATTAACAGGATCTAAAAGATAATTATTGATCAGGGTTAAAAGAGGAGTTATCTAGATGAGAAATTAAAATTTTCGTGAATACAACGAATCACGATTTATAATAGTTAAGCAGATTCCATATTAAGGTCAACAAGTTAGTATTTATTTAAGAATCATTAAATTGAGATAAAATGGGAAAAACATTTCGAGTAAGTAGGTTAAATTGCTGAGTGCAAAAATAAATGAGGATGACAAGTTAAGTGTGACAGATTAATGAGTTCACACTGATAGCTTAAAATAAACTATGTAAGTTTAATAGACTAATTAATTGAGAAATTGCTGAGTCAGATTAATCAGATATTATTGTAGCTCATCTTAAAGAGTAATTATATAAGAGGATTAAGAGGAAGCTAACGTCATCAATTTGATGAGGATTTATTTAAAAACGAGTTAAAAGAGCGATAAATTAAATCAAATTAAATGAGGAACGCAATAACCGAGGACTCTGATCAAAAAGATATTAATCGACATGCTCACAAATTACAATAAATTTAATATAACTGTGAAGAGGATATAAGTTATATTTATGAGGAATGATAAATGGCATATCCAAATGAAAAGTTCAAAAGGAGATTTGTATTGTGAAAATAACTAAGTGGAAATATTTCTATGAATCTGAGTTATCCGAGTATCGCGTACGAGACTAAATGTACGCATGATTTTCTGAGTAATGGTTATGAGATTTTGAGTATGCACTGTTGAGTGCATATCTGTATTTATCAGATATTGAAAATAAACCTCCTTTCTCCTGAGTGTGATTAAAATTCCTTTCTTCTGAGTCTGATGTGTTGGTGGGTTTATATGTGGGAAGTTGTAAACTTTGGGATTTACTCGTGACCAAACAGAAGTAGGTGTCGAAAGTAATAGAGGGCCCCTATTATCGTATGTAACGACCCGAAATTTTGAATCAAATAAATTATAGAAAAATACGATAAATAAGGATAAATCGTTTAAAAGACGTGGAAATTGGTTTCGTGTCATTTGGACACCGTTTGAAATGGTAAAGGACGGAACTGGGTCGGATTAAACAACAAAAAGTGCAGCCTTAGCTGCACTAGGCAGTTCGCGACGCGAACTACAGTTCACGGTCGTGAACATTGGACAGCAAGTTTGGGGTTTTTGATCTTGGAGTTCCCGACCAGTTCCCGATCGCGAGGAGTTCCCGATGCGGGAAGTTCGCGGCGCCAACTTTCTTCACGGCGCGAACTCGTGCCTGGCAGTATAAAAACGTGAAAAGCTAGGGTTTTCTCATTCTTGAAACCCTTGAAGTATGCAGCCGTTTTCTAGAGAGAGAGTGGGCGATTTTGGTGTTCAAGGGCTCAAATCTTCATCAATCTTGTGGATCTTAACATCAATGGTAAGGATTCTTGATCCTTGATAGTTGGTAGTTAATTTGTGAGCTTTGTATGGGTAAAAATGGTGGTTTGGGGAACCAACCCTGTCATCTTTGGGGAAGATGACTAATCATGGGTGTAGAACACTCATTGTAAGCTTGTAATCGATGTGTACAAGTTTGATTTGAGTTTATTGATGGAAATCTTGAACTAGGGTTTGAGATTTCACCAAGTTGGATGAACTTGGTGGTTAGGAATGTAGATATGGATTGTTTGGTGATTAGTTATGGTTAATAACTAGTTATTGTGATGGTATTGATGGTAGGTCAAGAAGACCTAAAGATTTGGTGTCATTGCACAAGATGGAAAGCAAGGATTCGTGTCAATGGACATGAATTGGAGTTAGTGTGGCTAAGGTGAGTACATGTGAACTTTTAAGCTGAGTACATACTAAAAGAGTTTTAAAAATGGATAATGTCTATCGAGTCTTTATTAATACATATTTTTAATAAAGAAAGTGATTGGAAAGATAATGAAATTTGATTGAATTGCTAATAGAACATAGTTATTGAAATTGATGATTTTGCAAGTAAGTGTGATTAGATTAAATGATTAATGAGGTTATTGAGAAAAAGTATTAGTAATGATAATGGCTAAAAGAGTATGAAATTGGCTTTTGTTAGTAAGAATTAACAATTAAGCAAATGATAAAGATTTTAAAGTAATAACGTTTATTAGTAAAACATACTAATAAAAGTAGTGTTATCACGTTAAGAGAACAAGTATGATTTGACTAGTGTTATGTATGAACTCTAGTCAATGTAAAGGTAATATATTTATGAATATGAATAATAAGAAATGAATCTTATTAGTAGATTTAAGGATAAAGTATACGATGATAATGATGAGGAAAGATAAATGAAATATGATTATGCTAAAAGAGAATAATATGATAATTAGAATAGATGTATTCTAATTTGTGTTTGATTATGAATTGGTGGGGCATAGGCCCGTATTTGATGTTCAATGTGTGTAACAAAAGTATCCGGATAATGATAACCCATTTATGGGGGAGTGAGATTACTACTTGGGGCGGTACCTCCCTGCGCAAGGGTAGTATATCTATGAGAACGATAACCCGACAATAGGGGGATTATGATAACCCGATAAAAAGGGGGATTACGATAACCCGCGAGACGGGGGATTTGGTGATCTTGGTAAGTTTGGGAGAACCCCAATTACCATGTGATCTTAATGATAACCCACATCGGGGGAGTTTGCCTTGGAATGATCCGGGGCGTATGTGATAAAAGGGGTAAGCTTAAGGATAGCTTACATGTATGTGATTATGTGATGGGTAAGCTTACGGTTAGCTTACTAGTAAGTATGAATAAACGATAAGATAATAAGTTGATAATTAATAAGTGAATAAACGAAAGAATTAAATAGTAAGGACTTTTTATTATTTTGAGAATGGGTCGAAAACCCATGTATCTCACGAGACTATTTTTGTCTCACGTACTACTTTGTTTTTGGCTATGTACTCAGGTTCGAGATCGATGGACTAGAGGGTCGCGATAGAAGTGGCCTAGTGTTGATTAGCTCGGGAGCTCGTAGGTAGATCCCGTTTATTCTATGGTTATGATATTATAATGTAACACCAGTTTTAATACTCTGATAAATGTTTTTAAGGTTTTTGTTAAACCGTATTTTGGGAATAATGAACTTGTAATATTTTTATTTAAAAATATGATTTAAAAGGTGTTTTAAAAATTGAGGTGTTACAACTTGGTATCAGAGCTATAGTTTAAGTGAATTAGGTAGGTTTGACCTCCCTAGTCTTAAGCTATGCTAAGTAGGACCATATGTTCCCATAGGATGTCCATGATTAGTCTTTTGAGACCGTAAAGTGCGAGTATGATAGGGTCGATCCCTAAGAGAAATGTCATGATTTGGTATAAATGTGTTTTATTCGACCGTTGAGTCATCGTTTGAATCTTGATTGTGAAAATATTGGTATAACAAAAGGGTGAACGCGAGAAGGGGACAAGCTCCTCTAAGACAAGAAGAGAAATTATAATTGAGTTTTGTCATGTCGCGGTGATGATGGTAGTGATTCCGAATCAGAAGAAAAGGAATGATGTTCATTCAAGACATTGATGGCGTGTAAGTTGGATGTGTAATTGAGAAGTACGGAACCGGAGGCCGTGATTCGGTGGATTCGTGAAATTGAGCAAGTGCTAAAGATTAGAAAGTGTTAGGAGGAAGATATGGTGACTTCTACAGCTCGTCTACTGGGAGAGTGATGTGTGGTCGCGGCGGAATGCGATGTTCGAAGCATTGGAAAAGAGAATATGGTACCAGATGTCGTGGAAGAGTTCGCGATTAGATTGATAGGGAAGTTTTGTCCCGAAAGAGTACTTGGAAGAATTTCTAAGAGAATTTATTGCTAGGAATGTGGAGAAGGTAATTTAACGAAGGATCAATGAATCGTTATCAAGTGGAGAAAAGAGGAAGTTTGATGGTAGCTTGGAGTCAACAAAGGAAGAAAAACTCGTTCAGAGTTCGTCAAATCATGTTGATGCGAAAGGTGCAAAAGTGTGGTAAGTTTCCTCAATTATAAAATTGATGGTATGAGGTTCGTGGTTTGTTGGGTAATTGTTGCACAATTTGGTGCTTAAGTGAAATGGTATGTATAAGTATGGGTAAATCGTTTGGTGTGGAACTGTACACGGGGGACGGTTTCCCCGGTTCGTTATGTGTAAAGAAATAATATGCCTAGGTGAGTTGGCGATTGGTACGTCGCGGATAATTAGGATATTAAAAGATATATTATCTCGGGAATATTAAATATTCCAATGAAAGGGTGGTAGTACGCGAAAGTACTAAGACTCGGTGAGAATGATATATGGATGGGAAACCATGTAAGGAAAAAGCTCGAAAGTAAAATTGTAGCACTTGGCGGGAATAAGGATAAGTGATGTGGTATTACCATATGATAACGGTAAGGAAGAGAATGATGAAAAATATAGTGAAGTTTCAAACTCGTGAATAGAAAATATGTTGGAAGGGATAAGCATCGGGGATGACAGAATTTAGTATTCGAAAATGGTTGAGTAAACAAATTGACAATTAGTCATGACAAAAGTTTGTATAATGAATGATAGATTCGATGCTAAGGGAAAAAGGTTAATTAATGGTAAATTGTCCCAGAAATGATATGCTAAGTGAAGGGTAATATTTAAATATTGAAAAAAATAATATGGAAATAATGTAATAGGTTATGTTTGGATTATGGATTGGAGTCAATTATTTGACTCGAGTTGACTGGGTGATTCGGTAAAATATGTATAATGGAATGAAATGGTGGTTACCTAGGTGGTGAAAGAAAGATTGAGAATTTTAATGATGAGAAAATGAATCGACTAAAGACGATTGGTAAAAGAGTAGATTGGTGGAAAGCATGAGAAATGTTATGTGTATACCGGGTGGTATAAAGGGATAAGTGGGAGTAATTGTCTATGAAAGGAATGTGACTTTAGAAAGTAATGTTATGTGAAATGTGAGGAAATGTAAATTGAATAGAGAATGTGATTAGTTATGAAAGAAAATGTTAGCATGATGCTAAGTGAATGATGCATACATGAATTGTATGCAAGATAGAATGGTATTGAATGGATCTTGTTAGATCGGAGGCTTTCCGGTTAACGAGATTTGATGAGTCGCTTTGGATTGGAGGTTTTCCGATCATTATGATAGTTTGGAGTCGTGACGGATTGGAGGCTTTCCGATCATCTCGATAAGATAGTTAAAGTATAATTTGTTATAAGGGATATGATGTTTGTATCTGACGTATGAAGAACCGTATGGTTAGTTGTTGTTATGATTTTTATGGCAAGTGAGAACTTGGGTTGAAAACACGGGTAGTGTTTAAGTATAAGTAGGTGTCGGAGATGCCTACAAGTTCATGGTTTATGAAAAAGGGAATGCTTTTAGGAAGCAAAGTTTGTTAGTAACCAATGGGTGGTGAAAGAGGTATAAAGGGTGGTTAGACCACAAATTGGATATGATTGAGGCTCTAGAGCCGGTAATCGGAAATTTCAAGTATGGTATAAGGATGTTTGAAGGAGATTATAAATGGTATAAGAATTAGAATGAAGGTAAAAGAGTAATAGAGATTGATATCAACTTAAATGAAAATTGTTAATCGATTGTGGAAATCAAAATCGAGGAAAAAGGTAACAACTGAGAAAGGAAATTTATATATGAAATCGGGAATGAAAAGCTTGGGAAGCGATGCCTTAGTAATAAAGAATATGTGGAATTTAGCAAAGTTTGACTTTATTCATAAGTCAATGTTGGTCAACTAGTGGATTGTTGACTTTGATCAAAATTGGGTTTTTACTGTCGTTTAGAATGGTTAGACAAGGATAAGGGCATAATGTATCACCTACATGTGTACGATAACAGTTAACGGATTAATGGAAATAATTGTAGTCGGAGGGTGCGACTTTGACCATTGGGTGTTTCGAATTGAATTTGGGAATCGAATATGATGGTTGTTGAACCACGAATGCAAGGTCGATTGTAAAGAAAATGATGATTAATAAGACCCGTGGTGAGTAAGGAAATTGTCAAAATATGGTTGACTTTATGCTTAAGTCAAAGATTGGACAATGTTGACAGCTTGATCAAAGCTAGGCGTTGACTATTGTTTTGGTTAATTGGCTATTAATAATGATTGAGTCATATGATCTCAATGTGGATAAGGGGTTTGGTAAAATGATTGAAAGTGTGACAGTCGGGTTATGAAATGTTGACCCGTTTGAGGTACTAAGGGCTTAAGATTGATTTTTAACCCGTTCGGGCTTAACGGAATTAAGTGAATGTTTAAAGGTATATTGTTGATTTAATTGTAATGGGAAAAGTTCGATTGTAATAACCACGAGAGAACGAGAACGGAATGTTCGGTCGAATGTGGATTGGAAATCTTCGAGTTGATTCCGAGGACGGAATCCTTTTAAGGGGTGGATAGTTGTAACGACCCGAAATTTTGAATCAAATAAATTATAGAAAAATACGATAAATAAGGATAAATCGTTTAAAAGACGTGGAAATTGGTTTCGTGTCATTTGGACACCGTTTGAAATGGTAAAGGACGGAACTGGGTCGGATTAAACAACAAAAAGTGCAGCCTTAGCTGCACTAGGCAGTTCGCGACGCGAACTACAGTTCACGGTCGTGAACATTGGACAGCAAGTTTGGGGTTTTTGATCTTGGAGTTCCCGACCAGTTCCCGATCGCGAGGAGTTCCCGATGCGGGAAGTTCGCGGCGCCAACTTTCTTCACGGCGCGAACTCGTGCCTGGCAGTATAAAAACGTGAAAAGCTAGGGTTTTCTCATTCTTGAAACCCTTGAAGTATGCAGCCGTTTTCTAGAGAGAGAGTGGGCGATTTTGGTGTTCAAGGGCTCAAATCTTCATCAATCTTGTGGATCTTAACATCAATGGTAAGGATTCTTGATCCTTGATAGTTGGTAGTTAATTTGTGAGCTTTGTATGGGTAAAAATGGTGGTTTGGGGAACCAACCCTGTCATCTTTGGGGAAGATGACTAATCATGGGTGTAGAACACTCATTGTAAGCTTGTAATCGATGTGTACAAGTTTGATTTGAGTTTATTGATGGAAATCTTGAACTAGGGTTTGAGATTTCACCAAGTTGGATGAACTTGGTGGTTAGGAATGTAGATATGGATTGTTTGGTGATTAGTTATGGTTAATAACTAGTTATTGTGATGGTATTGATGGTAGGTCAAGAAGACCTAAAGATTTGGTGTCATTGCACAAGATGGAAAGCAAGGATTCGTGTCAATGGACATGAATTGGAGTTAGTGTGGCTAAGGTGAGTACATGTGAACTTTTAAGCTGAGTACATACTAAAAGAGTTTTAAAAATGGATAATGTCTATCGAGTCTTTATTAATACATATTTTTAATAAAGAAAGTGATTGGAAAGATAATGAAATTTGATTGAATTGCTAATAGAACATAGTTATTGAAATTGATGATTTTGCAAGTAAGTGTGATTAGATTAAATGATTAATGAGGTTATTGAGAAAAAGTATTAGTAATGATAATGGCTAAAAGAGTATGAAATTGGCTTTTGTTAGTAAGAATTAACAATTAAGCAAATGATAAAGATTTTAAAGTAATAACGTTTATTAGTAAAACATACTAATAAAAGTAGTGTTATCACGTTAAGAGAACAAGTATGATTTGACTAGTGTTATGTATGAACTCTAGTCAATGTAAAGGTAATATATTTATGAATATGAATAATAAGAAATGAATCTTATTAGTAGATTTAAGGATAAAGTATACGATGATAATGATGAGGAAAGATAAATGAAATATGATTATGCTAAAAGAGAATAATATGATAATTAGAATAGATGTATTCTAATTTGTGTTTGATTATGAATTGGTGGGGCATAGGCCCGTATTTGATGTTCAATGTGTGTAACAAAAGTATCCGGATAATGATAACCCATTTATGGGGGAGTGAGATTACTACTTGGGGCGGTACCTCCCTGCGCAAGGGTAGTATATCTATGAGAACGATAACCCGACAATAGGGGGATTATGATAACCCGATAAAAAGGGGGATTACGATAACCCGCGAGACGGGGGATTTGGTGATCTTGGTAAGTTTGGGAGAACCCCAATTACCATGTGATCTTAATGATAACCCACATCGGGGGAGTTTGCCTTGGAATGATCCGGGGCGTATGTGATAAAAGGGGTAAGCTTAAGGATAGCTTACATGTATGTGATTATGTGATGGGTAAGCTTACGGTTAGCTTACTAGTAAGTATGAATAAACGATAAGATAATAAGTTGATAATTAATAAGTGAATAAACGAAAGAATTAAATAGTAAGGACTTTTTATTATTTTGAGAATGGGTCGAAAACCCATGTATCTCACGAGACTATTTTTGTCTCACGTACTACTTTGTTTTTGGCTATGTACTCAGGTTCGAGATCGATGGACTAGAGGGTCGCGATAGAAGTGGCCTAGTGTTGATTAGCTCGGGAGCTCGTAGGTAGATCCCGTTTATTCTATGGTTATGATATTATAATGTAACACCAGTTTTAATACTCTGATAAATGTTTTTAAGGTTTTTGTTAAACCGTATTTTGGGAATAATGAACTTGTAATATTTTTATTTAAAAATATGATTTAAAAGGTGTTTTAAAAATTGAGGTGTTACATCGTACACACCGAACTTTTGGTTGGTTATGGGGAGATTTCGAAGGGAACGATGGACCAATGCTTGTTATTGTGAATTTAGTATGTGTATCCTAATTGTTTGTGTGACTACATACTTGCTTGTTTATTTTGGTAGACAATACTAGTTCCAAACTCGAGGACGAGTTTTCTCCAAGTGGAGTTGAGTAGGGGTAAAAAGGAAAATTGTCAAGAAATAATTATCATTAATTATTATTTATAAATATTATGAGCATGATGCTTATGCAGAGAGATTTTGTTGGTATGAATTTAAAGTGCGAAATCTAGATGCATATAATTGATCAAATAAATTATAAGAGTAACTATCAAATCAAGCAGTTAAGAATAATTAAATTTATTACATGGGTAATTATAGAGTTTACAACAAAATGATAGATCGGGTTTATTGGAGAAATTAACAAATCATGTTAATTGGGTTGAATGAATATCGTGCAAAAGGGAAGTAGTAATACTACAATTATATACAAAATAAGACAGTATACTTATCCTTGGGTGGTTATAAATGTGATAATGAGAAATCATTAAATTAAAGTGATGAGAACTTATTAATGAGTCGAATATGAGAAGACTGCTGCAATGAAATTTTGAGGAAAATGAGCTCAAATGAGATCGGTTATTTGCTGGTAATGAGTTATTATTAAAACGAGCTAAAGGATAAAATTTTATTTTGATTAATAATGGAGTAATATTGAGTTATAAGAAATTTACAAATCGAGTTACATAAGCAAATTAATAAAATAAGTCAAAAGAGAAAAGTATTAGATTAACGGGAAGTCTTATTCAAATTTTTGAAGTATTATAAAGTGTTATGAGTTTTGAGGTATTATAAAATTATATGAGAAAATTAATAAAATAAGTCAAAAGAGAAAGGTATTAGATTAACGGGAAGTCTTATTCAAATTTTTGAAGTATTATAAACTGTTATGAGTTTTGAGGTATTATAAAATTATATGAGAAAACACTATTTATGAATAATTATTAAACTTGAGATGAGAACAACTATTCAATAAATTTATATTGAACTTAGGAGAAATTTCGAAAAAGACGAGAAGGTACTGAATTGATGAACCATGAGTAAACCGTAAGATTTAGAATAAAGTGTAACTGCGAATTGAGTAAATGAGAACTAAGGAATTAATTCGTAATTTGAGTAACGAGAAATCATTATAAATAAGAGTATGAAATTTAATTTGAATTTTAGTGGGTAACATGAAATTAATGAGTAGATATGGTCAAAATAATTAAGAGACATTTTAAATTGTGTAAAATCAGTGAAACGGTCTATTAAAGGATCGTTACACTAGATGAATGAGAAAACATCTATTAAAATATTATCGAGAAACCACTAAATGTAATAGAATGAGAACCTATTAAAGGGAATTAAATGACAAGATCGTTAATTTGAGCTATTTAAAGGGTTATCAGCATCGGTAATATGCAAACCTAATAGAGTAAGGTAACAATATAATGTTAAAAAAGAGTTATTTTGAGAACCAATAACGCGGTTGAGAAAGAGTATATCATTCCAAGTATTATAAGCTGGTAAATTGGAACACGCGAGTAGTAATAAGAATGAGTAAAAATGTGATTTATACCTAATGCTATTATTTGTAAATATTATTACCTTATGAGTTGTTACTGAGTTACATTTATGAGTTTGCTCCTGAGTTATATATTTCCGAGTTATACTCCTGAGATATGTTTAGAGTTTATTTCTGAGTTGGAATTCTGGGTTATATTTCCAGATCATATTTTGAGTTATATACCTGAGTATATGGGATTTTCGTGTGATACGTAACGCTGTTCTGAGTTCGAATTTCGGGGTTTATTTCTGAGTTAAATTTTTTAGTTTAGATTTATGGGTTATACTTCTGAGATATATCCCGGGTTAGACTTCTGAGTTACATTCACGAGTGGCATTTCTGAGTAAATTGCATGAGTACTACCGAGTGATATAAATTTCTATGCGCATCATCTGAGAATTCTGTGTGATAGGTATATTCCTTGTGAATTATTTGCCAGTTTTATATTAGTTGAATGCGGTGTAAACAACTCAACTAATTCGTGTCTTAATCAAAGTAATGCCTCATTGAGTAGACGATCTTCTGAGCCGTGTTGATAGTGAATTGTCAGTAATGAGGTTTCACCTATTCAAAAATATCTTTTGATTGAACCGGACGGGGAGAAATTCCCCATAAACGTTATTTCTAACGCCATGAGAGAACCGGGTGAGGTAGTATGTATGGATTGAATGACCAAGTTCCACGTCGAGATCATCTAATATCATCAACAAATCCGTAGCAAATTTCCAAGTGGAGTTGAATCGGAGATTCAACGCGACATTAATCACTGAGTGCAACAACTGTATCCGAATGCGAGAGCAAGAAGACGCCTTCAGTAGAGTATCGTGGTGTATTTTATGCTCATTATCATCATTTTCTTTGCATACTGAGATCCATAGTGAGCATCCTGACCTTATTTCTTTTAGCCTTATCGTCTTGCGCCACTAGAGGCGGATAATTGTATGAGCACTTACGTGATCTGGAGTTCATTTCCTATTAAGTAAATTCACCATGAAGAGCTTCCGTCTATTCATAACTTTATCGTTTTATTCTTCTTTTCCATTTGAGTATGCATGTCGTAGGTCACCCTGATGATTTTCCTTTTTCATTCTGGCCATCCAACAAACTCAAAATATAATACTAGCCAGAATGGACAAGATGAGTGATGATATTGACTCAATAAAACAGTCAGTCTCACTACTTCAACAACCACAGCAGCATCCATTAACTCCACCATGCTCACATGGTGACCACAATGAAGAAAGAGAAGGAGAAGGAGGTGCTGGTGATACTGATGCTGCAACTGAGCCCATGCCCTCCCCTACTCTTGAACAACCTGAGGGGGACATGGGTGGTGATACTGATCCTCTTCCCTCCTCATCAAATGATAACAAAAGGGGGGAGAAGAGACAAAGAGATACTGAGGTTGATCAAACTGAGCCATCTGCTCAGGGGGAGAAAAGAAGAAGATTGAATGAAGATCAACCTCCACAACAACAACATCGGCAAAGCCCTCATACTGAGCCAATTCGGATTCAGTATGAGAGAAGAAGACAAAGAACTAGGTCAGCATTACAAGTTCAAGACCCACTTGAGCCATCTGCTCAGGGGGAGACTCATACTGACCAACCACAGCAAACTTATTCTGAGCCACCTGCTCTTGAAGAGAATAATTTGCAAATTGTGGTCTATAGGCCGTTCATCTGGCCTATTGCTGATGATGAAGATGAAGAACCAGATTTAGTAAACTATGCACTAAATCTGGTAGAACAAGAAAGTTCTTCATCATCATCATCCTCGGATGATGAAGAACCAGAAAATCTGGTAATTAGAAGAAGGAGTTCCTTATCAAGAAGACCTATCAATGCTGTTCTCACTTCTTCTGAATCAAGTGAGGAATCTGCTCCTCTGGTAACAAGACAAAGAAGACCTGTTCTTACAAGGGACAGTGATACCGAGCAGGCTCCAAGACTGACTCCTCAACAACTCTGGGCAGAACAAGAAAGATTTTTATATGAGCAAGAGTTGGGAGTCAAAACTGAACCAGAATCTGACCCAGATACTGATACTCCTGGTCCTTCACATAGAATCTCAAGAAAGGGTCCAGACCATATTCAACATTATTGGAATATGGTTGCTGCTAGGACTCAATATAAGGAACAAAGAAAGGAGTTCTTGAGGACCAAAACATTTCAAAATGTAAGGGGGATACATTGGTTAAATCTGGATGTCAATAAAGTAAAAGTGAAGCTCAAAGAAGGAAGAATTACTATCACTTGTACTGGCTTAACCAGTCCCCCCATGAAGATATTTATTCATGATATTCAAAGAATTGGTCTTCAAGACTGGGTGAAGATCACAAGACTGATCAAAGAGCTTCCAAAGAAATCAACTTATGATCAAATAGTCTTGGATGAGATCTGTGCAGTAGCTGCAGTATGTTATGAGAAGGATTTACTTCATGAAATAGAGTACAGATCACTCAGTGTTATGACTGAGGCTTACTCAAACAACATACCAGAATGCCTTCATACATACAAGTATCTTAGAAAGTATCATCTTCCTCCTAACCTTGTCTTTCAGGATCAAAAGAGTGTCATATATCCAACTTCTGGATATATGTATACTGACTCAGAGGATAGAGAGTGCTTCATTTCTGAAGAAGATCTACCAAGAGCTCAAATCAGTCACCTTGTTGGACTGAAATGGATGATCACCAAGAAAGAAGACTCTTGGTTCAGAAAGAAGATTGTTGCAGTTCTGAATAGTAGAAGGGATGAACTCAAAAGCAGAGAAGAGTTTGTCCACATCAAACAAGAAGTCTTCTATGAGAATGAAGCCATCAACAGCAAATGAAGAAGAAGATGTTGCTACCTATGCTGTTGTATTTTTTTTATCTCTTTGTAATTGTTTTGTTATCATTAGATAGGGGGAGATGTTGTTAGGTCACAACACCCTGGTTTAGTTGATTAATTGATTGGTTAATTATAGCACTAAGACAAATATTGTATAAGAACAAGATATGAGTCAAATGTATAAATCCACTAAGTGTGGCTTGTTGCAGAATAACAAGACCACTAATCAATTACAAAGATATGAAAGTGTAAAGTGAATTGGTGAGTACTCCTTTGCAAGATGATCTCTATTTATAATGTTATAGAGATCTTACATGATGAGCAAAGGAGTAACCGAAGGACTAAGTAAGGAAAATGACTAAGATCAAGGGATTTGATCTTAGTCCGTTACTATACTGAGTATCACTCAGTCCTTCTACTCAGTCCTTGTACTCATTATCACTATCTGATACTGAGTACTGATACTGAGTTCCAATACTGATCACTCAGTATCAGACCTAAACTTAGCTATATAAGACAAAACTAGTCTAGGTTGTTTTGTTATCTTAAGATCCAAAGGGGCAAGGTTTTTTTTGCCTTAACATTAACCTTATCATTTGTTTTCTTTCCCCATTTGAGGACGTGTGTCGTTGGCGAGTAGGTGTTGAGACGCGAGATTACTAACCTGAGTTCCTTCCGAGCAATGACTTCGGGGACGAAGTCCATTTCAAGTGGAGTTGAGTTGTAACGCCCTGAAATTTGTAGTAATTAAATAATGTTAATTTAATTGTGATATTTAATTTTAAAAGAAATAATTAGTAATTAAATTATAATGAAATTAGACGGTTCATTTCTTATCAGACGTTATATGCGTAATTTAACTTAATTAAATAGACGTTTAATTGTTTGGTTACTTTATAATTTAATAGACGTTTGTTAATTCTTAAGGCCGGCCGAAGGCCAAGGCCAAGAACCGTTAAATGCGTCCGCCTATACGTTTCCTCGAACATGTGCGGATGAATTAGACTTCCTAGCCATCGTTTTGTTCTAGCCTTTAAGGCTTGTTTTGTCGTTGGGCTTGTATAAAAGTCGTCTCAGCCCACCTGCGTGAAGTTGGGCCCTAAGTCCTCAAGGCATCAATCGTTATTAGCGGTAGACTTCTAATTTTCCTTGTCCACCCTAATCAGCCGTGCACTTGGTGTACGTAACTCGTTCTTTCGTCCCTAGAATCCTCCATCGGCGATAACAAGCAGAAGATCATCACCATCGTCGATTTACTCTCGTGATCAGGCAAGGATTCATTGATTAAACCCTTTATATTAAATCGGTACCCATTCTTTTTCCGTAATCGTTTTCTTCATGTGATTGATTTGTTTTAATCCATCAGTTCCGTGAGTTGTGAATCGAGCGGCAGGATCAATCAATTGTTGCAGTTCTAGGCAGAGTTGTGTCGAGCTTCGGAAGTCGACAATTGGAGGAGTTGTCGGGCGCGTTTGGAAGGGTGATCGAGCAGAATCTAGACCTTCGACCGGAATAGTTACGTAGGTAGTTAAATTTCTCGTTGTTCTTTAAATCTGCTCGTTATCTTAATAGATGTTGTCATTCAGAATTTCACTATTATAGTTTAAGGACTGCTAGAGTTTCAGTCGAGATTTAGGCAATCGGGGTTAAATCTCGGGCTGTCTCGGTGGTTTAGGGTTACCATGTTTTTTGACCAAACCGGAAGTTTCCAACCGAAGGGGGAAACCGAGCCCGTAGGGTTCTTGGTTTCCCCATTCCCGAATTTTTGTAACTCAGTGTTAGAAATCTGTTACAACGGGAGAAAATGAGTTTTAAACTATCGGGTGAAACTTATGGTGTCGGGTTTCCGAATCGGGGTTATAAAAGCGGGTTTTAAGTTTATAGATTTTGGCAGATTCTGCCCTCGTATTCACCACTGTTTTTGAAATGTTTAGATTAATCTTTTCGGTTTTTGGCCCGTGATGGGACCTTTATTTTTGAGATAGCTTTTCAATGCCGCAACCCTCATGTCAATCCGAATTACGGTTTAAAAGTTATAGTCAATTTAGTATGCTGCTGTTAGGAGAATGACCTGTGCAACATGTCTGTCTTGCAACACTGTTTTGAGACACTTAGAGTCTGTTTTGGCCAGTGACCGTCTCACAGATATGTGTAGTTCTGGTTGTCTTTTAGTCATGGTAAAAAGATGGGAAAAATCTAATGAGCCGTTTAGGAGTTATGACAGTTTCCGTGAGACTGACGGGTGCTGCCAGCTTTCTGAAATAAGCCCTCGAGTAGTATTTTAATCCAGGGTTTCGTTTTTGGTTTAGGACCGTCTAGGAGATAACGTGATGTACCTTTGACTGTCGGAAATCCTTTGGAGCTTACGTTTCTCGAGGTGAGTATTCTCACCGTGTATCCAGTTTTAACGTTGTACATGCATGACTTACGTGTTACATTTCTTGCACCATAATTGTTATCTGAGTTTGATCTGTTATCTGAGTTTGATCTGTTATCTGAGTATCTGAGCAGCTGTTTATTTATTCATGATCTGAGACATTGTGCCTGGGTAACTGAGCTCGGCACAGGGTCATTCTGTGCTACTACTTGCTAGGGCAATCTGAGATAATCATGTTAAAGAAATAATAAAACATAATAACACACATCTGAGTTTTGGCTATATGCCTATCTTGGGATCACCTCCCGTCTGAGTTTTTGGGATTATTCCCGTCTGAGTTTTGGGATCACTCCCGTCTGAGTTTTTGGCTTACGCCTATCTGAGGTGTGAGGAGGGGCGAGGTTGATCTCTCGTCCCAAATCACACAAGCGCGCTATATAAATTAAAAATCTGAGTAATAAAATCTGAGAAATAAATCTGAGTAATTAACTGAGTAGAATCTGAGTAGGAGTACACCGATGTGCCCTCATGTGTTGTATGTTATGATTGTATGCATTTTGAGATTATTCACTCAGCTTCCCAGCTGACCCAAACTTTCCCCCACATTGTTTCAGGTACCAGCAAAGGAAAGGAGATGGTGGACGGTTGACCGCTGTATCTTTTCATTACTGATGTGTACATCATTTAATATTTTAAAACACTTTATTTTATTTTAACTATTTCCGCAATAAATACGTTTTAAATGTTAAATATTAATATCTGAGATTCATTTATGGGACCTTTTGATTATAATTTTATTTACAAAAATTTTAAAAATCTTATAAATTTGAGGTTGTTACATGTTTTATGATAATGAAGAAGAAAGATGCAGAAAAGGCCAAAATACCCTCACATGTTTAGCATGTGGGGTTAATTAACAGCCAAATTTGGACGGAATGACATAAAAGTAGAATTTTAAAGAGTACGGGGACAAAAATCCCGGAAAAAAAAATTAGGGATAAAAAACAGAAAATGCAAAATCACTGGGACAATTTCTGATATTTACCTAAATAAAAAAAGACACAAAATATAATTTTAAAAAGATTTTCTTGCGAAAATGTGAGAAGCCCAATTTATAATTGCTATTTGTGTATGCCTTGTTTTTATTTGATTGGACTTTCCGAACATTGCATTAAACCTTTAGGCCCAACTACAATTTGATTATTTTGTACATTTTGATGTTTAAAAACAAAAGAAAAAAAAGTAAGTTGTTTAATTTACTTTGGAGTCGGTTCGATTTTGTAAGTTTGATTTCCTCAGTTTTGTCTAACTTGATTCATATGTCAGACTCGATCTAAACTATTTTGATGATTCGATACAAATGAAAAAATCAATTAACGCAATCAACAACTTACTAAATCAACAGTTATCAAACGATCACTAAAAATAATTTGAAAGTTAAGTCAATTTGTTTCTAATAGGTGATTGAACGATATTTTTCTCTTAATGAACCTTGTGCATGCAAGTTCGGTATTGTTATAAGGTTACAAACATAGTGACAACACGTACCTATATATAATTCAAAAATTAAATACATAGAGAAGTGCATGAGTATATACATGTGTGTGGGCAGATGACGTATATACGTACAATATTGTATGTTATAGGGAGGACATGGGCCACGTCTTATAATCCTTGGATGATAACCGAACTAAACTTATAAAAATACGATTTATAGGGTTTTAGTAGCAATAACCTAAATTAATATAAAATTTTTATTATGGCTTGATGTAAGAAACATTTTTAACCAATAACAATAATCTGGCATTCTGGCGGTTACATGCATATTCTGTTCTGTTACGTTTGTGCTAGATAGAACTTTATATTGACCAACTCAAAATTGAATACAGAAGGTTTCACGTTTAGATCCAATATAGTGCAATCTTGGTTTTTATTTATTATATGTGTTCAATCCTAATTTTGTAAGCGAACGAGATTTTTCCTGTTCAAATAAACGGTCCAATTGTATAATATCTGTGTTGCTGTTTACAAAGATATACCTTAGCCAACCCAAGATTTATACATATTGAAATTTGAATTCACAACATCTTGTAACTTGTAAGTAGATCAACGGTGAATGAGGGAACAAATAAAAAGAATTATACTATTTGAACATTTCTTAATACTAAATAAACATCTTAATTAAAGTCAAACCTCGAAAATCATAATCACAAACAATTATTTAACATGGTTTGTCTACGAGTTTTTTTGGTGGTCGACGGTGGTGGCGGTGGTGGCCGGAAGATGAGATGGTGGTGGCGGAGTTAACGACGGAGTTAGTTGGTGGAGGCGGAATGAGCGGCGGAGTTAGTTGGTGATGACAGAGTGAATGACGTAGTGAGTGATGGCGGCGCTCGGCTGCATCCGATCTGAGTGAGTCGGTAGAGATGGTGGTTAGCGGGCCTAGCGGCGTAATATGGTGGATGTTGTAAAGAATTATTAGAGAATCAAGAGGAATCCATACATTACTATGGGATGTTTAAATAGTTTTAGCAATGGTGTCTTTGAGGAGGTGCAGACGCACATGACCCATATTTTTTAGGGGGCCCAATATATATATATATATATATATATATATATATATATATATATATATATATATATATATATATATATATATATATATATATATATATATATATATTAGTATATGTAATCTTATAATTTTAAGCCAGTTTAATAATTTAAAAGAAAAAAAATTTAGAAGATTCAATTTTTTATATAAATATTGTATTTAGGGTGTCTATTTTCGACTATTTGCATAGGGATTTAATAGAAAAAAAAAATTAAAAATTCTAATTTTTTTATATAAATATTGTATTTAGGGGGTCATTTTTATCTATTCGGACAGGGTACTCAAAATCTTGGAGACGCCAATAAAAATCTACGATGGGCACAGATCGGATTGATGAAAGTCCAATGGTATCGGATTTTGTTAATGGGGAACAACAGTAGGACCAACCATTAAGTGAATTGCAGTTGCATGGTCCCTGTATATGATGAATGATGGACATCACCATCAATTACATATTCACATGGCATGGGACATCATACTCTTATATTTTGCCAAAAAGACCGATTATATCATTATAAAAATACTTTTTTAACAAAAGTTTATAGCACTCGGTGTGAGGAATTCACTAATATGGCTTTATGGTCGTACGGTGCCCAAACGGACGTGGTTCATGGTGGGTGTTTCCGTTAGAATATAAGCATCAGAGAAGGATGTGAAGGTCATGAGAAAGCTTATTTAAGGGAGTTTTTAAAGTAATTTTCGAGCTTAATAAGCTTATCTTAAAAGCCCCTTAAATAAGCTTACCCAAACATGCCTGATGTTACAAAAAATATAACTAAAAAAATGTGTAGTAATTAATGTGATTTAAAATAGGGTATTTGTAATGATTAGTGATGTTGAGTAAAAATCATATATAACGTTAATGTAGCACTCCTAATAGTTGTGATGAGTTTACAGTTTACCACATAAGAGCATGGGGTATGGTGGCTTAAGCCAAACTGCCACCTCTGCACCATCTTTACGCGATTCATCATTTCACATTTCACATTCAAAACCCCAAATACCCCTACTATAACTAACCAATAATATCTCTTTGGGACCCACTAAAATATCTCATACTAATAAAATACTCCTCACGGTCATTTTCTCTCTCATCTGTGGGTTCACCGGCGCATGGGCTCATTCACGTAACGAGGGGTACCATAGCGGGGCTTAGGTGGCAATTTTAATTCGGGGGGGGGGGGGGGGGGGGGGGGAGGGGGGTACACCCTTCCCTCTAAGGTATACGGATTATGATTTTTACAAATTATGGGATTAATATAATTTTAAAATGCATGACTGCACAATCACTAAATTATTAGATACGGTATTGGATCACTCGATGGCCATTAAATGTTTTCTATGCTCTATTAAATATACTTCGTATGTTAGCCAGCTATACTTTAGACTTTGACCAACGTTTTGGATAATACTAATTAGACATGAATAAGAAAACCTAGCACTACATGAAACATAGCCGTTACATAACAATATTAAAATATTTGACTTCTTATATTATATAAAAATCATAAAAGAATTTTGTACTCAACAAATTTTCAACATTACATTTTAATGTAAGATATTATAGTTTTAATCATCTAATGTAAAAGTTAACTTATACACTTGAAAGCGAGAAATAGTAATGATGCATATTATTTTTGTTTTATTATTTACATAGTCATTTGATTAGAACAAAATGGTAAAATTAAGGAATAATATAAGCTTAAAGAATTAATGAGTTACAAATGTTATATATTGATGAGTAATATCATGAAGTGAATATACATAGTATGGATCAATACCATTTGTTGCATGAAAACTGATCACCCAAAATCTACATCCCTTACCTTCGACCATTACCCCTCAATACGCAAATCATTTTGTCAAATTAAAATTGAAACCAAACCTCCCTTACCTTCGACCATTACCCCTCAATACGCAAATCATTTTGTCAAATTAAAATTGAAACCAAACCTAAAATCTAGATTTGTTTGAGTTGCATGAACACATATATACATACCCAAAACCTGAAGTCAAATTTACATGAACACATACATATATATCATCTTTAGTATTTACTCATATAATATATATCTTAAATTTAATAATTTGGATAGTAAATATAAACTGAAGGTCTGAACCTAGAAATCCAAAGGAACGTGCAACTGAATATCCACATATTCAATTTAAATTATAATAAAATAAATCAACATAATTAACCATATTTATTCACATATAACATTTACCAAATAATTAATAATAACTTATCCATTCATATTTTGCCACACAATTTAAATAAAATAGTTATACTATAATATTTAATTGACGGATTTAAGTAATGAGAGCTTTCCTGCTCAGTTGTTATTGTTGACTTTTACAAGGCCTATGTACCCAATTGTCCCGAGTTCCATACATTTGCTAACCCTTCCTCTTTTGTGGTCTCAGTCACACTACTTGTCCCGAGCGTCTTCTTTCCTTTTTCTTAACTCCATCTCCTCCACTTTACTTTATTTATTTCTTATTACCTTTTAACCTTTTTATTTGTTTATTTCGTTAAAATCATATATTTTTGTATGTTTTTAAATCCATTGCGACTAGGTCAATATTCCTCGTTTATTCACAAAATTGTTATGTCGGCTAAGTAGAAAGTTCAGAACATGGGTGTCTCCATATCAAATGGGCTTTTTCCCGCCGAGGCCCATGACTTGTTTGTGGCGCAAAGCCCGTTTGTTAACGTAGTAATAATATCAAGTTCTCTTTCAAATTTGATTGAACGAGCACTAGAAAAGAAAAAAAAAAAACAAGAATAAAAACTGATCGATGCATCACTTAGGAAAAGAAAAATATCTCAGGTTGAAAATAAAATGACGCATCAATGTGGTAACAATAATGGTGCATTAAGTACATCAAAGTGTAATAAAGTTATCATTTTTATATTTAAAAAAAAAACTCAGGGTGTGTTTGGTTAGAGGTTTTGAGAGTGAGTAATGGGATTGATTATAATTGAAGTTGTTTGTTTTACCACAAGATAATCAATCATTACTTATTACTCCCTCCGTCCCTAAATAAAGTTCCCATTTGTGTTGGACACAATATTTTAGGAGATAGTTGGTGGTGGGGTATTTCGTATTACTTTTGAATAAAATATAAGGTTTGATTGGAGAGAGAAAGTGTTTTAAGAGATAGTTAGTGGTGAAAGTATTGGTAATAATATTATTATATTAAGTGGGTCCCTTAAGTTTTAGAAATGAGAACTTTATTTAGGGACAAAACTTGAAGGTGAAATGGGAACTTTATTTAGGGACGGAGGGAGTACTATGCAATCCATCATTACCCACCAAATTGAGGGTAATGAACTAGGTAATGCTTTAACAATTATTTAGAAGTATTCTATTCTAATTTATTATATTATATATATCTATATATTGGAGTATATATATATATATATATATATATATATATATATATATATATATATATATATATATATATATATATATATATATAATATAATAATATAATATAATATATTATATATAATATACAATATATATATATATATATATATATATCATATATAATATAATAATATAATATAATATATTATATATAATATATAATATATTATATAATATATATATATATATATATATATATATATATATATATATATATATATATATTATTTAAATATTATATATATACGGAGTATATTATATTAATTATATAATTATTATTATTATTTAAATATGTACATTATATACATTATTTCAATATTATTATAATATATTATATATTTATTAATTATTTAGTTATTATTAATATTATTTAAGTATATATATTATTACATTATTTAAATATATTATAATATATATATTAATTATTTAATTATTATTAATATTATTTAAATATATTATATTAATTACTACATATATAAACTCCTTAATTACCAAGCAACATCAATGATCAAAGGAATACTAAGGAATGCCCATTGCATTCCTTAGTATTCCTATTACCTTTCTCTTTCTCATTACCCACTTTGAACCAAGCGCCCCCTCACTATTTATCCCTTCCAACTACATATATAAAAAAGTTTTTTTTAACGTATGCCTTAAGGACACATGGTAAGATGTATATAATTATCTTAAAATTTCCTAAAAAATAGTTTAGTCCACATTAATGAAGCTAATTACTATTACTATAATATACAATCACAATACAAGATTCACTGTTCATAAGGAAATGAATAAAAATTGTCACTTTCATTTTATAAACAAAGTCTGGACAGAATAATTAATAGAGTCATGTCTTGGCCAAATGGTTTCTGGAAAGTTGTTAAATCCATTTCTTGAGAAGACTTTCTTTTAAATTTTTTTATTTAACTAGCTAATGTGGCCAAAACTGTTAACTAGCTAACGTGGCCAAAATTGTTTAACACGATATAAAAAATATGTCATAAAATGAATGATTTAAAATCCCGCTACGGAGCGCGGGTTAAATTTTACTCGTTATTTACATTCTAGAAGTATTTTATCATTTGTTTTTAAACAAATCTTAAGAGTATTTTATTATTCCTAGCTAGAAAGAAAAATATTTTGTAAAGTAGGAATAGAGTGTTTGAAATTTAACACTCATCCTGACAAAGTTTACACTGCCATTAAAATCATTAATATGAATAATTTGTCATGACAATGACATCTACCTAATTATCACTCCATGTTGTTAACACGTTTTACACATTTTTATCACAGTACTACTTTATATGCCCGTATCATACACGAGTTGATTATAACAAATTTGAAAATTAAGCAAGATGGAGAAGTGACTATAGTTGTCAATGATTTGATGAAGTTAATACGGAACTTCATGGGACTTTAATTTCTGTGATAGTGCAAAACAAATAGAAGATAATAAGGTCGTGTAATTTGGCCATATATTTCATGATATATGAGTAAGTGACACACATACCAAAATACAAAGAAGAAAAAACGTCCACATACCATAAGATATATGTTTTACCGTTTAAATCACCACCATAAGATATATTCATAAGAAGTCTCCGTTTAAATCTCTCTAGGTAAAAACTGTAGGTTAGCCATACGATTACGGTTTATTATATTTAAAAATACGTTTTTATGTAATTTGCGGAGTAATTAGCCTATAAAATTTGATATAGAAGCTATTATATTTGTAGCATGATGATCTATTTATCTGCTATGTTTGAACATTTGAACAAAATGGATCACTTTCAACATGTAAATGTTTCAACTATTTTAATTGTATCTATTAAATGTCAAAGATAAAGGAGCAAGTGACACGTACTTAGTCTTACATTTGGTAGTTAACGGGTGGTAGATGAAATAATTAAAGCATGCAAAGTGAAAGTTGAGTATTTGTTGCTGTAGCCACCGACGCACAGAAGCCATGGACGACGATCAGGAAATACGGCGGAGCGCGGAGGAGCTACGGCGGACGTTTAACAGCGGCAAGACTAGAGGCGTTGATTGGCGAAAAGCACAGCTTCGAGCAATTCTTAAACTAATTGATGAAAATGAAGAAATCCTCTTTCAATTACTTCAATCGGAACTCGGAAAACCTCCTGTTGAATCCTATCGTGATGAAGTACGTTGTGTTTTACTCCCTAACCTACCTATTAAACACACATTCTAGTGAATCATTTATGGATAATTTAGGTTTTCGCTCTTGATTTTTAGATTCAGAATACAATTGATCTCGAAAGTTTGTATACTGTAATATAGTTTAAGTTTGGACAGTTAATGGTTTATAATTAATTTTAAATATTAAATTCCAGAGTGATTCATTTGACTATTAGCAAAGTCAAAGATCAAATTTGGACTCCAATTTGGGATGTAGCTAGTAAGTTTACATAATTGGTTTGTGTTATTTGTTACAGATTGGGGTAGTGAAGAAATCAGTTGACTATGCATTGAGCTGCATTGACCAATGGATGTCCCCAAAGAAGGTTTGCTACTTAATTTCTTCTTTTGTAATCAATTGCAGAGTATTAAGGATTCATTTTCTAACTTCTCATGATCTGTTATCAGTGTTTCATTATTTTACACTAAATAGACCTGTTTGTTCTCAGTCTTGAGTCCACAATGTTTTTTTTTTTTTTTTAATATATCATAAAAAAAATCATAAATGAATTAAAAGTTGTAATCTGTTTTCAACCATTTCTGATTTAATTATGTTATTACTAATGATGAAAGATGAATCTTAATTTTTGTTCAGGGTCGACTGCCTCTACTTTTCTTCCCAGCAAGTAGACAACATGTATCTGAACCACTTGGTGTAGTCCTCATTATTGGTGCTTGGAATTTTCCCTTTTGTAAGTCATTGACTTTTATTGTGGTCAACAGTTAACCTTTATTAGCCTAATGAATCACACAAATTCCATTTTGCAGCATTAACATTGGACCCATTAATTGGAGCAATATCTGCTGGTAACACGGCAGTAATAAAACCATCAGAATTAGCCCCAAATTGTGCCTCTTTTCTTGCTAATAAATTGCCAATTTATTTGGACCCGAAAGCCGTAAAGGTTATACAAGGTGGAAAAGAAGTATCCAGCCAGTTACTAGAGTATAAATGGGACAAAATCTTCTTCACAGGTAGTTATATTTAGCTTCATAAATTTGACGGCAATTCAACAAAAATGAAACAGTTGATAAAATTGTGAATTGTGCACATTTTAGGAAGTAAAAAAGTGGGAAAAATTGTCATGGCTGCAGCTGCAAAACACTTGACTCCTGTTACATTAGAGCTTGGAGGAAAATGTCCTGCCATCTTTGATTCCCTCCCTAACTCAGATATGAAGGTTTTTTAGTTCTCGTTTATTCTGTTTGTTTTAAAAAAATGCGTGTGGTTTTATTTTATTATTATGATTGGTTTTATTATAGGTGGCTACGAAAAGAATTGCATCTGGAAAGTGGGGGCCTTGCTCTGGTCAAGCTTGCATAGGAGTTGATTATATGCTTGTTGAACAAAAGTTTGCTTCCACCCTGGTATTAATTAATGTGTTTTTATCGAATTGTTTTAGTATGTTATGTAGTTATTTATGCATTTTTATTTTCTAATTGTAGGTTGAACAATTGAAGAAAACTATTAAACAATTTTATGGAAATGATGTGAAGAACTTGAAAAATCTCTCTAGAATTGTGAACAAGGTCCATTTCGATAGATTGCGAAATCTTCTCGAAGATCCTGCTGTTGCAAAGTGTATTGTTTATGGTGGCTCGTTTGATGAACAGAATTTGTAGTCTCCTTTTGTTCATCCTTAACTTTTAATTAATATACATATTAATAGTTTTGGCCTAATAACATATTTATCATTTCAGGATTATTGAACCGACGATTTTATTAGATCCACCACTAGATGCAGAGATCATGAATGAAGAGATATTCGGCCCTTTGCTTCCAATAATTACCGTAAGAAAGAATCCATAATTTTTTTATTTTTTGTCTTTTTCTTTACATTAAGTTGTTTCCTTGTTACAACAGTTGGATAACATTGAAGAAAGCATTGAGTTCATCAACTCGAAACCAAAGCCTCTTGTTCTTTATGCATTTACTAAAAATGAAAATTTCAAGAAAAAGATTTTGGCGGAAACATCATCCGGGGGTGTAACTTTCAATGACACCATGATTCAGGTATTCGCACCATTAATTTATATTAGTAAATTAAAACCATCGGTTAATAAAGTTTATTATTTCAAATTGCGCATAATTCACTACAATTTGTTACATTTGCAGTTTGTGTGTGAAGATTTACCATTTGGAGGTGTTGGGCAAAGTGGGTTCGGGAGGTATCACGGGAAGTATTCTTTTGATACATTTAGTCATGAAAAAGCGGTTTTGGATAGAAGCTTCTATTTTGAGCTCGAGGCGAGGCATCCGCCATGGAATAATTTCAAGTTGGAGTTCTTGAGGTTAGCATATAGTTATAATTATGTGGGAATGGTGCTACTCCTATTGGGATTAAAGAAGCCATCAAATTCTTGAGATATATATGGTGAATGTGAACTTATTATCCATGGGCCTTTTATGCAATGTTATGTGTATGTTTTCTCTTCAAAGATATCATATATATCTATCTATAACTTTTATATGCGTACATGTGATCAGAGATGAATGCATATATGTATAACATCTACTCTTATGTATATCGTACCAAATTAAGGATTGGATGTTTAGAAATGCTCCAACTTGTTCTGATATTCTATTGTTTGTATCTAACTATCCTTTCTTATGTCGTGTTACAAACTTTCATTTCTATACATCAAGTAGCTGATAGTTTTGTTGATGTGACAACCATAAAAGTTTTTTTTTTTTTTTTTGAACAGCGGAAGACAACCATAAAAGTTGTATATGGTGCTACTATACCTCTTTTAGTAGGTTGGTTACATTATATGGTAAAAGTTGAAATATGTTACACATGATAGAAGAAATGATAGTATTTAGGCACTTTAATATTTGATGTTCAGTAAGGATCTAAACTTCGGGATACTGTTTGTTAAATAAAATAAGTAGAGGGTAAAAGATGTAACTTCATAGATTATTCTCCTTTAGACGTCTCTGATTGGTTAAAAAGAGGACATGGAAACGTTCTCCACTTGTTATCCTTCATTTCAACAACCGTTGTACACATCGCCGCCACCGCGTAATCCCCACCGTGTTCCAAACCTCCGACATCATGGTAGCGTTGGCCGTCGATCGGCCATGAGATCCTCAAGTCTTCAACGAATCACCACCTCTCTTAATCGATGTCATCGCAATCCAATTCAATTTTCTCTCAATAAAACAAATTATCTCGATTTCACCTCCGATTTGAATTTCATTAGCACTATGGCTGATTCTAGTGCTAAGAAGGAAATCAAATCCGGTGATGGATTAAACGTTGTCAAGGATTCAAAAGAAACGCAGAAGTCGCCGGAGATCCCCCCGCCTCCGGAGAAACCGTTGCCGGGAGATTGCTGCGGAAACGGTTGTGTTCCGTGCGTATGGGACACATATTATGAGGAGCTTGATGAATATAACAAGCTCTACAAAGGAGAATCTGATTCTACAATCGGATCGAAGGTTTAGTAAACATTTTGCAGAAATAATTATAGATTCATTTGATGTTGATTTATACGATTTAATTGAATATATCTGTTGTAAGATTATGCCTATATGAGTTTCGTAAGGTGCTAAATCTCTCTGTGCACCTGTATTATCAATTGATATAAAGATGATTATTTAAATTGGTTGAATCATACACTTTGACATTCTAATTACATTTTGTGGCATTGACTCTAATGTATGATGATCAAAAAGGCATAACATATGTGCTTGGCCTCCACGTTGACTTTTGACCACAAATTATTCCTTCTTGATCATTTATAAACGTTGAATTGACCTCCCAATGCAAAGACTTCAGAAGCTTTTCCAATTCTGTTATCATGCTCGATTCATCTCGAGCAATCAAGCTTCCTCCTGGTCTCAATATTCGATCAACTTCTGCAATTACACCTTTTATCTTACACCTGCATATTATACACCATATAATCAATGTTCATATAATCATACATTAACTTAACTTCCTGCAAGTTTTTTTTCACTAAAATCACCTGTTTTTCAGCTTTGAGAACAAATAATCAGCATGAAGAAGATCGTAAGTTCGAGGATACGTGTTAAAAGATTCACACCAATCATGGTAGATCCCAATTAAACCCCTTTCGAATATTATCGGTAGTGTATCAGGTGAATCTATGTTCACCACATTTAGTACCCATAATTTCATATCCTTCAATGCTGCAGCAAATCTGTAACCATAGTTTAGATTCAATCAAACGGATTAATCAATTATATGAAAGTCACTCACGAAAAAGAATGGTAAATTTGTTTTATGATTAAACACTTACCCACCATAAACAGCTCTCATATCCATAACATTATGTATGTTCGACCAATTAATCCCTAGATTTCTCATATAAGATGTGTTAATCACTCGTTCCCAATGTTCATTATCTGATTTGAAGTCATTTTGAGAAGGTTTTTCATTACTCCCCATTTGTGATTCGTTTAACCAGTATGGAGGCTTCTGAATTCGGTCTGGCCATTCTTCGGGCCATTGTGAACCTCTTTCTGTTTCACCCATCGGTACCTCGTGCATACATGTTTGTAAAGGCACATACCTGTAACAGGTCAAAACAAGTTTGAGTTGAAATTGGTAATGTTTTTGTACGAGTTAAAACGGGCTGGAATATGTGACCCATAAACAAGCCATGTCCTTGATTATGATAACAAAAATAAAATAATATTACAATAATAAAATAATCTTTTTGAAGGCATACCAAGCAGAATCAGGATCGTCGTCGGGTTTACACATGGGGGGATGTTGTTTCTTTCTTGCATTGTAGCATTCGTTTGAGTCCGGTTTATGGTAAATCGCAACTCCAATACCGTTCATTTTGTCCTTCTTGATCGTCACAAGCTCCCAACACATTGCAACCGTCAAAGCCGACATTTCTAATAAGTTCACAACATGTAAAATGATAATTACTTCAAGAAATCTATAACAATAGAGTTAATGTAAAGAAATCGGTAACAAAGACTATAATACAATACCTTTCCATATTTGTACATCTTCTTCAACTGTTCGATAAACTGCTGTTGCTGACCAAACAAAATAACCTCCGGGACGAAGCACACGATTAACCTCCAAAAGAAGGATACCGCCATCTTTATGCCAAGGTACCGTACAACCAACACAATGTACAAGATCAAAAACTCTACTCGGAAATGGAAGGCGTTGAGTTCCCATAAAAGTGGAAATCGCGGGTACCCCTCTTTCTAAAGCCAATTGTGTTTGAGCTACTTGGTCATCGTTAGAAGCAAATGATATTGTTACAACGTCTTTATCAAATAAGTAACCACCAAAACTCGCCACACTGCATCCGACATCAAGAACTACTCGTGTATACTTCCCCCATGCGATCTCGGGTACTATCTGTAGTTATTGTTAGAACATCAACAGATTATTATTATTTTGAACGGAAAATATTAATTTACTCCTAAATACAACATATATCTTGGGTGCATAAATGATAGGTGCAGCCAACAAAACCGAACATTTTACCATATTAACTAGTCTTAGTACCTCTTGTAGAAAGTTGATATAATGATGAGCACTTTTAGGGAAAGTGATGAATTCCTCAGTCACCTTCACCATATTTTTGTGTCCTTTTAGGGTGGATAAGGCCTTGTTTGGCACATTATGTAACCATATCTGCCATTTACATCCTAAAACTTGTTAAATATTTTAAACTTTTTGTGCATAGAGTAAACTTTATAATGTATCACCAACAAAAAAGTTTTTATGAGTACTTTATCTCTACTTTGAGGCCACGGAATAGGTGGCTTATAACCTCCCGAAAGAGGAACAAGACACACGGGAGGCTCGATTGGACAATGTCTTTCTTGGTGCTCATTTTGTATCGCTATTTCGTTATCCAAACAAGGTATATAGTCGGCCCCAGCCGTCTCGTTACATAACCCCCATTCGTATAGATTGTCACCACTTTCATCAATATCACCTTTAACGAAATTTATGTTTGCTATATTTGAAATTTTAATAGGTTTAGTGGTGTTGGCTATGGTGGATTTTATCTTTGCTTGTTCCATTTTTTCACTAACTTCTCGTGCTTCTCGGTTTTCTACTTGGGCCTTTGTCTCGGCTGCAATCGAGTGAGATTCTATCGGTCCATCGTCTTCGTGTTGTTCTTGTTCTTGTTGATTCTCCGTTGTTTTTTCTTGTTCTTGATTATCCTCCAAATCCTGAATCTCATCTTCGTTGCTCGTTTTTTCTTGTTTATCCTCTTGATCATCGGTTACCGTTTGTGTTTTTTGTTTTTGTTCTTCTTTCATCGATGTTTTTTCTTCGGTGTCATCTTCTAACAAGGAAGCCGATAGTTCGATTTCTTGTTCTTCTTCAGCCTCTTGTTTCCCTACATCACTATCATTCAAACTCTCATCGCCATCATCATCATCATCGACATTACTCGTGGTTTCTTCTTTATCTTCAGTTGTAATATCATTTACCGGATCAACATCCTCATCGGGCTTATAATTCTTATCCGTTTCTTGAACCGGTTCCACATCATATTGGGATTTCGACTCATCATCATGTTGTAGAATATTTAATTGCGCATCTAAATCGCCAACAATGTCTTCAGAAATACTAGAATTATTCGAGAGATCAACAAGTGTTTCTTGAGTAACATCAATTGGGATTTTACGATTCAGTTTTGAAGACGATAAATCATCCTTTGATACGTTGATCCGACTTGTAGTCTTTGAGAGAGAAGAATTGTTGTTGGAGGTTAGAATCCAAATGCCTAAAACACACACCGCCACAAGCACCACCGTGGTCACGGTGGATGAACACGGACCACCTGACGATCTCTTATTTCCTCGAGGTTTTCCGATCGCCATTGTTGTGACATAAGGAGTTGACAAGAGGGAAAAACATGAAGAAATGTCAAGGAGAGGATTCAGCTAAGTTCTGTGGAATTGGAATGTCTTAAGATCCAAAATTAATGGAGAAATTAATTCATCATTCCGTGATATCATTGTTAAAACCATATTAACAGGTAATTTTGTATATCAATAAAAAGGGTTAAAAAAATTTATGTTACGAGTTATATTTAAATAGCCCAGGGCAATCTTTAACGTGAACATTAAAATTTTACCTAAAACTAGTGTAAAAGGAGCATCCTTTTAAAATACGTTAAAACTTTCTTTAATATACTGTAATAAAATATAGCAGAAAAAAAGATAAAGAGTTTTAAATTTTACACTAGAATAATTAGGGGTGTTCACTATTTGTATATAACCGGATTGTCCAATTGCACATTTTGGATCGGACTATTTGGATTGGTTATTTGATTTTTTGGATCGGTTTGGACTTGAACCAAATTAATATTTTGGTTTTCGGATTGGATTTGGTTTTCGTTGTGAAAACCGGATTGTCCAAAAAAAACCAAATAGTAATATATATACCAATCATTTTGAGTTTTTGATAAAGCTGATGTCAAGATTTTTGCATATATGATTATAAATGTCACAAGTTATAAATTAGACTTGTTTTGTGTACAAAGTAGTTTATCATTTTGGAATTGTACATATCGAACTTAATATTATTTATGTTATATACTTTTGTAGTATTTTGAATTTTTTTAGGAAAACCAAACGGATAAAACCAAACCAACCAAATTGTTATTTGGTTCGGATCGGTTTGGTTTTCGAATTAGTTTGGACGGTTCGGTTTGAACTTTTAAAAATCGGACTTTATTTGGTTTCATCTATTTGGTTCGGATAAAACCAAACCGTCCAAACGAACACCACTGAGAATAATATGATATATAGTAACAACTAATTATTTTGTACTAAACTAGTAGATGTGACCCGAGCGATGCCGCGGGAATTTCATACGACGTCATAAAGATTGTTTAAATCAATAAATGTTTCAGTTGTACAACGTTTATTTATTTGTGAAAATGATCGGAACCCTTTATATCCATTTAACCGTATGTTGTAGTGTGATATTAGTACGTTTATTTTTATATGAACATATTACGGTTCACTAAATTTGTTTTTTAATGAAAAAGTTAGTGGGCTTATTTATGTCATTTACCCTCGTTGAATTATACTCCCTCCGTCCCTTAATAAAGTTCTCATTTCACCTTCAAGTTTTGTCCCTAAATAAAGTTCCCATTTCTCAAACTTAAGGGACCCACTTAATATAATAATATTATTACCAATACTTTCACCACTAACTATCTCTTAAAACACTTTCTCTCTCCAATCAAAACTTATATTTTATTCAAAAGTAATACCAAATACCCCACCACTAACCATCTCCTAAAATGTTGTACCCAACACAAATGAGAACTTTATTTAGGGACGGAGGGAGTATAAATTAGAGTTTATAAATGTATATTATATTATATAAAAAGTGAATCAAATTTATATAAAATAAAATATGTTTTATAATCTTATTTAAATTTATCATTTATAAGAGAGCAATTTAAACAATTAAAAATAAAAAATTAAAGAAAAATGTTAGAAATATTTGGCCTAAGAAAGTTAAAAAGGAAGCTTGAAATAGTTGGGATAAAAAGGAAACCTTGTAATAATTGGGCTAAGAGAGGAAAGAGAGTCGATTTAGAAAAAGGCTAAGAAAGTAAGTAAAGAAAAGAAAAAAAGAGGCAAGGAAGCATCGAACAGAGGACCTGCAAGTTGTAGGTGTAGATTGCTTACCAGTTGGGACAGCACACGTACGATTAATACGCTGCCTTTACCCATATATATTATAATCGGTAAAATTTCACTAAAAGACAAAAACAACTGTTCATCCATGTTAAATGTTATACTTCCTCTGTATCAAAATAAGTGACATACTTTTCATTTTTTGGTGTATCAAAATAAGTGACACACTTTAAAAACTTTCCTTATTTGGTAAAAATAGTGGGACTCATACCCACTAACTATCCACTTTAATAAAGTGAAATTACCTTTATACCCTTACTTTTACTTTTAAAACTCATTAATATCACTTTATTCAAGAAAATTGAGACTCATTCTCTACTAACTATTTATTTTAATTTATTTTAACATCTATTTTAATCTTTTACCTCAAAAAACGTGTAAGTCAATTTGTGTCACTTATCTTGATACGGAGGAAGTACTTCTATATAGAATGTACCGAAATACAATAAGGGTTGGTCCAATCATTTTTTAGACCTGGACCAAATCTTTAAAAAGAGGCCCGTTAGAGTAGATTATTTTCCTCAAATAAGTAAAACTATTCCACATGTTGTCAAATCTCAAAGTTATATATCCGGTTTTTTATTTTGAACCATTTAGTCCATCATTTTTCAATGTTACGTTAAGTTACGTTGATAATAGCGTCTCGCCGATCCCGTTTTTGTCGACCCAAAGAATGGTTTTAACTCATACACACTGATAAGTTACATACTACTATAGCTACATAAGATGAAGATCCGTTATTATTTCTTTTGTCATCACTTAAACCTATGTCGTTGAACAAATTCTGCCATTCGAATTGGATGATATCAAAAAAATTTCTTTTCTGCGTGGCCGGAAGCCAGAGATTAAATTCATTTATCAATTATTGTTTAGACAAAAAATAGAATAAATTTATACACACACTAGAAATTAGAACAGTCTCAAACATCTTGTCGTGTGAGTAAAGTACAACTTATTTATGAAAAATGCCCATATGCTATTGATGTTATGTCTTGGATTTTTAATTGGTGTGGGTCTCTTATCCATCTTTAATTCGGTGGTGGAATATATTGAGTTCAGTGCCGGGTGGGGAAATTGTCCTAAAAAAAAAGGTGCTTAATATGATCATTCAATGTACACTATGGCATGTTTGGAAGGCGAGGAATGACGTGATATTTAGCAATATACACAAATCATACACGGCGATTGCAAGTGACATCATATCTACTTCTTTTTTGTGGTTAATACATAGGAGTAAATTTCAATATAATTGGATAGATTAGAGTATTTCCCCTTTTTGATTTCCTGTACTTGTACTTTTCCAATAGTTTTCCTTATCTTCTTGCTAAGGTGTTTATTTTATATCATATTTTCCGTTTCCAAAAAAACTTTATAAAAAATATATTTCTACACAAGTCTTAATTAAACTGTAAATTAGGTCATTAATTAATAGAATGGTCCCCCTAATGTCACTCATAATCTCTTCATTATTAACATAAAGAAAGTTTCCTTACATACATTAATTATTGAATTATAAAGAATGGCATATCTAGGGTTTTTCTAACATGTGCCTTGGAGATACATATTAGGGTGCATTGAATACCTCAAACTTTCTATTAGAACTTTAAAATGCATTTAATACATATCTTCAAAATGTAACTTATGAACTTCATTAATGTTTAATAACACTTTATTATGAAATTTTGAGTGAATTAATGTACTCTAACATATGCCTTGGGTACATAAAACTCACAACTATCTATACCACTAATATCAATTATTTACTTTTTACTTCTTTTGCTTTTCGTAAATTATATATTATTATACGTGCTTTATGCTTTTGTAGGAGAAAAGACTAGGGGTGAGCAGAAAAAGAGGGTAACCGGAATCGGAGCCGGAACCGTCTCGGAACCGGAGGTTCCGGACCCGGAACCTGCTAAGAGGTTCCGGTTCCCAAAATCATGGAACCGCCTTAAGAGGTTCCGGTTCCGGTTCTTAAAATTAAGGAACCTGGAACCTGTGGATACCCTGGATCCGGCGGTTACACGGTATATTTTTATTAAAATATATAATATATAATATATTACACATGATTAAATTAAATAGATTTTTGATTTATCTAAATGTAAAATACTAGTCCAAATAAAAATATAAATTGACCTTACTCGTTATAATTGAGTCAGAAATTGAGTGATAGTGAGACATTCACTCGTCGTGAGCGTATCTTTGTGACTAACTTTTACATGAATCACACATTTACTATCTTTTTTTCATTCTTATTCACTTATTTATATTTTGAACAATATTCGTAATCGTTGAAATATATATAAAATCGTTAAACGATATTTGTAATCGTTAGTTTGTGTGATTTATTGTCTTGTTTATTCAGTAAGTAATGTTAAATTTTTATGAATTTAGATACAGGGTAACCGGAACCTGCCCTGGAACCGGTGGTTCCGGTTCCGGTTCCGAAAATTTAGGAACCTGTCTTCCAGGTTCCGGTTCCGGTTCCTATATCTCAGGAACCTGCGGTTCCGGTTCTGGTTCCGGTTCCAGTCGGAACCGGCGGGTACCCTGTTATGCTCACCCCTAGAAAAGACACCTTCACGTAAATTGTTGCTCCATTTTTCGGGAACAGTAGATTATATATAAAGTTTTTATGGTATATATTTCAAGTCTCTAGCTGGGGTAATAGTCATGCTAAAGTTTCCTCTGAAGTCCGTTGCAGTTAAAAAATAAATATTGTATATAAAGTACTCCCCATTAAGGATGTTTAAAAAGTATCCAATGTTTCTAACCTAGTGGCATTGGTAAAAAAGTTAAGGTGTTGTCTATGGTCAATGTTATGGGTTAAAGTCCCGCCGTGGATAAATGGTGGGGTTTATTCCTCATATGTGAAGGGTTCGAGGGAAGACATACTGCCCCTTGTGGATGTCACTGTCTATGCTCGAACCACTAACTTACTAACTAGCAGCTAAAAAAAAAAGGATGGTTATAAGTCATTTATTGCGATAAATATAACAAGGAGATAAATAACACAGAAAATCTACTTTTAAATATCTGGATCCACAAATAACACTACAAGAAAATGACCATATCCTGACGACACAAAAAAAAGTCTTTGCCGACAACATGTTGTCAGTACAAGATATCCCGACAACAAGTCGTCGGTAAGGATTCGTCGCCATAGCTTAAAACTTTTGTCGCCACAGTTGTCGTCGGCATAAGTCGAGCAATTCCGACGACACTTAGTTGGCATAATGATTGTCGCTAAAAACTTTTTAATTTAAAAGAAATGTTTTATTATAAACCTATGCCGACAACATTTCGTCGCTATAGATGTGACCGGAAAATTTTCCGTCAACACTAGTGCCGACGACATTTCATGCCTATAAACACCGACGAACACTTTTCCGGTAACGCTTTTCCGACAAGCTAATTTGTCGATTAATCATTAATTTATGTTTAACTTATTGAGATACAGTCCATCTTGTTTTAAAGTTTTGAAGGATAAATCTCAACATTTAGATTAATCAATCCTCAAATCACCACCACCATCATCACATGTTGTTCAATATATCAACACCATCACCACTCTATATGTATTAAATCTCATGTGATTGCACACCGCCGACCACCACCACTACCACTACCACTACCACTACCACTACCACTACCACTACCACCCCCATTGAATCACATGTGATTTATCATCGCCGACTGCCACCACCAACACCACCAACCTCTGTCAGCTACCGTCTCCACCACCGGCAACCCCTCGCCACCGTCGGCTGCTTTCAAGCACATGTGATTGCGGCGGCGGCGGCAATGGTCGACGATGGGGGTGGTGGCCGGCGATGGTGGTGGTGGCCGTGGTTGTGTATTCAATCACATGTGATTTGATGGTGGTGGTTGTTAAGAGATCTTTTGATCCAATAATTAAGATTTGTTTCTTAAAATTATGTTTTAAATGTGGACTATATAAAACACAACCCATTAACTTATTATCCAAATGCGATAAAGAAATGGTAAAAATGCATGGTATTAGCTAGACCAAAGAAACACAAAACAAAACAGATTTTTAAAACTATCCAATTTTGTTAATATTTATTGCTTTTAAAACTTAAAGGGTTAATTTGCTGTCAAATTTACGTTTTGTGATTAATGAGTTTCATACTGGGAAAATAATGCTCAAGTGTCGATCTAGTTTGGTAGACAAAAAATAATGTTTAGCATCTTCCATAAATAAATCCAAAAATTTGTTGCTATTTTTTTCCTTTTTAAACCATATCCATATGTTAAGGCCGTTTTTGCTTAATTCAAAAAAGGAAAGAGACATCAAAAGTAGCGGTTTTCGCGGGGCAAAAGAACCAATACGAAAAAGGAGTGTCACGTGGGTGCAAATTGGAAAATATTATATTGTGGTTTCAATAAAGTATTTAATTGATAGAGCATTAGATGTCGTCCCATTAAACCTATGCCAAATTTTTATTTGCAACGAAAATGATAGCCAAATCATACCTTGTGTTGTACCAAATGGTCTTGCACCACGTTTTTATAGCAATTGAGGATAATTTTGAACTTGTTAAAATAATATTCCTTCAGTCCCACATAAAAAGTTTACATTTCTCACTAAACTTTTATCCCATAAAAAATTTACATTTCTCAAATTCAATGGACCCCACATAATAAAATATTATTATTACTAAAAAATTCACCATTAATATTCACTAACTATCTTTCTCTACCCAATCCAATCTTATATTTTAATCAAACGTACTAATAGTGACCCCATCACTAACTATCACCTAAAATCTTGTACCCAAGAGAAATGTAAACTTCTTTGTGGGACGGAGGAAGTATTAAATAAGCAAAAATATCTTCTAACACGGTAAAGTCCTCTGTATGTTAATATTTATTGATCGATAAAAGGAGTCGCCCAAGTTGTGGGGTGTATTACAACTTGTTATTTCAAAAGGTAGCAAGTTTGGATTAATAGCTATAATAGTTTCTAGTGAGTGGCAATGCCAAGTTGGTAGGACATAGACATGTAAACGAAACAAACGAGCTTGGATGTATTTTGTTTATGTTCATTTGTTAAGAAAAATAAATGTCCATCAGTACATGAACAATTAAATGAATGAATCTTGTTTCATATTTGTTTGTTAGAAAAATTAAGTTATATATTATAGGGGATTAAGGGTTTCACACTTGATAATATCAGGAGCATTAGCACATATTCGATCAATCCTAACACGGGGACCATGAAAAAATTAGTAATGAATCAAATACCACATCATAGAAAAAACCGATAACGTGTTAATAAAACTAAGTAACATTAGCACATGGTTTAAGAAAATAAAGTTGAAAATGATAGGACTTCATTGATAACGTAGCATAGAGATGCAATCGTAACAAAATTCACATGAATAATTTTCTAATACGAAGTACAACATAAGAATGCTGCATCACTGCTTTTTAATGCACTCTGAAAACATAGAGATTAAAATGAAGAGTATCTAGATACATGTAATGCTTTTTTAATTTTTTTTAACAGCGAAAAAAAAATATCTGATTACCTATTACATATTTTTTTTAAACTTATTAAATTTAATGTTAATGATTATGGTTATAGTTATATGGGTCCGGATCCGGTGAGGACTCAAAAACTGGTGATGACTGCGAGTACTAAAAAAAACCCTATAAATGATCTAAAACAAACTTTTCTAAAAAAATTTTCTTTTTTAAACTTAAAAATCGCAGCCTATAAGATCCAAAAAAAAAAAAATTCAAAAATGATCAAAAAAAAATAAAAATGGATCATAATAATGATCCACAAAAAAATATGGATCATTATTATGATCCAAAAAAAAGTGGATCATATTTTTTTTTAAAATTTTTTTTTTTGTCAAATGTAGTAATAATCATGGGGAGTTATATATATTTTTTTCGGAATTTTTTGAAATTTTTTTGAGGTGTCCTCGCGAGTCCTAACCGTTTTTGGAGTCCTCACCGGATCCCACTTCATAGTTATATTCATTAGTGTTTACTCCCTCCGTCCCACAAAAAAAAAATTACAAATCTTCTTAAAATTTGGCCCCACAAAAAAGTTTACATTTCTCAAATTTTGGGGCCCACCTAATAAAAAAATATTATTACCAATCATTTCACCAATAAAACATTTTCTCTCTCCAATCTAATTTTATATTTTAATTAAAAGTATTACAAAGGACCCCACCACTAACTATCTCTTAAAAGATTGTGCCCAAATGAAATGTAATTTTTTTTATAATACGGAAGGAGTATTATAAATGAATTCGTAAGTTTTTTAGTTGTCATAATTATATTTTCCATGGTTATAGTTTAATTTAACACATAATTGTATACTTCTCGCAATTATTGCACAAATAGCTACAGTTCTCGACTTCTCAAACGAACCTGGTCCTATTATCAATTAACACTGTGTAGCATATTTGTTAAGATCTTGACCTTAACATCTTACAGGATCTTTGAAGATTTAGTATGTGCCATGTTGGAACAATGAAAGTTTTCATTCATCTTATATGGACATAATGTGGATAAACAGATGGTATAAGACAATTAGAATTGAAGTTTTATATTGTAGAAGATGCTAGAGAAAAAATTATATATCTTGCAAAAACTACAATTGTATATGCAAGTCAAAATAATTTAATTTTTCACCAGAAAAAAAGATTAAACACTAAAATACAAAAACCAAATGAAAATAGTTGTTATTTATACGAACAGACAAATCCGAAAAACCACCTAATAATATTTACTCAAACTAATATACTTCTATACATTCAGTTTACGCAAAATGTTTACCAAAGTTAATAAACTTCCACAAACAATTTAAGTCGCTTATATTACCAAATAAAAAATACTCCATAATAATTATTCGCCCTAGCCATGGTTCTAAAAGGGCTCATTTTGATTTACGCAATGGCACGATAAGGCTCGAAGCTTAACCATGCCGTCACGTCGTGGTCCAAGGTTCGGGGCGTAAGGTTTGCGTATGAACTTGACTCTCATTTTACTCATAGTAAGTTGTGTTTTTAAGCATATTAAAAATAACTAAGCTATATGAATCAAATATATATAATTAATTAGTTATAAAAATAGTTGGATATACTGAATATAAATAAAAAAATTCATGAGTTATGTTATAAATTTAAAATTACGTGTTTTTCATGTTTGTTTGTATAATAGTATGTTTATAATTAGGGGTGAGCATAGCCGGGTACCCGCCGGTTCCGACCGGAACCGGAACCGGAACCGGAACCTCCGGTTCCGGTTACCCTGTTTCTAAAATCGTAAAATTAAAATAAGATGTGAAGCTTAAATATTAATCATTTTTTGTCATTTTATCAACTAATATTTGAATAATCATAAACTCCAAACACTTAAACATATGATTTTCTATATATTATATCGTTACAACACTATATTTAGACTAATTAATGACTAAACTCATTAAAAATTACACAAAATTTCTCATATTGTTAAATTTGGACATTAATTTTATCATATATATAATATTTTAACAAAAATAGACCGAATAATCGCCGGTTCCGGTTATCCACCGGTTACCGGTTCCTTAATTTTGGGAACCGGAACCGGAACCTCCTAGGGCGGTTCCATAATTTTAGGAACCGGAACCGGCGGTTTCAAAGCGGTTCCGGTTCCAATTCCGGTTACCTTTTTTTTCTGCTCACCCCTATTTATAATTACAATTGATATAGCAATGCCGTACGTAACGCCCCACGTTATTTATTACTTTAAGGATAGAAAAGTAAGTTTATAAGATAGAGCCAATTGCTTAAATAATGCCAAATGTATCAAGAAATCACAAATAATGCTCTCTTTTGACCCATTACAAAAATAATGCTATCCCTCTTTGGAATCCCGGATCCCCTAGTATCCCCTGTTTGAAAACCCGGATACTACCTTTTTCCTGTTTTTTTTGTACTGTTTTGTACCTTCTGTACTTGTCTGACGCAGGGTACATTCCCACACCCCAAAACCCGGATCCCCAAGGGTATCTCACACCCCAAAACCCGGATCCCATAGGGATATCCCACACTTGAAATCCCGGATCCCCTAAGGGTATCCCACAGCCAGACTTGAAATCCCAAGAGGTGCTCAACTCGTTCCTGATTGCGATCGGTATTAAGTCTATATCTCTACACGGATCATATGCAAAGCTAATAGCTGAAGTTGATTCTAGCATCGAAATGTGTCAATCGACTTTGTTGTTACTGATAAAGGCAATTTTTAGCTATCTGATTTCCTTTAGCGTTCTTCTAGATTGATTATGTTTCTAATATTCAAATATTCCTGACTTATTTTGCTTTTCTCTAAGTATGTTTATTCATATGTGTCTTTGATTTGGTTTAAGCTACGGAATAGAAGCAGATATAGTTAGAAAGTTTAATCAAGCTATATTTAGGTTTAGATTGATCAATTTTGTTTCGTCTATCGCTTTATAGTTTATCAATGCTTTATAGTTTATCAATGCTTTATAGTTGTTGATTTCATCCATAAATCTATTATTTATGAAATATTATTAGTTGTTGATATTATTAGTTGTTGATATTTATACATGGTTTCTGCATCATCTCATTGCAGTCAAGCTCTTGAGCAAGCTGGTAGAGATCCGGGTTTCTGGATGTGAGATACCCTTAGGGGATCCGGGATTTCAAGTGTGGGATACCCCTAGGGATCCGGGTTTTGGGGTGTGGGATACCCCTTGGGGATCCGGGTTTTGGGGTGTGGGAATGTTCCCTGTGTCAGATAAGTACAGAAGGTACAAAACAGTACAAAAGAACAGGAAAAAGGTAGTATCCGGGTTTTCAAACAGGGGATACTAGGGGATCCGGGATTCCAAAGGGAGGATAGCATTATTTTTACAATGGGTTAAAAAAGAGCATTATTTGTGATTTCTAGATACATTTGGCATTATTTAAGCAATTGGCTCTATAAGATAAATAGGTAGTTACAAATCTTAACTAGATGGCAAAACTTGAAATTTGAGTACCACTTTGAAGGCTCTTTATGTAATTCATTCGCTACATTTCTTTTCATATATTTCCCCACAGAGAGAGAGAGAGAAATGAAAGCCCCCAAAAGAAGCAGCGGCTATCAATGGAAGAATTAAAGGAAGGAAGAAACAGCAGAGAAAGAGAAACAAAGAAGTTGCTTTAATGCCTATGGCGGCGTGGCAGACCTGTAATTTTTAATGCTCACGTACAACCACCACACAATTCTTCTTCAATTCTTTCTCTTTTTCAAACCAGATTTCACAATTTACATCTCTCATTTCAATTCAATCCCCAATTTAAGTCACCAAATTAACCAACTAACCATTTATATATACAAAAAAAATTCTCTTTTTTTCCCCCCTTTATTTATAATTAAGATATCTAGGGTTAGGAGGGTCGTCGTCATAAATAAAGTTTAGGGTGAATTTTATTTTGCTATGGATTATTACTTTTTTGAGTCACAATTGGTGTGTTGTAGTAGGAGTACTTGCAGTCACATAATCTTGCAGAAGCTATGGCTGGCTTCTTCTCATTAGGATCTGCAACTTACCAACAAGACCCTAACCCTAATTCTAATCCTAATACTAACCACCCTTCTAATTCTAACCCTACTGAATCCAGCAGTTGGTTTCTATACAGCACCACCAGAAACGCCACCCATGACCACCGTCCCACCCCCACCAAGGATTTTGAACTATGGCCACAACCCCATCATCATGCGGATAATAATTTGTTAGCCGGAGCAGCTTCCATGGGTGGTGGTGGTGATGGAAGACTTATCAACTTCTCCGATGAATCCACCTGGGGATCTGCGGGGTTTGTGATGATGGGACATGGTGTCAGCGGCGGTTCCGGCGGTGGTGTGAGCTGTCAAGACTGTGGAAACCAAGCTAAGAAAGATTGTCCTCATATGAGGTGTAGAACTTGTTGTAAGAGCAGAGGGTTTCAGTGCCAAACGCACCTGAAAAGCACGTGGGTCCCGGCGGCTAAACGCCGGGAAAGACAACAGTATCATTCCGCCACACAAGATGATCAGAAACACCGGCGCCGGATTCTTACGAACTGCACTAAAAGAACAAGATCAACTCAAGATCATGATATGGTTAATCCAATTGCTACTACTGCTATTGCTTACAACAACTCAACAGGTTTATAAATTGCTTACCTAGTAGTACTTCCATTTTTTCATACAAGAAAACAAGATTCTTAATTGAGATTCTTTTTGTTTTGTTCAATTAAATTAGAATATTTTTTGGCAAATGATTGCTTCTAATTTCTTTGTATAATCAAGAAACCTAACTGCTTCCTTTGAAAACCTAAATATGGCATGTTCGTTCCCGTGTGTACAATTAAACTTTTCTGTTCTTTTTTTTCAACAAATTTTTAATTATACTTAGATCTTATACAATCATAATTTATAATTTCATGAGGTGTCATTGATATTATTGTTTTAATTTACATCTAAAGTTTATTTACTTGGACATATTAATTACATTTTTAGTAAACGGATGATCTCGGATTTGCCATCTCGTGACGAGATGGTCGAAGGGAAGGAAAGTTGATGAGGATGATTAAGACTTCTATGAAGTATATTTTTTTAGCTGTACCAAATATATAATTATATAAGAAATCTTAAAAAACGTGCATACAGTACTCAAATTTTATATATAGTCACTATACCCTAATAGTATATTCTTGAAAAAAGAAAATGTTCGATTAGACATAAATTTTCTTTCTTCATGTATTTATTTTGATTTTTTCTTTGAATCTCTATACACTATTGCAATTAACACCCTTTTGTAACACAAAAACCATAACAACCTATAAATTCGTTATAAAAAATAGGTATAAAGTAATAGGCATAAAACATGAGATATTGCTACCATACGTTACTATTGATTAATATCGTTACAATATATATTAGTTTGTTCTTTAAAGTTTGAAAAGTTAGTTTTTGGTATATATTGTTTTGATTAATGATAATTTTTGGTTAATGATAATTTGCTAGGGTTAGAGGTAGGCAATTTCCCGTCAGAAGTGACAACACCGGCAAATTTCAGATGTGTAAGAGTAAGCTCGATTGATGAAACCGATGACCAATTTGCTTATCAAGCTGCAGTCAACATTGGTGGACATTTATTTAAAGGAATTCTCTACGATCAAGGCCCCGAAGGTCAATACATAGGCGGAGACACCTCATCCGGTGGTAGTGCCGCCATACCGCAACTAAATCTCACCGCCACGTCACCGGGTAATTCCACGGCGGCTGCAAATTTTATTGGCCATTCGTTATATCCGTCTCTTGGTGGCAATGATTACATTTCGAGTACGCAATTCTTCCATCAAATTACAAGAGAGTAACTACTTGTCAATCACCATGAAATAATAACATCTTACACACAAATTGGACTTGTTAATTAGTGTCGTTTTTGGGCTATTTATATGTCTCATTTTATATATTATTGGTACACATATTGATGCAAAGTTGAATTTAAGGTTCTATATTATACTCTTGTCCTAAAATTTTCTTGATTAGCATAGGGTAATGGGCATTATAGTATGAGACAACTCCTAGGAATTCTGTCCATAATGTTTTTTTCCGGTGTTTCCTTTGTTTGTTTTTTAATAAACAAATAACTTATTTGGTTTCTTTATATATAAATTTCAATAATTTGTCTGTGTGTCTCGTGGTTTGAATTTGTTCCAAAAAATCTTCTTTTTCTTCCTTCATTTACGCCTTAAAGCTGGAAACCTCTCAATTTTTTGGTTTTCTTTTATTGAGCCCTCCAGCCATGCAAGAAAGTATTATCCCGAAAACAAACCCACTCTCTCTCTATCTCTCTCCAAACTCTTGTCTCATTTGATTTTGTAGAACTTGCTTATCTAACGGGTATTAAGTATTTTTTTCTTAAATGTTTATGAATTCAAGACTCTTATTAACACGATTTTGTTTTAACCATATAAAAAAGCTAGCAGAATATGCTTAACCGGGTCTAAGAGTTTGACTTTTTTTTGTCTTGTTCTGAGCATCGAGCCACGAAAAAAAACCAAATCTCTGTTCATGTCTTGGGTTCTTGATTCTTGAAAGGGTTTGTAGTTTTCATCTTTTTTCTGAAACTTCAATTTATCCACAACAGGCTTTGAGTTTGCAGTTTTGCTAGTGAGGGTTTTAGAGTTTGACTTTTCTTGGTCCCAACACTATTCGAGACCCAAATAAAAGTACACAAGAGAATTTATTTATATATATACAGTCGGGTTCTTGTTAAATGCAATCTTAAATAACTGATGAATAATATTCGTACTGAGGAGCATAAAAGCGCCATAATGTCACATTATTGTCATGTGTATCAATAATTTTTGTCTTTAATATACACTTATACAACTTCATTTTGCTTGTTTTAGTAGCTGCTGTTTAGGCCAGAAATTACTAAAGTGGCATGCATGTACAAATGACATTTTAGTATTTTACGTACGATTCATAAATGTTTTTACCTTATTCCAGTTTTAATCGTTAGGGATTTATTATGTAACTTAATTTATTTTTTCATTATATTTACATGAAAATAAGATCCATAGATTCTTAGATCATAACTCCAAACACATGAATTCGGGTTAACGAAAAAATGAAATTGACTTAAAGTTTCAGGATATGTTCGACTAAAAGATTTTTTATTTAGTTTAGAAAAATAATTGTTCAAATTATTTATCTTTTGTCTTACTATCGTCGTACTCTCGTTGACTAGTTTGCTATATGCTCGTTTTTTAAAAGTTACTTCCTCAAATAATATCCCATAGATTGTGCGGTATGGGCCTCTCCATGGCTGTGAGGTGGAAGGTTGCAACAATGTGAAAACAAGAAAACACCACCCCCTCACGACGTGGGGGGTTTTCGAGGTGTGATGATATTTGTGACTGTTGAACGGGTATTTTCTCCACATTTGGTAGGGGCTCTCCACATTTTAGTGGCTGTGGTGGTGTGATAGGTATTTTCTTCGAAATGGGGTAATGTGGTTACTTAGGTAGCCTTTGATGAGACAATAAATTTTGTGCATGCCTTTTAATAACAGAGTATCCTTCATATGTTTCTCCACTCTCTCAAATGTTACGATTAACTAGCTAGATAGGCATGTTCATATTTGCTTTTTCTTGGGGATTTAGGTTAAAAAAAGTGACCATCATGCACCAATAAATGTGCATTTTGTCTACATCAGCTAGCCATGGAGGTTGACATGCAGGTGCATATATAACAGTGGTTAATTAACCATGAAGCTTGAGAATCACATAGTTATTTCTTTGGGTTATTGAGATATTATTACATCTTATTAACGTTTTTAATTAATTTGATAATACAAGACAATATTAGAAAATAAAATTAGTACGATTTAGTAACAAGGGATATAATTTTTTGTATCCTATAAATCCCCTTGCGAATGTCTATAAAATTCATTATGATTGATTGACAAGATATGATGCTGTCCGGCCCTCATCACAATTTAGTGAACAGTAGTGCACTGTACTTTGGACGTGAAATTTCATCTTTTACATATATCTCCTCCTGTGCCATATCAATCTTTAAGTGAGCGCCAATATTTAACATATTCTATATATTGATGCAACCTTTGAAAATTATTACCTGAATCGATAGCCATTATATATAAACATAAATGCTCACACACACAAAAACAAATAATACGTTGTCATATACATACATAATAGATAAACTTATGCCTATTCATGTATAAACTTTCATATATGTGGCCTTGATTGACATAGTCGTGGCATTCGATCTCTTTTTGCAAGTTTTAATTTTCATTCATGTAGTTAAGGGGGTCGATCTGGCCTCTAGGGTGTTCATAGGCACATGAGTGAATCTGTCACCAAAATTAACCGGGACCTTCATATAATTTTATGTGAAGACCATATAAAAATTTCCATAAAAATTATTTACTATATTTTTTTTCCATAGAAGTGGTTCACCAAGTGGTGACCATGCACCCCTGAGTGTCCGCCCCTGCCTATAAGTAGTTTCTATTGACTAACACTCGTATAAATACAATAATTCTTTCTGGAGTAATGGCCCTAAACTTTTTGTGGGCCCTGTTTACTTGAGCACCTAGAACAATACATGCCCATATCTGGGGCCTGCGTATATAGGTAATACGTAAACGTCTATGTATATATTTTATGTGTGTATATAGATCTGTCGTGTTTATGTGAATGTCCATGTGTGTATGTATATTGTGTTTACCAACGGAAATTATCCAAATGACACTTTGTTAGGAATATTTTTATTAATATTCATTAAAGATTTGATATGTCAAAACTATTAAACTACAAGGACCTAAGTCGGTGATATGAAGTTCAAGATTTGAATAAGATTTAGGAGATAATGATAATTGTAAAAGATATAGTATATCTTGTTTGAATTTAAAAGATTTAGTATTATCTTTTCCTTGTAAGTCTTAGGTTTTCTAGTATATAAAGAAACCTAATGACATAGAATTAGATGTTCTTGGAACCCACGTTTTAACGTGTTTGTGTGTAAAACCTAAGCCTCAAGATCGTTTGATCCTGTCTAATGAAAAACCGTTCTACATATTTATATGTAGAATTGAGGCTTTTAATGATGAAAACTTGTTTAGCTATACATATATGTTCAACTAATTCCGTAATTTTGTTATTTGTATATGCTTATTCCAGATCAAGAACTAACTATTCTTGAGCCTAAAGATCTACGGTTATATAGAGTTGTTCTAAACTCAGCACACTTTTATGCTTCCTAGAGATCAAGAAGTTAATCTTTCAATTCATCAGCAAGCAAATAGCAAAGCTTATGTTTCCAAAAAATAAAATAAAATAGCAAAGCTTAGACGATTCCAATCCCATTGACGCAGTACATATGTCGTAGGCATGAGGGGAGGTCAATATATAGAAGTGTTGGTGGGTTTTCTTTTCTTATAACAATCCCTGCTACTCGTAGCAAGACTATATATATATATCGTCTACTAATGTAATTATTTTTTTTTAAACAAAAGATAACTGAATTAATAACTAACGAGCAGTTAGGATACGATACACCCAAAATAAGAACCACAACGTAAAACACTAAACCAAACAAAATGAAAAAAAAAAACTCTTGTAGGTCGTGTTTTAGTTGAGGCAATTTTAAAAGGTCATATTATTCATGTCATGATTAATGGTGAGCACAAAAACAAAATAGAGATATAATATTGTTTGCTAATAAAGTACTAAATCTTTATATTTATCTTATATTCATTTGATTAGTACAAGTGCATACACATGTCTAAATGATCAAATAATGAAATTAGGAAATTAAAAGTAGTGAGTTATGTATGTCAATCATTTTTATAATTAGGAGGATTAAGTAAGAATATTAATTAGTAAGAATTAATACTTTATTTCAAACAAATATTCCTTCGGGAGAAAATCCATGGAGGAAAAGGTTCAGTCGGGAAATCTACCAACAAAAATGTGTGATTGTAAAAAAAAGACAACATAGCACACACATATAGTCAACCAAGACCCCCCTTTATTCTAGGAGCAATGTTCGAGAATTGGGGTGCAATTATTTTAATTAAAATAATATGAACTGAAGGACAAATAAAGCGTTATATATATTCCATCTGTCTAGATAAAGTAATGACTATAAACATTATTTTAGACCGTTAGTTATTGGTAAATGTGATAATATCTATGGTTGATTTAAATTATGTAAGTATATAATGAATCAAACCTCTAAGTTTATTTTGTTCATGAATTATGTTATCATTGTAGTAAGGCACTTTTTTCTATTAACGTTTAACACAATAATTTTGTTAATAACTTATTTTATCATTGTTTTTGTTAATGAAATTATACTTACTCATTTGACTCGTAACTCAAACACTTTCATTAATTTATCACATCGATCTCGTCATAGTTCTTTTCAATATCTTATTCCTTATAAGCTTTTTATATACTTTTTATTATTATTAGAGTGTTCGGTCTAATAGCGCCACAACCTGCACAATCCACCGTGGGATCAATCTTGGCAGCGTCAAAGCTAAGCCACCACACCGGGTGTGGGTTGCACCATTTGTTGGCTCCCTTAGCTCGACTTTTTTAGGTATTGTGTGAGTGATGGTGTTTTAGTGGGTCCTAAAATGATTTTTCAATTGAGTTTTGAGTAAATGAGTATTTATATGAAATTATACTTAATAAGTTACTGCTAATTAAGTATGAAATTGTTTGCATACATGATATGCAAGCGGTCATTCTTCAACATACACATCAAAACAATTTTATAATAGTTGTAGAAAAGATGCTAAAGATTGTTGTTTTTTACATTGTGGGCGGCAATTATATTCCAAAGTCCAAACACATGCAATGGTTCTTAAATTAGGGTGGTCCATTGTCTATACATATACATACATACACCTAAGACCCCTAATCAATTTGATTTAATCATCCGTACGATTAGTTTGCCACTCTTAATTGGCGGATAAGATTTAGCATTAGATCCTATTCAATCTACCACCTATATATGACACAAAGACTTGAATTAGATTTGATGGCATGTAAATGTGACATGGAATTGCCATCCAATCAGAATGCGTCCAAATGATGACTCAGTGTGTGACTCAAAGGGCATCATGGTCAATTAAGTTATCCCTTACATGCAAACATATTCATGTTTTCTCCCACTCTGTTTTTCAACCATAACTTTGTTTTTTATTTGTAAATAAAAAATTTTAAAAATGTCAAAGTTCTTAAAATTAAATTCTTTACGAAATGAGTATACTCATTAAAAATTGAAAAAAAATGTCATGATTCAAACATATGTTATAATCCAAACATATTATCATCAACACTAACACAAAAAATGGTTGATGATACTATGTTTAGGCTAGATCTACCACCTATATATGACACAAAGACTTGAATTATATTTGATGGCATGTAAATGTGACATGGAATGGCCATCCAATCAGAATGCATCCAAATGATGACTCAGTGTGTGACTCAAAGGGCATCATGGTCAATTAAGTTATCTCTTACATGGAAACATATTCATGTTTTCTCCCACTCTGTTTTTCAACCATAACTTTGTGTTTTTATTTGTAAATAAAAAATTTATAAATGTCAAAATTCTTAAAATTAAATTCTTTACGAAATGAGTATACTCATTAAAAATTGAAAAAAAATGTCATGCTTCAAACATATGTTATAATCCAAACATATTATCATCAACACTAACACAAAAAATGGTTGATGATACTATGTTTAGGCTAGATCTACCACCTATATATGACACAAGGACTTGAATTATATTTGATGGCATGTAAATTTGACATGGAATGGCCATCCAATCATAATGCATCCAAATGATGACTCATTGTGTGACTCAAAGGGCATCATGGTCAATTAAGTTATCCCTTACATGGAAACATATTCATGTTTTCTCCCACTCTGTTTTTCAACCATAACTTTGTTTTTTATTTTTAAATAAAAAAATTTATAAATGTCAAAGTTTTTAAAATTAAATTCTTTACGAAATGAGTATACTCATTAAAAATTGAAAAAAAAAAAATATCATGATTCAAACATATTTTATAATCCAAACATATTATCATCAACACTAACACAAGAAATGGTTGATGATACTATGTTTAGGCTAGATCTACCACCTATATATGACACAATGACTTGAATTATATTTGATGACATGTAAATGTGACATGGAATGGCCATCCAATCATAATGCATCCAAATGATGACTCATTGTGTGACTCAAAGGGCATCATGGTCAATTAAGTTATCCCTTACATGGAAACATATTCATGTTTTCTCCCACTCTGTTTTTCAACCATAACTTTGTTTTTTATTTGTAAATAAAAAATTTTAAAAATGTCAAAGTTCTTAAAATTAAATTCTTTACGAAATGAGTATACTCATTAAAAATTGAAAAAAAAATATCATGCTTCAAACATATGTTATAATCCAAACATATTATCATCAACACTAACACAAAAAATGGTTGATGATACTATGTTTAGGCTAGATCTACCACCTATATATGACACAAGGACTTGAATTATATTTGATGGCATGTAAATGTGACATGGAATGGCCATCCAATCATAATGCATCCAAATGATGACTCATTGTGTGACTCAAAGGGCATCATGGTCAATTAAGTTATCCCTTACATGGAAACATATTCATGTTTTCTCTCACTCTGTTTTTCAACCATAACTTTGTTTTTTATTTTTAAATAAAAAAATTTATAAATGTCAAAGTTTTTAAAATTAAATTCTTTACGAAATGAGTATACACATTAAAAATTGAAAAAAAAAATATTATGATTCAAACATATGTTATAATCCAAACATATTATCATCAACACTAACACAAGAAATGGTTGATGATACTATGTTTAGGCTAGATCTACCACCTATATATGACACAAGGACTTGAATTATATTTGATGGCATGTAAATGTGACATGGAATGGCCATCCAATCATAATGCATCCAAATGATGACTCATTGTGTGACTCAAAGGGCATCATGGTCAATTAAGTTATCCCTTACATGGAAACATATTCATGTTTTCTCCCACTCTGTTTTTCAACCATAACTTTGTTTTTTTATTTTTAAATAAAAAATTTTAAAAATGTCAAAGTTCTTAAAATTAAATTCTTTACGAAATGAGTATACTCATTAAAAATTGAAAAAAAAATGTCATGCTTCAAACATATGTTATAATCCAAACATATTATCATCAACACTAACACAAAAAATGGTTGATGATACTATGTTTAGGCTAGATCTACCACCTTTATATGACACAAGGACTTGAATTATATTTGATGGCATGTAAATGTGACATGGAATGGCCATCCAATCATAATGCATCCAAATGATGACTCATTGTGTGACTCAAAGGGCATCATGGTCAATTAAGTTATCCCTTACATGGAAACATATTCATGCTTTCTCCCATTCTGTTTTTCAACCATAACTTTGTTTTTTATTTTTAAATAAAAAAATTTATAAATGTCAAAGTTTTTAAAATTAAATTCTTTACGAAATGAGTATACTCATTAAAGATTGAAAAAAAAAATATCATGATTCAAACATATGTTATAATCCAAACATATTATCATCAACACTAACACAAGAAATGGTTGATGATACTATGTTTAGGCTAGATCTACCACCTATATATGACACAAGGACTTGAATTATATTTGATGGCATGTAAATGTGACATGGAATGGCCATCCAATCATAATGCATCCAAATGATGACTCATTGTGTGACTCAAAGGGCATCATGGTCAATTAAGTTATCCCTTACATGGAAACATATTCATGTTTTCTCCCACTCTGTTTTTCAACCATAACTTTGTTTTTTATTTTTAAATAAAAAATTTATAAATGTCAAAGTTTTTAAAATTAAATTCTTTACGAAATGAGTATACTCATTAAAAATTGAAAAAAAAATATCATGATTCAAACATATGTTATAATCCAAACATATTATCATCAACACTAACACAAGAAATGGTTGATGATACTATGTTTAGGCTAGATCTACCACCTATATATGACACAAGGACTTGAATTATATTTGATGGCATGTAAATGTGACATGGAATGGCCATCCAATTAGAATGCATCCAAATGATGACTTATTGTGTGACTCAAAGGGCATCATTGTCAATTAATTTATCCCTTACATGGAAACATATTCATGTTTTCTCTCACTCTGTTTTTCAACCCTAACTTTATTTTTTATTTGTAAATAAAAATTTTTAAAAATGTCAAAGTTCTTAAAATTAAATTTTTTACGAAATGAGTATACTCATTAAAAATTGAAAAAAAAAATGTCATGATTCAAACATATGTTATAATCCAAACATATTATCATCAACACTAACACAAGAAATGGTTGATGATACTATGTTTAGGCTAGATCTTTACGCCATAAAATTCTTGAAATACCTTAAAAATGTCAGGTGTCCCGTATCATATGTTGAAGTTAAAGATAAATGCTCATGTAATGTGCATGTAGAACATTCATCAAAAGTAGAGTTATGCTACAGAACTAGGGTACAAATGTTAAGAATGAAATTAATATAAATGAAGGTAATATCATATCAGGTGGCAAAACTGGTATAGTTTGCCATATCCCGTGTATGGTTATTAGTTCTTTCGACAACAAGATGTCATAGTTTCCTGTTCAACTACGTTTTGCAATGACTATTGATAAAAACCAAGAGCAAAGATTGTCAGTTTGTTTCACAAAACATCGGTATTATCACATGCCCAACTATATGTCGATGTTTCAAGTGAAGAGCAAGAAAGTCTTGAAAGTTATTTGTTGCGACGAAGATGGTAACTACATAAACTCAACGACAAATTTCATATACAAAGAAGCTTTATTTCGTTTTTGATTTATTTTTACCAATTATTCATGTACAACAAAACGTTTATTCATCATATCAATAATAATTTGCTATATGTTTTCTTTCGTTTTTTCGTTGTTATGTATTTTATTTTTTGAAACTAGCCCGCCCATCAGGGCGGGCTATGAAGCTAGTAATATATACAGCGGGAAATGGTATTTTATTATGTTGCTTGTCTTAAACAGTTTATTGTACAAAACACGTGACGGATAAAAATATTTGGTTTAGATGGAGGAAATATTCAAGATATTATGTTTTAAAATAAAACTTGTAAACATATACATATGACTAATATTGGCGGTCTGATATTATAAATATTGTTTTTTTAGTATATAAATCGATTGATTTTATTGATTATATTTCAAAAATAATTTATATAACAGATATCACTGGTTAATAGAAGAATCCTATATTATCATCGCTTACATGAACCCAAATTCATAAATCTTTAATCCACTTCTCTTTTGTATATCACGAGGCTTATGTGCTTGCGCTTGACAATAGTTTTGTAAAGATACACATTATATTTATAAAAAATATATTTATAGCATTACATAAAACACTATATTTGCTGTTTTGGAAAGTTTATAAATGAATCAATCCTAATATCCAAACATCATTTTATAACCAAAAAATTCATATTCATATATTGTAGATGGATATAATTTTTTACTGGGAAATGTTATTATAAATAACGTGTTAGTCTATTTTCTCCCTTTTGTCGATTACTTTTTCTCGATGAAAACCATCCTAGCGATTATAAGTAACAGCATTAATGCATCGCATCCACTCATATGCTTACAACAGGAAATGGATAAGTTTATCATGGAGGAAACTCGTGATTTAGTTAAGGAAGTAATCATGGAGGAAAAACAAAGGAAAGCAACGTATGCATGCTTATGGTCCCCCTAAATACTAAAAGTTGTAGCTTAAACATAAGTACAAAACCCAACTGTTCTTTTTTATGTTAACAAATGAACTTTTCGGAATATATAAATGTGAATACATCATATAAATCGAACACGTGACAAGTCATTTTGTTTGGACTTCCCTCCTAGCTCGGTTGTTATAGCACTAACCATCATCAAGATTAACGATTAAAAACTTGTAAATTAAATCTCCATCGATCTTCATAAACCAGGTTTATTTTAGTTCAGCTTCAAGAAAACCAAATGAATCGGATCTTAATTTTGTTCATGTTTTTATTTTGGTCTACTTTTTCTAGATTTTTCGGTGTTTTATCATCATCGTTCTAAAGGCAAGTAATATATCAAATGTGCATATCAATATACTAGGAGTATCTTCATATCACAAAAATTCCTAAAACCTGCAAATTTACGGGCTCAAGTAGAGGAGTTAAAAAGCCCTAAATTGTAGATGTTTCTTATCTGACAAGTTTCTGCCTTCGTAGAAGCTCAAGACGTGAAGACAGCTCAGCACATTTCCTTTTGGTTTCTGCAACCTGTTTCTCTAAATCCTCCACCTGTTTCCACCAACAAACAAAATGTTCAACATATTTTGACCCAAACAAACACAAAACCTGGACATACCGTTGATTTCAATTCATTCTCCCTTTGCGTATACCCCTCACACCTGCAACACATACTCGTAAGGGTAAATGTGTAAATTAATCGGACTGACTATACTGTATTTTTCAATTAATAATATATAAACAAATTTTATTCTATTCTAATTTAAGAGAATTGATACACTTTAGTAGTATCGAACAATCAATTGAATCAAATGTAATGGAATCGATTGATGAAGTAAACGATTACACGAACGGTAAATTGAGAGATTACAGGAAACAAACGTAAAGGGCTAGAGAGAGAATTATACTAGGGCTAAACTAATCCTAATTTTACCAAATATCAACACCTCCCACATTATTCTCCAACTTCTTTATTTATACTAACCCTAACTGACTTCCCCTGTCAAATACCCATACTACCCCTCTCCCCTTCTTTCTTCTACCATATGTAAATCATATGTATGTAAATCACATATGATAACAGGAAAGTGTATCAATACCCTCCCGTAAAACTTCCACCTTGTCCTCAAGGTGGCAATAAGTAAACTGCACAACAAAATCATCCAACATCTCATCACTTGTATCAAATTATCTATCACTAGTTTGGAAACAAAATTGTCAGTTGCTCCACTATCAATGAGCACAACTCCTCTTTGTTCCTTAATCATTTTCTCTAATTTCATAGTTCTTGGATTCGAGATTCCCACTATCGGATTCAAATCCACTGCAATCTCAGTCCCGATTTCCACTGTTTCCACAGTAACTTCAGTGTCATGAAACCCGATTGTTACTGTTATTTCTTCTTCGCCCCTGTTAACATCACTTTCCGGATCCTGATAAAACAAAACACTCAGTTTGGTCTTGTTACAAACATGTCCTAGACTAAACTTCTCATCACACTTGAAACATACACCTAATGAAGGTTTCAATTCAAGCTCCTTATCTGTTAATTTGCAGACAGAATTAGTACCTTCCTCCTGCACTTCACTATTCTTATTAACATCATATTTGTTGAATCTATTTTCAGTGTAAGTGTTATCACTAATAATGGATTTCCAAAATGGCGATGCTGTTAACAATTTACACTTATTAATAGTGTAATTTCGTTCTTCAACTTTACCAGCTAATTCCATCGCCACATTCAAGTTTATAGGATTCAATAAGCGTACCTCCACTCGAATCAACGGATCTAAACCATTTATGAATTGATACAAGAATACCTCGTCAGACATTCCTTCCCATGGAGCAGCTAAACTGACATATTGCCGTACATAATCAGCAACCGTGCTCTCTTGTTTCAGAGCTAAAAACTGCTCGCGAGGAGTACCTTGAGCATTAGAACGAAATCGATGTAATAGCATCATCTTCATTTCTCTCCAATTTCGGATCTGACATCTCTTATTCTCCCATTGAAACATCCGTAATGCATCTCCTTCAAAAACAGTTACCGCCACTTCCAATTGTTCTTCGGTTGTTAATCGATTCAATGAGAAACACCTTTCAGCTCGCAAAATCCAACTATCCGGATCCTTGCCATCAAATATTGGAAGTTCAAGTCGTAACGTGGAGTACCGGTCTGCTCGAAGTATCCAATTATCTGGCTCATTGCCATCCAAAATTGGAAGCTCTAATCGTTTTCCTGTGATTGAGAAGAAACGAGATCCATAGCCTGAGTTGTTTTCGTTTTGAAAACGTACCGACGGAGAAGCTTCATACGGACCAGCTTTCAATGTCGACGAACGTTTCTGTATCAGCTCTTCCAATCGCTTCATCATCACTTCATTTCGCTCATTTTGAGCTTGAGTTGATTCACGCAGCTGGAACATGTCTGCTTGAATTGAAGTTATTGAAATCTCCAAATCATCCAAGCGGGTATTTGTAGTTCTGATCGTCATCGAACAAGATGCTCTGATTGAATCGAGTGAATAGAAACAAATCACGTAGCGGAATAACTTCTGATTGAATCGAATTGATTGGATTAAATCACGCAATTGCACTACGCCTGATGAAATTGATTATACAATTCAATTTCATCCACACGAACGACCTAATTGCTTCGCACAAGAACTGAACTTCAATTTCAATTTCATTAACACGAACTTCCGTAAATTGATACAATTTGATAGTATCGAAGAGTGAATCAAACGAACAATCTATGATTTTGGAATTGATTGTGAAGGAAACGATTCCAAAAACAGAGAAAGGAAAACGCCGCCGACGGATCGAAAAGCTCTGATGCCAATTGATACACTTTAGTAGTATCGAACAATCAATTGAATCAAATGTAATGGAATCGATTGATGAAGTAAACGATTACACGAACGGTAAATTGAGAGATTACAGGAAACAAACGTAAAGGGCTAGAGAGAGAATTATACTAGGGCTAAACTAATCCTAATTTTACCAAATATCAACACCTCCCACATTATTCTCCAACTTCTTTATTTATACTAACCCTAACTGACTTCCCCTGTCAAATACCCATACTACCCCTCTCCCCTTCTTTCTTCTACCATATGTAAATCATATGTATGTAAATCACATATGATAACAGGAAAGTGTATCAATATAAGTGGAATCACTTTTTACCTCATGAACAGTTGGATGTTTTCATCACATATTTGATCAATAGACCTTGAATTATCTCCAACTGCTATTTCTTGATCAAAACCCTGTCATAAGTACATTCTTACTCTTAGAAAACTGCAACATTAAGCAAATGCTACCTACATTTTGCCCTAATTTAAAATATATTTTTGATGCATAAAATTTTAATCATATTATTTAAAATTTAAATTAATATTGAAAAATTATAGTTAGGCAAGACTCACTGTTTCAAAACCAGGAGGAGCCCGAAATGTGGATACATCATTATTGTAAACGGGCCTACCACGGTTCCCCATCTGTGAACCACCCAAATCGGGCCTTGGGTTAACCGCCATACCAGAAATGGGTAAATCAGCCCGTTCACCTTCGGTTGCAAGTGGTGTAGCAGAAGTCTTCTGCAACTTACGCAAGTAAGTTGGATCGGGCTGGTGCCCAATTAAGTGACAGTGCTCTCTCCTATATTATTATCAACAATAACTTAATAAAATTAAAATATAAATTAATTAATTAATAAATTAAAAAAAAAAGCAAACCAGTATTCCATTTGCATCTGTTTGAGCTTTGATTCCAGTCTGGAAAACACAGATGATCTTTCAAAATCTTGTTTATCGTGTGCTGGTTCTATGAAATTTGCTTCAAGAACTCCTGTAACAATAACAGTCCGTATATATGTTATTTTAAGTTTTTTTAATTAATTAATTAAAAGAACGTATGCTTACCAACAATTCCAAATCCTTTAGCATGTCCCTCAGCAGTTACTTTCCAAAAGGGCTGAAACAATTTCATATATTCAACAATTATTACAACTTACAAAAAAAACGCCAAAAATTAAATTAAGTTTATATTATAAAAAGTTAAAAAAAAAGGTACCCGAATAAGACGGTTTTTATGGTATACATTAAATCCAGTAATTCCAAGAGCTGGTGCCTCTTTGATAAATCCAAGGGTTGTTTCCGCAACAGCCTACATCAGATTGAACAGATTATATATTTGGCAAAACAAAAAAAAAATTCTTTCTTATTTTTCTTTTCTGCATTTTTGAAATATATTAGCAATTATTTTATTTTATTATAAATAAATATTAAGACTTATTACCTCTTTCACTGAAGAAACTTGTGGTCTATAGGTGACTATTTCCTTATATTTTAACTCATCTGCTATATTAAAATGTTCTACCGCTTTCCCTCTTAGAAATATTTTGAAGTTTTTAAATTTCCTGAGGTACAACATCGAAGCATATGCCTGAAAAAAAAAATTCACTCTGTATAATGAAGCAAGAAATTTTTTTAAATAATTAATTAAAGATTAAAATAATGAAATAATTACCCTTAATGAATGAAGAAGTTGGTAGGAAATATGTGCTTGTTTATCAGCAGCTTTCTTGCTTAGTTTAGACAAACGAGCAGCTTCATCTCTCAATTTTATATCCTATATAAACACACAAATAGAATATTTAAAAATTGTATAATAATTTTGTTAATATTAAAAATGGAAAAAAGAACCTCATCATCTTCGTCGAAATTCAATTCGTAAATGCCTTCATCATTGAGCCATAAGTTGTAAATAACTAACTTTGTCCCATGTGACCCGATATCTTCAAACTGAGAGCATTATAAATGTTGCAATTAAAGCTGATATATTAATATTATAAGTTATTAATTATATTCAGTTAGAAAATAATAAAACCTGTTGAAGTAGGTCATCTTTTGAAGAAAATGGGGACCAATCAAGAATTGTTTTTAAGTTGGTAGACCAATCATCCTGAGTACCGTATAATATAGGTTCTGGCCAATGTTTTGAGATATCAAAATCGATCTGCAACAAGATTTTAAATTAAGAATAAAAGAAAATAAAAAAGAGTGATTTACAACAAAAAAAAGTATCTACCATTGGAACAATGACATCATCTTGTCCAGTTCTACGTAAAAACGTATAGGATAAAAGACCAACACTTTGGGTTATTTTGCTACAAAATATAACAACAAATAACATTAAGGGCATAATAAAGTCAACCCGAATAAATTAATTAAATAATCATATAAACAAACAGCATTAAAACAGTACCCTTTGCGAATTGCACGGCTGAAAACAATCACATCAGCTCCTAAACGCATAGTACTTGTTTTGAACCCATTACCATCTGAAAATAAATATTAATTTAAAATTAAAATTAACAACTTTTATACAACAAGCATTAAAAATGGAAGTTTCTAGAAGTAAAATAGAGTTACATTGTCCAATTGTGTTGTTAGATTTCTTTGTGGAGTATCCTAAACTCATGCATTTTCTAATGCCATCAGGATCCATTCCACCACCATCATCTGCAACACCATGGTACTGGTTTTATATTTTATTAAATGTTATAAACATTCATCTAGAAGTGGAAATGGTACCAAGAAAAAGTAAAGCGGGAGAGTTGTCCCTTTTGCTGTAGATTCGGTCAACTTTCACAAAAGTTGCCCCATTGTTGATCTGTTACATAAGGTATTAAGGTTGACAATAATAATATCATTCATATATATTTCTTGTTTGTATTAATGAAATTATGGTGATATAATGCCTAAACCTAATTGGTACTGTGTTACCTCATCAACAGCGTTATCCAAAAGCTCAGCAATTGCTGCAATTAGACACACGTAAATTGTAAGTATTAACTCTTGTCATTTGGTTGGTGAGAAAAAGTTAATTAAGATTGAGATAATCATGCCAGTCTAAATACCTCCAAAAGCCCATTTGTGTGAAGTTGCATTGGAATGAAGAAATTTCGGGTGCACACGAGCATGTTCCAATTCACCTGCAACAAACCGAAACTCCAGTCAGTGACTTTGTTAGGAATTACAGGCTACATTTATCTACTTTTCTGTCATAATCATTACGAATAACTGATGTTATATATACATCTAGCATAGAGTAGGTCAGAAGATTTAAGAAACTATTACAGGACCTCTAAATTATAAGAAGTATGTAGTGTGTGTGTGTGTGTGCGCGCGCCAAATGAACACTTGATTTCGCAAATTTTACAAACTTAAGCTACTGATAGTCTCACACTCACTCAATTCCCAAATTTTGAGTACACATTGCAAAACGAACAACGGAAAGTGCAGTATTAAGTGTAAAAAATTTACAATGCTGCTTTTGGTGAACCCCTAATTTTGAGTACACTCGAGGAACTCAGAATTCTTTTTAAAAGGTGCGTAAATTAGACCTTGAGAAGGATTCCACTTTGTAGGACCGATATCGAATGCTCCTGCTTTCCAAAAACTCCGGTTCTCCAGTTTCCGATCATTGGCGGTGTTATTCTGAACTTCCGGTCTACATGGGCGATCACCGTCTTCATCATCACTATCTACAATAGATACAACGTTCACCGTATTTTGTACAAACCTCGACATTATCAGAGAGAGATTCACCAAATGGAAGATGAATTTTGATCTGGATTCCAATATGAAGAATTTTAACAGTAGAAATTTGTAATTAGGGTTTTCAAAATATTTGGAGAGGAAAGGGACTTTCTTCTCAACGGAATATTTGTTTTTGTTTTATTTGTTTCGTCTCAATTGGGCCTTCAACTTACGAATGTTGTCTCTTTAAGTCCTTGGTTAATCTTTATTTTCCTCCCTACTCCTTTGCTTTTAGGAATGAATGTCTCTTTAGTTTTTTTATTTCTACTTTGTCTACATTCTTTATGAAAAAAGATTTTTTATGCATGCAATTATTTGATTAAAATATTTTAATTAATATATATTGATTAAAATGAGTTTCGTTCAAAGTTCTTAATTTTTATAAAGTCTCAAATGATAAATCTTAGTTATTGGATCAAAAGATCTTTTTAACCACCACCATCATCAAATCACATGTAATTCAATATACAATCATCACCGCCATCCACTACCGCCGGCGACCACCTCCGGCTGCCGTCCACCGCCGGCCGCCTCCGCCGCCTCCGGCCGGCTCAATCACATGTGATTAGATACGCAATCACATGTGATTGCAAGCAGAAGACGGTGGCGGGGGTTACCGGTGGTGGAGACGGTGGCCAATAGAGGTTGGTGGTGGTGGTCGGCCGTGTTGAATCACATGTGATTTAATATACATGGGATGGTGGTGATCGGCGGTGTGTAATCAAATGTGATTTAATATACATGAGATGGTGGTGTTGATGTGTTAAATCACATGTGATTCTGATGGTGACTGTGATAATTTAAGGATTGATTGATGCAAAGACAGAGATTTGTTCCTCATAATTTTATAAAAATCATAAACTTCCTTGATTTCTCTCATTAAAATATACTATCATTTTCCGAGTATAAAACTACCAGAAAAGATATTTTGATTAAAATTTAAAAATAGGAAATAATGGGAACTGTCACCAGCTATGAAACTGACTTTTAACAGAAAAAGGTGGGAAGGAAGACAGATTACATGAGGACTAGATCTAGGTAAATTCGTGAAAACTTCTTGTTCGTAGATCTGCAACAAAGGTACACTCTCGTTCTCAATCTTAATAATATCAATGCTTCTTATTGCTAGATCATGTCCGATTAAAACCACAATCCAATTTGGGGGAAATGATTTTAGGGCTTAATTGTGTGTTAAATCAAATCAGCATTTCAATGTGGATCATTTTGCGGTTTTCTGCCGAATGATTGATCTCGTTATGCTTGGAGATTACTGACCGCAATTGCTTCAATTAACAGCATAATAGCTTCATGTATTGTGAATCTAGTAAATTGAACAGGAAATTGTAGATTTAATTTTAACGAATCTAGAGATCACATTATCGAAATTAAAATGCATCAGTGTAATCTATAATTTCCTTTTTCTGTATTAGTATTCAGTATAAGTTGCAAAAATATTGTTAAGATTGAATAACAATTTTGTTCATTGTTCATTTTTTGTCCATTAGCATTTGTCACAAATATAATTAGCAATTTTCCTTTTCCACCTACTTCAGAACATGGATACTTTGTTTATAATTAGCATAATCAAACATTCAAACTCTATTGACATCCACACATAACTAACCAATTTAATAACTACAGACATGACCATGGAATTAGACACAGAACCCAAATCTTTGATGATTGAACACAACATCCCAAACAACATGCAAATCGACCCAACAAAAGCCCGATTTCCATGTTGTATCGTATGGACACCACTCCCAGTTATTTCATGGTTTCTTCCTTTCATTGGTCATGTTGGAATCGGTCGTGAAGATGGTGTCATTGTCGATTTTGCGGGCCCCAATTTTGTGTCTGTAGATAACTTTGCATTCGGGCCTGTAGCCCGTTACATCCAAATAACCAAAGAAAAGGTATACCTTCTACTATTAATATATTACTCTTAGATATTTACACCCTCAATTATTTGTATTAATTAATTAATATGTTTATATTGTAATTTTTTAAATTTTAAACAGCATGGGTGGGCATATAGGAGTGAGGAGGAATTTAGGCTAGTAGAATCGGGAAAAAACGAGTATTCATGGGATGATTCTTTGAAAAAGACCACACAAGAATACCAAAACCAAATTTATAGCATTCTAACTTGCAACTGTCACTCGTTTGTGGCTAACCATCTTAACCGATTAGAGTCACAAACGAATGGTTGGAATGTGGTCAATGTTGCAGCTTTGATTCTGTTCAAGGGGAAGTGGGTCAACACACCATCCATGGTTCAGTCTTACATGTCGTTTATGGTTGTGTTCTTCATGTGTGTGACATTTGGTGGTGCTAATTTTCTAATGTTTTTGGCGTTTTTCGTGTTCCTTTTGTTAGGATGGTATCTTTGTGGTACGTATTATTTCAAAAACATCATACAGCTCTAGTTGCCAATTTGCATTGAAGTGTGAGGGGCAATATGGGAAAGTTCTTTAGGAATTCGATTCTTTTGTTAAGAAGATGATGTGATACGGTTATTCTGGGTATATGTAGTTTTACTGAATGTTGTGTATTGTTCTTTTATTCTTTTGGTTGACCATGTTGTTTGTGTGAGGAAATCAGTCAATCAAAACCTTCTCTTAGCAAATGTGGTGCTGCAATTATTAAAATTACATTGTATATTGCTATTATTATATGATATTTGTTGTGACAGAAATATGATAATAAAAGTTGCCGTATCGATTTTCCTTGTACTAAGTTTCTCCTTACAGAAATTGAATTGTATTGATAAGGAGTCAAAGATCATAATTTCAGGGATTATGTGTGATGTGTCGATACCTGGTTAAGTTATGCATGACTGCAAACAAATTGAGTTTGTATCAAGTTGTTTGAGCTCATTCTAGGCACACTTTATTGCTTAAGTACAAATAATTGAGCCCGAAACAATATGACTCGAGCTCGAGCTTATAAAGGTTCTACTATAGTTCTTATAAAAAAATTTGAGCCATAATTGTTTCAATGTTGGATATAACCTTAAGTTTTAATCATCTTGACAATTTAAACTTTAACCCTTGAACCCATTTTTCGTCTCTGGTTATGTGCCTTAAATTTTTTTTCTTGTTCTGGGATTGAAAATCTCTCATGTACAAACCAACATGAGGAGTCATGTTGATCAATTACAAGTTGTTAAAGTAAAAAATAGAATTCATTAGTAATTAAAATCTAAAATAAATTGCTCACTTTTTATTTTTCCTTCATTACATGTTCACAACAAAAGTTTAGAGATTAAAAATTACCAACAAAAATGAAAGGTTGGTTAGTTAAATCTAACACAAAGCTAAGGAAACATAAATGGTATTGTTGCAAAAGTATAGTAGTTTGGTGTTAGTTAGACACTTAGTTAATATTAGCTAATTTGATAAAAACTGAAGTGTCAGTGTTATCAGTTGAGAGTAATCTAAAATGAGTTTTTATTTTTCTTTATAAAATTAACCAAGTTCGAGCACGGTTTCTAATAAACATTTTAATCAAATCCTCATCCGTTCAAGAAGAGCTATGGGAAAAGTATTTCCCGATTCGAACTCAAAACTCTTTTGCAACCCTGAATCTAATTTGATAGTATTATTTGCGATATAAAAAGAAGAAAAAAGAGACTTTAAATGGATTGACATTATATTTTCATTAAAAAACTGCACACAATTAACATAAATGTTATGCTCAGATCCATTCCTAAACCTGAACCTAACTCTAGGGTTTCATCTTAATAACAATAATCAAACAAACAAACTCCAAATAAATCACACCAATTTTTCGCCTGGTTCTAATTTCCGGTCAAAAACCCAGACAACCAGCACCTGATCCATCACGAGGCCCTTAATTTAGAGAACCCATGCGATCTTAGCTTCACTGATTTACACCCTAAATTACCTTCTAATTTAAATAAATTACCCGTAAATAAACTACACTAAAAATCACAAATTTGTCCATTTAGTATTTCCCTTTTCATATTTCAGTTCCTCGAATTTGGAGTACAAACTGCTTCAACTGTCAACCGTTTCAGTGTATTCGGGCACGGGTCTCGACCAAAGTTACTGTTCGCTATGGTAACAGCACACGCCTCTTTCCCGACACATCTCTGCACAAAACAAACCAGGTACAATTAGTTATGCACAAGGTACAAGTACAACTAATTATGCATGACGTACAACTAGAAACGTGCCTTTTGAATGACATCATAAGATGCGGGAGCATGACATGTTCCTTGCTGAAACGTGCCACATGTTCCCAACGGGGTTCCAAAACTCGCGAATTTTATAGCCGAAATGGTTAGCCCGGGCCCGCAATGTAAATGGACTTTGGGTCGATGAAGTTCTTGTGTTTTACCGTAGCTTTCGATATGCCAATCTTTAATATTCGGGTGGAACTCAAACATATCGGCACATACGGTTGTCGTTGACCGTTTGACCAACGAAATACGGGTCGGGTCACCCCCGAGCTCTTCAAAAAGCACCAACGAATTATCCGTGGGTTTTAACCATGATCGGGGTACATGGTAAAATCGTTGGGTTGGTTGACCGCACCCGAGTTGACATTTGGGCGGGCGATAAGAACCCGCATAATGACACCCGTTACAGTCACCGGTTGCATAAGCCGTCCAGTATCTTCCGATGCTTTGACCGTTGACCCATACTTGACCTTTGCCCATACTGCTCATGTCTAGAGCCAATGGTTCGTCGCCAGCTGGCGCCTTAAATGAAGCCTGGAAAAATGGTATTGAAACATAATGTGTTTGTTGCTAAATGCTAGTAAGCCATTTTGTGACGGTTTATTGTGTCAGGAATATGAAATACCTTATGCCATGTTAATGGTTGTTGTTTTTGAGCAATAAGTGAACCTCGCATCCATTCGACTGAAGGAAAACGGTTTGTGGAAATTACATCCATAGCCTCACCCTTTAAACCAACCTGTGAAAATAAAATAAAATAAACATTTTAGCGACGATTTTTAGGTACAAAATATGGAGGAAAAAACAACACTCACTTGATAGGTCCATTTAGCCCATGATAAATCTTGTTTCCCTTGATCAAGACCGTATAAAGCCACCGGACCCATAACACCAGTTTCCCATGTTTCGTAATGTCCCCCAATATTCTTCAAAAAAAAAAAAAATTTGTTACTATTATAAGGTAGAATTCGCATGTGAAATTATAAAAATAATAAAAATAATAAAAAAAAACTAACCGGTAATCCCATTGCAACACTAAGAAGTGAGATTTTGTTGTTTCCGGGACGGAGATTGACGTTTTCTTTATAAGTAATTCGTCTGTTTTCACGTGTTCCAAAAGCCGAACCTATATATTTATATATTCAATTAAATAAATAATTAGTCGAGTCAATTAATTATATATTTATCAAGAAAATATTATCATGGTATTGTACCTGAAAGTTCTCCGTTTATAAACACATGAAGAGCATGACCTGTCGACTGTACCAAAAGTTTTGGATGCTCCCCGTTTCTCAAAAATGATTCAGAAGAACCAACTTCAACACTGCAAAACAAAAAAAAACAAAAAATATTTGTTATAGTAATAATAATTAACACGAAAATAAACATTATAAAAGACATAAAAAAACTTACTTGGTTGTATACCAAAGGTAATCAGTATTATCTCTAGTGACATTAACTTGTTCCAATAAACCCGATACGGTAAAAGTCGAGCTGTCATCAACTGTTGTCAAATCTTCATTATATGTCTCCCATGTAAACAATTCCGTATTTGTTGCCAACATTTCCATTTGTGTTGATTGAACTCCAACCTTTATAAATTTTCACAACAATTATACACATAAAATATTATTTTATTAAAAAAATCATTTTGGGTACCTTAGCAGTGTTGAAAACAACGTTTGTGCAATCGGGAAGAATGCTAATAGACCATGGTGGTAAGTTATAATGCATGTTGTTAAACATTACTTTTGCTGCATTATTTGTGTTGTAATTAGCCAGAAAAGCTGCACAGTGTCCCGATTTTGAAGAAAATACGTGTGCCTGGAAAAAGGAAATTATTTAGTATTTTTTATTTTTTTTATTTTAAATATTGGTTTAGTTTTGAGGTAAAAATAAGAACCTGTTGAAGGTTTCCTATTGAAGTGACGGTTGGATCGGCAGAAACTAAAGCGGGCTCGCATTGCTTAATAGCTTTATGAAGCTCCTTCAAATGCCCGTATTTCGGTTGTCTGATTAAACCTAAAAATTTTTAAAAAAAAAATTGAAAATGATAAGTTTAACTTCAAAAGTCTAAAGTCAAAGTATAGTTTTATATAAATAATAAACTTACCGTATTCATCAAGTGGAGCATCATAGTCATAACTAGTAGTGATGAACGGACCTCCAGCAGAGCGACCAAAATTCGTTCCTCCGTGATACTATTTACCAATAATTTAATTTCATTTAATTAATTTAAGGTTAGAAATTGAATTTTGTAATAAAAGATACTAACCATATAATAGTTCAAGAATGATCCGCCCTTTTGTATGAATCGAGCAACACCAAATGCCAAATCTTGAACGGGCCTTTCGTGGATCGGGCCACCGAATTCTGTGAACCTGTAAATGATTTAGAATAAATTAAAATTTAATTACTAAAATAATATTTTCGGTTGTCTTAAAAAGATGTTATAAAATAATAAAATTACATACCATCCACTCCAAGCTTCGGTCCAAATGGTAGGTTTGTATGGCTTGTTTGGGGAGAATGCATCACAATAGAAACCGTTGCATGTGTTTATCTGCCAATTACTTAAATGTCTAAAATACCCTTACAAATGTATAAAACCAACCTTTAATTCTCAAATAAAGTCAATCTTGATGACATCAAGAACTATAAAAATGGCATCTTTTTCATGTGAACAAAACAAACAAAAGAGAGAAATACTTACAATAGGATCAGGGGCATCATCTTGCTTGCACATGACCCATGGGACACCTGTCCCTAATCCAACGGCCAGATTTGCAGCCCAATTCATGTAATTATGTCCAGCACTACCAAGTGCCTTTCCAATAGACCCATATTCATTCTCAATCTGCACCCAACAACATTTGTTTGTCATTAACTCAAGAATCCAAAAACCAATGTACAACTTCAATTGCACAAGTTACAAGTTCAAGATTTTACCTGAGAGAGGATAATTGGACCTCCTTCAGATTCAAACAATTTTTCACTCTTCATCATGTTCACAATTTTCTCAGTGAACGTCTTCATAGCCCTCTGCAAGAATATAAATTATAAATCAAAAAATAAAATTATAAATGATCATCTTTTAATATTTTTTAGTTTAGAAAAGGTAGTTAATAGTGACCTTAAATGACTCATTATCAGTTCTAAAGCTAATTCCAGGAACATACTTCAACCAAACTGGGAATCCTCTGCAAGAATCAACGTAAAAGTGATGCTTTTAGTACATTATATTAATTGTTAAATAATAAAAAGAAACATAGATCTGGGATTAGAATATGACAATAATAATTTATTAAATAATTACCCAAAATTCCACTCAGCACAAACATAAGGTCCAATTCGAAGATGAGCATAAAGCCCTGCTTTTTGCACTGTCTTCAAGAATCTCACCAAATCATATCTCCCTTCAAAATTGTACTGAAATTTACAAGCAAAAAATCAATAAAAATTAGTAGTAGCTAAATAACTAAAAAAGAACTTAAAATTTTCCATAAAATTGTTTATTAAAACACAAAGCATTTTTTCTACCAGAAAAAACTTTAAAAAAAATATAGATCTATCAAATTTCACTCTGAAATTAAACACAATTAAAGTAAATTTTGCACTAAAAACTACCAATAGACCCTAAAATTCAAAAGAAAAATAAAGTGAAGTACATTGCCAGGAGAAGGCTCATGAACATTCCAAAACACATAAGTTTCAATCACATCAAGTCCTCCTTCTTTAGCCTTCATTATAAGATCTTCCCACATCTGCGAAAAAACCAAAATAAATAAAAATCATAAGAACCCACATTTAATTTTCCTATATTAATAGTATAAATTGAATCTTTTAAGTTAAATAATGCTATAAAGAACCTCAGGAGTACTTCTCGGATAATGTATAGAACCAGAAATTAAAATTCTTCTTTGACCATTAATGACAATTGCTTTACTATCATAAGTCACAGTGCATTGGATTCGGTGAAAACCAAGTTGAATTAACATCAAGAACAAGAAAACCCATTTGGAAACCGAGTTGGTTTCCATGGATCCGGGTCGGGTTGAAGCAGAGTTTCAACTGTAAGCAAGAAAAGAGGGAGAGAAGAAGAAGAGTGAAAGTGTGAGAGAAAATGAGATGCTGAAAAGGGGGTAATATTGTTTTTGACAGATCAGCTTCACACCGACATTTATGGTGAGTATGAATGTGTCTTTTTATTAAATATACGCACAGGTGTGTGTTTTCTGTATTGTGGGCAGTGGGTGTTCGTTCATAAAGATCAAATCTTTTGATTAAATTAATTCTTTGTGTATGTCATTGTCTTACTTCGATTAACTTTTAATATACTAGTAATTATTTATGGTTATATTATTGAGAATTTATTAAAAATGTTAAAAGTTTGTTTAGAAGCTACAAAAAGTTATACTCGGTAAATTTGAGTTTTAAGATTACTAAAAAAAGGATTTGCTGAACATAACCCTTGGTTAAGGTTTAATTATATTAGTGGTTAATGAATTTTAGGGATGGTGGTTTTTATTATTATTGTATAATGCTTAAAAGCACTACTTTTTTTTCTTAAACAATACTCTGAAAATTATTTTGCTATACTCTGATAATTATTTTTAGCAAAATAATTTTATGATAAAATTATTTTCTACCTAATAACAAACTATTTTCTCGAATTTTATCCGATTAATCAATCACATCTCATTATTTAACAAATTACTTTTAACTTATTTTTAAAGAAATCATAAATTTTATGTCACTCAAGTATCAATTTATTTTCGGTTAATGCTGGAAATTATAAAATTATTGATGAAAGACAAATAAGTATATACTTAGGTACCTGTAAAATTGTTTTAACATATGGGTGCCTTTGAAGAACATTTATGTCCATGTATATTATCCCTAAAAAAACTATACATACAGAAAATAAAAAAGAAAATATTAAATTACGTTATTTCCTTTTAAGTAGTATGTGTATACCATCGGGTTTGAAATTAGTAACGTATAAAGATTGCACAATACTGAGAAGAAAGTAATTGAACGAAATCTTGAATTCCATTTGATTAGTGTTTTTACAAACGGTCTTTTGCTGTTTTTATGATGAATTAGTTACTTAATTTTCTCACTTGGAGAAACTCATTTTCTTAATTGACAAAATTATTTATAATAGAATTCATGTTTTAATCAATCTGCTTAAATCTTACAAATTTATGAACTGTTTCTTAAAAGTTAGAATTACTATATATTTTTATTTGCTTGAGTTGATTTGGAAACAACTATTGAAGTAGAAAGGGTAATATAATTGAATGAAATATCACATTGCCATTTAGTCATTTTATAGGAATCTTTGATAAAAGGTTATTTTTGTTATAAATATTTTTAGATGACTAAACTTATACCCGTGATTTATATGACATTATTATTATTATGATTATTTTTCATTTTATCATGGGATTATGATAATTGTTTACCTATGAAAGGATTAAATCCAAGTCACAGAGCTTAACATAACAAGATGGACGAGTCCTAAAATCGACACTTCATAAGAAAAAAAATGTAGCCCAATTTTATAAAAAAAGGGTTATGAAATCTATAGAAATTTCCTTTTTAGGAAACCGTTAAAAGTTGTTTTTCAAGCAAGCACGCTTGTAATGCGTGCTTTAAAAGTGGTACTTTAATATGTTATAAACACCCTTTTGTCTTGGGTAATATTGTGCCATGCGATCTTTGTTTCTTTTGAAATATTAATATGTTTCTTTACTGTTGGAAACCATGTGATAATGAACGCGCTTTTTAGCCTAGCAGCTGTCGCACGTGATTTTTGCCTCACACGTGAAACCTATATGCATGACTCAATAAAAACTTCGACGTGCAAGACTCGACCTGATTTTACTTCAAACTTTTATTATTCGGTTCATATGTTTTCAACAAACTTATCTTTCAGGTCTACAAAATTAAATTCATTTTTTTATATTGAAATGGTGTTGTTTTAAACATTTATTTTTAAAAACAAACATTATTAAATACTTCCCCAGAAAAATCATTTATTAAACCCTACAAATTTAGTTAAGCTAGATGTATCGATATTGTGACTACAAATAAAACATTAAAATGTAACACAAAAAACTTTTAAAAAGTGGGGGAAATACATGTGTTCCATTATATGAAGGGATAAATCATGCTTTTGTCCCTTCTCCTAAACATAACATGCTTTTATTGGCATTCTTAAACATAACATGCTTCCTTCTTTTTCTTTAATAAAATACTTCTAATAAACAATGTTATACTGTTAAAGGTTTTGAGGTGTGTATCAAAATTGCCATGTTAACATGAAGAGAAAATAGGGTAGTGATTCAAGTTTCTTGATGTGTATGGGTAATGGTGCTATGATTTATGTTTTAGTATTTTTAAAATTATTGCTTAAAAATCAAGTATTATAAACCAACGAGGATAGTTCCTTCCGCGCGTTGCGGCGGAATTAATTTTACTCTAATTTGATTTTCTTATGTTAATTTAAAATATAAAATCATTTGTATTCTATATATGTTTAATATACTATTTTTTGTCAGGATCTCTATATATCAGGTTATCAATATAACATTATAAGTCTTTTAATGTTTTAGATAATATTTAAAAATATTTTAGTAATCTGAATCAAATTAACAAAATTATATAACATTATTGGATCTTTTACTTTTACTCTTATGAAGAACTTTTATAAAGTTCCATGAAAACCCAAAATATATGATCATACAAACTTATGTGATTATTAATGATATGCTATTATAACAAAATTAGTAATTGTGATATTTTAGGTTGATAATTTTTTATTTTTTGTTATTGTTTAGTTCGAATAATATTCATTTTTCATATCATTTAAATTTATAAATTTTGTAAGGCTTTATATGTTATATTAATCAAATTGAATAAACTAATAAATACATAGTTTTATGTCAAGAAAAAGATAGATAAAATGTATTAGATAAGGCTAAAAATATAACTTATAATAATTTGGGGCTTAAAAATACAAACTACTAAAGTTGAGTAGGGAGTATAACAATAGGGATTTAATTGTCAATTTAAAAACTTAAAAATAAAAGAAATAAAAAAAAGTTGTTGAGTCATGGATCGAAAACTGGTCTGCAAGTTGGTTACACCTTTCAAGCAAGTCGTGAAACCAACTCGTCCAAATCCCTTTTGATACATGTTTTCAAGCACATAATATATACTTTAAATTTATAACCAGAAACTTTATGAACAGTTCACTTTGAATGGTTAATGTATAATACAAGAACTATTTGGCCCCCGTGCTCCGCAGCGGGATTTTAAAACATTCATTTTCTTATGTAAATATTTTATTTTGGCTTATATCAAATTTGGTTTTTATATTTATGTTAAAACATTTGTAAGATCATATCTAATAAGGGAAAATTTTGATTTTTTATAAGATATATTTACTCCATCTTACAAAAAAATTCTCATTTATCCTTATAAATATGTCCTAAAATTTGAGGGTTTCACTTAATAAAATAATATTATTACTAATGACTTCATCAGTATCTATTTTCTAAAAAAAATTTATCCCGCACGTTGTTGCGGACTTTATAACTTCGCTTTTTATTTTATGATTTTTAATAATGATAAATTTAAAGGTTGTCAATAAGAATATATAATTTGATTTAAATTAGAATGTAAAAGATTATCCTATGTTTTTCTCCATAAGAAGCTTATACTGTAAATGATTAATCCTAAAAAGAATGAAGAAAAAATGAATTATTGAGACAAACATAGATAATCATATGAAATGTAATTATTTGAAGTATAAATTTTAAAATGCATATGTTAGTGCTATTATTAATTTCAATGATTTAAAGCTCTAAAATAAAAAAGGATAAGAAAAGCCTTGAGTAGGAATAGAACCCTGGCAACCATGAAGGATATTAACATTGTTAACCACTAGAGCAATTATACTTTTGATAATGCTCTCACATAGCGAGAATATATATTATTAAGTTTACTTCCTTTTTCAACTTTCTCAAGTTCCCACGTGATGTGTTGCCAGCCTTTTATTCTACTCCTTTAAACGGACTTTAAACGGAACGGAGGTTTTTTTTTCCTAATGAACAGTAAGTCCTTGTATGATGATTGTATTTATAAGAGAAATAGAGAATGTTAAAGATTATGATAGTCTTCTATGTTTAAAAAATAAAATAACTGCTATTTGTGTTTAGAAAAGCTTGTAATGTTGATGGTAGGTAATTTGTACACCACAATTATCGCTTTTCCATGTTTCTGTAGTTTGTTTTAGATATCACCACCCAATTTTTAGAGTAAATTACACGTATAGTCCATGTGGTTTGACAACTGTTTTGGATTTGGTCCCTAAGTATTAAATTACACCCGTGGTCACCGTGGTTTGGACTTCGTATTGGTTTTGGTCCCTAATACTAACAACCGTTAAAATTTGTTGTTAAACTTTTTAGTAATTGACATTTTTACCCTCACTCTCACCATCGCATTCCTCTTTTCTTCATCTCTGCACACAAAAACACACCCAAATCAAAACCCTAACCCTTACATATTTTCTTGCAGAAGTTAACCTACCTCTTTCAAGTTTCATACTTTCATGCATTAGATTGGCAGAGTCGTCAAGCATTCGCGATAATTGATTAGTGCATTCATAATCCGAATCACTTATTTTAAGTTGCAATTTTTGTTATTCATTAAGGCTTTATCTAAATGCAAACTCTATTATTAATTGGGTTTTTCTAAATCGATGCAGTCAACAGTGACGACAGGAAGCGAAAGGAAGAAAACCACAAAATGAGTAACGAAACTCCCAAGCTCTACATGTACAAACCTAAAACATGTATCATTGTAATCATTTTAACCATTGATTTTGCATTTCCGAAATCCTAATTGTACAGTTTGAGGTCAGTTGAAGAAACATCTACAACAATCGCGTCCTACTATGTCACTGTCACCGTTACACCCAAACTGTAACTTCTTTGAGAAATTGGATGATTTTTTATTAAGATTAGGGTTTTGATTTGGGTGTGTTTTTATGTGCAGAGATGAAGAAAAGAGGAAGGAGATGGTGAGAGTGAGGGTAAAATTGTAATTAAAAAAGTTTAACAGTAAATTTTAACAGTTGTTAGTATTAGGGACCAAAATCAATACGAAGTCCAAACCACGGTGACCACAAGTGTAATTTTTGATACTTAGGGACCAAATTCAAAACTGTTGTCAAAACATAGGTAATATCCGTGTAATTTACTCCATTTTTTATTGTTTATATGTAGATTTAATCATAGTAGATTAAAAGCTTCATCTAAATTATTTATTTTCATCTCTTTATCATACTGTAATTTGAACTTTCATCTATATGATCCAAGACAACATTAGAGATTATCTTCAAAATCATAATTTATTTTTCCAAAAAATATTTGTTGTCTCCTTTGACTTTCCTCATAGTGACTTGACATTGCCTAATCTTTTCAAACCTTTAGGCTTTAAGAACACATTTTTTGATAAAGCCCACACATCATCTCTTTTTTTTCCAAGCTTTGCAGATCACATTTTTTGTCACTTCTTACTAACCTTTTCTACTAGTTAGACCCTGTATTTTCACTCACGAAAATACCTTAGTTAAAGATTGCAAATTTTAACCTCAAAAAGTATAATCAGCATAAAAATCTAAACAATTTTAACCATGAAAATTGTAACCAACTTCCCATCATTAACAAAATTTATCTAACCAAATAAACAAACATGTGTACGTAGTCAAACTAAATTTCATTATTATTTCTGATCTACAAGAAATTAAGACGATTCATTTTTGTTTGTGTTTGTTTGTTAAAATGATAAACGAACACAAACGATTAAATATGTCTACAAACAAATTTATGAACACATAAGATGAACATAGTAAGTTGCAAATTTAGATTTCTGTAAAATTTTAAATAAGGAAAAAAAATGAAAATATTAACAAAAGTGATTGAAGAAAAAAAATTCAAAATATACCATAAGATGGTCAGATTTTAAAAAATATTAATAAGTAAAAATTCAATATATTACAAAATATATAAATTATAAAAGAAAATAAAATGAACTTATAAAACTGAGTGAAACAACGCAAATAACTTATCATGTAAACATAAACTGAATAGATATATCAACGTATTTTTACATAAATCCTGAATTCTTTATTTGGTAGGGTAAAACGTACGAACACAATAGATTTATTAGTTTAATAAAACTAGCAACAATGGATTTAAGGGGTCAAAAGCTGATATCTTTGACCATTGCAGTGTTCTTCCACCCACTTTAGGTCCGCAATTTTCGGCTCTTTCCTTTATTTTTTTCTAAAGAATATATAATACTATAAAAGTTTCAACAAATTTGAAGAAAAATTAGTACATAGATTGACACAAGATCGTTCATTCATCCCCCCCCCCCCCCCCCCCCCCAAGGGTATTGTTGTTATAAACTTGTAATCAGGCGGAACTAAAAAATTTCATCAGCAGTAACATCAAATAATAGAGGCGGAGGTTAAGGGGTTGCACTCTCTTACAGGGTCCCGGCCAGGAGCAACGCCCCTAGTAGCGTCCAAGGAGCAGTGCGTCGAAACAAAATTGAATTTACATAAATGACTCTATTATATAAACACCGTGTTTATTATATACATCAAGTCTTCAATAACTAATTATTAATTTCATAAATTTACAAGACAACTACTAATTTTATAGACTCAAAACTATCAAGACACATACTCTGGAATCTTTTGTATTGGTTTAAATTTTTGTTTGAGCTTTGAATTTGGACTATTAGTTAATACTTTAGTTCTTTTTAAGATTGATTTGAGCTATTTTTAATCCGGTGTAAGCACTACACCTTAATACCAACAAAAAAATTCCGAAAAATTTATTATGTGGTAAAAAAATTTGAGTAGTAACACGTGCTACCGCGTGACCCTTAACAGGTCCGCCCCTACTTGTAACATCTAGGTGATCATTTGAAAACTCTTACCAATTTATTTTCATTGGAATCATCTATTCAAATGACACAACCATTTAAAAAGAGGGGATGATGTTCATACCACAATTTTTACTTCATCTATCACAATTTTTGCTTTATATACTTGTACAGTTAACTGCTTCCTCCGATTCAAAATAAGTGCTACACTTCTACTTTCACGGTTTTTGAAGCAAAATAGTGTAATGATGGTTAAATTAGATTAATTGAATGATTAGTGTATAATGGGTCCCACACCTTTTGAATAAAGTGAGGTTAATGATTTTAAAAGTAAAAGATGAGGGTAAATGAGTCATTTCACTTTGTTAAAGTAGATAGTTAGTGGGTGTAGGTCCTACTATTTTTTGCCATTTATGGAAAGTGTAGCACTTATTTTGAATCACCCATTTATGAAAAGTGTAACACTTATTTTGAATCGGAGGAAGTATAAAACTTGTAAAATGTGATATACGAAGTAAAAGTTGTGGTATAGAAATGAATTCCCTTTAAAAAGGGATATTGTCTTACCAGAAAAACTTGCATAATTAAGTTTACACAAAGTATGCCTGTATATTGAGACTACGACCATGAAAGATAGTTTTCAGGCGGTTTATCCGTTCATGAAAGTCGTTGGAAGAACATATTTTTTATTCCAAAGGCTACCGGAAATTTTTACGCTTAACTTTTGTTACCATTCCCAACCATCATGAAATGTTGTGCACGGACCAACAAACTCCCGTCATTATCGTAAAATAAAACATAATACAAATCGCTCTGTTTATATTATAAGAAATTTAGTTTATTATTTTCCTTATACTTTAAATATTCTTGGCATATAGCGGAGGTCGCAAAGTGAAAGCAACTAAAAAGCACAACCAACCTTCTTTTATATAAAGTAAAAATATTAATCCGGGAAAAATAGTAAATAGTTTTCTACAATAATAATTAAAACTATACGAAACATCATTTTGTTATTTAAAATATGTTTCCTAACATTCAAATTTAACTTTTGTCCGCAACTAATTTCTATCTTTTGGGGAGTATAATCATTGTTAATCACTCAAGTACTCAACCAACTTTCAACGGTCTTAATCACTATGCATTCGCATTTCATGGTTATATAAGCTTTTTTTGTTAACGGCAAAAGGAGGTAAAGGAACAGGCTTCGGTATTACCATCACCCCCGAGAACCTCCAATGAAAAAAATATAAAATAAAGAAAGCTAGCAAGAAGATTTACTTCAATTTTAAATAAATAATGGTCTTAAAAAACGTCGTATATATGATAACTAGCTTCAAAGCCCGCCCGATTGGGCGGGCATTCTTCGAAACATATGTAGGAAAATAATAAAATATTTATATTGTTGAAATAACATAATAATCCATATTTGTAATGATGAGTTGGTATAATTTTGGTACATGAATAAATGTTATAGGAACTTTAGAGACGAAATAAAACTTCTTTGTTGGGACCATATCAAGATATCACATGAATGACCAAAAGATTCTTAAGACCATATATCAACATATCTCGCGCTTGACCATACGATTATCGTAAGTTGCTAAAATCTTCCCAATTAGTATATGGGTGGTCCAAGAGATGGCGCAAAAAGATACCTGCACACATTTAAATACAAAGATATCAACTATCAATATGTATATTTAAACGAAATCTGTTTGTCAAAAAAGCTCAGGCTAAAAGTGGTATCATATACATTATAACATTACTTTGATATACCATTAGTTGCCATACCTATCAATATCTCCAAATATGACATTTTAGCAAACTTAAGTAATCAAACCATAACCAATTGCCAAAAATCGTCATAATGAGATTAGAATATGGCAGTCTGTCTAAAATGATACGAGATCAATGTTGAAAATCTCTTTAAACCTGCTATTTAGCAGTCAAATTACCTCCTCAATGTAAATTTTAGCCCAATGGGTCCAAGCCTCCTTGACCAGTATCTAACAAAGCGGGTTTAAGTTGGACCAATAATTCTTCATCTACGGTTGTTGAACCAGCTTTAATGTTGGATAATAATCTAAAAACGTTTATGTAGTCAACTTTGTCAATCGCCCTATTGTTAAGCAATTTATTTATCATCAGGTGTCTATTATATTTATCATTACAACCTGTTAATGGTCCACAAATTTTGTGGCATATCTGCATCAGATTGATAAAAAAAAATTGTCATATCTGCATCAGATTCATAAAAAGAATAAGACGCTAAAGGGTGAATTTTGACTTTTGGGTAACATTGGCTTCTTTGACATTATATTAATCTTTATATTGCTTACTGAAGGTGGTGTCTTGAAGAAGAGCAAAATGGTAAAATACCTTTCAAGAGCTAAATCAGCTTGTTTTTCATTAGAAGGAGTTGCTACAAACTGAGCTATATTCCATAAACCAACATTAGGTTGATTTGCAAAACAATATCTCTTCCTGGAATTCAGTTGTATTCGAAGTAAAACTCACGTCAAAAGCATCAACAAAATCAAACGGGCCATAATCAATGATGAGGCTCAATACAATCATATTGTCGATATTCATCACACCATGTGTAAACAAACATCTTGCCAACTGACAATTAATGAAGCAGAACTTACTTAATTGCATTTTCTTTTCTATTTTTATCTAATGATAATGGGAAATTTTCAAAAAAAATCTTTACAAAAGGGAAAATCTGATCCAGTTTTATTGCTCATTGTTGAGACACGGCAAGCTTTTGTCTAACTCGATGAAGCAGAGACCCGGAAAGGACCCGTTTAAATTACCATATCTTGTGAATTGATGAGTTCATGTTTGAAATTGATGGTTTCTATGTTTTTAGTTGACTCGGAATGACATACAGTTCAACCGGTTGACCCTTGACCATGCCTTTGTACCGGGTCAATTTAAAACCGGGTTTAAAACATTGCTCTTTATCAAACATATGCACGATCACGGATCTTTAATATCATATCATTTTAAGTCTTTAAAATGAAAATTGTATGATGAATGTAACTTACTTATGAGAGTAATGTTGGGAACTCTTGAATATTTCTAGCAAGATTAACTGCAACACATGAAGTTGAGGCCAATGCACTTGTATTATGAAGTTGAAGCCACTGCACTTTTATTGTTGTTGAAATAAAAAGCAGGCAACTTATCACCTGTTGATGCACCCTGGCATAATAGATAAAAAAATTGCTTATTGACTCGGGTTGACCTGCCAATTCAACCGGTTGACCCGTGACCCGGACATCGTACCGGGTCGACTAAAAACCTAGGTTTTAAAACATTGATTTAATTGACATTGTACGGGGTTGACTAAAAACCCAGGTTGACCCATCCCCTCATAAAACGTGGCTTGTAAGTGGATTAAAATCTAACTTCATCGCAATGTAATCCTCACCAAACTACTTTTGTCTTGTAAATCAACAAACTTTTCTACTGAAGGTTTTTTATTAGTTACTGAAGTAGCAATTATTTCACCTTATTGTGCATACTATAAAGATATAACTATACATATACCTCAAAGATAATCTTGGTAAGAGCTCTCAAATCATCATCAATTAAATAGCAAGCATTATTATGCTCATTCCAAATCGTCAAGTCGAAAATTGTATAAGGATTTAAACCCAACAAATGTGAAAGTTTTAAAATGTAACCGTAATATATTACAATCAACAAATATTACTCAAAACACAAACTTAATTGTTCTTTTTTGTATGTGATATTAAAAGGCGTCTATACCACATACACAGCTTGCAAAAGTTATGCAAATGACCATGGAATCCAATAACGGGAAAAATTAGTAATTCCTCTTTCATGTTTCAATATTGTTTTTTTTTTAAGTCATATTAAAAATTAGGCCACTACGGGGACTTACCAAAGAAATTGGATAGAAGAATCTTTTCTTGATCAACAAAATCTGATCACGTTGCATACTCCGTTAACATCCTGACTGATCCAAACATCACCATCGGATATAAAAAATCCAACAAAATCATCAGAATTCAAATCCAAATTCGATAAATTTGCGTAATCGTTTTCTAAAATAGTAAAATCATACAACAAGTAACAATTATTATTGTTTACAAATTTTGACTTTTTAGACCAGTACATTCTCTCAACCTATTTCCTTGTTAGTTAACTTCTATTAACCAGTTTAGAAATAAAAATAATACCCTAAATGGGTCAAAATTATTCTGGTATATGCATATTCCATATACCACAACATTTAATTACATCAAATTACATCTGTATGCTTTTAAAATGTAATTCATATGAAAATTACTAAAAGAAAAAAATTGTGAATAGATATTCACTTTCATGAACTTTTGATTCTTTTGCTTTGTTATTTGTTTTGTAGTTTGTAATTAGACACAATAGCTTGATGAGTTATTATAAGGTTTTATCGTGTCATGTAAACTAATATATCACTAAACTTACAATTTAATTTTTTTATAGCTAAATATGACATTAAATCTACTGATATTTCAAATTATCCGACATCTACATTCGACGGATATCCGAAAATTAACACTCTTTGGTAACTATATTAATATTGGTCTGCAAAAAATAAAAAGATAAATTTTAATTGTTATCAAACTTGGATTAAATCTTTAAATTAGGGGTTCTGTTGCCCTTAAAAAAAACCCGACACTAACCTGAACTTGGCACCCAAACTGCTGATGCGTTTGGTCAAAGGATATGATATGATCTTCTGTTGTTGCTTCTATTTCTAGGGTTGAACAAATCCCAAATTAAATTACAACCAAAATCAGGCAAAATCAATCAACCTTTCAATCTAAAGCTTGAAGTGACCACAAAAACCATAAAATCACCTCTACGATTAAAAACCAAATTAGAAGGGAGTGGGTCGGTGGAAATGTCTACCTGGTACTCATTACTCTTCATTTTCTTATTGAGATATCCATGTGAAGGTAAGCCAATGCACCACAAACAAAAAGAAAAATTATGATATCAATATAGATGGTTCTGCAAGCATGAACCATATAGTTTTGTGATGGTTAGCAAGAAAAAAATAAGACCGTTCCAGGAGTTCATAAACATAGATAACCAAGAAATTACCACTTGAATCACACAAATCTGACTGTATAGTCTGCAAATCTAAGGCACTTTCATTCTAATTTCCTTAGCCATTGCAGGTGTTCGTAAACCTAAATGTCCAATAGATCACCACTTAAATCACACAAAACTCACTATAAACTATGCAAATCTTAGCCATTTTACTTGTTTTGCGTAGCTTTCGAATTTATCAACGGGTTTTGTGAAGCTCTTCAAATTTTTCACCGGCAGAAACCCTAAATCACCAAATTATCGGAATCCCCCGGTCATCTCTTTCTCTTCGATTTTTAATTTTGATTGTTGTGCAAACCAAATCCGTTTCCAAAATTATCGAATATTGGCTTTGATACGGATTTGGACGAAATCAATTTTGGTTATGTTTAGAATGTGCATAATTAATTCCGAGAATCTGTTTGATTTTACAGGCTTTTTCGTAAAAAATATGAGATTTTTCGTCCAGGAATTCCGGACTTCCCATAACTGTGCGGGATGATACTCGCATGTGCATTTGTGAAGATTTGTGCCGAAAACAGTGGACGAATCATGTAATTACACGTGGAATAACAGACCAATCACGAAGCTGCAAACTGCCTAGTTGTCGAATCAAAATCAAATGTACCTGCATATATAGGGGAAGATATATAGAGGAATGATATTGAGTCCTACCATTTATTCTTATTCATAATCCTACTCATTGGATGGAAATATATCCCAAAATCAATGGATAATATTATGAGATAAAATTAGCGGATTATACATATCTTCCTATTAAATGTGGAGAACTATGAGTAGAAATAAATACTTCCTCCGATTCAAAATAAGTGCTACACTTTAGGTTTCACGGTTTTTTAGGCAAAAGATTATATTGATGGTTAAATTAGATTAATTGAATGGTTATTGAATAATGGGTCTTACACCTTTTGAATAAAGTGGGGTTAATGGTGTAAAGTAAAAAGTAAAGGTAAATGAGTCATTTCACTTTATTAAAATAGATATTTAGTGGGTGTGGGTCCTACTATTTTTTGCCAAATAAGGTAATTTTTTAAAGTGTATCACTTATTTTGAATCACCCATATAAAGAAAGTGTAACACTTATTTTGAATCGGAGGAAGTATAACTAAATATCATTTCTCTAATATATAACATGCATATATAAGTTTGTTGTGGCAAATTTAAAAATATATGAAATTAAGTAAAGGGATAGCGATGTGCCCATTGGCACTTGTCTAAATCACATTGTGTATGGGACTAGAAATGTAAACCCAATTTAAATCTAAGATCTCATTTATGAATTGTCCACATTTTTACCAGAAATGAGCGATTCAACGATAGAGCTCGGTTGTATCTTCATAGTTGCGATCTCAATTTCGCAAACGAGAGATTAATTAAAGAAAGTAAGAAGATGTGTCACGTGATAATATGAGGAGTAGTTGACGTTGTTGTTGGTTGTGGCCCTTGTGGGTCCCACATGAACCCAAGAAAAAGCAGGGTTTCACATGGGTTTAATTATTGCAGACGAGAAACCAACGTCGTGTTATGTCGCCGTTTAAACTACAGCCGGAAAACGTTTTCCCCGTTCAGTTTTTGTTACCGGAATGTGCTTGCCTACGTTAGTGTCGGTGAAGGACATGTTTACAAAAGTCAAAAGGTATGATAATAAACCGTTATGTTTAACGGCGCAAATATTCCCTCCAAGGTATGATAAAGAGGCGCGATTTCCGTACCCTCTCCCAATCACATCCTCCTAATTAAAGGAATGTAATTAAAATACTTCCTCCGTATCAAAATAAGTGACACAAATTAGCTTACACGTTTTTTAAGGTAAAAAATTAAAGTAGGGTTAAAATAGATTAAAGTACATAGTTAATGGAGAATGAGTCACACTTTTCTTGAATAAAGTGATATTAATTAGTTTTAAAAGTAAAAGTAAGGGTATAAGAGTAATTTCACTTTATTAATGTGGATAGTTAGTGGTTATGGGTCCCACATATTTTACCAAATAAGGAAAGTTTTCAAAGTGTGTCACTTATTTTGATACACCCCAAAATGAAAAGTGTGTCACTTATTTTGATACGAAGGAAGTACAAAAAATTTACTTTTACGGTTATTACTTTTATGGGTACGCAATTGCACGGCAAAGGTTACAAATGGGACTATCTTGTTTATATTTACAATTTTGAGATTATAGTTTTCTTTCTTTTTCACCTCATATTATGTACATTTTTTTATGGGTACTCAAGTTTGTTTATAACAAATAGAAACGAGAGGTTTGTTGTGTTTATTAAATAAAATAGAAGGTTGGAAATGGATATTTTCATTTTCTTCTTGCATGGCTACAAGTATGGGTGAAAATTCACGATATTATCTGAAACACAACATGAATCTGATATTGATATAATCATGTTGGGATTGAGCCTAAATGAATTGGGGTCATAAACATGTCGACCCGTATAACCTGTCAAATAGGATTGACCATGTAAAGATCTATTACTTTGGAAGTTAGGTTTTCGGGCATCTAGCTTTTGCGCCTCTAGTTTGAAGCCAGATTTGAGAAAACATCGGCACACTCGAGTAGTTTACCATGTATAAACTCTAAGTTTTGATTAAAGTATGTTTGCTAATGAAAATTAATCCCACTAATATAAATAATAATATTAATTAATAGGCAAGGGCAAAGGCAATTATTTAGGGCTTAAGCATGAGCATGCCCTAATCACCCTCAAGGCCTCAAATATATACACAGATCGGACATTCCTTCATTTTCAAGCCTTATCCCCCTTATGATTCTCCTTGGCATGCAGAATGCTTTGGACAATTCTTTTGCATGCTTTACACTTTATTGCCTTTTATATTTCTAAAAGATAACGAATTATAATACAAAATATTCACCAAATCATCGAGTAACTCTTTTAAGAATTACAACATATTAATTATTTCAAAGGCTAAAATGCATTTTATTACCTTAATTTAACTTATTGGATCATCTGCTACTTTAAAATATTGAATGTGAAACATGTTACCATAACTTGATAAAATTGTCAATTTAGTACCCTGACTCACTAATTTCGTCTTGTTTTTTCACGTAACTAATTATCTCTAATCTCAAGTTATTGAGATGGACATATATCTTTCTTGTCCGTCAAAAAAATCCAACGGAAGTCAGTCAAGTAAGAAAACACGATCAAATTAATGAGTATGAGTACTAAATTGACCACTATGTCAAGTTAAGGGTATCATTATGCACATTTGATGGTTTGTGTTAGTAAAAAACTTAGTTAATTAAATTCAGAATTGTAAAATATATTTTAGCCTTGTTAACAATATTAACGTTTAAAATCTATGTAGTGGAATTTTAAATATGCACCAATATAACTATTTATTTTTTGAGCAAACAATATGAGTATTGAGTTGATGATTTTGTACACCGTCACCGACAATAATAAATGTAATGATACTTCCAAATAAATAAATAAACAATGGTAGGTGAGATGTGCTTGCATTTAACAATGTGTATGGGAAAGGGACCATAGCGTTTATACATACTACACTTCTCTCACTAAATTATACATAAGAAAAACATTTTAAATAAGATAAAATGATTTTAAAAATATACAAGCTTTATCAAATTCATGTATAATATCAATAGGTGAACTTGCATCAAAATATATTTTAATGCCACAATACAATAAAAAGAACGATACATAATCCCGTCAAATACGCGTGATGTATAAGAAATGTGAGATGTAAGCAGTCATACTTCTAGTGTGGGTAAAGAGAGTGCATTTATATGTTGTAATAGACATGTGGATATTGGAACGAAAACTGAACCGGACCGAACTGAGTTATATAGGTTCAATTCCCAGTTCTAATTTTTATGAAAAATCGGTTATTGGTCCGGTTCGGTTCGGTCTAAAATTAAGAAAAATCCAAAAAAAGTCAAATAAATTTTCTCGGTTATCGATTCGGTTTCAGCCGGTTCTCGGCCCGGTTCAGTTCTAAGCGTCATCGATTCTCTATCCGTCCAAATCATTTCTTGATACGCATAAGCCTATGTTACATTGTAACCGTTAAATCCAATTCTTTTACAGGCTGTGAAAAATTCTAAATATTTTTTTTACCGAAAATGATAATGACAACTTTAAAGGCTGTTATTAACAAAATCTTTTTTTTATTGATGTTTGAACTCTTGTGAAATAGTACTATGGGAATTTACTTTATGAATTTCCACTTTTTAATGATTAACTTTTTTTTTTTTTTTTTTTTTTTTGTGGAGAAAAACGAATAGCATTGAATGGTTATGCCGAACTAAACTCGCATGAAGGTGAATCATTTTCTGACAATGGAGACGATATTGAAAATATGCTTTTATTTGTGCATGATATGTGTATTTTTACACGAAACTTATGATAAATCAAACATTAAATTAAATAAATACATATAATGAATCTAACAACCAAACACCTCGAGGGACTTGACTATTGATTTGGCAGAGTTTTGTGAAACATAAAATTTTAAACCAAATATGGGCTTACGAAACGTTAATATAGGCCCAAGTTTGCGATAAAATTATGACGGGCTTAGAGTACATTGTTTTCTCTAGTTAAAGAACCTAGAGAATAAATCCTAAGGTTCTAGAAAACGTAAGGTTTGGCGTGACGGCAGACATTAAGTCTCAAGTCATGACAAGCCCAGGCGGATCATGATATTTTTCAATGCGTGACTTAACGTGATAAATTTTTTATATAATTTATAAATATACGTATATCAAATTAATTTTTTTATAGATCTATTGATAAAAAGTTCATAAAAAGTGTTATATCTAAATTTATAATTATATATGTCATCATTTAAAAAAAATCAATTTTTTCAGCCGCCTTACAAAATACTCGTCATAAGGCGCGCTTTTTCGCGCCTTATCACGCCTTATCTCACGCCACGCCTAGCCTAGCCGCCATGGTCTGTTTCGTAACGTCGACGCCGCGCCCCACGCCTTGGCGCTGCCATGACGCGTTTTTTAGAACCTTGATAAATTCTAAGGTTTTGTTAATAAAGAAAGCTGTATTTATATACATAAATATTTTTTATAATGATTTGTAGAGAAGTCGTTTTTAAAATTCAGAGATTTGATATAGATTGATGATATAAATACATCATCTTCCTAAATTTTAATGCTAACATTTTTATAAGGAAATTGCAACTGCTGAATACGACTGAAAATGAAAATGATTTAAGTAATAATTTTACATTTTCACCTGCTAATTGATTTGGGAATTAATTTGATTATCACATTGTTTATGCTAACATTTTTAAAATATGTGGGGGTAAATATCACACCTAATTGGTTTACTTGGACTAGTGACAAGTAAGAAACAAGAAACACAGCTGCAACTGAAATTCAAAACTTTCAACGGTCGTCCCTGTGACATCGTACATGATATTGACGTTTTTAGACACGTTCAAACCCGTCAATATCGTCAATTTTGAGTACGTTTTAGAAGCAAATACATGTGATATTACTCAATTATGTGTTTATGTTACATTTCAGGTGATATATCGAAAGAGGTGCCAAAAACGGGCCAAAAGATGAAGAAAAATACAAAATTATAAGGCAAAAATAGTTCACGATCGTGAACTGATCGTGAACTATTCACGATCAGTCACCAAAGTCCCTGTATGGTCTTCGCGTTCGTTATCGAGAGTTACCGATCGTTATGTCATCGAAACAGGAAGTTCACGACGCGAACTATAGTTCGCGCCGTGAACTATGCGCCTCTGATCGTGTTTTATACCAGATCAAAGGGAAATGTCAGGCATCTTTGGCTGGAAGTGTGTTTTTGGGCAGTTAAGGACGATTTTGGAAGCAGTTTATCAAGAGATTAGTCAAGTTTATAGCAATCATTGATTCTCAAACATTTTGGATTAAATCTATGGTTGTAATTCTATACTTTAACTCTTGTTTGTTGATTTCTAGCATGTCTATGTGCTAGTAATCTTTATATTCACTATGTTTGGATAATTCTAGGGTTAAGTATGGTTTAATTTTAGGGTTTGTTTGTGTTCAAAATAATTGTTGATGTTTAATTACTCTTCTTGGTTTAATTTATGAGTTTTCGTTTCTTTATCGTTGGTAATTGATTAAATTAGATATTGACAACATTTGGTTCAATTGATTACTTCCCCAACTTTTCATTATGACCTAGTTGGTAATTCACTAGAAATAGGGATTAGAGATAAGATTCCAATAAGTTAGATTAAACAAGAAGTTCAACCCTAGTAATGAAAATTCTAGGTTAGAGGTCTTAGTTAATTCAAGACGGTAATTTCAACAAATAGAAGTGTGATCAGTTATAGCTTTTGAGAGAAGAAATTCCTATTAGTTGTAATTAGTTTATTAAATGGGATTGAGAGAAATCTAATACCGTGACTTCTAGAACATTAAACTAGCCGGTGCTTAATAACCATACTTAGAACTAGATGAATCCATACATAGTGAATATCCCTTAAATCTCATTTCAATTGTTCAAATTTGCATTTCTTGTCATTTCAAATATTAATTACATTTCATATAAATCAAAACATGAACAAAAATCTTTTCTTGATTAATTCTTTAACTTTCTTTACTTGGATTACATAAACTGTTCCCTGTGGATTCGATAACCCGAAATACTTACCTAGCCTATATTACCCACGATTAGGTATACTTGCCTATGAATGTGGTAATCTAGATTAGTGGTATTTAGGAGACATAATTTTATAACTAGATCGAGTACATCAAGTTTTTGGCGCCGCTGCCGGGGAGCAGTTTTATGTTTTTAGGTTTTTGAAAGTTAATTAGTTAATTGATCCTTATTTAGGAATTTATTCTTAAATAAGTTACTTAATTTGTAATTTCTGTTTCCTTTTGTTTTGTTTATCAGTTGCGTGTTAACTCTTTGCTTTGAGTTGTGCAGGTGCATGAGCAATAAGAATACTCTTAGAGGCAAAAAGGCTAAAGCTGATCAACCCTCACCATCCTCTGATCCAGAGAAACTTTTTCGAAGGAGACAGAGGATTCAATTAGAAGCAAGATACAACGCATCCATAAAGAAAGCTCAAAATATTGGGGAACCGAGTCTTGAAAATCAGAATCCGCTTTTTGAAGTTCAAGTCCAAAGTTCTGAAAATCAGGAGCAAACTCCTGTTAATTTAGAACCAATAGTTAATCAAGAGCCGATTCTTGATAACCAAATGGGTGATCAAGACCCACCACCGGAACGTCCGATGTGGCAAACGAGGCAAAATGCCCCGGTTGATGCCATTCCGGCAATTAGACTTCCGGAAATAAATGGCATAAATTTTGAAATAAAAAGTCAATTCCTAAGTATGGTTCGTGATTTGGGTTATGATGGTAGACTCACAAATGACCCAAATCACCATATTGAGTGCTTTAATGACATATGCCAATTGTTTAGGATTCCTAACGTTTCGCAAGATGCGATACGACTTCGACTCTTCCCTTTTAGTCTAATTGGAGAGGCAAAAATTTGGGTTAAATCCCTTGAGCCAAACTCCATTTCGACTTGGGAAGAACTCCGAAGTCGATTTATACACCGTTATTTTCCACCCGCGAAAGCGGATAAATTAAAAACTGATATTATGGCTTTTCAACAGGAAGCTGGGGAAACATTAACGGAAGCATGGGAACGTTTCAAGGGAATGTTGAGGAGATGCCCAAATCATGGGTTTGAGAAGAGCGATATCGTCCATCTCTTCTATAGGGGTTTGTCCAACAATGCACGATCCACCCTTGATTCATCGAGTGGTGGAATATTCATGTATAAAACCCCTACGGAAGGATACCAACTTTTGGAGGATATGGCCATGCACAATGCGGAATGGGCCACCGATAGAAGAGCCGGAAAGCAAACGGGTTCGCTCAATGCGGTTGACGATAGACAACATGATGAAGTCGCCGCCATAAAGAATAACCAGGTAATGTTAGAACGTAAATTAGATAAAATAACATCTTCTTTACATGCGATACAGGTTGGGTGTGAGAAATGCGGTGGACCCCACCTTGCAAAGGAATGTCAACAACACCAACCGATGATGACCGAGGAGGAGGTCAATTATTTAAACCAAGGTTACGGGCAAAACTATCAACGAGGAAACCAAGGATACAACAACAATAGGGGTTACAACAACAATAACAGTAATTTCCCCCCTAGACCATCACATCCACCCGGTTTCCCTCAAAATAACCAACCAAATTACCCTCCTCGAAATAATTCTAACACACCCGGTTCGAGTTCTAAGCCCGAAGAGCACATGTCTCTCGAGAGCATGTTTGGTCAGTTTATGGCTAGCCAAGCCAAAACAAATGAAGAAACCAAACAAGACTCGAAAGAGATGAAACAATGTATTAGAAACCAACAAGCCACCATTCAAAACTTAGAAAGAGATATTGGTAGAATTGCCCAAGCCTTAACCGAAAGACCTCAAGGCAATTTACCCCCTTCTACCCAAGCGAATCCCAAGGGAGAATTCAACTCAAGGGATGTCAAAGCCATTACCACACGAAGTGGTAAAGAGGTAAGTTCACCAATGGTTAAAATTACTACTAATAATTCTAGTGAACATGTACTTGTAGAAGAGGGGACACCAATGAATGAAGAGGAAGTGCTTGTTGAGAAGATTATAGAAAAAGATGAACCGAAGAAGAATGAATCAAAGAAGGAAGCAACAACAAACTCTTACCTACCTAAAGTTCCTTTCCCACAACGGTTGAGAAAGGAAAAACTCAAAGAAAAATATGGTAAGTTTGTTGAAATGATTAAACAGGTACGCATTAACGTGCCTTTGGTTGATATGTTGGCAGGTATGCCAAATTATGGAAAGTTTATTAAGGATTTGGTGTCAAATAAAGTGCAAATGGAGGAAGCATCTTCAGCTGTGTTGAGTGAAGAATGCTCGGCGATCATAGAATCCAAGATGCCACCAAAGCTAGAGGACCCAGGGAGTTTCATAATCCCTTGTCTCTTTAATAATTTACCGGTTTGCAATGGTCTAGCAGATTTAGGTGCTAGTATTAGTTTAATGCCCTTGTCGATAGCTACAAAAATAGGACTAACCGATTTTAAGCCGACTAGGATGATCTTGAGATTAGCAAACCTTTCATACACATATCCCATTGGTATAGCAGAAAATGTTCCTGTTAGAGTTGATAAATTCGTGTTCCCCGTAGACTTCGTTGTCCTAGAAATGGATGTGGATCCCAAAGTCCCGCTAATTCTAGGTAGACCTTTCTTAAACACGGCGGACGCCATGTTTCATGTGTCTAAGAAACAACTAAGTCTAGGAATAGATGATGATAGGGTCACCTTCTCTATAGAGAAAGCCATGAAGCATACCTCCAAATCCGATGATTCTTGTTATTTCATTGATGTTATCGATTCATGTATCGATGAGGAGGTTACTTCCTTTCTCGACCTCGATTGTAATGATGTCACCACAAAAGGTGATTTCACTATTGATTCCGATGAAACAATCCGAGATCTCCAAGAGTTCGAGGATTTGCTTCATGTAGATGGTGAGGAATCCGAGGTAGGAGATGTCGTGTTTGAGAAAATTGACCCTAAAGACAACCTTCGAATTAAAACTTCTTTAGAAGAGCCACCTACTCTAGAGCTTAAAACTTTACCAAACCATTTAGAGTATGCCTTTTTAGAAGGTGATTCTAGTCTTCCGGTCATCATTTCATCTAAGTTATCCTCCACCGAAAAAGCCGATCTTATTAAAATTCTTAAAACTCATAGACAAGCCATTGCTTGGAAAACGGCTGACATTCCGGGTATAAATCCCGCCTATTGTACACACAAAATCCTCATGGAGGAAAATTTCAAGCCAAGTGTACAAAGGCAAAGGAGATTGAACCCGAATGTCAAAGATGTGGTTAAAAAAGAAGTTCTTAAACTTCTTGATGCGGGACTCATCTACCCTATCTCCGATAGCCCGTGGGTGAGCCCGGTACAAGTTGTACCGAAAAAAGGGGGTATGACAGTTATCAAAAATGAGAAGGGTGAACTAATCCCTACTCGAACTGTCACGGGTTGGCGCGTGTGTATTGATTACCGCAAGCTAAATGATGCCACCCGTAAGGATCATTTTCCTTTACCGTTCATTGATCAAATGTTGGAACGACTCGCGGGAAACAACTTTTATTGTTTCCTCGATGGCTTTTCCGGCTATTTTCAGATCCCAATCGACCCCCTAGATCAAGAAAAAACCACATTCACGTGCCCCTTTGGTACATTTGCTTATAGGAGAATGCCGTTTGGTTTATGCAACGCTCCGGCCACGTTCCAACGTTGCATGACGGCTATTTTCCAAGACATGATAGAGGATTGTATGGAAGTATTCATGGATGACTTCTCGGTTTTCGGGAACTCATTTACTTCATGTCTAGCAAATCTTGAGAGGATTTTGAGAAGGTGTGAGGAATCCAACTTAGTGCTTAATTGGGAGAAATGTCACTTCATGGTGCGAGAAGGCATCGTGTTAGGACATAAAATTTCTGAGAAGGGAATTGAGGTAGATAAAGCTAAAATAGATGTCATATCTAAGCTACCTCCGCCCTCGAATGTGAAAGCCGTGAGGAGTTTCCTCGGTCATGCGGGTTTTTACCGTCGGTTTATCAAAGATTTTTCTAAAATCACCCGACCCATGACCCATTTACTTGAGAAGGATATACCATTCGTTTTCTCAAACGAATGTGTAGAATCCTTTGATTTGTTAAAGGAAAAACTTACCGAGGCTCCGATCATGGTTTCTCCCGATTGGGAATTACCATTTGAGTTGATGTGCGATGCGAGTGATTATGCACTCGGTGCGGTGTTGGGGCAAAGAAAGAACAATCACTTTCAACCAATCTATTATGCTAGCCGAACACTCAATGGTGCTCAAGTGAACTATACAACCACCGAAAAAGAATTACTTGCGGTTGTGTTCGCTTTTGACAAATTTCGACCCTACCTTGTGTTGTCGAAAACCATTGTGTACACCGATCATTCCGCATTGAAACATCTCTTTGCTAAGCAAGACGCCAAACCTCGACTCATACGTTGGATTCTCCTCTTGCAAGAATTCGACATTGAGATCAAGGATAAAAAGGGGGCGGAAAACCTTGCAGCAGATCATTTATCCCGCCTCGAAAATCCATATTTGGAGGAATGTGATGAAAATGGGATAAATGATAAATTTCCCGATGAATTCCTTGAAGTAGTCAACGCTTTACAAGTGTCTGATGACCCGTGGTTCGCCGACATGGCAAATTATTTGGCGGCGGGTATCCTTGTAAAGGGTTTGACTCATCAACAAAAAGGGAAATTTTTCTCCGATCTTAAGTACTATTATTGGGAGAATCCTTACTTATTCCGGGTCGGGCCTGATTTTGTTCATAGGCGATGTGTGCACGGTGAGGAAGCTTATGTCATTCTCAACGAATGTCATAAGGGACCCACCGGGGGCCACTTCGGACCTAACCTCACCGCCCGGAAAGTATTAGATGCGGGATTTTATTGGCCAACGATTTTTAAAGACTCATATAAATTGGTCAAGGCTTGTGATGCTTGCCAAAGAACGGGTAGCATCTCAAAACGAGACGAAATGCCTCAACATAGCATTCAAGTTTGTGAGGTGTTCGATGTTTGGGGCATTGATTTCATGGGCCCATTCCCGAGCTCCCATGGTAATAAGTACATTCTTGTAGCCGTCGACTACGTCTCCAAATGGGCCGAGGCAAAAGCATTACCAACAAATGATGCCCGGGTCGTAGTCAAATTCGTTCAAGCTCTCTTTTGTAGGTTCGGATGTCCTCGTGCTCTCATTAGTGATCGGGGCACTCATTTTGCCAATCACCTAATGGAGAAAACTTTGCAAAGATATGGTGTCCATCACCGTTTTTCAACTTCTTATCATCCACAAACAAGTGGACAAGTTGAAAACACTAATCGAGCACTTAAGAGGATCCTTGAGAAAACCATTGATCGAAATCCAAAAATTTGGTCTCAAAAGTTAGATGATGCTCTTTGGGCATTCCGAACCGCGTTTAAAACGCCTACCGGTTACACCCCGTACCGTATGGTTTACGGGAAAGCATGTCACATTCCGATCGAAATTGAACACAAAGCCTTTTGGGCTCTTCAAGAATGTAACATGGATGTAATCATGGCGGGTCACAACCGCAAATTCCAATTAAATGTTCTTACCGAAGAAAGATCTCATGCCTACGAGAATTCTCGAATTTACAAAGAAAATACAAAACGTTGGCATGACAATAAATTGAAAACCTTCAAATGTTTCAAACCGGGAGATAAAGTCCTAATTTATCAATCTCGTTATAAGTTTTCTCCCGGAAAGCTTAAATCCAAATGGGCCGGTCCTTACACCGTTGTCCAACAAAAACCTTCCGGGTATGTGGAGCTCATTTGTGATAGTGGCCGTTTTAGCATAAACGGTCACCGTTTGAAACTTTATCATGAAGGGAATGGTAATTTTGAGAAGGAGAAATTGGAGGAAGAGGAGGTGATTCATTTCATCTCGGTTGGTGCTCGTAAGTGACATAAGAGTAGCATCGAGTCAAGCTTTAGACTCAATAATCTTTGAAGCGCTTCTCGGGAGGCAACCCGTGTGTATTGTGGTTAATTCCCTTTCCGTTCTGCATTTTCGTTTTATTTGTTAGTATCTTATTTTTCTGCTTTATAAATCTTTTGGTGTTTGTAAAAATCTGCTCGTGTAAAAAATTTTCGTAAGTGTGGGGTTGGAGGAAAGTTCGCGCCGCGAACTTTCTTCCCGATCGCTAAGTCCGTCCAGGGAGTTGGGCTCTTCATCGCTAAGATTTAACGATCAGTTCGCGATCCGGTTCGCGTTTCGGATTCGGGTCGACCCGGTTCAACCCATTCTGGTCAAGCAAAGTTCCCGATCGGTAACTAGATAGCGACGCGAACTCTGCATGCTATATATTCTTCGTTTTTCTTCCAGTTCGCACAATCGTTAACCCTAACACTTCAATCGCGAACGGCAGAGCAGATTTCCCCCATTTTCTACCCGTTTTCACTCATATTTCTTCCAAAACTTCCGATTTCTTCATCAATTCTTTATCTCCATGGGTCCAAGGGTTAGTTCTTCTACTTTTCTTCATAGATTCTTCAATTATTTCGGTATAGGTCCGAAATTTTTGACTTGTTCTTGAACTTTTTGAGTTAAATCTTAGCTCTTTATGCTTAATAGTTGATTTGTAGTTGAACCCTAGTTGAAATCTGCAATCTTTGTGCTTAGTTAGTCAAAACCTCTTAAGATTAGTAGATTTTTAAGACCTACATTGATGAAATTGGGGGAAATGTTTGTGACTTGAGTTTAATTTCGGATTTTTACAAGCATCTTGGTACGGGTTTAGTTGTTAAACTAGCATATTGTTTTTTTTACTTAGTTATATTCCTTTGAATGCAAGTCTAACAACTCGGGTTGGATAAAATTGGGCACCAAATGACAAGTCTTTTGTTCAAAGTTATGTTAAGGATGTTACAAAGACACTGTTTTTACAATGTTAATATGTTTATAGCACTTAGTTTTTTTTTTAAAATCAATTTGAAATAAAATTTAATTAACAATGTCAAATCTTTAATTTTATTTTCAATTTTCTTATTTTTAAAACTAAGTGTGGGAAGGGGTAACGTCATTTACATTCATGTTTTACATAATTAGACACCCTACTATTCTTTCATATTTATATTCTTAACATTGTGATTATTGTCTTTGATGTAGAAACAACAAAAGACAGCTGCCTCCACATCGACCGGTGGCCGCGGGCGCGCACGTGCACGGGCACCTTCACCTATCCCCAAACCCGCACTCCTAGAAGATGGGTTCCCTGCCATTCTTAGAGTTAATAGGGAACACATCTTCCTAAACTTTGAGAATGCACCTCGAGAGGGTCTTGCACGAGAAAGTGAGAGTAGGAAAAATAAACTCTCAAACAAAAAAGTAGTTGTGGGAAGGTGTGTTGACCTGGAATTGTTAGACGCGGTAGGTCGAAGGGCGGATATTGAAAGTTACCTAGTCCGTTATCATAAGGATCACGATGGCAATGTACGTTTTTTATGTAGGGCGTGGGAGAGAGCTCTCCTCATCAATGAACCAACTTATGATGAGCTCCTCCTCGAGTTTTATTCTACTATAAAATTCGAACCCCGTGTAGCCATGAAGAACCCCGAAGACCCTTGCATCCAATACCGAGTAGCTAACCAATGGGTAGAATGTAACCTCATTCAATTTGCTATTAACCTAGGTATTTATACCGTAGAAGAAACCACACCCAGAAGTTTTCATCATTATATGAAGTGGTGTGCGACGAATGAGGTTAGAAATGTTGACGAATATTGGCGTCAAATCGGGGTTGGTGATTACCGAATGGCTCATACAAAAGAGTCAAGCATTAGAAGCGGTACTCATCGGTTTCTTCATAGAATGATTGCATATACAATCCGCCACCGAAATCAAGGGCCCGAAAAAGTTAACAAATACGATATGTGGTTGCTCCACCAACTCATCGACAAGAATGCGATAACGAATATTCCATTCGTGATCGCCAAATTTTTGAGTACACAGGGAAAGGGGCTAAAAGGAAAAAGTCCGATGGGTGCCGGTCACTATGTCACTCGTTTGGCACGGGCCGCAACTGCCATTCCTCACAGAGTTTGGGAGAGCATGACATACCGACCGATGGGGTCAATGGACGAGGTATTGTTGTTGGGTATGCACGTCATTGTGAAATTTGGGGGTGACTATGTTTGGAATGAACATCCCGGTGTGGAACATCCGGGAAGTGGTAGTGAGAGTAGTGAGGATGATGGTGATGATGATGTAGATATGGACGATGCACCGGGTCCCGAAAGACCAATAGCGGGTCAACACTTTGATCAACCGGGACCAACGGGTCCCCAATTCGGGCATTCGGGCGCATCGGGATCCGGTTCGGGTCAATCCTCGTTCGATCCTTACTTCTCGTATAATCAAATGGTCGAGAGGATGGACGCGATGCAAGTCGATGTCGCCTATGTTCGATCATCAAACGACCATTTGCAATCTAATGTCCAAAATCATATGCAACGGTCGTACTACAATCAGATGCGGGTCGGGCAACAAGTGAGTTGGCAAACCGATGTTGCCAACTATAATCTATATCCAAATCAATTTCCCCGACCCCCACCCTTTGATCATTCCAACATACCCACGTGGGCACCGAGCTACCCCGCACCACCGAACTACCCCGATTATGATGCTTGGTACCAAGACTCCAATTCTTGGTACCGCCCGTACCCACCACCGCAATGAAGGCGAAGAGGCAGAAAATAAAAAAAAAAAAAAAAAAAAAAAAAAAAAAAAAAAAAAAAAAACGTATTATTGTTTTTGTTTGTTTGTTTTTAGGTGTTCGTCGTGATTGCTGTTTGTTGCGGACTCTTGTAAACTGTTTGTTGCGGACTTCAAAATTTCACCGGGAATGTACACAACACACCCTCAGGTCGTATACTTTCTTATGACCTCGATTTCCTAAATTTTGTCAAGTTTATTGCATTGGGGACGATGCAAACACTTAAGTGTGGGAAGGGGGTGTATTTAAAAAGAAATCCACCATTTAAAATTTGTCAAATCTTCGAAAATAATCATCCGAGTAAGAAAACCGATTTAATGGTTAAAATTTTTTTTTATGACACATCTCGATGCTTTTGAAAATAATTTTGGGAGACAAAGTTTAATTTAAATGATAGAATTTTAGCTAGCTTTTATGTTGCAATATTTGTGGCTTTTCATAGATTTAAGAATTTTAGCTCTTTGATTATGGTAATTTTAACGTAGAAAATTGGAAATGCCTTGCATAATATATAAGAATCGTCTTTAAGAAAATTAAGGTTAGTTTTACTAGCTCCCAATGACATTAGGTTAAGATAAGGGCCTTTAGTTTACGGTGCACATCATTGTGAATAATAAACAAAATTATATTAAAAAGTTATTAATTAAATATTGTGGAAGAACAAACAACCGGACGGGTGTCACTCAGACAAGTAAGCCCGAGGGGTCCTTCAAACCTAGCATTCTAAGGTCAACTGATCTGGACATGTTGGTGGAAAGTCTGTTACGCGGGTGGCATTCGAGCTGAGGTTCTTCCCACCAAACAAATAAATAAATAAAGAAAAATATATAAAAAAAAAAAAAAAAAAAAAAAAAAAAAAAGAAAAAAAAAAAGAAAGAAAAAGAAAAAAAAATAGAAAGAAAGAAAATAAGCAAAAATAAATAAGCTTGAATAAAGCATACATGAATAAAGCGTTTACGCTACCCAATGATATTTAAACTAATTTTTCTTATTTTAACCCTACTAATTGGGTAGTTTTCATAAAGATGATATTTGTAGATTATGTAAGAATGAAGAGATTCTAAATTAAAATTGGTATAATTAAGGTAGCCAAAAAATTAGTAGGTTTATGAAAAGTTAACTAGTTTGGTACACAAAATTGGATATAAAGTCTAGGTAAAATTTTATTTGCTAAATTAAGCTAAATTCTGAAATTGGCATTGATTGTGATTGAGATGTTTGTCATATGCATTGGATTGGTGTCTTACTAACAGATTTTTCAGGATGATTTGCTTGAGGACAAGCAAAGTTTAAGTGTGGGGATTTTGATATTGACGTTTTTAGACACGTTCAAACCCGTCAATATCGTCAATTTTGAGTACGTTTTAGAAGCAAATACATGTGATATTACTCAATTATGTGTTTATGTTACATTTCAGGTGATATATCGAAAGAGGTGCCAAAAACGGGCCAAAAGATGAAGAAAAATACAAAATTATAAGGCAAAAATAGTTCACGATCGTGAACTGATCGTGAACTATTCACGATCAGTCACCAAAGTCCCTGTATGGTCTTCGCGTTCGTTATCGAGAGTTACCGATCGTTATGTCATCGAAACAGGAAGTTCACGACGCGAACTATAGTTCGCGCCGTGAACTATGCGCCTCTGATCGTGTTTTATACCAGATCAAAGGGAAATGTCAGGCATCTTTGGCTGGAAGTGTGTTTTTGGGCAGTTAAGGACGATTTTGGAAGCAGTTTATCAAGAGATTAGTCAAGTTTATAGCAATCATTGATTCTCAAACATTTTGGATTAAATCTATGGTTGTAATTCTATACTTTAACTCTTGTTTGTTGATTTCTAGCATGTCTATGTGCTAGTAATCTTTATATTCACTATGTTTGGATAATTCTAGGGTTAAGTATGGTTTAATTTTAGGGTTTGTTTGTGTTCAAAATAATTGTTGATGTTTAATTACTCTTCTTGGTTTAATTTATGAGTTTTCGTTTCTTTATCGTTGGTAATTGATTAAATTAGATATTGACAACATTTGGTTCAATTGATTACTTCCCCAACTTTTCATTATGACCTAGTTGGTAATTCACTAGAAATAGGGATTAGAGATAAGATTCCAATAAGTTAGATTAAACAAGAAGTTCAACCCTAGTAATGAAAATTCTAGGTTAGAGGTCTTAGTTAATTCAAGACGGTAATTTCAACAAATAGAAGTGTGATCAGTTATAGCTTTTGAGAGAAGAAATTCCTATTAGTTGTAATTAGTTTATTAAATGGGATTGAGAGAAATCTAATACCGTGACTTCTAGAACATTAAACTAGCCGGTGCTTAATAACCATACTTAGAACTAGATGAATCCATACATAGTGAATATCCCTTAAATCTCATTTCAATTGTTCAAATTTGCATTTCTTGTCATTTCAAATATTAATTACATTTCATATAAATCAAAACATGAACAAAAATCTTTTCTTGATTAATTCTTTAACTTTCTTTACTTGGATTACATAAACTGTTCCCTGTGGATTCGATAACCCGAAATACTTACCTAGCCTATATTACCCACGATTAGGTATACTTGCCTATGAATGTGGTAATCTAGATTAGTGGTATTTAGGAGACATAATTTTATAACTAGATCGAGTACATCAGTACACTACTATGCTTCAATGCGTCAAATCATCCGTCAATCGTCGTACGGAACACTTGATTTCTCAATTCGCCATCCGATTTCATCAGGTTCATGCATTATCCGGCCCTCCTCCGTTCAAGAACAGATACAACGATGACGATGATGATGATCATCTTCGAAACAGAAAAGAGAATCAAGGAGATCGTTTACAATTATACAAAAGCAGAGGACAACATCTTCTTACCAACCCAAGAATCCTTGATTCTATCGTCAGGAACTCCGGTGTTGGGCCGGAGGATACAGTTCTTGAAATCGGTCCCGGCACCGGAAACCTTACCATGAAGCTTCTAGAAGCTGCTAACAGGGTTGTTGCAGTGGAAGTTGATAAACGTATGGTGGAGATTCTTCACACTCGTGTTTCTGAACACGGTCTTAGCCAAAAATTGACGGTATAAATTGCACATAAACTGTTCGATGAAATGCCTCACAGAAGCTATGTTAGCTGTTTTTCTAATTTTAACGTCTGAGTATAAATGTAGTTAAATACTAACATAGTTTATCCAAGAAAAGTTACAAAATTTACATCAATTTTGTATTTTTTTTCCGTGCAGATTATAAGTAAGGATGCACTAAAAGCCGATTTTCCCAATTTCAATCTTGTTGTTGCAAACATTCCTTATGGAATATCATCACCTCTAGTGGCTAAATTGGTATTTGGTGGATACAAATTTCAATCTGCAACACTTCTTCTTCAAAAAGAGTTTGCTAATCGTCTCTTAGCTAATCCAGGTGACTCAGAGTTTAACCGATTAGCTGTAAATGTGAAACTGGTAGCTGATGTTGAGCATATCATGAACGTAAGCAAAAAAGATTTTGTCCCCATGCCAAAAGTCGACTCATCAGTCGTTAAAATCCGTTTAAAATCTGAATTTCCGAACGTTGATCTCAACGAATGGTGGGCTTTCACTAAAACATGTTTTGGTAAGAAAAACAAGACTTTAGGTGCGACGTTTAGGCAGAAGAAAAAGGTTGAAGAGTTGTTAAATTTGTCAAAATCAACGAGATTTAATGATGATATTGTGAAAGAAGATGGTTGTAATGTAAATTATGATGATGAATATGAAGGAAACTTTAAGGAAAAACTTGTTGGAATTCTTAGAAATGCAGAACTTGAAGATAAAAGACCATCAAAATTGTCCAATGATGAGTTGATGTATTTGCTTTCGTTGTTTAATAAGGCGGGAATATATTTCCATGATGAAGCAAAACCAAAGGATATTAATGCCTCATTTGCTATATCTTAGTGACAAGATAAATTTTATGTTAGTTAATAATGTGGTTCCTAGAAAGCTTATTGGTACATTTATACCATGCTTTATATACGAAATATGTATGCATTCTTACTCTTTTGCAGTAATGGTGATTGAGAGCCGGTCTAATTTTCAAAATTGAGTATTTATTAATAGAAAAAATGATTCGGAAGTCTATTTTATTTGGATGTGTCAACTCGTTACTTGTGTTGTAATTTTAATGTTACAAGTGTGTGGTTGACATTTTGCATATAAGGAACAAGGCTGTACCGTGTGATTGGGGCCGACATATCCCATTATTATTTTATTAATGGAAATAATATCCAATAGTCAACTTTTTAAGTGTTATCTCTTTATAGTATACACAACCTATGCATAATTTAACAATATTTAAATTAAGCTAGTACGGTAATTTTTTCTTAGAAAGGAACAGGCTTATAAAACAATCACCTTCGAAGACCCAAGAAATTGAAAAAAACCCAAGAAGTTTAAAGCAAAACATTATAACAAAGAGAAAATAAAACTCCCGCCGAGAACTAAACTAAAAACAAGAATTAGGGTTGAAGCCCTAGAACCGGAAGAAGGCAAGCGCTTGAATATTGTTGAAAGCGGAAACATAATAAAAAACAACATAAACATAAGAACTTATGTTGAAGGCAATTCTCTTGAAACAATTTAGCCTCATATGAGAATTCATTGTTCTAAATTTTTGTTTTATATGAAGTTGAGATTATTAAATGATGATGCTAATAATTTAACCAATCGTGAAAAAGACGATTTCGATAGGAAGTTTGACAAAATTACATGATTAACATCATATAAGGGGTGATTATGTAATTTAACATAAAAACAAATCTATACATACAGGTATACATATATACGTAGAGTATAAAAACAAAGAAAAGGAAAGCATGTAGCAACCCACCACCTGATCTTGCCGTCCCAAATCTCCACCATTCTCTGCCGCTATGACCGCTTCCTCCGTTTCATCTCGAAAGGTATCCTCTCAATCTCTTTATCTGTATTCATCTCTATCTATACGTATACACTATACATAAATATACGTTTGTGTATATGTAATTGATTAATTTCTTCCAACACTTCGATTTCGATTGATTGTGTATATGTGTGTAATTAATCGTTGTATAATGAATAATTTGATGTCGATTGATTAGGTTTTAAGCAAAATTGCTAGCAACAGACTTCAGAAGGAGCTGACGGAGTGGCAGATCAATCCTCCTTCTGGATTTACACACAGAGTTACCGACAATCTTCAACGGTTAATTAATATCTCAATTTCATAAATCGAAGCGTTAATCTATTGCTAATTTCACCGTTGAAAATTCTCAGATCAAAGAGAATTTTGATTCTGGTTATGTGAGATTAAATCACTTCAGAAACTCCCTTTCCATTCTAGGGTTTCTTAAAATTTAGATGTTTGAAATTTGTGATAACATGTAAAGTCTCTGAAATTGTTAAAATTTGTTTGATTGTGTTTGTGATTTGCAAAGGTGGGTGATTGAAGTGAATGGAGCTCCGGGAACTATTTATGCTAATGAGAAATACCAACTTCAAGTTGATTTTCCAGAGAATTATCCTATGGAAGCACCTCAGGTGGATAACTATTGCTTTTAATTAGATTCCAATTGATGTTTGTGATTATGCAATTTGGTTTCTTATTGCTTATAATTTGTTTAATGTAATGTTACAGGTGATATTTTTACATCCTGCACCACTTCACCCTCACATCTATAGCAATGGCCATATTTGTTTAGGTATGCTACTGTACAATTAAATTTGTATTTGTTTTAAATCATGATGATTTAATAAGCTTATTTTATCTTATATAGATATTCTATATGATTCGTGGTCACCAGCAATGACTGTTGGTTCCATCTGCATCAGCATTCTCTCCATGTTATCCAGTTCTACAGTCAAGGTTTTTTGCTATTTTAATATTTAACAAATCAAATTTCTGAAATTTAATAAATCCGACCCGGAACCAGTTTTGACCCGATACCCTGTTTCCTTATGCTTGCAGGAACGCCCAGAAGATAATGATCGTTATGTGAAGAACTGTAGAAATGGTAGATCTCCTAAAGAGACTAGATGGTGGTTTCATGATGATAAAGTTTAATGAAATCAAAATACAATGTTTCATCATTTTACTATTCAAGGAAATTGCTTGTTTGCTCACATCAAACAACAAGAAGAACGAATGATGTGGAACTCCAACTCATATCTGTAAATGAAGAGCAAATTTTCTTGTTCGTTTGCTCAAAAATGTAAGGATTGATTATTCCTCATCTTTCATATTAAGGTTTTGTACCTATGAAACACACTTTTTTCAGTTTCATTTTAGAATCTGATGGATTATATATTTGTATGTAGTAATGTAGAGGTGGAAATATGGGCGGGTCGGGCAGGTTGGGTATGGGTTCAAATAGGTCATTTTTAGTATGGGTCAAAATGGGCTCGGTAGGGTTGGGTTGTTCTGCTAATATATCTTTGTCCTTTAATAAAAATATAGATAAGAATGAGGAGGTCTGTTAATTAAAAACAACTTTTAATGCATATAATACACCACCCTATCTTTTAACTTGAAAAAGATAACAACTTTACAAACACACAACTAAGAATTCATTGTATCAATTGTTAATCCTCCTGCAAATCCTTCTAATCTCACCATGATTACCAGTCAATGGAGTTATATTCCCCATTTTGATCATAGACTTTGCAAACTGCTCAAAAAAATCATCTTGATTTTCAGCATAATGTTTCACCAAATCCATAGTTTGTTGATTTTGTGTATAAAGAATCTCATCAGGGCTTAAAAGCCCCTTTAAAGCAATTAAATTTTTATAGTAACCATTATCAAACTTTATGGGTGATCCGGGGTCCATAGTAAACAAATTTTGATCATCACCGGTTTGCGGGCAGTTGGCACGTAATCGGGCAGCATACGATCGTTCTAACTTGAAATCAGGCTGCCCGAATTGTTGTACAATCTTTGGCTGAAACTGGTGCACCTAGCGTTCCCAATGGTGTGACTTCCTGCAAACATAAAAAGTCGGTTGATTAATAATTAAAATTACTAGTGTTTTTATTGAATTATGACATAAGATTTCTTGAATAAGATTACCCGAAAGTGCTACTAAATCGATAATGTCAAGACCCTTGAGTTTGAATTTGGTAAGGATGGTTTGGAAGGTGTTGTTTGGGGCTGGTATATTCTGGTTCGAACCGCTTAAGCTTGCACCCAATGAGTCTCTTCTTCCCAACTTGGCCCACCAGTCTACACAATTCAATTATGACGTTTTTTGTATATAACTATAAATAAGGTGATCTGTTATAAAAAGTAAATTTTATATGATTGTAACATTTTTTGTAACTTTAGTTATCATTATAGAATAAAAGTAAAGTTTGAGTGACATAGATTAAATATTTTTGAAACTTTATTACTATTTTATGAAATTAATGAAATAACTAAGGAGGTCGCCAATTAATTAACTTTCCCCGATAAAATCACCCTTGAAACACTCACATACGTGTCCAGTTTCATTTAATGCCAAATATAGTTCGTTTATCTATCAACTATAATAAAAGTTACCCATTATGTGACCTAAATTGATCAAATCTTATGCAAATTAGTTGTCTTTTAAGCTCATGTTACCAAAACAGTTGAGCAGCCAAAGCCAGTATATCAGCGCACGAAACTGTGTGGGGACACGCTTTCTCGAGTGCGGATTTGATCTCATCAATGACTTCAAATCCACGAACTGAATCGCGGTTAGGGACCGATCTCTTTTCACTAGTTATGGTTCCACTGCTGTCTAGAAATACTGATCCATCACAACCCTGCATCATTAGTTACAAAAGTAAGACTTCAAAGTAAAGTCAATAAAAATATATCTCATATAGTTAGTTATTAAAGAAAACGAATGATATATATGAACCTTAACAAAACAATCATGAAAATGGAGACGGAGCAAAGAAGCCGCCATTCGGGCGTCCTTTGCAACCGCCTTCGAAACAACAGATTTAACGATATTGTTGGCATGAGAATTGTGGGTAGAGGGCACCACCAGTTGTTGTCGGAGGGAAGCAAAGTGCAAGTGCTAAAGCTAGGAGTACTACTAAGATTGCATTGTTGAGCCATTGTGGTTAGCTGTGATGGAGATTAAGACTTGGGTTTTGTGTATTTATAGAGTTTGAATTTTAATTGTGATTTGGTGAATGTGACTACAGGAGTAGAAGCACCTACTCTACACAAATTGGATTCTCGTATGAGTCTAAATGTTTTAGTTGCTATCTTTTTATTTCATTAACCAAAACCATACTTTATATACACGTAGGATTTAAAGGTTAAATAGTTCAATGAAACCATTAACAACAAAAAATTAAAATGTATGCTTTACACGTATTCAATCCCTCCACAGAAAAATATTTTTCAGAAGAAGATTAAAAGACAATCACAACAATAGTTATATTGTGTACATTATAATCCTAAGTTCTAAGGAAGTTGAGAATACTCTTGTAAAGAAAGGAAGAAAAGAATTTACATGTATGCTTTCATTCGTAAAAGGTATACTTTATTTTGATATTCGAAGGGTCAAAATGTTATGAAACAAATAAGGAGGGGAGTAAAGTAAAAAAGAACCATAATCAATATTATCATTACATTCAAGTCCATTACAGTGAGGGAGGGTTTTACCAGAAATGACCACTTCTGAACTTCCCGCCACTAAAAACCCTAGAAAATGGCGGTTCACATGGGAATCAAACTCTCACGTCCCACTTCTCCGATTATACCTCTTTAATCCAAACATCTATCCTTCCTCTCAATGCATCGATCTGAAGGTCACTGTTATATACGATAAATCATTACTCGAAGTGACCTGGGTCCACAAAAATCAAGTAGGATCACCGGAGACGTCGACAGCGTCAATTTGGGTTCCGATTCCTAGGGTTTTGATTGATGTTGATTCTCCGGTTAACTTACGAGCATTGGATGATCACATTGAAGTTAAATTTGTTCTGGTTCTTCCAGTTGACCACCCGATTGTATCGAATTTTGATTTTGAAGCTGGTGGCGAGAACGCGTTGGAAGATGATGAAGTTCAACCTCTTCAATTGGACTCTGGTAATACAAATGTGTTAGTTTCTATTTTTGGTGGTTGAGCTAATTTTACAAAACCCTAAAAACAATAACAATGAAATTGGAGATCCTATTCACTACAATATTACATGTTTGTGGTTTTACTTTTGGCTGTATTTAACACTGTTAAGCGTATATTAGTGACAAATATGTTTTCTATTCAGATCTTAAAAAGCTGGCATCTTGTGGCGAGGTGCATTTTTATTGCAGAAATTGCTCTACCAAATTAACCGAATCTGTTATGTAAGTTTCTTGCTGCATTATATTCGATATAAGAATGATAAATAATCAACCTTACAGTTAAACCATATAAACAGATTCTTCAAGGAAATGCCATCTGTTAATTGGCGTGAAGCAGCTGACAACTGGTTTGGAACATGTTGCTGTTCTTTCGGGGGCGTAAGTGAAAAATTAGTAACAAAATACGCCAACTCATATACATGTACACCTGGCATGTGCCTACTGGATGCTACTTCTGTTGTAATTTGCAAAGACGATTTAATAGGATATAAGTTTCCAGATCATGTTGAGGAAGTCGACAAATCTCTTGAATTACCAGAGAACGATTATTTATTAAATAAATTTGACAAATTGACTGTTAGTAATCATAGTCAAAATGAATGCTGTCATCATCATTCAGATGAAGAACAAACGTATAATACGAGTGAGTTATTAACAAACAAAGCTAGTCTTGTTAATGGTTTTCTTGGAAGTAGTTTTATGGTCACATCTTCTTATCTTTCAAAAGACGTTAAATGGAGTGAAATTTCATGTCCAAATTGTTCATGTCTAATTGGAGCATATCCACATGATAATATCCATGGGTCGATAAACGGGGCCCCGTTGAATGATGGTGTTCATTTGTTTAAATGTTTTGTATCTACTTGCTTGCCAGTTGGAAGTCCAACCGATTTGTTTAGGTACGTGTATAAAATCTAAATATCTTTTTTAATGTTATTAATTAGAAGATTGTAATTTTTTAAAATTATTTATTGGTTAAAATGTGGCAGGAAATACACTTTAGAGAGGATGTTCACTAGCCAATTGTTGGAAAATGCAAAAGATGAACTCTCGTTTCGGACGGTGGTTAGAAACTTGCAGACCAGATTACCGATGTTGCAAATTGTTCTGTTGAACCCTAATTCATGGTGCTCATTTGGGGATTGTATGGATGAAATGTTACCAATTTCTAGTATAATTATGTATCCCATGGTTAAAGTGCTATTTTCTGACTGCAGTAACATCAATGATACTCAATTAAGGTATTATTATTACTATTATTATTGTTATAATTATTTATATTATTATTATTATTACTATTTTAATATCATCTTAAATGTACATTTTCTGGGTTATGGGATTTCTCACTATGAGCTTCAGTGAAGATGTTTTCAGTTCTAACTTTACTAAAGGTGGTGAATGGGCGGGTCGGGTAACATGTCGGAATGGGTCAAGGCGGGTAATTCTTAATACGGGTTAGGCTGACCCACAAACATCTTTGTCCTCTTTTTCTTGAATTTTATGATAATTAATGTATCAACCTTAATTAAATTTTCGACTTTTCATCCTTTTCTTGTTCTTACCGCCATATTTAAGAGATAATTTAATTATTATGCAGGAAATTAGATGAATGGGTTACTAAAAATCAAGTTGATGATGTTTACATGTTAACATCAAAAGCATTAACAGAATCACTGAATTTAGCAAACAGTTTGCTCCCAGATTCACATGCATCTCTTCAGGGTTTATCTTTATCCTTCTTGAGAAGGTAATGAATAAAAAAGTCAAACTTTGTAGTAATTTATGGGTTGAAACAAAAACATTAAAATGTTGTAGTAATTTATGGGTTAATCTTATTGAACGATAACTTAGACTTGCCTTTATATAGTGAAGTTGGAAGTTTGACAAAATCTTGTATGGATTTTGTTCTTTTTTTAGCTTTTTATAAAGTTTTGCAAGTCAATGGTTAGTTAAAAGATGAAATGGACCAATGCTCTGTGTGTGTATGTGACATTGTTAAAGCCACTCGTGACCACTATATAACGCACCAATTTGATGAGTTTTAATCGTGTTTTGAAATGAGATATTAGTAAAATGAGCAATCTGCATGTATAGTTGAAGGGTCACATGAAAAGGCAATAGAAATACTTGATTTGTAAAAGTTGAGTTGAAATTCTTTCCAAATCTCCTACAATCAGAATATATTCTCTAATTCGATGACCGGGTTCTCAATTTCTCATCACAAACTTGTGTTGCGACCTTTCAACGATGTGTACTAGAAACATGAGGCTTGTACGATGCCCATTTCATAGAGAAAATGCTCGAACTTTATTAGAATTAATGAGTGTTACGTTATTCTGATCATATGGCTATAAATATGACCTTCACAAATCATACCTACCATAGGAAGTTGTCATTTTATTAGAAATGGAGAGGATGAATTTACAAGAGAGAGTTTCGTTTGGTAGCCCTTGCATGTTTATTCTTTTCAAACGGTTTGATATTGATGATTTAGGACCTTTGTTTGGTTGTTTATCAGGCAATCTCCTTGGCTAACTGACAATCTCTTCTCTTTCGATCTATTTGCAGCTTGTTTACCATTTTCCACATTTGCTACATTGATTTCATTGTTGATTTGTATGTTCATTGATTGATCACTACGCGAGCAATTCCTCATTCATATGCTTAATTCTTTGATTCTTTAAAGAATGTCTACACATTTTTTTGTCATCGTCTTCTATTTTCTAGATTAGGCTAAGTTGCATCTCAACCTGTCATTTATAAACTTTACTTAGAACTTTAATTTTGTTATGATATACGAGCATGATGAGGATTACGGCTGATTCCTTTGGCTTGTCTTAAGAGAAAATTGTGGTAAGTCATGAATGTCATAAAATATCATAACTGTGATATAAGACAATGAAAAACTAACTTGAAAGTCATAACATTCTTTATGGCATAACATACTAAACAGACGAGTCGATACGACTAACTTATTATAATGTCACCCCTTTAAAATACTGCAACTCTTGCTTTATTTTATGATATTCATTTAATCTACCTTTTTTTATTATTATTATAAGATCATAGATGAATGACTAAGTTATTTAATAAACATTATCCAAGTTAGGGTTGATTTTTTTTTTATTTGAGGTTGGATTAAGGTTGAAACTTGAAATATTAGGAACTCGTCATCACGACAATAATTTCATCATAACTTGAGCTAATGGTAGTTATGTAATTTTTGAGAACCAGGAGGGCTTATTGTTAGTGTCTTTGCCCAACACAATTTTGAAGCATAAAAAAGCAGAGTAGATTTGGAACAAAAAGGGGAGCGAGCGCACAAGGGTTTCTTCAGGTGCGACCAAACTCTCTTCTAACAGCTTAATTAGATCAGGCAGTCACCTGCTAAATCCTTCATTATTACTGCAAATCTTCTGTTTGCATAATTGAATTATATGCTGTTCGTAATTTAAGCTTTAGGGTTTTTCCCAATGATATGCTCGTTTAAGCTTGCGAACTGGATTAGATTTATGCAAAGTGATTACTTTCAAAGAAATGCGGATGATATTATTGTTATCAGATGCTAATTGCTGTATATGTCCCTAAAAACTTAAATGAATGCTATCAGATTATTAGGGTTTTCTTTCAAAATGATTACCTTCAGTTATCTGTTTAGCAGCAAATTAGGTGTTTACTGACAAAATTGGATGTAAACATCTGATTAAGGAGCTATTTTATTTTCAAATAAACCGTTTCTCTGCTGAAATTGATGATAAGAAAGACTACTATGCACTTTGCAATGACCCAAGGATCGATTCTGAACACACACAAAAAAAATTGTTGCTATTTTCATTATTTCGTTGACTTCTATTTATTCAAGTAAATGGTACAACTGATAATGTGGCACCTATATGGTTAAGTTTTTTGTCACGTAGCCTTCCGTGTCTGCAATAAAATGTTCACATAAGATAAGAACCCTAAAAAGTATATAGTTCTATCACAAAAGCAACAATGTGGAGTTTTATTCATTACATACTTGTATATGTCTTATGTGAATATATATTGCCAACATGTAAGGCCACATCAGCAAACTAAACTGTATAGGTGTTACAACATCAGTTGTACCAATTAAAAACAAATCTTGGTTGCTAATTACCTATATCAGAACACTTTCTACAAGTACAACTACCTAATGAGAAGAAAAGCGGTAACAAAATGATTGAAAACACTATATTGTTAAGATAATATTATACTTGTTTAAATTATTCTTTCTCTTTGATATGCTAATTACCTAATGATTATTTCAGAATATCATCATGTTTACCACAACAGTGAAGTATCTTGGTACAAAACCTAAACCAGCCATGAAAGCATTAGAACCGAGATTCAGGCCCGAACAGAATCAAACCATCACACGTGCCATATTTGAAATCCTAAAGGAACACGGGCCTCTCAGTGTTGCTCAAACATGGGAACGTGTTCAGGTAAACTACTTCAAATTTTATATACTATATTTCTTATAACATATTTTGTTTAAAATACGCCAACGTGATTATATTCATTTTGCAGCAAGTTGGTGTACAGGATTTAACAAGCAAAACACAGATGAAAACCGTATTGAGATGGATGAAAGAGAGACAGAAACTTAAGCAAATATGCAACCATGTGGGTCCCAACAAGCAGTTCTTGTACACCACCTGGTTCACCAAACCACCTATGGTCAACCAGCGGTCAACCACGGTCAAGTCTTCTTCAACTTGATGGCCGTTAGATGGCTTACATTTTCATCATGTTCTAGACTGGTTTTGATTATGTAAAACAATGTTTAGACATTAGTTTTGATGTACTTCCTCCGTTTCATAATAAGTGATACAATTTAGAGTTCACGGTTTTTGAGGCAAAATATGATAATGAAGGTTAATTAGATTAAATTGGATAGTTAGTGGAGGATGAGTCTCACATATATTGATTAAAGTGAATTTAATGATATTTAAAAGTAAAAGTAAGGGTAACTGTGTCTTTTCACTATATTAAAGGAGATAATTAGTGGGTGTGAACCCCACTACTTTTTACCAAATATGATAAGTTTTCAAAGTGTAGTATTTATTTTGAAACGCCTCAAAATCGAAAGTGTATGAATTCACTTATATTGAAATGGAGGAAGTAATAAAGTTGCTTGTTTTGTGCAATTCATGTTTCTTGGAGAAGATTACATAAATAGTCATTGTGGTTTGTATGAAGTTGTGGAAATAGTCCTTTAAGTATCAAAAGTTACAAACATAAATCGACTATGAATTGGTGTCCAATTACAAACTAACACAAATTTGGTGCAATTCGCTATACGGTTTCCCAATATACAAAATTCCTAATGGTAACTACTAATTGTGGTTTTGCAATACATCTTTTAAAACACGAGCAATTCTATCTGCCATATGTCGTTCTAAAAACATTTGTTTGACTCTTTCATAACCTCGTTTTCCCATTGTCAGTCTTTTTTCAACATGTGTTGCAAGTTTCACAATGTTGCTTGCAAGTGGACCCACACCTTCTTTTCCTGCAGGATGCAAAAACCCTGTTGACCCGTTGACCACTATTTCTGCAGTCCCTCCTGCTGATGTACCCTACAATTTTACAAATCCCAAGTGTTGTTTAGATTCTTAATCATGCCAAAAAAATGTTCAAGGATTAAACTACCAAAACAGTGAAAGTATGAGGATTTAAACATAATTATAAATAAAGTATACCAATACAGGAAGTTGGAATGCCATAGCTTCAATCGTTATCCTTCCAAAACATTCTCCTCGACCCTACATGAAGAAAAAAGTCAAAGAAATGACCGTTCAGTCAAGCATTGACTTTTTAAATGTTGACTTTTAAATGTACCTGAGAGTTTTGGACTAGAACATCTATTGCTGCTAAATATGGTGCAACAGTAAGAGTTTTGTTCACAAAATGAACACGATGTTGTATTTTCTTTTGTGCTACAAAATCCCTTAATTCCGTTTCAAATTTTGTTTGCACACTCATATCACTCCCTACAATTACTGCATGTATTGATGGTACTTGTAGCTTCTTTTGTTGTACCAATTGTAAGCTCTCGTAAAATGAACGTAAAAATAAATCTTGACCTTTCCCCCTTGAAACACCTATACATAATTATAAAAATATAATTTATCAGAAAATTAAAATTATATAATAATCACATTAGAAAATAGAAATTGGAATTCTTACTATTAATAGCAGCAAATAATATATCATCATTTCTTACTCCAAGTGATTCCCGAACATGTTCTCTTAAAACCCTTTTTGCTACATTATCTTCAGCAACATCCATAAGTTCTTTACTATTACCAAGATGAACAACGTATGTTTTCGGCATTTTAATCCTGCAAATTATTATTTTTCACAATTTTGTAGCTATGGGTACGGATTAAAGTAAAAAAAAAGGTGCATACTTTAAGCGTTCTTGAGTTCTGTTTTCCCAATATTCAGCTGTTACGTGTGAATCAATCATAGATCCAGCAACATGTGGAAGATGTTTAACATAATCTAATTTAAAATAATGTCCTCTCATTTCATGAATCCACCATAATACTTTTGGAAGAACGCGATCAACATTTTTGTTTAAAACAGAATCCAGCCATTTTCCAGCAACAGCAGTGTTTAAAACCACTAAATCAGCTTTTAAGGCTGTATCTATAGCTTCTTGACTCTTAGCAGAAAATACCTAGGTTCAATATTGACAAAATATGTTAATATCATAAACAAGATATCTTTTGTATAAATTTATATACCTGTACTCCACGATCTAACATTTTGTTTTCTAAATTGTATATAACTTCATCTGTTCCTGATGGTTTTTGGTTTGTTATCCAACAAACTTCAGCACCAACACCACGCAATAAAAATGCTAGCTCCATTAAAAGTAATGGACCACCTAAACAATCAGAATCAAACAGTTAACAAAAAATTCAGATTTTATACCATACGTTATCTATAAAGGCTACATTAAATAATTTGTAACTAGAGTGCCATATCCTATAAAAAGTAACTATTGTTTCTAAATGTTACTGATTTCTCCACTCTTTGGTGGACATAATCGTGTTATTTGCAATGGTTTTTAAAAGGAGCAAAAAAAGGGTTACTGTTTCATTCTTTCTTATACTTCAACTATGCAGTATGTTCTAGTTATGAATTCATAAAAGTCAATACTGAGCTCATGAATACAACTAAATCAGTTACACCAATAAGAATCAAATGGAATCTAGTGCATTTCATCCTCACAGTAAATGTGAACATTGTCACAAATTTAACATCATCATTATCATAATCATAATCAAATCACTAGTTATAATGTATCTAGACTTCTTCAAAACTATACAAATATGCAATTCATGCAAATTATAAAGTTGAGATTTAAGAAGTAAACCTATAAGCAAGTTCTTCTTACTGAAATAATTTAGGATTAAAATAGAAGAGTATAAAAGCTGAAATTACCAGAAAGAGATAGTTCATGTGAGACAAGAAGAACAAGTTTAGACTTCATGAAACTGAGGGGGCTCGTGATCTGAGACGGCGTCGTTTCCTTGATCCTCTCCGTCGTCGTTTCGTGACGACTACCTACACCAGAGACATCGAAATGTTGACGATCACATGAAGAATCATAAGCAGCCCTAATAATAAACGCGACAGCCGTTGAGATAGACAGCATAGCTAACAGTAGTAACAGCCATCGTTTCTTCTGGAAGCAGAGTGTTGATAATCCCGTTGATTGCTTCGCCATTTAGGAATGTAATCACTAATTATATACAGCTGATTCAAGTCTCTGCATTGATCTAGGGTTTTCTCAAAACTAGTAGTGTGCCTCTAATCTAGCTAACCATGGATTGCTGATTTGATTACAAATGGAGCTTGGGAATTAAAATCGGAGATTTAGAGATATTGAAAGTGGAATCTAGATGTGTTTGAGCAGATTGAGGTTTGAATTGGTAGTAAAAATGGAAGAGTGCGAGTATGAGTTTTCTAATCAATTGGTTTCTTGTTTGACTAATATCAACTGATATTAGTACACTTATATGACATATAGTTAGGTGTACAAGTATATTAAGCATTGAATATGATATATGCCTTATAAATTGTGGTAAAAAAATTATCCCTTTCTTATTTTAATTGAATTTGGGAAAGAGACCTGATTTAATTTGGCAGTCAATCTGACATAGCCCAAATTACACAGGTCGTTGAAAACTTAAAATTAACAGGTGTTGAATTGTTGATGTTACAACACCATTACTCTTTTTATTTATAGATCAATCCCTTTTTTTTATGTCCTTTACAATTATACTCCCTGTTCAATTAAGAATTTTACTAGGGTTTGGCTAATTCATGCCTAAAGATATGAGATAAGAGACATTTAATAATCTTGAATATTCCTAAAAATGTATAAATAATCATTAATAAACTTTATTCTTTACTAATTTATGAGATTCATTAAATACAATTTCAATTATTTAAGGAAATTCTAGTTCATTAAATATCTCTTATCTCATGCTCTTAGGGCATGAGTTAGAAAATCCTTTTACAACACTTATAATAGCTTTAAGACAATGGTTTTAAAAAAAATCAAAGCATCAATTTATTGTACCTTAACTATAAAAACGTTAAAAAAACCAACCCCGTGAATTTCAATTACTACCCCCAAAGTAGTTATGTTTAGCCATTTGTACATTATTATCCTTAACCATAATCCCAAGGGTAATAGTTAGCAAAACCCTTCAATTAATAATCTGCTATATGAAATACATATAGTTAAAGTGCGAATATTTGCATAAATTGTCATATAATTAAGCATTCCTATGAAGTACTACCTACACATATGAAATAAAGTAGGACCTTTAAATAGGATCTTGCGATCTCAATGTTGTCTTACGATCTTGATATTCCAAAAGTAAAAACGATTCAAAGTAAGATATCAATCTTAACAACCTTAGTACCAACTCATAAAGAGGCAATAAGAAGGTGCAATGAGTCATGGACTCAAGGCTTGTATCCTAGTGGTATCCAAGGTGGATTTAAGGTGTTGCCCATGACCTATTGGTCATGGGTTCAAGTCCCGTCGTTGACAAAAAAAGTGGAAGGTTCGAGGGAAGGCATACTGCCCCTTGTGGATGTCACTGTCTAGGCTCGAACCACTAACTTACTAACTTGCCGTTCAAAAAAAAAAAAAAAAAGAAGGTGCAATGAGTCACATGACGGAATGTAATAGAAAAGGATGAGGTCAAATGAAAACAAACAAAAAATAAGACTTGTGGCTGCTGGGATTCGAGCCCAGGTCTCCACGGCCACAACGTGGAATTCTTACCACTAAACTACAGCCACATTAATGACATTTGTTACATCCTTATTCTTTAATACTTTTACAAATACATTGGTGTTTTTTTTTTCCTTTTTTCAATTAGGTTCCATTTTGAAATTATATACTTTAATAAGTAGATGATTTATCATTAGAGATTGTGATGTAGGTTTTCCTGTTAAAGAAATACTTTTAAGTAGAGTATTTAGTTATATTACTTATATAGATATCATGCCAGTACCTTAAACTGAGAAAACAAAAAAATTAGTATCATTTACCAATTACCGTATTGTATATATGGGTGATTTTTACACCACAACTTTTATTATATGTACCACATCTAATGCTTAATATACTTGAGCTAACACTGTACAACTTGCATTGTATGGTATATGGATTAAAAGTTGTAGTGTAAAAATTATTTCTATATTGTTCAGTACCAAATCGTACTGTGAACTGGACTTAAGCTTTAGTTTAGCTATTTTAGCCTAATTTCTCACCAAAACGAAGTTGTTTGACCAAATTAAGAACAAAAAACCCCACTGTCTCATCCAGTACCCTAATATTAGTTTTCGATTTCAAAGTTTATATTAATAAAAGAAAGATACAAAATGATGCTTATAATCCATAAACCCAAGGGTATAATTTTTTTTTTTGGCAAATTACATAATACAAACACACTTATCATCCATTCAAAATACATACATTAACTCTTTTTTATTCGGAGTCAGAATCATGAATTGCAGAATACCTAACTGTTCTACGTCTACTTTCATCATATTCAGCTTCTTCATCATCATTCTTTTTCTTCTCCTCAATTATACCTATACAACATATACCATTAAGTAACTCTAGAAAATGATTATTGGAAAATAAGAAAAAAACATTACCTTTTTTAATCAATAAAGCTTCTAGCTTTCTTGTGCTAAAGTCGTCTTTTCCTCCCAGATCTTGAAACCCAACAAGCCTATCACCTGCAATTCCTTTCCTGAGAATAAAAATAAAAAAAATCCAGCCACAAAATTATATATAAAAAAAAAAACGGAATTCAAACTAATAGAATTAACATGTGAATATGAATCTGACCTGAACAATATGACACATGGCAGTGTCTTAATTCCTAATTTAGTCACAAAGAACGGGGAATTCTGCACGCCATTTAAAAAGTTATAAAACCATGTATAAAAATTAAAACTTCAATGATAGTAAACATGGAAATTAAACTTTTGTATATCAAACCTCTGCATCTACTTTAATAAATTTGGCATCTAGATAAGTTGTTGCAAGAGACTTCAAATGCTTATCCATTATCCTACAAAATACATGACCATTTTATTAATCTAAACAAATATGTAAAAAATAAATAAATTAAAAACTTACTTGCAGCGATAAAATTCCCGATGATAAAAGTGACAAATCACCTTTTCACTACCAGTAACTTCACCTAAAAAGTCACCTTCAGTTATCTCTCTGTATTCTCCATGTCCTTTTTTCGTCAATGATTCTCGTTTTTCAGCTTCTCTCTTTTGCAATCAATATTAAATACGGAGTAATTTTTAATCTCATGTGATATATAATATTTGTATTAAAATGGTTGAATTACAAACCTTAAGAGCTGCAATCCTATCTGCATGTAATTTTTCCAGCTCAGGGTCCTGATATATATAGTTTGATGTGAGTCGATTTAAATGAAAATTTTGATTAATGAACGCGTATTACATAATATATAATAATTAAATATGAGTTTCCAACTTACATCCATTAAGTCATCGAGATCAACTTCCTCATTAGCAGAGGATGATGTTTGTGCCTTTCCTTGAGCTAACAATTCCTATATGAATTAAGTATAGAAATGAGATTTGCATATATTGTATATCATCGTATAAAATTCAAAATATCAAAAGTACTGCTCAGGTTCTGATGTACCCATCTGACCATATTAGCAATTCCCTCCACATAATTAGTCCATATTTAGACTTTTACATATCAAATTGATTTTTCTTACTTCAAATTAATAATCTTTTGTGTTTAATGTGAAGTTCGCAACTTGATAACACAACTTGGACCTAAGTATTAATGTTAATTTCAAATTGAACAGTTCTAAGTGCTGATTGCAAACTTAAGAAGCATATACTCAACATCATTTTACAAGCCCTGACCAATGGAACGAAAACACTGTATGAGAAAAGGGAGTAAAATTAACATCATAAAAGAATTAGATCTTCATAATAGTTACGTTCATTACATACACAATTAAGATAAATAAAAAAAAACCTTTTGATAATCTCGAGCAGCTGCAGCCATAACATTTCCATATGCTAAAGTTTGCAGAGTCGATTTAACTGAATCCGGATCCATGTTTCTAGACGTTAATTACTTCTCTTTATCTCTGTACAAGACCTAAATTGCAGTTTCAACAAAACATCATCGATTGGAACACAAATCAGAGATCACACAGGCATGGTGGTTTCTAAGCAAAATTGAAATTATGAAATGAATATGCATTAAAACTTAAAAGTTGGAACCCTAATTTTACCACGGATCTCAGATTTGGAAAGAGAACTTCAGTCGTAGAATCCCGGTCGAACTTTGTTAAATTTTGGCTTAAAATTACACCCAAAGTCCCTGTAGTATAAGAACATGACATGAATTACCCAAAACGTTAAATTCTTGACACATTGATATGTCTATATCTGGTGGCGTTTAACCCCGTAAAAAGAAAGCATATGCATCGCGTGTTAGAAAATTAGTTACAACGTTACGTTGGTTCAACAAACTAATCATATCTTTATTTGGGGGATGGTCTCTAATTCTAAGGCTGCTATTAAGGCATTCATGGTGATAGTTTACACGTATTTATAGTTTCTTTGGAAGTTCGAACGACAAGGTCTTTTCTAGTTCGGTTTGTGAGAAAAATTAGGTGATGATTTTAACTTCTATCTTTTCTAGGTAATTGTTGGAAAATTTTGGACACTTATAATTATATATTTTATTATATATAATTAATGGTTGGTATGTCCAAAATGTAGTTGTGGTGAATGAGATATCGACTCTCAAAGTGGGGTGTATGGAACAAAGAAATAAAACAAATGAACTACTGGGAACTTGAACCTATCAACGCTCGTCTCCCGGGTTTCATGGGGGTTCGGTTTTGCCACTCGGTTTTGTCACTCGGTTTAGTAGAGTGTATTCAAATAATATTATTGATAATAATATTTATATTTTAATGTTTGTCATTAAAATATATATTTGAATTAGTGGTTCTATTTTCTTTGTATTGAATTGACATAATGACCATAATGACATTAATGAAGGTCATTATGCTCATGACCATGTTCTAGTATAAATAGAGATGCTGTGGTTCATTTGTAAGACACCAATTCACACCTTGATCACCTACTTCTAAAGATGACAACTTTCTTTCTTCTTGAAAACACTCTCAATCTTGGTGAGTGTTCGGGCTTTGATTATATTCGGTAGTGTAAAACTACTTGGTTGTTTTACCCTGGGAAATAGACAACGAATCTATTTTAAGGGGATCGTGAATTTCACGAGACTCAACCAAAACTTGTTTCTTCTTTGTTTCTACATACTCTTGTTTCAATCTTGTATTTGTTTTAGTCATTTCCCAATTATATTGTATTTTATTTAATGAAAATTGGTATTAGCTCCTGCATAATCCCAAACAATTTTAACGTATGTAAAGTGTTAACTTCTGAATAAACGCAGACAAACAGAGACGATGATTTTCAAAAGCCAATCTAATTTGAAACGTAGTTCTTTTTGAACCTATGTTCCAAACTCACTTTGCCGCTTTGCAGGTAGCCCGAAATCAACGTACGTAAACCTCCATTGTCACAAAGAGATATTTTGGACATGCAAATATTTTCACCAATAAAGACCAAACTATTACCAATAGTTTTTGGTTGATTTGAAACGTATCTTTAACATCTCAGATTTATCGCATCGCATTTATTAAGTATGTATATATTTATTTGGTCTAGAAAATAGACATCAATACACAGACAACATTTCTCATATGCACAAAGCGTGTACGAAAAGTGTAATTCTACACCAAAGATATTGATTTATATTGTTGAACGGTTCCTTTAATAGCTTGTTCAACGGGCAATCTTTCCAGACTCGATGCACCATAAAACCCATGAACTCCATTTGTATTCTTCAATATAAATTCAGCTTCTGTTGGACCAGATATCGGACCTACAAACCAAATATATTATTGACAATTATCCTTCTTTACACAATATATTATATTCTGGATAAATTTACATTTACTTTTACCTCCATGACAAAGAACAATTGCGTCTGGATTGATTTTGTGAGCAGCATCTGAAATAGCTTGTACACGAATTACACTTTCTTCTAATGTGACAGCTGTTTTTGCTCCAATTGAGCCCGATGTTGTGAGGCCCATATGGGCTACAATTATATCAGCACCCGCTTTTGTCATTTCAGTTGCTTCATTTTCATTGAAAGCGTATGGCGTTGTTAATAATCCCATTTTATGAGCTTTATTTATCATCTCCACTTCCAAACTGAAAATGATACCAAAATTCGCACAAGTTAAATTCAAAGGAAGCAATTAATAACACATTCATAAATAAAAAAGGGAAAATGTTATAAAATTAGCAATATACTTTAGGTGGTGGTCCGTTTTAGCATTCGTAACTTTTATTGTCCGTTTTGGTAATTATAACATTTTAATTGGTCTATATTAGTAACTAAAGTTTTCTTACGCCCCCATCTGTTAATTAAAAAAATATTTTTGGGTCATATGATGTGGTTCTTATTTTTTACATTTTTAACACTGTAATTATCAAAATAAGCTACTTGAGTTTATCAAACGGACCTTATAAACTTATAATTACCAAAACGGACCACTATCTAAAGTATATTGCTATTTTATGACATTTGCCCATTAAAAAAAGGAAATTGGTTATAAAATTAGCAATATACTTTAGGTGGTGGTCCGTTTTAGCATTCGTAACTTTTATTGTCCGTTTTGGTAATTATAACATTTTAATTGGTCTATATTAGTAACTAAAGTTTTCTTACGCCCCCATCTGTTAATTAAAAAAATATTTTTGGGTCATATGATGTGGTTCTTATTTTTTACATTTTTAACACTGTAATTATCAAAATAAGCTACTTGAGTTTATCAAACGGACCTTATAAACTTATAATTACCAAAACGGACCACTATCTAAAGTATATTGCTATTTTATGACATTTGCCCATTAAAAAAAGGAAATTGGTTGAAATACCTACCCATATCCCATTCCAGTTTCTTCAAGATTTTGCCTGAAATTTCCATCAAACAATCCAACAGTTGGAAAATTTTGGACACCACAAAATCCAATGGACTCCAACTGTTTTAAAAAGTGACCCATTTTGCGAAAAGGGTCGGTCCCACATACTCCAGCAAGAACAGGCACTTCTTTCACAACCTATACTTCCCCGTGTCAAAATTCTAAAAATAAATATTTAAAAATCCTATTAACCAAAGGGTTAATTATGTTTTTAACCCTTTCGCAAGATTTAGTCCCTTAACTTTGGTTAATTTGTTAAAAAAATAAGCATGACCTGCTATCACAAGTTAAACACTTAAAGAAACCATTTTAACCCCTAAACTATTTTTTATTGCAATAATTTAGTCCCTTAACTTTTAGATAAAAATATATACCAATTTTAATAATAATAACTAACAGTGTTATTAAGTAACTAGATCAGTGAAATATTTAGAAAAAAAGATTGAAGGGTTAAAACGACAATTAAGTGAAAGTTGAAGGATTACACCATATTTAACCCAATGAAAAGTTACATCTGAAATACAGAAATTTAGTGAAAGTATAGTAAAACTTTAAGGGCTAAAACGAAAATTTAGTGAGAGTTTGAGGATTAAAACATACTTAACCCTAAACTAAATTATAAGTTTACTTACCGGCAACACTTCATTAGCCATTTCAACAACAATAGCATTTGCATCAGCAAACGGTAACAACCCCGCTAACGAACCCCTTCCGGCCATCCTAAACCGCCCCGAATTATACAAAACAATTAAATCAACACCGCCCGCTTCCTCAAATTTTGCAGAAATTCCTGTTCCTGCCCCTGCCCCAATTATCGGTTTTCCTTGCCTTATTTGTTCTCTCAACATTTGTAACACACCTTGACTTCTTTCCAATGTCTCTGTTATTACACAACAATAACTTATAATTATTTAACAAGTTTATTTTGTGACCTAATATTTATGGATTATTTATGGTTTGATCCTCAAAGTTTGACCAATTTGGCATTTTATCCCTTAAAACTTTTTCAAGCATCATATAGAGTCGCTTAACTTCGTTAAACTTGTTAAAAAAACCATTGTGACCTGCTACAACAGGTTAATCACAAGTTAACGCTTACAAAATATCATTTTAACCTTAAACTTTAATTTCACAATGATTTAGAACCTTAACTTTAGTATAAAATTTTATATCATTTTTTATAAGAATATTACACTATTTAATATTAACAGTGTTATTAAGTTAAAAGTTACGCGAAATATTGTGAAAATGTTTAAAGGGTTAAACCATTAAATAAGTGAAGGTTTAAGGAGTAAAACATATTTAATTTTTTTTTTTTTTTTTAAGATACACCTCAACACAAAATTGACTGGTAACAGGTCAATAAAAGGGTTAAAATACCAAGTCAACAAAAGTTTGGGGGTTATACATTAAGTCAACCGAACCTTAATATTAAACCATTGCCAATAAAAGTTTAAGGGTTAAAATGCCAAATCGGTGAAAGTTTAAGGATCAATTCATAACTAACCCAATATCAAGTATACCAATTTACCTGGTTTTGCATCAGGGAAGTTGGTCATGTTATAAGAAATAGTTGTATAATTCTTTGATTGTACTACGCTTTGATCAGCTTCAATAACTTTTTGTTTCTGACTAGAAACACTCGGTTTTTTATGTATTTCCAAAAACGAGTCAACCAAAGCTTTTGCAAATTCAGTGTCATTGATGTGATATTGGTAAACCTTCACCTAAATTAATATAAAAGTTTTTAATATAAGATAACATAGTTAACTAATAGTTTAATTAATTATTAAACAAACTAACCTTTCTATCTTCTGTAATCTCGATTAATCTTTTTAATTCTTCTATAAGAGCACCAGTAGCGTTTGTATCATAAAACGGTTTTCCAGGTGCATCAAGAGCAGAAATACCGATTTCTGGTAAACAAACACGTACTTTTGATACAGACTTATTTAATTTCCGAGCGATAAATGCAGCAAATTTTTTATTTTCTTCAACTGTGGTTCTCATTAATGACACTTGTTCATTATGCTCAAATATTTTCCTTTGTTGAAAATTTGTAGGTATTGTATTTTTAGCACCAAAATTAACCATATCTAAAGCTCCCACACTAACAACAAATGGAATCTTTTTTTCAATTATAGCATCAAAACGTGATTCATCACAAGCCATAACACCACCAACAATATGATCCGCAATTTCCGTTGTTGTAATGTCCAAAACGCCCTTCAAAAAAAAAATACAAAATTAATAATACAAAATAATAATAATAATAATAATAATAATAATAATAGCTATAATCACCTGTATAAATCCGCCTCTAACTAAATCTTCCATAGCTCTACCACCTACACCAGTTGCATGAAAAACCAAAGTTTCATATCCTTCTTTATTTAATCTTTCTTTAACTGCATTAACACAAGGTGTTGTAACTCCAAACATGGTTAAACCAACTGTAAATTTATCATTATTAATGTTACTAGATTCTTTAAAATTCATAATTTTTCCAGAAACCATCCCAGAAAAAGCAGCACCAGCATTGGCTAAAACAACTCTACTAACATTATTAATCCCACAAATATCAACAACTGATGGAAATAAAATCAAATCAGATGTCCCAATATACGGTTCCGTTTGACCACTTGCAACAGTTGAGACAATGATTTTTGGTACGCCAAGTGGCAGAGATCTGAAAGCAGATGATAAAAGGCCGGTCCCACCACTGCCACCTAGACCAATAACGCCAGCAAGGATGCCTTTCTGGTGAGCTTTTTTAATGTGAAATGTGAGTGATTTGCTCATTAATGCAAGGGCTTCACCTCTAGCTTCTGGAATTTGAATTTCGGGTTTGTTTTCGGATTCTGAGTAGTTATTGAGGAGTTCTTTTCTTGATATGAATTTGAAATCTTTGAAGTTGTTTATCTCATTTGGTCCAACTGACACATCTACAATTACAACTTGTACCTGTATATATCAAAAAAAAAAAAAAAAGATCCACTCATGAATCATTAGTTACATTTTGGAAAATTTCCCTCTAATTTTTAGTGCAGAAAGTGCAGCATGCAATTAGAAAAGTAAAGTTACATATTTATATCTAATTTTTAGTGCAGAAAGTGGCTCCAGATCAAAATTGACTTGGAATTCCTTGCGATGTCAAATCAAGTTTTTTCTGTTCGTATTGGCATAAAGTGCAAGAAGGATGGCAATTTTCTGAAAAGATCAACCCTATTTTTAATAAAACAGTTTGACTTCCAAAGTCAAATTGTTCTATATTATAATCTTTAACCTTAGAAGCACAAATGAGCTAGATCTAAAGTATATCTAACAGTATTATCACAAATCTAATGAATCGTTAAGCTAATTCGATTATCACATATACTAATTACTTGAACACTCAATTGAAGAATGTACCTTGGAAGAAGAATTGGGGGAAAATGTAATGAGATTGGATCTGACGGATTCGGAGAGAAATAACAGCTCATCAAGCTTGGTATCAGCCGTCCCGATGCAGAAAACTTGTAAAATATCCTTGAGATTGCCCATGGTTTTCCAATAATCGAGTTGAACTAACAATTAATTCAAGTACAAATAGTCGAATTCAGGGTATCAGGACTCGAATGAAATGCAGTTACAAATCGTGGTGATTGGAATTTAAGCAGAGGTTGTAGGTAGGATTTTAAGAATCAAAGCAGATAGAACTCTGTTGCTCGATTGCAAAGGATTCGGTGGAAGATTTTACTCGCCCAAAATCACATACACGTGTCAGCATTCTGAATTTGCAGCCAAAATGCTACCAGATATGTACTTCATCCGATTAAAAATACATTTTTCATTTTTTTTTTCTAATCAAATTAAGTGATACATCTAAAAGTTATCTTTTTGGTAAAAAATTAGAGTAAATTATTGTTTTTGTCCCTGTGGTTTACCCGATTCTACGTTTTTATCCCTGTGGTTTTTTTTTCCGTTTTTTTGTCCCTGAACGATGCCAAATTCCGTTTTTTTGTCCTTCCATCCACCCTCCGTTTCTTTTTGGTCGTTAAACCCCTCACGTGCTGAAAACGTGAGGGCATTTTGGTCTTTTTCCATAATCTTCATCTTCTTCAAGCTTTTTGCGTCTTCCCAAGATCTGCTCCAAAACACTCCCAAAAACTCTCCCTCAAAACTCTCCAAAACACTCCCAAAAACCCCCCCGACAGTCCACATTTCCAGCCACCTTCACCTCACCTACGGCCTCCTTCACCGGTCTCCTTCTCTGACGCCCTCTTTCATCTCTGGCCTCCTTCATCGCCTTCACTGTCGTGGACTTCTTCGCTGGCCTCCTTCCCACGCCGATACTACTTTTCTTCACCAGCCGTCCGCCGGTCCATCTGCGACCTCATTTACTCCGCCGGTACTGTCGTCGACTGCCGCTGGTCCATCTCCGCCTCCTTCTCCCTTACCGGTACAGAAAGCCCTAATCGGTACTTCATCTTCTCCATGTTTCTGAGTTGCAGGTTTGGTGGCGGAAGGATGACGGTTTGGGTGGTTTGCCGGAATAATTTCGATTTGGATTACTCAAGAGATTGACGAGTTTGATTTGTCACTTTCGATTGGTACACAACTCATGATTTTTATGTGTTCGTATAATGAAGATCTTGAAGGGTTTTTCCATAAATTAGGTTGAAGAAGATGAAGATTAAGGAATAAATTAGATTGAATTTTTGGGTGTTTTGAGTCTTAGATTTTGCAGATTATATGGGTTTGGAGGTGATTTTGATTTTGGAGAAGATGAAGATTATGTGGGTTTTGATCTTCAAACAAATACAGTAAGAACAATAAGGATGAGAAAGAAAAAAAGTAGAAATAAAATAGAAAATGGAAAAAGACCAAAATGCCCTCACGTTTTCAGCACGTGAGGGGTTTAACGGCCAAAAAGAAATGGAAGGTGGACGGAAGGACAAAAAAACAGAATTTGGCATAGTTCAAGACAAAAAAACGGGAAAAAAAACCACAGAGACAAAAACGCAGAATCGGGTAAACCACAGGGACAAAAACAGTAATTTACTCTAAAAATTAATAGATCCAGACCTATTGATTACTCCGTATTTCTTTTAATATAATAAATATAATATAATTTTCATTTTACTTCTAATTTATTTTTAAACATCATTAACACCACTTTATTTAAAAAGCGTAAGATTCATTCTCATTATCAATCTAATTTAATCTAATATAAACTCATCATAATATTTTGTTTTAGAGAAAATTACATGAATGGTCCTTTAGGTTTATAGTAAATTTCACCAATGGTCCTTTAATTTCAAAAATTACACCGATGGTCCTTATTTTTGAAAGGTTATTCACCGATGGTCCTTTACGAAAAAGTCCGTCTATTTTTTAAGTTAACTAACATCACATGTATGCACATGGGGGTATTTTGGTCAATTTTTCTTTCCCCTTTTCAATTAAATTACACGGATGGTCCTTTAAGTTTATAGCAAATTTCACCAATGGTCCTTTAGGAAAGACAAATTGACCAAAATACCCCCATGTGCATCACATGTGATGTTAGTTAACTTGAAAAATAGACGGACTTTTTCGTAAAGGACCATCGGTGAAAAACCTTTCAAAAATAAGGACCATCGGTGTAATTTTTGAAACTAAAGGACCATTGGTGAAATTTGCTATAAACATAAAGGACCATTCATGTAATTTACTCTTTTTTTTTAAAAAGTACGAAAAGAATAATTTATTTGCGTTTTAAGCATCTAAGATGGAGTTTTAGAAAAAAAAATGTGATAAGATAAATATTGTTTTTTGAAAACTGATTATAAAGAATTAGGTTTGCTAACACGAGAAACGTTCAAGTAGGTCCATTATTTTTACGAAGTTCCGAGGAACAAATCTCAACCATTAATCAATAAGATCTAATGGTCAAGATCAATCACATATTTTATACATGAAGGGATATTTTGGTCATTTGGCACTTTAAAAAAAATTAATTTTTTTTATTTTTTATTTTAAAATATTAATTTTTTTATTATTATTTTTTTCCGTTAAAAAATATTATTTATTTGATAATTACTTGTAGTACTAAATCACATGTGATTTTATTGTAAAATCACATGTGATTGTATACTTAATCATATTTGATATTTAATTCAATCACATGTGATTGTGTACACAATCACATGTGATTCAGTACACAATCACATGTGATTCAGTATGCAATCACATTATGTGTTATTAATGGAAAAAAAAAATTTAGAAAATAATAATAAAAATAAAACAAAATTAAGAATTCTAAAATAAAAAATAAAAAAATTTGTACTTTTTTTAAAATGACCAAAATACCCCTCAATGTATAAAATATGTGATTAATATTGACCATTAGATCTTATTGATCAATGATTGAGATTTGTTACTCGGGACTTTATAAAAATGATAGACCTCCTTGAACGCAGCTCTTACTAACACACTTAATAACTAAATATTATGATTTCAAATATTATAACTAAATGTTGACAATATTTTTTATAATCACATTTGCACATATTGATTATTAATTTTTAAAATGTATATATTTTCAATAACCGACCCGAGACGTTCCAAATTGTTGTAAAAGAGTTCGAAAATTGATGTGTGCGACTTCCCGTTTGGTTCGTTAACCTTTATGGTTTAAATTAAACTCTAGAACTCTACCATAATCTAGTACTTATTTAAAAAATTTGTAGTTCTTTGAATGAAATATATATTTGATATAAAATTTTGGACGTGAGAATATTTTCAGCGTATATACCAAACATTACACTAAAATAATGTAAATAAGAAATCGTAAAGGATATAGTTACACTACTATAAGTTTGCTTCAATTTATACACTAAATTCAACACCAAATTCATTTTAAATGTTTAAATAACTTGAGAAGGGAGGTCAATGGAGAATATACCTTGTACTAATATATTTTAAATATTGAATAATAATAAATGGTATTTAGTGTAGTGAATATTGTTACATTAAATTTTATTTAAATTTCGGTTCCGTCTCTTAGGTCCGATTTATTCTATACACCATGTATCCGGACTTGAAATACCCGAGGCTCGATTTCATGTCAAAGTTGGACCCGATATCCGAACCGATTTTTTAATAATCCAGTTCAGGTACAGGTTAATTCGGATTTTCAGTTTTATTTCTCATCCCTAATCTATATATTGGTTCCTTGAATTATGTATAAGTGGTGACCAAGTTGCCACATCAGTTCAACCAAACATATTACAAATCCCGACCAAACTCACGTAGTAGGCGACGAAACCCTTCCATTTGAAATCAACTTTTTTCCTCTTTGAAAATTTGGAACCAGTTGTACTCGGGGATGCGTCCAGCTCAGCCTCGTGCAAAGGGTAAGACACGTCTAGTAAGGGGTGACCAAGGGGTAACACACCCCTCACGCATAGGGATGGCAACTATCATCCGATCCGATGATCATCCACCCGATCCGCTCCACCGGTGGTGGATATTGATGAAGTTAAATAGGTGAATATCAGATGTGGGGCGGATATGGATGTTTATTGGAGCGGATATGGATGATGATTTTCAATCAATGGATAAATCCATTTAACCCGAAATAAACTTTTTTTTATATTATAATTTCACATTATTAATAATATATGTCTACACATTTTTTATTCAATAAAATTTATACATAACATAACATCTAAATTTGTAAACATTACAAATCATATTCTAGGCTTCTATATATATTATGTTATATTTTCGTTCGTATTCATCAATATCTGGGGATTAGTTACAAATTATGTTCTATGCCTTGATGCATTGAATGTAGATTCGTAATTATGTTTTCGTTTGTATATTTTTTTGGAAGAAATGTAAATATATTCAACAAAAATTGCAAATTAATCTACAAAACTATCGTACTTTCTTTAGAAAACAAATTTCTTTCGAAATCCAACGGATGTCCATTTACCCGCTATAATCCGATGGAATGGATATGGATGGATGAAATTATTTTAAATGGATATTGATGTGGATATGGACGATGTAAATCTAAATGGATATGGATGTGGACATCACATCACCCGATCCACATCCGCTCCATTACCATCCCTACTCACGCATAGTTAAAGCATACAAAGTGATGACTTTACCTATAGAGTGTGGTGATGCCACGTAAGCACCACAGTACCACACAACCTTTCATTATTGCGTGGTAAATACCACGGCTTTTGCTGCTTCACGTCGTGTAATTTCATGTAACTTGTTATACTAACGAAGCACTAAAAAAATTAAAGGACTTTGTCTCCTGTTATTTAACTAGTAGGTTTTTATCGTGCGATGTTTTATGAGACTTTCATATGACACTCAAACTAATGTTTACCTAATATTTATATAATCATAAATTCGTATTTTTAATAATTTGAATATTATAAATAATTGCGCTGTAAAATTAAGCTGGTAATGTTATAGTACTAATTTACAAATTACATTTTTTATACAAAAAAAAAGTCAACATATTAAAATAAATGGGATTAAAATATAAATATTCAAGATCTAAGTACCAAAAATAATAAAAGGGCTAAAATTAGAAAAGTAAAAAGAAAGTCCAAATTGACGGTTAATTTTTTTTTTATCAGACTTTCATCCTGTGTATTTTTTTCAAATTTATATTTAATTTAACTAGCTTATAACCCGTGATAAATCACGGATGATTTATAAAAATTTTGATAATATTTTCATAATTTTCATAATATTTCAATCTTAACCGAGATAATTTTCACGATATATATTTCTAATATGCATTTTTCTATCTTTTTTAAAAGTTATAGTAAAACAAAAGGTACAATAAACATGTTAGATAATATATTTTCTATTTGTTTAAACCATATCTTGTAACAACTTCAACTCATTTACTTATCAATGGTTTGGCTGACTTATATATTGGCCAATACCTAAATACATATATAATGTTTAAAAAACACTGATAAAAATAAAGTCCGCGTTCTTATAAACACAAGAATAAAGTCCACTGATTACAGATTTCCAGAAACAGTAAATAAAACATTTATTTAATCAATTTTTAGTATGATACAAGCATTTTGATATTAAAAAAGTCCAGTGATTACAGATATCCAGGGAAAGTAAATAAAACATTTATTTAATCAGTTTTTTAGTATGATACAAGCATGTTTGATATTAAAATTAGAGCTCGACCCGTTTTCTTTCTAGCTAATCTAACGGTTTTTACCCATATAGCTATATGACCCATTAGGGATAAAACATAACTAAATTGACTCATTCATAAGTAAATGAGTTAAATTTGCCCCTTATATTAGTAATAATCAAATTACGTACCAATTTTTATATATTAGATAAAATAAATAAATAATAGTATAGTCAAAACATAATGTTTTCTTTGAAATTAAAATCTTTTTTATGATAATATATCTCTATCTATATAGATAATGTTTTCTACATGGATTAGGTTGATCTCAAAAGGGTGATGTGGAATGCTTTCATTGGCAGATGATTAATGACGTGATAAAGGTGACGTGACAATGATGACGTGGATTAATTGATGTGTCACGCTTTCTTTTATCATAGATAGAGATTGGTATTTTCTTATTTTTTTCACATTAACTACTAATTTAATTATATTTAGTCCATCCTAAGTTTTAATTTAACTCAACGTATGTTTATGTTTTTCATTTATATGTAAATCCTTAACTGCAATAGATATATATTAATATTATATATTATATGTTACAGTGTTCAAAAAATAAAATAATGAGTAATAGTATTTAGTCCTAACATTTGATTCTACTCATAGTTTTATTCATTAGATGAAGATATGTGTCCAAATCGAGAGATAATATAAAGAGAGAATTAGTGGAGTACACATGTCATCCTATCAAGTGTGTAGGAATATGAGTACGATCAAATGGTAGGATTAAATATTATTTCACTAAAATAAAATATGTTACAGTTGTAAATTTTTGACACCATAAAATAATAGTAACTATATATTAAATTTTAATTTTAATTATTAGATAATATTAAAAGTGTCACATGTTGCATGCAGGTGAATAATTACGAATAACAAAATTCACAATGATAATAACGTTTAAATCGTGTTCCCACTCACATGAAATCCAATTATTTTCCCATATGCTAATAGTCTTATGCAATGATATTTATCATAGTTTATCACGAAAATAATAGTATACTAGGTTAACAAGGTATATATTATTATTTTTAATCAATTATTAAAGTCAAACGATCCGATTATTTTTTTAACGGTATTATATTAAACTACCAAGAAGCTAGAAAATTACAAAGAAAGAAAAAGAGAATACAAACAAGACATAGGACTACAACACAATTCAGACAAACAATTGTTAAGATTACATGTTTTCGTCCTATTTTTTTTTTATCAAAAATATGAATAACTTTGAATTTCACCAAAACAGAATGCTTCTTTCTCCTTTGTCAATGATATGAAGATCTTCCCGTCCCGGAATTTCCATATGAACCATATAATATATTGCAGCAATGAATATTTTTAACAAATCGCCATTTAAGTTGAGAGACTTACCCCAATGTATGGTTTGCCACTTATTACAACCACAGTCCTTGGTCTTCGTTTATTACACTGGAAGTCTCTGGTGTATTGAATTTGTTACACCCGACGTCCCTCTGTCAAACGGACGTCAAAAAATTCCGTTAAGTGACCCATGTGCACCTCACATGATGGGCAAATTCGTAATTTCTCTTCTCCTTTTAAAGAATAAATTACACGGAAGGTCCCTGTGGTTTGCCACTTATTACAGCCACAGTCCCCGAACTTCGTTTATTACACCGAAAATCCCCGGTGTGTTCAATTTGTTACACTCGACGTCCCTATGTCAAACGGACGTCTAAAAGATCTGTTAAGTGACCCATGTGCACGTCACATGAAGGGCACAATAGTAATGCTCTGTAAATTAGTAATCATGAAGTTCGGTAAGAAAAAATTTCAAAAAAATCATAAATAAACAAAACACATACCGTACAGTTCATTGCAGTCGTTTTCTTCATTATACGTACCTCTTTTACTGCTCGATTGACCCGTCATTGTTAGTAAATAAGGGTTTTTTGAAGAACAAATAGAGTGAAGAGAAGAGAGGGAAAGATGGGAGGGAATAAGTGAAGGGACGGCTGGTGTAAATTGGGGAAGACACGTTTGAGGTGAGAAGGAAAATTACTATTATTCTCATCATGTCAGGTGCACATGGGTCACCTAATAGACCTTTTAGACGTCCGTTTGACAGATGGACATCGGGTGCAACAAATTGAACACACCAGGGACTTCCAGTGTAATAAACGAAGTTCAGGGACTGTGGCTGTAATAAGTAGCAAACCACAGGGACCTTCCGTGTAATTTACTCTTTAAAAGGAGAAGGGAAATTACGATTTTGCCCATCATATGAGGTGCACATGGGTCATTTAACGGAATTTTTTGACGTCCGTTTGACAGAGGGACGTCGGGTGTAACAAATTGAATACACCAGGGACTTTCAGTGTAATAAACGAAGACTAGAGACTGTGGCTGTAATCAATGTTTTCGTGACCGGGTCGGACCGGGCGGGTCAACCGGGTTGAACCGGATTTGGGTATAATGCCGGGCCGGATAAGGCGGGCGAATACCCAATTTACTAGCCGGATCGAACCGGGCGGTTCATCTCTCAACCGGGTTGAACCGCAAGCAAAAAACCGGAGTTACCAATAAGAACCGGAAGACTTGTTGTATTGTTGTGCGTGGGATGTTGTGGTTGCATGCTCCCACTTTTATAACCCCACATTTTTTATGAATTTCACTCATTTCATCGATGTGAGATCAAGTTAAAAATTTTATATTATGTTGTTATTCCTCTTTTTCAATTTTTGTCCTTTTCTTTTCAAATGCTTTATACCTAGAAGCTCGAACATAAAAAGAAAATAATTTTAAGTGGCAGGTATAAAATATGTATGATGGTAACTTCAATTATATAGTGATTTGATTATATTTACAATTTGTTGGTGCTTTAATTGTATATTAATACTATTTGGTGCTTTGATTATGTCATCCGGTTCAACCGTCCGGTCCGACCGGTCCGACCGTCTTTTAACCTTTGACCGGTCCGATTCAAAATCCGGGTTTTAAAACATTGGTTGTAATAAATGGCAAACCACATGGACCTTTCGTATAATTTACTCTATTAATTATGGACATAAAAATTTTCTAGGAAGTTGTGTATTAATGCGTTGACGATTATATTTTTTAATAAATAATATAATATTGTATCGTACGTTTGATGTTATATATATTGCAACTTTAGATAAAGGGCTTACAACCCAGCCTATCCGGTATTATGATGTCTCACATAGTTGTGGGTTCAAGTTCCGGCGTGCACAAAAAATGTAGTAATTAGGGGGAGGGGTGTTAATTAACCATTCAAAAATATATATTGTTTTATACTAAATCTCCATACTTTATCATCTTACCTATAAAATGATGGATATGTGGAATCTATTAATTTTCTTTCTTAATCTCATCATTTGATTGGACACTTTGTATTAATCAAATAACTAAATGAATGTTGGTGATTTGTATCACCAATATTATTTAAGTGTAATGGGATAAACTTGTTGACCAAATGTAATCATAATAAATATTGAACAAGTAAGGGTGGTGCGGAGTGCACGCTTGTGTTAAATTTATTATGATTAAAATACACTGACTTAACGGGGGTTCGGGGGCAGCGCCCCCGATAACGGGGTTCCAAGGGGCAGCGCCCCTGGCGGGGTCCGGGGCAGCGCCCCTGGCGGGGTCCAAGGGGCAGAGCCCCTGGCTGGGTCCAAGGGGCAGAGCCCCTGCCGAATTCCACTTAAGGTTAATATTGCTTTATGAAAAATGCATGGAAAATCCGAATTCGGATTCAAAACCCGGTTTTCCGACCCGTTGAATCAGACCCGAGTCCGACCCATATTTGGGCAGTTTTTGGCAGTTTTGAAACTGCAATTCGGCAGTTTTGAGCAGTTTCTAGAAAGTGGAATAACACTAGTTTTGGTCATGTTCTCTGGTACGTTTTTCTCACAATAGACACATATTCTCTGTTCTTGATCACACTGTGATTTCATCCGATTAGAGATTTCGAGTGTACCCTCGAAATACTTTGATCTGATAGTGAAAACACGACTTCACAGTAATCCAAGTGATTCGAAATCAGTACAAATCTAACAATGCATACTATATATAGGAAGATAGATACACTTGTATCCTTTACCCATAATGTGGTGTTGTTTGGTGCTACTGGATCCCAGTCATCCCACAATCTGCTGCTTCTACTTACGGAGATAATAGTCATTTTTTTGTCTAAGGTTTGTTGTAATTTTAGTCATTATTGTAAATTTGTATGGTAGTTGGTGAGTGCATGACGCTTCAGTGCCCTTAGTGGTCCATATTTTACTGAATTTACTAGGTGTGAGCATGAGGAGGTTTGGGGCGGTTTTTAGCTAAAACCAAACCCCGATCCAAAAGTTCGGGTTTTAAGAATTGCACCCCGTTCGGTTTCGGTTTTTTCGGTTTCGGTTTTTCGGTTTTTTCGGTTCGGTTTCGGGGATTTTTTCGGTTTTTTGTTTTCCTTAAATTTACGAATTTGTTACCTTAAAAACTAATATTATGATTCAAACTCCCAAACTTTAACACATTTCGTTATTAATATAAAAATAATTAGTAAGTTTAATATAATGTAATGATAAATTCAATTAACATAACTTGAAACTTAGAAAATATAAGAATAAATCACCTAGAAATTCAATCATTTATTTTATTTAAAAGATAATTAAATGTTAAATATTTTATAAATATAAGAATATTTTTAAATTTTTTGAAAGATATATAATGGTGGGGTGGGGCGGGGTTTTCGGTCGGGTTTTTCATATGCCCCCGAAAACCACCCCAAACATTCGGGTTTTCCAATAATCAAAACCGTTGACATCGGTTTTTCAAATGGTTCGGTTTTTTCGGGGCGGTTTTTTCGGGGTTTTCAGTTTCGGTTCGGTTTTTCGGTTTTTATGCTCACCCCTAGAATTTACTTGGTGTAGGTAGGCTGTTGTATTCTTTTGTGGTTTTGTTGGTTTTAGTTATAATATAAGTGATGATTTTTTAAAAAAAAAAAAACTAGTAGAGATAATGATAGTTATAATAATCGTAAAATAAACATTTATATAAAAGGATGTGTACTAAACTGTTAATAATTATCAACGTAGGAAACTAAGGCCCCGTTTGTTTTGACGTAATTCTTCGTAATCTTCCGTAGTTGTAATGCAATTACATTATGGAGGACGTTTATATGAATTTTTTTTACGTAATTCAATTACGACGCAATTTTGAATTACGATATTCGTTGTAATTGAATTCCGTCCCAACACCCTATGAATTCAATTACGGTCATTTACTAAACTAACAAATTTGAATATTTTATATGCTCCAGATTTTAAAATCGTTTAAAAAAATATTAAAAAAAAAATATTAAAAAAATTTAAAAAATTTAACAAAATTTAAAAATTAAAAAATATTTAAAATTTTAAAATATTTAAAAAATAAAAAATATTTAATTTTTTTTAAAACTGAAAAAATTAAAAAAAATTAAAATTAAAAAAATTAAAAAATAAAATAATAATAATAATAATAATAAAATAAATAATAGATAATAAAATTTTAAATTTTTTTTAAAAAAAATGCATAAGTATTGATTTGAATTACAACTCAAAATTTTAGTAACTAAACGCGTAACCGTATTCAATTACAACCGAATTCAATTTCAACCGAATTCAATTACAACCGATTTCAATTACATTACGAAGGATTGCGTCGAGCCAAACGCCCCCTAAATGTTCAGTTTTGACTTGGAAACTAAATATCTCAGTTAGGTTCTAAATGAAATGAGAGGTTGAGAACGTGTAAGATAATTCATGTGATTGAAACTGAGCTGAAGTTTTAGTTTTTAATAGCTTAGTATTAAGTTAGCTAATATTCAAATTGGCATAAAACTAATAATATACACATTTCAAAATACACATTCGTTTAAAAACTGTGTCACACACTCACACACTATTTACTTCATACATAATATACGTATACAAAATAAATTAGGTCCACACAGTATTTGTTTTAGACATAGATTTTTAATAGTTTTATGATAATTTTTTAATCATATTATACTCTTATACAAATTATAGTTAATTATATGTTAGTCATTTGAACCCCTTCTAATTCGCATTATAAACTTATATCACTATTTTATCTAAATATGTTTTTGAGTAAATAATTCATATGTCAATTTATTTTGAAATTATATATTACCTAACTACAAGAAATTAACCCTTTTGCGACGACCGAAGTCGTCGTAAATGACTAAAAGTCGTCGCTAATGCAGTGTTTTGAGACGACAGTCGTCGCAAATGGTTCGTCTCTGATCAAAAAATAGCCACGACATATCAAAAATGTCGTGGCTAATATTTAAAAACAAAGAAAAGACTTACTTAATTATCCTGATTTTTTTGCGACAACATGTCGTCGCTATTATTAAAAAACAACAGAAAATCATTTTGCTGTACTTATTTTCTGCGACGACAAGTGTCGTCGCTAATTTTGTTTTTTATAATTATTTTATTTGATATTTTAATATTTTCCAGAATTTACAAATTTATAAATTATACAAATCTCATATTATTTCTACGAAACTTAAATATACCTAGAATTATGCAAGGAAAACACATTATAATTATTAAAACCAAATTTAAATACACGTAACACTACAACATACCAAATATATAACTAAAACTAAAACCAAATATACTCAACATAACATAAAATACAAAACGGTCAACAAACTATAGAACTGTTCTAGCATAACCTTCTCCACACACGTTCTCCTCAAGTCCAATATCTGCTTTCACTCCCAACAAAACTTTGACAGCTAAATTCAGGATTTAAAGAGTAATCAACACCTGTTTAACAATAAAAATTTATACTCCATAAATCACTTCAAATTTGAAATCTTTGAATATTAACAAAAGCAAATATTGATGTAATTTCTTATTACTATTATTGAAAGGTAAATGGACCTTTACGAAGACAAACATCAACTTTTAGAGTGTCTACACACCAACAATATCTGCACCAGCTTTTATAAAATTAGGCACTCAGTTGTTCAGGCTCAACAATTATCTGCGATTGAACAATGGTCGATGAACTCATTAATCTGCGATCGAAAGACATATTTTATAACCTTTCCAAACCCAATAATTTGGGATTGAACAAGGGTCGATGAACTCAAAGAAACAGTTGTCTATTAAACATACTCTTTTAAAACATAAGAACTTTTTGGACAATTTCTTACGGTTTTGAATGCATCCAAAGCAGCTTTGGAATCGGTAGAAATTATCCAAGATCTAGGAAGGCTGCACCATAGTTAAACAAAAAGAAAACCTTTTAGTAGCAATATAAATAAGAATGTCCCCTGGTTAACCCATTACTAATTGCACGATGTTGCACAATATAGATTTACATCAAATTCTCTTTGCATCTTTTCCATTGCTCACCTGATACAAAAACTTGCAAAAAAGAAACACCATCAAATTAAAATATATAAGAAAAAAATCTATTGCAACCAAGAATATAAGACCAACTTTCATTGGATTGTAAATCCATAATTCCAAGTGCCAAAAGGGCGTCACCATTTTATGGTTCTAGCAGTAGTTGAAATATATAATATTAGTAATGTTTAGAAATATTGATATAAATAACGTTTACAAATGTTTCGTTCTTACTTCAGCTTGGCGACAAGCATGGAGTCTCCAGATACATCATATATGACCTGCATTATTTCAACATACATATAATTAAAACCTTGTTAAAAAACAATAATAAGTCTATAATGGAACTTATCATTTCATGACTTAATAAACATATAATCACATCTAAGAATGGAGCTAATCTCGTCTCTTTTTCTTATATATGAGCACGTTTCTCAACCTAAGAGTGGAGCTAATCACTTGAACATAAACATACAATGTATTACGGAGTATAAATTAATATGCGGAAGACTTATATTTAATAACTAATGGATTTAAGTGCCATACAAGAACTCACTTGCAGATACACGTTAGGATTTATTATCAATTTTGAAATATAATTGATTTGCTGCCTAAGTTATCATCCCTCTTTACCATCAAATCTGTGCATCATTTGTGGATTGCCCTAAATACAAACCCAAACCATATTGAATAGTTAATTTGTGTCTACCCAAACCCTTGAATCAAAATAAAAAATTGGGACAAATCTTTCTAGTCGTATAGTTTAACCAAAAAAACACGTAAATGAAAAACCTTTTAGGAGCAAAAAATTTCATCATCATCATCATCATCATCATCAATATCTCCAAATCCCCTCTTAGTACCTACAATCAAATCGCGAGAGCTGAACATAAAACCAAAGAAGTTACCTGATAAATCATAACCATAACCACCACTAGCTACAATTCTGAGAATTAACCATAACATGCACGCTTTGTATGATTGATTCCAGGAACATCCCATCAAAATCATCATCCTGCAATTGCCATTAACCAGGAAAAAAAATTATTAACACCAAATTAAAACAAAAATGATAACTGAACCGTATACATACGAACCCTAGAATCTATCGCTAAAGTATTCTATGTGATTGACAAGTGAATTGGTTAGAGAAGCAATTAAATTGACAAGTTAATGGGTTAGGGTAAATATTAAGTTTGGAGGGAAATGAAAAAGAGACAAGCGGGAAATCTTTGGTTTTCAGGGGAGTGAAAAAGAGAGGCGGGAAGTTGAAAAAAAAACCAGGGCAATTAAATTATGTACCTAGTTATATTTCTGATATATTTTATTTTTTGCGACCACAGTTAACGACGACATGTCGTGCCAAAAATAAATTTTATTTTTTTTAATTAGAAAAAGAACTATTATATTTCGGAAAATTAATTTAAAATTCATTTGCGACGACAATGTTGTCGCTAAGTAGTTCGCGGGCTGCACAAAATGGGTGGGAAATTTTCAGCTACATTGTTAGAGACGACATGGCGTCGCAAAATTTTATACGGTCGTCGCCAAGTGCAAACGTCGTCGCAAAAGACCATGTCGTCGCTAAACATGTCGTCGCAAAAAGATGGTTTTCTTGTAGTGTATTATGTGTTTTACAACAATGAGACACGTAAAAGGGTAAAATAGTTAAATTTTATATAGTTATTGATATTGTTCATTAAGCATATAAAACAAACAACAATAATGATTAATCTAAACATACACAATTTATATGCTAGTAACTTAATAAATAAAAAAAGCAAACAAATTACCCTTATTCAGGCCTTTAGTTTTAAATGTAGGATTAATAAATTTTAGTCACACTAGTCTAAATCCCTAATTAAGTTACACTTGATCTAATATTGAAAAAGTAGAAATACGCATGAATCAGATCATGTATATTGATATATGCTTACCAGCAAGAATGAAATAGCGGGCACCCGAAAATGGTACCCGGAAATGTGGACTGCATTAAGAAAGTGGGGTACAGTGGTACACTTCCAATATATCCTATTTAAGTCTCGAGACAATAGATAGTCAATATTTTATTTATGTTGTTGATCTAATAATTTATAAAAAACTGAAAGCCTCAATGTAATTATTTATATGAAACCCTTTTCACACTGAAAGGAACATTATTCTTTTAAAATTATTATATAATAATGTAGTTCGAAGTATTGTACATTTTTAAATTAAAATATATATTTTTTATAAAGATAAAGACAGATTGCATTAGTTTGAAAGGTAATCACACAGCTGATATAATCTACGTGACGTGGGTGGACTTGGTCTACTGTTCATTGTCACGACGTGTGTTTTCACATCGTCTAAGATTATTTGTAATGATGATCAAATGTCTGAATTTAACGATGTCATATCAGTTTTTTTATTCAGATCAAACATATGATTAAATTTTTTAATTTTTGAGCAACAAACACAACGCATAACGACTTCCATCGGTCGCCTGAACGACTAAATTAAAGGAAAGATAAGGATTTGATTGCGGTAAGCGCCATAATGGGGGACACTTCGCCGGCTGCGATCGCGCAAAACCTAGTCCATTACTATCAATCTAAACAATCAGGGAAAAAAAACATATCTTGTTAATTAATATCACTGTTTTAGCAAATTTGCTAGAGCTGGGAGTGAAATTTATAAAATAAGATTAAAGAACACATAACATGGGTAAATGTAGGTGAAAATGTGATTGTTCAAATATACTATGCTAATTTCATTTTTTTTTTTACTCTTAACTTCTTTTTAAATTTTATTTTAAGCAGTATTTCATGTTTTTTTTTTTAGTTTTGTTAATAACAACTTTTAGGGTTGTATCTAACGTGTATAAAACAATTGTATATATTCATTGATGGAGTAGTGCTCCTAAAATTCAGGGGCGATTTTTACCTTATTTTTGTCTTCTTATTGACAGTCCTTACGATTGTCATTATCATTCTATTTTTTACTTTTTTTAAATCGTACACCTTTCATATCCAAACAATACTTTTAATTTCATAGAATCTTAAAAAAATTGTCAAAAATGTAACCGAAAAATGAAGAAATCCCTATTTGGAGATGTAACTCCGTACCTATTTATCAACCCAACTAGGAAACAGTGATGAGTGACAAAATCAAAATGGTATGAAGTGATGAGAGAAAAAGACTAATGATCATGTCAAATTTTGAATACCGTCATTTATACCTCACCATATTCATCCCTCTTAGATCAGTCTATCATTGATCAATCCAAATTAAATTAACATTATCAACTGATATATATTTTATTAGAAATCAAATAACTTGTCAAATTATGAAATTAATTTGTCCAAATTAAGTTCGATTGTAGATTAAGCCGGGCTTAAGTTTCAATCTGTTTTAAATTATTTATTTGCAATTGTTAACATGTAACTGTTTTAGTTTAATTTGTTTTTGATACTCGAGAACCATATACACCATCAGTGTATTTAATTTATTTTTTTGGAACAAGATCGCGCACCTTCTAGACGTTAAAATTTGTCAGCCAAGTTGCATAGGTAAATGATCATTGTACAAAAAAACATATGACTGGTGGGATCAGCCGTAATATCGTCGACTATCGAAGGTGGTGTCCCCTTCGTCGTGTTACATGAAATTAACCTTTTAGAGTTTTAGTCAGCCTTCAACAACCACGTGGTTTGTTGTTTTTATTCATATTAATTCACGTGCATACAGTGCCCATATATTTTAGTCATGAGTTTATTTTAGTTCAACACCCTTGAACTTCAACAAGAAAACTATATATTTAATATTGATTTGGATAATGAACATGTTAAAGATATGCATCAAAAAGTTACAAATTAATCTATAACTAATCTTATTAGATTTTATAATCTACTCTACATACCTGCATAAATTAATATATAAACTTTAATGCATTTAAAAATAGCTCTTAGGGATTTTATTATCAAAACTCTTTACTTTTAGTAGTATTGTTGTTTAAAAAGTATAATTTTGTAACTTCATAAATCTATATAAGATATTACAATATTGTAAATATTACAACAGATGCTTTAATTAGCATGAACTTTACAATTTCTTATCAGCGAAAAAAATGATGTTGTAATGACATGACAAAACTGGTAACTTAAGTAAATACGCATTGTGGGTGAGACCTTATATTATTTAAAAATTTGGACAGCTGCCATCGAAAGCGTTCATTTATAATTTTATATATATATCCTAGTGTGTAAGTAAATATTAAAAATTGTGTAGATTCAATCATTTAATTGTGATAAAGAACGTAAACCATGTGACTACTTATTAATTAAGGAATTTTTTTTCAAGAAAAGGATATTTAATTGATTTTCAATAAATAGAAAAAAATTAAATTTTAATTCAAGGGCCGATATCTGACCTTAATTCAATTGAAAGATTACTACCTTAAATTTATAGAAAATAATAAATTTAGTATCTTAATTTAATAGTTTGATATTCAATTCTCATGTTATTTCCTTATAATTTCAATACATTAAGATGAATAATTTTTTGTAATTAAATATATATAAAACATCTTAAAGAAAAATATTTATATATGGATAATAATACAATTCTTAACATCTAAACTTTTTTATATATACAAACTACAAAGGAATATTTAATTTCAGTTTGTAACTAATTATTTCAATTTTTTGTAATGTGGGCAATGGGTAATTTGTCTCTTAACAGAAGAATTGATTGTTCTCATGGGTTTATAACTTATATTCTTTAATTCGTCAAAATTCATAATAGAAGTAAATCATATGATGTAAGAAAATGATATTAAATTAATAAGTAAAATACTAAATTTAATTATTTTTTTACAAATTCAGGATATTATATTATATATTTAATTGTTCAGGATATCAAAAAACCAGATCAACCAAATTCAAGATATTAATTTTTTTTAATAAACATGACAAATGGAATAATATATTTAACTAACTTAAAATGACCGACCCTTTGCCCGTCCATCAAACATTATTAACCGATAATAATAATCAAATAAGTTATCGCAAATTGAAATGTAAAACGAATATTACATTTTTTATGATTTTAGTAATATATTAAAACAAGTATTCAATTACACATGCAAGGACAAATTAATAACGTAGCGGAATTAATAATTGATATTCATGAGATCATCACCTATAAATAGACCGAGGCAGTCTAAGCTCAACACACAACTTAAACTACATTCAAAGTGTGTGTTTTGGTGAAGTGTGTGAGAAAAAGAAATGGACGTCACTCAGGTCCTTCGCATGAATGGTGGTGATGGAGATTTTAGCTATTCCAACAATTCTCTTCTGCAGGTATCATTTATGCTATATGCATACATACTTGTATACTGTCATGATCGATTAACTATGAAGAGTTAATAAACACATTTAGATCTAATTGATTATAGAAGTTACAGCGGATTAACACTATATCAATATAATTAAGAACGATGAACTGTAAGAACAATATGCGAAAATATTAAGAACACAGTTTCACAAAAAGCTTCAATGTATATTATTGATTAACAATACACACGTACGTTTACAATTCGTAAGGAACTATATATAATAGTCCTTGAAGCCTAACTATTTACCCTAGTTATTCTAGGACTTGACTTACATCGAACAATAAAAGATATACATTGAATTACATTCTATAACTAACTCTGCGAAGATCTGATACATAGTCTTTTCAGAATGTGGATATTCTTTTTCATACAAGTATAGCTCACATCTTTTGTGTGATTTTTCAAAGAAGTACATATTTGCAGTTGGGATCACATTCCAAGCATATACATTCTCTGGATTTGTAAATTGTTCTGGGTAGTTGTCTGGATAAAATGCAGCATCAATCATTCTTGTTAAATATCCAGCACCAGACTCTTTCAATGATTTCTTTGACATCCTTGGTTTTCCAATGATCAGAAGTTTAATAACATCACTTCTTGAGCAGGATCCAATCAATGGTAACCATCCAGTAAATCTTTGTACAGCTTTGTCTTCCCTTACAATCTCTATAACATTGTTAGGCATAACTCTCCAATTGATGATTGGATTGTTCTGCAAGGGAGCAACATGTTCTTCAAGAACAGGAATGATTTGTTCTGTTTTTGATTTCTTTTTAGTACTCTGTTCTTGAGTAACAGCCTTTCTTTTCTTTGATTGGGGAGTTGAGGATTCACCAGTAGTTGATATACTACCAGCTTTAAATAAACTTGGACTGATTGAAATTAAGGCTTTTGATTTCTTTTCTTCTTTTGCTTCTTGTTCAGCCAAATCTTTCTTCTTGGCAGCACAATATTTTTCAATAATAGTTATCATCTTCATTCTGCCAAAGGACTTTGCACTGTGCCCTTTTGTTTTCAAGTATTCAATCATATTGGTTTTCTGTTCAAATACATCATCTGTTAATTCACTTTTTGTTCTTTTGCATTCAGACACCAGATCTTCAAGACAGTTAATATGTTCTTCTTCAACTTTTCTCAGTCTTCTAAATTCTGCCTTTTGAGCTTCTAACTGCATATCTGTTATTTGAACAGGTATTTGAACATGTATTTCATTTTGATCCTTTTTTTTCTTCTCTTCCAGAGCTTGATACTTAGCTACTTTCTCCAAATATCTCTTGTGCTCCACCTTCCATCTTGATTGTTTATCAGCTCTGACAAGATTAATTTTGTTCACCATGTAGTGACCTAGTGCTCTGTTAGGGTAATCTTCATCATAAATTTCTTTACCCTTTCTAATATAAGCTGAAGGTGGAGGTGGAATATATTTCATATATGGGATACCTCTGATTATTATTGAAGGAGAAAATAATGTAAGTTCATTTTGTTGAAGAATTTTTGGATGTGGAGGAAGTGTGCATTCATCAACTTCAAACCAGTTCACATTATCATCAATGTCAGGTATGATAAGTGGTTGATCAGGTGTAGGTGGTTTGGTGATGATTTCAAAACGTTCTCTTTCAATTAGCTCTGGGAGCTTTAGATCTTCCTCTTCAGTAGTAACCAAGGTAGTTACTACTGGTGTGACTTCAGGAGTTACTACTGATAGGGCATCAGTAGTGTTTAGTGCAATGGTTTCCTCTTGTGGATTTACTACTGCTATGATATCAGTAGTAGGAGTTACTACTGATATTTCTTGTTGAGCTTGTTCTTTTATAGGAGCAGTGGTAGTAGGCTCATCATCAACATTCATCCTTTCTGGACCTCCATCAATTGTTGTTTCTTTGAGATTGAGGAGAGAAGTTGCTGCTGCTGCAATTGATTCATCAATCATGGTTTGAATGTTGTCCTTCTCCCCCCTAGTTAGCTCAACTGGTGGAGCTTCACTATTATCAATCTTCTTTTTCAATCTTCTTATAATTTTTGTTTGTTGATGAAGCATGTGCTCATATAACCTCATCCTTTTGTTGATTGTATTGATATGCTTCTTCATTACTGTCATTGTTTTTCCCTGATTGGTGAGATATTTAAGGCAGTCTTGTACAGTGGATTCAAGGTATCCCAACCTATCCGTCAATTGTGTTTGTTTAATACTGCCCTCACTCCATCTAGCAAGATCATCGGGCTCACTAACAGGTACATTGGCTTTGAGGTTTTCCATCCTTTCCGTCAATTCAACAGTTTCAGGTCTACCCTCATCACTTCTAGGTGATGAAATGGGTTGTTTGGACACACTCTTCTTCCTAGAAGAAGCAGTAGTGCCCCCCTTGTGGTTTCTTGGCACCGGGGTCCTCTAAGTAATTCCTCAAAAGAGTCATCACTTAGAGTTGCCGAGGTCTGGGTCTTAGTGATGTTTTCACTGTCCTGTGCACCCACCTTTGGGGCATCAGTAGTGAAAGCCCTCGCCTCATGTCCTCTCTCCTCCTTGGAGGACAACTCTTGGAGCCTGGGGTTTGACTCGATTTGTCCCCTGGTGTCCTTGAAGGAAGATTTCTTCCTTTTATAAATAGTGGAAATATTTTTGGTTACATTTGGTAGGTCTTCCACAGAGTGAAGAGTAGCACTCTGAGGATTTATTTTAAGTTCCTGGGACACATTCATGACTTCTATGTGTGTGGGTGATTGAGTGACTATTTGGGGTGGTGTTTGGGCTGCATTTGGGGGTGATGGAGTGGGTTGAGGTTCAATTTGGGTTGTAGCTTGGATTGAACCCTCTCTAATAAGTGAGTGATCTTTGATCATGTTAGGAAACAGAGGGGTTTCCTTGCCCGAAAATTTAAACTGTTTTCTCATATTAGAGAAAACTTTCTTGTTCAACTCATGAATTATAAAAATATTTTTAGGAGTTGACAAGTTTTGTAATTCACAGTTTAAGATATGTTGAAGAAATCTGGGATACATTAAAAATTTTGAAGCACTAAGATTTCCCAACATACCTTCAAAAATCATATTTGAAAAATTAAATATCTGGTCTGTGCATAAACAAACAACAGCAGATGCTATTGATTTGTTAAACTCATTCCAGGTACTTCTTTTAGGAGAAATACAGTGTTGAATGTTATGTACAAGAAATTTCCATTGTGGGGAGAGAAGACCTTTTTGAAAAGTGACTATGTCAAGTCTTCCCTCATAACCCATTTTATTTAAAATTTCAACAATGTATTCCTTTGGAAGAGAAAACATACCTTGATCATCGTGTAGTTGCAGATGGTGTCTGATAGATTGTTCTGTTATTGTGACCATTTTGCCATCCACAGTATTTTATCATTGACATGGTCGGCCCTTCGGTTCGTTCAGCATTTGTCCAGAAATCAACCAAGTGTTGTTGATATGCTTTCGGTTTTACAGTTAAAGCGAACTTGATGTATGAGTTCTTCAAGAATTGTACTATTGGACGAAAGTCTTTTGTACCGTCTGGATTATTTAGGAATGCACACATATTGTGAAACTCTGAGTATTTAAGATCTGTTTGAACGTCGAGAGATTGTAGAGTTGCCATTGTTGTTGATTTTGAGAAGTTTGGATCGTTTGATTTGAGAGAAACAAGCAAGAATTTTTGTTACTGATGCAGGGTTTATGATCGTGAGTTAGGGTTTATCGAGAGGATTTAGCAAATCGATGAGAAGATAATGCTAAACTAATCGACTTCAGCTATTTATATCTTACGATTTATCCTGCAGAAATACTAAATTGTCCTTCGAAACATAACACAACGGCTATTTTAATGAGGGTTAGTTTGGTAATTTGATATTTGAAAGACCAGTAGTAAACTAGATACCAGTAAGAAAACGTCAGTAGTATCTACGAACATCAGTAGTAACTAAGGATTTTGACATCAGTAGTAACTATAGACATCAGTAGAAACCATTAGCACACAAGACCAGTAGTATATGTGGACACCAGTAGTACTGATTTACCAGTAGTATTTGTGTAAACCTAATACACACCAGTATTAGTGACCTACCAGTAGTATTTTGTGCACACACCTACATACCTGTAAAGCAGACCTACCAGTAGTAAAACACTTAAACAAATAAATAACTTTTTACAACAAACCTTTACACATGATTTTGAGTGAGAAATTAATTTATTAAGATCATTCCAATACTGCTAACCAAGAAGCTGAATCTTCCTACATCAAATGCTTTTGTAAAAAGATCTGCTAACTGATCATCAGTATGAATTTTAACTACTTTGATTAACTTCTTTTCATTGCAATCTCTTATAAAATGAAATCTTATTTCAATGTGTTTAGTTTTAGAGTGTTTTACTGGATTGTTCACAATACTAATAGCACTTTGATTATCAATAAAAATAGGAGTTCTAAGGATAGAGATACCAAAGTCTAGAAGCTGGTTTTGAATCCAGATTACTTGAGCACAACAAGCAGATGCAGCTACATACTCTGCTTCAGCAGTTGATGTTGATACATTTGTTTGTTTCTTGCATTGCCATGACACCAGTCTTGATCCAAAGAATTGACATCCACCAGTAGTGGACTTTCTATCTTGACATTCACCTCCATAGTCACTATCTGTGTATGCTATGAGTTCAAAGGGTGAATCATGTGGATACCATAGACCAAGTGATGGTTTGCCTTTCAAGTATCTGATTATTCTTTTGACAGCCTGCAAGTGTAGTTCTTTAGGTCTTGCTTGATATCTTGCGCACACACAAACACTATACATAATGTCAGGTCTTGATGCAGTTAAGTACATCAAAGAGCCTATCATTGATCTATATAAGTGTTCATCTACATCCTCCCCCTCAGCATCAGGATGTAGGTGTTTGTGTGTTTCCATTGGAGTACTTGCACTCTTGCAGTCTTTCATATCAAACTTCTCCAAGATGTCTTTAACATATTTTGATTGGTTTATCAAAATACCATCTGTTCTTTGATTGACTTGGAGTCCAAGGAAGAAGTTCATTGGACCCATGGAGCTCATTTTAAACTTAATTTGCATGAGATTTTCAAACTCTTTACATAATGAATCATTTGTTGATCCAAAAATGATATCATCTACATAAATTTGCACCAGTAGTATATCATTCTGGACTTTTCTCGTAAACAGAGTTTTGTCAATTGTTCCTCTTTTGAAATCATTATTCAGTAAGTATGATGACAATGTATCATACCATGCTCTTGGTGCCTGATGTAGGCCATATAGAGCTTTGTCTAGTTTGAATACATAGTCACCATGTTTTGGATCTTCAAAACCTGGAGGTTGGCAGACATATACTTCTTCTTCAATTTTCCCATATAGGAAGGCACTCTTTACATCCATTTGATAGACTTTAAACTTCTTGTATGAGGCATATGCTAGAAAAATCCTGATTGCTTCAATTCTAGCAACAGGTGCATATACTTCATCATAGTCTATTCCTTCTTCTTGAGTGTATCCTTGGGCTACAAGTCTGGCTTTGTTCTTGATCACTATACCTCTTTCATCTTTCTTTTTTCTAAAGATCCACCTTGTTCCAATGGCTCTTTTTCCTTTAGGTAGAGGTACAAGTGTCCAAACAGCTTGTAATTTGAATTGAAGGAGTTCTTCTTGCATTGCCTCAATCCAGTTTGAATCCTTCATTGCTTGTTGAATCTTCTTTGGTTCATCCTGAGACAGAAAGCATTCAAACATACATTCATTAGCAATTAAACTTATATTACACATGTGTGCAGTTAGACTCTTATGTAATTTGCTTCTTGTCTGCGTGCTTGAGTTCACATCACTAAGGACTTGATCCAAAGGATGATTCTTTTCAGTTCTGGTGCCATGCACTTTATCAACACATAGTTGGTTTTCAAGATTGGACTCATTTGTCTCAGGAGATTGTTCCTCTTGAGGTTCTTCATTGTCATTGAAGGTTGGTTCATCATCATTTGCTGGTTCAAAGTTACTACTGTGATCAGTAGTATTTGAGTTATTACTGGGATCAGTAGTGTTTAGAGAATTTAGGTTATTACTAGGACCAGTAGTATTTTGAGTACTATTATTGGTCTCAGTGGTATTTGAATTACTACTGTCCTCATTATCTGAATCACTACTGCTTCCAGAATTTGAGTTATTACTGTCCTCAGTATTAACTGTGGGAACAATATCAACTACTATGTATCTCATCTCTTCTTGACCAGTATTGAAAGATGATGTTCCTCCTTTTTGAGTGTGACAATTTGAATCACCTGCATTTAAATCCATGTTAGTGTTAAAGGATTTGGTTAGATTGTCTATGTTGAATAGCCAATCTGGACCATTTCCTTGTTCATTAGGAACATTCTCATTAAAGGATACATTGATGCTTTCTTCAATTATCCTTAATCATTTGTTGAACACTCTGTATGATTTGCTTTGAGTAGAGTATCCCATAAAGATTCCATCATCAGCTTTGCAATCAAACTTACCAATTTGTTCTCTTGTAATTAGAATAGTACAAGGACAACCAAATGATTTTAGGAAACTTATAGAAGGTTTTCTTTTGTTGAAAAGTTCATATGGTGTTTTGTAATGTGGCTTAACTATTAATACTCTGTTTTGTACATAATAGGCAGTATTAACCGCTTCAGCCCAAAAAGTGATTGGTAATTTTGAGTCTGCTAGCATTGATCTTGCTGCTTCAATGATGGTTCTATTTCTTCTTTCAGCTACACCATTTTGTTGAGGAGTTCTAGGTGAGTTGTATTGCCCGTCAATGCCTTTAAGATCACAAAAGTCAATTAAATTAGTATTTTTAAATTCTGTGCCATTGTCACATCTTATGGCTTTAACTTTTTGATCAGATGTGTTCTCCAGTTTAACAATTAAGTTCTTGATGAGTTCACTTTTTTCATCTTTTGTCCTGAGAAAGAAAACCCATGTATATCTGGAAAAGTCATCAGTAATAACAAGAAAATATTATTTCTTTCCAATACTCATTACATTTGTAGGTCCAAAAAGGTCCATATGTAAGAGTTGTAAAGGAACAGAAATAGAGTTTACCATTTTGGACTTATGAGAAGACTTATGTTGTTTACCTTTTAGGCATGCAACACAGTGATGATCACACATGAATTGTTTTTGTGGTAATCCAGTTACCAAATTCTTTCTTACTAAATTGTTCATGTTTTTAAAGTTTGTGTGACACATCCTTCTATGCCAAAGTTCTGATTCAGTAGTGTTTGCCTTGGATATAAAACAGTTGACCTCATTTGAAGAAATGAGTTCTCCCCCTATATCCAGGCAATACACATTGTTTCTCCTTGGAGTTCTTAAAACTACATATTTTTCATTTAAAACAAAATCAGGAGAAAGAATGATGCACTCAATGTCTGTGAAAAGAATCTTGTTCTTTTTATCACATACTTGAGACACACTGACAAGATTGTATTTTAGCTCAGCTACATAAAATACATCATCAAAAGTAATTTTACCATTGGTAACTGTACCTTTGCCTGAAATCTTACCTCCCTTTGGGTTCTCACCAAAGGCCACATATCCTCCATCAAATGACTTGAAATCTTTAAGAATTTGCAGATTTCCAGTCATGTGCCTTGAGCATCCACTATCAATGTGCCATGTTCTACCTTCTTTAGGGATCTGAATGCTCTGCACATGTAAGTAAATGATTAGTTAAGTTTGGGAACCCAAGCTATATATGTCTTGGGTTCATCCTTTGAGAAATCAGATTTAGAACAGTTAACTTTAAACATTTTTGGTACCCATACCTTTTTAGTACTGGTGTTCTGTTTTACTACTGCCCTTTTGGATTTTTCAGAGTTTACTGCTGATCTTGGTCTATACCCATTGTTTTTAGCTTTGGAATACTTTACTACTGATGGACCAGTAGTATTTGGGTACTTACCATGTTTAGAATGACCAGTAGTGTTTTTAAATTTTGGTTTGGCAGCAGTAGTATTTTTAAAATTAGGGTTTTTACCAGTAGTGTTTTGGTACTGATATCTAACAGCATTGTAATTAGGTTTAGGATCAGTAGTAAACCTGTTAAAGTTTCTACTGGTGTTGGAAAAATTAAAATATTGTTTATTTTGATTTGTCTTTCCATTATTTTTGAAATAATTGCTGTTATTAGGGCTTCCAACTCTTTTATTTTGCACAAACCTTGGTGCATTTCTTCCAAATCTTGGTGTTTCAATTTTTTGAGATTTTATATTATTTATTACTGATGAACCAGTAGTATCTTTTAGTTTCTGTGTTTTTGTTTTTCTTTAGAATTTTTAAATTCTTTAAACTCTTTACATTTAATTGGATTGAAGTGACAATCTTTTGCTAAGTGGTTGACTTTGTTGCACATAACACATCTTAATTTCTTATCTTTAGCACCTTCAGGTTTTCTTTGATCTAAGAGTTGATTTTTATTTCTTTCATTTCCCCTTCTTAAAATTTGTGATATATTTTCTGCATTATATTTAGGAGAGTCTTCTTCACTTTGTGCTGTGTGAAAGCTTGTATCAATTGAGTTTGTAGATTCAGTTTGAGAAATTGTAAATTCAATTGAGTCTGTAGTTTGATCATCATCAGACGAATCATTTGATTCAGATGTTTCATTATTAGCTTCAGTTTGATGTTCATTTTTTAATTCATTTATGATTCTTTCTGAACTCTCTTTAAGTGGAGGAATGAATTTATATGGAGGTGGTACAACATGATATCCCACTCCATGCACAACTTTTTCAGTTGTTTGATTACTTGTTAGTTCATTGACAATTTGAGAGCTTCTTTCAAACTTTTTAATGGTTAATTTGTTTTGTTCTAATTCCATTTGAAATTCTTCTAGTTTGATCAAAGTTTCTTTTAATTTTAATTCAATATGTTCTTTTTCATAAGTGGTTTGTAGCAATTCTTCTTTTATCTTTTGATCAGTTATTTTATAAATTTTAATTTGATTTTCAAGATCAGCTATACAACCATTATATTCAATTCTTCTGTTTCTATTTAGAATCATCTCTGCAAGTGTTTCTTTATTTAGTTTTTCTAAATCTTTATAAGCTTTAATACATTCAAGAGTGCAAGATTTAGAAGGTACCTTAGTAGGAGAGTCAGTGAAAGCCATGAGAGCTTGATTCTGTGCATGCTCCTCTGCTTGAAAGCTCCAGTCATATCCCTGTCCTTGTTGTGAAACAAGAGCAGTTGAGTTTGATCTTTTGTCTGGCTGAGGACATTCTTTAGCAAAGTGCCCAAGGTTGTTACAGTTGTAACATTTGACTTTAGTCTTGTCAAATCCAGCCTTGTCACCTTTGTTGAAGTTTAGGTTTGTTCTTCCAGTCCTCTTCAAGAACCTTTTGGTTCTAAGGCTTAGCATAGCCATCTGCCATTTAAGATCCATCTCTTCAAGATCATCATGATTCAGTTGTTCCAAATCATCACTAATTAGTGCAGTGTGCACATGACTAGTGAAGAAGGATTCTCTTGCAGCATCTTCACAATCTGCAGCCTTTGCATTTTCCTGACATGTTCCTGTGCTAGACACAAAAGCAGCATTGTTTGAAGACAAATTAGGAGTTTTAGAGCTTACCTCAGATTCAAACACCCTAAGCTCATTGTATAATTCATCCAGCTCCTTTTCTTCCAGGGCATCACCTTATCTATATATGACTGTGTACATAGACCATTCTTCTCCAAGAGATCTGAGAAATTTTCTATTGACATCATCATTGTCAGGTTTCACACCAACTTGATTCAATTCACCAATGAGTTTGTTGAATCTATCAAAGGTTTGAGATAGAGATTCATTCTTTTGGCCTTTGAAGTTTTCAAAGTCCTGCTTCAGTACAGACTTCATATTTCTTTTGGTGCTTTTAGTGCCAACAAATCTCTTTTCCAGTGCTTGCCACAACACCTTTGCATCATCATATTCAACAAAGAGATGTTGATAGTCATTCAGAATGGCCAGAAGAAGAGTGCTTAGAGCTTTGAGTTCGATTCCTCTGTCTTTCTTCTCCTTTTCACACTTGAGTTTGTCTGCTTCAGTTGCAGAACTTGTTGCTTGACCAGGAACGGTTTTGTTTCCTTCGACAACAACTTCCCACATGGAATAGTCAGTAATAAGCATGTATTGCTTAATACGATTTTTCCACATCCCAAAGTTATTGGGAGTGAGTATATGGATTTTATTAGCTTGAGTGCTTTCATTGTTATCAGACATGATTAACAATGTGTGTGTTTTAAAGGATTAAAACTTTTTGTTGTTCTTAAAATTCGTAGATCTAGAACCAATAAGCTCTGATACCACTTGTCAGGATCGATTAACTATGAAGAGTTAATAAACACCTTTAGATCTAATTGATTATAGAAGTTACAGCGGATTAACACTATATCAATATAATTAAGAACGATGAACTGTAAGAACAATATGCGAAAGTATTAAGAACACAGTTTCACAAAAAGCTTCAATGTATATTATTGATTAACAATACACACGTACGTTTACAATTCGTAAGAAACTATATATAATAGTCCTTGAAGCCTAACTATTTACCCTAGTTATTCTAGGACTTGATTTACATCGAATAATAAAAGATATACATTGAATTACATTCTATAACTAACTCTGCGAAGATCTCGGACTCTGATATGCTTCCAAAACGTGTACCAGTAGTAACTGCAATCACCAGTAGTAAATTTGTATCGTCAGTAGTAATACTGGTGACCAGTAGTAATACTGGTGACCAGTAGTAAGTCCAAAACCAACGTCAGTAGTAACTACTAAGATCAGTAGTATCTTCAATATGTTCTTGATCAGTAGTAACTAAGTTATAGTCTTCACCAGTATCAACTCATCAGTAGTAAATAGTTTCTGCCCCATCAGTAACAACCATAGTATTTATCAGTAATAACCATGATCAGTACTAACTGCAGCATCAGTAATAAGTTGATCTGTGATCTGCTCCAACATATACATATATATAATACACGGGTTTGGATCCGGTAAGGACTTAAAACCGGTGAGGACTCCAAGAAAAACTTTGAAAATGATCCAAAATAAATTTTTTTCAAAACATTTTCTTTTTTAAACATAAAAATCGCAGCCTATAAGATCAAAAAAAATAAAAAATTTCAAAAATGATCCAAAAAAAAATATGGATCATAATTTTGATGCACAAAAAAATATGGATCATTATTATGATCCACAAAAAAAAGTGGATCATAATTTTTTTTTTTCAAATTTTTTTTTGGTGAAATGTAATAATAATCATGGGAAGTTATATATATATTTTTTGAAATTTTTTGATATTTTTTTGGGTGTCCTTCGCGAGTCCTCGCCGTTTTTTTGAGTACTCACCGGATCTCACTTCTATAATACATATGCATGTACTATAATTTTGTAAGCATTTTCTTTTGAAACTACGGTAAACAAATTTAATAACGTGTGACATGCTTAATATTCTTATTGTCAAAAGGAGTGAAAGTTTAATTAGTTACAAACCCACTGGAACAATCAATTCTTCTGTTAAGAGACAAATTACCCGTTGCCCACATTAAAAAAATTTAAAAAATTAGTTACAAACTGAAATAAAATATTCCTTTGTGGTTCGTATATAAAAAAGGTTTTGATGTATATGTAAAGAATGATATTATTATTATCCATATATAAATATTGTTCTTTAAGATGTTTCATATTTAATTATAGAAAATATTCCATCATTTTCATATGCTTGTAACGATTAACGTAGTTAACCAGCCGTTTATATTAATTTATTTTCATAATTCGCGTCAATAAAAGATTAATCGCCTTTAAAAAATTTAACCGATCGATCACTTTTAACCAATTCTTGAAGAGACATCCACTCGTGATTTGAGTACTCGACAAAACCATTTAATCTTTTCCTCTTTCACATGTAATGTACTGTATAAACGTTTGCATGCATATGCTAATTAGATATATCGTATATATATATAATAATGTAACTAATTGATAATTAATTATTGTTTATAATTGATTTTATTCAGAAAACAGTGATATCTATGACAAAACCTATAATTGAAGATGCTTTGACAAATCTATATTGCGATATGAAGTTCCCCAAAACCCTAATCATGGCGGATCTTGGATGCTCATCTGGGCCAAACACTTTATTTGTGGCATCAGAACTGGTCAAGTCAATCGACGAAATCAGACTCAAATTAGGTCATGACGAATCACCGGAAATTCAAATATACTTGAATGACCTTCCACATAATGATTTCAACAACATATTTTTGTCGGTATCAGAATTTCAAAAGAACCTAACGAAGAAAACTAATTCAACTTCAACATCTTGCTATTTTTCTGGTGTACCTGGTTCATTCTACACAAGGCTTTTTCTCAAGAAAAGTATTCATTTTGTCCACTCTTCCTACAGTCTCATGTGGCTCTCCCAGGTTGATTCTCAAAATATGTGTGTGCGAGAGAGAGAGACATAAACTTTAATTCGTTATAGTAATTGTAGTTTAAATACACTATACGCGGTATTTGGGTGTTCAGAACCGGATAACCGGACTTTTGGATCGTGATTTTTACTATCTGAAATCCAGATATTTGAAATTTCAGATATTTGTTTTCAAAAAAAAAAATTCATATATTTTTCGGGTATTTCAGATATATTTGATATGGATAATTTTTCAGATATTGAATATCCGAAAATTTTAAAAATATTATCCGGGTTCGATATCCGAAATTTGGATATCTGAATTTCGGATACCGGATATTTTATTAAATGCCCGATTTTTGGATATTTTTAGTACGTACTCCTAACTTGTATATAGTATGTCATGGAATATATATATATATTGGCCGGGGTGGCTAATTAGGATTGTAGGGTCCCCCACTAGCCAGCTTTGCCTATATGTGTTTACTTGTATAGTTCTATGTATGTTATTTTGAATGCACTATCTTTAATGTATTAAGTACTTCTAGTGATATATCCCAATAAACTTAAATTGAATGAATAGGTTCCTGAGATGGATAAGACAAACAAAGGAAACATATACATGTCAACAACAAGCCCTCCAAGTGCAATAAGAGCGTATCGCAAGCAATTCCAACAAGATTTTTTAACGTTTCTCAAGCTCCGTGCAGAGGAGGTCGTGAGCGGAGGGCGTATGGTTTTAACCATACTAGGTAGACGAAGCGATGATCCTTGTAGCAAAGAATGTTGTTATGTTTGGGAACTTTTAGCCGCAGCCTTAAACGAGATGGTCGTTGAGGTACAACCATATATGTACTTATACTATATATTGCATGTTAGTGTATTATTTATTAACGTTATACTATATATATGTTGGCGGAGGTCTCTTTGAAAATAATTTCTCTACCTATAAGTAGATGTATGATCAACTCTTTACATATTATATATCTTATACCTTTCTTTTGAAAGGATTGAGTATTTTTGTTGTTATCTATACGCGGGATTCTTTTAGTTATAAAGAAAATTGAACTTAAATGTTAATAGGGGATCATAGAAGAAGAGAAAATGGATTCATTCAACATTCCACAATACACTCCATGTGCTAAAGAAGTTAGTAATGAAGTCGAGAAAGAAGGGTCATTTACGATCGATTGTTTGGAAGTTTCTGAAGTGAATTGGGATGCTTGTACTGATCAAAATCTCGATTTATCCGAAGAGGACGCACAAGGATACAATATGGGAAAATGTATGAGAGCAGTAGCAGAACCTTTAATCCTGAGTCACTTTGGGGAGTCGATAATCGAGGATGTGTTTGTGAGGTACACAAATATCATTAAGAATCGTATGTCAAAAGAGAAAGCCAAGCTTGTCAATGTCACTGTTTCATTGACCCGAAAATGGTGATATTTTATGATTTTAGAATCCTCGATCAATAAAAAGCAACCATCTGGATTTCTTCGCTGTTATTAGATTTGAATTGTAATTTCTTGACCCTAAGGTTCAATAAGACTGTTTAATGTTTTGTGATTTTCTTTGATAAAAGAATATGTTTTTCTTTGGGTTCGTAGTAGTAAGAAAAAATGTACTTTTAGTTGGAGTGTGTGTTAAAAAATCCTATTTTGAAATTTGCCGTTCATCGCTAGTTTTTTTTTTTAATATATGAAAACAGTTTTTAAAAAAAATAAAAATTGTGCAATGTTGTACGGAGTATATTTTTTCATGCATAGTAGAAAATCATTTAATTAGAGCCCATGCATCGAATTCTTCATGGATTCTTCTGTTCAGATTGTTTCTTTAATCTCACGCTTTTCTAAGGTTTTTCCATTTACGAGTGTCAGGCTCCTTCGTGTTGCTGAGATTTACTCGTGATTTACAAAATCTTACTGTTGCCTTGCCGTTTCTGAACTTTTCCCTTGACTATATGGTACTTACTAAAAGATTACCTAGGAAAAGTATCGAATCCGTGACATTTAGGAGATTATTTCATACACCCTTACCATTACTCTATCACCAAATGCTTAATCTCGCACCTTAAATGAATTATATAATTTACATTCTTTTTTAATACTTTTATGTTAGTTCTCAGAAACTACAATTACTTGCAATCTATCTTTTTTAGCTTAATAGAATTCAAGAATTCATATAACTAGCAGGGTACCCGCGCAATGCTGCGGCGGCGGGTACCCGTAACTATATTTTAAAGTGACGATAGTAACGGTGGTGGTGGCAATAGCGATGGTGATGAGTGGTAGTGCGTAGTGATGGTATGTGCCGACATTAGTGATGGTCAAATGTAGTGATGGTAGGTGCCGACATTGGTAAGAGTTGATGATTTACACCATCATATATTTAATGTTATTGGGATAAATGGTTATAATAACAGCCTAATGTATTAAGTGTGAGTGGTTTGAAATAAAGTGTAATGTATAGCAAGTGGTTAACACATAGTGATAACTTAGGAGATGTCTTGGGTTCGAATCTTATAAGCCGCGATTTATTATTTTTTAAGGTAAAGAACTAACTAACAAAAGTGGAAAGGTCCTTAAAATTAAGTTTAAGGAGCTCCTTGAACTTGCGTAATGTGGTAGGCCTAAATGCTTTATATAGTAGTAAGATGTATATATTCTTTCAAGTGTAAGTTCAGAAACTATTTTTTATTTTTCAACGTATTTTTGTATTAAATTTCGACGTAATGCGCGGAGCTAAATTGCTTGTAAATAATATTAAAGACAGAAGCCCACTTCAAACTTTGTCAAACGCTTTGGGCCTATATAGTTGGCCTATTTTATATGGGTTTTCCCTTGGTGGCATTTATTGGTCTACCCAATACATATCTGATGTGCATGTGCGTAATGAATGATTGAATTCAATCACCGCATGAGATTGAGGAATTTTAGTGGCCGTTTGTTAACGGGAAGTGATTTTGAGACCACATAAATTACTCTAAGCTTCATAATCACTATTTTATAGTACTTATACAATATGCTTTAAATCTTGTACAAGTGGGTGCAGTAATTTGTGTGGTCCCAAAATCACTGCTCTTTGTTAAATTTATTTAATGAAATTCAATTACAAAAGAATAAAATTCAATTCATTTGTAACTGAATTTCGTTGTTCATTTATTTATAATTTTTTAGCTGAAATTCAAATAAACATTTATGCATTTTTATTTTTTTAATTTTTTTATTTTTTTAAAATTTTATTATTTATTTAAATTCATTTTATATTTTTGAAACTTTTTTATTTCTTTCACTTATAAATTTTTTAATTTTTTTTATATTTTTCTTTAGTTTTTTTAAACGATTTTAAATTCTGAGACATACAAAATATTCAAGTTTGTTAATTCATTAAAGGAGCGTAATTGAATTCATAGGGGTTTGGTAATGATTTTAATTACAACGAATAACTTATTTCGGAATTACGTTGGAAATGAATTACGAAAGAAAAATACATCCAAACATCACTAGGTAATGAAATTGAATTCCAGTTACGTAAGATTACGGAGGATTACATCAAAACAAACGACATATAAGCTTATATTTTTCCTTGCTTATTTCTTTCATTAAGGGGCCGTTTATTTAGATGTAATCTTCCGTAATCCTTCATAATTGGAATTCAATTCCATTACGAAGAGAAGTTTGGATGAATTTTTCTTTCGTAATTCAATTACTACGTAATTCCGAAATACGTTATTCGTTGCAATTGAAATCCTTCCCGAAACCATGTGAATTCAATTACGTTCCTATAGTAAACTAACAAAATTGAATATTTTGTGTGCTTTAGAGTTTAAAATCGTTCAAATTTATTTAAAAAAAAATAAAAATTAAAAAAGTTAAAAAAATTAAAATTACAAAAATATTAAAAAAAAAATAATTTTTTAAAAGAAAATAAAAATACATAAGTCTGGCTTTGAATTTCAGCTAAAAAATTTGTTGTCAAACGAGCAACGGAATTCAATTACGAAGTAATTGAATTCTTAATGAATTCAATCCCTTTGCAATTGAATTCCATTACGAAATATTACGGTATGCCAAACGATCCATTATAAGTCTCCATGAATAAAACAGAAGGTGAAAAATAATATACAAAAGGTGAAAAATAAAAACAAAAGCGATAATAAAACAAACACATCGAGTAGGGCCTGAGGAAATTAAAGAAATTGTCTGCTCATGCCAATGGAACTCAAAATTATTGCAATTGCCAAGCATGACTTCTTAATACTAAAATCATCACAATTACCAAGCCCTGCACATACATCTCATCTTTCTATATGATTATGTTGATCAAGAAAATAACTCCACGTCTTCCATTAAAACGATGTATAACATTTTGGCACTCACATATATGATTATGTTTGTTTTTCTAAAATTGGAAAGCGAAAAAAATTTCTAGAAACTCGCACATCGTATTTTTACACTCACATTTATCTCAATTGATACTTTAGCTTATAACATTTTGGCTACAGAGTCACCTCGTACTGCAGGTCAAAAATCATTTTATAAAAATATTCTGATGAAATCTTTGTTCAGTTTGGACACAATAACTTTATGTTTATGTTTTGTGTTTTTGTAAGTAACAAAAAGGGCATAGTTTTTAGGGTTAGAGATAACTATGTGTAGATATTATAACAAAACATACAAGATACATTATAGACTTCTTTTTATGCTGTGAGATGGGTACATTGCATGAAAGCAAAATTAATTCAAACCAATAATGTCTAAATAATTGATATATAATACTCCGTATATATGATTGACAAAAGTCCAAAGAATCTAACTTATCATTGTAGACTATCAGAAGTCCTAAAATTCACGAGTCCAACAAGCTAATTATATGCATTATAAATCTTGCTCCGATCATCTAGTAAATATTTATTCATGAAGAGTTTAAACTCATGACCTTTAAGAATTCATTAAGAAATCATTACAACTGCCATTAAACAACCATCAGATGATTTTTTAACACATCACATGTAGTATAATTAACATGCCCAATAACAAGCGAAAAATTCATTCTCAAGACAATACATTCTTTTAGAAAGAAGTTTTAAAACGCTTGACTAAATTTGTCGTTTATGATTATTTATATACCATATTATCCAAACCACCATTGGTTTTATTCTAAATGAGTGGATTTGTGAAGTCCTTGGAATCTATTCTACATTTTTAAAGAATGTATTGTGCACGTCCTATCAACTTATATTCGACCAAAAATTTTGTAACTCAAAAAGTTGAACATTCAACTTAACTTATGATTTAGTATTTTAGATTTATTATCTAATTTGTAAAAGTTGTGCAATCGATACGACGTGTGAATATATGCTTGGATTATATTAGCTTAGAATATATTCTGTAAGTGTTTAAAGCGTGTATAATATTACAAAAATAGCATTTTTCCCGTTATTCTGTGTTTGCTGAAACCTTATGATCGATAGCTTGTCAAAAATCAAAAGTTGCACATGAATGAACCATACAAGACATGCGAACATTCGGTTAAAAGTAACAAAGACCACCGATTAGAAGAAGGGTCGGGCTTTTATAAGAGTTGAAAATCATGTGGGTAAATGGTAAGGCTTTTGAACAATTTTATATAAGTCACATGTTTGATCCATTTTTAAGTAAACATTACCGGATGTAGGGGAAGATATTAATCCGGTCACGACAACAGTTAGGTCAATTATATCACGAGTATAAGCTCGGTCACGGGAATACCCTTTAAAAATATAATGGTCGGCTTTGCTTTCAAGTTTAAAATATCAAATAAAAACATAAAAGCACTTTTGCAAGAATTAATGGATCACAAATAATAAGCATTAAGAAAATATTAAGGAACATTCAATAGAAGATAGAAAACCTTAATGATGTTTATTTGGCACCCACCACTTCATACATCCTTTAATTTAGACATTCCCAACACCGTTTCATATTTAATGTTGGAATAATGAGCCTTTTTATAAAATGAATTGATTTGTTAAAGACATTTTTTTATTTATATAAGGCAAACTATATTTATTTGACATTTATACCCTTATTAATTTTTTACCCTTATGATTAAACCTTAATCACACAATTAATCTTACTTAGCCGTAAAAGAAAAAAGATGCGATTCTGCATCATCATCTTATTGGTAGGAATCTCAATAGTACATAACAACTTAAGATAATTTCGTATGAATAAATCAAATACAATTTAAATGGATTCATATCAAATACAATTTTATTTGATTGATATGTCAAATACGAATTGGGATTCTTACCAATAAGATTAAATGATGATGATGATAGGCAATATTAATTGTAGATGACAAAGTGGTGATAATTCAATTGAAGAAGGTTACGAGTTGCTATCTCTTTTTTTTTCCGACAACATTTAATAAATTGTAGGATTAGGGTTTTATCATAAGGGTAAAAAATTTGTAAGGGTATAAATGTCAAATAAATATAATTTGCCTTATATTAGTAAAATATGCCTTATATAAATCAATTCCCTTTTATAAATCTAATACTATTTATTTTGAATTAATACGAGAGGAAATATATAAGTGAATTTAAATATCATCAAGCTATACGTAATGCAAATGATGTCTAGCTCAGCTGGATTAATGAATGGATTTTACTCCCATATGAGGCGTGAGGTCTGGAGTTCGAATCCTGTAAACACCTCTTTGTGGTGCCAAATATGGAAGATTTTTCCCTGGAGATCCCTATGAGGGTTGGGTTTGCCTTGTAAAGGAGCTCGAACCCGGAGTGCTCGCTGAGAAATTTCGAGTAGCCTTCCGTTGAATTATTTGCCGTTTCCAAAAAATCAAGCTATACGCAATGAAACCAGTGACTATTTACGTGAGATTCTACAGAAGAAGGAAAATAGTCAAAAGATCGAAATCCAAACATTTTAACAATATGATGTATTATTTTATTTTATTGCAATTGTCATTTTTTTTTCCGCCCATAATTACTAGAGATCTTTCGGAAAGCAGCCTTTCTATTTCCGAGTACATATATGGTTGCCTACATCTCACATTCCACATACCGCACACTTGACGAGATTATGTATCGTTGTTATTTGTAAAACACATATCATAACTCTGGTTTACTTAAAAAACATAAGATGAGCAAATGGAAGACAAAAAAGAACATAAAAAGAAACAAAAGAAATGCAAAGAGAAGATAGGGCCAATGTGTTTGACATATACATGTATCCTTTTGAGCATAAGATGGAAAAATGATGTGTTAAGGTCACTTTTAGCATCCAATGACATAACTAGTTTACTTCAAAAACTCTCTCTTGCCTATCACGGTGGAATTAATCATCATAACGCCCCCCATATTTATCAAATAAGACATAATTAATTATAAAGATTAAGAATTAACTTAAATCATAATAAAGATATCATAAAAAATTATACAAATCTGACTTTTTATCTTTATTAGGGATCGGGGAGGTTAGGGGGCAAAGCATGGGATAGTGATTCATAATTACCCCATGATTTAGCTTTTTAATGTGCGACTACTTTAATTTTCTTAACCTTTGTACTGATCAGTATTTTACATGTAGCATTAATGTAGAATATAGTATGATCCGTAATTACCATATATGTAATCTCTAATATACATGTGACATTAATGTAGAACATAGACGGGTAAACACGTAAACGTAAAGGGATTTATGTTCATGCTACCTGGGAAAAATCAAGTTTTTGACTCAGATGTACACGACCTAAATGGTATTCTCGTGACCATTTCCATACTTTTTCACTTGTCAAGTATTACCCAATGAGATTTAAATACCGGTCTCTTATGAGACAAATTGTCTTCTTTTGCATTAGGACACCTTAATAAGGCTATTAATGTAGAATATAGTATGGTATAAATAGAGAACGACTGGATAAATAAAGATCTGGAAGGCATTTATGGAAAATGGGGAAGTGTAATTGATTATTTGATTAGGTATGTAGTGTTCTAATGCTAGAAGTGTGAACAAATTCCTTTAGGCATATTATGTTGTAAAACATGCCCATCATCATCATCATGTTGCTAACTTCACCACTTGTTTCAAGAATTTGGAACACATTCCTCTTGTTTTACCCCTTTATTTCTCCATATGTAGAGACAACATGCATCATTAACCTGACCTTTTTCCCTAGTAAATGCTAGACAACGTGTCCCTTTAATCCATACTCCTAAATGAAGAATGGTTACAATAAGTTTCATATGCAAATGTAATTATTATGCTAATCATTTTGTTTGACCTAAAAAAACTTCATAAAATAAATGTTCAATTCTAATACAAACTCGGCCCATATCAGGTTCATATCATGTTATAAGTTAGGTGTTAAAATCATTTTCAAAAGCTAACTTAAGGAAAGAAGGAATACTTAGACTTATAAATTATCATCTAATCTATACTTTGACCGATTTACGTAGTATCGTAACAAACTTAGTGTTTTAGTTTTCATGAAACAAATGTTCGATTCCATTTTGATTCAATGGTCAATTTGAGATTTACGAAGCTTTGAATTTATTCTATTATGAATACTATACGTGTCAACTTGTAATGGGATATAATAAAATCCGAATGTTTTAAAGAACAAATAAAAATACGAAACAATAAGCAACGCTAGTTCCTAGATTAGCATGGAGGATATAAGATATACTTCCTCCGTATCAAAATAAGTGACACAAATTGACTTACACGTTTTTTGAGGTAAAAGATTAAAATAGAGGTTAAAATATATTAAAGTACATAATTAGTGGAGAAGGGGTCCCACTTTTCTTGAATAAAGTGATATTAATGAGTTTTAAAAGTAAAAGTAAGGGCATAAGGGTATTTTCATTGTATTAAAGTGGATAGTTAGTGGGTATGGGTCCCACTATTTTTACCAAATAAGGAAAATTTTCAAAGTATGTCACTTATTTTGATACACCTCAAAATGGAAAGTGTGTCACTTATTTTGATACGGAGGAAGTACTATTTTAACATCAAAACTTTTTTTTAAAGCTCATGTTCAAACTTCGGTAGACATTTCATGATTTCAACGTTTCATAGAAAGAAAGTTCTCCAATAATCCAATTTGAGACGAATTTAAGTTATGTTCACTAGTTGGCGGGCTAAAAACATCGAACTTAATTTATTTATATAAATTGTTCATATTTTTCAATACTAACATATTTACCTTCAATATAAACTTGACTTAGTTTATAAAAATGATAACACTAGAAATATATTCATATAATTTATAATGTGGTATTTACACGCTTCGATAAACCTTTTACCGTTCGATAAGCGGAAAAAGGCTATGCATTACGAACTTCGAAGTTTGAAAGTAAAATCAGGACTCCATGCATTCTCGAAAAATTAAAAGCAAAAGCAAGACCAACTTTTGTAAAATTTCGAATCTAGATAATAGCACTTTACATAGATATGGAGCATTATAAATTTTTATTTTTTTTTTATCAAAGAGGAATTGAGGATTATGATTTTCACTTTTTAATTTTTATATCGTCATCTAGAAAAATTGTACGGAAAAATCACATTAAATTGTGAGGAACAATTGATAATTTTTCCTCTTGATGAAACCTGACTTGCCTAGCAATAAAGCCCTCGATCCTCCTCTGAAACTCCTCATTACTCAATTCGTCGACAACGTCGTCCACCGCCTTCTTCTCCACCGGAGTGTCATCGTTCCGCCGTCCTATCTCCGTCTCCGATCGTTTGAGCTTGCCGGAAAGTTTATCCGGCTCAAGAGAACACTCTCTCTTCACCAAATTCTCTGACTGACTTCTCCGATAAATTTTCTGTTCCAGATCTGGAGTTAAATTAGCCAATGGTTTCTTCGTAGCTTGACGAATTTTAATTTCGTTTTCGGTACAGCAGTAATCAGTAATCGGTTTACAGTTTACTTCAGATATGATTTGTTTATCCTGATAAACAATTTCCACCGGCTCGAGAACAGGAGGCACATCTTCCCTTACATTATTTACAATCTCTTCATACAAATCAGTTCCGACATTACCTACAGCACTAGTAGCTCCGGTGATTTGGCCGGATTTTACAACGAGAATTACGACAATCACGTTACCGACGAGAAAAATAAAGAGAGGACTGACGATGACGGAGAGAAGCACCCGCAGGTACTCGCCTAAAATTCTGATGACGAACGGTAAGCGAGTTGAGATCCAAGAGAGTAAAGCCACTAATAAAAACAGCTCAATGAGCCGGAACAGTTTCGCGATCTTTCTAAACTGCCGGTAACGTAGCATCGCATTCGCTTTCTCCACCTTGACGTTATGGATATCGAAAACATCCATCTCCTTCTGATTTTCAGCTCCGATCTGAAGGATATTAAAGTTCCGGTTGACAGATTTATTTACCGGGGACGGAGTGTGAGTGAACGGTGATCTATTTTCTTAAACGATGGAAATGTTAGCGGGTTTTTATAGACAGACGGTCAAGCACGGCTAAACTGGCCCACAAGTACTTTAAAAAGGGGGGAAATAACAAAAGAGGAGAAAGAAGAATATATTCAAATATTTATATTTTCTTTGCAGAAGTATTTCTTTTTTAGAAAAATAAAATTGAATTCTGACTTGTTTTTCGAGCCGATTAATTAAAGAACGACCAACTACTTTATAAGCAGTTTGGATTACGCGCGGGTGAATCTTCATGACCACATGAGGTTTCTTTATGCTCCTCGAGATTAAACCTACAAATTCTTGAAAATTCCATTCTTATTGAAACCAAATCCAACCACTAATCATAATACAAGAAAACAAGTTTTATTTACATAATATGAGAAAACGTGTTTTATTTACGATTAGTATTCTCATATGAGTTTTAGTGATCTACGATATTCAAAAACATCCATTTAGATTCATTCTGTTACATCCTTAATGATTAACTTCTTTGATAATTATTGATATTTAAAGAATAAAAATATCTTAAACTTGGTATCAGGTTGTTACTGAAAATGTATATATTGTAAAGCGTGAAGACATAAATACATAAGATGCTTAATCTTTTATACACATTAACAATATGTAATAATAAATTAGACGTTATCGTACAAATTACTTATAATCCAGCGGTATCTGATGTTATGTGTCCATAAAGTTGTGGTTCATGTATCACTGTAGATAAAATGATGTAGATTTAAAGGTATATGCGTACTAGCCGTTGAAATTAATGTTAGACGATATCGTATAAAAGTTGTAAGCCTTATAAGTTATACTCCCTTCGTCCCACGAAGAAGTTTACATTTCTCTAGGGCATAAGATTTTAGGTGATAGTTAGTGGTGAGGTCACTAATAATACTTTTGATTAAAATATAAGGTTGGATTGGAAAGAGAAAGTGTAACGACCGGAATTTTCGGTTAATGAATTAAATGGAAATATTGAGGAATAAAGGTGGTAAAATGTTTAATCGAGTCTCCGTTGTGTTTTATCGAGTGTTTGGATGTTTGGGACTTGGTATAACCAAGTATGGGTCAAGACTTGGATGGAAACAAGTTTAAAAGGCAAGAAACTGACCCAGACAGCCCTCGCGGCGCGAGCCAGGCGCGAGGCAGTCGCGAGGTTGAACAGGAGCTCCAGAAGTGAAACGCGAGAATCAAGAGTTGAGACAAGAGCCGCGAGCGAAACGCGAGCCAGTCGCGAACGAAACGCGAGAATCTCGAGTTGAGACAAGAGGCGACGAAACGCGAGCGAAACGCGAGCGAAACGCGAGGTCTGTTTTTCTGCGCTGACCAAGAGGACAACCCGCGTCACCTCGCGGCGCGAGGCAAACGCGAGCGGGGCGCGAGGTCTGTCTGGAGTATATAAAGTTGTGTAGAAGCTAGGGCTCATAACACCTACGAACCCTAGACTTAGTGCAGCCGTTTTTGAGGGCATTTGGACGGTTTTTGGAGCTAAGGAGCTCAAATCTTCATCTTCTTGAAGGATTTAAGCATCAAGGGTAAGAATTCTTGCTTATTTCACTTAGTTACCTTCATTTTGAGCTTGGTATGGGTAACAATGGTGGTTTTGGGAACCTACCATATCATCTTTGGGGAAGATGAACTTTCATGAGTGTAAAACACTCCTTGTGGACTTGTAATCAATGTGTACAAGTTAGATTTGGGATTGATGATGGAAAATCTTGAACTAGGGTTTGAGATTCCACCAAGTTGTATGAACTTGGTGGTTGGGAATGTTTAGATGGATTAATTAGTAGCTAGTTATGGATAATAACTAGTTATTGTGATGATATTAATGGTAGGTCAAGAAGACCTAAAGTTTGGTGACATTTCACAAGTTGGAAAGCAAGGATTCGTGTTGTTAAACACGATTTGGATTTAGCTTGGCTAAGGTGAGTACATGTGAACTTTTAAACTGAGTACATAGTAAAAGAGTTTTGAAAATGGATAATATCTACCGAGTCTTTATTAATACATATTTTTAATAAAGAGAGTGATTAGAAAGATAATGAAATTTGATTGAATTGCTAATAGAACATAGTTATTGAAATTGATGATTTTGCAAGTAAGTGTGATTAGATTAATTGATTAATGAGGTTATTGATAAAGAGTATTAACAATGAAAATGGCTAAAAGAGTATGATATTGGCTTTTATTAGTAAGAATTAATAATTAAGCAAATGGCAAAGATCTTAAAGTAATAACGTTTATTAGTAAAATATACTAATGAAAGTAGTGATATCACGTTAAGAGAACAAGTATGATTTGACTAGTATTATGTATGCGCCCTAGTCAATGTAAAGGTAACATATTTATGAATATGAATAATAAGAAATGAACCTTATTAGTAGATTTAAGGATAAAGTCTATGATGATAATGATGAGGAAAGATAAATGAAATATGATTATGTTAAAAGAGACTATTATGATAATTAGAATAGGTGTATTCTAATTTGTGTTTGATTATGACTTAATGTGGGGCATAGACCCGTATTTGATGATTCAATGTGTGTAATAAAAGTATCCGGATAACGATAACCCATTTATGGGGGAGTGAGATTACTACTTGGGGCGGTACCTCCCTGCGCAAAGGTAGTATATCTATGAGAACGATAACCCGACAATAGGGGGATTATGATAACCCGATAAAAAGGGGGATTACGATAACCCGCGAGACGGGGGATTTGGTGATCTTGGTAAGTTTGGGAGAACCCCAATTACCATGTGATCTTAATGATAACCCACATCGGGGGAGTTTGCTCCGGAATTATCCGGGGCGTATGTGATAAAAGGGGTAAGCTTAAGGATAGCTTACATGTATGTGGTTATGTGATGGGTAAGCTTACGGTTAGCTTACTAGTAAGTATGAATAAACGATAAGATAATAAGTTGATAATTAATAAGTGAATAAAGAAAAGAATTGAATAGTAAGGACTTTTTATTATTTTTGAGAATGGGTCGAAAACCCATGTATCTCACGAGACTATTTTTGTCTCACGTACTACTTTGTTTTTGGCTATGTACTCAGGTTTGAGATTGAAGGAATAGAAGGTCGCGGTAGAGGTGGCCTAGACATGTTTTAGTTCGGGAGCTTATAGGTAGATCCCGTTATCCTATGGTTATGATATTATTTATGTAACACCGGATTTTAATACTCTGATAATCTTTTCAAAGGTTTTTGTTAAAGCGTAAATATTTTTATTTAAAAATATGATTTAAAAGGTGTTTTAAAAATTGAGGTGTTACAACTTGGTATCAGAGCTATAGTTTAAGTGAATTAGGTAGGTTTGACCTCCCTAGTCTTAAGCTATGCTAAGTAGGACCACATGTTCCCATAGGATGTCCATGATTAGTCTTCTGAGACCGTAAAGTATGGGTATGATAGGGTCGATCCCTAAGAGATATGTCACGATTTGATATAAATGTGTGTTATTTGACTGTTGAGTCATCGTTTGAATTTTGATTGTGAAAATATCGGTATAGCAAAAGGGTGAATTCGAGAAGAGGACAAGCTCCTCTAAGACAAAAAGAGAAATCATAATTGAGTTTCGTCATGTTGCGGTGATGATGGTAGTGATTTCGAGTCGGAAGAAAGGGAATGATGTTCGTTCAAGACATTTATGGCGTGTAAACTAGATGTATAATTGGGAAGCACCGAACCGGAGGTTGTGATTCGGTGGATTCGTGAAACTGAGCAAGTGCTAAAGAGTAGCAAGTGTTGGGAGGAAATATGGTAACTTCTACAGCTCGTCTACTAGGAGAGTGACGCGTGGTCGCGGTGGGATGCGATGTTCAAGGCATTGGAAAAGAGAGTATGGTACAAGATATCGTGGAAGGAGTTCGCGGGTAGATTGTTGTGGAAGTTTTGTCCCGAGAGTGTACTAGAAAGATTTCTAAGAGGAGTTATTGCTAGAGATGTGGAGAAGGGAGTTCAGCGAAGGGTCAACGAATCGTCATCAAGTGGAGAAAAGAGGAAGTTCGATGGTAGCTTGGAGTCAACAAAGGAAGAAAAACACGTTCAAATTTCGTCAAATTATGTTGATGGGAAGGGTGCAAAAGTGTGGTAAGTTCTCCTCAAATATAAAATTTAAGGTATGAGGTTCGTGTTTTATTGGTGAATTGTCGCACGATTTGGTGTTAAAGCGAAATGGCATGTATAAGTATGGGAGAGTTGGCGATTGGTATGTCGCGGATAATTAGGATATTAAAAGATATATTATCACGAGAATAGTAAATGATTTCAATGAAAGGATGGTAGTACGCGAAGATACTAAGACTCGGTGAGAATGATATATATGGATGGGGAACCATGTAAGGAGAAAGCTCAAAAGTAAAATTGTAACACTTGGCGGGAATAAGGATAAGTGATGTGGTATTACCATATGATAATAGTAAAGAAAAGAATGATGAAAAACATAGTGAAGTTTCAAAACTCGTAAATAGAAAGTATGTTGGAAAGGATAAGCATCGGGAATGACAAAATTTAATAATAAAAAAAAAATGGTTGAGTAAAAGTTGACAATTAGTCATGACAAAGTTTGTATCATGGATAATGGATTTGATGCTAAGGTCAAAAGGATAATTATTGATATAGTATCATAGAAATGGTATGCTAAGTCAAGGGTAATAATTAATTATTGGAAAAAGAACATTAGAAAAAGTGTGATAGCTTATGTTGGTTGTGGATCGAAGTCAATTGGTTGACTTGAGTTGACCGGGTGATTCGGTAAAATATGGATAATGGAATGAAATAGAGGTTACCTAGGTGGTGAAAGAAAGATTGGGAAATTTAATAATGAGAAAGTGAATCGACTAAAGACGATTGATAAGTGAGTAGATTGGTGGAAAGCACTATAAATGATTATGTGTATACCGTGTGGTATAAAGGTATAAGTGGGAGTAATTGCCTATGAAAAGAATATGACTTTAGAAAGTAATGTTATGTGAAGTATGGGGAAATGTAAATTGAATAGAGAATGTGATTAGCTATGAAAGAGAATGTTAGCATGATGCTAAGTGAATGATACATATATGAATTGTATGCAAGATAGAATGGTACTGTATGGATCTTGTTGGATCGGAGGCTTTCCGGTTGACGAGATTGGATGAGTCACATTGGATTGGAGGCTTTCCGATCATTGTGACAGTTTGGACCTTGATGGATTGGAGGCTTTCTGATCATCTCGGTGTGATAGTTAAAGTATAATTTGTTGTACAAGGGATATGATGTTTGTACCTGACGTATGTAGAACCGTATGGTTAGTTATTGATATGATTTTATGGCAAATGAGAACTTGGGTTGAAAACACGGGTAGTGTTTAAGTATAAGTAGGTGTAGGAGATGCCTACAAGTTCATGGTTTATGAAAAAGGAATGCTCTTAGGAAGCAAAGTTTGTTAGTAACCAATGAGTAGTGAAAGAGGTATAATGGGTGGTTAGGCCACAATTGGATATGAATGAGGCTCTAAAGCCGGTAATCGGGAATTACAAGTATGATATAAGGATGTTAGAAGGAAGTTATAAATGGTATAAGTAATTGGATGAAAGTTAAAAAGTAATAGAGATTTGATATCGATTTAAATGAAAATTGTAATCGAGTGTGGAAAATCGAAATCGAGGAAAAAGGGAACAATTGAGAAAGGAAATTTAGATATTGAAATCGGAAATGAAAAGCTTGGGAAGCGATGCTTTAGTAATAAAGAATATGTGGAATTTAGCAAGGTAAGTTGACTTTATTCATAAGTCAAGTTTGGTCAACTAGTGGAATGTTGACTTTAGTCAAAATTGGGTTTTGACTTTCGTTTAAAATGGTTAGTCAAGGATAAGGGCATACTATATCATCTGCATGTGTATGATAGTGGTTAAATGGATTGATGGAAATAATGGTAGTCAAAGGGGTACGACTTTGACCGTTGGGTGCATTGAATTGAATTTGGGAATCGAGTATGATGAATGATGAATCATGAATGTAAGGTCGATTGTAAAGGAAATGATGATTAATGGAACCTCTAGTGAGAAAAGAAATTACCAAGATATGGTTAACTTTGTGCTTAAGTCAAAGATTTGGCAATGTTGATAATTTGGTCAAAGTTAGGCATTGTCTATCGTTTTGGTCAATTGGCTATTAGTAATGATTGGGTCATACCATCCCTATGTGGATAAAGGGATTGGTTAAGTAATTGGGAATGTTAAGATCAAATTGTAAAATTTTGACCCGTTCGGGTATTAGGAACTCAAGTTTGGGTTTTTGACCCGTTTGGGTATAACGGAGTCAAGTGGGCAATTAAATGCACAAGTATTATTGGATCATAATTCGGAAGTGGAATGAGGATTAGAAATCCTTGAGTTGATTCCGAGGGCGGAATCCTTTTTAAGGGGTGAATAGTTGTAACGACCGGAATTTTCGGTTAATGAATTAAATGGAAATATTGAGGAATAAAGGTGGTAAAATGTTTAATCGAGTCTCCGTTGTGTTTTATCGAGTGTTTGGATGTTTGGGACTTGGTATAACCAAGTATGGGTCAAGACTTGGATGGAAACAAGTTTAAAAGGCAAGAAACTGACCCAGACAGCCCTCGCGGCGCGAGCCAGGCGCGAGGCAGTCGCGAGGTTGAACAGGAGCTCCAGAAGTGAAACGCGAGAATCAAGAGTTGAGACAAGAGCCGCGAGCGAAACGCGAGCCAGTCGCGAGCGAAACGCGAGAATCTCGAGTTGAGACAAGAGGCGACGAAACGCGATCGAAACGCGAGCGAAACGCGAGGTCTGTTTTTCTGCGCTGACCAAGAGGACAACCCGCGTCACCTCGCGGCGCGAGGCAAACGCGAGCGGGGCGCGAGGTCTGTCTGGAGTATATAAAGTTGTGTAGAAGCTAGGGCTCATAACACCTACGAACCCTAGACTTAGTGCAGCCGTTTTTGAGGGCATTTGGACGGTTTTTGGAGCTAAGGAGCTCAAATCTTCATCTTCTTGAAGGATTTAAGCATCAAGGGTAAGAATTCTTGCTTATTTCACTTAGTTACCTTCATTTTGAGCTTGGTATGGGTAACAATGGTGGTTTTGGGAACCTACCATATCATCTTTGGGGAAGATGAACTTTCATGAGTGTAAAACACTCCTTGTGGACTTGTAATCAATGTGTACAAGTTAGATTTGGGATTGATGATGGAAAATCTTGAACTAGGGTTTGAGATTCCACCAAGTTGTATGAACTTGGTGGTTGGGAATGTTTAGATGGATTAATTAGTAGCTAGTTATGGATAATAACTAGTTATTGTGATGATATTAATGGTAGGTCAAGAAGACCTAAAGTTTGGTGACATTTCACAAGTTGGAAAGCAAGGATTCGTGTTGTTAGACACGATTTGGATTTAGCTTGGCTAAGGTGAGTACATGTGAACTTTTAAACTGAGTACATAGTAAAAGAGTTTTGAAAATGGATAATATCTACCGAGTCTTTATTAATACATATTTTTAATAAAGAGAGTGATTAGAAAGATAATGAAATTTGATTGAATTGCTAATAGAACATAGTTATTGAAATTGATGATTTTGCAAGTAAGTGTGATTAGATTAATTGATTAATGAGGTTATTGATAAAGAGTATTAACAATGAAAATGGCTAAAAGAGTATGATATTGGCTTTTATTAGTAAGAATTAATAATTAAGCAAATGGCAAAGATCTTAAAGTAATAACGTTTATTAGTAAAATATACTAATGAAAGTAGTGATATCACGTTAAGAGAACAAGTATGATTTGACTAGTATTATGTATGCGCCCTAGTCAATGTAAAGGTAACATATTTATGAATATGAATAATAAGAAATGAACCTTATTAGTAGATTTAAGGATAAAGTCTATGATGATAATGATGAGGAAAGATAAATGAAATATGATTATGTTAAAAGAGACTATTATGATAATTAGAATAGATGTATTCTAATTTGTGTTTGATTATGACTTAATGTGGGGCATAGACCCGTATTTGATGATTCAATGTGTGTAATAAAAGTATCCGGATAACGATAACCCATTTATGGGGGAGTGAGATTACTACTTGGGGCGGTACCTCCCTGCGCAAGGGTAGTATATCTATGAGAACGATAACCCGACAATAGGGGGATTATGATAACCCGATAAAAAAGGGGGATTACGATAACCCGCGAGACGGGGGATTTGGTGATCTTGGTAAGTTTGGGAGAACCCCAATTACCATGTGATCTTAATGATAACCCACATCGGGGGAGTTTGCTCCGGAATTATCCGGGGCGTATGTGATAAAAGGGGTAAGCTTAAGGATAGCTTACATGTATGTGGTTATGTGATGGGTAAGCTTACGGTTAGCTTACTAGTAAGTATGAATAAACGATAAGATAATAAGTTGATAATTAATAAGTGAATAAAGAAAAGAATTGAATAGTAAGGACTTTTTATTATTTTTGAGAATGGGTCGAAAACCCATGTATCTCACGAGACTATTTTTGTCTCACGTACTACTTTGTTTTTGGCTATGTACTCAGGTTCGAGATTGAAGGAATAGAAGGTCGCGGTAGAGGTGGCCTAGACATGTTTTAGTTCGGGAGCTTATAGGTAGATCCCGTTATCCTATGGTTATGATATTATTTATGTAACACCGGATTTTAATACTCTGATAATCTTTTCAAAGGTTTTTGTTAAAGCGTATTTTTGGGATATTGGAATTTGTAATATTTTTATTTAAAAATATGATTTAAAAGGTGTTTTAAAAATTGAGGTGTTACAACTTGGTATCAGAGCTATAGTTTAAGTGAATTAGGTAGGTTTGACCTCCCTAGTCTTAAGCTATGCTAAGTAGGACCACATGTTCCCATAGGATGTCCATGATTAGTCTTCTGAGACCGTAAAGTATGGGTATGATAGGGTCGATCCCTAAGAGATATGTCATGATTTGATATAAATGTGTGTTATTTGACTGTTGAGTCATCGTTTGAATTTTGATTGTGAAAATATCGGTATAGCAAAAGGGTGAATTCGAGAAGAGGACAAGCTCCTCTAAGACAAGAAGAGAAATCATAATTGAGTTTCGTCATGTTGCGGTGATGATGGTAGTGATTTCGAGTCGGAAGAAAGGGAATGATGTTCGTTCAAGACATTTATGGCGTGTAAACTAGATGTATAATTGGGAAGCACCGAACCGGAGGTTGTGATTCGGTGGATTCGTGAAACTGAGCAAGTGCTAAAGAGTAGCAAGTGTTGGGAGGAAATATGGTAACTTCTACAGCTCGTCTACTAGGAGAGTGACGCGTGGTCGCGGTGGGATGCGATGTTCAAGGCATTGGAAAAGAGAGTATGGTACAAGATATCGTGGAAGGAGTTCGCGGGTAGATTGTTGGGGAAGTTTTGTCCCGAGAGTGTACTAGAAAGATTTCTAAGAGGAGTTATTGCTAGAGATGTGGAGAAGGGAGTTCAGCGAAGGGTCAACGAATCGTCATCAAGTGGAGAAAAGAGGAAGTTCGATGGTAGCTTGGAGTCAACAAAGGAAGAAAAACGCGTTCAAATTTCGTCAAATTATGTTGATGGGAAGGGTGCAAAAGTGTGGTAAGTTCTCCTCAAATATAAAATTTAAGGTATGAGGTTCGTGTTTTATTGGTGAATTGTCGCACGATTTGGTGTTAAAGCGAAATGGCATGTATAAGTATGGGAGAGTTGGCGATTGGTATGTCGCGGATAATTAGGATATTAAAAGATATATTATCACGAGAATAGTAAATGATTTCAATGAAAGGATGGTAGTACGCGAAGATACTAAGACTCGGTGAGAATGATATATATGGATGGGGAACCATGTAAGGAGAAAGCTCAAAAGTAAAATTGTAACACTTGGCGGGAATAAGGATAAGTGATGTGGTATTACCATATGATAATAGTAAAGAAAAGAATGATGAAAAACATAGTGAAGTTTCAAAACTCGTAAATAGAAAGTATGTTGTAAAGGATAAGCATCGGGAATGACAAAATTTAATAATAAAAAAAAAAAATGGTTGAGTAAAAGTTGACAATTAGTCATGACAAAGTTTGTATCATGGATAATGGATTTGATGCTAAGGTCAAAAGGATAATTATTGATATAGTGTCATAGAAATGGTATGCTAAGTCAAGGGTAATAATTAATTTTTGGAAAAAGAACATTAGAAAAAGTGTGATAGCTTATGTTGGTTGTGGATCGAAGTCAATTGGTTGACTTGAGTTGACCGGGTGATTCGGTAAAATATGGATAATGGAATGAAATAGAGGTTACCTAGGTGGTGAAAGAAAGATTGGGAAATTTAATAATGAGAAAGTGAATCGACTAAAGACGATTGATAAGTGAGTAGATTGGTGGAAAGCACTAGAAATGATTATGTGTATACCGTGTGGTATAAAGGTATAAGTGGGAGTAATTGCCTATGAAAAGAATATGACTTTAGAAAGTAATGTTATGTGAAGTATGGGGAAATGTAAATTGAATAGAGAATGTGATTTTTTTTTTAACGAAGAAAATGTTTATCAAATATCAAAATGCCCCTTTATGTCAAATGTCAAAAAATATACTCATTATGACTAGCTTGGGTTTACAATTCTATATCGAACTACTTTATCGGAAATCTTTATAAAAATAGACGTATACTAAAAAGGGGGTGATTTTTCTACCACAACTTTTAATTCATCTACCATAACTGTTGCTTAACACACTTGTATAGTTAGCTGTAAAACTTGTACCTTGTGGTATAAGAAGTAAAAGTTATGATACAGAAATGAATTCCCATACTAAAAAGGTAGCCATTAGTTATACTTATACTTATATATAATAAAATAAAGTCTTACAAAGTTACTCATTATGTTATTATGTGTACGTAAGGTTTAGCTAGATGTATCTAAAACCTGTATATAATAATAAATTATTATTTGTGTTCCAAGAACTTATAAATTATACTTTTCTATTAACTATGTTAGACAATTTTTTGTTTATACTTAGTTAAGTGGTCAATATAATGATTAAAACCATTGATTTTCTATTTTATTTAATGAAAAATATATTGTAGCATGATAAAACAAGTAGTTTATGGTATTGTGTGGTGTCAGGTGAGATGTGTTAACGTGTTTCCCTTAAATCCGTACTACAGTACCATATTACTACTATCTTTGTGTCAAACCTTGATTTCCCCCCTGTCGGACTCCACCCTCTTGTGTGATTTTCTATAATTTTTACAAATTAAATCATATACTTCGTATCTTCTTTTATAAATTTATCTTGCATTTGTTTTGTTTAATATCACAATTTACTTTAAGTATTATTTTTATTAGAATGATCGAAATGATAATTAAAATGATTATCTAAAAAATATTTATTAATTAATATTGTAACATAATAAAACATTTTGACTGAATATATGTTTTGGGTTCATGTGATAATTTTACTTTTGGGAATACTGTAAAAACTAAAAAAATGTTAACTAACATGATTCAAAATTCATTCCAAAATAAATGTTAGTAAATATTCATATTTGAAATAAAAAACTTGAAAAGTAAGTCTAATTTAAAAGTCATTAATGAAAGAAAACATTCATAGGAATATTAGTTACGCTGCACATATAATATAAATGTGTAATTAAATGATGAGATTAGAAAAATAATAATAAATTTTAAATAATAATTATTCTATAAGTAAAAATATAAACTAGAAAGATCTAGTTAAAAATGATATACTTCCTCCGATTCAAAATAAGTGATACATTTGTGGTTTCATGGTTTTTAAGACAAAAGATTATAATGATTGTTAAATTAGATTAATTAGATGGTTAGTGGGGAATGAGTCCCACACCTTTTGAATAAAGTAAGGTTAATGATGTTTAAAAGTAAAAAGTAAGGGTAAGGAGTCATTTAACTTTGTTAAAATAGATTGTTAGTAAGTGTGGGTCCCATTTTTTTACCAAATAAAGAAACTTTTCAAAGTTTATCATTTATTTTGAATCACCTTAAAAAGGAAAGTATATCAACTATTTTGAATTGGAGGAAGTATTTTTTTTTTTTTTTAAAAAGAAGTAACAGTCGTAGAGGACATATTGTCCAATTTAGGGGGAATATTGGGAAACAGACTAGTAATAGGAGTGCGTAGCAGGATAATATGCTGCGGTTAAAAGGGTCCCCCTTTTTTCTTTTAACACCTGTTTGACACGTCAGCAGCTCAACTCTATTTCCCTATGTTTTAATTTACCTTTCGCAAGCCCACAGACGTTCCCCCACCACACATGTTTCCACGTTGGGATGTTAGGAAATCAAATTAGCGCCTACTGTTTAATCAAGATTAAATGTTAAAATCTCATATGAAAAAAAGAATTATACATGTTATCCTGTAATTAGTAGTAACATCAAAAATGTAAAAATAGTAGATATTAATATTATTCTCATGATAGGTTGGTTGTATCAATTTTATGATTTTATCCAAACCAGATACTTCCTCCGTATCAAAATAAGTGACACAAATTAGCTTACATATTTTTTGAGGCAAAAGATTAAAGTAGATGTTAAAATAGATTAAAGTACATAGTTAGTGGAGAATGGGTCCCACTTTTTCTTGAATAAAGTGATATTAATGAGTTTTAAAAGTAAAAGTAAGGGTATAAGGGTAATTTCACTTTATTAAAGTGGATAGTTAGTAGGTATGAGTCCCACCATTTTTACCAAATATAGAAAGTTTTCAAAGTGTGTCACTTACTTTGATACACCTCAAAATGGAAAGTGTGTCACTTATTTTGATACGGAGGAAGTATATAAAATTAAATAGTTTTAATTTTTACTCCCTCCGTCCCACAAAGAAATTTACATTTCTCTTTAGCACAAGATTTTAGGTGATAGTTAGTGGTGAGATCATTAGTAATACTTTTGATTAAAATATAAGGTTGGATTGGAGAGAGAAAGATAGTTAATGGATATTAATGATGGGGTTTTTAGTAATAATAATATTTTATTATGTGGGGTCTATCAAATATAAAAAATGTAAACTTTTTTGTTGGACAAAAGTTTAGTGAGAAATGTAAATTTTTTTGTGGGACGGAGAGAGTACAAAGTTGAAACTGAACAATATTAATCACTTCAAAAAATGAACCGGATTGTTTTGTATACATTGATTTGACAATTGAAAAAATGAACCAGATCGTTGTGTGTGTGGTTTAGCGATTTGTTAAATTTAAGTTAATAGAATTTTTCTGCTGTTCATTAGAAACACATAAGCTTTTTTCTTTTCTTTTTTTGAACGAAAGCAAATAATAAAAAGTGATTATGATTGACATCTAAATGTTGCAATTTTTATGGTATCTTGAAAAATTGGATGCATCAATTTTGAAACTTGGTACGTTATTTGGGTAAGTAGACACGCAATTCAGTCTTGACTTATCACTTGATTCGGCGGGTGTTTAGGATGGCTTATGTAATTTTTTCCCCTTTCAAATTTTTTTTTTTTTTTGAAACGACAAAAAGGGAACTCAAGCGAAAGGAGCTTCGGCAAAGCCATCACCCCTAGCAAGAGACCCGAAAACACCCCTTTCAAATAGAAATGCAAATAAATTTTCAAAGAAAATTATATTCACATCTATTATTTGTATCTACTTCATATTACTACTAATCATAAGATAATATGTATAATCTATTAATTTCTTTTTCTTATATATCATACATTGATTTGACAATTATCTCAATCAAGTGAGTAGACACATAAGGTGACACTAATAGTAGACACCAAAATCAATTTTGATAAATTTTAGGATTTTACTAACTAATGCTTTAAAATGAATAGTTAAAGTTAACATAAATGCTTAAAAAAACCACCCTTAAAAATCACTAATCACCTAGGAGTTGTTATGCATAAACACTCGTACTTAAACCAATTTAATAGTTTTTTACAATTACCCTAAGAGCAATGTTTAGTATAATCCTAAATTTTACAGTGGTATGTAATGTCAAAACTTAATTTAAAGAATGGTATTCGATATGATGTCTTATAATAATACTCTGAACTATTAAAAGTATAACATGATACCCTTAACTTGCAAAACTAGTTTATATAGTAATCTGACTCATTAACTTGGTCTTAAATTCTTACATAATTTTTTTTAATTTTGATATATAGAGATGTGCATACATATTTTAGTTTGTCAAACGTTATAAATAAAGTAAATCAGATAAGAAGTAAGCGTTTAAAATAATGAGTCATCTTACTAAATTAATTATTTTTAAAATTTTAATTTATCATATTACCCAGTTAGTAGTTTAAAAATAGTAGATAACCTGATCAATCAAACTTAAGATGCTATAAAAGTGATAGGTATGGTGGCGATGAGATGCCCGCCATCCCACATGGCACGTTAAATTGGTGGCGCCACCACACCATGCGCAGTGTGACTGTGTGAGTGACCCTCTACATGAGGTGAATGACGCGACTGATATTTTTTGGGATGCTAAATTGACGAGTCACAAATGAGTATTTTGACTTACGTTGTAAGCGGATGAATATTTTAAAATATGAATGTGAATAATTAACACGACATGTCGTTAAGGTTAGGGGTGAGTAGAAAAAGAGGGTAACCGGAATCGGAACCAGAACCGTCTTGGAACCGGAGGTTCCGGACCCGGAACCTGCTAAGAGGTTCCGGTTCCGGTTCCCAAAATCATGGAACCGCCTTAAGAGGTTCCGGTTCTCAAAATTAAGGAACCTGGAACCGGTGGATACCCTGAAACCGGCGGTTAGACGGTATATTTTTATTAAAATATATAATATATAATATATTACACATGATTAAATTAAATAGATTTTTGATTTATCTAAATGTAAAATACTAGTCCAAATAAAAATATAAATTGACCTTACTCGTTATAATTGAGTCAGAAATTTGGTACTAGTGAGACATTCACTCGTCGTGAGGTCGTATCTTTGTGACTGACTTTTACATGAATCACACATTTACTATGTTTTTGTCATTCTTATTCACTTATTTCTATTTTGAACAATATTCGTAATCGTTGAAATATATATAAAATCGTTAAACGATATTTGTAATCGTTAGTTTGTGTGATTTATTGTCTTGTTTATTCAGTAATTAATGTTAAAATTTTTTGAATTTAGATACAGGGTAACCGGAACCTGCCCTGGAACCGGTGGTTCCGGTTCCGGTTCCGAAAATTTAGGAACCTGTCTTCCAGGTTCCGGTTCCTACATCTCAGGAACCTGCGGTTCCAGTTCTGGTTCCGGTTCCAGTCGGAACCGACGGGTATCCTGTTATGCTCACCCCTAGTTAAGGTTATATCTAAATAACATAATATTGTACGCAAGTTACCCCTTATTTACCCTCTTTGGACTGAAAATGAGGATTCAAAATTTCACTTGGTGGGTGAAAGTAGAGTAGAGTGATAGTAGGAGAGATCACATGGGAAATTGATGCCTGTGAGTGCAGTCCATAGTACAGATGCACAGATGGCAACGCAAAAAACCCTTGATTGATTGACTCATCTTTTTTCCACATTTTTTGTTTTTTCTCATCTTTTTATCTCGGTTATCTGCCATTTGTATCAACACCGTACACGTGTCTGCATACTACATTACGGACCCACAACACACTTCACTGTACTTTCAGGTAGCCCCCGTACCTATGCTATCTTTCAACTCCCCAATTATTACTGTCACTACAATATCTTTGTACATATGCCAATTCAAAACAAACACACTCATACGCATAACGAAGGGAAATATATACCCTTTTATTTGTTTTACTAACATTGTATTATATTTATAGTAGAGTTTTTACAAGTTATTTTATACTAATAGGAATCTGATAAAACATAATTATGGCTGCCATTGACACTGTATCTTTTATTCTAAGATAAAACACATGATAAGTATTCATAACGGTGATTAAATGCATTTTACCAAACCAAAAAGGTGGGCGGAAGCAACCACATTCATTCTCTCACACAATGTTCGATCGCCCTGCCAACCAAACATATCAAAAATAAGGAAGTAACGTGTCAGTTAGTAATCGTGTAGTGGGGGACATATCGGGAATGGCGGGGGCATGGAAATGATCGCCATTACCTGTAGTGAAATTAAAATTCAAGATTTCTGAGGTTTAGGGTTTAACAAATTATTTTATTATGTCATCACCGGTGGATACTGGAAGGATCTCTCTCATTTAGATATTCTAGCTTCTCATTTTCTTGACTGAATCCTTGTTCGGGGTTTTGGTTAGGGTTAACCGAGTTTTATGGTAAAACCTTTTACAAACCCCAAACAAAATGTAAAACCAAATAACTAATAATCACATAACCAATTTATTTAATCGTGCAGGCATAAAAAAATTTCAAATATATAAGAAACACTCGCTTTTATTACAAAATAGAAAAGAAAAAAGTTCAAAAAAGCAAATAAATAATGTAATCGCCGATGGGCTCCATTAAGTCCATATTTTCCGCCACTTGACCAATCCCCCAAAGAGTGTATAAAATATTAAATATTCTATATTGTCTTTAAAAAATATGTAAAAAGCAATAAAATGGCATTTAAAAAGAAAATGATTAGAAAAAAAGGTTAAAAAAGTTATTTGCTTAAGCTAATGTGGTGAAGAGAACTTATAGCCAGTGAAGGTTACGTATGGGCCCCTAATTTTTTTTTTTTAACAGCACGTATGGGCCCCGATTAATTATCTAAATTATATTTTGTTCAAAACCAAACGGTGCTTTATTTATGATTGAAAACTCACAACTCTTGATCACTCAATTATAATACTCGTATGTAATTTTCCATCTATATCTTCTATGTTGAATTCATCATATCTGTTATTTTTGCTAAATGTGTGACAAAAACAATTCTTTTGTTGATTCGCATTATAAATGTAAAATCATCTAAAAAATAGTTTGTTCAAAAAATACCCATACAACAATATTGCATCAATGCACCATTCCAATTCCAAGTTTCCAACTCAGTGCAGTTTTTTTCCTTATTTTATTTAACGGCCAAATTTTATTAAGCAAATTAGAACAATCAATATTACGATGTGGGAGTAATAAGAGTTGGATTTTGTAATCAACCTACCCAACTAAAGTTTAAGGGTCTACCCCTACTATTAATCCAAGTAAATAATTTCGTTATAAATTTATATAAAAAAAAAAACAAACTTTTCCTAGCAATCTTAACTCCAAAAACGCAATCATTTATGTGCACACATACTTTATGATATGTATGTTGCTTTTACCTAATATATTGAAAAACAGAAACCATCACAAGTATATATTTACAAAGAAATTACAACTAAGAATCAAATTCATGAATTTTAAATAAGATTTGATTGGTTACAAATCCCAATTACAAACACTTTCGGCAAAACTTTGAAAACAAATTATTTTTATCAATTTATAATCTGTATAAAATATTGTACCTTTAAGTGTGACTTAAACACATGAAGTGAAAACCAAAAGCATTATTTACGGCGTACTTAAACAACTTTTTGTGATTATTGTTATTACATGAAATTCATCAACTACTCCCTGGCTTTATATGCATAAAAAATCTATGCCTAAGCCTATGTTATGTTCTTAATATTTATTTATCTTTTGAAGCATTCATATCGGAAAGGTAAATAGACATACCCATACATGTAGTAGAGTATATTTATAAACGATGAATAATTTTATAAAATAATTAATATTAAAAAACTTGAAGCACACCAAAGACACTATGAAATAATTAAATCACACCCTATCAAAGATGAACAAATTGAAATTCATAATTACAAAGAAAATTAAATCAGAATGAGAGAATCTACATATACATGAATAGCTCAAAAAACTGAAAAAGGACACTTCATCGCTAAACATTTCTACAATTATTAAATATAAACAAGTTATATTTGAGAGAATTGATTTTGGTACCACAACTTTTAATGGTTATACCACACAGTACAAATTTTACAACTAACTATATAAGTATATTAAACATTGGGTGTAGTACATACATTAAAAATTGTGGTAAGAAAATCACCCCATTATATATTAACATACGTCAGACGATGGGTTACATAACACATTTTGTAGTTTCTACTTGAGATTTTTAATAGAAACTTAACTTGTTCTATCTCAAACTGGACAATGAACAAAATATAAACATAGGACTTATAAATTTGAGTAATACAAATTATAAGACGTAAATTATTTAAAGAAAATTTGCTGCAGTTTTGATGTTAAAACAGATGAGATGATATCAAAGAAAATAGAGAGAGGATTGTTGGTTATAGAAAAAGGGTTTTGCTACTTTAAAAATGTAATCAGTTATCAGTATGGTTCAGTTATTCAATTTTAAGTCTTGTTATATAAAAAAACCTAAATGACAAATAAATCGATTAGAATAACTACACCTAAGAGTCTAGTGACATAAATATCACAATGATATCCCAAAATCAGTTAATTTTTTCCATCCATCATCAATTTAGGTATGGTGTAAAGTGTATGCAAACAGAACCAAACCATGCTTATTATTACTGCCAAAAAATGTATATAAATCAATCCATGTTATTACCTCCGAAAAGGTGTGTATTATGTACGTACATAACCTGTCAAAAAAGGCTTAGGTGATGATTTCTGTCAGACAAAACAAAACCTCCATGCTAATAATCTGCAGCGCATTTATAAAAAAAAATGTTAAACAGAAAATACATGAAATAGAAATTTGGCTACCGTTTTATGTAAATTTTTCCAACCTTTTTTTGGTTTTGATTTATCTTTGGTTAGTTGACAGAACGGTTGGTTTCAGAAGGATTGTTGGAAGATGATCCCTTTACAGATGGAAGATAAGACCATGCTAAAGCAGTAGTTCCAACTGTAATTGCAACACCAACTGAACCCCAAATCCACCTTTGTCTTCTTTTCCTCCTTTGCCTTAATCGACGCATTGTTTCTGTACAAAAAACATATATTTTTTAAGATAATAATCTTTTTTAATCCTAAACGAGTAAAAAGTATTTGATACTGACCAACAGTTTCTTGATTCCTTTGAGACATTTCATGATTAACAGCTTCATAATAATGCAATCTATCCAACAACCGAGCAATCTCAAAATTCTTAGACTGCAATTGGGCCTCCATTTCCACCTCAATTTCAGCCCGTGCAATTCCTCTCCCAACAGAATTTGAAACAAACCTAAGAAGATCAACTTGACGACATAAATCTTCTCCAGGATCATTAACTGGTTGTTCATCTTCCAACATTGTTGGATCTGAAGGAAAACTCAGCCCAACAATTGATAACTGTTCTCGAATTCTTCCCCATTGACTTTTCAATTCGTTTAGACGGGTTTCTGCTTGTTTTCTTTTCTCCATCTCGATTAAAAACCCAGTTTTATATTCAACTAATTCACCCTCGGCATCCGTTGCTGTGTGTTGGATGCCAGTTTCAGATGCTAGTTCTGTGAAATTAATTAAAATGGAATTAGTTTCTTAATGTTCTAAAATGGGTATGGTTTTAATTTCATTTTCATACCATGTTGTTAATTAAAAGAATTGATAAAAAAACGAAGGTGATAATTCTGAATTAACTTTAAAGAAAAAGAGTTGAACGGGTCAAACAAGTTAAAAGCCGTCCAAAATGTATTTTAAATGCATAAAAACATCCTAAATCAATTTATTCGAACAATTTTTCGTTGTTGAAATACTATAAGTTTTATAATGATATCTCACACATTAATTATCTATGAAACAAAATAAAAAATCGATAAAAACTGTTTTTGACCTCTTTCATCCCAAACCAAACATGACCCGTTTTGATGTGTTACCAAACCTGCTCGACTGACCCATTTTTGCTACCTTTACACAAAATAATGGTCCACATATTAAGAATTCATGTTGAGGAAGTTAAGCAGAATACGTATATGTGGTATGAAACAGAAGAAAAACAGATACAAAATGTGTAATCATTATAGAAGCTACTGAATTAATGATGCTAAATACTCTAGGCAGCAAATATATATATTACAGTAATAGAGAAAGCAGATTAATCACCTTCCCGAGCATCATAAAACTCAGCAAATGGAGTGTTGAGAGTCAAAGACCGTTCTAACACAGGATTACTTTCCCCATCATTACTGCTTCTAACACTCATTGATTCATTAGGATCAAAGAAATCATCAATCTCACCATGCTCCAATGCATCAGACCTTTTAAAAATACCATGTCTGTCCACATTATGCAGACTAGAAACAGTATTTGTAATATCATTAGGCAGAAACTTAACATGTTTATTAAACTCAATGTTATCAGAAACTTTAATGTCTTCTGCTTCTACACTTTTCTTGATGTCAACATCATTTACAGTTTTATGAAGAACATCATCTTGAGAGTAAGTTCTTGAAAGACGGGGCCCACGTCTTTTATGGTCAACTATGTAAGGTGATGTGGGAAATGATAATGGTGAATCTGGAACTGGTGTTGGTTCAGGTGTAGCATAAAGAGCAGGTGAAATTTGAGTCCAATGATTTTTTCTTTCAATTATCATTGTACTACTTTTTCTCAATTCGGGCTTTCTCTTCTCCACTTTTGGTTCAGCCAGCTTAGAAGCTCTTGGTTCTATTAGATTATCCAAAGCTACTGTTGTAAACGTAGGCATTGCAGCATGAAAAGATCTGTATGTATACCTTTCTGAATTTTGATAGATTAGCAAAAACAAAACAACATCAAAAAAAGCTTACAAAATGAAATCTGATAGCTTCTGCACAATCAACAACTTATAATGGCCAAATTTGCATTCACACGATTATGTTTTCTAACAATTTTAAAAACTGAAGTTAAATCATGGTAACACATTGACAAACAGGATCTGCAATCACCTCATATTTGCCCTAATGTAGGATGCATAATATGCTAGATTACATGAGCTTCACAATTAACAGAAACAACAAACTAGAGCCCTAGAATTACCTACACAGACTAATTGACCATGAAATCATAATAAAACATAATTTCAAATGCAAAACAGTAGCATAACCCAATCGAACCTCAAAACCAAAAACAAAAGCAAAATTAGCATTCATCGTGTTCACAGATCACATATATTACAACAATCTATTTGAGAAAATTAACTGAACCTGAAATCACAATACAGTACAAATTCAGGGTGGGAACAACCTAACGTAACCAGACTGAACCTCAGATCCAAAAAACAAAAGCAAAAACAGCATTCATCACGTTCACAGATCACATATACAACAACAATTTATTTGAACAAATTAACTGAGCCTGAAATCATAATAACGCTCTGATTCGAACGTGAATCATATAAAACAATCAAATCGAACCGCAAATTCAAATAAATAAATAAAAACGGCGAAAACGCAACGGAATTGTACCTTTAACAAATCGAAAAGAGATGGTGGAATTAGAGGAAGGACGAGAACGATAAATGAAGAAGATGATGAATCATCTCATGGTTGAATTGTATAGTCGTTCCTTCGTCTCCATGGAATGTTGAGAAAGCTTGTGCTTAAAAATTTCTGCCATTGCGAATAACCTTCCGCTCACTGCACCAAATAACTACCACAAACATTCTCTTGGTCCATACAAAATCAAAACGGTTGATTAAAGTTTCATTTTAATACATTTAATATTTAGCTTATTTTAAATAATATTTTTTCAATATTTACCTTATTGTTTAATCTTGAATAATTCAAAAATCATAGTTTTTTTACTCTAAAAACCTACAAATAATGATTATGAACAGTCACTAATTAAAGTGTACATCAAAAAACTTTAAGCTTTTCATGGATAAATTTTACTAGCTTTTTTTTCATTTATAACATGCTCCCCGGGCGGTTGAGTTTTGCTAGTGATGTATGTAATCTAATAGTCGTCGTGATCGTTTTCTAATATTTCCTTCAGCATATGCTAAATGTGTAGGGCCTCACCGTGATACAAAATAATCAATAATATATAGCATCCTCGTGACTATGTTGTAAATTGTAACATGTCTTTGTTTTTATGAGAGAGGCTATATCTATATATTTTCTTGTATTTTTGCTAACGAAGATAGTGTCAGCTTTTTATATTTGATAGTTTTTTACTCGACCGTTACGATTCACAACTAACAGACACAATTGTACACTCATACATCAAACATGATACTCAACTCAGTATCAAGGAGTTAAAAGTTAGTTTAACATTTAGAAAAGTTTAAGGATGAATATGTAAATTTCATTTAATTTTACACTTCAAAGGGAGCTTACGCGTTGTTACCAATTAAGCACCTTGTAAAGAGATTTGAATGTGGTTGACCAGATGTTATAGTTTTAACGACCGGGTTAGACTATTTTTAAGCCATCAGCTGCTCCGATTAGATTGAGAAGAACAATTAGATTAAGACATGATGAACATAACCATTGCAAATTTGTAAATTATATGAAGTACGGAATAAACAAAACAAGACAAGGTTGTTTAAAGTAAAATACAATCAATAACAGGATATCAAGTCTTGTAATCAGCAATAAAAAACATAAAAATCAACAGTAGATAGTTATCCCGATATACAAAGAACCAAAAGTTTTAAGCAATTTTAGCAAGATACTCATCGACAGTGGTGAACTTCACCTCGGGATAAAGCTCACTAGCCTCCACACCAAACGAAGGTTCGATCTCAAAGTTTGTTGCATCTCCCTTGATCAAAACGGAATGCATTATAGATATCACAATGCTTAATCCAAAAGGAGATTCTGCAAAACAAGCCACTTATTATTAATCAACATTGACACAGTCTTTTTAACTTCGGGTATATATGATTGTCCAGGCTTTGATAAAAATAAATAAAAGACTCGTATATGTTTTGTGTTGAGACATTCAAAATGTAAGATTTCTTCAAACTAACCTTGAATGTTTTTAAGAACTTGTTCCTCGGAAACATATGTTTTCTCAAGTGTCTTCCCAATTTTACTTTCCCAAATGGCAACAATTTCATTAAACGACACCGTACAACCAGGAGGTCTGAAAATTAACGTCTTGTTCAATGTACGTGGGTCATCAACCGATTTGACGGTAACCAAAGCTATATCCTCTTCTTTGACAAAAACAGCTACACAGAAAGGAAAAAAAAAAAACAATTTGTTCCTTTTTATGTTGTACATTATGCAGTAAAGATTGTACCTTTTGGGTTTCCATCTCCTAGGATGCTAACTTTTTCTCTTGGGGCAGTGTAGCCGGTGTCCATTTGGCCCACAGTTGGTAGAAAGTATCCAGCAAAACCGTTACATGCTACAAAAGTGTGTGGGATTTCTGCAGCTTCAGTGGCTCTACGAATGGCTGCTTTTCCCGCAAACACACTTTTGGCTGGCTCCACAGCATTCACATGATCAACATCCGTTCCAAATTCCGAAGGTAAAAATCTCTGCATTAATTTTTCGATATTTAATAACTCATTCTGTTAATCAAATTTTGTTACCAACAATTATAGTTCTGTGAATTTATTTACTATTTAGACAAAAGAAATCTTTAGACTAAGTATTTATTCTTAATAAGTCAAGTATAGTCACCTTGACATTTCCAGCTTCTTTAATAGCTGCGATTAGTTTGACTTGGTCACCAATTAATTCCCCACCAACCGTTGAGATCACAACATCAACTTTCTTGATAGCGGTCACCAAACTTTCGTGATCATGGATATCCCCCTAAAAATTATTCATATTTTTACATAAAATTCGCTTATAAACGTTATAAATACTATACAATTGCAAGTATACATCAATTCGGAAGAGTCATAAGCAAAAACAATAATACAGGGTGCCAAATGATCAACCCGACTGGACCCGATTATGTTGATGCCAGTTTTTATAATCCAACCTGATTTCTTATTGGTCGGATATCAGGTTAGTATTGTTCACCTCTATCTGGTTTCGGGATAACCTGATTAGACCCGATTCAACCTGATTACGTGGGATTTCTGATTATGATTTTTTTACCTCAAACTCGATGGCCCGATACAATAAAGCCCTAATCCGACCCCACAACCCAATGGACATCCCTAATAATAATAAGTACCATTATCACAAGAAAACGTACACTAGAGACTTACAAAAAGAAGTGTGACACCGAGACTTTTGAAATTGTCTAGAAGTTTTGATTTCTCAGGATGTTTGGTTGTGCTTTCTCGTACCAAAACAAAAGTTGGGTGCCCCTCTTTAGCACTTGCTTCCACGATGAATTTTCCGATGTATCCAGTCCCACCGATGATCAAGATCTTGCTTTTTTCTGCCATTTAAATGATTTTTTTTCTTTCGAAATTAAGTTGAATTTAGGGGAAGAGAAGAGAGTTTTGGGGGTATATGATATGAAAAGGATTGGGGTGTTAGTGGAATATATATAGCATATGATACGATGTGATTATTAAATTAAAATACTAAATATATTATTTGTCGTTTAGAAATGGCAATAATTTAAATTCTTAAAGTGGTGCATGCATCATGAATGATAATTGATAAAGCTGACTTTGTAACGTAAGTGGAGGAAGACGAATTCAACTAATGGTACTCAAATTCTGTTTTAAAATTAATAGTTAGTAAAATACTTAGAATGATTATTCAAAAAATAAACGTTACAAATCATAATTATTACTAGAATAATAATGTAATTTGATAACAACATTGGCGCATTGCTATATAAGCCTACTTCATATACATGCCCACAACATGTCTCAACTTACCGACAACCCACTAACATCATTTGAGCGGAAGGATAAAAACAATGACAATATTTGCATTTTAATCTTTAAATATGGTACAAACATAATTTTTTTATTTTCTCTAAAGCGTAGTTAAATGGAAAAATATGTCATCATAATATTTTATACCCCTTGCTCTCTAACTAGTAATTAATTGAAACGTATATGAAACTAAAAAGAAATAGAAATGAAAAAAAAGTAGGTGGATTTGGTATAATGTCTCAATACCAGTCCAGATTAATGATATTGTTTTTTGTTGTCACCAAACGCTTCTAACTTTTTGCTTTTGTTTTTTGCATTTTTTTATTTGTTGAATATATATTCTTCGGTTGTAAAGTCGTCGGCTTCCAGAAACCTATTTAATAAATAAATAGATCAAGGTTATGAATATGTGTAAAACACCAACCACCACCGGGAGGGTGTTTGAAAACATTTTTGAATTTTTTTTATTGATTTATTAGGTTTGCTAAGAAAATAATAAGTTAAAAAAGTTGTTTAAATAAACTAAAAAGTGTTTTTTAAATGACTTTTTGATAAGCTTTGAATATGAGTTTTTGAAAATAAATAAACTCTTATTTTTCAGCTAACTTATCAATTTTTATTATAATTAAGTTAATAAGCTAAACCAAACACTATATTTTAAAACTAAAAAATCAATAAACACTTTTACTTTTAGCTAAAAGCATATTTAGAGTCAAACAACTTATCCAAACATGTACCTAGTTGATACAAGTTTTCTTTCATTTAAAAAAATACCCACGTTCAATATTGGTTCATATATTCGCAAAATTCATGGGGCAATTGGAAAGGTTTTGAGAAATAAAAAGTTAGAGGTTTAAATCTCGTGCTTACCCCAGTTGATGTTTTAAACACTTGTAAGCAGTGGCGAATCCATGACCAAAGTTAACCGGGCTTTCACAAAACTTTAACCGAGACCATATACAATTTTTACACTAATTTAATTTTATCAAAAAAAATTCCACATGGAAGTGTCCTACCAAGTAGGGGCCTTGCACCCCCCTTAATATGCAATGGATCCGCCAGTGCTTGTAAGGTATATTGCTTACAACGGATCAAATTTGAAATTTCGATGGTCATAGATGACATTTTTTCTTTTCGCTAACTCGATAGTTTAACTTGACGCATGCATACGAACAGTCTATTAGGGTTAATAGTATTTATTCAGATTTAAAATAATATTAAAAAACCTAGGCAAAATCACGTTCACATCCGGTTTAATCAACCCGGTTTAACCCGCCTGGTTCGAGGCAGTTCATATACTTCCCTTTAGCGTGGTAATCCAGAGGTGTATAATTCCTATTTTCCAGTCCGACCGCCCCCAAAACATTGAGAAAACCTATATTAGAGATCAAATCTTTTGTAACTTATGTTTGAAAACTTAGATGGCAATTAAAAACCGGTCACCATATTAAATCATTCACATATACGTAATTTTTCAACCTTTTCTCCTACAAAAGTATTCACATCCACAGTTTAAAGAATTGATTATGAATTTAGACTAAGAAAAAAAAAAGTTCAAAATTTCATATATCTGCTAACTTGAAGTCCAGTTAACCAAAATCATCTACAACGATTCGCCAACAAACAAAATGTGCTTCTAGAATAAAGCTATAACAAATGGATATTTCTATATGAAAAGGGATGTTGGTAACTTTGACTTTGACCACAAAAACAATAGGTCAAACAAAGCAACCTGACCAAATGTTCCAAACTTACCTCTTGACTTTTTAAGATCTACTCCAGGTCATATAACCACAATACTTTGCATCGACCGTATGAATTAGATTTGTAAAAAGTATCATATACCATGGTTATAAAAATAACACTTCTCCAACCAAATCTTTCTAATGTCATATTTCATCAAATTATATGATCAATGAATATACAGGCTATATATATAACTATATGTCTATATACTTACAAGTTTTGTGGAAAAATATTTATACAATTTGCGTAACAGTGGATGTAGATGGTAGAGTTGATAGCCAATCTAGCAGGGCCTTATTGACAAGCTTGGGAACTTCATCATGGGGACAATGTCCTGCTTGAAGATTTACAATACTTGTGTTTGGATAAAACTCTTTGATCCGGTTGGCTTTTGCGGGCCCGACCCACGGGTCTAAATCTCCCCAAACTAATAACAGCGGGCAAGACAGTTTGCTCAACACACTGTCGAGTGTGTATTTTCTCTGATTTGACATGAATCCTGTCATTAATCTGTAAAAGTATATCATCATCAATGATAGTATGAGAAAGAACTGAATTAAAATACTACATGTTGATTTTTTTATAATATATAATAAATTATTGTTCTTGTGGGATACCTGTAGTAGACTTCTCCAGCATTTGGATCATCTGCTGGGCTGGTAATTGATTTAATGAGGTAATCATCGACGTTTGAAGTATTTTTATATACCTGAAATTAAAGTTAATATTTTCCTTAGTCACATAAATTTTCATAATAGAGTAATTAACCCTGTTATTAAATATTCTATTGAAGATAAATAAATACCGAAAAGAACAAACTGACTTACACTTTTCAAGACAGATTCAACACGAGCCGGTTGTTTGGCTTGCCAAAATAAGAATCCAAGAACGACACGTTGGAAGATTTCTTTAATTGGTTTTAAAAGAAATTTCTGCAGGGGTGATTCTTCGGTCTCAGTAATTTCATCATTTGGGCTTCCAAATTGCCCTGCAGAATTTAGTAATACAATACCAACAACTTGCTGTTTCATTGCTTCTGCTGCCACCAAAGCAGTAAATCCTCCAAGACTGAAAATTTCCAATTAAATGTCTGTTAAAAAGGAACAAATATAGATTAAGGAACTTTTGTTAATTAATAAACAATTACCTATTTCCAACTAATATTGTTGGTTCTTTCACTATCTCTTTTATAAAATCAGCAACTTGATCTCTCCAAACTAATGCATTATAATCAACAAGTGCCTTCTCACTCCATCCAAACCCGAGTAAATCCACAGCATAAACTTTGTACTTTTTAGCTAATTCAGGTATATTGTACCTATAAATATAATGAAGAATAAAAAAAATCAATAGTTAGTATTTAGCAATATAATACAGTATATGCTATATAGTATAATTTACATAAAGAGACCTCCAATGGAAAGCTGAAGCACCAAAGCCATGAATAAGAACAATCGGAAAACCTTCTCCTTCTTCAACATAATGAATTTTGTGACCTCTCCATGTCCAAAATTTATATCCATCATTCTTAAAGGGTAATCTCTCTAGACCTATTAAAATACCAAATTGGCAATTTACAATTTAGTTAATACAAATCGACGTCATAATTAGAAAAAAAAATGGAACCAGATTTGTGAATCTAACAAAATTGAAACCCTAAGAAGCAGAAACTAACCTTGATCAGGTTGAGATGTTATAGTTGATGGCATGACTGAAGCTCTAGCTGCAACAATTCTTTTTGTAGCAAAATCTCTCCTACTCAAACCACATCTATTTCCTATCAATCAGTAACACATGCGTCAATTGTAGTATATACTGTTAGTAAACAATGAGTTGAAATTGGATTTAAAGCTTACTATAAGGATGAACTTTGATGGTGGAGCTGATCTTGTTAGCGGCAGGCCACTGTGTTGTTACTCCATGCGTAGCACATGAAGACGACATTGAATTGAATTTGGTGTAATGGAGAAGTAAAGCTGTTGGTGAATTAGGAATTTTATTGGTGAATTAAGAAATTTGATTGGGAATTAGGGATTTGGAGTTGAAAAAGGGTTTGATTTGAGTGGTGGAAGTGAAACTGTGAGCTTGTGGCTGACCCCAGGCCAAGTTACTTTCTTTCCCCCGGGAATTTTCTGGTTTTAAATTTAATAATTTAATAATTGTATAGAGATGAAATTATGAAAACTGCCTATTCCAAATCTCCTTTAATTTTTAAAACACCATCTAAATAATTTTATGAGAAAAATACATGAATATAGTTTTTGCTTTAAAGTTAGTCTTCATTGCCAATTTTTATAATACCGGTCTTTTAACTTAACATTCATAAAACTTTTTGTTAACTCTCCTTATATACATTGCATATGTAACACATTCCACATGTATTTAAGGCCTAACTAGTTTTCTAACATAGTTTAGTTGCAATACTCTACTAATCCCCAACACTCACTATGTGCAAAAACAAGGAGAAAAGAACAGGACAAAAAGATTCTTATCGTATTGATACATAGGTAATAAATGTATTGCTATGTTAATCTCGTGTACCACTACGACTAAGCATACTACTATGCATCACCCATCAAAAGTAAAAGAAATGTGTTTTGGTGCACCCCTAGTTCGCTGCGGTTTTGTTTAGTTGTCAATTTAACCCAAAAAGGCGAATATAATCAACTTAAAAATCCTTAATATCCGTAATAAACATTTTTCTTTTCCCCATATAATGAATGACTCGTCCTTCCCATATTATCACAACATATTAATGTCTTTAACTAACTCCTATTCAAACAAACATTACTTATACAGAAATTTACAATACATAAATAATACTCCCTTCGTTCCACAAAAAAAGTTCTCATTATTTCTAGAGCTTTGTCCCACAAAAAAGTTCTCAATTCTCACATGTGGTGGGCTCCACACAATAAAATACTATTATTATTAAGAACTCCATCAATAATATCCAATAATTATCTTTCTCTCTAAAGGGCCTTTGGCCTAGCGGTATGGTGTATGACTTTCATCCTTGAGGTCTGGAGTTCGAGTCCCATCGTGGACATATGTGGTAATTAGGAGTATATTAGATTTGCTGTTTTAAAAAAAATTATCTTTCTCTGGAAATGAGAACTTTTTTGTGGAACAAAGGGAGTATATTTTTTCAATATGATTTATATCTTCATAAAACAATCAAGGAATGCGGATACATATTACTCGTAAAAGCTACATTTGACTAATCAAAGTCAAATTGGTTACACTAATCTGGAAGGGAAAAAAAGAAGAAAGATACTTATTACTTAAGAATTAAGATAAAAACATAAAAAAATTACCATTTCATTTTCATCTTTCTTTCTTAAGTATTTTTTTTTTATTTCATAACCATATCTATTCTTTGAAGAGTCAATTCAATACCTCCCGGTACTAATTTTGCCGGCTTCCATCGTTAATTTCGTCACTGGCTGTGAATCCTATTTTCCGCCATGGAAGTTTCTGTGAGCAGATCACTCATGAAATCCACCAATCGCCATTTCTTCAACACATTTCTCCTATCAAAACATCATCCACTCAAAGTCTACTCAAATCCATCACAATTTCCCTTCCGTCAACACACCCCACTTGCTACCCTCTCATGGTCACTCTCAAACCCTAATTCTCACTCTCGCACTCAAATTCCCAATTGGAACCCCTCGCCTTTCAATCGAACCTCATTTCAATCCAATTCCACAGCTCCGTTATCCATCGATCGTTTTGCTCGTATTTTATCCGGCCACAATGAGAAGTCCTTCGAATGGAAGTTCGCTCTCGATGGGGAAAACGACGGAGAATCAGGATTTGTTTCCGGCGATAATCGTCCAATTGTTACTGTGGTGGTGTTAGGATGGTTAGGTTCAAAGCAAAAACACTTGAGGAGGTACGCTGAGATGTATAATTCATTAGGTATGAATGCAATTACGTTTGCTGCCTCTGTTAACGATGTGCTAGGGTTTGATTTGGGGAGAAAATTGGAGACACGAATTGCGGATTTGACTGATGAACGGTTTTTTTTTTTTAAGAGAACGGTTTTTGATGTTCCATACATTCAGTACTACTGGTTGGCTTGCGTAGGTTAATTCGTTAGATTATCAAATAAATTTCATACATTTTTGTGATTCACTTACATGATTATATGTAATTGTGTTTGCAGGTATGGTTCTATTTTGAACATATTGCAGGGTAGAAAAGAGATATTGGAGAAGATCAAAGGGTGTGTTGTTGATTCAGGAGGTGATCCAAAGCTTGATCCTAAGGTTTTATCTTTGATTTTAAAGTAAAAATTTTTATTGTAGCAAGTTGATGTTAATTGTGAATATTTCTATATTCAGGAACTTAGGACTTCAATTTATATAACTATGTCTATAATGATAATTTTTTGCAAGCTTTATTGATTCAAACTAACATTTTCTTAATATGTTTCGAAAGTTTGATCTGCTTCTCATTGATTTCTTTTTTTAATTTGAATTTGCAGGTATGGGCAGCTGGTTTCACTACAGCAATGCTTAAAAAGCAAAGTTCTGCAGTTAATCCTTCTGTTGAGGAATTACAAAATGGGGCAACAAATGTGATCACAGATGAGAAAGAGCATTTGTTTATTGAGGTTTTACTTCTGACAGTATTTGAGAAGTTCTTCAATATTCTTCTTGAATTCCCAAATGTAAAAGAGTAAGTGTCTTTTTGTATGGTACTTATCCGTCTTCCAGTTTTTACTGTTATTACTATTAATATTCCAGTTTATAAAAAAATAGAACGATCTACTCCCACTGTCCGTCCCATGAGGGTTGCAATTTTGATGCTGTTTTTGTTCCACAAGATATTAACCTGATAGTATTATAGACTCTGATTAGATAATTAAAATGTTTATATGACAAATATAATACCTTAATTACTATATTAATTCAATTAATGTTTTATATCACAGGAAGATGATGAAAAAAATATCAACTCTATCAGAAAACCAGCCTTGTTATCCACAACTGTATCTCTACAGTACAGCAGATAAGGTGATTCCGTTTGAAAGAATAGAATCATTTGCAGAGCACCAAAAGAAACTTGGAAAACAAGTAACCACATTTAACTTCAAATCAACCCCACATGTAGATCATTACCGAACATTCCCAGATAAATATCAATCTTTGGTACAAAATTTCTTGAAAGATTGTTTCGATGCCAAAATGGTAAAACTTAGTGCAGTCACATTGTAAGTTATAGAACGACTTCTATTATGAGATGTGGTTTACACATGGGGTACAACTAATACTGCGTAAGGTACAACGTTTACAGCAGGATCATTGTGGAAGTGTAGTCATAAGTCATTTAACAGTTTTTTGTTCAACAGGTGGTCTTATATTGTATACGTGTAATGCAAAGTTAGTTTAAATAAATGTCAGTTGATATTTAGCAAAATATGGCAGGAGTTTAATTGAATTGTAAAGATTTTATTAATCTATAAATAATGAATGCATTAAAGTATGATTACATAGCTGTTATCACAATAATAAACTAAAGTGACATTTTTATTAATTAATAAAACTCTAACTAACTTACAGAATTTAAAAGATAAAATTATACAATTTAATTACTAATTCTAATCCGTTGATTCATTTTTCAAACAAAACTAATAGACAAAAATAGACGTCCAATCGTTATAAAAACCCAATATAATCAAATAATTTCGATATTTGAACGTACATAAATACATAAAAGATTGATGAAGAACACAAATAACGGTTTCATGAATACAACTAACGGTCTACTAATTAGTAGTGTAATTGAAATTAGATTGATGAAGAACACAAACAACGGTTTCATGAAATACAAATAACGGTCTTCTAATTAGTAGTGTAATATTTTTTTTACTATTAGTGGTATTTTAATTATTATTTTTTTTAAAATTCGGTCGCCGCTTATGTGTCACTGTATCTATTGAATATAACTTTCTGTTTCTTGTTATTCACCATCTTTATCCTGTTCGATTCTCTACCTGTTTCCTTCCAAACCCTAGCGATCGTCTGATTATAGCCAAGCTTCCGGCGATTCCGGACTTCATTTCAATCTTTATAAAAATGAATCTGTTGATTCGTGAAAGTATTGTGCAGTTTATAAACAAAGGTATGATTCATTTTAGCGTTTTTATGCTTTCAATTTCTCAACTAATCTTCATCCATGAATATTGATTAGTCTTATTGAGTTAATAAATTTGTTATACTGTTTTATTACGTGTTATAGCTTGGTATCGTCTGCAGTTCGTTTTCCTCGAATCACCAGCAGTTTCAAGGTTCGTTTCTCACCGATCATGTTTATTCACTACAGATTTTACAAAATTGTTGAAACAAATTTTTTCTGGTGAGAAGTTTCGGTCAGTCGGTGAAAATTAATGAAAATATGTATGGAGTTTTTTTTGAGCTTCAAGCTAGTGCTAATTTCCCGATGAAGGTAGGGGTACATATTATACCTTATGCCTAGCTGTACTCACTAAAATTAAATCCGTACATGGACAATTATTCCATTGAGACCTAGGCCTACTCATTGACATGTGTCAAAATCAAGGGATAATATTAGGAGAGAGAATTAGTGGAATACACATGTCATCTTATCAAGTGGGTAGTAGGTCTGACTAAATATCATTTCTCATTCCATTTATTTGTGTACAATGATGCTTTTATTGTGCATAATAAAGTTGTATCGGTGTTGATTAATTTATACGAATTATAGGGGGAGGATGTGATTGAGTTATCAGTTTGTGAGTACGCTTTTGTTTATATTGATCAAAATAAACGGATTTGGAGAGACAACTATTAACTTGTTGTAGATCACTACTAAATTGCATATCCAAACACCCTAGCTAGCACACAAATTCATCTGTTGATTTGTTCTCCAGGTAAGGACGATTTTTTAAAACCAAAATTTCTCTGTTGTGTTTTTTATTCCGTTAATCGAGCTGAATGATTGTGATTATTTCATTTGTGTTCTTGCATACTGATTTATCAGCTTAATTGATGAATGTGAGTTGCAAGAGAGACATATACTATTTCTTTTGAAAGAGTAAAAACTCAGATATTGAAGAGAGAATTGTGGAGGACCCAAATTTAAAATTGGTATCTAATTTGTCACCCCCAGGTTCCTATGTTCTAGGTGGCACCTTTGACCGCTTACATGATGGTCATCGCCTTTTTCTTAAGGTTACTGTTGCCTATAATATGTATATGTATTTCATTCTACACACACACACACACACACACACACTGTGGAGGCTTTGAATGTTTAATTACAGCCAGCTGCAGAATTGGCTAGGGATCGAACTGTAGTTGGTGTTTGTGATGGACCTATGTTGTCCCAGAAACAGGTTTATTCCTTCATCATATTATGTCCAGTTTTTATCTTCTTCTTTTTTTTTTTTTAAATCATATTATGTACCGACTTTTGCAGTTTTCAGAACTCATCATGCCTATTGAAGAGAGAATAAAAACTGTTGAAGATTACATTAAGGTACCGGCCAAAACCACCTTCAATTTTGTTTTTAATCTCCATTAATTATTACATTGTTGAACATGCATGCCTAGTAATTTCAGTGTATCAAGCCTGAGCTAGTAGTACAAGTTGAACCCATTACTGATCCTTCAATCATTGATACAAATCTGGAGGCTATTATTGTCAGGTTAACCACCAATTTTGATGCAATCTACTAATCTTGATGGATTAATTCCTTAAGATAATGTGTTTGGCAGCAAAGAGACATTACCAGGTGGATTGTCTGTCAACAAGAAGAGAGCAGAATCCCACATCTAAAGGCACTCATTTTGCATATATTTTGTTTCTCTTAACATGCATGCTATTTCTTAGATTATAATACAGTTTCTGTAATTAGATATGGCATATGTATATATTTTTAAAATTACAAGTTTTGACCCAAAGCTGTTATCGTGCAGATTGAAGTAGTGAATTTGGTATCTGAAGAATGGAGTGGGGAAAAAGTGAGTTCCTCTGCATTGAGGAAACTTGAGGCTGAAAAAGTTTAGGCTACATTATTAACTATAAACTGGTGGTATCACTAACATGGTTAGGTTTGTTTCACATATTTTCTTGTTTTTTCAGACAGTTTATTCCATGTACAGACAATTATGTTGAATAAATTCTGTATACAAACCATACTTTCATCAAGTCTTGGAACGTTGAGTCTTGAAAATATTAGTAACATACATACGTATACCAATAAGACATTTGATATAAAAAATATGACGCATTCATGCCAACAATGTTTCTTTACTTTCTTCATCAATACCAATTAAATGCACCTTCATTAATAAGTAAAAAATATATATATTAAAAAAAAAGCAAGTCAATACCAACTAAAACCAACCTATAATTTATTAAATGTATAATAAAAATCAAATGAACATAGTCTCTATTAAATGCAATAATCTAGTTATCTAACCGTCTAACCCAAATTGATGAACATCCAAAGATAAATTTAAAGCACTTATATAATTAAACTGTATACAATTCCATAAGTTAAGTGACTTGCACCAATTTCATGGAATCCAATTGACGAACAGAGCTATTATGTTACAATTTCTCTATTTTTTTTAACTTTTGTAACACAAACGTAATACGGGTGTTAATACAAACGATTGCATTTGACTCTATTACAAAGAAAGCAATTGTTACAAAAGGAGGATGAATATTGTAAACTCTTGTTCCTTACACGATATACTAATTTTCTTACAATTTCATAAGAGGCGTTGATATGAAAAACCAACCTCTTAAACAGCAAGGTTAATCATAAAATACGGGCTTTTAGGCTCCTCATCTGATAGTTGAGTAAGTAATGAATTTAGTTGAAGTGAATTGAAATTGTTCGTGTGGTATAGGGTTCCTGAATACATCACAAACACAACATTCTTGAGTTACAAACTAATCGCTTCTGGAAGGAAACTTCTAACAGGTCAAAATGGGTACTATTGTACGGGTCGGGTCGAAAAAGCGGAACTTTTTCATAAATAGTTAGTGTTTAATACGATCACAAAACTTAATTACCTATGGCGAAATCCAATCCACATTCTTTTTAAGCTATTTTTTAGCTTTACCCTTTTGCCCCATTATACACAAAACATTCCCTTTTGACCCATTCATAAGTAAACGGGTCGAAACGGCCAGAACTTCAAGTAAAACAAGTATCACTTACGGTCGTGGCCCGTAGACTTTTATCTGGCGCACATGTGTATCCCTCCCATTGAGATGATTTGACAATATACCAATTTGCAACATGAAGGTATTTACAAAAGTTTCCCTGCCACAACAAAAAAGTTATATTATAACCTTTAAAAATATAATATAGAAATTTATGACAATTTGTAAAAAAAAAATTATAAGATCCTACATACAATATACGAAAATTTATGATAAATCCAAGTGATATTACAACGTTTAAGATCAAAAACATTGTCAGAGAAGATCAATTCAAGGGGGGGAATGGAAAATTAACTGGTATTGCTTACCGAGGCTCATTGCCAGATAAAGATATGTACACCCAACCAGTGGGCTTCACAAGCTCTACCGTTTTTATCTCCTACAATAAAGAAAAATGAAGAAAATGATCAAGATTATTGGATTAAGGACTATAATCAGATCATACTATAATTTGAGAGGAGTACCTTCAAGTTATGAAAACCATCTCCAGCACGAATTGAGACCTTACTAGGTGTATAACTTTCGTCAAGATTAAAATCAACATAAATCGCCACTAACTGAAGAAGTAACAAAACCACATTATGAAAAAAAATTAAGTTACATAGATACTATATATTATGTTTTTTTGATGAATAACTAGTAAAGAAAAATGCACAGTTGTATAATACTTACTTGAAGCTTTACTTTCTTTTGAAACTGAATGTTAACAAGGTGTGGTTGTGCACCATCTGATCTGAATCCAAAATTAATCAAACACAAGTTCACACACACAGAACACTAGAAAGTGGAAATTGGAATGAAAGCAATTTACATACTGCCAATAGGTTTCATAATTGTCATCTCGAAGAGAAGACACTCCATTTCCAGGTTTACAAGAGCTTACACTCCAAGCCGCCATTTTCGCCATCTCACGGAGATCACCATCCACCACTAACTGTGGATTTCCGCCCATTAGCTTCGTTTCTTCTTCTCCTTCCGATGATTCCGTCGCCATTTGTGTAATCTCTTAGATTCAATTCAAAAAGTTGTGAATTCGAATGAGAAGTAACTGGAAATTATACATAAATTGAGTTCAGAAGCAAAACCCTAAAAACGTTAGATAAATTTCGAACAGGTAGATCGATTCATCAGATAACGAGTTAAATAAAGTAATAAACGTAGATTGGAGTGACTGGTTGTGGAGAACGCCATAGATACCTGGTGGTCGAAGCTTGTTGAATTGGTAACGTCCAGTTCGAGAGATTGAGGGGGAACGAATCTATTTTGAAGGGCATGAAACCCAAAAGTTGTTTCAGTGGTGTTTGTTTAGAGGGTTATAATTGTCTTTTAAATGTTGACTGCAGAAATACGTTAGATGGCGGGTATGAAGAATTTTTTTATTCTAATTTTTATAAATAATTTAGTTTTTTCTCCTTTCAAAAATTTTCACAAATAATACAGCTATCATATTTTTGAAAGGGGAAAAAACTGCATTATTTGTGATTTTTTTTTAAAAATTAGCATTATTTATGAAAAAAAATTCGGGTATGAATCGCAAAGTTCGATTTAAATAAGGAATAATTTCTAGTGAAGACAAAAGATAAATTGTATTGATCTTACCAATTTTCTAACTACGTCATCTCACTGACAAATTTACATGGAGAATACACTGATTTTTATATTAGTCTCATCATTTAATTTGAACATTTATATTAATTAAATAAATAAAAAAAAATTTAGTAAAAGCAATATTATTAATCAAAACAAAAACTTACCAGATTCATAATTGGGAAGGGAAGATGCATGTAAAATCCACACTTGTGCATCTTTATGTGTTTGGATTTTTTTCATTAAATATAAACTACCGATCATTTATCAAATATGTTACCGATAATACTTCATCAAAATTAATGGGGAAAATGAAAGGAGATAAAAATAAAAAGAAATAAAAATTACACATATTATTCAGCATGTCCAAATGCAGCATTTCTCTTATTAAATTGATCCTTTCAGTATGTTATTTTTGTTCTAACTTCAACTTACAGAAATGCTCATGTACAACTACATGAACTTTATAAATCATAAACTAGAGAATAAAAGATAGCGCACGATGCCCATAAACAATACAATACACAACAGGTTTATACAAAGTAAGACAAATGCTGAAACAGAGGAAGTAATGTTTCATTAAAAAACGCCATTTTATGAATACATACTTTCACAAGCGTAAGTGTAGCAAAAAGGTACATAAACCCTAATTTCCAAATCTAATCCTCAAAACTCGAAGAAAAAAAAACATCCCTTTTCATCTCTCTTCAAATCAAAAATCCGGACATGTGTTATTAAATAAATCCAACAAGTTTTATATCAGTTAACTTAAAATTATGAGTAGTAATTATGCAACAGCAAGTGCCAGCTCAATTCTCTGATGATGTTCACCAACTTTATAATCAACCACCTCCATAAACAACTCTGCATCCAAAACACAATCGGGCCTACCATAAACCGCTGCTTGAACACTAGCAATCAATTTAGCAATCTCACGTCCCGAAAACCCTTCAGTCTTTTTAGCAGCTTTTCGAACCACATCATCTGACACATCTTTGACCGCTATTTTCTGAGTTTTCTTGCTCAAAAATGAACGCCATGTGGGTTTTTCGCTGATGTCATCATCGTCTTTGTGAAGGTATTTGTGTAGATAGAGATTTAACAGTTTGTAACGTTCCTCTTCTTGAGGAAGCGGGAATTCGATGACATCATCGATACGGTCGGTTATTGCGGAATCGAGATCACCGGGTCGGTTTGTGGCAAGGACTAAAACAATGTCTCGTGATTGGTCACCCGTTCGGAAGAGTAATGCGTTTAAAGCACTTCTTTGGGCTTCACTCATGTGTGTGCTATTTCGTCTGTGGTGGACATAATATATATAGTGTAACTATTAGATTTAATTTGTCAACAAAAAAAATCCTTAAATAAAAATAGTTCAACTTACTCGCAAAGGAAAGCATCGGCCTCATCAATAAAGAGCAGCAAACCCCTCTTTGACTTTTTAGACCAGTCAAATATCTCATGAATCTTAGTAACCGCTTGCGCACCAAGTGGAGCAACATCGCCACCTGTCATCATCGCATAATCCAACCCCTACAATCAGACATTTTACTACATTAAATTAAAAGAATTAAAATAAATATATAAAAAAGTTATATTATAAAAATACCGATTTTCGGGCAATTTCGCGTGCAACCAAAGTTTTCCCAGTACCCGGAGGCCCGTAAAAAAGCATGTTCCGAAATGGTGCTTGATGAGATTTAGTATTTGCAGTAGCCCGAGCAAGATGTTCGATTCTTCTTTGTAAAGAAGGATGGAGAACTATGTTACCAAATTTATGTTTATTATTATTATTTTCTATAGAAGATGATTTTGCGGATGCACGTGTTAATATTCCTGACCATGGGTATTTAGCCATTGATGATTCTCTAATTAATGATGGTTGTCCCAGAATTCGGTTTACATATCCCCACATAACTCGAGCACCTTCCCTGAAAATATGAAATTAAGTGTAAGAATAACATTTATATGCTGCTAAAATCATCCCCGTGCTTAGATTAACATTACAGAATTTGTCCCTGAACTTCTAATTTGGCCAATTAAGTCCCTCAAAAGTTTCAATTGTTCAAGTCCGTAATCGTCAAAATTATGATTGTGGGACTGAAAAATCCTTTAAAAAAATAGTGCCCAATAATTAATGTTGTTAATGATTTCTTTTTCACTAAAATTACCATTTCCGCCTGCAGTCATTTAGGGTTTTGTAAGTGTTTTTCGTAAAAAACTAAGATGAAAAAGACTTGTAAATTACTAAAACGCCCATCACGCGTTATGATTGCAGTAAACCAGGGACTACCTTTGTAATTCTTACCTAACACAGGGACTATTTTCGTAATTTACTCTAAATTAAGTTCAAGTACGGGATAGTTAACCTGGTTGTATAAACTCCCGCAGCTAGAGCAGTAACTCCTCCAACTGTCATTACCAGTTTGCTTCTGTCTGTCAACAACATCCTAGCACCACCTAAGTAACAAAAAAAACAGTTGATCAATTTTCATATACATGTATGATTAATATTTTATTTACCGTTTAATTACCTTCAATGTGACTAAAAGTAGCATTAATTGCAGCAAGCCATTTATCCTTTTCACCATTAACACGTTCAACAAGCATTCTTCTGTTATGATCTTCAGATAATGTTTGTTCGTGGGCCCGGGCTTCAGCTTCAGCCATTGCTTTAACCCTAATTGTTTCACGTTCAATTTCAGCTCTTTCTTTTTCTGTTTGTCTTTGTTGAGCATGAATTTGTTCTTCAGTTTTCCGCCTTGCTTGTTCTTTTCTTATTAAAGACTCTTCTTGCATTCTTGCCAGCTCAGCATTGTGTTGTCTTTGGGCTTCGTGATCTGTCTAAAGATATTATTGAAGATCTAAAATTGTCAGTATTGAGAATGTAGTGTTTGGAGATATTGAAATGAGTTATGAATTACTAACTGAACCTGCATTCTTTTTCTTGTTAATTCGTCTTCATATCGCAACATTTGGGCTTTAGCTTGTGATTGTTGTTGTACTAAATTTCTTTGTTCTTCTGAAAGTTTTCGTTGTCTATCCTGAAAGTGAATGAAAGTGTTAGAATATATAGGCTATAAAATGTGAAAATATATCAAAATAGTCATCTACAGGTTAAATTTGGATTCCTGCAATTTGTAAATGTGAACATATACTACAGCCTAGATTCAACCACTGCCATAACCATATTGCAAAGGAATTTTTTTACTTACAAACATGCAATTTGCATATGATTCAAATCCATAAAACAATCAATTTGAAAATAGAGAAACACAGTGTGAAAAATATATGACAAATTGACCTAAAACAATACTCACAATATCAAGTTGAGCCTGAATAGCTTCCTGATGAATCTTCTCTGCCGATGATTCGGTAAGACGAACCTGCTCCTGCTTTCTCATCAACTCAAAAACCTAACCAAAATGAGCAAAATATCCTCACAAAGGTTTCCATTGATGTATATCAAGTTGTTGCAAAAGGTAAAAACTAATAATTCATACAGCATTTATGAGCATTCACCTGTTTGGAATAAGGAGAACTATTGATTTCTCTAAGTGCCTTAGCGCCCCTTTCTAGAGCTTCAGGATCAAAACCGCCTTTCGAATCCTCAACCTCGGGTTGAGACTCAGCGTTTGGAGGATCCGAACCCGATTGATTGGCCGGAGCCGGAGTGGGAGATTGACCAAACGGATTGAACCGGTACGACGGAGCGTCGGCGTAAGCGTGAGTGGTGGTGGATGCAGCCGCAACAGCCGCCATACCAGCCAACGATGCGATCCTGGAAACCGCCATTGACGGACCTTCGAGGCAGTATAAAGTATAAAGCTATTTGCAGCTCAAATTACTAAAATGAACGCCTTTGAGTTGAAGATTTGGGGGTGGGACATAAACCCCTTGTTCAAGTTTAGGGTTTTTTAAGGAACTCAATAGAATTTGAGTAACGGAATATGGAATGAGGGAGATTTTGGTCATTTCGAAGGAGATCGCGGTTGAGGTTTTTTCTTGCAGAAGAGGCTACTGAAATCTAGATATAAAAAAAAAGTCTAAAATAAATATGGGAAAGATATTCGTTTAGCTAACATTTTAATTTTAAGTATGGTTTTAAAAAGTTTGCTTTAGCTTCGTCATGATATGTTAAAGCTTGAGGTTTGATAATGTTACCACGTTTACGATTTGTGTATGCTAAAGTCCAAATTAACTTTTATTTACAAATAATAAGTTGTGTTTTTTATACGTAATTAAATAACTGAGCTAAAACCAAATATATATATATAAATTAATTAGTTATAAAAATAATTGAATATACCAAAAATGAAATTGAGATTTTATTTATAAAATATATCTAATAGCATAAGTTTTTACTCTTTGATAATACCAGATTATTTAATTCCATATTATATTATTAGTACCCATTGAAATTATGCGTAATGACCAAATTTTGATAAATAAAATTTACTATCGAATATATTAAAGATTATAGAACCTTGGAAAAATTATGAATACAAAATTATAAATCATGTACAAAGGATCAATACTGTAAAAAACTTCAAAATAGGGTCCAAATGCATAAACTTGTACTTCTATATAAGTAAGGTTTGATTTGAAATAACAATCAAACATAAGGGTCCTGTTTAATAAGCTTCTGTTTCCTTTTCTGCAACCAGTACATACGTGTTTAAAACCAAATGTGTACGTGCCATAAGCCTTTGGATACGTGTCAAATCGAACATGATGTGTGAGTTCAGAAGCAATTGTTGGATTCTTAAACATTCCTCCACAAAATCATCGTTCCATAATATTTTCAATTTCTCCAACTTTTGTTTCCTCAAAACTTGCAATAGGAGCGAATATTGGTGGCGTGACGTAAAAATGAAAACGGTGGTTCTCATGGTGTTGTGGTTAACGGCGAGTTCGACCGTTTGCCGAAGTTCTAACGAGGTGGTGAATGGTGTCGACAAGATAAAAGAAAGGGTGATTGAGACCGGTGCCAACGGGGGCAACCGACGCCCGCCGGTTGACCCGTCGGTTGTGGCGACCGTTGGCACGGCCCCGCCGGTTGGGTCTGCCGGTTTGGCTCGCCGGAATTGAGACGGAGAAAGAGACCGAGACCAGTTGATTTTCTTATTTTTTTTTTTTTTTAAATGGTAATTTAAATGATAATATATTAAAAAAATTTAAAAAAATTTAAAAAAATTCAAAAAAAATTAAAAAAATTAAAACTTTTTACATCTATAAATACCCTCTCATTTCGTCTATTTTTACACCACATTCACCTTCTATTTTTTTTAATTAATGTCTTTTTTTTTTTTAATGAATGTCTTTTTTTTATGTAATGTATTTTTAAATTAATGAAATTTAATTTTATTAGTTATATGTTTTAATTAGTTGTATATTTTTATTTTAATTAAAAAGAAAGTAAATTAATTAAAGTTGGTGAAGTGACGGAGTGCTGTTGGCACGGGTACGTCAGTTTAGTGTTAGTTAGTTTGTCTGCTGACGTGGCGCTGAGTTGGCAGAAACTGACGGCGTCAGTTTCCGTCACCATTGGCACCGGTCTGATGTGGCAGATTGGGTCATGACAAAAGTTGCCACGTAAGCTATACATCATCATTTCCATAATTAATCATGTTTGTTACCGAATCAAATTGCTAGATTAGAGTTTAGCAACTACACACTTGTGTATATTTTTTATAACCGTTTTTTTAATTCGGCAGAAGGAAGGTTGTGATTGATATGATACTCTTTTGATTTGGATTAAAAATCATGATCGTAACAAGATAGGTTACAATTAAGTTTTTAGCTTTGGATTTCATGTTCATGGATGGAATTGCTCAGGGACGGAAATATATATAAATTTTCACCGGGGACAAAAAAAGTGAGGTCTTAGCCTCGGAAAAAAAACAAGTTTAACATAAGAAATTTTATTACATGAATACTATACTTTATTATATACATCAAGTTTCCAATAACTAATTTCATAAACTTACAAAACAGCTAAAAGTTCTTAAACTAATTAAAAACTACAAGACACGAGCTTTGGTTTTTTAATTTTGGTCTAGATTTTATGTTAGGATTTTAATTTTTTTTATTTGGTATGAGTTGGACTTTCGGTTTAAACTATTGACTAGTACTTGTTTTTTTAATATTGCATTGGGCTTTGAGTATGTTTTTTAAAAAAATTCAAAAATCATCATCTGGATTTCGGTAGTCCAATCAATGCACATCTAATCTAACTGATAATTATAAACGTTTTAGGGGTCTCGGTGTGGACCGAGATGAGATGAAAGGTGGTGGTCACAGTGTAATGGATAAAGGCTGCATCAAGAAGCACATCTGCCATTTCTGGTAATTAATTATGTTTACAACTATTCAAAACAATAATTCAAGCATATTAATATTGACATGTAACACAACATGTATGTATAGTCATCGAGTAATTAAGGCTATAATATTGTTGCAGAAACTTCAAAATACGTTTTGGAGAAGGCTGCAGGTGATGATGTCAACGTGTGCTTATGTCACAGAACTAGAACACGAATCCATAAAGAAAATCCAAACTATGACTGGTACGGTTGTTGAAGAAACATCAGAAAAACATCATCCATATGATTCTATATCTGAGAGAGCTGGTAAAGCAATGAACATAGGATCAGATACATCCCAAAACGCCCAAGAATCAATTAATGACAAGGTATCCGATGTTTATGAATATGAAAGCAGATAAAAAAATAGAAATACAAAGGTCCCGAAATCAAAGAAAGCATGGAAACATATGAAGCTGCTAAAGTAAAAGCATCAAATAATGCGGATAACTCAATTGAGAAGCTGTTTAAGGAAATACATGAAGCTGATAAGGAAAAAGCACCAGGAGAAACAATGAGAAAATAAAACCTAACATGGTATACTAACTTTTCATTTATAAAACTTATTATATCATAAGTATTTAATTATGAAATGATATTGATATTTAATTTCAACTCTTGTTTGGAAGTCTAGTAAGGCACCTAAGGTGGGATTTTACAGAAAGTTTGTATTGGTGGCAGTTGTCCCACTACTAGATCCCCTAATACTATATTAATTAACCCAGATAAAGGTTTTAGGGTTTAATCATCTTATTTTAATTATACTTAAAAGTCAGCATTCTATTTTTTCAATATTATTGTTATTATTATTTCTGGTGGGCTCCAATCAAACTTTATCTTCAACTCAACTCTATCCTTCACTTCAAATATAGAGTTTCTTAAAAATCACCCTATATTAAAAGTGAGAGGGTATTAACTCTATCCATGGACTCCACTTTGCAATGTGAGTTTTAAGTGTTAGTTGAATATGGGTCCCATTAGGTTTTAAAGTATTTTGAAGAGAAGAACAGAGTCAATGGAGTTGAGATGTTATTTAGAGAGAATGGTCCCACAATTTATAGAGATTGAGAGAATTTTATAGAGACTATGATTGAAGTCTGGAGATGCTCTTACTACATAAGAAAACTTATTAAGGGGTCTTATTACCTTATTAGATTAGTAAGCTCAAAATTTCAAGCTTTTTTGGGCTTATTAAACTAATAAGTCTCATTAATAAGCTTTCCCAAACACCCCCTTAGTACTACCTCCTTCCATGCCATCTGGTGGATCTTATGCAAACCATCTTGGAACTATTTTCTCATTTTAAACAAGTTCTTTCTTCTTTTCTTAATTTTAATAAAATTCGAAGCATAATTATCTTATAGATATTGTTACAATATCAATACAAAATCTAAATTCTCCAAATCTATAACTGTAGAACTACCTAAATCACAATAGGGTCGATAGGCTAGATAATAAATATAAATAAATTATTAATATAATCGTATCAGATATATTAGATTCTGGAGTACATGCATTATTTTGTACCTTTAGCGCAGAAGAACGTATTTACTAGTCCCAGAATTTAAGGGTGCACAGTGAAAGTTCTCTGAAGATATGACATCCAAGAAAAAAACGAAGTAATTAAAACTGTAATTAAGCTTCTGAAATTAATAACTGTTCTACCTTCTTTAATTAGGATATTAATCATAATCAAAAGATAAAAGAAAATTTATAAGAATTTAGTCACATAAGCTTGTTACACAATGGAAATTGATCCTAATAATAATAATAATTGAAATCTTAGGAGTTATAATATGGCTGTAGTGACTATTAAAATCCTAAGCTCTAATTAGGGTCAAGAAAACTAAAGAAATACAGTATTTTTTTTATAATTAATGCTAAATATTTAATATTAATCTTAATTAATCTTACTCTTGTTTCTTCTTTGAAGCTTGTTTGCAGTTATGCATCCATACTTTAAACACTTTCCTCTTCACTCCAACTTCATTACAAAACTGTAGAATCTCTTGTTCATCTTGCTTCTGAATTTTCCACCCTATTTTTTCCGCAAATTCATGCATTTTTTCTTTTTGTTCTTCTGTAAATTTTGTACGGAATCTTTTCTTTGATGGTTGACCGGAATGTGTCCGGAACATATCAAGATCTTCACTTGATGATTCCGTTTGTGCAATACTATTTCCAGCTGCACCGAACGCCACCATGAACGGTGGTGGCACCTGGTGGTGATGAGGTGGCTGCATTGTTGCAGCTCGAGGCGGTGGTGGTGGGTTATGTGTATTGTGTATATTCCTTGTGGTGGGTTGTGGTTCGCCGTCAACTTCTCGCCGGTGAAAACTCCGGTGGCAATCGCAGGCAGCACATTTTAAACTTTCAGGTGTCCCTTCTTCTCCGTTTGGCATGAATTCCCCACAACCATCTAGAGCATGGGTGCCCATGCTAGCAGCATGGTTCTTTAAGCATTCCCGGTACCGGACCACCACCGAGACGGCAGCATTATCCGGTGGTGGCGGCAGTGACGGCGACGGTGATGTTTGGGACACTGGATCTGGGTTTGATTCCCTTCTCACTCTACATACTTCCATTTGTTGTTGTTCTTGTAATCCATGATTAGTATAACTGTTTCTGTGATGTAGATGAACAAGATTCTGATATGGTGTTTCATTTCTTGCGGTGTTTGATGAATTTAAAGGTGCATAATTGAAGACGGATGAAGATTCTTGAGGTGGGTTATTGTGATCTATAGTCTTTCTCTCTCTAACTTCCATTACAAGTGACTTCTAAGCTTTATTTCTCTCTCTAAAGCACTACTACTATTACCTCCTTAAGATCTCTCTCAACTAATTAAAAAAAAAAAATCTTATATTCCTTGATCTGCAAAGTTAATGCCAGAGGAAAAAAAAAATGCAGTACAACAAATTGAGACCTAAAAGTGCACTAAATAGCAGTTAATAAAAAAAGATGCCATTTTTCTATCAAATGGGACCCGATTAAGCTAGTAGATTGCAACAGTTATTGAGCATGCATATACACAGATGAATTTCAGGTTTCAAGCAAAAGGAAAAAAATAATAGGGGTGGGGGTAGGGGGGTGTCTCCTACAGACCATCAAGAAGTGGTTATGAAGAAAACAAAACAATTAAACAGGTCTTGTTTGGATTAATAAAGTAAGAAAACTTGTGAGGCTGGTGTAATTGGCTGGTCCAGTTTGTTCTTCATCCCAAATTTTGACATTTGTTGGTGATCATTTGTTGCATTGTCTTTTTCTGAAAATTTCATTATTCTTTCGTTAGGAATGGGTTCAAAAAAGGGTAACAGTTTCTACTTTTAGTCACTAGATGGATGTCAATGATGTGTATGTTATGCAATGGGAGTTGTATGTTGGTCTGTGGTTAGTAATTTGAGGTGTGGAAGATGTTATTTTTATAAAGGGTCTGGGGTTTATTATTATAATTAGGTGGGGTTTGGAATTAAAGGGAAAATGATGGTCCACAATAAGGGCACTATTAACCCTGTTTGTCTGATTGTCACCCTTTGAAGGCAGGGCTGCACCAAGGGCATGGCCTGGAAGTTCTCTACTTTTGTCCTCTAGCGGTTGTTCATATAATTGTATTATAATCTATCCGTCCCACAAAAAACTTCTCATTTCACTCTATATTTTTATCCCACAAAAAACTTCTCATTTCCCATATTTGATGGACTTCACACAATAAAAAAACTATTAAAATTAAAGACCCCATCACTAATATTCACTAATTATCTTTCTCTCTCCAATCCAACCTTATATTTTAATCAAAAGTATTATCAATGACCCCATCACTGACTATCACCTAAAAACTTGTGCAAAAGTCAAATGAGAAGTTTTTTGTGGGACGGAGGGAGTATGTTTTAATAATGACAGTTCTTAGGGCTGTCTTTAAATGCATTAATAAGGGCACAATTGAGTAATTCTTAAAATTCAGGATTTGGTTATAGATGTGTAACATCCTGAAACCCGATCTAGCATTATGTTACTTTTGGTAAGTAATATTTATTATTTTCTATTTTATAGAATTTTATTAGATTTATTTGAGTTATTTATATTTTTAACCACGGGGTTAAAAATTAGAAAATACCGAGATAGATGTATATATGAATAAATTTTATATATTTGGGTTCTCTTTTGAACGAGGGTTCCAACGATATTTTCAGAATTAAAAAACAGAGTTCGTTTAAGGTTCCGAATTAAACATCGCAGTGTCAGTATTATACTGTTAAATTTGAAATTTTGGGCCAGCTCAAGCTGACCACGTGTTAGACCATGGGCTTAAACATTATTCTCACGATCTCACTCTCTGTCTCGTTCAATACACACCCAAAACACACACACAATTCTTGATTCTTCTTGTTTTTCCAAATTGAAGCTTCCAATCTTGAAGATTCATAACCCTAATCTCGTTTCTGCATTCTTAAGGTAAGATGTCATCTCTAGAAACTAGGGTTCTTGATTTCTTGTTGATTTGTGAACTAGGGTTTTGGTGTTCTTGATGTATAAGTCGAAATTGATTGTGTATCTAGGGTTTAGCGTGTTAGAGATGTAATATTCACGTCTAATTGGTGCTTAAAATCTTCATTTGATTGGTTGGTTCATAAATCACCATGGGAGGTGATTTATGAAGAAGAAGATGATCATTAGTTTAACTCTTGAATTGTGATTTTTGTATTCAATTTGTTAAATACAAGTTAGTAAGTGATTAAGAACTTGGATTTTGATAAAGTATCATAGGAATTGCAAGTTGAAGATTGATGTTTGAATAATTTGATAATTGGTGGGATTTTGATTAAGATCAAAATTTGTAAGGTTGACTTCGGTTGGAGTCAAACATGGAATTGACTTGTAAATAAAATGATAATTGACTAAATTAAGTTTTGGTAATTAGTTAAGGTGTTGGTTTGTAACTACAAGGTACTAAAAGTGAAATAATTTGTTTATGTGTTTAAATTGTTGTTATTAGACATGTAATTAAGCTTCTAATTGCCCCTACAAGTATTTTATAACTTGGAGTTAATACATACAAGGGTTGGGAGTTGTATTGAATTGAGTTGGTATAGTTTTAACAAAATTCAGAATTTTGGCAGCATCAAAATTAGAAACATTGCTGTTTTGTAAAAATCATAGAAAAATAACCGTAACTCGGAATTTAGTGTGGTCGGTACCGTTGGAAAGGTATTTGAGTCTACTTTCTAGAAAAATTTGTTTTAGAACCATATTCGAAGTTTAAGTCAGTCAGAAGAATGAAATGGAACATGCTGTCCAGTTTTATTAAAAAAATGTTATTATGGTGGGATTTTGACTTTAGTCAAAATCTGGAATTTGACTTTGGTTTACTTAGGAAGAGGTCAAATCTGAGATTTTAACATTAGTTAGATGTTAATTGTGATTTGGTATTTAATATAAATGATAGTTGAAAGTGTAGGGGTACTAAAGTGGACCTTTTGACCCGTTTGGTCTAAATAGGTCAAAATGGTGAAAATTGTGATTTCTTAGTTTTGATAATTGAATGTTAAATGTGATTTGAAACTAGTATGACTATTGAATGGTATGATAGGGTATTAAATGGTTAAATGGGCTTTTGACCCGTTTGGTCATATTACTTTAAAAAAATGGGATTGTAAGCATGTTGGGTATAACTTTGACTTATACAAGTCAAAGATGGTAATTACCAAGTGTAGGAATACAAATAAAAGGTTAAATAACTTAGTGTATTGGTATTCTGACATTAAGGTAGTAAAATGCACATTTCGGGTCAAAATGACATTAATTGTCGAACTTTGACTTTGGTAAGTTAAAGTGGTAAATTCTGATTTTTTTTATAAATGTAAGTAAGGGTTAGTTAACTTATAATAACGAAGTAGTATGATTTGGGAAGTATTGCAAGGTACTAAAGTGTATTAATCGGTTTTTGACCCGTTTGGGTATTTTAGTTTAAAATTGATTAAATGTGCATAAATCGGACGGGTTTGACTTTGGTGAGTCAAAGGGTCAATGTGCAGGTTTCTAAGTGCAAGTTTTGAGTTTGTACAACCGTTGTTATGTCCTTATAGTATATTGTATAGTTTTACACATTTTCGGGTCAAACGGTTACTAATTCGGATGTTAATTATATGTGCAGGAAAGGACAAAGGAACTCAGTGACATTAGACTACTGAGTCAAGGAGCTTTGGCTAAGGTGAGTGAATTTATAACCATTAGGGTGTACTACTTGCAATGGTTTAGGGTTCCACTTCGGTTTGTGCAGAAAATACAGGATTTCAGTATCTGCAGACTCTTCGCGGCGCGAACTTTAGTTTCGCGGCGCGAACTTGGCTATTTGGTTGCAGAATTCGTTTTTCGATTCAAATATTAATTCGGTGTTTATGTGTTAATTAACTGTTATATGCGCATGATACACGGAAAGAGGTCAGCCCGTGCAGTTAGAGGCTGAGCATCGTTTGCTATTGGAAACAATACCAGGACTCCTTGGACACGGGTAGGTCGAGGAGCACTGGTATTGTACCAAGTAGCATGGGGCTAACGGTAAACTGTTGTTGGGCCGACAACAGTTGTGAGTTCGGCCAAACCGCCGTTCCTCTGGTTATTTGCTATATGTGAAAGGGTGTTATTTGAAAAAGGGTGATATCTTAAATTGTTGTGGTTGTACAAATTACTGTTTATGAATTCATTCACTTAGCTTTATGCTAATCCCTCTCTTGTTGACTCTTTACAGGTTTTACTGGGTGACCAAAGAGTCGGGTTGGAAGAATGTTTGTCGACACTCTGATATTTTGAAAATGGGTCAAGCCTTGGTTAGTAACACCGGGAGTTTTTTAAAATAGTTTAAATTTGTTTTGAAAATTATTATTGGTTTGTAAATATTTATTAACTTGTAATAGTTTGGAAGTTCGGAAACGCTTCCATTAGGTTATGGTTTGTTAAAAAAAATGGCTTGAATTTTGCGGTGTTACAAGATGGATGTATAATTCTTTTATGCATGTCTTATGATAACCCTTAGGGTTGTTATTATCATAACCTTTGTATAATAAATTATTTGTATACTTCCTATATTTCAAAATAAGTGATACACTTGAGTTTGCATGTTTTTAAGCCAAAATATGATAATGATTGTAACACCTCAAATTTTAAAACAATATTTAAATAACAATTCATCCCAAAATGTGTAATAATGTATCGGTTGTCAAAAACCGCCTTTACAAAAACTAAAAAGGTTTCTTGTTTGAGATTATCAGAGTTTACAAAAAACGGTGTTACAAATTATATCTTAGCCATAGGACAAGAACTCTAATCATCAACACCGAGCTAATCTCAACAAGGCCTCTCCTAAACGGGCCTCCTAGATCTTCGATCCCGAACCTGAGTACAAAGCAAAAACACAAACATAGTACGTGAGACAAAATTGCCTCGTGAGATACATGGGTTTTAGACCCGATAAGCAACTAGTCACATAATATCATTTATATTATAATATTATTATTAATTTCATTCGGGTCACTTCTTTTCTTTCATCATTGGCCAATGTCAAGATAATCGGAATGCCTCCAATCTATCAAGACCATCATATCCACGGTAACCGGAATGCCTCCAATCTACCGGGACTCATAGGTATTGGGTAATCGGAATGCCTTCAATCTACCACTAACCTTAAGGAACCATAATAACCGGAATGCCTCCAATCTATCATGGCCCTAGGGACATCATCATCATCATTACTTGTCTTTTATCATTATGAGCTTATAGCTCCATCATTTCTGAATCAATTATCAATCTTCATCACATAAGCAATTCATTAATAATCACATAATTAACTAAATTACTTATAGACTCGATAAAACATTTAAACATAAAACATGTACTAGATATGTACTCAGTTTTGAAAGTTCACATGTACTCACCTTAGTCAAGCTCACTTCAAGATATGATTCTTGAACAAGATTATCACTTCTCAAGACTTGTATGCCTCAAGTTCTTCCACCAAATGACCTAATACCAAAACAAATACAATGGTTTACATCAAATATCAATACTAACTACATATTCCATGGCTAGTCAACAACTAGCATCATATTTCCCCAAATTACCAAACCCTAATTCCAAAAACTTCATATTTTCATAGATCCATTTCATAAACACATTTTCCTTGTTAAAACACCATAGATATAAGTTATACAACTTCCACTTAACCATTTATGAACAAACCCAAAACTAGGGTTTGAGATTCAAGCTTTTGCCTACTTGAATCTATGGCTAAAAACCCAAGAGAGATGAAGATTACCTTTGCTCTTCAATAGGAGCAAGAATCACCAAGATTTAGTGAAGATTAAGCTCCAGTCGCCACTTTATGCTCAATAATCTCCCACAACAGCTGGTAGAAGAAAACTAGGGTTTTAGATGGCATTTAATGAGCCAAACCCGAATTTAATACAGCTGGTCGGGGAAGTTCGCGCTGCGAACTATGTGGGTCGCGAACTTCCTCGCGATCGTGAACAGCCCGCGAACTCCCATCCTCAAAATACCAACTCTCTGTTCGAAGTTCGCGATCGGGAGCTCTATCCTCGCGCCGCAAACTCCCCAGGCAGCCAAGGCTGCACTTTTCTTCCATATCTTGACTCGGTTTCATCCATAACTTTGTCATACGGTGTCCAAATGACACGAAACCAATTCCTACGTGTTTTAAATGAATTGTCCATATTTATCATATTTTTGTACAATTTATTTATTTACAAATTTCGGGTCGTTACAATGATGATTAATTATATTAAATTAGATAGTTGGTGGAATATGAGTCCCAAATATTTGGATGAAAATGAATTTAATGATGTAAAGTAAGGGTAAATGAGTCATTTCACTTTATTAGATGAGAAAGTTAATGGATGTTGGGCCTACTCTTTTTTACTAAATAAAGAAAGATTTCAAAGTGTATCACTTATTTTGAAACACCCTGAAAAAGAAAGTGTATCACTTATTTTGAAACGCATAAGTACATATAAAACTTTTATTGTTTCCTATAATCCTACTTCATCATCCTACCTATAAGATAATTGGCCGTGTAATTTATAAATTTTCTTTTTTAATCATATATTTTGATTTGGACAACTTGAATGTAGAAAAATAAATAAGAAGATTTAGTATGAAACCTTTCGTCTAATAAATTTATTTGTATATTACTGAAAATCTTCATTAGAGTTTACTAGGTTATTGAAATTTGGGAGAGCCGGTAAGCTCAATTTTAATGGCTTATGGCTTACAAACTCCTAATCTTTCGTCAGATTTCTTATTTTTGTTGGTTATTTGTGTTGTATTTATATGCTAAGTGGTTACTAATTTATAGTTTGTTTGGCCAGATTACATAGTGAAGGTCTAGAAAGGTAGCATTTCGTTCAAGTTTTAGTTTTTTTTTTTTTTTTTGAAACGGCAAAAAGGGAACCTACGTCAAAAAGAGCTTCGGCAAAGCCATCACCCCTAGGCAAAGGACCCGGAAAAATAGTTCCTTGTTACTTTTTTAAGTATTTAAAATTACATATTTACCTGTTATTTTGTTATTATCGTGAAAGAAGAAATCAAATTTAATGTTATATTTGATGCTGAGATCTCTCGAACATACTTCCGTCCCTACATTGTTTTACTAATTGATTGACATTAAAAGTATATTGCAGGAATCAAAATTATTAGGAAGCCTTGTGACATCCAAGGACAACTCCATTTGCATAGTCTTATCGTCGAATAGCCATTAATTCTTTTCTGAAGTCCTTTCAAAGTTATTGGCTGCTACCTTTTGATCATTCACATTCTCTCTCTAAGACTTATCGTGAAAAAACCGCTAAATACTTTAACCGAATGTGTAGTCAAGGCTTTCAACAATTTTCATACTTCACTCGGTCCGAATTCAACAAAAGTCTTTTTTTTTGGAACGCAAAAGTCTTGTTATACTAAAAACAAGTATATACCTCTATCTATCTGGAAGTAGAGAGACTTGTTTTCATTTTTGTTATTTCTATAATTTCACTGTGATCTTTTGGTGTTTTCATGTGTTCTTGTCCGTTGTTTTGTATTAAAAAGATCCCTTTTGGATATAGTAGTACTTCAATATCCGAGTAACTTATAAGGTACTATACCCTAATGATCTTGCTTATATATTCTCATGTTCATGTAACGTTGTGTCAAGTTGATAGTAATTTCCGATGTGAATTGATCGCCAACAAGGACAGCACGTGAACACTACGTACTTGACTTTAAATTTAATTTGACATTTACGATGCATTTGGGTTGTTGCAACATCCAATGACAAGTTTGCTTGCGTAATTTTGATGTCTAACCATGTTTTGTAAAGAGGGATGACTTATACAGTTATACACAATATATAATTATCAGTAGTTCGTTCTATCTCTCTATTGTAAAAGTTATTATTTTTTAACAAAAGACCTGCCATTGTTTTCTATAAGCATACTGAACAAATTAATTGTATCTAAATATAATTATGTTTTTTTCTTGTTATTTAAACATTATACAAGGTAAATAAGATGAAAGTTACAAATGAAGGATGGATGGTTTAATTTGTGGGGTAATGTCGACTAATCCTTTTATGGCAATTTGTTTAGACATAAAGCCATGTGGTGATAACATAATGAATTTCCCAATCAATAAAGTGTCTTAATTTAATTTTTTAAAGGCTTACAAAGGGGGAAAGGGCTACAAGCCTACAATAATAAAATTAAAATGAATTATAAAAGGTTGGTAATAAAATAGAAACCCTGGTATGATATTTCCCTCCTTTTTCGATTGTTATCTCCTTTTCTGATTTATTTTTACTTGTAGTCTCGAATTAAGACAACTTTTTGTCTTCTAATTGATGAACATCATTTAGGTTGTTTTATACTTAAAAATGAATTGTATTTTGTTAAACCAGATATAAACACTTTTATTAAAAAAATAGCAAAAAGCTAGAAGTTATAGACTTAAAAATAGTTAACAATGAAAAAGGCATACTTAAAAATGAATTGTACTTAATCAAAACTAGTTGCATCATTGTATAATTACCCATAAATTTTTTTTGAACAACCAGTTAGTATTTAGTTAATTGTTCGAGTTGAACAGTGACATCCAAGCGGACAGTTAGTCTTCCTCGAAACTTCCGCCTTTTGGGAATAAACTCACCTCTTTTTTCTCCTGAGGAAAAGCCTTCCTCAAGACTCGAACTCAAGACTTTGTAAAAGGAAAACCCCTAATGTTGCAAGTTGACAAGACTTTATGAAAGGAAAACCCCTAATGTAGTTGAAATGTTAGATTGATTTTGTTCAAGTCTAACGCGTTATATTCTCAAGCTGATTTTGAGAAAGAAATTTAAGGGATGAAGTAAATCAATCATTTGTATCAAACTGGAATTACTCGAATGATTTGCAGGCGTGTACAAACATGCGTAGGGACATCATTTGAAAAAGGGCAAATTTCAGCAAAATCTACTACTTATTTTGTTAACGGACTTGTGAAACTTTAGAGAATGTAATTATATTAAAATTTTTGCTCCAATACATATCAACCATATAAGTGAATAGGTCGAGTTTAGAGTTAAATTAAATAAATCCTCATCATGCTAACCCGAATATGTGAACCAAACACGATACAAATTGTCACACCTTTAAATATCATGCATACATCACATCAATATGAGTAGGCGTGCGGACGCTATAGTAGGGGCATGGTTGAAAGTAGCGAGTGGTATCATTCACACTTTTGATAAAACTCTGTTTATGTGTATAGGTGCCGTGCCACTACAATCATTTGGAGATGTTTAGGATTATCTGCTTATTTCATTTTAAAAAACAAATATCTAAAATTAGTGTTTTGAAAAAATATAAAAAAAGTCTAATTAATTGTGCTTTGAGGTATCCAAATAAAATTCTGGAAAGAGTAATGGTATTTAGGCCTACTATTTAGACCTACTCATGGGCCTACTCATTAGATGAAGACACGTGTCAAAATCAAGGGATAATATTAGGAGAGAGAATTAGTGAAATACACATGTCATCCTATCAAGTGGGTAAGCCTATGAGTAGGTCTAAATGATAGGACTAAATATCATTTCTCTTGTTCTAATCACATATATGTAGAATTACCAATTTACCACAACTCTAACATAAAGGGGTCAGTTATAGGCAAACAAACACTTGAAAATGGAAGGGCAGTGAAGTTATTTACCTCTCTACATAGTGAACAACTGAAGAACGTGAAAAGAAAAAAAAAAGCTTCTTATTGCGTGTGACAAATACATTTACAAATACCAAAATGCAGCCCAATAATCAATTTAAGAATTAAGTATATGCCTGCAATGAACTTGATAAATTCCATGTAACTATAATGCCACTTGAACAGGCTGACGTGTCATTGCCCCCAAATGCAAGCCCTATAAAAAAAGACACCATTTTATAAACAATTTATTTGTCTTCATGTCTAATGACATATGAGTGTTGACTCTTTTAGGCGATGATCAAAGAACCCTAATAAGGTGTACAAAGTATCAGCTCCAATGACATAAATTTAACATTTGCAGAAACATCCAAAAACAAAAAAGATAAGTTAAAGCATCAAATAACATACCCGAAACTTCCAATGTTACTGATAGGTTCCAAAAGTTGCAACTGTAGTTGTTGCTGCTGCTGTTGCTGTACCTGTTCAGACTGCCCTAATTGTTGATGCCCAATAATACCAGTATTCACTAAAGCAACCCCACCTGCCGGAGTACCCTTACCCTCCACAAACCGCCACATATACCAGGCACCGACCGACCTATACGGCCGCCATTTTTCACAAAGTTGTTCCATTTGTGATGGTCTAGGTAAATCATCCAACATATACAGAAGTTGCACACCTTTTCTAACTCCCAAATCACTGACTGGCAAAACATCAGGTCTGTGTAATGAAAATATCATAAACATGTGTACTGACCATGATCCAATTCCTTTGACCATTGAAAGCATTGTAAACAGAGACCTATCATCCAATTTCACAACTGATTCATCTGATAGAATTCCGTTATTATACTTGTTAGCTAGATCGTACAGGTAGGTTGCCTTACGTCCAGAAACCCCAATTTGTTTGAGCTGTTGTGGAGTTAGAGAAAGAACAGTTTCCGGACCGACGCCGTCTTCACCTCCACAGAGGTTGACGAAACGAGTGTAGATTGATGTACCTGCTTTGTATGCTAATTGTTGGTAAAGGATGCTTTTAGTTAGGGCTAGAAATGGTGGTTGGTGTGAATCGAATGTCGGTGGTGGATGATTGTCGATTAGGTTAGCTAGGAGAGGATCAGCGGATCTGAGATGGCGGAGAGCGGCGGAGATCTCGCCAGAGGCGGATAAGGGTTTGATGACTTTTGGTAAGTCTAGGGTTGATCGCGACGGGTTTCGACGGCGGTTTTTTGCTACGGCCGGTGTAGTGGTGGTTGAAAGGACGATTGCTTTGGAAGCATCGGCTTCTGCGATTGTTGATTGAGGCTTGATTTCTTCAATTGCAGAGTCATCTGTTGTTGTTGACGAGAGTTTTCGGATTTTCTGTGGGCGAATTGGGATTTTGGTAGGGTTTGAAGTGGCAATTTGGGAAATTTCGGAAGTAGGAGATGATTCATCGGTTGATAGTCGCGGTGGTGGTGGTTGAGATGGAATGGAAGGTTGTGGTTGTGAGGATTCCGGTTTTAGTCTGGGCTGGGGTTCCTGTGAATGGATTGTGTGTTCGTCCATGTAGGATCGTTGTTTTAGGTTATGCAATTGGGGCTATGGATCTCGATTTGGAGGTTTGTAGGGTTGGGTATACGGCGGTTGTGGTGGTGGTATGAGACGGCGGAGGTAGGTTGGGGAAGAGCGATGTGCCGGTGAGTTTCTGCCTTCTGGTTCATAGGAAATTGAAATTGGGTGAAAAAAGCACGTGGGTTAAAAGGTATTAGGGTAATCAATTACGCTTATTAGGCTTATCCCAACAGTGGCGTGTCACTAAACCCGTCAGTAGCGCCACATCATCACATCTTTACCGACACGCTACTGACACGGTTGTGTCAACCATGATCCATTACTAACACATCACTAATCCTTAAAATATTACATTTAACCCCCTCCACACACACACAAAAGCTACTGACGCCCCCATCCCTCACGTCCTCACGGCGACGCGTTTCTACCGACGCGGCTACCGACGCCGCGGTGCCAAAGGCTTCGTTGCACGACGTGCACTTGACGGGCTAGTGACGTGCCCGTTGGCACTCCTCTTTGGGGTGTTAACTATTCGTATATAACCGGATTGTCTAATTGGACATTTTGGATCGGACTATTTGGATTTGTTTATTGGTTTTTTGGATCGTTTTGAACTTGAACCAAATTAATAGTTTGGATTTTTGATTGGATTTGGTTTCCGTTGTGAAAACCGGATTCTCCAAAAAAACCGAATAGTAATATATAGTAAATTGATTTATATACTAACACTTGTTGGTTTCCATTGTAAGCAATTATGGTACTCCTTTTCTTTACATTTCTTATAGTAAATTGATTTATATACTAACACTTGTTCCATTTTATATTGTATCCGTTGGCGATGTATCAATTTTTTTGAAGTTTTTGATAAAGTTGATGTCAAGATTTTTGCATATATGATTGTAAATGTTACAAGCTATGAATTAGACTTATTTTTATGTACAAAGTAGTTTATCATTTTGGAATTTACATATCGAACTTAATATTATTCATGTTATATACTTTGTAGTATTTTGAAAATTTTAAGGCAAAACCTGTAACACCGCATTTTTTTTTTTAAAAGGCAATTAAGTATTAGACTAAGTACGGAAGCAACTAGTTAGTTAGGTTTACAAAACGTGGTCCCACAAAATATTACAACCAAAGTTATTTAAAAGACGGTATTACTAGACACGGCTCATTTTACAAAATATAATTTAAGCATGGTCAAACTTCCCGTCCAAGCCCGACCCGTTCAAGCCATCCAACCTGAAATGTGTCAATAAGGGAGGGATTAGCACAAAAGCTAAGTGAATGAATTCCTAACACTATCAACTACACTAGCAACTACACTGGTCACTTAAACACGAAAGTTATAAAAACATCTCCGGTTGGGTAATCACTTTTTGAGAGGATCGGCGGCTTTGCGGGCCTTAAACCATGGTCGGCCAAAACCACGGTAACCGATAGCGTTTCGTATCCAACACCCGGGCAACTCCCTCCCCTTAACCATGCAACAAATACAGGTAAGGTCGGATACCCGTTTAGTCGATACCCGATGCCCAGCCGTTCTCCTTCCGACACTGACCTCATCCCGAATGGTGCACCTAGTCATGTATGGTATTCCCTAACACTAGGCATACATAACAAGTCAACTAGCTACGAAGGACACCGCGAAAAACGTCAAACTGAGTTCCCAATCGCGAACTCTAGTTCGCGATCGCGAACTATGGTTCGCGTCGGGAACTCAGTCGTGAACTACTTCGCGACGACCAACCAATTTCTCTGGACTGACTTCGCGATTGCTAACTATAGTTCGCGTCGCGAACTCTCTTCATCTGGCGATTTTCTGCATTTTTCACCAACAAGACAATACCAAGTGAAATAACCGAAACCCGAGTTGTAGGTCGAATCCACTCACCTTTCAACTTCCGATTCCTTAACTCAGTGAGCTAGTATCACTGAGTATCCTTCCCGGTTCCTGTCAACAATATACCGAGTTAGTGATAATCCACCGAATTGTCAAAATCATCAATTTCAACAACTAACCACACAAGACTCACAAAATGTATATTTTATGACATTTCCAACTAGCACAATTCCTTCATCAATACAATTGACCATTTAGCAAGTATTCACAACTAGTTGACCCAAACGGGCCAAAAAACCCGAACATGATCCAAACTCTTCCACCTTTCCATTAACTAGCAATTAAATCTTTAACTAGCAATTCACAATCATCTAACAATTCCATCAAGATCATAACCATCACAAATCCAAGTATGATACTTCCAAGATCACTAGTTAACCATTTTGACAAAATCATCCAAACACTAGTTACACTACTTCACCAATTGATCAATACTAGGTTTTTAACATCCATAACTTAACAAACATGATTTTACAACCTAATAAACAATTCTATCCAACCAAAACTCAAGAAATCCAAGATTTGTCAAAACCCACCTTCAACTTCCACCATTAATGGAGGTTGAAGGTGTTTTTCACCAAATCTTGTCTTCCCACTATAAACAACCATACATTTCATGTAAAAGCTTGCATAAACATAAACTACAACATCCATAACAAGATTCATCCATAAAAACCCAACAATCACAAACCCTAGTTCACAACAAAGTTTAAGAACAACAAGAACAAGTAAAAGAGAAGATGTAGCTTACTTCTAGGGTTCTTCTACACAAACTTTAGTATGAAAATCGGGTCTTAGCACCAAGAAATCACCAAGAACAAGCAAGAAAACTCAAGAAAGTGATGGGGTTTTGCTTTCCAATGAAATAGTGATTTGGAAGGATAATGTTTGAAATGATAAGTAAAAGAAAAGAGGGAGAGTCCCTCTCTCTCTCTAGAGGCCGGCCAAACAAAGGGTGGGCCCCCCTTTGTGGCCTTTTTATCAATTAACAGTATATGTCTGAAAGTCCCTTTCGTAAATAATTCATTTAAAATAGCAAACGGACTCCAATTTTAAAAACGAAAGCATTTCTGGAAACGATATTTAACAAGGAATCTAAATATATAAAAATCATATTTTCATTCCAAATAAATCACAAGTCGGGTATTTTAACCCCTTGGTTAAAATACCGCAAAGGACAGCAGGCTAATTAAATTAACTAAGCATTTAAACAGATAATCATTTAATAAGATACCTTAAGGTCAATAAACTACTAGGCCGGGTTTTGGGATGTTACAAAACCAAACGGATAAAACCAAACCAACCAAATTGTTATTTGGTTCGGATCGGTTTGGTTTTCGAATTAGTTTGGACGGTTTAGTTTGAACATTTGAAAACCGGATTTTATTTGGTTTCACCTATTTGGTTCGGATAAAACCAAACCGTCCAAACGAACACCCCTAACGCTTATAAAAGGGTTACATTATGAAAATGGCAAATCGTACGTCTTTCTAGCAGCATCAACATAGTGTTTAAAAATGTTAATTTGAGGGTTAAAGAAAATCTAAAAGATTGACAACCCATATTTTACACTATATACAAAAGTGTTAACGAATATATGAAAGAAAAAGATAAGAATATACTCCCTCCGTCCCACAAAAAAGTTCCCATTTCCTTTGGGCACAAGTATTTAGGAGATAGTTGATAGTGAGGTCTTTGGTACTATTTTTGATTAAAATATAAGGTTAATTGGAGAGAGAAAGTGTTTTTAAGAGATAGTTGGTGGTGGGGTCCATAATAATAATATTATTTAATAGAAATGAGAACTTTTTTGTGGGACAAAATTTATGATAGAAATGGGAACTTTTTTGTGGGACGGAGGGAGTAGTATATAGTAGATTTTTTAAAGAATATGTTTTTATTTGGATTTATAACTGTAGAAAACAAATTCTGTTAGTTGGATAGATTGGCCAAAATTCTCTATTATGTAATTTTCTAGTTTTTAGCTAGTTTTTATTTAATTCTATAGTAATTGTTTCAAAAAAAAAATATCATGTTATGAGTTGAGATTCGATAAAAAAGTGTTAAAGAATATATCATTTGTTTTGAAATAGAGCTAATAGGGGTGTAAACGAGCCGAGTTCTGCCAAGCTCGAGCTCGACTCGCCAATTAAAACTCGAGCTCGAAACTCGACTCGATACTCGACGAGCTTCCATTTTTAAGCTCGAACTCGACTCTATGAAAGCTCGAAACTCGACTCGATACTCGGCTTGGCTCGGAAAATTCATATTTTTTTTAAAGTGCACTTTTTTGTTGTAAATATGTATATGGAAAAGGGTAAAAGGTAATTATGTATATGGAAAAAGGGTAAAATGGTAATTAAATAAAAGCTCGATAAGGCTCGCGAGCCTAACGAGCTGTGTATTTTGGAACTCGAACTCGGCTCGAAACCCTACTCGAGTAGCTCGAGCTCGAGCTCGACTCGGTTCACAACGAGTCGATTTCGAGTATTTTTCGAGTCGGTCTCGAGTAACTCACGAGCTGTCTCGACTCGATTACACCCCTAAGAGCTAATATAGGTATTGCTTCCAACCATTTATTTTTATTTAACTTCCTACAAATTAGATTAAGACATGTGTAAAGATTAAGGAATAATATTATGAGAGATAATTAATGAATTACACATATCATTTTGTTTTCAAAATCGTTCAGGTCCTCAAAAATTTAAGATAGTTAACAAAAAATATCCCTAAATAAAATTTGAAGCTAAGATAGGTCTAGTAGCTTGGCCCTTTCATGTGATATGTGTGCCATTTATTTTCTAGATAAATGTAAATAAAGATGTTAATAGAACATATATCAATTAAAAACTAATTGCTGAAGGTAAATACATTCATTCTTCAATTGAACTGTTCAATTATATGCATCTTATCTCAATTAAAAACCTACATCTGACATCATCCCCCAATAACATGAATTTAAGGGGTGTTTGGTTAGCCATTTTAAGGTGACGAATTATAATATTGATGATTGAAAATAATCCTCGAGTCATACTTCCTTCTTAGGCCGCTCGGTATGGGCCAACACCGGTGTGGCGTGGGGGTGTGAGGTGGAGGGCACGGCGTGGGGTTTTGGTTGGAACACCGCCCCCCCCAACGCCGTTGGGGGTCCGGCGTGGAGGAGCCACCCCACGGGCAACGCTCGGCAACGGTGTGGAGGCATGCTTTTTGATGGAAATAAGCTTCTAATTGGTGGATTGATATTTTATTTTTATTTTTTATTTAAAATTAAATAGAATAAAATGATGTGGTGTGGTGTGGTGGGTATTTCCACTAAATGATGTGGTGTGGTGGTGGTGTGGTTGATGAGGTGGCGCTGATGTGGCGGAAAAGGGCACCACCACATGTGGTGTCCATACCCACTAGTCTTATCAAAATAAGTGAATTAATTTGAAGTTCACGTCTTTTGAGGCAAAATAAAATAATAAGAAATTAGTGAAATTAAATGGGATAATTAGAATGGATAGTCTCACATCTTGTACTACATTATTTTGTTGCTTTTTGTAGGAAGGTGACAAATATGGATGAGTCCACACCTTTAATGATGTTTAAAGAGGGATAAATATGGTAAATGAATAATTTTAAATATAAAAACTTACTAAATAAAGTAAATTATTAAAGTGATTCACATATTTTAATACACCTTAAAAAGGAAAGTGATTCACTTATTTTGATACGGATGAAGTATAATATTATGACTTATTACCTTAAACTGGATAATAAAACATTACAATAAAATTAAGGGACATGAATTTAGTGTGAATTGCATCTATCATTCTCTGTCATTAAACACTTTTAAATTTTAATTAAACATCCCCTGAATAAAACAAGAGGAAAATGTGTAGAGGAAGCTATAGAGTAAGGGCTTATGTGTAATTAACCTCCAACAAAAAGAAAACTCCCGCGAAAACCGTAGTCGTAACACCCCTGTGTCCTCTCAACAGACTCCGTCTTCCGGCCTATTATCAGCTTCTCCGTCTCTTACGCATTTCGTCGAACACAAAGAGCTCATTCCCATAACCCTATGTCCACATTACGTTTCTCTGTTTTCAACCGTTAGCTTTCCGATGGCTTCACGAGATCCGGAGATCGATGAATCGGCCGGAGGTGGCGCCGGCAGTCTCAAGAAGCCGCTCCTTCATACTGGAAGTTGGTACCGTATGGCCGGAGCGAGCTCCCGGCAGTCCAGTATGTTAGGATCTACTGCTCAAATCCTTCGTGAATCTGTCTCCATTTACCTCTGCGTTTCAATCATCGCCTTAGGCCCCATCCAGTTTGGATTCACCGTAATCTTTATCACTTACACATCAATATTGAATTAACAAAATACATGTGCTGAAATTTATGAGTGTTTACTTTCTTTCTTTTTTCGTACAGTGTGGATATTCAAACCCGACGCAGGCAGATATCATAGCCGATCTGAAACTTACAATTTCGGAGGTTTGATTTGTGCATAGTAACTGAATTAACATTATTTGATGATTTTACTGGTGAAAGTGGGATTTCTTTATTAATAAGTGTTGATTTTGTTGACCAACAGTTCTCTGTGTTTGGCTCTTTAGCAAATGTGGGTGCTATGGTTGGTGCAATTGCAAGTGGTCAGATTGCAGAATACATTGGACGAAAAGGGGTAAAAGTGTTGAGTTGATCATATCAGTGTGATATTATGTAATTTATGTGATCTGCATTTTTATTGTAAGTTTGTAACCTAATGAATGATGTAAATCTTTGTGCTCTAAATGCAGTCATTGATGATTGCTGGTATCCCTAACATACTTGGATGGCTTGCTATATCATTTGCTAAAGTAAGTAGTTAGTCTTCTCTTATTTTGTTTCATGTGTAATTCATTCATTTCAACTGAATTGCCGTTGGATAACATTACTGTTATGGTAGTTTAGTACATGAAAATGTAAGTTTCTGAAAAATGATACATATAATATAGTTGGATACTTCTATTGTGTTACTGTTTTATTTGATTTTTTTTCTCATTTTCATAGGATTACTCATTCTTGTATATGGGAAGGTTACTGGCAGGTTTTGGTGTTGGAGTTATATCTTACACGGTGAATCATCAGAGCTTAATCGTTTTAATATCCGTTATTTTATCTGCAATATAAACCTAATTAGGGTTACTAGTGGATTTAATCTGTAGGTTCCTGTATATATTGCTGAGATTTCACCTCAAAACATGAGAGGGAGCCTTGGATCTGTGAACCAGGTTGGTTATGACTTATAATTATAACTTATTAATTTTAATGAAATATCATCCATTATCTTTAAATGTTTTCTTGTGAACTAGTGTAACATAACTTATCATGGATTTCACACTTTTTAGCTTTCTGTCACCATTGGAATATTGTTGGCATACCTTTTGGGGCTTTTTCTTCCATGGAGAGTACTGGCTATTATTGGTGAGGTCTTACTTCTAGTTGGAAATATATATTTTATATAATTTTATTATATGATTTTTATTCTAGATTTATGTGTTTTATTCTTTAACCTAGTAAATATAATTCCTTAATCAACAGGAACTTTGCCATGCCTATTTCTGATACCTGGTCTATTTTTCATTCCCGAATCTCCACGCTGGTTGGTAAGAGTCATAAACTTAAATTTAAACTTCAACTTAATTCATTAGTTATTTCTCAGCTAATTTAAGCTATATTGATTGCTCTGTTTTTTCTTTTTACTGTTAATGTTCTGTAGGCAAAGATGGGATTTATGGAAGATTGTGAAACCTCTTTACAAGTTTTACGTGGATTTGATTCAGATATTTCTGCTGAATTAAATGAGATCAAGGTTAGTTATTACTATCAATTGTGGTTTATACAAATGGCCTGATTTATATATCTGAATTACAACAGAGATCTGTTTCAACATCTGGAAAACGAGCTACAATTCGGTTTTCTGAGCTTAAGAGAAGAAGATATTGGTACCCTTTAATGGTATAGTTTTCCAATCTGCATTTAAATACCATAATTTTTTTATAAAACTTGAAAAACATTTGAAAGCTGTTATATTTTTTAATAAAAATAAATTCTTGCTGGACTATATTATGTAGGTAGGAATAGGGTTACTTCTTCTTCAGCAACTCAGTGGTATAAATGGTGTTCTATTCTACTCCAGTAACATATTTAACTCAGCTGGTTAGTTCATAACATGTAGACTGTTTAGCAGTTGATCAATCCTATTTACGTTAAAAATATAATATTTTTAAATATTCCACTTTTAATGAAAAACAGGGATTTCGTCCAGTAAAGCTGCAACTCTTGGTCTTGGTGCTATTCAGGTATTTACTAAGTAATGAAAAACACTTATTGGTCAATGGTCAACACCTGGTATTTATGTAGGTTCTTGCTACTGCAATTACAACATCATTGGTTGATAAAAGTGGTCGAAGAGCTCTTTTAATGGTAATTACTTTCTTAAGTCTTAGCTTAGAAGTTAGACCTTTTATGACCAATTTAAGTAGAAGATTAGTTAGCTAGTTAGTTAGTTAATTACAGAAAAGTTTCTCCATTTTTCTATCTAGAAAACTACTTAAAATTTTGAAAACGTGTTGAAATGTTTTCATTTTCCAATGTAAAACTAAAGAAGTTTTTGTTTTCTATCTCTAGAACAGAAAAGAAAAGGATTTTAAAAAACTAGTGAATGTTTTGAACATGTTTTCTATTTTTCGAGAAATGTCACATTTTTCTACTTTTCATGATGCAGTTGTCTTCATTTCTAATGGTTGGAAGCAGTCTTCTTACTTCAATGAGTTTCTTTTTGAAGGTTAGTACTACTTTAATTTCTAGTTATCTAACAATTTCAACAGAATTTGGAAATATTAAAGAATTTTACATTTTGCTTCCCTTTATTGAATTTCAGCAAATTGTTTCAAATGAGTCGTCCCTTTATGGATTTTTTGGGATGTTGGCTCTTGTTGGACTACTGGTATGTTTTTCTTGAATATTAATTTGATATAAATTATGCTGACTGTATTATTGTAAAATTTAGGTTATGGTGACCGGCTTCTCTCTAGGACTTGGAGCTATTCCTTGGGTTATAATGTCTGAGGTATGCTGAATTCTAACTCTAAAGGGCAAACAGGTAAATTAAAAAGAAAAAGAAAAAGAAAAGAAAAGATAGCATAAAAGGGATTGGGTTGAAAGTTGCCCAAATTGTGTGTTTTAATGTAGAACCTCCTAAATCAGGTTATTTAAAAAATATATTTATTATTGAAATAAAATAACTTTAGTATTAAGATTTGAATTTTGAAACACTAATTATGTAAACATGGAATTAATGAGGTGATTTATAGCCTAATTACCCGAGGAATGGATTATAGTAAGTAATGGTGATGTTATTGATTCAGATACTTCCTGTAAATATAAAGAGCCTTGCTGGGAGTGTTGCAACACTTTGTAATTGGTTGGCAGCATCAATTGTTACAATGACAGCACCACTACTCTTGCACTGGAGCAGTGGAGGTACCCTACCCTTTCTTTATCAATCACCCCTTAATTATGTGTGTGTGTGTGTTTATTTTAACTGAAATAATTAGCTGTTGTTGTACAGGAACATTCATGATGTATGCTGCTGTCTCTACTTTTACTCTAATGTTTGTGAAATTATGGGTTCCTGAAACTAAAGGAAAAACTTTGGAAGAAATACAATTGTCCTTCAGATGACAGACACACACCTTATATCTTTTCTTGTCTTATCTTTACAGGTAATTAATATACTTTCTTAAACTTTTAATATAGCACAACATAAAAATAATACATGCATACATTAGCGTATCTATTTGTAGATGTGTGTGTGTATACGTAAGGGCGCGTTATTTGTGTAAGTGCAGAACTATGCAAACTTATTTTAAACCAATCTAAACCATTGGATTATCAAATCAATGGTTATCATGCATGATGACATTTCTGATTGGTCGAAATTTATAACGTAGACTTTGCCTTTGTTGAAAAACTTGTATGTTTTACTTAACATATAGTTTTCAGGTGTATGTTAACCCATCAATTAAGTCTTAATTAAAGTCTATTTACCTTTCAGGAACTTTGGGACATCAGTCAACATGAAGCAGCTGACCTACAATCTTTACGCCTTAAAAGCTTGTCTTATTTCATAATCTCATGTGGTCACAACAAAAAGAGCTGGATTTAGTACATCATCGTGTATTTGCCTACAAATTTTTGGATTGTAGGATCATGTTTTTAGTTAATCTCAGGATTTGACAGTTAAAACCTATTAGCTGCCTCATGGATTAACTTTTTACTGCTTGATATTGTGTAGAGGACATAATTGTCTTATAATCGCTCCAAGGGCCATTTAGTCATTTTATATAAATCACAGGGAATACCAATAATCATGGTTGAAACGTGAAATGATTCATCTACAGATTTGGGGTTCAAAGATTTTGTTCACTTTAACTGTTTCTGTCTCGAGCTCGTGTCAAAATAGCATCAATTAGTGACATATTTGGCTATCTCATAATCGTCAGTTGTCATAAAATTGGGACCTTGATTCAAAAAGTCACTGATGCTAATACATTCAAACTCTTCAATTATATATGGACACAAACAAGTATTCATTGATGTGACGCGACAAGTAAAGCGGATTGAATTAAAATACCTATTTCAAGCACTTAACTGGAAATCGACCAAAAAACACATCCGACAATAGCAACATCACTATTCACAATTTACTGAATATCGACTAAACTGCAACGAGTACATGTTCATGCATAGATTCCATAAAGAAAAATGTTATCTAGAGATAAAAGTATTTGTGACACACTACAAGAAATTGCTATGGCGACGACATTTATTCGTGACATTGTCGTCGCTATAGGTTTGACCAAGTTCCGTTTTATTCAAAGCCATGATTGGCGGGAAACGGAATAATTCACCCGGGCTTATGGACATGTCGTCGTGATAGGATGATAATCAAAACACTTTCGTTTTTAGGACTATAGTGACGACATGTCTTCGCCATACTCGAATTTTGTTTTTTTAGTAATTAATTTTCAAATATTGAAACGACATGGTATAGGTTTTATGACTTTATCTATCTCGATGAAAAATTTAAGATATAGTGGTGATTATGTGGCTACATATATCATCAACATTTTGTTGTTATTGTGTCAGTGGTAATTTTTTGTAGTGATTGATAATATTTGTTAAATTATGTTTTTTTTTTACTTTTTAAAGTACAGTTAGATTTTTGGATTTGACATTTTATGACAAAAAAATTTGCTGTCACGTAAAGGTTAACAATATATTCCCATATTCTTATTCTTTCAATGTATACATAAATCGACGACTTCTGTACTCAACATTTTTTGTATATGTAAAAGTATTTGATAATTTTGTGACTAATTTATTGATTATTATTTTCAACTTTGTATCTTTTAACATTGCTTTTACTTTTAGTGAATTCTTTTTAAATGAACGAGAGAATATAAAAGAGAAAAAATAATTGTTCTTCTTCATGTTTCTGAATCGAACATAAAAGAAAAAAAAAATCATGATTTTTGTGTTCCTGGTTTATAGAGAAAGGAAAATAGTTAAAAAAAAATAATAAAAATTTTATTCTTAAAATGTAAACAAATAAATAAATATCAATGGTAATTTTGTAACTACAAATGTTTCAAGTAATTATAAGTATTTCTCTCCAAATCTTTCCTCTGGAAAGGAAAATTAGATGAAAAATTAATTATAAGTTCTTCGCCATAAGATTTCGTTGCTATAGGGATAATTTAGCGCATCTAAAACGAATTATTGTGAGGGATCATATATAACCTCTCATTTTAATTTCAATATGAGAGGATCACAATTTTCACCGCTTTCACCGCAACATCTACCATTCTATTCCATAATGCATTCAAAATTTCTCCATTCTCCAATGTTCAATTCCTGCAATTGTTCTTTCATATTGAATCCTTCAATTCGTGCGACATAAAAATGGTGAAGGCAGTGGTTCTCATGGTGTTATGGCTAGCGGCGACTGCAACGGTTTGCCGGAGTTCTAGCCAGGTGGAGAAAGGCGTCGAGAACGTAAAAGAAAAGGCGAGTGACGTGGCAGGGAATGCGAAGACGAACGCCGAAGCTGCTTTGATTGACGCCAAGGATAAAAGCGGTACATGGACAAATTGGGCCATGAACAAAGTCTCCACGTAAGAATTCATCATTGTTTCCATAATAATCACACTCGTTATCTAATTAAATTGGTTTGTATTTTTGCATAGAAAATCACAATCATAATTCATAACAAGCTAGGTTACAATTAATGCTATATGTTGCTAATTAACTTCGGATTTCATGTTTATGGATGGAATTGCCGATCATATGACGAACAATGAAACGTTAATTTTGGTTAGAGCTTGTTAAATTGAATGGTGTACATAAATCATTTTAATTAGGGCTTTAATCGGCCATTAATTTCACAGCTAATGGTTCAATTCGATGTAGAAATTGATGTTTAGAAACGTTTTAGGGGTCTCGGTGTGGACAACAAGGGTGCAGTTGATAAAGCTGGTGAGGCTGCATCAAAAAGCACATCTACTGTGAATTCTGCTCTTTCTGGTAATAAAATTTATAAATATGCATAACATGATTCTATATATATGCACAAATTAATTTGCATATTAGCATCAAGGTAATTAACTCTTGCAGAATCTTCAAAGTATGTTTCTGAGAAGGCAGGTCAAGCAATGGATATAGCTGGTGATGCAAAGGAGACAGCAAAAGACAAGGCTGCAGAAACTTACAATGAAGTTGGTGATGATGTCAACGTTAAAGCATATGGTGCATATTCTTATGTCACTGAACTAGCACAAGAATCCTTAAAGAAAATTCAAACAATGGCTGGTGTTGTTGAAGAAACCGCAGAACAACAAGGCGGTTATGCATATGATTATGCATCCGAGAAAGCCCAAATTGCCAGAGAAACGGGAAAAGATAAAGCATCTGATGCTTATGATTATGCATCTAAGCAAGCCCAAAATGCCAAAGAAACGGGTAAAGATAAAGCATCTGAGGCTTATGATTATGCATCCGAGAAAGCCCAAATTGCCAAAGGAACGGGTAAAGTTAAAGCATCTGATGCTTATGATTATGCATCTAAGCAAGCCCAAAATGCCAAAGAAACGGGTAAAGATAAAGCATCTGAGGCTTATGATTATGCATCCGAGAAAGCCCAAATTGCCAAAGAAACGGGTAAAGTTAAAGCATCTGATGCTTATGATTATGCATCTGAGAAAGCCCAAATTGCCAAAGAAACGGGCAAAGATAAAGCTTCTGATGCATATGAGAAAGCCCAAAATGCCAAAGAAATGGCTGATTATAAAGCTTCAGATGTTTATGATTATGCATCTGAGAAAGCAGATGAAAAGATACGAATGGCTACGGATAAAGGTTTTGAAATCAAAGCAGACATGGAATCTAAAGCTTCTGATGCTTATGATTATGCATATGACAAAGCCCAAAATGCCAAAGAAATTGCTGATGGTAAAGCTTCAGATGCATATGATTATGCATCTGAGAAAGCAGATCAAAAAATTCGAATGGCTACAGATAAAGGTTCTGAAATCAAAGCAGAAATGGAATCTAGATCTTCTGATGCTTATGATATGGCTTCAAAAAAGGGTGGTGAAGCTAAAATAGTTTTAGATGAAGCAATATCTCAAGGTAAAGATAAAGCTTCTGATGCTTATGATGTGGCTTCAAAAAAGGGTGGTGAAGCTAAAGATGTTTTGAATGAAGCAATATCTCAAGGTAAAGATGTGGCTTCTGAGAAATATGATGTAACTAAAGCTAAAGCTGGTGAATCTTATGAGGATGCAAAGGAAAAAGCATCAGATGTTGCAGGAGCAACTAAAAAGAAGGTTGATGAATCTTCTGCAACTGCAAAGGAGAAAGCTAAGGAAACTTATGATGCTACTAAGGAAAAAGCAGCAGATGTTGCAGGAAATGTAGAAGACGCATTAAGAACATAGAAACTATATGTATATACGTATACTGTGAGACCCCGATACGTTCTCTCTATGTTAATTAGTAGGATATGTGTTAAGATTATTGTATTCTCTGTATTCTACAAGAGGTAATTATCTATATATAAATATACATATAATATTATATATACGTGATGTTTGTTCTTGTTGGAAGTGTAATAAGATGGATCTATGTTCTTTTGCTTCCTAAGCTTTGGTAATGGACAACACCAACTTTATTTCCTTTGTGCTCCCCGGTGGCCACGAACATGAGCAACCTAAAGAGATGGTACGGTATTATTGAGTATTTATGGTATATTTTATAATATAATATTATGTAAATATTATATGAATTTTTCTAATATGTTTCATAACGGTACATGATATTGAAAATTAAATGTCTTATTTGTCCTTAATTCATATAAAACCTTCCTTTTAATTTTAGAAAAGGTAAATTAATTTTATATGAAATAATTAATGACTCATTAATAACATTTACTTTAATTAAAGATTTTCAAGTTCATTTAATGTTTTATATTATACGCCTTTAGAGCATATATTTAAAAAAAAAACTCATATTATATAAATACAGAAAAATGAAAAATAAAAATAAATACCAATAAAAATCTAAAACATATTCTTAACTACATTTATCAATTATGAGATCAAAATCTATTAAAAATAATATTTCTTTTTAAGTCATCTATTTTTTAACCAAAAAGTTTAGAACAAGATATAACCACCCGTATGATCAGCTCCTTTTCGAGAAACACAAGGCTTATAGTCTGGTGGTATCCAAGGAGTATTTAAGGTGTTGCCCATAATCTATTGGTCATGCGTTCAAGTCCCGTCGTGGACAAAAAAGGTGGAAGGTTCGAGGGAAGACATATTGCCCCTTGTGGATATCACCGTCTAGACTCGAATCACTAATTAACTAACTTACCGTTAAAAAAAAAAAGCTCCTTTTCGGGAAAATGATTCTTAAAACATTGTATTTGACCGACAGAAATCCAAAAGACGACGGCACTGTTAACCAAAACTAAAATTTGAAAATGAAAATAAATAAAAGCAAGTCTTTTCCGATCGACAACACCAAGTACAAGTACCAATGGAGAAAGTACAAGTGATTACAAAAGAGATTAATACTTTTTACTCTGGAAATAGAATTAATTAAATTTTTACTCCAAGTCATCATCACGTAACTACCTCCAAGTGGAACCTATTTTCATCTCGTAAAACCATGGACGAGGCTTGGTCTGTCAGTGACGTTCAGACGCCACGATAGGAATGGAGAATCTCTGTCTTCCACGTCATCCATAAACCTAAACTCGTTCACTTTCGCCGCCGCCGGTGAGTAATAAGATGGCAGTTTATGCGCATGGTGAACCCAAGTCATGTTCCCGTTCATCATCGGTTGGTAATGACGTGTCTCCGTCATATCGGCGCCGCCAGTCGTCCCCGTCGCCGCCGCATTCGCTCTCCTTTCCTCCTTCTTAAATCGGATTCCACACGCATTGCAAAGAGACTGCAAATTCATGTTCACAAAATAAAAATCAAAAACTATTCACAAAATCGCATAAATTAGCTAGTTAATGTGAATAAAATATACAATCTTAACACATACTCCCCCGTCCCTAAATAAAGTTCCCATTTGTGTTGGGCACAACATTTTATGAGATAGTTAGTGGTGGAATATTTGGTATTACTTTTGATTAAAATATAAGGTTTGATTGGAGAGAGAAAGTGTTTTAAGAGATATTTAGTGGTGAAAGTATTGGTAATAATATTATTATATTAAGTGGGCCCCTTATGTTTGAGAAATGAGAACTTTATTTAGGGACAAAACTTGAAGGGCAAATGAGAATTTATTTAGGGACGGAGGAAGTATTTAATAAAGAATGATCGCCGGAAATTAATTTACCTTAGGGCCACGGGGACCATTTCTCCAAAGTGGAGTAGAAGTGGTGTCAGTTAGCGCACCGCCGTGCTATAGATTCCGGCACGGCGGTTACGCCATTACTGCCGCCACGGTTAGCTTTCTGGGATGGTGATGACTGTAAAATATCCCAACAGAAATTGGCTGACCAATTAGTAGAAGGTCTTCTTTCATTCACTCTCTCATAATCTCCGAGTGGCCGGCGTACCTAAAGAAAGCGTACAATCGACTGTTGAAGATGTAGCTGATTCTCCGTCGTAAGGCATGGAAACTACCATGGCGTTATTAGAGCCACCACACCTATACATATTTTATGTGTATGTATATGAGTTATTATCTCTAGATGGTGTTGTGTGTGTTTATATGTAGAATGGGAAGAGTGTACGAAAACGTAATGATAGAAGAGTTTGAAAAAAAATGAAGAGTCAGGGGATATATAATGGTGGATCTACTTTTTTTATAAAGCCAAAATTAAATGAAGAGTTGGGGGATATATAGTGGTGGATCTATTTTTTTTTATAAAGCCAAATAAAGGAATCATGGGAGCGACTTCGGAATTACCATCGTCTATAATCAAAGAACACGAAAATAAAATGACACTAGCTAGAAGCTAACAAAGAACAATACAAACATCCAAAAAAAACATAAAATGCACAAGATACACCTGAAATTTAATACCCTACATAAACTACACCGTATATACATATCATCACATATCACCAAACTAAAGCACCATCATTTATCACACCTTCATATTCGGCCGACTGCTACGATCCCGCCAGCTCCCAATCATAGCTACACCACTCGATTTTTTATCTATGTTTAATCTAGAAGAATAATTGTGCCTTAACTTCGGATATAATTGAAGAATATCTTGTTTTTGAATTTTTAAAAACGTGATCGTTCCTATTCTTTCAAATAAACCATTGGACGGCCTCTTCAGTTGCTTCTCGTCAGATTGTCAATTCACTGACGCCATTGGACAATCTCGTCAGTTGTTTCTCATAAGATAACCGGAGAGTAGAGATGTAAACGGGTACGGGTAGCAGCGGGTACTACAAAACCCGTACCCGTACCCGACCGCTATTCTCATACCCGTACCCGCCCCGTACCCGGTCAAATACCCGTCGGGTTTGGGTAGAAAAATCTCCGCCGGGTACGGGTAACCCGACGGGTACCCGTTCTATAAAAAAATTAAACAAAATAGATAAAACATTTAATACTCTTAGTTCGTTCATGCTTATTTCGTTCAATACGTAATTGACTAACGGGAGAAGAGCCATATTTTAACCATTATTAAATTGGGCTAATGAGAGATTAAGAGTTGGGTTAAGTTTGAGTAGTGACTAGTGGGCTAAATCTGTATTAACAAAAATTACACATTAATATGTATATTCGGGTCGGGTATAGACGGTGCGGGTATTATAAAACCCGTACCCGACCCGTACCCGGTCTCGGGTATGAAATTTAAACTCATCCCCGACCCGTTATCTGCTTAGACGGATAATACCCGCCCCATAAGACTCGGTTACCCACGGGTTAAATTTGCATCCCTACCGGAGAGGAAACAAACAAGAGAAAAGGTTGTTAATTAGGGCGGGGAAGGGGGTTGGGTTTTAAAATAAAATCATATATTTTAATTTTATTATACACATTTTATTTTATTTTCCTTTTTATTATTAACAATAAACATATTTTTTATATTTTCTTTTTTTAATAACGTAAAATGTACTTTTTAATAATGATCTTTTAAAATGATCATAATATTTTATAATTAATGTAATGTTTATTTTATTAATGTAATATTTTTTAATAATTTTTTTAGTGACACCTAATCTATTTTTTTTTAATAACGGGACTTAAACTCATAATTAATAATTTATGGGCAACATCTTACACCAATTTTCAATATTACTAGGCTATAAATTTTGAGTTTTTAATTAATGCAATGTACTTATTTTATAGTTATATATTGTGTATAATTAAAAAATATGATATATCGCTAATGTGTAAAAGTGAATATAATGTGAGTAGAGAAAATATGAAGTTGAAGGAGTAGGAAAAGGCACAGTTGGGTGGGAGGAGCATAAGAAGATGAAATAAGAGTCAAGCAATTGACAGTGAAGCACGTTGTGGTGAAAGCCAAAGGAGTTACTTGTAAAGAGTACTTTTTTTACTTGGATTCATAGCACAGGGATTTACAGTACATCTCAAAAACACCCCGATTTTGGGGAAAGAAATCTATGTTTGTACTCTTTCTCATCATCACATGATACCTTTTCCAATAAAATGTTTTTGCTACTTTTGTCTCAAAATAATTTACTCCGTATTACTCTTCCCTTGTATTTTTAATTACTGCATTGTGTTTCAAGAACGCATAAATCATACACTTACAGAAAATGTATTATTTTTAAAAAAATTGCACTTAAATTATTTATCAAAATACTTATACTATCATAAAATATGTAAAACACTTCAAGAGCTTGAGCTTGATAAAAACTCAAGAGCTTGATAAAAACTTAAATTACACTTCAGTTATTTATTAGAATACTTAAAAAATTACACTTCAAGAGCTTGAGCTTGATAAAAACTTAAATTACACTTCACTTATTTATTAAAATACTTAAAAAATTACACTTCAAGAGTTTGAGCTTGATAAAACTCAACTCGATCGAGTTGATCCTAAGCTCAAGTTGCTCGACTCGCTTGTAGGTCTATGTATTACCTAACACTATTAGTGTTGAATCTTTTGTCTAAAAGATGAGCTTCGAATAAATAAATGTTTGTAATCTTAGTTTATACATAACAATCATTTAGCAACAATATATGAAAAAATGATCTAGTAACATAATACTACTATTTAACATGAAAATCAACCTAAAAATAAGATTGAGTAAAGAGAAATTAATTAGTCATTACATTTGTCAAATTGCGTATTAATTAAGTTAATAAGTTAAGACATCAAATTGTGTATTAGTTAAGTTAATAAGTTAGACATCAAAATTTGTTATTATTATAGAGAAATGATATTTCTTCCTACATTTTTTTCATACTCATTCCTATTTACTTCTAAATTTGATATATATAATCTATTAATTCTATTTCCTCATATCATCCATTGATTTGACATTTTTTATGATCAAATAAGTAAACACAGATAGTAAAGACCAATATCATTTCTCATTATCTTAACAAAATGAGTAAAACACCTGTACATGTTTTTTTTTTTTTTTTTTTTTTGTGTGTCTTTTAGATAAATACTTTAATGATTTTGTTTTTTTTTTTTTTGAACAACAAAAAGGGACCGCCGGGGGAGCTTCGGCATGCCCATCACCCCCACCAACGAAACCCCACAAAATAAATATATATAAATATAAATACTAGTCACCGACTAGCAGAAAAAAAAAACACCGAGTTCGCCAAACATAGATACAAACATCACCAATACTAATCTATAACTCCACATAACCTATATACAAACAAATATTATATAAAAACAACGTAACTCCTTATACTCCAGATTGATCTGCTTCGTATCCTTTAGACACCTTTAGAGCATCATCGGGTTACCACACCATATTGGCCATTCTATACTACCCCACTTCATTTTCGACCTCCATTTGAGCCAACAAAATGCCTGAGCTTGAGCTTCCCCAATTAGACAACTTCGATCTCCTTGAATCTTGTTGAATATGTAATTATTCCTGTATTTCCAAATTAACCATAGCACCGTAAATACCGCCGTAAAATATTGAATTGATTTACATTTTGATAAGTTAGCCGACTCCTTCCAATTCAACACATCTTCCACCCGTTAATTTTGTTAAAAATAAATATAAATAATGGTTAAATTTGTGCAGTCGATTGGAATGGTCAAAAGATAGCACGTGACCAGGGGGAACAGTCTCCCAGTGATCTGCTCCTCTCCGATCACGAGGTACAAACTTTCCATCTCTCACTATTTCTTTTAGGCTTATACGAATGGGTATAACGCCGGATGGCGTGGTGGTGAGGTGGAGGTGCAATGCGTGGGGGTATTTTGGAACAACACCCCCCTCTTCAAACGGCTTGGGGGTTGGCGTGGGTGAGGTTGGCAACGGGTGGTAGGTAACGGGTGTTGGGGGTTGAGGTGACAGCTTGTGATTGGTTGACGTGATATTCTTTTTATTTTCTTTTCTTTTTTATTTAAAATTAAATGGAATAAAATGATGTGGTGTGATGAATATTTCCTAGAGATGATGTGATGTGGGGATAGTATGATTGCTGAGGTGGCAGGGGATGTGACAAAAAAATTGGTATGGGTGTGATACCCATACCCCACAAACTTAAAGAAATTACCTACGAATTTAATTGAATTAAAATTGGAAATTTATGTTGTGAGAAAAGAAAAAGAAACAATAATTTGAGATGGGGAAGTCAGGAGGGTGTCAAATCGGTTTCAGTTAGTCTCCTTCTCTACAAAACAACAAGCAGTTGGAGTTTTGGAGGAGCCCAACTCCAGTCTTCGTACCGTGCCTATCACGTGAATAACCTATGGAGGAGCCCACCATCACTTATATACTATTCTTGTCAATATAACCACTCTTATTCATTCTACCGATTCAATAGACACGGTACATTGAAGATGATTTATACATAAAAAATAAAATAAAAAACTATTCACTCATAATACAAATATACTAAAATGTAGATTATAGTGTGCAAATAGTCTTTTATGGTGTAAATACTACCTCCTTTAAAATAGACATGTGCAAAGTATAAAAATATTCATTCCATAGTGAATATGAGACTAAATCATAGATAATTCCTAAAAACAACTGAGAAAAAAGTATTGACTTAGATCAAACGAATCATTATGTCAAACATGTGGAGTTAGATATTACTAAGAACAACATGCAAAATTAATATAAAATAAAATATATAAAAAGAAATGTAGTAAAGACATAAACAAAATGAGTTGGAGAGATGGCGGTCTAGAGATTGGTGAGCTTTGTAGGAGAAAAGCTACGATTTTCAAAAGATGATGTACGAAGGCCGAGGATACAATCGTCGCATTTGCTGTTGTACCCTAATCATTTTAACCCCCACGGATGTTCACCCTTCCAACAAATATTATTCCCTTTTTTTATTCACCGGCACATCTTACCGTCTTTTTCATTTTTTATTACTTACAGTATTTTTTATATTAATATGAGTGCTAATTTTAACCCCATACGTAGAATCCACCACACGTAAAAGTTTATATGATATCACATTTGCTACTTGGTTTAAAAATACATGTCATGATACTTTTAAAATATAAAATAATAATAGTAAGGTTAAATCAGGTTTTAAATATAAACATGTGTGTATTTCTGACATGGTTTAATGTTCGCTAAAGTTGTAAATGAATCAGATTGTTCTTTCTTTGTTTAACTTTAACAAAAAAAATATTTATATGAACATGCTTGTGAGTTATGGCCTATGGGACATCTAAATATCAAATTGTTCTTTTTTCCTTCATGAAGATGATAAATAATCAAAAACAAACAAACATATTTGTGAAAACTTATAGGAGTGGTGATAGTCTAATGGTAAGAGCTCCTGAATGAAGTTCTAGAGGCTACAAGTTCGAATCCTTACCAGGTAAATATTTATCAGATGGTCAGAGAAAGATTCGGAGATGATCACGCCAACAGTTAGATCGCGTGAATAACAAATAAAACTTCAGGAGAATCCCCTAATAATGAAAATACCTTAAAAAAAATTTAAATCAAAATGAGTGAAAACTTAATGAGAAATGGATTAATGTAGCAAGAGCACCTAACCTTAAGGGCAACAAGATAACGGTGGCCTAACAAAAATATATTTTACACTTCTTAATTTACTAAACTATAATAATATAAAAATATTTAGCCCAAGAAAAAGGGAAAATATGAAAGACCAATGGGCTTTATAAAAATGGGTTATGGGTTTAGCACAATATGATCATCTAAATAACCCACTAAAATAGTTAAAATTTTATTGTACAAATAAAATGGCCCGATATATAAACGTCACTTAAACACTTAAACCCCAATACAACCGCCAACCTCATTCTCTCTGCCGTTTTCCGCCATGGCTGCCTCCGACGAGTACACAGACACCATGAGCTTAAAGCTCGCAGAGCTAATGAAGGAAGTCCAGCTCGATTACTCCTCTACTACCACTAAAACCATTAACGACGCCGTTTCATCAATCAAAGAATGCATCAATAATATTCCTAAAGATATACAGGTCCCTAAACCCTAACATCAAAGCTAGTAGTTTGTGAAAATTGTAATTATTTGAAGTTAAGCGGTTCTCTGTGTCAATATTGGTAGGTTACGGCGGATTTGGCTCCGAAATTTATTAGAGATATTGGTGCAGATAAAGTTGAGTTCAAGTTTAAACGACCTAAATCGATTGAAGTTGGTGGAAGTTATTCATTTCAATGTGTGGTGAAACCTGATGTAAATGTTGATCTCTACGTTCGATTGCCGAAGGTAATTTTGTGCTATCTGTAGATTGAGGGAAATCGAAATGGAGAAATTAATTAACATAAACATGTTAAATTAATCTTTTTGTTTCTGTTTAACTGATTGCTGAGGGGTATTACTTTTGAGTGGCATAAATTTGAATTGAAAGAGATCAAATAAGATAGAAGTAGAGATTGTATATTGAGGAAATTGGAACGGAAACTTTCTATATGACATAACTAACTTAACTTCTAACTAATTTCATTAGCAATCACCTAAAAGAATCAGCATTAATATGAGGCTATGTATATTTGTTACTTTTATTAGTATAGAATTATAGATACCATACCACAAAACAATACACAGTAAGTTGGTTAATATTTGTAATTTTGCAGGAGTGCTTTCATGAGAAAGACTTTTTGAATCATCGGTACCATGGAAAAAGATGCTTGTATCTCTGCATTATCAAGAAACATCTAGAATCTTCTTCCACTGTTCAAAGGGTAGAATGGTCATCCTTTCAAAATGAAGCCAGGAAGCCTATTCTTGTTGTCTATCCTGGTCAGTAACTTGAAATCTTTATTTATTAATTATAAAAATTTATTTAAGTGTAGATTTTCAGTAATTCCAATAAGATTTTTGTCTACATATTGTAGTTGTGAAGCCTGCTGGAGTTCCAGTGTTTTCTATACGGTTAATTCCAACAGCAGATTCTCTTTTTAATGTACAAAAGTTGAATATAGAGCGTAATAATCTTCATATCTCGAGTCAAGGTAACAATTTTATTATTCATTTTATTGTATTTTATTTTAATTATTTGTCTAATGAGCTTATTTGCTCTTAAGGTGATTCTCAAGCTACCCCTACATACAACAACAGTATATTAGAAGATATGTTTATGGAAAACAATGCAGAATTTGTCAAAAAAACATTTATTGGATGTAAAGCTTTAGGAGAAGCTTTAATTTTACTTAAAGTATGATAATCTTTCATTGACATTTCAACCTTTCATGCATCATATGTTCAAAACCATGACATTTTTCAGTATTTATTTTATTTTATTTTTAATTTTGATGATTTAGGTGTGGGCCCGACAAAGAAGTTCTCTTCACACTTATGATTCGTTAAATGGGTACTTTATTTCAATCATAATCGCATACCTTGCCTCAGAATCTGGTAAAGCTCGCATTAACAACACAATGACAGTTATCCAGATTTTTCGTATCACATTGGACTTTATGGGTATGTGTACTTTCTTTGTAATAGATCATAACATATAGGGACTTATTTGTAAATTTGTAAATTTATATTGTTAAAATACTGATTATTTTTGTAGCTTCTTCAGCGTTGTGGGGTAAAGGGATTTTCTTTAAACCTCAGGGAGTTAGTGATATGTCTAAGGAGGTATGTTGCTCACTTTATGTTTTTTTTTTTGAGTTTTTTTTAATTTTATCTTTTGATAAATTGTTGAAACTTTGACTTTTATGTTTCAGGAAAGAAAGAGATATGTCGAGTATTTTCCGGTAGTTATATGTGATTTATCAGCTCATTCCAATTTAGCTTACCGTATGACAAAGGGTGGTTTAAATGAGGTATTTCAGCCTTTTTAAAAAATAATAAGACACACCCCTGATGTATTCTTTTTTCTATTTTTTTAAAAAAATTAAATTTTAAATTTCAGCTTCAAAATGAGGCTGCTATGGCGCTTAAATGTATTGATAAATGTAAAGAACGAGGGTTTGTTGAGTTATTTATGACCAAGGTTGACTTTCCTGCTAAGTTTGACTATTGCATGAGGTAAGACAAATATACATTATCAATTCTACCTTTTATACATATTATTTGGGAATTCTTGTTAAATTTTTGAAAACCTTATTTAGATTAAACTTGAAGGGAAAATCTGAAGTTTCTGCAATAGGGTTCTGTTTGGATACTGAATGTTGGAGATTGTATGAAAACAAAATACAATCTTTGCTTCTAGAAGGTTTAGCAGAACGGGCAAAATTTGTACGTGTGAGCTGGCAGAACGCTGCATCAACATACAATATAAATGATGTATGTGATTTCATGCATGCAAATATTAACAATAAACCGACGTTATATTACCTTTATATTCATTCAAATTACTGACTATTTTGCAATTCTAGGGTTTGTCAGTGCTTGACAAAGAGCCATTATTGGTTGGAATTTCTATCAAATTACCAGAAGCTTTTGATGAGTATACAAGGGGTCCCCTTTTTGGGAATAAAGAAGAGGTATTAATTATTAATTATAATAACAGTAAACTAGTAATATTGTTATATATGTGTGCGTGCTTCTGTTATTGTTGATTCACACACACACACACACACTAACCATATTAACTTCTTTTAATAGTCTCTGAAGTTCCGGAAGTTTTGGGGAGAGAAGGCAGAGTTGTACCAATTTAAAAGTGGGACCCGGGAATGTGTTTGTAAGTGATGTGTTTGCAATTTTTATTTGTTAACTGATGCACCACTTTTTTTAAGATTGCTTATATTATATAATTAATATTAATATTTGATTTCTCTTTATTGATAGTTTGGGAATGCAAGCCATTAAAAAGATACCTTATAATAAAATGGGTTACTGAATATGTGCTTAAACGGCATTTTTCATTAACAGAAGAGAAAATTGTGCATGTTGTTGATCAACTTGATTTTTCATTGGTTCGTGATGGTGGAGGTACATTTTTTTTTTTTGTCTTTTTCAGAGACAAATATTATTGCAAATTCATACAAATTTTTTAAATTTATGATTTTAAATTTTATTTTGTGTTGCAGATCTGGCTTCTGATGCAAGTTTGCTTGAAAGTTTTGGTACTTTGTCTAAACGTTTACGTCTTCTGAGTGCGAATGATATTCTTTTGGGAATCTCTAGTGTGCAGCCTCTGGATCCAGGTTTAATATATTATTATTATTTAATTTACAAGTTAAAATATTTTATTTAATTGTCATCTTATAAATATTACTTGAATTATATTATGAAAATACTAAACTATTTTTTTTAATTTTTAATTTTTAATTTTTAAATAAAGCTTTTCGACACACATCTGTTTTTCCACCAATACCTCATCCATTGGCTAATGGAACCAAATCTGGAAATCGAATCAAATCAACTTGTATACAATCAATGGAAGTTATGCTTCAGGTATTTTAATTTCTTGAGATTATGGATTATTAATATTTGCAGGCTTGCAGCATTTTATTGACTTGTTATTATTATTTGTAATGTAGATGGAAGGTTCAGGGAAGTGGCCAATGGATGATGAAGCAATTGAGAAAACTAAAACTGCTTTCTTGTTAAGAATTGGAGAATGGTGAGTTGATTATGATACGTATAATGTTATTTAGTATTTTGATATGGATAATGTTTCTTAATCATGTTGTAATAATAATAGTAATTAATTAAATATTAATAGCCTTGAGAAGCAACATGGAATGAAATATAGTCCCTCAGAGGAAGGTGTTGACGTTTTCTTGTCTGGATATGTTTTCCGCCTCAAAATTTTGCATGAGAGAGGACTTGATTTGTTAAATGGACAAGGTAGGATTTTTTTTTTTCATTTTATAAGTAAAATGGGCAGGTTGGAAATGGGTCAAAATTTGTTCGGGTCGGATGACCCGGACACACTATTTTTTTTTCTTTTCTTTTTTTTTTACTTTATTTAGATTCCTTTTTATGCAGCTGAAAGTTACCAAGTAAAACGTGTTTCCCAGACGGACAAATATCTATTTTTGAGAAGTCAGCATGCTAGCATGATTAATGGTCTTTCTGGTCGTTATCCATTATATGGATCAGTTGTTCAGTAAGCATTTATTCTTAAACCCTAATCTTGATTTTTTTAAAAGCTTAAAAAAATTAATGTTTATTTTATTTGAAGATTGGCAAAGCGATGGGTTGCTGCACACCTTTTTTCAGCTTTGTTTATGGAAGAGGCAATTGAGCTCATTGTTGCATATATCTTTCTGAAGCCTTTACCGTTTTCTGCTCCTTGTTCACGAATTTCTGGATTTATGAGGTTTATTTTCTTTTTCTTTTTTTTTTAATAAATATTTAAGTCCAAAAGTAAGAAAATAAAGAAACTAATTCATTGTAAACAGGTTTCTGAGACTAGTATCTGAGCATGACTGGATGTTTACTCCTTTAATCGTTGATATAAATGAGGATATGACACCAACTGATGAAAAAGAGATCGATGTAAGTAATCTAAACTTATTTTGTTAATTAATAATAATAATAATTAACAGTTAGTATATAATTTACAGGAGAAGTTTTCGTTAAGTAGAAAAGCTTATGAAGAAGGAACAGGAAGTATAACATCTGCAATGTACTTAGCAACAGCTTATGATAAGGGATCTGAAGCCTGGACCACCTCATCTCCAACTATACCAGTGAGTAGCACATCTTTTATTTTAAATTAAAAAAATATTTTAATCTCCTTTTTTTATTCAATTTTTAACTTTTGATGTACTAGGAGCTCAAACGGTTAGCTGTCTATGCAAAAAGCAGTTCAAACTTGCTAACCAAACTCATTACACAAGGCCAGCTAGATTCTTACGGTTGGGAGGTAAGTTTAACTATAATCAAAAAAATTAATTATTTAATTAATTCACAAGAATTACTAAACATATTTTAATTCACAGTGCATTTTCCGAACTCCGTTAAACAATTATGATGCTGTCATTCTTCTTCATAGAGATAAATTATCTCACCCTGAACGTCTTCTATTCCCATCTGAACTGAATCAAGGTATACTAATATTAAGAATTTAAATATAGTTAAATATGTGACATACTTTATATGTATTTATTCTACAGGGAAACTTGTGGCACAAGGAAATGCAAGCAAGAGTTTTCAGCCTTTTTTGTTGCCTAAAGGTGGTACAAGGGATCTTCAAGATCAGTTATACATGAACTTTGATCCGTTAATCTGCTATGTTAAAGATTTGGAGGTAAGTAAATATATTTATGGAGGTGGCAAAATAAGTGGTTTGGGTAACGGGTTAAGAAAAGGGTGATTTTTGGCAGGCGTCAAAACTGGCCGGCTTGGGTTGACCTGAATACTTTTTCCAGTTTATTTTATATTTTAATGAATAATTAGTGTTAAATATGGTTAGAAATAATATCTAGTTTTTATAAAGTGATTTTGTAGGCTGTCTATGCTTAAAAAATACACTTTACGTGATTTTCTGCCTTTTCGACCCATTTCCTTCTTAGCTATTAAAGTTTTTTCCAGCTCTTTTTACCTTTTTTTATAATAGATTATGTTTAGTATGTTTACAATAATAATTTAATATTTTGAATTAACTGATTTAGTAGGTGGTATGCATACAAATACACTTTAGGCAACTAAATCCCCATTTGACACGTTTCCTTTTTAGCTATTTTGAATAATTAATTTTGCCCATATAACCTGTTAGAAAAAACATCATCTGAATCGACCCATTCATAATCAAAATGGTCGAAATCCACCCTTTTACTTTTAGCTAATTACTTCACCATTTGCCATTGCAGAGTACTTTTCCCGACACTTTCAAGTTGTGGTATGATTGTTTTGGTGGTGATGCAATTGGCCTTACATGGGACAAAGAAAACTTAAAGGTATTCATAACTTAAAATATTCATATTAAGTTTGTGTGATGTGAATCAATTATTTATTGTTTTTTATAGAAGAGGAAACGAGAAGATGATAATGACGTGGTGACTGATACTCTGAAAAATGTTGGTAAAGTTGGAAAAGGATTTGTGAAGAGTATATATTTGCTTAAAGTACCAAAGTAAGCAAATAAAATACCACTTAATGTTGTAACAAATTACTTATGATCCTAGTTTTGAAATGTCGAGGGGATCATTTTCTACTATTATTTATTCATGTGTAAATTATTTACTTATTGCTTTCTTTGAGATTGTTTGTAGGGAATTTTATACAAAGTAAGCAATAAACAATCTTGAATTTCTCGAACCATTTGAGCCTTTTGGTTTTAAGATGTCTTTTTTTTTTCTCCTTTTCTTTTCTTCTTCCCATTTGACCTGTTAGAGATAAAATTAACTTGTTAGAGATGAAATATATTCTCTTTATTTATAGGTTGCTCTTGTCATTAAGTTGCTGTTTTGTTTTTATACGAGTTGCACAAGAAATCACTACAGATGTTCGTTGTACCATGACAATGTCCTGTTATTGCAAGTGTTTTTTGGTTCCATTGTTGTTGCTACTACTTACATCGTTCATTTATTTATCCTCAGTTAAATGTTGTGGTGGAACCAAAAAAACGGTTAGCTGATTATAGGCTAACTGGTTTTCTATGTTTAGGTTTAGGTTCACAAAATCGCCAAACTGATATTATCGGGTTAACTTATAATCAATAAACCGATTACCACCTATGTACCATCCATGAACATCCTAGCGTGTTGCACAATAGTATAGTAGTTTAGCCATGATAACGAGAGCATTAAACAAAGGAAAATGAGGATGAGAATGTTGAAGAACGGTAACATAGTTTTAATTCCCCAAAATTATAGGAGTATAACCCTTTTGTGTACCAATATAATGAAACCAAATATTTACCCAAATTTTCTTCATTATCTTTAACAAAATCTTTTTAACATAAGTAATTTCAAGAAAAAATCACGAAAAAACTCTTGTTAAACTAGTCGCTAATCTCTCTCTAGTATGAAGTATCCCTTTTCTCTCCAAGTTGAAGGTTTGCCATTATCTATTTTAGCATAAGATGAGTATGCCAACGTGCACATATTTAAAGTTAACATAATTGGAGTTTGGACTCAATAGAAAATGAAATTGGACAGCACATAATTCATAATTGGACACGTATTCAAAAGATTGAAGTGGGTGTTTGGAAGTGTTTTTGAAAGTGATAAAAAGTTAATAATTTTTTTTTGAACGGTAAGTTAGTAAGTTGATGGTTTGACATATGTAGTGATATTTAAACGGGCATTCTTCGAACATATCTACTTCCTCCGTATCAAAATAAGTGACACAAATTGACTTACACGTTTTTTGATGTAAAAGATTAAAGTAGAGGTTAAAATATATTAAAGTACATAGTTAGTGGAGAATATGTCTCACTTTTCTTGAATAAAGTGATATTAATGAGTTTTAAAAGTAAAAGTAAGGGTATAAGGGTAATTTCACTTTATTAAAGTGGATAGTTAGTGGGTATGAGTCCCACTATTTTTACCAAATAAGGAAAGTTTTCAAAGTGTGTCACTTATTTTGATACATCTAAAAATGGAAAGTGTGTCACTTATTTTGATACGGAAGAAGTATTTTTTTTTGGGAATAAACTTCACCACCTTTTTTCTTCAAATGAATACCCCAATAAATTTTGAACTCAAGACCCCTCAAAGTAAATAGTGAGAAATGCTAAAGAATACGTTAAGAACTTTTAAATAATTTTAAAATAGTTGGTGATTTTTAAATTGTTTTTTTATGATTATCTGTAGCTCTAATAGTAATTTAGTAAAGATGGTGATAATAAATACGTAGTAGCTATTTTATACTTCCGCCGATTTTAAATAAGTGATACATTTTTTATATTTGGATATACCAAAATAAGTTAACTTTGAAAATTTACCTTATTTGGTAAAAAGTGATGGACCCCACACCCATTAACTACTTACTTTAATAAAGTGAAATGACACATTTACCCTTATTTTTACTTTTAAACATCATTAACCCTAATTTATTCAAAGATTGTGGGACTCATTCCCCACTAACCATCCAATTAATCTAATTTAACTCTTATTTTAATCTTTTACCTTAAAAAGTGTGAAACCATCAATGTATCACTTATTTTAAATCGGAGGAGGTATGTTTGTATAACGACAATAGTATTTGTACATACGATATAAACATTAAAAATAATTTCTAGATATTAATTACCAAAAATTAAACCAGCTCGAACAGGTTTTAAATTTAGTTTGGAACAGTATAATCGAACCATTTATACCATTGATTATGAAAGCTTTTTAAACCAGATCCGGAAACTCTTAGATCGATACGTGTGAAGGTTTTTCATCAGCGATGGGACTCCTCAGCATCATTCGGAAGATCAAGCGGAAAGAAAAAGAAATGCGTATTCTTATGGTGTACGCACTTGCTTACCCTAATTATATATACACACATGTATATGTATATGTTTTTGTGTTTGTGGTGCTAAATTGTATTGTTGAATCAACAGGGGACTTGATAATTCAGGGAAGACAACAATAGTACTGAAAATCAATGGTGAAGATACAAGTGTTATCAGCCCTACTCTTGGATTCAACATCAAAACCATGACTTATGATAAGTATATGCTCTTTCTCTTGCATTTTTACCCTAATTTTGATTGTTTTTCTATTTATTATGCCTTTAAGCTAAATCATGAAATTGTATCGAATGGAATGATTTAAGCAAACAGAACACTCGTGCGCAAAATCATTAAATTGAATTTAAAGTAAATTAATTCAATAATTTAGCAGAATGATGGTTGCTATTTAGGGTTTACTAGGGGATTTTTGCTTTTAAGTGATTAGAAAACCAAACCATATTATAATCAACAGAAAAGAGTGTTTCAACATAATGAGTTATTGGTTTGAGTGTTATTTTTCTCACTAATTTGATGTTTCTTTAGCTGTTCGCTTTTTTGATTCATTGTATTGAACCCTAGTTGGAACTCTTCAATGACTGATTATGGTTTGAACTTTGAAGCATTGTATTCAATATTTTGTTTCGAAAGTTTGTATCGTGTTTTAATTTAAGAATTTTTTTTCAAAAACTGTATTAACTTGGAATTAATGGCAGATATACGCTTAACATATGGGATGTTGGGGGCCAAAAAACTATACGGTCTTACTGGAGAAATTACTTTGAGCAAACTGATGGGCTGGTATGGGTTGTTGATAGTTCAGATCTTAGAAGGCTAGATGACTGTAAATTCGAGCTCGATAATTTATTAAAGGAAGAGGTAATATGATATATATTTATGCTCATTTTATTATTATTTCCATTTACCCTCAGTTTATTGATATCAAATTAACCTGCACAAATGGTCAATTCGGGACAAGATACGAGAATCAGTAATCTCAAAAGTTATTGGATAATTTTTATGTTTTGATGTTGATGCAGAGGCTATCAGGAGCTTCGTTACTTGTTTTTGCTAATAAACAGGATATACAAGGTGCTCTTTCACCAGAAGAAATAGCTAAAGTAAGTCTCTTGTTTTCTATATTAATATTCGTTATTTTATTACAAATTTGTAAGGGCATTCTTGCTATTATGGATTCTCTAAATACGAAGAAAAAAAAACATGCAACAAACTTCCATTAATTAGGACCGCCCTTCTTCTAAATTTAGAGGTGGAAATTTTAACCAACTTATGAATGGGTCGATTCAGGATATGCTCTATCTCTAACGTGTCACCGGATAGAAAAATTAACTTAAAGGAAACATGTCGAAGGGGTAATTAAAAGTTGCCCAAAGATAATTATAAAAATTAAAAAATAAAATAAAAATGAAAGGGTATTTTGGTACTTAATTTAGTTGATGTTTATGTATGGGTATTTGAAGGTACTGAATTTGGAGTCCATGGATAAAAGCCGACATTGGAGGATTGTAGGGTGCAGTGCATACACGGGAGATGGGTTATTAGAGGGATTTGATTGGTTGGTTCAAGACATTGCTTCACGTATTTACGTTCTTGATTAGTTCAAAACAAATATTTTATCTTAAAAGACTTTGTATGACTTCGAAATTGAATTTCAATTAACGGATTGAAGTTGCCAAAATCTGTTAAAACCTTACTTAAACTCTTGTAATCTTATGTAGAAATGCTAAAAGTTATCCTAAATGTTCCATGTTTGATGCAATCTTAAATGTTAGTTACACGGGATTACTTTCATTCTTAATCCATGGAAACACTAGATATGTTCCATGTTTGATGCAATCTTTGTTAGTTACATGGGATTGCTTTCATTGCTTACTCCATGGAAACAATTTTTGTGTAGGTATATTTATTTACATCTTATCCTTCCATATTCATTGTTTGATGGATTGAGTGTTGTTGTGGTTGTGATTGTTGGATGATTTTGAAATAATAATTTAGAGGTTTGATGCTCAAAATTAGGTTATGTTTTATGAAAACTAATGATATGTATTATTCTTTTAAATGAGTGGGTTAAAAATATAAAAAACTTACATTATATTTAATCATTTATATATCTAATTCAGGGTATGTTTGGGAAAGCTTATTAACAGGGTTTACGAGCTTATTAGCCTATTAAACTCAAATTTACATGTTTATTTGAGCTTAATAAGCTAATAAATCCCGTTAATAAACTTTCCCAAACATACCCTTAGAGAATGTTCGTACACCTTTCTAATTTGATAATTCATAATTGCTCTTTCATAAAGCCCAATTTGAGCATTGAGGGTATTTTTGTCATTCCATATATACCAACTCTAGCCACAAAACTAAAAGGTGTACGTTACAAAAGCAAATGCCTCATATGAGAATATGAGATTGCATCACTCACGCATTAAGTGATTGTCCCGTAACGCTTATAAACTTGTACGAAACTAACCGCCATCTATAAACGAACGAATCAGTTATGGAGGCAAAATACGAGCCGCACGACGCCGTTTCAGCAAATATCGTGACCATGGTAATTTTCACAGGAGCTCAGAATTTGAAGGAAGAACACAAAAATGGTGCACACTGCATACGATTCAATCGAATTGCTCAATGATTGCCCTAAAAAGATCAATGCCGTCGTATACTACCGTTCAAACCTACTCGTCGCCTGCTCCGATGGATCTTTACGAATCTATGGTTCAGAATCCGCCAATCGATCTCCGTCCACCGATCAAACCTTAGAACTCAAAAAGGAGAGCTACGTGCTTGAACGAACCATTAATGGGTTCTCGAGGAAGCAGGTGTTGGCAATGGAGGTATTTTCGTCAAAAGGCCTTTTGATTTCTCTATCTGAATCGATTGTGTTCCATAGACCGCCCAATTTGGAGACGGTAGCCGTTATTTCAAAGGCCAAAGGCGCTCATTTGCTTGCGTGGGATGACGACAGAGGATTCCTCTGTTTTGCTAGGGCAAAGAGAGTCTGCATTTTCAGACATAATGGTAATTCATCAAAAGAAATTCTGTTCAATTTTCAATTATCTGATTGATAGATACAAATATTTCATTACATTTTTCTGATCTGATTAGAACATGGAGAAATAAGTATCAATGGTACTGCACTGAACTATAGTTAGTTATACATGAAATCAAATTTGTTTTCTTGTATAGGAGGCCGTGGATTTGTGGAGGTAAAAGAATATGGTGTTCCAGATACAGTTAAGTCAATGTGTTGGTGTGGTGAAAATATATGTATGGGAATTAAAAGAGGATATATAATCTTGAATGTTACAAATGGTGCACTTTCAGATGTTTTTCCACCAGGAAGAACTGCTCCACCATTAGTGACATCTCTTCCAACTGGACAACTTCTATTGGGGAAGGTATTATTATACTATGAAAGATGATCATTTCTAGAATGAGTAAATATCCAGAATGAACATTTTTTATTATTATTAGGATAACATAGGGCTGCTTGTGGACCCAAATGGAAAACTTATCCCAGAAGGCAGAATATGCTGGTCTGAATCCCCTATAGCAGTTGTCATTCAGAAACCATATGCTATTGGGCTTTTACCAAGACATATTGAGGTATTTTAACAAATTTATATCACCAAAATGAATTTTACTTGTTATTTATAATTAAATTTGTTGAAATTTTAACATTTTGGTCAACTCTGGTCTTGCAGATTCGGTTTTTGCGAAACCCTTACCCATTGATGCAAACTATTGGTGTACGCAATGGACGCGGTATTCAACAAGTGAATAATTCCATAATTGTTATCTTAGACCAATCTATTTTTGGATTATTTCCCGTTCCTCTCGGTGTACAGGTTTGTCAAACCTCGGATTATGCAAAAAAAATTATAAAAAAACAAAACAAAATAGAAAAGAACACACACAATCTTTCATACAGTAAATAATTGGTTAAATATCTGAAAACAAAATTGAGTATAAATTTTAACTAATTTTGGTAATGGTATTATGAGTGTTATTAATGGTATGTAAATGCAGATTGTACAACTGACAGCATCTGGAAATTTTGAAGAAGCTTTGGTATTATGTAAGTTTCTTCCACCAGAAGATTCAAGACTACGAGTCTCCAAAGAGCAGTCAATTCATATAAGGTAATTAATTAGTTAGTTAATTAATTATAACACGAATGCTTTTGATGATTGAGTATGATCAGACTGACAGTATCTACAACTATACAAAAGCTAAAATTCTGACAGTGACATTTGTCAATCAAAAGCTAAAATTCTGTTATCCAACTATACAGATATGCACACTATCTTTTTGAAAATGGAAGATATGAGGAATCAATGGAGCATTTTTTATCATCTAATGTAGAAATAACTCACATTCTCTCTTTCTATCCGTTGATTATTCTTCCAAAATTTCTGACATCATTAGAACCAGAAATAAATGTTGATGATTCTGGTGACTCAAGAAACTCATCATCAGATGATATGGAATCTAGTTTACTGGAATCTGATGAAAATTGTGTTCTTGATTCCAAGAAAATGAATCATAATACTCTAATGGCTTTGAGTAAATTTTTGATGAAAAAAAGGCCCAACATTGTTGGAAAGGCGGCTTCTGAGACCACAGAGGAAGTTGTTTCAGATGCTGTTGACACTCAAGAAAGCAGCCGGAAGAAATCAAACAAGGTAATAGGTTATTTTCCTGTATATGTTTCTTGCTGGAAGCTTTATTTTATATTACATATTTTTTTTTTTGTTTACTTTTTAATCTTTTTTACTAGGTAAGTTACTTTTACATGTAATGTGAATTTATATATTTCAATGCTTTATAATAAGACTAATTTGAGGTGACTTTTAAAACACAAAAAGAACAATTTTACTAATCAAAACGTTACAACTTGGAAGTTTTAAATTTGAAATTTAGCATATGCTGTATTAATTTAAAATGATTTTTTAGTAAGAATTAAGTTATAAATTTGAGCTTGATCATATTATGGTTTTTCATTGTATATTTTATTTATTAATTTTTATTTAGGTACGGGTTAACACCTCAGGTGCTAGAGAAATGGCAACAATATTAGACACTGCAGTTTTACAGGCTTTACTACTCGGCGGGCAGGTTGCAGCTGCCCTAGATTTACTAAAAGGTTTCAACTATTGTGATTTAAGTATATGTGAAGAATTCATGCAAAAAGGAAACCATGATGTTTGTTTATTACAACTTTATAAACACAACTCAATGCATCGTGAAGCACTCAAACTTCTCCATGAATTAGTGGAAAATGCCACATCAGCTAAATACCAAAAGTTCAAGCCCGAGATGATAATAGAATATCTCAAAGTAATTATTTTTCTTCCTTTGATTTAAATTTTGGAAAACGGGCGGGCCATTTTCTGAGGGTTTTTAATTGTTGTGTGCAGCCTTTATGTGGGATTGACCCGATGCTTGTTCTGGAATCTTCAATGCTTGTTCTTAAAAGCTGTCCAGCACAAACAATTGACTTATTTTTATCAGGAAATATTCCTGCAGATTTAGTTAATTCTTACCTAAAACAACAAGCACCGAGCTTGCAAGCCACATATTTGGAACTAATGATCTCAATGAACGAAAGCGGGATCTCCCAAAATCTACAAAACGAAATGGTAACATTTTATTTTATCTTATTTTATTATTATTATTTTTTAATAAAGATTTTGTTTTGCAGATTCATATTTATCTTTCGAAAGTAGTTGATTGGTACGGTGATTTAAGTGCTCAGAAGAAATGGGATGAAAAAATTTGTTGTCCAACAAGGAAAAAACTGATATCTGCATTGCAGACTATTTCAGAATATAATCCCGAGGTTTTTTTAAACCGAATTCCACCAGATGCTTTGTATCAAGAACGAGCAATCTTATTAGGGAAAATGAATCAGCATGAACTTGCATTATCTATGTACGTTCATAAGGTATTATATAATTTTATTCCTTCTCTGTTTCAATTAGGGATATAAAGTATTGAAAATTTCAAGATTTCCCGTTTGTAGTATTAAACTTTTTTTCTCCACAATTAAGGAATTAATATTTTTTTTCTTTTCCGGGAAGACGTCCTAAAATAGCAGTACAATCTAGGCGGTGGTCTGTTTTGATAATTATAAGCTTTTAAGGTCTATTTCGGAGTTTTTAGCCAACCTATTTTCGTACTTATAGTGTTAAACAAATAATAAATAATAACGGCATGCCCAAAAAACTTGTTTTAATTGTACTAGATAGGGAAGGAAAAATAAAAGACTTCACTTACTAATATAGACTTAATGGAGCATAAAAAGTTATCATTACCAAAATGGACCAAAGATTAAAATAAATATATCAAGAAGGACCACCATCTAAAGTATATTACTATTCTATAACACTTTCCTTTTTGATCAGACTAAAATGAGGATTCTTTTACCCTATTTAGAAATTTTCGGTTGGTTATAAAAACTTTAATACATTTAATTGTTAAAAAAAATAAAAAGTTCAATTCTGAAAATTGTTTAAAAAGTTATTCTTTGCCGTAGATTTGATATGAATGAATTGATTTATAAAATTGTGTTTTGATTTCAGCTTCATGTTCCTGAAGTGGCACTATCCTATTGTGATCGTATATATGAAGCAGGAGGTAATCAACAATATGGAAAAGCTCAAGGAAACATATACCTAACTTTACTAGAGATTTATTTAAATCCTCAAAAAACAACCAAAAATATCACTAGTTTAGAATCTAGAAATCCCAAAAGTGGTTGGTCAACAGTCAAATCTAAAGGGAAAGGGTTAGGTAAGAACATTGCAGAAATTGAGGGTGCAGAAGATCCTAGGATTATAGCAAGTAGTAGTGAAGGTGGAATTGATTCAGATCATGAATTAGTTGAAGAAGATGGGTCCCACTCCCACATTATGGTTGATGCGGTACTTGATGTGCTGAGTCAGCGGTGGGACCGGGTTCATGGAGCAAAGGCCTTAAGACTCTTGCCTAAAGAGACTAAGCTACAGGTGAAATATAAAACTTGATATGAAAGCATCTCACATTTTCTGAAATTTTTACGCAATATTTAGATTTGTTTGTGTAATTGTTCAGAAGTTGTATCCGTTTCTTGGACCCCTGATGAGAAAAAGCAGTGAATCATATCGGAACTTTGCAGTGATCAAAAGGTTGAGAGAATTTGAGAGTCTACAGGTATGCTGTAAAAACTTGAAATTTTGTTGTTTCAAACTAACCTAAATTATAATAAGAGTTGTTAATTATTCCATAAATAATATAGAAAGAAAATCAAAGGGATTTGGGTGATGAAATGGAAGATGATTGAATGTTTTATTTGAGGATAAATTGTGATTATGGATAATGAATAGGTTAAGGACGAACTGTATATGGAAAGAAAAAGAGAAGTGGATATCACAGGGGAGAGCGTATGTTCCCTTTGCAACAAAAAAATAGGAACGAGTGTTTTTGCAGTGTATCCAAACGGCAACACCATCGTGCATTTTGTTTGCTTCCAGAATATCAAAGCCACCAGAAGACGATAGTTTTACTAGAAATAGCCTGTTGTTTGTTTCTTTTCTACTGTATTTTTTTCAATAAGCTTGTAAATCTAATTTTTGCCTTGTAAATTTTGTATTTGCAAATGTATTATTTATATCAGCTTCAGCCTCCTAACCAAGTTTTTATCTCAAATTTCGAATTCGCACAATAAATCGTCAAGAGAAACATGAGTCGATTTTTCAAAGATTTTGCTTGAATATAGGTTTTCTGCACCGCCAAACATGGGTTGACCCGTGCTACCAGTCAATTGGGTATGCATTGTGTTCAAATCTTCCTCAGGGCTCTTTATTAGTACTTTTTGCTAACAATTAGCCCATCAGAAGGTAGAGTGCATAATAAATCTGTATCGATTTTGCCCAAAACCTATCTGAAACCACATTTAAGAAAGCCGTTTTTTTTCCAACCAGAGCTTTTTTTGGAACCGCATATTATAACTGTATTCGGATAATTTGAGAGAACCAGATTTTTGACCGGATAAAAGAAATCCGGTTTTACCAAAACTTTTACCGGTTTAAAAAAAAGAATCTGGTTTTTAGGCCTGTGTCAGTCCAAGAACCGGACCGACTAGAACCGATAATCGAAAAAATAGTTTTGGCCAGATCACGGATCGAACCGATGATGCTCAGAACCAAACCGGACCGAGAACCGAGGTAATTTCTTCGACTTTTTTTCGGTTTTGGACCGAACCGAACCGCTTGGAACCGAACCGTTGGAAGCTGAGAACCAATTTTTCATAAAATTTAGAACCGAAAACCGAGCTGATGTAGCTCGGTTCGGTCTATTCTACGGTTCCAGTCGATTCTCGGTTCAATTTGCACAAGCCTACCGGTTTTAATCCAATATGAACCAGTTATATTAGTTACACATTTAAGCTCCAAAAGCCAGTTTTATTGTAGGGAAAATCAGGACCGGATACAAATCTGATTTTGTGCACTCTATGAGAAGAGATGTAAGTAGTTTCTCATTTTTAATTAAATCATATATTTTTTTTCCTTCATATTTATGCCACCAACAAATTACTTGGTCCACCGCTCATTCTTGCGAGCACACCACCACCATTGATTGACCATCGTGGCTAATTTATACAAGAAAAATAACATACCATCGATTTCACTAATTGTGTTCAGCTTTGCTTGAATCAAACCTAGTTTCTTAAACTTAACCAAAAGCATACAGTTCTCATGTACAGTTTCTAGCAAATTTGAACACTAAAACCGAGCTCCAGCTTAGATTAAAATTAGTCTGCATCGATAGTCTAGAAAACAACGAGTCTGATCGGGTCGATTGCAACCTTAGCCAAGTCTATACTGAAAAGATGTACGGTACAAGTATTAAATGCATATAGAAAGAAAGAGCACAAAATCTTCCTTTCCATGAAAAGGATCATTATCTGAACACAGCATCTTTTCTTGCAAAACGGTAGACAACAACACCAGTTCTAGATTCACTTGATGGGCCATCTTCATGTATCAGTTCAACCTGAAAGTACTTTTTTGCTTTTTTGAAAAATACAGATTCCTTCTTCCACCTCCTCAAATGACCCATCAGAAACACCTTCTCACCACCGCCACAATCTCCGCCACGTAAAAAAAGAAATCTCAACATCTCAATCAAAGGTTCATACAAATTATCATGATAAACTACATCTGAACCGATAATCAAATCGAAGTCCCTCCCTATCGCTTCCATTTCATCAATTTTTCCCCAACTAAGAGCCGCCGCGTGTACTTCACCGCCGCGTGGGCCTAATACCGTCGAATTCATGTCGACGTTGAATTTGAGATTTGGCAGTACGTGAGGTAGGTCTGTCACGGTGACATCAGCGCCTAGTATGGCGGAAGCAGCAATTCCGACGATGCCGGTTCCGGATCCTAGCTCTAGAATCCGGAGGCGTGGACGGCTTTCGACGTTAGTTATGGCGGTGGAGAACGGATCGGCATTGGATGCTTGATAACAATCGAGAAGTTTGACGAAGGTACCGGCGGCCGGCCAGAGCTGAAAAGATAGGCCTTGTGAGGGAAGTTGACGGATTACGAGGGTGGAATTGACGGAGTTGAGGTGGTAATTTTGGTGTTGAACCGGTGTAGGAAGTAATTCAGATTTCTTACCATTGTTGTGTTGAACATCGTCATCGTTATTGTCTAGTAGTAGCATGGTGACCGGATTGATCTCTTCGTCGTCGCTGTTCATGAAATGAGGAGGCTGTCGATTTTAGGGTTGAAGGAGAGATGCTATGTTATTTGAAGAAACTTGCGGAGGAAGTAGGTTAGATTTGGTAATATTTTGGACAATTTTGCCCCTTTGTCCCCATGATAGCGTTGATTTTGACTCAAATGTTGCTATTGGTGGAATCGGAGGTATAGTGGGTCACCTAACGTCAAGCTGAGGTGGGACATCCAAGTATCCAACCCAAACACTGCGCGAGATATTGGTTTCTTTCTTTTTTTTTTTTTTGTAAAATGCGATTTTTTAGTGAATTCAAAATAAATATTTTGGCTTGAGTTATTATAAGTGGAGGCATTTGGAGATATGAATGTGGAATTTTAAGGTGTCATTGAGGACCGTGGGCTCCACTCCCGCATAAATACAATCCTCATAATGCAGTTCTATAATTTGACCTGTAAGTTTATCATGTCACCCCACTTGAGAGAAATGGTTAGAAAAAGAATAATATTTGAAGTCTCATGAGAATTAATTTTTTGGTTACTATTTCTTTCCATTTAGCCAACAGATAAAGGTCCTATTTTGCAGTTGGATAAGATATTTTACACAAGCCCTTGCTGACACAGACTGCTGCAAACAATAATTCTGATCTCTGTAACTTATGTTTCAGTCGCGAATTAAAAGATGAAACGCCTTGGTGAGCTTCAGGTGGTGATTAATCTATTAGTGGATCCATGAACTTTCACAACTTCTCCAGCTGCTTCTCATACCTGTATATAAACAAAAACCTGAAACTCTAACTTACAAAGTTGTATCCATTGAACTCCTTATATCTACCAAATAATCATTGCTATACAAGTTTTTCACTTGTTTATCCATTCTAATAATTGCACAATGCAAACTTTCCACATATTAATACTAACATTGAGTGCTTAAGAGCTCTAATCATGTCATCTTGTCAATTCCAAGACTTGATTACAGCTTAAAAGCACCACAGTAAAGAATGGAAAATAAGCCCATAAGAAAAGAGGAAGACAAATGCATAAACCAATAAAACACAGCCATTTCATCATATTCATATCAGCAAACAGTTGGTGTGCATAAACCTAATATCAAGATAAAAAATTCACAGCAATTTCAAACAATGACGGACTTCTCTTTAGCAATTTCAATCCATGTCTATGTAAATCCAGATCTCTTCAATTTCATCAAATTAAAGTATATATTCAATCAAACAGTTCAGAAATTGATAAATTGAACATAAAGAAGAAAAAAAGTTGATATTCAGATTAAACCAGGAAGGGCTCTTCGGTGACGGAGAGGCCTAATTGAGCTAGGTAAGCTGCAGCGTTACTAATCATTTATCGTTTTATGTTTATTATAATTGATTAACAAATAAAGTATATTACTATTTAGATCAATTAGCCCTTAAAAGACCGGCCATGAAATACTTGATTTATTGATTTCACTATTAAGATAATTTCTCTGTTTTCCTTAACTTATCATGGTTTAATAAATCTGGCATGAAAAAAAAAATACGGACAGATCATGGGGGATGAGTGCCAAAAACCGGAAAAAAAAACATATGCTCGGGATAGTAACCTACCAGTGATAAAATCAAATCCAAGAAGCCTTCAATTAAATCTTCAATAGTTTCTCAATAGTAACCCCACGAGCACAAACTGGAGTTCAGAGAAGATAAGGTGAGCAAATGTAAATAACAAAACCAAGACATACCATAAATATCTCCTACAAATGTATAAACATGCTTTGAGGGACTCTACTCTATCAGCAACATCACCTAAGCATAAAAAAACCACACTTAATCAAGACATCCCCTTCTTTATTCAACAAGTTATTTAACATTTATAATCTTACAATTATTTTACCTCCTTTTATAATTATACTTCAACCACAATAACATGCTTTAACCATAACCACAACTCTATGTTTAGCAATTCCCAGTACCAAAATAATGTTGGTAAATCCACCACCCATTTGAAATACGTTAGACATCCTATTCAAATACACTCAACTAATCACAAAACTGAAAGAGCTTAGAACCACCAACACCAACACTTACAAATTGCAACTCAATTATTTTTCAACAATTGGCTTAATCAAGAAGTAAGAGAGATCAGGGTGGAATCGAACCACCAACCTCTTGGGACATGCCCAAGTGCTCTTCCCAATTCAGAGCTCACTGATCTACAAATCAATAAACCTTCACATTTCAGATGACGATGACCATATTTGTTGCCCAAATGTAAAATCAACAACTTTAATTTCAACTCATCACAATGATATAGACTATCAATAATGGCCAGTTTCCTTGCCAAATCAAACCCAATATTGTTACGAACTCAAGAGAGAGAATCATATCTACCCACAAAAACCACTTCAGGTTTACAAGTTTTATTAAAGCCAACTTTATAGTCTACACTAAAAATAATTTGTTGTGTATGAAAAAGATTTTGTATCGAGTATACATCTCCTTTAAAATAAAACATCTATCATTGGAAAGGATGGTTCTTTAGATCCTACAGTTATCATTGAAATAAAAGACTGTAAAGTTGGGTCTATATTTTACGTTTTTTACAAAAGGAAAGGATTAGAAAATTCCTTTCAAGAACACATCTCACCAAACGTCCTTGGATCTTAAAAAAACATAGAGCAGCCTGTTAAAAAAATAACATTTTGACCAACATTACACCAAAAGTGCATATAGAGGAGTCCATGTGGAAGTGATATCCTACGAATTCAAAGAATGTCTAGAAGTCAGAAATATATGTAAAAAACTTCCATCACAAAATCTACAAGACCGGAACATAGGTGTAATTCAGTAACAGCCAAATATATAACCTGGAATATTTCATTAGAATATCTTGCAATTCATGTTGATGTTTCCAACAACACCATAAGAAACCTCAGCCATTTGCAGAAAGGAGCCTGAGAACAGCAAGACTACAACCTCGCATTAGTTACAGCACCCGTTGAACTCATATCTCAACTGCAGAAGCAGTTACAGCAAGACACAATTGCAGAAGAGCAAGCTTCACAAACAGAGACGGCAGCAGCAGCACAGGAAAGCTTCAGAGAGGCTATAAAATATCTCAACTCAAGAAACATAACCGTTACAATTACATGCATTCAACTCAACTCCGCCTACAATATGGAGACACCACTACATACAAGACGAGTTTCCAATCAAGTATAACAGACAAATGTCCACAAAACGCAAATTGCAATTTATCCTCAAACAAGTAACCAAAAGATAGACAACTAGTTAAGTACTGTTAAATAGCAATTCTCATGAAATCTACTGCTAAAAGAAATACAATTGTTACCTTCAGATGACGTGTTAAAGTGAGTCGATCCATTTGCAGAGACTTGATAGTCTCAATAATGAAGTGTAACTTGGTTATTTGCAAGTTGGAATGATTGCCGAGATGCAAGAACTATTAATGTTCGAGAAGAAACACATTTCTTGAGTAGCAACCAATACCCCAAAGAACTACACAGAAACAGGTGGTTTGTATTTTGTATATTTGGACCACTCATAAAGGGCACCCCTTTTGAAATTTTTAATTCCTATTCTAACAGAAAACCCAACTTTAATCAACCGTATGAACAAGTCGAACAACTAAGTTTTGATCTGTTATGATAAAAGGTGAAGGTTAAAAAAATTTCAACTAAAATCTGGCTTTATATATCCAAATTCGCTGAAAATAATGAGAATCGAAGTTTTTTTTAAAGAATGTGCCTTGCTATTGGTGATATAATGAGGAATTTTAAAGGCGAATTTGGAGAAAATATTTGGCTTCAAAGAATTTCGAATTCTGGTTTGTCATGGTTCAGTCATATTGTGATTTATATATTATGCAGACGCATTTATATATTATGCAGACGACCAAGTTGATCCGTTATATTGGAAGTACCTTCAGGTCATAACGAGGTAATACTTAATCTTGACGGTTGATAGTTGCTGATGATGTTGCCACAATTTGGAATGTAATTGAAAGAGCCATTAAGCAGCGCCATAGATCCAACACAAGAACAAAGAAGACACAAACAATAAACACATGCACGCAAGAACACGCACACAGGAGGAGAGATCCCGGGCAACCCCGTGCGACCTCCCCCCAAAAACAAAAATAGTACTCTTCTATTAGGATCGGGTGACCTGCCATGCGAGCGCACCCAACATGGCAAAGGCCTAATAACAAGGTGTAATTTGAACATACAGGACCCCTACTAAGGAGACCACATAAATCCAATTACTTCCTCTACATACAAACCTGGATGCCAATAATCATACTTACAGTTCCCATCAGTATTCCAATAATAAGTTCCATCACGAGTCAAATTTGACTTCAAAGATGACTACGATTGAAGGAGATTCCGATGATCAATCACAAGAACATATACGTCCACAGCTCTAGATCCAACTGAAACACAACCGTCAGCGGATTTCATCAGACATCAGAAAACCTGCAAACGTATAATAAAAAAACCCTAAAAAAACTTCACAATAAGCCATCGATGAAATTGTTTTCCAAAGACCAACTTATAAAATAATGAATTTCATCCATAGATGGAAAGATAAAGCTAACGTACCTCCGATTCCTCTGTCACGAGTGGAAAATTGCAGATCTGAGATTCCGATAAACAGATGCGCGCCGAATCAGTGACTTCCTGCAGATCGAATCTAGGTCAAGGGGGTAAACCAACAACTCGTATCAAAACCATCGGTTTCCTGCATAAACGGTATCGATCAACAGAATCACGGGAAAACAGCATCAGAACGAATATCGTCAACAGATCTATATGAATAGAACGAAGATCGTTAACAGAACTATATGAATAGAACGATGATTGAGTCTCTCTCGGAATGCTTAATCGCAGATCCGAAAAGTCTCCCGGTAAGAAGATAGGGATATACCCTCATCTATCGGCGAGATGAAAGTATTGCTTTTCGTGATTTGCGTTTTATAGAAGCGAGGGTACTAAATGGACGGATGAGATTGAAGGGTGAGATAATGATCAAATGGTTGGCACAGGGGTAATGACGCGTAGTCATAAGTTTTTCCGTTAAAGGCGGTCGCGCAAATAAACTTGAAAATTCCGTTTCTTGGATGGGAATTAGATATTTTTTACCCGACCCTATATTAGTCTACGGTTCAAACGACCCGACCTAAGACCAACTCCAACCACATTCTATCCTTAACTCTATTTCTATATTTGAAGTTTTTTTCGCTTCAACTCAATTTTATCCCTAACTTTAAATACTCTCTCCGTTCCTTAATAAATTTATCATTTCTCTTCGACACATGTTTTTAGAGATAGTTAGTGGTGGGTCCTTGGTAATAAATTTGATTAATATATAGGGTTTTTTGAAAAAAAAAAGTGTTTTTAGGAGATAGTTAGTGGTGAAGTATATGGTAATAATATCATTTTATTGAGTGGGTCCCTCCAATTTGAGAAATGAAAACTTTATTTTGTGACAAACATGTTAGGAGAAATGAGAACTTTATTAAGGGGCGGAGAGAGTATATAGTTAGCTTAAATTAACTCCATATATAGACCGAGAGAAACTCACTCAATCCATGGACCACACACTTTTTTGTGGGTGTAATTATTAGTGGGATGTGGGTTCCACTAATCTTAAAAGGTTTTAAATGGATGAATAGAGTTTATGGTGGGAGTTGAGATAGAGTGAATGCATCCACCATTTTTAGAGATATAGTAATTTTTATAGAGTTCATGATTGGAGATACTCTAACCCAACCCGATGACACAAACACTTGTATGGAGTTTTGTTTGCCCATCTATACTACTTTATAAAGCAAATTGCATATTTCTAATTAAGACATGTCTGAATCCAAACCTACCATAATTAGAAATGTTCAATTTGCCGGATTGAAAAATATTTAAAAAGCTGCTTACAAGGTTCGAACCCGCGTAGGACAGGTCCAAAGGTGAAGCACTTACCACTAACCAAACTCACAGCTTTGGTTAAGATGTTCAAACACTACCTTAATAATGTGTTTCCAATCCATGAATGCAGGCCCATCAACATTTTGAAATTTGACAAGGTCAATTTAATGTTCAGTACATCTGGGAGTGGAAGCTCATCACAAGACCTCTCGATAATCAATGTAATGCAAAAGACGTGCGACCAAACAATATTTGTTCGCCTCAAAATATAGTAACTAAGTACCCGCCGCCGCATTACGCGAGTACCCTGCTAGTTCAATAAAAGTAAAATTTGTATTTACACCAGAAAAGTTGTGCCACGTCTCAATTTTAGAAGAAACCAAACCACGAAATCACAGAGACACCAAACATGCTTTTTAGACTTGTGCCAAGGGTGTGTTTAGTTACGCGTCACGGTTGACAAAGGCCTTAAGAATGAGTAATAGTAGTAATATTGATTCCTATATTTGTTTTTATTCATCTATCTACTCATTAAATCAAAATATGTGTCAAAATCAATGAATAATATTGTAATAAAAAATTAATGGATTATAAATACTTCCTCCGATTCAAAATATGCTACACTTTCCTTATATGAGTGATTCAAAATAAGTGCTACACTTTGAAAAATTACCTTATTTGACAAAAAATAGTAGGATCCACACCCACTAACTATCTACTTTAACAAAGTGAAATGACTCATTTACCCATTCCTTTTTACTTTTAAACATCACTAACCCCATTTATTCAAAAGGTGTGGGACTCATTATCAACTAATTATTCAATTAATCTAATTTAACTCTCATTATAATTTTTTACCTTAAAAACCATGAAACCCAAAGTGTGGTACTTATTTTGAATCGGAGGAAGTATTATATTATTAAGTGGGTAAAAAAAAACAGGTAAGAACAAATGACATGAATAAACATAATTTATCTTATAAGAATTCCACTTGATTCTAAAAATGTAAGGAATGACATACCAACATCATCGAACATCAAGTTATATTATTAGAGAGGTGGGTATAGTGGCTTGAGCTAAATGCCCAACTCAGCATAATGTTAGTGTCACATCATCATTTCACATGTCACATTTAATACCCTGAATACCTCATTTACCATCTACAAGATGCCATTCACTTACAAAATACCTTAAAACCCCGAAAAAACCTACCTCTCACGTTAAATTCGCCAGTAGAGTGGCTTGGGCGCCCATATGAATTTCGCGGTGCCCACCTCATTACCTCACCCCATCCTCTTAAAATGAATTATGATGTTTTTTAAAATGTTATTTAAGGTGGAACATTTTAATTTTGTATATACCAGATTCACAAAAAGTTAAAAATATATCTATTTATTATATATAAAATTCACAAAATTATTGTATCTAAATTTTATAATTATGTGTTACTACTTTTTAATTAAGAAAATCTATTTTTTATATTCAACTACAAAAAATATTTCATTTACGACACGTCTTACACAACCTTCATGATCTATGTAACGACCCGAAAATTATAAATAAATAAAATATGTAAAAATATGATAATTATGGATAAATCATATAAAACACGTAGAAATTGGTTTCGTGTCATTTGGACACCGTATGAGAAAGTTATGGGCGAAACTGGGTCGAGACAAAGGTCGAAAACTGCAGCCCTGCTGCATAGGGGAGTTCGCGGCGCGAACTGTAGTTCGCGATCGCGAACATCGAACAGAAACTTTGGGTTTTTAGTGATCGAAGTTCACGGCTAACTCACGATCGGGAACTGTTCGCGACAAGGGAAGTTCGCGGCGCGAACTGGTGGTTCGCGGCGCGAACTCTTCCGACCAGGCATTAAATTCGGGATTTCAGCCATTATTGCAGGACACAAACCCTAGTTTTCTCTCTTGGCGATTTTCGAGCATAGCAGCTGATTTTGGGAAATTTCTTCACAAATCCTTGGTAGATTTCACTCATAGTGGAAGATTAAAGGTATATCTTCACTCTCTCATCTTTGTAGCTCAAGATCTATGGATCTTGAAGCTAAGGTTTGAAACCCTAGTTCTTGGGTTGGTGATTAATGGTGAAATAATTGGTGTATATGCTTAGTAGATGGTATATTAACAAGGGAATCAAGTGTATGATTAAGATTTGTAAGAATATTAAGGGTTGGTTAAACCTAGGGTTTGGTAAATCACCATAATTGGGGGAAAGTTGTTAGTAAGTGTTATCTAGAGTTGGATGAACACATTATTAGTATAATGTGATGTTGAACAACTTGTGATTGTTATATTAGGCTTTTGGTGAAGTCTTGGAAGGTTGATTGATTGTGAAGCAAGAGATTGGGTGTCAAGAACACGGTTGGAGCGTCATATTGCTAAAGTGAATACGTGTGGACTTTACTGAGTACATAGCCTTTGAATTACTTTCTTACTTGTGTTATGGTCTATTTGCCTATGTGTGTAGACTTATAGTATGTTGAGTTAGTGATAGATATTATTGATAATGTTGGACTAACTTGTTTGATGATGATGTGATAGTCGAGGGCTAGATAGGCATAACCATTGAGTTATGATATGATTGAGATGATGTGATGATGCGGGGGACCCCCGGTCATGAGGTGTGGTGTGAGGGGCAGTTGGGTGGATTCTCATCGACTCAACCACGTTAGTAGTCTTGCTAACTGGACGTATTCCGGCGAGTAAGGCAGGTATCGGTAGATTGGGCGAATCCCTCTTGCCGGTATGTTGAAGCTTATTAATGGCGATGGATTTCGGTTAATAAGCTAAGTTGCTTCTAGTTAGTGCGGTGGATTTCGGTAGCTAGATATGATTGTTAAGGATCAAGATCAATAGGTCACAATAGGGTGACTAGACTGAGTAGACGTGTTTGTTATATAATTATGTTTATATAATTTGTTGTTTGTTATACTCGGGTCTAAAACCCATGTATCTCACGAGACTTTCTTGTCTCACGTACTCCTTGTTTGTTTTGCTATGTACTCAGGTTCGGGATCGAAGGTTTAGGTACGCATGGATAGAGATGCGGGGCCTAGAATAGAAGAGCACTAGATTGGATTTAAACTTAGTTTTGGTTTTGATATATTTTGTAACACCAAAACTTATACTCTGATTTCATACCAAAGGTTTTTGTAAATCCATATTTTGGGAATAGTTCTTCTATTTAATGAAAATGATTTATTTTGGCCAAATGTTTTTGTTATAAAATTTGAGGTGTTACAACTTGGTATCAGAGCTATAGTTTAAGTGAATTAGGTTGGATGTCCATCCTATTATTAGACTGTAGCATTAGGAATGTAAGATTCCTTGAGATTGTAGGTTGACCTTGAGACTTTATGTTAAGTTTAGGGTTGAACCTAGGGGACCTATGAAAATTGATATGATGTTGAATGTTGTGTTTTATGAGACTAATGGGTTGTACATGAGGTACTAAATGTTTAATGTCTTTCGTATAGTCAAGGATCGAAAGAATGGTGAACACTCGTAGGAGTGGGAAAGCCCCGGAGGGCGGGGAAGAGGAAGCACCTCGTATCAAGGTGGTGGTTGAACAAGATAGTCAACCATCGATGCACCGGGTGGATGAATCGGAGGTCGGAGCTAATAAGACTCTGGTAACTATGGCGGACCTCCAAACTATTATCGACCAAATCAAAGGGACGGTGGCCGAGGAGGTGTACCGTATAATGGGGAACCGTGATAAGACGGGGGATGACCGTGAGTCCGAGGATGAGAGGACCGGGGGTAGTGACACCGGTGAAAGAAAATCATCTACGGGTGGTCAAAGTGATGCTAGGGCAAGGCCCGATGAGAAAGAAGGTTGCTCGTTTAAATCCTTAATGGCTTGTAAGCCAAGTGTGTATACGAGTAGTTCGGACCCGAAAGTGACTATGAGGTGGATCCGAGAGACCGAGCGGGTCATCGGAAGTAGCAAGTGTAAGAAGGCCGATATGGTGACCTATGTGTCACAACTATTGAAGGAGGATGCTATGGTTTGGTGGGATATAGTTTATGAAACCCTCGGAAGGGAGGTTGTTGAGGTGATGACGTGGGACGAGTTTACCACGAGATTGAAGAAGAAATTTTGTCTCGAAAGGGATTTGGAGAAAATGCATGAGAAATTCGTGACCCTTAAGAAGGGTGATATGTCGGTGGAAGAGTACTCGAGGGAGTTTACGGGATTTCTCCCGTTTGTTGCTAAGACCTACTCGGATGAGAGGTTGAGGGTGGTCCGGTATGCTAGTGGGTTACCGTGGGACTACCAATTGGAGGTTAAGCGGGCGGTCACACTTGATGAGGCCATTAGCGCCGCCCGGGGTGTGGAAGAGGTGAATGTGGCAAGGATTGCCGAGAGGGCCCATGTGGGCGAGAAGAGGAAGGCCGAGAGCGGCTCTAGTTCGTTCAAGAAAGGGAAGTTCACTCCGAGCTTCTCTAAGCAAGGAAGTGTTGGCTCGTGTAAGAAGTGCGGGAAAAATCATACCGGCGTATGCCGAGGAGAGTCAAAAGCTTACTATAGTTGTGGCAAGATGGGGCATCTAGCCCGGGATTGTAAGGCCAAGTTGTCGGCCGATGTGGAGTGCCATTCTTGCCATGAAAAGGGGCATTATAGCAATGTGTGTCCAAAGAAGGGGACCGAGTCGATGGTGTCCACGGCTCAAAAGAAGGTGGAACCGGCGAAGGTGAAGGGGCGATCCTTCCAACTTACTCGGGAAGAGGCGAAGGAGGCACACGATGTGGTGTCAGGTACTTTATTCATTAACTTCTTGCCAACTTATATCTTGTTTGATTCGGGTTCCAATTATTCGTTTGTGTCTCATGAGTTTGGTTGTAAGTTGAATGTGCCGTCCGAAAAGTTAAATGAAATGTATGAGATAGAGGTAGTCGATGAAAAGACCTCAATGGTTGAAAGTGTTTATAGACATTGTGAATTAGAAATAGATGGGAAAAAGTTTGAGGTCGATTTATTGCCAATGGGAATAAAGGCCTTCGACGTGGTTATTGGTATGGATTGGTTGGGTTTGCACCGAGCCAAAATATTGTGTGATAAGAAGATAGTGTCGATCAAGACTCCCGAGAACGAGAAAGTGTATGTGTATGGGGAAAAGCGACATCACATGCCTAATGTGATTACCGACATCAAGGCGAGGAAATGTTTATCGAAAGGTTGTGCATCGTTTATTGCATATGTGTTAGATGGCCGAAAGGAAAAGAAGGCGGTGGGTGATGTTAAAATTACTCGGGATTTTCCCGAGGTGTTCCCCGATGATTTGCCCGGTTTGCCACCGGAGAGAAAAGTTGAGTTCAAAATTGATTTAGTGCCGGGGGCGACGCCGATTGCTCGTGCTCCATATCGTTTAGCTCCCACCGAGATGCGGGAATTGATGACTCAATTGCAAGAGTTGTTAGATAAGGGTTTTATCCGTCCGAGTTCGTCACCGTGGGGTGCCCCGGTGTTATTTGTCAAGAAGAAAGACGGGTCGATGAGAATGTGTATCGACTACCGTGAGTTGAATAAGGTAACTATAAAGAACTGTTACCCGTTGCCAAGAATCGATGATTTGTTTGATCAATTGCAAGGTGATAGTTACTTCTCGAAGATCGATTTGAGATCGGGTTACCACCAAGTTCGGTTGAAAGAAGGCGACACCGAGAAGACGGCCTTTCGTACACGGTATGGTCATTATGAGTTCCTAGTGATGCCGTTTGGGCTTACGAATGCACCGGATATTTATATGGATTTGATGAATCGAGTTTGCAAACCGTTTCTCGATAAGTTTTTGATAGTGTTCATTGATGATATATTGATTTATTCAAAGACCGAGGAAGAACACGAGAGTCATTTGAGACTTGTGTTGGATGTGTTGAAACGGGAGAAGTTGTATGCCAAATTCTCGAAGTGTGAGTTTTGGTTGCGGGAAGTACAATTTCTAGGTCACGTGGTATCACGTGATGGTATTAAGGTTGATCCTTCAAAGATTGAGGCGGTGTCTAATTGGGAAGCACCGAGAACTCCTACCGAAGTGAGAAGTTTCTTTGGGTTAGCCGGGTATTACCGGAGATTTATACAAGATTTCTCGAGAATCGCGGTCCCACTCACGAAGTTGACAAGAAAAAGTGAGAAGTTCGTGTGGGATAAGAAGCAAGAGGAGGCGTTTGGCTTATTGAAGGAAAAGTTGTGTAATGCGCCGATTCTCACGTTACCGGATGGTATGGAAGATTTTGTAGTGTATAGTGATGCTTCAAATCAAGGGCTCGGTTGTGTGTTGATGCAAATGGGTAAAGTGATCGCGTATGCTTCACGACAATTGAAGGATGCGGAAACCAGGTACACGACACACGACTTGGAGTTGGCGGCGATCGTGTTTGCCTTGAAACTGTGGAGGCATTATTTGTATGGTACCCGGTGTACATTGTATAAGGATCATAAGAGTTTGCAATATGTGTTTACTCAAAAAGACCTTAATATGCGACAAAGAAGATTGATCGAGTTGATCAACGACTATGATTGTGAGATTGTGTACCATGCGGGAAAGGCGAATGTTGTAGCCGACGCTTTGAGCCGAAAGGTATATGAGTAGCCGATCAAGGGAAGGTCAATGCGTATTGAAGTCGTCTCGAGTATTATCGAAAGAATCAAGAATGCTCAACGAGAGGTTATGGGAAAAGAAGAGTTAAGATAAGAACGGTTGGGTAAGAACCAACATTTTGTGGAAAATGTGCAAGGGTTGAAAACCGTAGGCGGTCGAATTTGGGTTCCTAAGTTCGGGGGTGTCCGAAAGGAGTTGTTGCATGATGTGCACAAGACAAAGTATTCAATTCACCCGGGGAGTACAAAGACGTATCAAGATTTGAAACGGGTTTATTGGTGGCCCGGGATGAAGACGAGAGTGGCCAAGTACATCTCGAAGTGTGCCACGTGCGCACAAGTGAAAGCCGAACATCAAGTACCGTATGGGGTAGCTCAATCATTGCAAGTACCGGCTGGAAAGCGGGAAGACATAACTATGGATTTCATAGTTGGGTTGCCAAAGACGAGTAAGGGTCACGATGCCATTTGGGTCATAGTTGACTGGTTGACCAAGAGTGCCTTATTTTTAGCCATTCGGGAAACCTTGCCACTTGAAAGGTTGGCTAAATTATATGTTGATGAGGTGGTTCGACTCCACGGGGTTACATTATCAATTGTATACGATCGAGACGCGAGGTTTACCTCGAGATTTTGGAGATCGTTACAAGATGAATTGGGCACAAAGTTGCGGTTGAGCACGGCTTATCATCCGCAAACCGACGGTCAAAGTGAAAGAACGATTCAAACGGTTGAAGACATGTTAAGATCGTGTGTGTTAGATTTCGGGGGTAAATGGGATGAACATTTACCATTGGTCGAGTTCTCATATAATAATAGTTATCATTCGAGTATCAAAATGCCGCCGTATGAGGCGTTGTATGGGAGGAAGTGTAGAACTCCATCTTGTTGGCTAGAAGCGGGAGAGTTAAAGCTCACGGGCCCTGAGATTGTGAGAGTGACCAATCAAAAGATTGGTGTAATACAAGCCAACATGAAAGCCGCTCAAGATAGACAATGAAGTTATTCGGGTTTGAAAAAGAGGCCATATGACTTGGATGTCGGGGATATGGTAATGTTGAAGGTGTCACCTTGGAAGGGTGTGATGCGGTTTGGAAAGAAAGGAAAGTTAAGTCCAAGGTATGTTGGACCGTTTAAGATATTGAAGCGGATCGGGCTTCAAGCATTTAAGTTGGAACTTCCACCAGAGCTTCAAGGTGTGCATGACACCTTCCATGTAATTTATTTGAAGAAGTTTATCGGGGAGGTTGAGAATATTATTCCATTAAAGGAGTTGCGGGTTGATGCCCCGAACCGGTTGATTGAAGAACCCGAGGCTATTCTAAAGACAAAGACAAAGAAGCATAGAAATAAATTTGACTTGGGAAGTCAAATACGAGATTCGGAAGAGGTACCCGGATTTCATGAACTATGATGAGATTCCGAGGACGGAATCTTCTTAAGGGGTAGATAGTTGTAACGACCCGAAAATTATAAATAAATAAAATATGTAAAAATATGATAATTATGGATAAATCATATAAAACACGTAGAAATTGGTTTCGTGTCATTTGAACACCGTATGAGAAAGTTATGGGCGAAACCGGGTCGAGACAAAGGTCGAAAACTGCAGCCCTGCTGCATAGGGGAGTTCGCGGCGCGAACATCGAACAGAAACTTTGGGTTTTTGGTGATCGAAGTTCACGGCTAGCTCACGATCGGGAACTGTTCGCGACAAGGGAAGTTCACGGCGCGAACTGGTGGTTCGCGGCGCGAACTGGTGGTTCGCGGCGCGAACTCTTCCGACCAGGCATTAAATTCGGGATTTCAGCCATTAATGCAGGACACAAACCCTAGTTTTCTCTCTTGGCGATTTTCGAGCATAGCAGCTGATTTTGGATGATTTCTTCACAAATCCTTGGTAGATTTCACTCCTAGTGGAAGATTAAAGATATATCTTCACTCTCTCATCTTTGTAGCTCAAGATCTATGGATCTTGATGTAACACCTCAAATTTTAATACCAAAAATTCGGCCAAAATAAAACATTTTATAAATAGAAGAACATCCTCAATTCGGATTTACAAAAACCTTGGTATGAAATCAGAGTATAAAAGTAGGTGTTACAAAATATATCATAACCAAGCTAAGACTAAATCCAATCTAGAGTTCTTCTATTCTAGGTCCCGCATCTCTATCCATGCGTACCTAAACCTTCGATCCCGAACCTGAGTACATAGCAAAACAAACAAGGAGTACGTGAGACAAAAACGTCTCGTGAGCTACATGGGTTTAGACCCCAAAGTTAATAATAATAACCGAATGACAAACAACAAACACGTAAGCAATCACCCATCTATCTAGTCACCCTATTGTGACTCTAATACCTTGCTTTCCTAGCAATCATACCTAGTTGTCGGGACATCCCCAACCAACTAGAACCACATTAACTTATTAACCGGGGATCCCCCGCATTAACAAGCTTCAAGGTAAAGGCAAGAGGGAATCGCCCAATCTACCAATACCTGCCTTACTCGCCGGACTACTTCCAGTTAGCAAGACTACTATCATGGAATGGGCCGATGGGGATCCGCCCAAATGCTCCCCATTCCATACCTCATGACCGGGGATCCCCCGAATCATCACATCATCTCACCATATCATAACTCGATGGTTATGTCAATCTAGCTCTCGGCTATCACGTCTATCATCAACAAGTTAGTTCAATACAACTATCGGTATAACTGACTATAAACTACTAGTCTACACAAATAAGCAAATAGACCACAACACAAGTAATAAAATGTATTTCATAGGCTATGTACTCAGTAAAGTCCACACGTACTCACCTTAGCAATAAAGATGCTCAACCCGTGTTCTTGACACCAAGACTCTTGCTTCCACAATTTCACCGACTTTCCAAAATGTCACCGAAAGCCTAACACAATGATCATACAATAATCAACACCACAATCTACTATCAATGTGTTCATCTACCTCTAGATAACACACATCAATCCATTTCCCCCAAATATGGTGATTTACCAAACCCTAGGTGTAACCAACCCTTAAGATTCTTACAAATCATAATCATACACTCGTTTTCCTTGTTAATATACCATCTATTAAGTGTATACACCATTTATTTCACCAAAATCACCAACCCAAGAACTAGGGTTTCAAACCCTAGCTTCAAGATCCATAGATCTAAAGCTACAACTACAAAGGATTGAAGATATACCTTTAATCTTCAACTAGGAGTGAAGAATCACAAGATTTGACCAAGAAATCTGCTCCAAATGATGCTTTACACTCAAAAACGCTCACAAACTCGAGAGAGAAGAACTAGGGTTTCCACTTGGCAATAAATGAGCCAAATCCCGACTTTAATGCTGCCAGACACAAGTTCACGACGCGACCAGAGTTCGCGTCGCTAACTCTGCGAATTTCATAGTTCGCGATCGTTAAGCAGGCGTGAACTTCTTCGCGATAAAAGGCCAAACTCCCTGGAGCAAGTTCCCGATCGGGAACTTATAGTTCGCGTCGCGAACTCCTGATGGCAGCAAGGCTGCACTTTTTCCAACTTGTCTCGACCCGGTTTCGCCCGTAACTTTCTCGTACGGTGTCCAAACGACACGAAACCAATTCCCACGTATTTTATATGATTTATCCATAATTATCATATTTTTACATATTTAATTTATTTACAAATTCGGGTCGTTACAACTATCTACCCCTTAAGAAGATTCCGTCCTCGGAATCTCATCATAGTTCACGAAATCCGGGTACCTCTTCCGAATCTCGTCCTTGACTTCCCAAGTCAAATTCGGCCCAAGTGAATGCTTCCACTTGACCAATACCAACTCGATCTCCTTATTCCGAAGCTTCTTTGTTTTCGTTTCTAATATAGCCTCGGGCTCCTCAATCAACCGGTTCGGGCCGTCAACCCGCAACTCTTGCAATGGAATAATATTTTCGACTTCCCCGATAAACTTCTTCAAATAACTCACGTGAAAGGTATCATGCACACCTTGAAGCTCGGGTGGAAGTTCCAACTTAAAAGCTTGAAGCCCGACCCGTTTCAATATTTTAAACGGTCCAACATACCTTGGACTTAACTTTCCCTTTTTACCAAAACGCATTACACCTTTCCAAGGTGCCACTTTCAACATCACCATATCTCCGACATCCAAGTCGTATGGTCTTTTCTTTAAACCCGAATAACTTCGTTGTCTATCTTGAGCGACTTTCATGTTGTTTTGAATAATACCAATCTTTTCATTTGTCACTCTCATGATCTCGGGACCCGTGAGTTTCGTCTCTCCCGCTTCCAACCAACAAGATGGAGTTCTACATTTTCTTCCATACAACGCCTCATAAGGCGGCATCTTGATAGTCGAGTGATAACTATTATTATACGAGAACTCGACTAACGGTAAATGTTCATCCCATTTACCACCGAAATCTAGCACGCACGATCTCAACATATCTTCGACCGTTTGAATTGTTCTTTCACTTTGACCGTCGGTTTGCGGGTGATAAGCCGTGCTCAACCGCAACTTTGTACCCAATTCTTCTTGTAAAGATCGCCAAAATCTCGAGGTAAACCTCGCGTCTCTATCGGACACAATCGATAACGGAACCCCGTGGAGTCGAACCACCTCATCAACATACAACTTAGCCAATTTCTCAAGTGGCAATGTTTCCCGAATTGCTAGAAATAACGCACTCTTGGTCAACCGGTCAACTATGACCCAAATGGCATCGTGACCTCTACTCGTCTTCGGTAAACCTACTATGAAATCCATAGTTATATCTTCCCACTTCCCGGCCGGCACTACCAATGATTGAGCTACCCCATACGGTACTTGATGCTCGGCTTTCACTTGTGCACACGTGGCACACTTAGAAATATACTTGGCCACTCTCGTTTTCATTCCGGGCCACCAATAAACCCGTTTCATATCTTGGTACGTCTTTGTACTTCCCGGGTGAATCGAATACTTCGATTTGTGCACATCATACAACAACTCTTTTCGGATACCACCGAACTTGGGAACCCAAATACGACCGCCTACGGTCTTCAACCCTTGTGCATTTTCGAGAAAATGTTGGTTTTTACCTAACCGTTCTTGTCTTAACTCGTCTTTTCCCATAACTTCTCGTTGGGCATTCTTGATCCTTTCGATAATGCTCGAGACGACTTCTATACGTGTTAAAATTCCTCGGTTCGGGTTTTCATATACCTTTCGGCTCAAGGCATCGGCCACCACATTCGCCTTACCCGCGTGATACACAATTTCACAATCATAGTCGGCTATCAACTCGATCCACCTTCTTTGTCGCATATTTAGGTCTTTTTGAGTAAACACGTATTGTAGACTTTTATGATCCGTGTACAACGTACACCGAGTACCATACAAATAATGTCTCCACAACTTCAAGGCAAAAATAATCGCCGCCAATTCCAAGTCGTGTGTCGTGTACCGTAATTCCGCATTCTTCAATTGTCGCGAGGCATACGCGATCACTTTACCTCTTTGCATCAACACACAACCGAGCCCTTGATTCGACGCATCACTATAAACCACAAAATCTTCCATACCATCCGGTAGCGTGAGTATCGGCGCGTTACATAACTTTTCTTTTAACAACTTAAACGCCTCTTCTTGCTTCTTCTCCCACACAAACTTCTCACTTTTTCTCGTTAACTTCGTAAGTGGAATCGCGATTCTCGAGAAATCTTGTATAAATCTTCGGTAATAACCGGCTAATCCAAGAAAACTTCTAACCTCGGTAGGAGTCCTCGGAGGCTCCCAATTTGACACCGCTTCAATCTTGGATGGATCAACCTTAATACCATCACACGTCACCACGTGACCTAAGAATTGTACTTCCCGCAACCAAAATTCACACTTTGAAAATTTTGCATACAACCTTTCCCGTTTTAACACATCCAACACAAGCCTCAAATGACTTTCGTGTTCTTCTTCGGTTTTCGAATAAATCAAAATGTCGTCAATAAACACGATCAAAAACTTATCAAGAAACGGTTTACAAACCCGATTCATCAAATCCATAAAAATAGCCGGTGCGTTGGTAAGACCAAACGGCATCACTAGAAATTCATAATGACCATAACGTGTACGAAAAGCCGTCTTCTCGGTGTCGCCTTCTTTCACCCGAACTTGGTGATAACCCGACCTCAAATCGATCTTTGAGAAATAACTAGCACCTTGCAATTGGTCGAATAAGTCGTCAATTCTCGGCAACGGGTAACGGTTCTTAATAGTTACCTTATTCAATTCCCGGTAGTCGATACACATCCTCATCGACCCGTCTTTCTTTTTAACAAATAACACCGGTGCACCCCACGGTGACGAACTCGGACGAATAAAACCTTTATCTAACAATTCTTGCAATTGGGTCATCAATTCCCGCATCTCGGTGGGAGCTAAACGATATGGAGCACGAGCAATCGGCGTCGCCCCCGGCACTAAATCAATTTTAAACTCGACTTGTCTCTCCGGTGGTAAACCGGGCAAGTCATCGGGAAATACCTCGGGGAATTCCCGAATAATTTTTACACTATCCATTGTCTTCTTTTCTTTTCGACCATCTAATACATATGCAATAAACGATGCACAACCTTTCGATATACTCTTCCTCGCCTTAATAGCGGTAATCACATTAGGCATGTGATGTCGTTTCTCCCCATACACATACACCTTCTCATTCTCGGGTGTCCTAATCGACACTATTTTCTTTCCACACAAAATCTTGGCTTGGTGCATTCCCAACCAATCCACACCGATAACCACATCAAACGCCCTAATTCCCATGGGCAACAAATCCACCTTAAACTTTCTACCGTCTATTTCTATTTCACAATTTCTATAAATACATTCAACCATAGACGTTTTCCCGTCGGCTACTTCTATCTCATAAACCTCATCTAACATCTCAGACGGCACATTCAATTTACAACCGAACTCATATGACACAAACGAATAATTAGAACCCGAATCAAATAAAATATGAGTTGGCAAGGAGTTAATGAATAGAATACCTGACACCACATCGTGTGCCTCCTTCGCCTCCTCCCGAGTAAGTTGGAAGGACCGCCCCTTCACTTTTGCCGGTTCCACTTTCTTTTGAGCCGTGGACACCATCGACTCGATTCCCTTCTTTGGGCACACATTGCTATAGTGCCCCTTCTCGTGGCACGAGAAACACTCGATCTCGGCCAAAGACTTAGACTTGCATTCTCGGGCCATATGTCCCGGCTTCCCACAATTATAACAAGTTTTCGACTCCCCTCGGCACACGCCGGCATGAGTCTTCTCGCACTTCTTGCACGAACCAATACTACTTTGCTTAGAGAAGCTCGATGTGAACTTCCCCTTCTTATAAGTACCCGAGCCACTCTCGGCTTTTCTCTTCTCGCCCACATGGGCCCTTTCGGCAACACGTGCCTCATTTACTTCCTCCACACTCCGGGCGGCACTAATGGCCTCATCAAGTGAGACCGCCCTCTTCACTTCCAATTGGTAGTCCCACGGTAACCCACTAGCATACCGGACCACCCTCAACCTCTCATCCGAGTAGGTTTTAGCAACAAACGGGAGCAATCCCGTGAACTCCCTCGAGTATTCTTCAATCGACATATCACCCTTTTTGAGGGTCACGAACTTCTCGTGCATTTTCTCCAAATCCCTCTCGGGACAAAACTTCTTTTTCAACCTCGTGGTGAACTCGTCCCACGACATCTTTTCAACCACCTCCTTCCCGAGGGTCTCATAAACAATATCCCACCACACCATGGCATCTTCTTTCAACAATTGTGACGCATACGTCACCATATCAACATCCTTACACTTACTACTTCCGATAACCCTCTCGGTTTCTCGGATCCACCTCATTGTTACCTTCGGGTCCGAACTACCCGCATACACATTTGGCTTACAAGCCATGAAGGATTTAAATGAACAACCTTCTTTCACAACGGGCCTAGCCCTAGCATCACTTTGGCCACCCGTGGAGGACTTCCCTTCCCCGGTGCCACTACCTCCGGTTTTCTCATCCGACTTAGCTTCGGATTCACGGTCTCCACCCGACCTTTCACGGTCTCCAATAATTCGGTGCACTTCCTCGGCCACCGTCCCCTTGATTTGGTCGATAATCGTCTGGAGATCCGCCATGTTCACAGGAGTTCTATTAGCTCCGACCTCCGATTCGTCAACCCGATGCATTGATGGTTGACTTTCTTGCTCATCCACCCTCTCAACAGGAGGTACTTCCTCCTCCCGGTTCTCCGGGGCTTTCCCACTTCTACGAGTGTTCACCATTTCTTTCGATCAAGACTATACGAAAGACATTAAACATTTAGTACCTTGTGTACAACCCATTAGTCGCGTACGACTCAATACTCACAATCATATCAAATTCATCGGTCCCCTAGGTTCAACCCTAAACTTAATATAAAGTCTCAAGGTCAACCTATGATCTCAAGGAATCTTATATTCCTAATGCTACAGTCTAAGACTAGGATGGTCATCCAACCTAATTCACTTAAACTATAGCTCTGATACCAAGTTGTAACACCTCAAATTTTAATACCAAAAATTCGGCCAAAATAAAACATTTTATAAATAGAAGAACATCCTCAATTCGGATTTACAAAAACCTTGGTATGAAATCAGAGTATAAAAGTAGGTGTTACAAAATATATCATAACCAAGCTAAGACTAAATCCAATCTAGAGTTCTTCTATTCTAGGTCCCGCATCTCTATCCATGCGTACCTAAACCTTCGATCCCGAACCTGAGTACATAGCAAAACAAACAAGGAGTACGTGAGACAAAAACGTCTCGTGAGCTACATGGGTTTAGACCCCAAAGTTAATAATAATAACCGAATGACAAACAACAAACACGTAAGCAATCACCCATCTATCTAGTCACCCTATTGTGACTCTAATACCTTGCTTTCCTAGCAATCATACCTAGTTGTCGGGACATCCCCAACCAACTAGAACCACATTAACTTATTAACCGGGGATCCCCCGCATTAACAAGCTTCAAGGTAAAGGCAAGAGGGAATCGCCCAATCTACCAATACCTGCCTTACTCGCCGGACTACTTCCAGTTAGCAAGACTACTATCATGGAATGGGCCGATGGGGATCCGCCCAAATGCTCCCCATTCCATACCTCATGACCGGGGATCCCCCGAATCATCACATCATCTCACCATATCATAACTCGATGGTTATGTCAATCTAGCTCTCGGCTATCACGTCTATCATCAACAAGTTAGTTCAATACAACTATCGGTATAACTGACTATAAACTACTAGTCTACACAAATAAGCAAATAGACCACAACACAAGTAATAAAATGTATTTCATAGGCTATGTACTCAGTAAAGTCCACACGTACTCACCTTAGCAATAAAGATGCTCAACCCGTGTTCTTGACACCAAGACTCTTGCTTCCACAATTTCACCGACTTTCCAAAATGTCACCGAAAGCCTAACACAATGATCATACAATAATCAACACCACAATCTACTATCAATGTGTTCATCTACCTCTAGATAACACACATCAATCCATTTCCCCCAAATATGGTGATTTACCAAACCCTAGGTGTAACCAACCCTTAAGATTCTTACAAATCATAATCATACACTCGTTTTCCTTGTTAATATACCATCTATTAAGTGTATACACCATTTATTTCACCAAAATCACCAACCCAAGAACTAGGGTTTCAAACCCTAGCTTCAAGATCCATAGATCTAAAGCTACAACTACAAAGGATTGAAGATATACCTTTAATCTTCAACTAGGAGTGAAGAATCACAAGATTTGACCAAGAAATCTGCTCCAAATGATGCTTTACACTCAAAAACGCTCACAAACTCGAGAGAGAAGAACTAGGGTTTCCACTTGGCAATAAATGAGCCAAATCCCGACTTTAATGCTGCCAGACACAAGTTCACGACGCGACCAGAGTTCGCGTCGCTAACTCTGCGAATTTCATAGTTCGCGATCGTTAAGCAGGCGTGAACTTCTTCGCGATAAAAGGCCAAACTCCCTGGAGCAAGTTCCCGATCGGGAACTTATAGTTCGCGTCGCGAACTCCTGATGGCAGCAAGGCTGCACTTTTTCCAACTTGTCTCGACTCGGTTTCGCCCGTAACTTTCACGTACGGTGTCCAAACGACACGAAACCAATTCCCACGTATTTTATATGATTTATCCATAATTATCATATTTTTACATATTTAATTTATTTACAAATTCGGGTCGTTACACTTGAAGCTAGGGTTTGAAACCCTAGTTCTTGGGTTGGTGATTAATGGTGAAATAATTGGTGTATATGCTTAGTAGATGGTATATTAACAAGGGAATCAAGTGTATGGTTAAGATTTGTAAGAATCTTAAGGGTTGGTTAAACCTAGGGTTTGGTAAATCACCATAATTGGGGGAAAGTTGTTAGTAAGTGTTATCTAGAGTTGGATGAACACATTATTAGTAGAATGTGATGTTAAACAACTTGTGATTGTTATATTAGGCTTTTGGTGAAGTCTTGGAAGGTTGATTGATTGTGAAGCAAGAGATTGGGTGTCAAGAACACGGTTGGAGCATCATATTGCTAAAGTGAGTACGTGTGGACTTTACTGAGTACATAGCCTTTGAATTACTTTCTTACTTGTGTTATGGTCTATTTGCCTATGTGTGTAGACTTATAGTATGTTGAGTTAGTGATAGATATTATTGATAATGTTGGACTAACTTGTTTGATGATGATGTGATAGTCGAGGGCTAGATAGGCATAACCATTGAGTTATGATATGATTGAGATGATGTGATGATGCGGGGGACCCCCGGTCATGAGGTGTGGTGTGAGGGGCAGTTGGGTGGATTCCCATCGACTCAACCACGTTAGTAGTCTTGCTAACTGGACGTATTCCGGCGAGTAAGGCATGTATCGGTAGATTGAGCGAATCTCTCTTGCCGGTATCTTGAAGCTTATTAATGGCGATGGATATCGGTTAATAAGCTAAGTTGCTTCTAGTTAGTGCGGTGGATTCCGGTAGCTAGATATGATTGTTAAGGATCAAGATCAATAGGTCACAATAAGGTGACTAGACTGAGTAGACGTGTTTGTTATATAATTATGTTTATATAATTTGTTGTTTGTTATCCTCGGGTCTAAAACCCATGTATCTCACGAGACTTTCTTGTCTCACGTACTCCTTGTTTGTTTTGCTATGTACTCAGGTTCGGGATCGAAGGTTTAGGTACGCATGGATAGAGATGTGGGGCCTAGAATAGAAGAGCACTAGATTGGATTTAAACTTAGCTTTGGTTTTGATATATTTTGTAACACCAAAACTTATACTCTGATTTCATACCAAAGGTTTTTGTAAATCCATATTTTGAGAATAATTCTTCTATTTAATGAAAATGATTTATTTTTGCTAAATATTTTTGTTATAAAATTTGAGGTGTTACAATCTATTTCGTAATGATATGTCACGCCTCACATTAAGCACACATTTAGCAAAACCATGACACATAATTTACTTCCATTTTTATCAAATACTATAATAGCCATCTACTTTTATCAAGTATACAAGCCATCCTGTGAATCATATTATATAATTACTTAATTAACATTAACCATTATTTTTTTTCTAATTTTATATTTGATTGGATATTTATATTTGATCGAATAAGTTCGAAAATAAATAAGACACAATGTTTAACTCTTTAAGTAAAAGACTAGTTCCTCTTCTGATACAACGTTTCAAAATTTATAATGCATCAAAATAAATGATACAGTACATTTTAATAATTTTTTTATTTGATAAAAGTAATAATAATTTTTTTATTTGATAAAAGTAATAAGACATGCACCAATAATTATTTCATTTAATATAGTGAATTGACTTATTTATTATTTTTTAATATTATTAACCTTACTTAATTTAAACATCATTAGTTTCACTTATTCAAAAGATGTGAAAGTCTTCCTCAACTAATTATCCAATTTAACCTAATCTGATTCAACTTTTTTATTTATTTATGAACATCTAGTTAGTAAGTCAGTGGTTCGAACCTAGGCAGTTACATCCAAAAGGTGTAGTATGTCTTCCCTCAAACCTTCCATCTATTTGTTCATGACGGAACTTGAATCTATAACCAATTGGTCATTGACAACACCTTAAATTTTCCTCCAATACCACATAGGCTACAAGCGGGTAATCTGATTCAACTATCTACCTGCATCAGTAGAGAACTGGAAACCAAATAGGATACTTGGAAACCAAACAGGAAACTAAGCAATATGAACCCAACTTTTTCGTGAAATCGAGTCTTTCAGGTTACTAATACATCAGGTCCCGAGACATCCTTATTCGTGAAATCGAGTCTCAGGTTACAAATACATCAGGTCCCAAGACATCCGGTTATCGGATCTAGAAACCGGAACCAAAACTTAAAATAACTAAGTACTTAGATGTTAATTTTAATGTAATACTACTAGAAGTTCCATCGGGTCTAAACCAGTTGTACACCGAAACAAGCTGAACCATATCCTATTATGTGAAACGGTTCTTTTCTGTAATCTACAAATCCTTTTAAATCTGGTCTATGTGTATTTGAAATCAATTTCCACCCTAGTTGGGGCTATACCCGTATTCAACCAACCTTGAATCAATAAACCGTACCAAATAACATTAACAATAATGAACGTATCAACACCAATTGTCGAACTTGATGATTGTCAATGGCTTCGTATTTTGTATCTTCAATAAGGTTATTCACAGAGTCCTATCTATAATAAAGAAAAAGGTCGAACGTTGATAACGATTTTTATTAAAAAAAAAACAGGCAGTCAAGACATGTACAAACGTTTGTTGGAGCTACTAATAAACGTATAACTTCATTATATACATGTGAACAACACTTGTTGCATGACGGCTGAAAAGCAGTATAATAAACTACATAAAACACAACAGTTTCACCAGAAACCTCGAGCGTACGTGCTGCCCAACTTAAGAGTTGGCTTGGGTCTGGTGTCGAGCCTTTTCCTTCACCTCGCATCCTTGCGTCTTGTCATAATCTATACAACCACAAACCAACTATTTACCCCAAATAGAAAAAAAAAAGACAATTAATTAATTGCTCTTTTCTTGTCAAGTAACGTTTATTAATATAAAATTAGGAAGAAAATCAAATAAAAAAACTGGATGAATATATGATACAAAAGTTTTTCACCTGGAGAATTTCCATGAACGACCTTATCTTCATCATCATGAGAAAGGGATTGGTTGCCTCCATAGATTCCTCCAAAACCTTCTTCATCAGATCTCGTTGCGTATCCTTCCCCAAACGAATGTGACATCACATCCCTAATTACTCCCAAAACACGCCAATTAATCAACAGAAAACAACACCAAATTAACTAATTGTTGGCGTGATTAATTTTCATCCACAATAATATTAATCGCGAGATTAAGAGATCCAAAGTGTACTAACGTAATTCTTACCCCTTCTTTTCTACTTCCTTAACTTCTTGACTCTTCTCCATGTTATCAGGCTCTTCTTCTTCTTTTCCGGCGGATGCTTGTTGGAATCTTACAGTTCGGATGACCGGAGATGCTTTTCCGGCGAAGTTGTTTGAGCTGGCGAAGAGAGTATTGACGGTTGGTTTCGTTTGAATCAGAAGTGATTTGATGGCGCCAAACATTTCTTTTCTGTGTTTATAAATCGGAAACGAAGAGACGAGGATTTATGATTAGGGGTGTTCGTTTGGACGGTTTGGTTTTATCCGAACTAAATCGGTGAAATCAAATAAAGTCCGGTTTTTAAAAGTTCAAACCGAACCGTTCAAACTAATTCGAAAACCAAACCGATCCGAACCAAATAACAATTTGGTTGGTTTGGTTTTATCCGTTTGGTTTTTCTAAAAAATTTTCAAAATACTACAAAAGTATATAACATAAATAATATTAAGTTCGATATTTACAATTCCAAAATGATAAACTACTTTGTACATAAAAACAAGTTTGATTCATACCTTGTGACATTTATAATCATATATGCAAAAATCTTGACATCAACTTCATCAAAAACTCCAAAAAAATTGGTATATATATTACTATTTGGTTTTTTAGACAATCCGATTTTCACAACGAATACCAAATCCAATCCGAAAACCAAAATATTAATTTGATTCAAGTCCAAACTGATCCAAAAAACCAAATAACCGATCCAAATAGTCTGATCCAAAATGTCCAATTGGACAATCCGGTTATATCCGAATAGTGAACACCCCTATTTATGATGATGACAAAGAAGGTGTGTACGTGTAAAGTCTTACACGTGTGTTTTGGAGTTCGACGCGTGTACTGTGTTGTAAATGTTGGGTAAATAAGAGCTTGACACGTGTTGCTTAATTTCTAAGGCTGGTGGGTATGAGTACCATCAGTTATACAAAAATTTTTGACACAACAGATGTCACTTAAACAAAAATACACCAAAGGGCTTATAAGTCCAGTGGCGGTACCAGGAGAAATATTATGGGGGGTCAAAACTCAAAATAATAAATTGATGATCGACCAAAAAGACAGTTGGAATTGGAATTATACAATCATATAATCGCCGGCCTCCAAACCCTTGTATTTGGCATTTGAATTTTGCATGTTTAGGTGGTCAATTATCCATAAATTACAATTTATACCCTAAGAAAGAAATTTTTTTAAAAAGGTTTTGCAATTGGAGAGGGGTCAATGGCCCACCTTGCCACCCCCCTCCTACCGCCCCTGCTTATAACATAGCGGTATTAAAGTGATTAGGTGTCTCACAAGTGTGCAGATTCAAGTCTCGTTATAAACAAAATTGATATAGATTTAATGAATGTGTGTGTTAACCGTTCAATAAATAACCTTAAGCAACCACACCACATTACTTTGGACGAAATAATCACTACACCACCACACATACCCACATGTGAAAGAAGCCCCACTAAATGTCAGACTCTTACTCACAAAGGATACCCGTGCCTGTGAACCAATTTTGTCGTGACAACCGCCAGACCACAAAAACCCTCACACTGGGAGGTTGGTGTTAATTTTGATTCCACGGAATGTGAGGCTTGCCACATCATTACCACGGGGTGGAAGGTTTGCCTATACTGCATAGCCTTAAGATACTTCATGCAAAAGGGAGATCAAATCAGTTTTTAGCCTAGTAGTATGATATTTACTTTTATATTTATGACTAGAAGTTTAAATTCCATTGTAAAGATAAGTAGTATTTTAGAATAGATTAAGATTTATCATCAACAAAGAATTTATATAAGGAGGTGAAGTATACAGTTGTACACCCAAAATTTACTCACACATGTTACATATGACTGTTTTATATTTCTGCATCTTTAAAGATAATTTTTTTTAAGATAAAAGTAAATTATATTTATTTAATATAGATTGTCTTTTCGACAACTTCAATTTTGTTACGCATTTAGCAGTATTTATATTTTAAAATTCCGAGTTTTTAAACAGAATTACAAACGAAATAAAATACAAGAAAACTGAATGTGAATTACATTCTATTTCCTGCTAATCAAATGCGTAACAAGATTTCACATCCCTAAATCTTTCAAAAACATTTAGCAAACCAGAAAATAGAAAGACCATGGAACAACTTATTTTAACTGTCATTGTTAAGAAAGTGTTTTTTGTATGCTACACTACGGCACTTTTCTTTTCCTAAAGAGGACATTTTCATACTTTTAATTTGCAACCAATGAATGACAAAATAAAATAGAAGACAAATATTTAAAAATACATTTAATAGACGCACTAACTTGTAAAATTTATCATTTTTATTAACCAACTTACGTAATTCTGCAATTTGATGTAACCAAAAACATCAAAATATAAGTTTTAAAAGCTTATTACAAAATAATATGATTTTCATTGTCCAAAACATTTAAAAAAACTCGTGTACAACTGAAATATTCTTTTACCAATACTATTTATCCCTACATTTTATGCATAATTCGTGTACCAGCGACAAATATATGCAACTTGTAGTTTCAAGAATCATTAGATAAACAAAGTCAGCGTTTGACTGTCCAATAGTCCGATGTAATAAGCTTAAATTATAATTAAAAATAACCAGGCATTATGCTCTAGTTCTAAAAAACAAAGTTACAAACAAAAGCGACAACCTGTTTTCGCAACGACAACTTATGTGCATGTTTTTATGGTTGTGCATCAAATGATGAATGCAACAACTTATTAACAAAATTTTGTAGTCGAAAACAATTTTTTAAATATAATAATTAAGGAAAATGGCAGATTGATGTTAGTAGACACGAGCCTTTGGAGGGAAAGTCTCAACCTCGTCATCAAGAGTATTCATATGAACTGGCCTGTAGTCTAGTCTCGCCTTCCCGTTCTCCCAGTATCTACACACCAAAAAATTGATTACTATTTCAATAAATATAAAAGTTTAATTTTGGAATATGATAAAACATTAACCTATAATATTATTTCTCACACTAGCACTATGTGTGTGTACAAAGTTGGAAACTATTAGTTACAAGTGGCAAGATGGTTAGGTCAGGCTAATGGCATAACGGTGTCAAAACGGGTTCGGGTTAAAATTGGTCACTTTTTACTTTTTAGTATCAATCTGGTTGGTCCCCTGAACACCCTTTTTCCACTTATTTTAGTAAATATATAAATAATTTATGGGTTAATTGTGATTACTAACAAAGCAACAATATTATTATCACATGTTTGAATTAAACAATCTAGGAGATTATATGCATCATCACAAATAGACTATGAGCAACTTCCAGCTTGTTTAATCCCTTCAAAAAATTTTATCTGTTGATATTCGATAAATCTCTTACGTATAATATAATTTTTAGATAACATTATTATAAAAATGAAGTACTTACTATATATGTTTTATCTGTTGATATTCGATAAATCACTATTTATTATATATGTTTTGATCAATTAAACAAAAACTATATACATCGCCTACTGTACCATGTTTCTATCACCAATATTAACCCATTATGCGTCTAATTTCCACTAAACATCACATGTGTAAATTAATATGGCATAAGCTGTGCATCGACTCTGTTATATATGCATGTGTGTATGCAAGTGTGTGTGTGTGTGTGTGTGTACAAGGAGAGAAAGAGAGTTACCCTAGTGTGTGTTTCATCCATGTCTCATCATCTCTTTTCTGTAAAAGCATAAAGTTACAATTTTATGAGATAGAGAAAAGAGAAAAAGTAAATTAAAAAGGAATTATGAATGAGAAGAAACCGTGAAATCTTCACGGGCATGAGCTCCTCTACTCTCTTTCCTAGCTTCAGCTGAATGCATGGTAATGCATGCATTAATCAACAGGTTTTCCAACTCAATGGTCTCTAACAAATCCGAGTTCCTGAAACATGTTTTCAGCTAAATGAGTTTTTTTATTTAAAAAAAAAAACTTCAATGAAAATAGTAAATGTTAAAAGTTGCATAAAGTTAACCATATCAAACTTCGGTCATTCAATTTAACATCACCGTAGCTCTCCCATGCTTTATCAATCAGACTGCAACCTGCAACACTCAAACAGTGACCCAATATCAGACCTCGTTTTAAAAATCTCAATGAGATTATTAAAAGGATGTATTAACTTTTACATTTATATGTTGAATATTCAGGAATTGATGTGAATTGATCGAAGTATGATACAGGGCTAAAAATTAGAAGTCATGCACCAAAGGATTTAAATAAAAAGATTTAGGTGTTGTTTGTTTGCAGCTTAATGAAGCCATTCAGCGCTCAATGATTCAGCATTCAGCATTCAGTGCGTTTGTTTAGCGCCTCTGAATGAAGATTATGCTGAATGGGACAACAAAAAAGTGCTGAATCATTCAACCTTAAAGGATATGCTGAATCATTAAGCAGTCAGAATACTTATCAAAACGTTTCTCATATTCAAAACAAGTTTTATACATAACCTCTTAATCATTCAGACCGTTGAATCATTCAGCGCTTAATTATTTTGTTCCTATCAAACAGCCCCTTAGTGTGATGAGTTGAACCAAATTTGGTGTGATTTGACAAATTAATAGTGCCACATAAAAAATTACAGCAAATCTTGTATCTTGGTTGTAGTTTTACAGTTTTACTTTTTACACAAGACACCAAATTTGGTGTTTTGGAGTTAAAATTGTAGATTTTTCCACCCAAAAAATAAAAAACAAGAATCTACCTTCTTGTAAAGTCTCTTGTGTGCGAAAGACAGCAGCATTATTTTGCATGACTCGCTGCATATTTAACCTAATTTTGGAGGTATGAAGTGAACCATTTGAATTCCTGATTTTGTCTAACCATGCAATAGTCTTCTCCCCCGCATCATTTGGCAATGGTTTTTGTTTTTCCCCTAAAATGTTACCCCATAATATATGATGCACAGCACCTGATTTATAAATAAATAGCAAAAATATAAAAATAAATAAATAAATAAAAGATAAATTTACCTGGTTTATGGATCTCTGCAACTCTATTAGCACATGCACGACCAAAAACTACAATATCAAGAAGAGAATTTGCACCAAGACGATTAGCACCATGGACAGAAGCACAGGCTGCTTCTCCAGCAGCCATAAGTCCAGGAACAATAGAATCAGGATTATCTCCTTTCTTAGTAACAACCTAAAATTATAAAATAACGGATTATCAGTAGTGTTTGGATGCGAGTTTTGTAAGCGATTATGTCATGTTGATTATCAGAATCAGTGGTAATTAATTAGTGATTGGATGATCAGATGTTAGTGTTCCACAATTACAAATGTTTAAGAACACTTACAGATATTATGGCAAAAGGACAGTTTTTGAAAAAATATTTGTGAAATGGAAATACAAGTTTCTGAAATCAAGATATTTACCTCCCCATGATAATTAGTTGGGATTCCACCCATATTATAATGGACAGTGGGTAAAACTGGAATTGGCTCTTTTGTAACATCAACACCAGCAAAGATGGCAGCAGTTTCAGAGATTCCAGGAAGTCTTTCCTTTAGAACCTCTGGTGGAAGGTGATTCAAGTGAAGATAAATGTGGTCCTTCATTTTTCCTGTTAAAACATAAATTAACACAGACAAATATAACTAACCACTTTTGGCAGTTAAGAAAAAGTTGGTGAGGAAACAATAACATACCTACACCACGACCTTCTCGAATTTCCATGGTCATAGATCTTGAAACAACATCTCTTGAGGCAAGATCCTTTGCTGTTGGGGCATAACGTTCCATAAATCTTTCACCTTCACTGTTCCTCAAAATACCACCTTCACCACGAGATCCTACACATGAAACATAAAGTTATAACAAACTTAAATAATCTCTTATTTTTAACACTAATTACCAAATAAAAAACAAATTTACCAACCTTCAGTAATCAGGCATCCAGCACCATAGATACCAGTTGGATGAAATTGCACAAACTCAAGATCCTGAACCAAAAATACCAATTACATCTTTATACAAACCACAAGGAAGATTTATGTGATTTACTCAAAACTTTAGAATACCTCAAGAGGAAGGCCTGCACGTGCAACCATAGCATTTCCATCTCCTGTGCAAGTATGAGCAGATGTTGCAGAGAAATATGCTCTACCATAACCCTGAAAACAAAACAAAATGAGATTAACTGATTAAGATAATAAAAGATTGTTATACAGAGACCAAATTAAGCTCTATTAATAATATTCACCCCAGTTGCCAAGATTGTAGATGAAGAACGGAATCGATGTAGTGTCCCATCTTCCATGTTTAGTGCAATAACACCTTGGCAGCTACCTGATAAAAATTAAACGTATGTTAAAATTGCTTTTCGATATATATAAACAACAATACTACGGAAAAAATAAAACTTTTTAACATACCATCATCACCCATGATTAGATCCAAAGCAAAATATTCCACAAAGAACTGTGTATTATGTTTCATGGCCTGACCATACAATGTATGCAACAATGCATGCCCAGTTCTATCAGCAGCACATGCACAACGATAAGCTTGTCCCCCTATATAATAACATAAAAAAGTTACAGACAAATAAATTTCCCTTAATTTTATAACTCAAACAATTAGTAAAGAAGCAACCTTTGCCAAAATCAAGACTCTGACCACCAAATGCACGTTGGTATATCTTTCCCTCCTCAGTTCGAGAAAATGGTAAACCATAATTTTCAAGTTCGATAACTGCTTTTGGTGCTTCCCTACACATATATTGGATAGCATCCTGATCACCTATATAATTGCAAAACCTTTGTTATGATAAGAAAAAGAAACAAAAATCTCTTGCAACATTATTTTCTACAAGATAGAACATGAGTTCATAGAGAACAAGCAGAAAAAGGTGTTATCTGAATCTGAAATGATGTATTTAACACGATACAAGTAAATTGTACTTAATAACTTCAATACATTTCATATACATCAATCACTTGTAAAAAGAAGTACCTAGCCAATCGCTGCCCTTAACTGTGTCATACATGTGCCACCTCCAATCATCCTCAGACATATTTCCTAGTGCAGCATTGATGCCACCCTGTACACATATAAAAGATTAAACTCAAATGAGCTTTTTATAAGAAAATAAGACAAGCATGCTTGATATAAGTAGTCTCCATTATATAAATATTCACTAGATCACTTAGATGTAATTTTTAAACATTTTCTGTAGTTACAATACAACCCCAAAATAAAAATTCTTTCATGTTACAAAAGCAAATGGAATTGCAACGATTGTTAGAGAAGTGTCATGTTTGCGATTAAATATCACAATAAAAAGTTTCAGCTCCATTCATTAAAGTTGCAACCTTGTAAGATGTCTCATCAAAATACATAAAGAAAGTTATTAGCAGGAGATATAACAAATTAGTTAGAAATCATAACAAACCTGAGCAGCAACAGTGTGAGAACGTGTTGGAAACAGCTTAGTAATGCAAGCAGTATTAAATCCATGCTCAGAAAGCCCTATGGCGGCTCGGAGACCAGCACCTCCCGCTCCAACCACAACCGCGTCATATGTATGATCAACTATCGTATATGATGATCGTCCCACAGACTGTTTAGGCACACATACAAACAGACGATTAATTAAACAAACACACATCTCCAATAAAGTAAATCTCAAAAGTCTCAGTTATCAAATGATATAAAATCAACAATATCAACAAAATCTTCGATCAATAACTGAATTAACCACATACGATTACAGCTACAATTAGGCTACAGTAATTGAATCAATATAAAACATAAAAATTGCATGATTTGAATACGCTTATCTCGTAGATCCATTTCAGTTTCGCAACAAAACCTAATTTTCGACTGATTAAAAAAAACAGAATCCACAACGACGTAGTGATGAATTACCGATTCGGAAGAGAATAATCTATGTGAGAGAAAGTCTCCGGCGGTGGATCGCCGGGAAGGAATGCGAAGACCACGTGACACGCACCGCCACATCTCTTTCTATGAGTGTATCGATCTATGTATCTATATCTGTTTTAATAAAAGCTGCTATTGGTGTTAAGAACGGTGATATAAAGAGGAGTGGGGAGAATGGCAGAAATAGAGTGCTGCTTGCTAAAATGAAGAAGATGGACTGTAACAATTGTTAGGTGTTTATACCAGGATCGCCCCTGCTTTGTCCTTTTAATTACCAAAATGCCATTAAGGATTAGGAAATAGCAAAATTGGACACACTTATTTCAATGGGATTGAAATAATCAAAAGGAAAAAATTAATACTACTATTTTTTAGGAAAATAAAATATATACACCATATTTTATACGATACAGGTATACAACAGTATTGACATGAAAAACAAAAACTTATTATTAAAAATTTTTAGTAATATATTTAATATATTTTAGTGTTAAAAAAACAATTATTCATTAGTTTTATAGCGGATCATTTTTTTTAACGGCAATCTTAATTTACTCATAAATCCATCTATATCCACTATGAGATTTGAACCATCAACCTCAAGTTTGGGGGCAAACACCTGTATCGCTAGGCCAGCCCTTTGGTTTGTACTACCAATAGTCTTTTTTTTTTACGACAAATCATAATCTACACTTAACTTCCACTTATGTCCATGACTGGACTTGAACCCCCAACTTCAAGGTTGTGAATCAAAAATCATACCGCAAGGCCACTACCAATAGTCAATGTCAAACAATGATAATTTGTAATGGAATAAAAATATTAAATTGTGTCAGGATCGAATAACCAAAACAAGTTATTGTCAACCCAGATCTACTAATAACAAGAAGTTACAGCGGATTAACACTTGTATTAATATCTTAAGAACAATAGAATACTGTATATTGAACGAACAATGAACAATAATATTAAGAACACAGTGATTCACAAAAAGCTTCAATGTATATTATTGATTAACAATACACACGTACGTTTACAATTCGTAAGGAACTATATATAATAGTCCTTGAAGCCTAACTATTTACCCTAGTTATTCTAGGACTTGATTTACATCGAATTATAAAAGATATACATTGAATAACATTCTATAACTACTTCTGCGAAGATCTCGGACTTGATATGCTTCCAAATACACGTACCAGTAGTAACTGCAATCACCAGTAGTAAATATGCATCGTCAGTAGTAACTCTGGTAATCAGTAGTAAGTCCAAAACCAACGTCAGTAATAACTACTTATGATTAGTAGTAACTTCAATATGTGCATGATCAGTAGTAACTTAGTTATAGTCTTCACCAGTATCAACTCATCAGTATTAAGTGTTTCTGCCCCATCAGTAACAACCATAGTCTTTATCAGTAGTAACTATGATCAGTACTAACAGCAGCATCAGTAATAAGTTGAACTGTGATTTGTTCCAACAAATTGATTTTGACATGAGGTTCAAATTTTAATATTATTTAAAAAAAATAAAGGAAAGTAAATGAATTCTCTTCTTTTATCATGTGACCTATCTTTCACAAACCAAATTTGTTGACAATCGCAAGTTAAAGTAATCAATGGCAATGGTTGGTGTGCGGGTGCACGGCAAGTAATCAATGGCTGGTGGAGAGAATGGACGCGATGGTTCAATTTTTGGTGATTAAATGTGCAACGCGCGTCCATCGGTGCAACCACCCATTTCAAAACGAATCAAGACTCAAAAGTCAAAAGGTGAAGCTACCTCCTTTCTTATTTTATCTTTCTAGAATTTTTTATTTTCTTTTGTTCTCGTTATAAGAATTACCATGATAATAGACATTTACCGTATCACTATCCTAGTCCTAATAATTAACAAAAGCTAATTTTGTACACTTAAAAGAATTTGATGTATACACTTAAAATATTAACGCCTTTAAAGTTTTGGTATAAGTCGCATATTCACATATAAACTTTATGTGTATGAATCATCTTAAGTTCTTAACTATAAAAATAACCACCTATATAAGTTTGGCAGACTCTATCAAATCCAACGATTATGTTCTTAAAAACTTTTGAAAAATGTTTCAAAACATCATAAATTAACGACCCTTTCAATCAACAAAATAGTATTGGTTCGGAGTTGAATTAAAACTTAAATCGACGAGGGTTATTCGACAACTATATTCCATTCTAAGACCAAATCGACAATATTAATTAACTAGATAATCAATTTATTATTATTATTATAATTAGCATATAAAAGTAAGTATCTCCGTATTTTAATCTCTTCACCCATAGATGAAACACAACTTTTACAAGACCATTAGTCAAGATCTAACTTTAACTCGAACTCTTCCCCTATCAGCACAGACAACCCCGTAATCTCCGCCATACCAAACTTTCCACCACCACCAATCACTGCTCTTCCACCACGCACCTCCGCCCTTTCATTTGTACACAAAACACAACCACTTGTACTCGAAACATTTTCCAACCCAATAAACGTCACCCTTTCAATAATCCACTTCCTACTCAAAGCAAAACCACCATTCTCAACCTCGGATCTCAACACCACCTTTTTCCCCACAACTTGACTTGAAAACCGCACAAATGTCCCCGTTCCAAGCTCCATTTCCTCCCCATCATCCAAAAACACCTCACCCGTGCTATTATAACCGCCACTAACCGCCACCAGTATGTGAAACGGTGTCTCCCTAACCGCTTTTGTAGTCAAACCTTGTTGTTGTAAAACCAATATATTCCCTTCACGAATATGAACATTTATATGATCAAGTGGTGCATCGAGCTTCACTAACCGAATTTGAATAATTAAACAAATCGAACCAGTTTCCAGATGGGAAGTATGCATCAACTGAGTCTGTTTTGGGGGTTAAAACAGGTGATATTAATACGCCTTTTCCAAGGAGAAATTGGGTGCTGATGTCGTATGTTTTGGTGTCTTGTGGGAATGAGAAGAATAGAGGGCGTGCAATTGGAGTGCCTTTTGTATGTGACTCGTACATTAACGTGTACAAGTAGGGAAGCATTTGGTACCGCAGTCCAAGCACCTTTCGTGATGTTGCAGCTACTGAATCCCATAGATAAAGTTCTTGTCGTGTGCTTGCTTTGTCCGCATGGTCTCTAGCGAAAGGATAAAATGCACCTACCTGTCAATTAGCTCAAACAGGTTACATTAAAAATATTTAGCTAAAATGTAACCAAAAAACTTTCTAAAAATGGCAAAAAAATCACCATGATCTATACCTGAATCCAACGTTGGCAAAGTTCTTCAGTCGTATTTCCAGAAAACCCGCAAATATCAGCACCAACCATCGGAATTCCAAACAACCCAAAATTCAACATAGTCGGAATAGAATACGCCAAATCATTCCATGTTGCAGCATTATCACCTGTCCAATGAGCCGTATACTTCCCGGACCCCACAAATGTGGATCTAGAAAGTATAAACGGGCGTTTACCCGTTATTTTAACCAATGCATCATTTGTTGCTTTAGCTTCCAAAAACCCATACAAATTATGGGCATCGTAAGCAGTAATATTACCGAAATGCAAAGCACTTGCAGGCACGGTTTTATTATTAATCGGCATTTGAACACCAGAATTGTTGATTTTATAAGGAGGATTATCGAGCTTTGAATCAGGAAATGGTGGTGAAGTTATGAAATTGGATTCTTCGTTCATGTCAAGCCAAATGCCATCAAAAGGTAGAAGATCATGGAATATTTTAATCTCATTGTCCCAAAAGATTGCTCCTTTTGGGTTCAAAAAATCAGGGAAATTAACGTTACCGGGCCAAACTTCACCTAAATAAGGTATGCCATTACGCTTTATGTAGATATCGGCTTGCAGTCCTCTTATGTAAGTTTCATATGTCGTGTTAATGCTGATACCTACCCGTAAGAAAGACCAATATTCAAACTTTAATGGAAAATAAATAGCATTGTGTATATGATTGATTGTTGTGAATGAGAAAATGATAAAGATTAGTACCTGGATCTAATATTAGCACATATTTCTGACCATTTTTGTGAAGATTTTGAACAAATGCTGACATTTTTGACAATGGAAAGTTGATGGGGTCTAATGTGAAATCTTTAAAAGCATCCATATAGTCTATATCTGTCCACATAACTTCCAGGGGGATCTTTGCTTTTGCATAGCCAGCAACAACACTTTCAAGATCATCAACATCTTTGTAACCCCATCGACACTGATGGAACCCTGTATAAGTAAGGAAATGAATTATTAATAATTTTTTTATGCATTTAATATCAACTCAATTTGGTTGATATTGACACCCATAATACGATATATGACCTTTTTGGCGTTTCAGAGAACAAATTTGTGTTAAATAAGTGTCAGAATGAACTCACCCAAGGACCAGTAAGGCATGGGAGCCGGCCGGCCGATGAACTGAGTGTACTGATCCATAACCAATTCCGGTGACGGTCCCGCAAAAAAGTAGAAATCAAGAACACCTCCGATTACCTTATACGTAATACTATCACCTTTGTAAACAACATCCATACCATTACTATTAAGCAATAACACACCATGAGTAGTACCGGCCAACACTTTACCATCAGAATCCGGTGATCTAACATCCATATAATACGGATGCGATCCATATAAATTGACATCAGGATTCGCACTTCCGATATCAGCATTCCAAAGAGTAAGTGTCTGATTATGTGTTAATTTAAACGAACGCTTCGTGTGTTCTCCGATGCCGTAAATTGAAGACCGGTGAGCTGGAAGTGAAGATGTTAATTCGAGGTATTGATCTTTGAAGACGAGGATAGTGCCGGAGGTATCGAAGAGTGTATCGCCGGTGGAACGACGGGCGACTGTGAATCCGAATTGGGTGGTTGTGCCGACGGTGGTGTTGTGCAAGGTTAGGGTGAGATCGGAGGAGGGATCGGAGAGATAGAGGTTGGCCGGAATTTGTTGGTGGGGTTTTGGGGGTAGAGAATTGGGTTGTGATTGGCGGGGAAGAATGTCGGTTGGGATTTCCCATCTTCCAAGTTTTGCGTCAGTGATTCGTATCCTCAATCGATCAGCTGTTTCAAAGCTTCACAAGAAGCACAAAAAATTAATAAAGTAATGTTTTTTTTAATATATTATAAAACTAGCCATAGAAAAAGAGAATTGATATTGCTAACATAACTTTTAATGGTTATACCATACAGTATATATTTTACAACTAACTGTACAAGTATATAAAGCAATAGATGTGATACATACATTAAAAGTTGTGGTAGGAAAATCACCCATATAGAAAAAACAATTACATATTAAAATTGTAGGGTTTACTAGTGTATAACTTATTTGAATCGGAGGAAATATTTACTTATTTCGTTAAACCGTCACAGTCGTGTTGGTTGGTTACTTTCATTTTAGCGGTGGATAAAGAGACGATATAAATAAAAGTAATTTTTATAGATATTAGTATTGTATAATCAAAGGATCATTAGTCTAGTGATAAAGGTGTTTGCCCTCATTCTTGAAGTTGAGAACTCAAGTAAAATAGTATATATATATATATATATATATATATATATATATATATATATATATATATATATATATATATATATATATATATATATATATAGGGTCCGGATCCGGTAAGGACTCTTTTCCCGGTGAGGACTGCGAGAACTCCAAAAAAAACACTAAAAATGATCCAAAACAAATTGTTTTCAAAAAATTTTCTTTTTTAAATATCTAAATCGCAGCCTATAAGACCCAAAAAAAAAAAAATTTCAAAAATGATCAAAAAAAAATATGGATCATAATAATGATCCACAAAAAAAATATGGATCATTGTTATGATCCGCAAAAAAAAAGTGGATCATAATTTTTTTTTTCGAAATTTTTTTTGGTCAAATGTAGTAATAATCATGGTGAGTTATATATATTTTTTTCAGAATTTTTTGAAATTTTTATGAGGTGTTCTCGCGAGTTCTTACCGTTTTTTGAGTACTCACAGGATCTCACTTTTATATATATATATATATATATATATATATATATATATATATATATATATATATATATGATATTTAAAAATAGATTAGAATTTGCCGTTAAAAAAATATTAATATTATATGTGTTTATGTTTTATACTTATAAAATTAAGTAAACGTTCGAAACTCGTCTATAATAGCACAAACACATACTCATTGTTAATTTTCAACTATTTGTTAAATATTTTAAAACTTATATAGATGTATTGTTTAAAATTTATACTAAAAACAAATCATATTTTTTTATGGAGAATGAAAAGTAAAAAGAAAATAGAAAACGCATAAAATTACAAAATCGTGGATAACTTGAAAATGCAACGCCAAAAACAAAGCTAAAATCCTCCACCCAGCCTCTATAGTCCAAAGTCTAAGGTCTAAACTGTGTGCGAGCGAAAACGGCGACGTATTAACGTACCTAACTCTTATCATTCTAATTTCTGGTTAGAGTCACACAGTGTTGACTATCCGCAAAGTAAAAGAAGATAAGGAAGCAGAACAATGAATATGAAGGATGTTTATAATTGTTCATGAAACAAATTGAGATTTAAGAAATTAAAAGTACCTTGCGAAGAGCCGGAGCTCATCGATGTCAGGTCCAAACACGGAAGACTTGTTATTGAGTTGAAGATTAGCGGTCAATGATTTTTCTGACCTACCGACGCCAACAGATCGGAGTGAGTAGCCGAAACCAATCGGCTCCCGCTGTTCATCGGCGATGGTTTTCCGATCAATTGAGAGTAGTAGTAATAGTATAACTGCTATGGACGCCATTGTTTCTGACGGAGTCTTCGTAGGTTCATAGGGATATGAGTTGCCTCGTTTTTATACCTGAAAAAATTCGTTTTTGATTTTGCACAAAAATCAACGATAGAGCCCACTGAAGAGTGAAATGTACACCAATCATTGGTGGTTGTTAAACCTTAATTTTGTATCATGTGTTTCATTTTTTTGAACGGATATCATGTGTTTCATTAGCCTATGGAAATCACCTTATTTTAACATATTCATGATAATTATATTTTAGAGCAAATTATATAAATTATACCTAATTTTAGAGCAAAATATCTTTTCCCAACCATACCCTGCATTTCTGTCACAATCTTATTTTTTTGTCACAGAATTTTAAATGAAACCGTGTAAATGCAAAGTTAGGATGATTTTCTTTAAATATAATTTAATCGCTTAAGCCTTCATTTATTTATTTTTTTAGAAACGTCAAATAATATCAACGGAAGCTTACTCGTAATTTTCTAACGAGCACCCCGGGTTAAGGACAAACTCAGCCCCCATAGGGATTTTGAAGGAAAAATCCCCCATATTAGGCACCACAAGAGGTATTTACAGGATTCGAACTCCAGACCTCACACCTCATATGGGAGTAAAACCCATTAAGCCTTCATTTATTTAATGACATGTATTTTTTTATTTTTTTTAACAGCATTGTCGTGTATTTAGTACATTTTCTTTTAGTAAAAATGGTTTATCAAATTGGTGATGATTTGCTTTAAAAATAAATTAATTCTTGCAAAGAAATATAAATCAAATGCTTATACTCTAAACTCTAAACATAGTTTTATTCTCACATAAAAATATCAAATTTAAAAATAAGATTGTACACTTTTTTTATTTAACAAATCACTAGTTCACTACCCATATCAAATACAAAAATTCAAAAATTCAATCATTGGTAGGGGTGAGCATTTAGGCCGGAAAAAAACGAACCGAACCAAACCAAAACCGATAACATGTTATCAGTTCGGTTTCGGTTTTGAAAATTCATCGTTTTCAGTTTCGGTTCGGTTCGGTTTTGGGATAATTATGAACATTTAGCCTAAAAACCGAACCGAAACCGAAGCGATAACATATTATCGGTTCGGTTCATCATTTTCAGTTTCGGTTATATCAATTTCGGTTCGGTTCGGTTTTTAAACTGAGCTCACCCGTTAATCATTGGTATTGTCTTTTCCTATGATGTTTCAGATAAGAACTCTACAAATTTTGATCCACGCGCGATACCCTTTGTCTGTTCATGCATGGACCACTATATCATTAAAAAAATCAAAATAGATATATTCTTCGTATCACAATGTAGTATTATTGATTTTATTATTTTTAAAGTAAATAATTAAAATTAGTGTTATGACATATTAAAGTTGATAATTAGTGAAAGATGAATCTCACTCCTTTTAAATAAAGCAAAGTTCAAAGTGCGCTATGACGGCGCTAAGACGTGAGGCGCGGCACCCACATTATGAAACATTCAATGGCGGTTGTGTAAGGTGTAACGTAATGACAAGTTTTTTTAAGGTGATTGTGAAAATTGAATTTCTTTTAAGAAAATTTGTAACACCGTAATTTTCAAGCCATTTTTTATTTTTTTTAAAAAACAAACCACGGAAGTGTTTAAACTAATTAATTTACAGACGATAATAAAGTAAAGTAATTTAATATTTACAAAACGGTGTTATAAACTTTCGGCTCGACTCCCAAAAATATATCTTTATAATTTGGTCATCCATTCCTAATCACAAACTTCCCAAAAGACACTCTTCCAAAACCTGCAAAAGATTCAACATCGAGGGGAATTAGCACAAAGCTAAGTGATTAGAATCATAACACTTTATAATGTCAAATCCAACAATCTCGATTCACAATTTACTCTAATTCACATATAACGAAAGGACCAGCGGTTTTGCAGAACCTTACAACTGTTGTGGGCCTAACAACAGCTTACCGGAAGCCCTTTACTCATTAGCAACGGTAAAGCTTCCTTCAAACACAACACATATGCCAAGGTACAATTACCGTTATCTAACAGTAAACGTAAGCCCAGCCCCCCACGCAGACTATCCTCTACTCTTTTCCATGTGCACATATCAATTAATTAACACATAGCCAGTTAATTAACATTAGAAAATACTATGCAAAACTCAACACAAGTTTCGCAGCCAAACAGCAAGTTCGCGTCGTGAACCCCTGTTCGCGCCAGAATTCGCGTCGTGACTAAGAGATCGCGTCGCGATCTCGTCCACTAAAAATTTCGCGTTCGCTATTTCGAGTTTCTGTTTGGTTTTCATTTCACGGCATCAGGTTCGCGTCGCGAACCTATAAAGTTCGCGTCGCGATCAGCATCAGATGGTCAAAATCCTGCACTTTTCTAACTCAACAATTTCCAAAACCAACCCAGCAAATTGCAACCTAAATCATTGCAATTAAACAGTACAAAGGTTATAATTTCACTCACCTTGGCACTATCGATGACCACTCAGTCGTCTTATATCACTGAGTCTTCGCCTTTCCTTTTTCTGCTAACCGAAACAATTACCGAATTAGTACCGGTTAAACCAAAAATATGCATAAACTTAAAACTCATCTTGAAAACAATTCTTACACTTATTATCAAACAATTTCTGCACATTTACTATCTTTGACTTACTCAAAGTCAAATTCAAACTAATAATTTGTAATTACACAATTAAGGTACTATTTTGACCCAAACGGGTCAAAACCCAATTTTTAACTTACAACCAACCAAATGTGTGTTCTTTAAACCATAATTACTATTATTTTGCATCTTCTACAATTATACATAATTAACACAATACAATTTCCAGATTTGACTTTAGAAAAGTCAAACTATACCATTGTCAACTTACTAACTTTTGCAAATACCACCAATTTATCAATTCAATGTTACTACTAGCTATTAATACAATTATAACACTAATTACAATCCTAAACAATAACAATTTCACAGAAATCATAGTCTTTAAAATTAGGGTTCTTGACCCAAATCACCAAATATGTAATTTCTAGCACTAGTTATCAACTCAAGAATTCAACTAACAAGAAATCCTCTAATAATCATAACTAACTCATAAAATCCCAAGGCAATCATAGATTTTCGGGTTTATGACAAAATTCACCAATAACACAAAAACCCTAGATTATGTTCTTGAATAAAAACACCTAAAATGAAACCCTAACCAAGAAAAGAAGATTACCTATTAAATCCTTGTTGAATTTCGAGTTTAAGGCTACAACACCAAGATTTCTAGGTTAGAAATCATAATCCTCCAAATTAATATGTGTTTTAGTGTGTGTATGGAGCAGAGACGAGAGAGAGATTGAGATAGAGCTAATATTTGGGAAAACCCACTTTAAGTCCAAAACATTCCACGTGCAAAGCATGAGGTGTTCACCTCATTTAAATAAAATAGTACAATACATAAATACGATGTTTAATTTGGAACCCTAAACGAACTCTAATCTCAAAACTAAAAATACCACTAGAAACCCGGTTCAAAAGTGGACCCAGATATATAAAAATTATACTAATATATATCTATCTCTGTTTTGCTAATTTTTAATCCCGTGGTTAAAAATTCTAATAAATCTAATAAAATTCTATAAAATTATAAATAATAAAATAAACTTACCAACAACCTTAAAAATGTTAGGCCGGGTCTCGGGGTGTTACAAATTTAATGACATATATAATTACTATAAATTTGGATATAACACTTTTTATTAACTTTATACTTCCTCCGTTTTCAAAATAAGTGATATACTTTCCATTCTAGGGTGTTTCAAAATAAGTGATACACTTTAAAAACATATCATATCTGGTAAATGGTAGTGGGACCCACACCCACTAACTATCTCCTTAAATATAGTGAAAATAAACATTTACCCTTACTCATACTTTTAAACATCATTGAATTCACTTTAATCAATATATGTGAGACTCATCATCCACTAATTATCCAATTTAATCTAATTAACCTTTATTATCATATTTTATCTTAAAAATCGTGAATTATAAAGTGTATCACTTATTTTGAAACGGAAGAAGTATATGATTTACTATATAAATCAATCGATCTATAACTTTTTTTTTAATTTGATGTATGTGTATATATAAATTATATAAAATAATAATCGGCTTAATCATGCGTTGATAAACTCTATGGTCCGTCATATGAGATTTAATGGTGACGTCACGACTTACGCTTTAAGAACCATGTTTGAAATCATCTTTTCTGACGAATTAAGAAGTTCTAGATCATTCATGCAACTGACAGATACTGATGGACCATTTCTGTAATTTACTCTAACACGTACAAAATCAATGCATTACTTGCAGTCCGCCATAGCTTCGCGGGAAGAAATCAACGGAGAGGGAAATGGGATCGAGAGAGAAAGACAGCGATCTACAGCGTTTAATTCCTCTAAAAGCTGTAGTTTTACCGGAAACTAATGGTGACTCGAGATCGTCATCGCTGGCGGACTCCCCTCAAGGAGGTTCCTCCTCCGCACGTCGGTCCAAAGAGGTCAGTCTGATTTTCAATCAATTGTCTGTGTTTTCGTTTCCATTTGTATCAACATGATTGTTATCTGTTTCTGTAATTTCTCATTCCACGTTGTAAATGTATATATGCAAAACATTTGGTAATTTGATGAATGATCTGATGGTTGATAGGTCAATTTGTCTTTTCAAATGTGGTTTGTACAATTTATTTTACCATAATTTTTTATAATTATTTCGGAATTACAATAATGATATTTTTTAATTGCATACCTCGAGCCCGAATGTGAAGTTTTGGTTGTAATTAAATTTCATGATTTTTGTTGTAACCAAAATCTGCTATTAGCATTGAGTTCGAAAGGAAACCTCAATTGAGAAGAGCGACTGAGTAAGACTTTGATACTTTGGTTTACCATGCTTCTAGAATGACTCACCACTAATGACAAATCCTGAGGGAATCGAATCTTGTGTTACTCATTTTACTCCGAAGACCTAACAATTAAGCTACAATGAGTCTAACGATTAAATGTGTTCATTTTCAAATTTTAAGGTTGATGGAGAATTGGATTATGCTCCCTTATGTGAGAATGTAGCAAAATTTGTTAGAGATTTTGATTTAGAAGCGCTGGATCTTTCTTTAGAATGGATGGATTAATAGATTATTGATAGGGTGGGATCCTAACAAATGTGAGTTTTGTAACATTAACAACGAAATAAACTAGTGTGGTAAGTGACGAGACACTTTTGAAATGAAATTATTTACAAAAACTAACCATGAATGGCATGTGGTAAATTTTGGTTATACTGTAAAAAAGAACAACGGAATATGATACTGATTAACGTTTCTGAAAGTGATTTGTTTTTCTTGTTTTTTCAGGCATTAGGCAAAGTTATTCACAGTTGGGCTTCAAAAAAGTTCATGAGTGGATGGTTTGTACTCCTCTCCTCAGCAACTACATTTCATCTAACCAAATATTGTCACAATAGTTAAAAGTTATGGTTATTATATATATGGCTATTTCTCACACTTGGAATGTGTATGTTTGTGAAGTGGTAGTATTTTACCATTCCATTATAGGATTTCTGCCTAATAAATAACAACATACATGTACATTTGTCTCTATTTAGTCATGGTACAAATTACTACTCAATTGGATCATTAGTAAATGGCTTTGTGTCCCACCTGGGTCATTAGACAACCTGATAAATGAGTGACAATGTGACATGGCTTTAACCGAGGTGGTAAGTGACATCATTTTCATATTATTATGTCATTTACTTATCAGGTTACCAAATGACTCAAACAAAGCTTTGTATAGTTACTAAAAAAAGACAAATGTAAAAATATATTGTTATTCACAAGGCAAGCCAGAGGAACTCCAATCACAAAAATGAAATGTCTTGTTGTATTAGCACATCTGGTTTGTCTGTTATCGCTAATAATTAATTTGTTTTACAGCGTTATTTTATTTCCCATAGCCATCACATTTTACATAACTTGGTGGTTCATTCATTTTGTTGATGGATTCTTCTCCCCCATATATGCTATTTTGGGGATTGATATCTTCGGTTAGTGCATTGCCTTTCTAACTTCTTTTACTATATGCATTCGATTATCATATGAGATTGTGGAAATACCATATACATTGTATTGATACTAATTATACAGAGTTACAAATACACGTTATTTACAGAAATTGGCCATACACTACACATTATATACCTAAGAGATAAACAATAGTAATTAACTATTTAACAATAATTATAATAAAATGAGCAACATACCGATTTTCTTCTTCTAATTATTCACATGTTATCAGTCTACAATTATAGTTTTTTTGTTTCTGATTTTTCATAGGTCTTGGATTTGTGACCTCCATTACATTCATCTTCTTGGTTGGTGTATTCATGTCATCATGGCTAGGAACCAATCTTCTGGCTTTGGGTGAATTCTTAATAAAGAAGATGCCTTTCATAAGCTACATTTACACTGCCTCTAAACAAATCAGTGTTGCCATATCGCCAGGTCAGCAACTCAACAAAAGTTGTATCCAAATATATAACTACTATTTAATTTAATGGCATATCTTAAATTTATGAGTTGATTAGATCAAGGTTCAAATGCATTTAAGGAAGTTGCGATCATAAGGCATCCGAGTGTTGGAGAATATGCTATTGGATTTATAACATCGAGTCTCGTTCTTCGTAAGAATTCGGGTGATGAGGAGCTTTGTTGTGTGTATGTGCCAACTAACCACCTGTACATGGGAGATATAGTCCTCGTTAATTCTAAAGATGTTATGAGACCTAATATATCAGTTCGAGAAGGAATAGGTAAGCTAGTGCTTCAATATTTTGTCGCACTATTTTACCTTTAAATGGTAAAAAGATGCTAAAACTAGTGTTAAAATAGTTATAAAACTTGTTATGTACAAATCGGATAAGAAAATTTGAATAGGTCAAACATGTGAACAAATCAAAAGTTGCCAAAATCTATTTCTATGGTATATACATCCTACCTCCTACGTCAAAGATTTAGATTATCGTTGTAATAATAATGTTTTTATAATAATAATTAATGTGTTAATTGTTCATATAAACAAACAAGTGTTTGTGGGTCAACTCTTCCATACTAAAAAATCTCTTTCTGGCTTGTTACCCAACTCATGACCTGCATATCTTGCCACATCTATTGGACACCATTTTGATCAAGAAAACACTGATTTAATTGCTTTTTTTTTTTGTTGTTGCAGAAATTGTGATCTCTGGAGGGATGTCGATTCCCAAGATAATAACTACGACAAGTACGCATAGCCCTCTTTCACCAGCAGTTGGGAAGTATGTTATTCCACAAGTATGATGTTGATGAAAATGTCAAGTTTTGATAAAAACCTCAACGTCTTGCTTGATTCTAAACATTAGACTCTTAACGTATAACTTGTAATTAATGAGTTTTTCTGTTTCTTTTTATCATTTTTGTCTATGTTTTTTTTATTACTTTAACCATTATGGACAGTCAAGTTTGTTAACAAATGGATTTTTTAAAGAGTATTCGGAGTTTTCCAGGATTATCGAGCTTATGCTCGTGATGTACATGATCTAATCGTTACCGTGATCATTTTCAAACTTTTCCCTAATTATGATTAGTAAAATGAGAAATCGAACACGTGAAGTTGTCGTTTTCATGTAATGTTTGCATTAAGCAGTTTTCTTCCTTCAAACACTCGCAACTAATTATATGGTTTTAAAAAAAACGTAATAAAACAGAAAGGGCGTTCAGAACTTCAAATAACCAATATCCCAAACGAGAACACCTTTCACTTGACTAGAACTTTTGAGCTACAACAAACAGAACCATTCACTTTCAGATATCCAAATTAAACATACTAATTACCCAAAATCACACAAATAAAACCAACTAACATAACTTACACTTGCATCAACATACAAAATTACAAGAAACATCAACTTCGATTATCATTACCATGTCTATTAAGATCCCCAATACCCGAAATCCCCTCCACCTTTTGCATCGATCTAGCATTCGCTTGAGAGGTAGAAGAAGAAGAAGAAACCGGCGGTGGCCACAACCGTGCACCACCACCATTGCCGCCACCATCTACATCCATTTCTTGTGAATTTTGACTCTGAAACTTCCATGGGTGGTCAACATTAACATTATCCCTATTCTCCACATTTTTAATTTCAGTTTCTACACCCTCATTAATTCTAGGTGTTGAAGAAGACCGCCCTGAAGCAATTGTGGCGGTTGGGAATGCTTTTTCGGGGGGTATAGCGGGTGTGTAATTTGAAGGAAGAAGGTCGTCCCAGTTTTCTAATAATTCTTTATACACTTTTCTAAGAGTGACTTCTGTAAGTCCAGTTACTTTACATATTTCTGCTTGTGTTTTGCGTTTGTCTTCAAGTTGTGAAGCTAAATATATGGCGGCTGCTGAAATGCTGATGGGATTTCTACGTGTGCAGAAACATTTGTTTATTACTACTTCACCAATATGGGTTGCAAGATCCTAGAAAAAAGGTTGTTTTAAGGTTTTTACTAGATCCAGAAATTTATACATACAAATGGAATATATATATATATAGGATTTAATATTTGAATTTGTGAACAGAAGCAGAAAAAATATAAAACTTTTAAATATAATGAAAGATTTAAAAACATATACTGCTAAGTCCAAATAAAAAATCTTGACATGGTATTAGAAAAATTACCTGTGCAGATTTGTTAAGCTGAAGAAGGGTACAGAATCTAGGCATATGCACTGAGATTGAATTGCTGTTTAATGGCTGACTTAGTTGCAAAGCTTCTCCAAGAATCTTGATGTACTTCCCAATCTCTTTCTGAGGCAAATTGGCGGCAATTGATATTTCCTGCTTAGCAAATTACGAATCATCATAATCGGTATATTTTAGTAATTTCATGATCTACCGATAATTCCATAGATATCAAGTTAATCATCGTAGAACATTATGTAAAACCTATTGCAAAACTTGTAAAATGTATGTAGTTTCCATAATTGTTAATCAGATACTTCAATTTCATAGTTCAATTGTACAGATGGAACAAAATGTCAATATCAATTAGCCCTAATTCTTGTGAACTTAAATTACTCAACTGAATCAGACTATATACCTGTAGTGTTCTAGGCTCTTGAGCCTCTCGAATAGCTTGCACAAGCGCAGCGGTTGCGAGTGCCTCCACGCTCCGATTCCTCAAACAAGTCGCTGAAGAGCAATCCCTAAAAAGCTGAAACGCATGATCGGAGATATCACAATCCAGCCCTAGAATCGAAGCCACGTCGATTATTTGAAGATAGGCCCTAAGGTTATCAACAACAACCGACGGACCAGATGCCGATGAGGAAGACGTCGTTTCAAGTACGCGTTCGAGTTCCGCTAAGTGACCGGAGAATGAGAGAGAAGTCTGTGCGAAGACCGGGTAGGGTTCGAGTGACCATGTGGAGAAGGCGGTAATGAATCCGGTAGGTTCGAAGGGGTCTTCTTCTTCATCGGAGGCCGGCACGGCGGTGGTGGTGGAATTGTCGGTGATGGAGTGAGGGAGTGTGGGTAGGTCAGAGGTGACTAAGCAGAGAGGAGAATCTTGAGCACGGATGTGAAAGAGGTGATGAGATTGTGTTTGGCGTTCTTCGACGACGCGGCCGCATGATATGCACTCTGTAATAAATCTACCGGCTGATGTGGTGGCGCACCGCCCCTGCGCCGCCGCACAGTACGGGCACTTCATATCGTGTGGGAGTTTTGACGTTTAGACGTTTTCACGGTGTAGTGCGCGAGTGTTTCGTAGTTCCGAGTTGTTCCCCATTTTTAAGTGAAAGGATCATAGGAAAATAAACGAAAAAAAAATTGTTTATATTTACGCCGAGTTTTTAATTTAAGAAATGAGAAAAGAAAGGGAAAGAAAAAATAATCTTTTTATCATGTTTCGTAATATTTTTTTAAAATAAAGTAAGGAAAGAAAAAAAAAATTTGGAGTATTTTTCCTCTCCTAATTTTCCTCCCAAAAGTGAGAATATTTGGAAAGAAGATAAATTTTAATTAATTAAAATTATTTGAACTTACTAAATTACTCTTGATATTACCTAATTTGTTTATATTTTAAGGATAAAATTGTAAAACCATTCTCTCCAACTCGGGATCACAAAAAAAATGATGGTTTTCTTTTCTTAACTATTCGATTCGGGAACAAAAAAAAAAAAATATTTTCTTCTTAATATCTCTTCTATTCTCTTACTTTATTTTCTTTTCTTCCGTATAGATATTATGGAACATAGAGGGGTTGCTCAAATTTGGTTTTCATGAAAAGTCAGCGTCCATCTGTCTCGGTCGCCATACATCCACCTACAATGGGTCATCCTCTTAACGCGAAAAGACTATAAGGCACCTCAGCCCTGTATTCGGTCATCCACACAACTGATGAAGGTCGTTGTGCTCAGTGCTGGACATGTTTATATATTATGTATAATAAATAAAACATATACTTCCTCCGATTCAAAATAAGTGATACACTTGGGGTTTCACGGTTTTTGAGGCAAAAGATTATAATGATGGTTAAATTAGATTAATTGGATGGTTAGTGGAGAATGGGTCCCACACCTTTTGAATAAAGTAAGGTTAATGATGTTTAAAAGTAAAAAGTAAGGGTAAAGGGGTCATTTCACTTTGTTAAAGTAGATAGTTAGTGGGTGTGAGTCCCATTTTTTTTGCCAAATAAGAAAACTTTTCAAAGTGTATCACTTATTTTGAATCACCTCAAAAAGGAAAGTGTATCACTTATTTATTAATAAAATTTAATAAATGAGATTTGAAAGTTATACAAATATATACCATGTATACAAAGTTACAAACAAATATTAATGCAGACAATCATTTTTAGTCTTGTTCTAATATGCTACTAGCCCATAACTTTAGAAAGTTACCTTCTTAACCACTATCCACCACATACAAAGTTTTATGTAAAAGGTAACAAAAGCCCTAGCGGCAATTGCCATAACCCTCCATTTTTATTTTCAGTTATACGCTCGGTCTCATTAGTCATTACCACCATCAGCTCCGTATACACGATCTTCTGCTCCACGACGCCATGGATGTCGACTTTGGCGACCTCGATGGACCGGCAAAAGCACCGGCGGCGAAGACCAGCAAGTTCGCCCCTAAAAATTCCAAGTTTAAACCCGTTGCCAAACCTAAACGCGAACCAGTAGCACCGGTTCCTTCATCTGAACCGAATCTAATCGCAGTTCCTAAGGTGGAGTTAGATGATTCAAAGCCGCCGCAGTCTTCGCCGGCTGCCTCAGTCTACTCCAACATTGAAATCGAGCAACCATCGCACAGCCTTCCTACTTCTCATGATGCAAATGGTAGTGTGAAAATGGATACTGATGCAACAGATATGGAAATAGACAATGATATAGGGCTAGATGAAGAAGATCAAGTTGTTCGAGAAATAGATGTGTTCTTTACTTCAACAGTTGATGCCAATTCTAAGGTTAACAGTTACAAGTCTATTACTATAAACAAATTTAGATTGACATTTTTGTCATGAAAAACCTGTAGGGCGTAGTAATATAGGAACTAGAATTCTACAATGGAGCATTTTGCATATTCACATACATTGAAGTAGTTACAACTTACAACATATACGAGTGTTTACTGTACTGATGATTTGTTGCTTTCTACAGCTATATGTCTTGCAGTATCCTTTAAGGCCATCTTGGAGGCCTTATGAACTAGAGGAGAGGTGTGAGAAGGTACTAATGCAACATTTAGTATCTGCATACCGATTTTTAAAAAAGGCTTGTAATGCTAAAATGGATTGTAGTTTTGATCTGTTTTTGAGATGCAAATGTATTTGGATAATCTGTTTTTGCAGGTTAGATTGAAACCAGAAACTGCTGAAGTTGAGGTTGAATTGTCTGTCGAAGTTGCTTCTGAGAATTTTGATACTGATGTTGATGATGACAGATCAATGCCCAAACAGGTCTGTCTCTGTTTCACTGTGTTTGTATCATAGCCGATTTTTGTACATTTAGATTTTAGGTTACAATTTTTGTTGCCATAAGTCACTAAATTAGACAATTATTAGCTTAATGGATGGCCGTAATTGGGCCTACTGAGGAATGAAACAATTAGTAGCTCAGCAAATTATCATAAGTGATAACTTAGCAAGTTTTCTTGACAATGTTCAGTGGTTCCAACTTCAGAACATGAGTGCTTACTGTAGCTAACCTACAAAAAACAGTTGTGACGATATTGCAGGCTATGTCAAATCCGAGTATTTTCAACTTTGGGATCGTGATTCTTCTGCTCCTTATTTTTCATATTGTTCTCTCTGTTGTCTTATTTGTTCTGCATTCTGTTACATCTTCCTTGTTTTGTTTTTAATATAATGTTCTCAATTATGTTTAGGTATTGTCATCTGCATGGCAGCCACTGACAGCAACTCGTTACGCTGTAGGGATTATGAAGGGAAATGAGGTGTGTGTTCTCCTCACATTCACCTTCTATGCCAATCTTAGAAGATATATATGTATATGTATATATGTCTGTGTGTGTACACAGCCTTAGGTCTGCTGAGAAGCAAAGCTATTCACTAATTTTGTAACCTTGTTTCACAATTTTACATATTTGAGCAGATTCACAAAATTGTGAATTAATGTTACATAATTAGCGAATCAGTTTGCTTCTCACACATATTTAAATTGTCATTTGATCCTGATTCTACACACCCAAACATGTATATAATGATTGCATATATTTTTAGTTCACTTCACTTTGTTCGAAAATTAAGAAGTATGCTATGCATTAATTCATTTAACGGAAATTACATTTTTTTTAATGATAAAATGTTTTATTATTTTAAATTTCTATTGCAGTTGCACCTCAACCCTGTTCATGCAGTTGTGCAGCTCCGCCCTTCAATGCAACATCTTGACCCACTGAAGAGAACTCTTGATGAGGACATGATTGACATCAAGAATGAAAAACCTGTAAAGCAAACCAAGAAACAGGTCCACTACAGTTAAAAATATTACTACTATCTATTCAGCTTTTCTTAATGTTTTAGATTACACTATTGATTCTATATCTTTTACCTGATCTCAGTGAGGTTATTTTCTGGTTTTTTGATGTAGATTAATCAGAGCAAGCTTGTAAATGAGCAAAAAGCAGATACTCCAGATACTAAAGAGGTGATACGCCTTATCTTTTACATTTTAAAACTAATAGCTACCCTTGCTTTATTTATTATTCTAGTTGTACAAGTTGTCTATCACATAAAATCGTGCCTGCCATTGTATGAATATATGCGTATTACACCACTTATCAGTTGTTTCTAATTGCACATTGTATAGTTTTTTATTTAATTTGGATATAATTTTATTTTTCATCTTGGTGTAATATCTTATCCAGCAATGGATTCCACTCAAGTACCATGGTGAAACGAGTCACTTATCACGTGGATACATACAAAAGATGGTTGGACAAGAATCCTCTGAAATACAATTTTCTATGTCTCAGTATGTCACTATGCTAATTTGTTCCAATTTTACTATTTACTATTACAAGTATGTATATCACTTATTTACTTACAGTTTGATAAGCTCTAGCAGTTCACCAGATTCAAATAATGTAAATGCAGAATAATAACAATCGAATTGCTGGAAAATTAAGATAGTGCCATTCTTTTGAGAGGAATGGAGCTCTCCATGTTCATAATTCAAGTTTTTTGTAAATAGCTAAAAAGAAACATAAAACATAAAATGCTTAAATAATAAAACTACTAAGATAACAGTTAACTTTATGTTATATTGGTTTCAGGTCTGATTATATTGACTCTTTGTGTCCTGCCACAAGTGACAAACCCAAACCCAAAGGTCCTTCAAGAAGGTGCGCCTCTTGTTTTTATACTATGGAAAACATTGCATAATTTTTATCAACTTGTGAAATAATGTTTTGTAATTATTTGGTTGATTTCAGCTCTTTACTCAAACTTCCACTAGAAGAGCGTTTAAAGATTCAGCTTCTTGAGGTTAGTGTGTATGCTATTGGAAACAAATAATACCCTCTTTCGCTCTAAAAAACATTTTATTTAGACAAAATGTGTTACAGCCTAAGGATATTTATAAACTTCCATAAGTTAGTTATTGATTTTGAAATCCAATAATGCGTAAAGTTATGTCATTTGTGAATGGTGATTTCTCAAAACAGGGCCCACCAGTACAACGATTTAATGCTCTTAAACACATAGCTCCAGATCACAGTGAAGAAGATATTTTAACAGTTCTGAAAACTCACGCTCAATTAGTTCAAGGATTGTGGGTCCCAACAAGTTTCCTCAAGTTTGAAAGAAAAGACGGAAAAGATGTTCTACTCAGAAATTATGTACTGCTTCAATTTAGCAAAAACCTTATATATCACGAAAAACAATTCCCTAAATCAACTCAAGTTGTTGAAGCTATGAAACCTGTACTGGATGAATTTGGTGCAAGAAGAGATACTTACAGGGACTGGAAGTTTAAGGAGACCCCGGATTTTTCATTTATTAAAAAATATGAACAACTTGTTATTGAACAAAATAAAATTTGGGATAGTTTGGAACCACAAATAATGGATAGATTATTTAGAAATAGCTCGAAACATAGGATTGGCGATAAACCTGTTGCATCAAGCAGTAATAATGATGTTAAACCGAAAACAACTAATGTTGTGCAACCTTCTAGAACACCGGTTTCAGATGAAACTAGAGAAGCGTTACCAAAAGCTCTTCTGAAACTTTTTCAGGCTTACAAGGTTTGCAGGTGAGTTTTTTATGTTGTCAATTGTCATATGTTAACTGAATTCTATGTTTGATTGTAGATTTTAATTTCTTTCCATGAACATCAATATTCGTAGAGATGGCAATTATGACCCATATACCTAGGAATGGCCCGATATGGGTCATGTTTGATCTCTAACGGGTTAAAGATGTAAAATTAAGAAAAAGATTAGCTCATTAGGAAACAGGTAAACGGGTCGATAGTTGCACATAATGTACACATAAAGTATTTTCCGTTGCACAAAATTTTAAATTGCTCTATTAAGAAAGGAGATTATTTTTGCAATAGTATAGTTTTTAATTTTTATACTACATAATCCTCGAATTTATATTGATTTGCCGCTTTGACCCTTAAAGTTTGTTGAGTAGTGGTATTATCTTAAACTTTAGTTAACTTGTACTTGTTAAAAAACTGTTGTAACCTGCTATCGCAAGTTAATACTTATAAAATGCTAAATTTAAGGATTAAACAACTACATATGTGATAGTTTTAGGATAAAATCATATTCTTACTTGAGAAAAGTTTGAAGATTAAAGTATTAAACAGCCAAATAGGTGCAGCTTTAGGGATTAAAGTATTAAACGATATGTAACTGTAAGAAAGGTAATACCTTAACACAAGATAACTGGTTTGACTGGTAATACGTTAACAAAAGGGTTAAAAGTTAAAACACTACGCTAACAAAAATTTAAGGGTTAAACAATAAGTCAACCAAACTTAGGTTAAAAAAAGTGGCTAAAAAAAGTGAAAGGTTACAAGACCAAATCAGTAAACGTTTGAGGATTAAAACATAATTAACCTTAACTATTTGATAAATATGGACAAAAAGCGTCTGCCACCTCAACTAGTTGATGTCACTGGATGTTAAAACATATGATAAATATATCATTTGTATATAACTAAAAGAAAAACGTCAAAACACGTGTCGTTAATCTTTTATTATTTTCGTTTAGAATTCAACTAACTTGTGTTTTTATCCCAACAGTCTAAACCAAATACTCCATAGATTGCGTGACATGGCAATTTCTGAAAACGCACTCCCAAAGGGCACACGAGAAGCCCGAGCAGCAAATGCAGCTGCAAATGCTCCAAAAGAAGAGCTTCAGAAAGTATTAGATCAACTTGCTGTTAATATACATGGTGTTTTTGTTTTAAGATCATCAGCGGATTATCCTCAGTATGATGGATTAAGGTTAGTTATTGATCTTTATGATTTAACTGAAAAAGGTTGTTTAGTTTGTTGTGATTGATTGTGATTTTTTTGTTGTTGTTTGTAATAGGAATATTGTTATCAATCTGTTTATAGCTGAAGGACGTGAAGGTAAGCTTAAAAAGGCTACCATTTTTGCAGCTGCGAGTGCCGAGCTGAAACGGGAAATAACTAATGTTGAGTATCAAAAGGTTAGATTGCTTCCTATTAGAAAAGAAGATAAATAAAGTAAGGGCAAAAGAGTAAAAACAATAATTTTGGTGGTGTGTGGATAAAAACTGTGGTGTACAAATCACCTCCTATTATATATGAAAATGAAAACTGTTGACAAATAAGTGCCCGACCCACCCATCTTGTCTGACCCGCCCATCTTGTCACCTCTACTTGTCGAGTATCAAAAGACCACTTTGATTGTTTAGCCTTTTAGACTATCTATCTTCTACCTTGTTGTGTGAATCTGCAGGTATTAACTGAATTGTGCATTTCAAAAAATTCTGCATGGGTGTTGAAGAGTGGGGATGTTCCAACATAAACATCGGTTTTCTCATTTGGTAAGTTGTTCAATATTACATCCTGCCTACTATCATCTAATTGAACTTACCGTTTCAGAGCTTACATGCATATGTTTTCTCATCAAGTTTAGCACATATTTATATACTTTATTATATCCTTGATTCCTTTCTAAAATAATGAATATGTCCTTTTTGCACCCAAACAGTGTAAATAATTAAGTTATAGAATTCTACGGATTTAATCATTTAATAGTTAAAGTCAAGAACTTATTTGTCAGTTCAGTGAAAGGTTGCTGATTCGTACACCACCCGTTTTAGACATACACCACCAGTCAATGCTTTAGTTGGTACTTAGTGAAAATATTCTTTATATAATTAATGTTATTTATTAAAAAGCTATTACTGTATACTAGTGATACAGTTTATAAACAGTTGATTATCCTGATTTGACCCGCTTCACTTTTAGGTAAGTTCTTAAATATGCTTGTACTTAAATTGATGTGGAAATAAATCCCAAGTCAACCGATTTTCTCATAAACAGGTTGAAAATTGCTAACTTTAGTGGGAATACATTTTCCGTTACGAATTTAATGTATATCTTTATTTCCACATCAATTTGTAACGAGATTACACTGTATAAGAAAACACTGCCAGTGAATCAGTAGACATCTGACATGACATTCCAAAATGCTGATTATTTGTTTTGTTGATTTTTCCAGGTCAGCCATTTGAGCATGTTATCGCTGGTGCATTGGCTGATCTGATTTTCTACAAAATTCATGCGATGTTTTTGGTATATCCTGGGGGGGAAGTGTATATGGTTGCTTTGCTATTAGATGGTTATTGTTGTTGTTGGTTACTTTACTACTGGATGGTTATAACAACCTTGCCACCATAACTAATTACATCAGTTTCATGTTAGGGTACATGCTATTATTGGTTGATGATGAGCTCGATGCATTGCAGTTAGGTTATAGACGTAAATATAGACAACACTTATTCTAGTGGGGAACTTATTTTGAGAAAGAACGACAGCGTTTTGCTTTCTGATACTCATTGCCTACTAGGTTTTTTTATGAATCTAAATTTTTTTTTTTGAAAGACAAAGCATAGAAATAAGGAACAAAGGGCTAAAAACAACAAACAGAACCAAAGCCAAAGAAAAACAATAATTAAACAATTGATATACTAGTTTATACTCTCTTGAAAAAAAATCATTTAGGCACATTAATATCAGTAAATTCAATAAGTTGTCATTCATTTTTCCAACCCTATTTTAAATTTATTTGTATTTGAATTATTAATTTATACACACATTTAAAAATAAAGTGACATAATTATTCGCCGTTTTACGCTGATATAATACTATGCAACTACCAGTTTTAAATACCACTAGAAAGGCACATTTTCATTTTGAGTTTAAAAAAACAACAAAATTTTCTTCAACCCTTGTCTAATTCTTAAGTTTTAAATAGTCCTAGAGGTGAATTGTTCAAGGAGGTCCACATATTTTTTAAAGTTTCAAGGAACACTTTTAGGTCCTTAGATCAAGCTTAATCAATGGTCCAGATTGTATCCTATTTTGAATGGCTTTATGCGGGTAGGGGTATTTTCGTCAGATGGCTTGTAACCTTGAAACGATCTTCCCAATTATCCATCATTGTTCCCACTCTCTCTCTCTCTTGTTCCTTCCTCCACACTCTTTCTCTCTCACACCTTACACAATCAAAAACCCTCAAAATTTTCTCTAGATTTCGGTGATTTCTACGGGATTTTCGCTAAAATCGTGTGTTCTTCACTCGTTCAACATCGTATTTTTTCTATATTTCTCTGTATCTACTTTCAATGGCGGAATCTACATCTTTTTCTTCGAATAACTCAATTGATGAAAATCTCTGTAAGTTTGATAATGTATTTGTTGTTAATATTAGTTTTTTTATTGTTTATGCAAAAATAGTTGTTCATTTACTTATTTTTTTTATATTTCGAATTTTTCTAGGGTTTGTATTTGATAATTGGTCGATTTCATATGTTATTTTTTGATTTGTTGCTTTTTGATTTGCTGCTCTGTATTTTTTTTTAGTAAATCACATGTGATTCATAGTTTACAAGTAATTTTTAAGTGCTTTCAGCTTTATAGTGTTTTTTATTAGTAAATCACATGTGTTTCGTACCGTGTTCACATGTGATTCGAAGTAAATATGCTTCTCTGTATTATGAAAACCACTGTTTTAGTAAAACATATGTGATTCGCTGTATGTTCACATGTGATTCGTAGTAAATATGTTTCGTTGTTTTTTCAAATCACATGTTATTGTTATTTATTTTAAGTCGTTTGTAGTTATGCGATTTGTGTAGAATCACATATGATTGTGCATCTATTTAATTTTAAACCACGTATTTATTTTAGTTAATCATCTGTGATTTTATATTTGTTTAATTTTATATCAGATGTTTCTTATTAGTTAATCACATGTGATTTAGATCTGTTTCATTTTAAAACAAATGTTTTTAGTTAATCACATGTGATTCTAAGTCTATTTCGTTTTAAATCATCTTTTTTTTGTGTTTAAACATACGTGCTTGTAATTTTGTTTTAAATCACATGTGATTTTGAAGTTATTATTTGTTTTTTAGTTGTAAATCACATGTGATTTTACTGTTTTTATTATAGATTTTAGATTTCTAGTGTTTTTTAGTTATAAATCACATGTGATTTTACTGTTTTTATTATAAATTTCAGCTTTCTAGTGTTTTTTAGTTATATATCACATGTGATTTTATTGTATTCACATGTTATTTGCCGTTTATTATTTTTTTGTTTACTCTGTTTTTAAATCACATGTCATTTTACGGATTTTATTATAGATTTTCAGCTTTCTAGTGTTTTTTAGTTGTAAATCACATGTGATTTTGCTATGTTCACATGATTTATTATTTTTAATAGTGAATCACATGTGATTCGTAATGTTATTTTAGTTATTTTCAGTTCTTATGTTTTTAGTATTGTGATTTTAATACAATCACATGTGATTGTTATGTAGATAGGTCCCTCTGTTTTTTGAAAACCTCTGTTTTTTTGTCAAAAAAACGCATGTGATTGTTCATCAAATCACATGTGATTTGCTATCTTTTTTGTTTTATATCACATGTGATTGTACATTTGTTTAGTTTTAAATCATATGTTTCTAGTTAATCACATTTGACTGTGTATCAGTAGTATTATGATTTTAGTACAATCACATGTGATTGTTATGTAGATAAGTCCCCCTGTTTTTTTTAAAACCTCTGTTTATTAAAAGTAGAAAAAACCGCATGTGATTGTTCATTTAATCACATGCGATTTGGTATCTTTTTAGTTTTAAATTTTCATGTGATTGTACATTTGTTTAGCTTTAAATCATATGTTTTTTAGTTAATCACATGTGACTATGTATCTGTTTAGTTTAAACCACATATATGTTATAGTTAATCATATGTGATTGAATATCTATTTAATTTTAGATCAGATGTTTGTTAATAGTTAATCATATGTGACTGCATGTCTATTTAGTTATAAATCCTTCATTTTGTTTGTATTTAATCACATGTGATTCTAAGAATGTTTTGTTATGTGTTCAAACAACGATTGTCAAACACAAAGAATAGGCGACGTCAACCTTGGATCTCCTGCGATGATCACAGTGCAGACCCAACAAGTTCTTGGCGAACCTAGGGTGATCAAGATTGAGTGCGAAGGTGAAAGTGAGAGTGCGTGAACTCTGTGTTTTGAGGCTTTTTGAATCTGTCTCAGTGTCAGTGTGTCTTCGACAATGAATTAGACCAGATATTTATAATGGCCAGGTATATGGAACGTTGGCCCATTATGACTGCAATAAAGCAGTCATGAAGCGCCATTATGACGACGTCAATGATCGTGTAACGCCTTACTGTTATGACTGCTTCATGAAGCGCCATTATGACGGATCATGACAGGCGACTTAACGGGCGGTTTGACAGGCAGTCATAACTTTGACAGGCGGTCATAACTTTGACAGGCGGTCATAACTTGACAGGGTCATAACTTGACAAGCGGATGGCTTGGCTCGTGACAAAAGCATGGGCTCGCGAATATTGACAGATCAAATTATGACGTGAGCATAAAAGTCCCTCATCATTTAGGTTTTGGGAATTACCTATATATACATAGGGTAATCCCTACTAACCTCATCATGCCCCCGAGTTAAGATTTGCCAAAACATCGATTTGCAAGTCGTAACCACCATCATTTGTACGTCTTTTTCCGGTTTTTTTTTTTGTTTTTTGTTTTTTTTTTTTTTTTTTGTTCGATCGATCGAGTGCATCGGTTGCCCTAGGCAGACCGGCAGGCTTTATCATCGATCGACCGTTAAACACGGTAGTTCGTTGATCCTTAGACTTCGTGCGTTTAGACCGGTTGTCAATTTATCGACCGGCTAAGATTTTAGACCGGCGGTTTATCGCCTTGACCGGCGGTTGCGTCGATCGCAAACAATTTTGTCGAGCCGAGATTTGCGTCGATTTTAACCGGCTGTCACTTTTGGACACGGTAGGTCATATTGACCGGCTGTAAGATTTTAGACCGGCGATACCGCCTTGACCGGCTGTTTGTTGCATTGACCGACGGCTCAGGCGACCGAGACCGGATGTTGTAGGGTGAGACCGGCTGTCTCAGGGTGAGACCGGCGGTCGAAGGGGGGTTTGTGGTATAGCCGAGGGTTAGGGTTTGGTGGTACAACCGGCTGTCAAGTCCGAGGCATATTGAAAAATTGACAGGCGGTTTAAGGGATTTCGACCGGCGGTTCGTTGGTGTTCGACCGACGACTTTAGGGTTTTACGGGCCGTAGGGTTTACGGGTTGGGGAACCGACGATCTAGGGTTTTACCGGTGGTCTTGATCGAAACAATGTGGACCGGCTCCGGCGGTCACAAGTTGTGGTCGATAAAGCTAGTCGCAAGACCGAGTTGAGTAGCAATTAGGGTTTAGCCTAGGTTGAACTTGTTAGGTGGACCGGCGGTATGATGGCGCCAATGTTCGGTTGTCTACCGGCAGCTTTAGGGTTTAAGTAGACCGACGGTTTAGGAGCAGGGACATCGTCCGACTATTTTGCATGCTTTAAACGCGTAACTCCTTATTAACTTACTAATAGTTGTAAATCTTGCAGGTTTAATTGGGTTGCTCGCCACCTTACAGGTACGTATTTGCGTGTCCATTGCTTTGCTTTAAAAAATAATGTTTTATTGGATGATCAAGCCAATAACACATTTTTATTTTTATCTTTTTATTATGGATGTTGTGTCCATGACACCGTCTTGGGTGTGCATGACAGTGTGTATATTTGGTTGTTCGTATGACACTTTCTTGAGAGCCCATGATGCCTTTGTATGCCAATGACCTGGGTGGATTTGGGTATCTCAGATGTATGCTTCATATTGTGCCTGTGACACTGTGCCAATGGCACGTTTGTTGGTTAACCTTTACTTTGTTTACTCGCGAGGATTGTCGCTTCCCAGTGAGAAGTGCTTATCTTTTATCAAGTAGATTAAAAGACGAGTATGATTGTATGTTATTTGGCCAGACAAAGTTGTCTTTCTTGGCTTCATACATGTTGTATTGAGCTATGTGCTTAACTGTGTACATGCACATGCGTGTTCAAGTTGTAACATTGTACGTAATGAAAGTGCATGTTTGGCTTTAGACTGAGATGTCTATTGTGGCCTTATGCCTTTTGTATTGAATCCTTACTTCAATATTTATTTGGTTATCCAAAAACCATAGAAAAATGATATTGTGAGATAATATTGGGATACAAGATCAGACCAAATGTTATTATCGCCAGTTTCATGCAAGACCATGACATTCCATGTGCTTGGAAACATGTATTGAAAACATAAAGGAAGAAATGACAGTAAAGACTATCGCACCTTGATAGGTCAGTTAATATTGGCTCCCTCATGTATCATGAGGATATGACCATCAGGTGGTCCGGGATGTTCTGTGTCTTCCCCCTTCTTTTGCCAGGCATAACTCTTCCCAAGTGGAGGTTTATTTGCTTGCTGCTTAGCGCCAGGGACAAGGTGTTCTAGTTTGCCTTCTTCCAAAGCCCGCCTGATTTCCCTTTTTAGCTCTCTACAGGCATTCGTGTCGTGTCCATGATCTTCATGGAAATCACAGTATTTATTCATGTTTTTCGTACCCGACCTATGCTCCATCTGGGGTGGAGGTGTGAAGGTAGCGCACACCTACTCTGTTATCAAGATTTCTTTTGGTGTTTTGCTAAGAGCACGCTCAGACGGATGTTTATCGTATGGGCCAAACCTCCGGTTGCTCCTTTCATCTCGTTGATGATCACCAGTTAGAGCATCATGCCTGCGATCTGACGTGTCAGTCCATGACTTGCCGCCTACATCTCTTGTCAGGGAGACAGTTTCTTTTGACCTTAGATAGTCATATGCCCTGTCCGTGGCTTCTTTGAAAGTAATTGGAGTTCTCTTGATTAACTTTTCTTGCAGTTGTCCTGGAAGCAAGGAGAGGGTAAAACCCGAAATTTGTTGGCTTTCGGGTAAGGCGACAATTTTCTGGCACTCCTGCGTGTAACGCTGAATGAAGTCGCGTAACCCCTCGCCTTCCCTTTGTCGCAGCAAATGTGCTTCTATATGAGTTCTCTGCTGCTTCTTTTGCTGGATAAAGTGAGTCACAAATTTAGCCTTTAGATCTGCAAAGTCTTGAATACTCCTCTCCGGTAAGTCAGCAAACCAATCACGAGCGAAACCCTGCAACGTGCCAGGGAACATGTGACAAGCGACTGGGTCTAGCCATTTCTCTGTCATAATGGCCTGTTTAAAAAGAGCAAGGTGGTCATCAGGATCTCGTGTACCGTCGTAAGTACCAACGATGGACGGTACTTTTTGTTTATCAGGGAGTGGGAATCGGGCCACCCAGTCACAGAACTTCGAACTAACTACCGACAAAGGCATAGTGGCTGCTCGGGGTGGGGCGGCTGCGGCCACGAGTGCTTGCAACACGCGCAACATGTCATTAGATGTGTCCTGTGGTGGATGTGGTGGTGGGGTGTGAATGGGTGGTTGTCTTAACTGCTCCAATAATTGTGACAACGGATCTACTGGTTGAACAACAGTTGGCTGCGGTGCTGGGCGCAACGCCGCCACCAACTGAGACAACATGTCCGATGAAGTAGGTGGTGGAGGAGGCGGTGGTGGCTGAGTACTTTGAGCCAACCTTCGGAGTAACTCCACAATTGGATCCTCCCGAACCCCCGGCATAGCGGCCTGTGGGAAGTTGGAAACAGGCTGCCTGACCGGATCCGTGCCATCCTCCTGAGAGCTTGTCCCGTGGGACAAAAGAGGCTGACATGAAGGGATGGGCGTCACTGGCTGTGGTGAGGTAAACGAACTTGATCCAACCAGCCCTGTGGAGAAAAGTGGACTTGTTAAAGAGGGATACCCACGTGTCCTGACATCCGACACCGTCCACTCAGAATCGACGTATGGTTCCATGATACGACTAGGCGAGGTTATCACCGCCTCGGGTATAGTGGTAATCACGGTAGTGGTTATTAATGGCGATGAAGAAGTGATCAGCGATGGCTGTGTATCCGCCATAGGAACGGTTTGATTATTGAGGGAAAAAAAAGTTTGGAAAAGTGAAACGCCGTTTAAAAAACGTGTCCCACGGATGGCGCCAATGTTCAAACAACGATTGTCAAACACAAAGAATAGGCGACGTCAACCTTGGATCTCCTGCGATGATCACAGTGCAGACCCAACAAGTTCTTGGCGAACCTAGGGTGATCAAGATTGAGTGCGAAGGTGAAAGTGAGAGTGCGTGAACTCTGTGTTTTGAGGCTTTTTGAATCTGTCTCAGTGTCAGTGTGTCTTCGACAATGAATTAGACCAGGTATTTATAATGGCCAGGTATATGGAACGTTGGCCCATTATGACTGCAATAAAGCAGTCATGAAGCGCCATTATGACGACGTCAATGATCGTGTAACGCCTTACTGTTATGACTGCTTCATGAAGCGCCATTATGACGGATCATGACAGGCGACTTAACGGGCGGTTTGACAGGCGGTCATAACTTTGACAGACGGTCATAACTTTGACAGGCGGTCATAACTTGACATGGTCATAACTTGACAAGCGGATGGCTTGGCTCGTGACAAAAGCATGGGCTCGCGAATATTGACAGATCAAATTATGACGTGAGCATAAAAGTCCCTCATCATTTAGGTTTTGGGAATTACCTATATATACATAGGGTAATCCCTACTAACCTCATCATTATGTTATTGTCATGTTTGAAGTAATAATCTGTTTCTTTGTGCTTAACCATTTCGCATTGTAATTATTTATCATAAGTTATATGTTTTATCCACAATAATTAAATATGCGTGTTTATATGTTTTTTTATAGGTGCTGATGATGATCTTGGTATATTATCCAAGTTACCACTTCTACAAACCAAGAAAACTAAAGGAAATAAAAGACATATAATATATCAACAAAACAAACTATATTTGAAGTTTAACCCACAGCTCCTAAAAGGAGTATGTAAAAAAAGTTTCAGTTATGCAATTATTACATTATGTCTTTTTTGTTTTGTACCCATTTGATCATTTTGTATTTTAACATGTTATTTGGATACTTTTGCTTTCGGAATATTATTCACAATATGTATTTGCTAAAAATATTCTTATTAATAACATGTAATTTTTTTAGAAACACATGTGTTTTTGTTCACAAACACATGTAATTTAGATACTTTATTAAAATCACATGTGATTGGTTTATCTAATCATATGTGATTTTCTATTCCAATCACATGTGATTTGTTTTAAGTAAATAGACTCCCTTGTTTTATAAAATTCAATGTTTTATGAAAATCCAGTTATATGAAAAACCACATGTGATTGTATTCTTGTTCTTGATCTCATGTGAAGATTTCGTCAAATAACATGTGAATTTTATCATGTTTTTTTTATTCTTGATCACATGTTTTTTGATTTGTATACATATTACATTCCTATCTAATCACATGTGATGCTTTGTATATGGAGATGTGAAATACCATTACATACAAGCAAAACAGATTTTATTCAAATATAACATGTTTTCAGTGTGTAAGAAATTATTTTAGCTATTGTTAAACAAGTAAAAAGTATCAACTATGGTGTTGTTATGTCTCTTTTCCAACGTCTCATGATGTATTAATAGCTTAGGGATCTCATCTATATTGCAATTCTTCAAACCCCAAAAACAATGTCCCCTTCTCTCTTAGAATTTCTACAGACAAGCACTCCACCATCACATCTTTTACTTTTGTCTACCTTGAAACCCCAAACAACAATTAATTTAACTTTTTTTTCCTTTCAAAAGTACATATCTGAAAAGCACATTTTGTGTCCCCTTCTCTCTTAGAATTTCTACAGACAAGCACTCCACCATCACATCTTTACTTTTGTCTACCTTGAAACCCCAAACCACCATTAATTTAACTTTTTTTTCCTTTCAAAAGTACATATTGATATACTCAAAAGAAAGTCAACTTTTAGGACTTGTCTTTTCCTTCTTTTGTGTGTGTAAGGCGCCTGCACCTACTCCACCATCTTTTCTCTTTTGCTTCCATTCTCCTTCCAAGTCTACATAGATACCCACAATAGCTCATAAGTATCCAAACCATTTCTAACTAAATAGTTAAGGACTTAAAAAACTTTCAAGTTAACCATTCCTCTTTCCATTCTCTCTTTTCAATTCAAAAACTTCCAGGGAACACCATCTTTTTCTCTCCACTTTTGAAGCAACTAGCAAAAGTAGAAGTAGTAGCAAGTAAGAATCAAATCTCTTGGTTATGTAATAAACTCCGTTGTTTTTTATTTCAAAAAATCACATGTGATTCGCTTATCAATCGTACCTGAGCGCAGTCAATTAACGCAAAGCTTACAGTCACATGTGATTCGTTGGGGAATCACTTGTGATTTTTATCTAGTAAACTCTCATGTTTTACGCAAAAAAAAAATCATATGTGATTCGCTTATGAATCTCACCCGATCGCAATCAAACAAAGCACAACTTACAATGACATGTGATTGTAGAAGCGAATCACATGTGATTTTGTCATGTAATAAACTCCCCTATTTTTTTTTCTTCAAAAAGTCACATGTGTTTCGCTTATTAATCTCATCCGATAGCATTCAAACAAAGCACAACTTACAATCACATGTGATCGTAGAAGCGAATCACATGTGATTTGTTTCTTAACAACCTCCCTTGTTTTTAAGCAAAGAAATCACATGTGATTCGCTAAGCAACCTCACATGAAGCAGTCAACTAACGTAAAGTAAATAATCACATGTGATTTGTAAACCGAATCACTTGTGATTTGTTTCTTAACAACCTCCCCTGTTTTAAGCAAAGAAATCACATGTGATTCGCTTAACAACCTCACATGAAACAGTCAACTAATGCATAGCACACAATCACATGTGATTTGTAAAGCGAATCACCTGTGATTTATTTCTTAACAACCTCCCCTGATTTTAAGCAAAGAAATCACATGTGATTCGCTAAGCAACCTCACATGAAGCAGTCAACTAATGCATAGCACACAATCACATGTGATTTGTAAAGCGAATCACTTGTGATTTGTAATCTATAAACTCCCCTGTTTTACGAAAAGAAATCACATGTGATTCGCTTAGTGTTCTCAACTGAGCACAGTGAATTAACGCAAAGCTTACAATCACATGCGATTCGTTAGCGAATCACTTGTGATTTTGTTATCTAATAAACTTGAATTGTAATTTTTTACCTGAATCATCGATTTTTTTCTTTGTGTTCATTGCTATTGACATATTCTGGATGCAGATTCATTGATAACATCAGATATATTGATTTCGAGATTCAGATCTGCGTTTGATTACAACGATTTTGTTCAATCGCAATTTTAATTAGGGCTCGAATTCGAGAAAAAACGTGATTCGAAGTTGCTGATTCGATTTATACACTTGATTGAATGTTTGAGATTTAGATCTGCCGTTTGCGACCGATTGTTTGTGATTTGTGGCTTAGAGATCGTCGGAAATCGCCATTGAAGAAGGAAGAAGGAAAAAGCAGTTTGAGCATAAGCTCCATTGAAGAAGGAAGAAGGTAGGAAGAAGGTCTGGTGTTTTTTTGGACAATAATACCCCTCCATGTGTAATTTATGGATTGATCTTGATCATTGATTAAGTTTGATCTGATGGTTATGGATTGTTCCTTAGGACTTTATAATAATATGAGATTTCCCTAAATATAACAGGCACATTTTCATATTGAATTTAGATAACAAAAATTTCATCATTCTTAAGTTTTAAATAGTCCTAGAAAGGCACATTTTCATATCGAATTTAAATAACAAAATTTTCATCAACCCTTGTCTTAACTCTTGAGATTACATAACATAAAATTTGAAAGCACATTTCAAGGGACGTAATAATCAAAATAGACTCTTTTTGAAACTTATAAAAGCAAATAGAAGTCTCGTCAGAGGGTATAAATAAATAGGTATCGGCATGAACTCGTTCTGCAAGCCCTAATTTTGTATATACCAACATATCCTTACAATCTATAATTTGTAGGGCCACATAGAGATCTGGAAATCAATGACGGATTACGAGGAAAGATACGAAGGTAACGGGGAAGATGTTGAAACCTTTGGCGGCGGCTCCTCGCCTCAGGCTGGAGCGAACAGCCACGGTGGCGGCGGCACCGGCACCGGCACCGATGATTTCAGAGATTCTAAGTCACACGTACTGAATACTTTTTCTGATTTTTGCTAGTTTTATCAACAGATCATGTATTAGGATTGTAGATGAAATTCGAGGAATCAATTAAGGGCAATTTGCGTAAGTTGTCTGTGATAATCGTGAACTTGAATTAGGAATATGAATTAATTTAACCTTGGAGCGCGTTAACTGTGGTGATTTCTGTAACGATTTCGTATAGTGAATTTATCGATTCTGAATTTAGGGTTTCTGAAATTGACATACTAAAAGTCAAATTGAATCCCTAGTTTTGGCATGTATGTAGTGTTCTTTTCTTTGATCATAAAAGGAACTACTGCTTTCATGTGATTTGTATATATTCTTGGAAGAAATTTTATAAATGACTAGACATTAGTACAAGAGACTTGTAGTACAGAACGGGATAAAAGATAGCTGTTAGAGCTCCCTTAATTGAAACAATTGCACTAAAGAAAACAAGTACGTTGATCTTTGTAAGATTAGGTGCTGTTGGAACTCTTGTTAAGATTTTGCCATGGATGATTATGTTGCATTACTCATATTACTATGATCTATGTGTGAATACTAATATTTGTTTTTACTTTTTGCAGCGTAGTTCTCGTGACTATGAAAGAGAGTCCTCCAAAAGCAGGTCAAAGGACAGAGAGAGGACTCGGGATAAGGACCGAGATAGAGACAGAGATAGAGATAGAGATGGTGAAAAAAGCAGAGACAGAGTTCGGGAAAAAAGCAGAGATCGGGACAGAGAAAGAGATCGACATAGGGATCGTGATCGTTACAGGGAACGCAGTGAAAGAAGAGAAAGGGGCCGAGATAGAGATGATGATGATGGTGATCATCATCACAGGAGTCGTGATAGGTAAAATGTTAAATAATCTAAAAGTATTTTTATGATTGATTTCTTGATTTACTTTTTTTTATTCTTTTATTTTAGGGTTAATACTTAATACCAATATACCATACAAAAACATATATACTTTCCTATTTCGAACGTAACAGTTTCCCAACACAATCTTTGCATATTAAAGTTCCTGAATGTGTTTAGCTTATATTTATTAGCTTAAGTTTGTTCTAATTCTGTAGTTTACTTGCAGGAGAAGAGATGAGATTATGACAGAGATAGAGAAGATAGACGTAGTAGACGTAGGTCTCGTTCTCGTTCAAGAGCCAAATCTGAACGTAGATCAAGGTCACGTTCTCGTTCACGCTCCAAAAGGTGTTCATTTTATATTATAAAAATGTCATTTTATTCTGCTTACTGAAACATGTAGTATATCTTTACATAATTACATATACTTATATAATGTTTCTGAGAATTATACTTACACTTTTGTGTTTGTAGCAGCAAAAGAGTTAGTGGTTTTGACATGGCTCCCCCAGCTTCTGCAATCTTGGCTGGTGCTGCTGCCGTTACTGCAGGTACATATCCCACCATCTCTAACTAACTTAAATATTTTCATAACTTTTTTTGTTCTTTTTCTTTTTCTTTCATATAGTGTGGAAAGTTCATACAAAAATGCGTGGTGTTATTTTGGTAAGCAAATTTAGTTCTTCAAATTGTGCCCACAGAGTCATCATCATAATCCCTAAATTGGATGTTTTTTAGAATTACTTATTGTTTAATTAGTGATATAAACCCTGAACTGAGATAGCTTTTGGTTTTTTTGTCTTGTGTTTGGTGTTTTTTGTTTGTTCTATGTTTTTGTTTGTATGTATAAGAAGCCACTGTGCTGAGAATGGGTGTGACTGTGTGAGCCGCTTATTTATACAAGGAAGAATCAGTGCAATGGTATGATGTGTTTTGTTCGTCTTCACCTGGGAATTGCTTGTTTTTTTGTTAGTTTTACAGATTTTTCATCTGCTGCTTGAAATCTTGATTGAATATAGTTTAAAAAATCCTACAAGATTGTAAATTTTACTAATTAAAAACTTTTGGATTTTTAAAAGCGAGTTGATTGGTGGTTGTTACTCATTATTTCTATGGTTGAGCGATATATATTTATAATATTTAATTTAATGTTATCCAGGGTTGTAATTTATTTAGATTTTACAGGTCAGGTCCCTGGGGCCACCCCAACTATTCCTGGAATGTTCCAGAACATGTTCCCAATGGCAGTTGGCCAGGTAATTTAACAAACTATATAAAAGATGATAATTAGTTGTAAGTTATTTTTCTTTATTTTATCTTTAATGTTTTCTCTCTTCATGACTATTTGCAGTTTGGAGCTCTTCCTATTATGCCAGTTCAAGCTATGACTCAGCAGGTTGGATCACATATTTATTTTCACATTTTAATAATCTTTTGCCTATTTTTGTTTCTTTATATGTTTTGAGTATCAAATTCTTACAAATGCTGCAATTCAGGCCACTAGACATGCAAGACGGATTTATGTAGGTGGTCTCTCTCCAGCTGCTAATGAACAGGTTTTTTTTTTTTTATCATATCTTCTGCATTCTGTGTGTTATGTTTAATGATTTCATTTATAAATTTCACATTGTTTACCAACTGAATGCATTATGTAAAAGTTGAAAGGCCATTTTAAGGTAGGTATGATTATTAATTATCTTTTTTGCAGTCTGTGGCAACCTATTTTAGTCATGTTATGGCTGCAATTGGTGGAAATACTGGTGGTCCAGGTTAGCAAATTGCATTTTGTTTAAATTTGAATTTCTAAAAAAAATCTTGTATGATCAGGTGATGCTGTTGTTAATGTTTACATTAATCATGAGAAGAAATTTGCTTTTGTGGAGATGAGATCTGTTGAGGAAGCCAGTAATGCAATGGCTTTAGATGGCATTATATTCGAGGTATTTTTGAATGTATATTATTTATGTATTTTTATGTTTAGAGTTATATTAATTTTGGTTATCATGTTTAATTTGAATTTTCAGGGAGCGCCAGTGATTACAACCCTTCCCTAGCTGCTAGTCTGGGTCCAAGTCAACCTAGCCCGAACTTGAAGTTAGGTGCAGTTGGGCTAAGCCCTGGTTCAGCTGGAGGGTCCAGACCGCATATTTGTTGGTGGGCTTCCTTATTATTTCACAGAGGCCCAAGTGAGAGAGCTACTTGAATCTTTTGGAGGGGATTTGAAAGATAGAGAAACTGGCAACTCAAAAGGCTATGCATTCTGTGTGTATCAAGATTTTTCTGTGACAGATATTGCCTGTGCAGCACTTAATGGTATTAAAATGGGTGATACGGTTAGACGGGCTAACATGAACCAAAACCTGAGCAGGAAAGTGTATTGTTACAGCAAATTGCATTACAGGTCAGAAATTGCTTTTATTTGATTTGAGGTACCAAATAATTTTACATAATAATGTATGTAATCTGCAGAGAGTGATGTTGCAAGCTCCTACAAAGGTTCTATCTTTAACCCAAGTTGTAACTGAAGAAGAGCTTGTTAACGATGATGATATTTTGGAAGACATAATGTGGAAAATTGGGTAAGATATGTGTAGACTGATTACTGTATTAATTAATTATGTTTAATTTGCAGCAGGTAGTTTAGTGAATGTGGTGATACCAATCCAGTTGCAGGGGTTGGCAAGGTTAGGTTGTTTTGTATGTATGATGTTGACTCAATTGTTGTGTAGCCAGGTGAGTATCAAGACACGGAAGGTTCAATGAAAGCACGTGCAACGGAAGGAAGTTTGGTGGGAACCACCACTTTTTACCCCGAGATTAAGTTTAATCAGGGAGAATATGATGGATAATGTTTCTTTCGTCTTACAACATACACATGTGTAAGCTCTGTTTTCCAAATTTATTATTATTCTCCCAACACTTCATAAAACTCAACTTTTGTTTTGGCTACTCACACATCTTTTGTTTTTCTACCATTTTATTCTATCTTCTCAACTCAACCTCATATTTACAATAAAAAATAGTTTCTCTCTTTAACCTACACTACCCATTCCAACCTAATTTTTCAAATACATTAACAAACTAACCACCAATTAAAAAATTACACATCATTTACAAAATTATTAAAAAGTATAAAAATATTGGTGACCCTATATGCATGTTTTAAAACAGGGGTTTTGAACCGGACCGGCCGATGCCTTAAAAACGGTCGAACTAGATTATAATATTATACAGTATATATGAGAAATGTTTTAGATTACTTTATTTTGCATCCAAATATGACAAAGAATAAAATAGCATATTCTGTAATTTGTTTAACTAATTGTAAAATAGTAGTAGTTCATCGTTATTCTTTAGATAGGAAGCAAGTAGCAACACACACTTCCTATTGTTGTGGGAGGAGAAAAGAAATCAGCTATTCTTTGAGTAAATTCTTCACTCTACTCAAGTCTCAAGTTAAACAGCAATAGAAAGAAAAAATATTATATTGTTTTTCCTCCATCCCACAGCGATGTGGGAGGACAAAAGTGAATCAAAACCAACACTATATATTCAAATCCGGTCCAATTCCAGGTTCCGAGTTCCGATTTAACCCGGTTTTCTCATAAATTTGGTGGTTCAATCCGGCTCGTTTCCTGGTTGTTGACCTGTTAAATCGGACCGGCTGTAACTCTGTTTTCCAGTCCGAACAGCCGGTCCAACCTGGTCACGAAAACACTGCGTATATGTGATTTGGTTCTCTATGATGACCTAGGTCACACCCTTTTGGTGGCCCTCTCTTTTTATTTTTAATCAAAATTAAGGTGACCCAAGACCCATCCAACTGATGTGGGTAGTCTAATAGATGTTGACTACCCCATTGGTATTAATTGGGTTGGGTCACCAAATAAAATAACAAGAAAAATTGAAGAGGGTCATTAAAAAGTAGTGACCTAGGTTGTGGTGGAAGACCAAGAAACCAAAAGAGGGTCACCAAAAGTAATATCTTTTTCTTTTATTCTTTTTTTGTTTTAATATGAGGTGGATTATTTGATAGGTGGGTTTGATTTTAAAAGGATAGTTTGTGTTGTTAATATGTGTGGAAAATTAAATTGATTGCGTTGGGTAGGTGGAAGGGAGAGAAATTAATTATTTAATAAAAAAAGTTAGATGAGAATAGTCTTAGAGGTCTTCCTGAAGACAGTCTCTCTACTCACGGGTAGAATTATGACCATCTAAATTTTATCTTCTATATATCTCTCATTTGAAGGGATTTGATACTTTTATTGTTGATAATATCAATGTATGGCAACATGATGTGCTATTACAACCTTTTGGTTTTCTTCATTATGACTTTTTTTATATATTAAAAAATGGATCCATGTTCTTTGTATTTCGTAGCGACTCTTATGAATCAAACAACACATCATGAACCACTTTAGTTCGATTAATTGCATAACTTTAGTGTTGAATGTTGGTTGAGTTAAAAGAGATGAAAATTAGGTCTTAAAGGAGATGAAGATCGGGTGGTCGATGGCTGGCAGAATATCATGAGAAAACAAAATAAATATATATCAAAGAATCGCCCATGGCCTCACATCATTATTCACATAAAGTTACCAAGAGGACCAATACAGAATGCATGGTTACTTGCCCCAATAGAAGATAAAAAGATGCCCTTTCTTTTCTCCAACCTTTTCTGTCTCTCTCTTTTTAGATTAATTAATTTTACAAATCAAGGATCGCTTTATTAAAATAATAATAAATAAGGAGTAATACAATAATTGAAAGAAGAAAACAATTAAATAATGAATTAATTGTTTCAATTTATTCTTGGATATAAAAATTTGTTCGTGTTTGTGTTTGTTTTCCCTTATAGCTTAAAGAAATTGTTAGCAAAATATTGATAACCGACTACGCTATCTTGTTCAAATATCCGAGCCCGAGAACAATATGTGGAAGATAATGTTGAGTAGAAATTGTTTGGACATTTTTATATCTCCTGCCGACCATTTAATCTCATGAAGCGTTGAGTCCACATCGATCCTCAATCGTGTACTTTCTATAGCACAAACACCCAAACTACCGAACATTTTTTTTCGCTCATGCATAAAATTGATCTCATTTGGAAGAAGGTTTGGACTTTGGAGTTGGTGGTACGTCTTTCCTAGGCCAAGTTTATCTATTAAACATATTAATGGTAATGAAATTATCGCCAATGATGCCATCAACATAATCCTTTTTTTTTCAAACTATATGAGCGATTTGGAATTGACGAAATAAATTGCCAAATTGGTGTTGCTTCTGATCAAGATGGTGATTCCATATTTCTTGAGGACATAATCCCGCTAATTCTACCATATATAGGTTTTGGTAATAACAAAGTAAATTTAGTCTAAATTTCAATTCAAAAAAATCTCTCTATTAGTTCAAATCTTACAAAATGTATATTTAGAAGAATAAGAGGTTCGTCAAAATAATTTTGAATTTGTTCTTACAGTATTAGCGTTTATATACATTGTTACCGGTATATATAAATTAACCATATCACATACACATATTATTAATTAATTAATTAGTGGATGAATGATTGTATATGGGGAGGAATATATGAGCTACCACTTTTCATATACATCTTTTGTAATCCACAAGCATCTTCGTATTCAATTTTAGGCCCAGCATGTTATTAGTATATTTTCGAACCTTAATTGCTAAGTTTGTGACGTCATCGACTGTATATTCCTTGAGGAATTTAATAAAATACATTGAGAAAATTACTACTTCTTTTACTTTAGTATTAGTCACGACTATATGTTAAAAATGTTTTTTTTCTCTTCAACATAAGTTTAGCTCACACCCTAAATTTATTATTCCCCCGTGATATTCCTTTGAAACCCACAAAAGATATCCAAAATTAAACACAATTTTTAAAGGAAAAAAACAACAAAATATTAAAATAAACTTTGGTTGAGCGTTAAAGCTTTGACGTGTAACCTATAACACAACTTTAACATTGATGCCGGTATCTATTTGCCGTCGCCAAAACTTATATAACATAGGTTTAACAAAAAAAAAAAAATTGAACGGCAAAAACATAGGTTTAACATGTCATACCATACACTCTAACCAGAGGTGTCCCTGAGATTCTGAAGACCATGTTCAAATATACGAAAATAGGCTCCTAAATACAAGATACATAAATAAAATTAGACTTTGTAAAAAAAATTTCCTGTTAACTTATTAAGTTGGTTTAAAATTTAAGATTATACGATAAGATGTATATAAAAAATTATGCCCCTCTAAAATATGGGCCTTGTACGACTGTTTGCACCTGCTCAAAGACACTCCACCCATTAATTCAACAACTAAATAATAAAGTGTTGTATAGGAAAATTAATACATTCAACTGTATTTCTTATACTTAAAAAAATCAAAAATTAATTATTTAATTTTGAAATTTATCAGGGAAAAAATTGTACGATATCGTAAATCGTATCATAACAACCGTTTTCTTCACTGCATAGTCTGCATGTCCCACCATTGACCACCCTTGCATTGCACATCATTGCGTCAAAACTGATTTTTCACAAACATTTTTCAACAAGACTATCCTAGTTGAAATTTAAATACTTATGTTAGAGTAAATTATACTTCCTCCGTCCCTTAATAAAGTTCTCATTACTCCTTGTCCCAATATAAAGTTCTCATTTCTCAAATTGGAGGGACCCACTCAATAAAATAATATTATTACTATATACCTCACCACTAACTATCTCCTAAAACACTTTCTCTCTTCAAAAAACCCTATATTTTAATAAAATATATTACCAAAGACCCACCACTAACTATCTCCTAAACAAGGGAAATGAGAACTTTATTAAGGGACGGAGGGAGTAACATGTTCATGAGTTTTACACTAAATTTATTTTTTTACTTCAAAAAATTACAATGATAGTTCTTTCCCTAAAAGCCTTTTTCACTTATAGTTATTTAACGTAACATTCATTAATTTTTTCTGCTAAATAGTTATATTGGTAGCTCTTTAAAATCACATCGCTACTCCTTTTTTTTCAAAACCTTTTGATGAACGTTAGACTAAATGACTGTATGTTCAACATATTTTTAAGAAAGGACTATCAATATCATTTTTAAAGTAAAAAATATATGTGAAATTTTAGCTAACCATATCCTTATGATTTACTCTTTATTTGGGGCGAACCCACACTATATTAAGGGGGTGTATGGCTCTTTCTTAGTTGGGCACTCATTTGGAAAAAATCTAGTAAAACATTTTTAGTAGAAATTTCACTTAAATTTATATGAAAGTCTTGATTGGTTTTTGTTTAATATTCGCCGGTGCTCTTTATATATATAATATTTTTTAAGTAATTGTAAAAAGACACATGAACAAACAATGAGATCCATAGAAATGCAAGTGCAAAAGCAAGTGCTTTTAGTTCTAGATTGCAATGAAAGTCCTCAAAAACATCTTTAGAAAGTGGGATCACTTTAGCTTTACAGCCTTCTATTATAAAGACTTGCAAAATCAAAACAAAAAAAAAAAAACAAAAAAAACAAAAAAAAAAAAGCGAAAAGTTACAACAAAGTTTTATAAACCGTTACTGCACAAAATGTAATCATTTAATTATTTTATTTAGTTTTTTTTTTTGAACGGCAAGTTAGTAAGTTAATAGTTCGAGCCTAGACATTGACATCCACAAGAGGCAGTATGCCTTCACTCGAAACCTCCACATATGGGGAATAAACCCCACCATCTTTTAAACTCCAAGTTTTACCTCCAATAAGACTTAAACCTAAATCCTCTTGAAGTAAACCCCAAGACTATCATTGGTGGCCAATTGATCTAGATCAATTAATTAGTTTTCAGGTTTCACTCTTATTTCACTAGCAATAAGATTGGATCCATTCGACAATTCCAACGTGCAATTGGGTGATTTATATACTATTGAGATTCAATCATACCGTAAAATCAGTCCTTTTGAGGATAAAATGGTCAAAGAAATAGTTACAATATCCAAATCAATTAGTTTGAAGTACTCAATGATTTTATGTTCTATACAACAATTGGAAATTTTTAGAATTTGAAATTTTTTTAGCCCAACTGAAATATGTTACCCAAGTCGCATGCATTTGAACTTTTAATCGAATTCGATCAGGTTTCAGTTAAAAACCAGTTTTAACTTTATATGCAATCATGTATTATTGTAGAAGTAGTGTATTACATAATCCAACGTAGTTTGTTAAAACATCAGTCAAACACGTGCATGTTAATTGCATTTAATTGAAGTATACACTTGATTATTTTATGTGAGAAAATTGTGGTCACCCGATTATTCACATATGGTTATTTACTTCAAAAGATATACCGATCGATATTCCTTACTCTTGGATCATCAGTGTAATTTTTTGAAGTAAATAATCATATATACTTCATCTGTTTCAAAATAAGTGATAAACTTAAAATTTATCATTTTTGGTAAAAGGTAATGGGGTCTACACCCACTAACTATGTCATTTAATATAATGAAATAACACATTTATCCTTACTTTTACTTTTAAAAAGTCATTAAATTCACTTTAATCAATATATGTGAGACTTATCATTCACTAACTATCCAATTTAATATAATTAACCATCATTATCATATTTTGCCTCAAAAACCGTGAACTCCAAAATATATCACTTATTTCTGAAACGGAGGAAGTATAATATACTCCCTCCGTCCCATAAAAAAATTTCATTTCTCTTTAAAATTTTATTTTACAAAGAAGTTTTCATTTCTCAAATTTGAAGGGTCTACTTAATAAAATAATATTATTATCAATGATTCCATCACTAAGACACTTTCACTTTCCAATCTAACTCTATATTTTAATCAGAAGTATTAATAAGAACATCACCAATTCACCACTAACTATCTACTAAAAACTTGTGCTCAAAATAAATAGGAATTTTTTTTATGGGATGAAGGGAGTATGAGATAAACCTAAAAACTATCCATATATAACTTTAAAAAGAATATATAACAAGCATACATACATACAAAATTAAATATTAACATAACTTCATTATTGTATATAAACATAAAAGATATTTTAAAAGACATCCATAGTTCAAATGTTTAAATCACAATTTAAATGATTATCAACCAATCTTATATCTCAAATAAATCATTTATATTTTTGAAAAGTAAAATAAACTTTTTTTACTTGGCGTTGACGGAAGAATATATTCGTCCTCCAACTTTTATAAACGTGTGGACGACTTTTGTTTGGGTGAGTCTAAATGAACCCTTAAAGTAATTTTATAATTATTAATTTTGTATTTTCATAAAGTTGATGTGATTTTTTTCTTTTTCTTTTTGTTTTTTAATGTTCTTTATAGTTTGATTAGTTAAATTTAGATGACTAATTATATACATTAATTTAATTGATTTTTTTACCAAAGGCAAGCTACTTAGTGCGAATCATGTCATTTATTTTTGTCTGACGTAATTTTCTCAACAAAAACAGTAATATACAATTCAGTTTTAAAATCATTTTTAGTAGAAGAGTTTCCATCGTTACAAGTCTAAGTATATTGATCCTATAAAGTGAGATCCGGTGAGAACTCAAAAAACGGTGAGAACTCGCGATGACACCTCAAAAAATTTCAAAAAATACCGGAAAAAAAAAAATATAACTACTCATGATTATTACTACATTTGACCAAAAAAAAATTATGATCCACTTTTTTTTAATGATCCATTTTGTTTGGATTGTAATTATGATCCATATTTTTTTTATCATTTTTGGAAAAAAAAATTTGATCTTATAGGCTGCGATTTTTATCTTTAAAAAAGAAATTTTTTTAAAAAAGTTTTGTTTTGGATCATTCTCAGAGTTATTTTGGAGTCCTCGCAGTACTCACCGGTTTTTGAGTCCTCACCGGATCCGAACCCTTGTTCTTATAAGGTTAACTTTGTCAATTATCCTATCATTCTAATTTTTTTTTTAAATAATTGATCGGTTGGTTTTCCCGATAAAACCGTTTAATGAAAACCCCTCAAAATAACATTACATAAAAACGGGTTCATGATTATAATATTAACATAAAATAATGTTTTTATACTTATATTTTTTTGTGTGTATTTCAAATATAAAATATTACTAAGAAATTAAAAATCTTCATTTGAGAAATCACGTCCAAATTTTTATGATTCTTTGTTAAAATATTATTTTAAATTAATAATTTATATATATTTGTTATAAAAAAATGTAAGAGTATAACAACTTTTTTTAGAAAAGCAAAAAAATCAAATTCAATTATAAAATAAAATAATTTTCTCTCTCTCTATTTGTATCTCTCTCTCGAGTCTCGATCCTCACAAGTCACACACTCACACCCCTTATTCTTTCTCTCTCCATTGATTTCTCTAATCCCAATATTATTTAATTTATTATAAAGAAAAACTAAAGGGTCCATTTAGTAGGACCCCTTTTGTTTTCTCTTTTTTCTTCTTTTCTTTAGGGATTACTCCCATGCATTGCATACAAAGGCAACTTATGGGTCCCCATGTTCGTTCATGTGGCATACTTGATTTTGGTTGGCAATTGTAAAGAGTAATTAAGCATAGCTACAATTCTATATTATTTTTTGTATTAATAAACATAATTATTAGCTAATAATAACTTTTGTTAGAGTAAATTACAATAATAATCCATATATTACAGAAACTACTTTACACAAGAACAAAATTATTGTTTTACGGTACTACTACTAGTATTCTGTAACTCATATCCACAACCGTCTTGTCCACTCAATATCTCTCATACTTATCAGTTAACCCTATAATCCATCCCCATTGAAGCCATGGTTGTCCCCACCATCATCACAATCACCATCACTTTTTTTCTCAATCAACCCCTTAAAAGCTCTGCAATCATCACGCACATAAACAATAACACAGAAGTTGTAATTAAACCACATACCTGCATTACTTCTGAGTAATGAAATTACCCTTTGTTTCATCCCAAAACAATAACATCGGTAACAATCGCTACGAACCAAAATCAGTTCTTGACATTCGTCGGAGCCCGCCCAGTCCGGTAACTGGTAATTCATCGGAGTTCAATTCAATTGATTATAACAGTACTCTGTTATTATCATCGCCGGAGGAGCAGTTGCCGGTGGAGAATTTTGGACATGGAATGATTGATCAGATTGAAGAATGGGATTCTGATTCTTTGATGAGAGAATTAGGGCTTTATGATGATTCTAATAAATCTGCTTATCCTCTTGATTTACCTGACCTCCCGCCATTTTTTCACTCGGATTTCGAAACTTTGAATCCAAATTCGAACCAAAATCCTTTTGATTTGATGAACCTGCAGCATGATGATGATGATGCAAACGAGTTTGATTTTCGAGAAGAGCTGATTCGGCTAGCTGAGTGTTTTGAAACTCAGTCTTTTCAGCTGGCGCAAGTGATACTGGCGCGGCTCAATCAACGGCTTCGTTCACCGACCGGAAAACCGCTTCAGAGAGCTGCGTTTTACTTCAAAGAAGCAATTCAGTGTGTACTCACCGGGTCAACTCGGAGCTTTCAGAGTTGTACCTCGTATGAAATTGTGCAAGCGATTAAAGCCTATAAAACGTTCTCCACCGTCTCGCCGATTCCGATGTTCTCTAGCTTCACAGCCAATCAGGCGATCCTTGATGCGGTCGACGGTGCGATGATTGTCCACGTCATCGATTTCGACATCGGTCTCGGCGGTCAATGGGCGTCTTTCCTGAAAGCAATAGCGGAGAAGGCGGAAGCTCGGAAACTTAATTCACCTGCAGTGAGAATCACCGCCGTTGTTCCTGAAGAATACGAACCGGAATCGAGATTGATCAGAGATAATCTCCATCAATTTTCAAGCGATCTTAAATTACGGTTCGAAATTGATTTTGTCTCAATTCGAGCATTCGAAATCGTATCATTTAAAGCAATAAAGTTCGTTAATGGAGAGAAAACAGCGGTTCTCCTTTCGCCAACGATTTTCCGACGAATCGGATCTGGTTTCGTCAACGATCTCCGGCGAGTTACGCCACACGTTGTAGTATACGTGGATGGCGAATTGAACGGATCCGGACCGTCGTTCTTCCGTCAAACGGTGATCGACGGTCTAGAATTATACACGACGATTCTAGAATCATTGGAAGCGGCAAACGTCGGTGGTGGTGTGGGAGGAGGTGACTGGATACGGAGCATAGAGATGTTCGTGTTGCTGCCGAAAATAATAGCAACGGTGGAGGATGCCGGCCGCCATGTGACGCCGTGGAGGGAGGTGTTCGGTAGGGCCGGGATGAGGCCGGTAGGGCTGAGTCAGTTCGCTGACTTTCAAGCAGAGTGTTTGTTGAGGAGGGTACAAGTCAGGGGGTTCCACGTGGCGAAACAACAGGCGGAGATGGTGCTTTGCTGGCATAATAGGCCTGTTGTTGCCACATCAGCGTGGACTTGGTAGCCAATGAGGATTAAATAGTACAATTCTTCTACTTTTACATTGTAGGGAATAAAATTACTAATGTATATGTATGTATTCTTATTCGTATTCATCTCATTGCAATTTAAATAGGGAATAATATTCGCCTAACGACAATTGGTTTAGAGTTCTGTTAACCTTTCGAGAAAAGATAGAAGATACTTGTTAACCGATGTCTAGTATGAAGTTTAAGCATTTGTCTAGTCTGAAACTTGAGCATTTGAACGTGTAAAGATCATTGATCAATAACATTTTTTTGGAACCAGGATGAGCTAAAAAGAGTGAATATTCAATATTGTCTCTTGCAATGCCCCATGTTTGAAAGCTCAATGGAACTTCGAGGTTGTGTATCTATGTTTGTAAGAATTAGTCTTGAACGAGTTTGTGTAATTTCCCGAAATGTAAGATCATTTAGATGGAATAATTTATGCGACGGTTGGCTTTACTTTAGATTACTTATCATTATCGGGTTGACCCGATTAGACCGACTGAAACTTAAAAGTTTTTTTTCCCTTTGATCAGGTTATTTCCAATGATGCTTAGTAATATTTGCTTCCTGTAATTTTAACAACTTATAACAAGCCACTAAGTGTTTGTCCCATTCGAAACATGAAAAGGTCTTATGTTTAAAAAGTTAGCGGCTTGTGTTTTTTTTTCCTTCCAGATGTTTTATTTCTGATTATAATGTGTTCTACTCATTCAAGTATGTATGTTTATTGCTTTATGAGAAAGCACAAGGGGAAAATTAGAGAGAAAACAAATGATTGAAAAGATGTTTAGCAATCACACGTCCCAAAGTTCTTGAACTTGTAAATAGATTCAATATTTTTTTAACTAATGTGTCTATAATAACTCATGATTCTTACAAAGGAAAAATAAGTGTGTGACTCTCACGTATATAAATTTAGGTATGGAACCATCAATTAATCAGATGTGTATTACATTAAAAAAAATGACCACAAACAAACACACAAGTCACAAAAGGTACAACGAGAACGCAAATTCTCACCTAATTCCTAGCCTTTCAAATATAAAATATAACTTAAACTTGTACAACAGCAAGCACCAAGACCAGATACTCGATATATTAATATAAATGTTACAGTAACCTTGGTTAAGGGAACAGCTATGGGTGTATGAGAGCGTGCCCACACTTCCTCAATTAATCCTGAAGTCGATTTTTTAAGTTTTAAAGACTCGAAAATGGTGGTTGATCTAACTTTTGTATAAGTGTAATGAGTAAGTTTGTTGTGATGATGTCAGCTATCACCTTCGTTCGTTTGAGATTGAAGTTGAGCATCGATGTTCGACGCAACTTCAGGTCCAAAAAACCTGATTAATTCATCCTGTTCAACCAACATAAATTATCTTAACAACATATAGCAATACTTTCCATTTGATGGCATCACATGACATAATGAAATAATAACAAGTCAAACCTTTATTGAATTATTTTCAGATGTAAGCTTCCCACATTCCTCGGAAAGCCTCTGCAGTTCATCCCTAAGCGTGTGATTCTCGTTGTTAAGTTTCTCTACTCTTGCTTGTAACTCTTCACATTCAGCCTGGAGAAAAAGGGTATTTCAGTAATTGCCACATCGAAAATACTTAAATCTGTTCTAATAGAATAATACGTTACCTGCTTACGCAGCCTAGATCTTCTAGCTGATTCTCTGTTAGATTGCTTCCTCTTTTGCCTCTTCAATTCTCGTTCATCCTGTTGATAATTAGGTCATTAGTTTCCTTTGCTATTGACGTATATTTATAAGTTAATAAACTCAGCATCGGATAAACATAACTAAATTTTTGTATACCTGAACCCACTGATCAGCCATCATGGGTGGTGGGACCCCTGTTTGTGAATGATTTGGTTGCATTTTTGTGGAACCAGTTCCAGCAGATGGGTTCCATATATCCATACCCATATTAAGATTAGTAGCAGGTATAGAAACAACGGGATTCCCTGTCTGAACATTTGGCCCATTCTTTGCATTCGCTGCAAAAAGTAAATTAATATTTTATATTTTGTAATAATGATCAAGTATGTACATGGAAACTAAGGTGAAAGTGCGTAAAATCACCATCCGCAAGCATCTGATGAAAGCTTCCCTTCTTGCCCCCACAATATTCCTGGAGGTACCAATTACATTTGTCAATATATAATTAAAAAGTATATAGTTTCAATCTGAATATCAAAAGTCGGACCTGTTGGTCATCCTCATTGCTTGCATCTGATGAGCCATCATTTCCACTTTCAGCACTGTTTATGTTTTTTAATAATTTACAATTTTACTATTAGTGAGAAAAGAAAAAAAAAAACTATTTGTTTTGTATAAATAGAAGTTCAGGTTTTAAAAACCTTTGAGTGGCACCATCATTCCCTGAACTTGATGCTGCCTTCCCATTCTCTCCAGTCCTAACACCAACAGCATGGGCATTTCCCGAATTACCCTTTGACTTTTTCTTGACCCTGTCTTTCCCATTAGGCCCCTTAGATTCCATTTCACCCTTTGGCTGTACAGTGCCAGGTGTCTGAAACAAAAATTGATATAATTACACCATGCATAAACATCGATTAAAAGCATAATTCACGAAGAGCGATTGTGTTTACCATAGGCATACTAGGATGACCATAAACTCCTGGTGGTGGATACATAGCAGGGTAAGGAACAGGTGTCCCATAAGGTGGCATCATAGGATGCTGAAATAATTTACAATTATCAGATTATTACATAATAAATAAAAGAATTTAATATTATCAATGTAAGTTAAGTTGCTGACCTGGCCTCCCCACATATACGGATGAGGAGTTGGAGAAGCAACAGTTGAGGGGAAAAAAGGTGGAGCACCTCCAGAGCCATAATAAGCCTGAAAACAGAAGCCATAATCTATTGTAACAAAAAACTAAAAGAAATTCATTGAATTTTGCCATTTTGTAAATTATATAATGCACCTGCATAGAGCTTGACCAATCAGCATAAGAGGGTGGAGGTGTTTCCTGTAGTTAACAGAGTAAGACAATTTTGTAAGATACACACAGAAAACATCAAATTCTGCACAAAAGTAGAGCAAGGAAAGTAGAACACCTGAGTTGAAGTTGGTTTTGAATGTTTGGTAGGTGAGGTCTGTTCCCCAGAACCCATGAAAATACAGACGGAGATATTTTATTATGCAGCAACCAATTATCAACGAATTAATTTTTTATATATATCTTTGTAATATGACCACAAACCACCTGCAGAAATCAAATATATGTAATCAGTTACCAATGAACCCTAGAATCATGGAAAACTTCTATCTGAAATATTACATAGAAGATGATTAATTGATGTATTTAACCATATCAGTTTTGCATCTGTACATCATCAGTATTTTCACAAATTCAGTGGAAAGCTACCAAAAAAGTTTTCAATAGCAACAGTATAATATCTTATATGTTTCGATGTTGATACCCTTGGTATGATTTATGAATAGATATTGCTTGCTCTTAAATTATGAGGACTGGAATGCTGGAATTAACTTAAAATGTACATATCATGACAGATATACACATACCCAAGGCTTGTAGCCTAGTGGTATCCAAGGAGGATTTAAGGTGTTGCCCATGACCTATTGGTCATGGGTTCAAGTCCCGTCGTGGACAAAAAGGTGGATGGTTCGAGGGAAGGCATACTGCCCCTTGTGGATGTCACTGTCTAGGCTCGAACCACTAACTTACTAACTTGCCGTTCAAAAAAAAAAAAAAAAAAGACAGATATACACATTTTGAATATACCTTAACAAGTATTCTAGTACTTTAGTCAAAAGTCAAAACAACCAACAGAAGAAAAAAGTCTCACATGTAAGCAAATTACATAATGTTATACATCAGCACTTTAAAATATGCCTGGACATCTGATTATGGTACTTCAACTGATGAAATATTTTACAAGATGGCTTTGCATGATGGTTATGCCTTAAACTATTGATTATATCATCAATAACAATCTAAATTTATAATTCCAATGTTGTCTGTCCATGGTTGAACCTTGATCCAGTTGAACATCTTCTCGTAAAAATCGTACTTCATTCTTACCATATATGGAATCATCTATTCGTCATCTGTTGAACTAAATATGTTTCTGATCAGCTAAATAAGCATCCTATACTACACTCTACTTCTATTAATTAAACAAATATTCCATTTTAAAATATATATATATAAACTACTCTCAAGACAGTTTTTTTTTTTTTGGCTCTATATCCCTTGTGTCCTTGACAAATCTTTTCCAGGAAAAAAAACATATCAAAATGATGAAAAAGAGGAATCACATGTTTCATATCCTGTTCCCATATTTTATTGAGCAATTTAGAATTTAGTCAGCGTTGTATTCATAGTAATAATTGCCTCTCTTTTTTTGTGTTTTCTGCTATTTTTAGCAAGCATCTAGATTGATTTCGTAACTATCACGATTAGCTAATGAATCAACTAGTTCAAACCATGTTTGTCTTAATCAAATTAGCTCAATTTCTTCAGTGGAATATATAACCGGCGGTTACCGCAGGCATAGAATTTTTAACCCACAACTGACGTTTCATGAATCTGAATCAAAATTAATAAGCTGTTTGAGAAATAAACTCGGAAAATTAAATGAAAAACCGTTAAAAATCAGATCTAGGTCTTTAATTGGACCAATAATCCACCAAAATAGCTTCAATTACTCGCGAGCATATTACCGTTTCTGCTAACCTATATGCATAATAATATCACTGATAAAGAGATAGAGAGGCGATCTGACCTGTTCTTCCGGCGGTTTAAACGGAAATCGGAGGTGAAAGACGGCAGTCCTAGTAGTACGGATGAAATCTTAAAATTTGAATTTATGAGCGAGTTTCATGGAGATCACTTCGATAAAATAGTCTTTTTTTAGCTTTTACAAGCTGCTATATTCAATAACTTCAAAATTCAGGTGTTGGACCGCCGGGAGAGAGTGGTGGGGGGAAATGGCGGTGCGGTGGTTGGGGATGGGTAGGGTTAGAGAGACGACACGTGAACGTTGAGAGGGATCCAGCTGTCAAAGGGAGACTGGATAGATAGGAATGACTAGGCAACTAACCTTTCATATGAGTGACTCACAAATAAAAAATAGATCATTTTATTTTATTCATTTGCTTAATATTACCACTAAGTTTTTATCTTTCCAGTTTTACCCTGTTTTCTACAATATATTGATTTTTGAATCTTCTCCTATATATAGTCCCTAATTTGATTGAGTGTTGACTACTTGGCATGATGGAGCTTCCTCATTGGTGGAGAATGCCACATGTAATTCTATCATTGGCCACCGATAATGCCTCTAAATTTCCTTTCAAATCTCACTTTGATTCCATCATTTATGCTTAGGCCGACATTTATGGGACAATATTTTGAATATTCTATCAATTAAAAACTCTTAAATACCGGACTAAAATAGGTTTAATACCCCAAAAATATATCACCGATTGAAAACTTTAAAAGTTAACCAAAATTCCGAAAATTCGGTTCCCATTTGTATGTATTCCATAAATTATGGCCTTATCATGATCTTTACCATATTTGAATAATCAATAACAATTGACCCTATTTATAGATGTATTCTACAAATCAATTGCATACTTACTTCAAGTTGGTTTGTTTCTGCAAAAACCGGTATTCTCATATGGTCAGCTTTATGTAGCTGTTTCACGAGTTAAGAACAAGAACGGATTGAAGGTCATTTGTTGTGACAGAGATGTCAATTACACTAATTCAACAACAAATGTCGTTTACAAAGAAGTCTTATTTCGTCTATAAATTTTATGTAACATTTGTTCATGTATCGAATTTTGTACAAAATCAGCATTACAGCTATCGATTATTGTGTCATTTTTAAAATTATTAATCTTTATTGGTATTTTTCTATAATATAAATCTTGAAGCATGTCCGCCCAGTCGGGCGGGCTATGAAGCTAGTTTAACTTGTGTATATGAAAATATATGTAAATAAATTATGGGATTTTGCTAACCATTACCGTTAGGGCAATGATTAAGGATGATTAAAATGATTAGTGTATAATTAAAGAAGCATAACTACTTAAAGGTGGTTAATGAAATTCAAGAGAGTGGTTTTTATTAGTTAATTTATAATTATTTTGAGACAAAAAAAAAATTTCATAGATTTTTAGCACTTCAAGAGAGTAGTTTTTATTAGCACTTCTTATAAATTATATAGATTTTATGAATTTAATTACTTTGCTATTGTTGATATATTAGAAATCAAAATTCAGTTGAATTTAGCCTACTATTTGACTGAACACCCATGAACACTATATAATTTGTTATCTCAACCCCATTTCCGCACCAATCATATTATATTTTATGTTTTCGAGACAATAAGTGATGAAAAATTCTCTAACGAGTATTCTTCCTTGGAATGTCAACCACAAAAGAGGCGTCTAGGTGTTTAATAAGATATCTTTCACCACAGTTATTTATTAGATGTTCAATTCAAAAATGATCACGGAAATGATTAGGTCGCGTATATCAAAAAAACATGAATACCTTTTTAAAAATATAAAATAAAATATGGTTATTTGTAAGAGATTCACGAGTGACTTGTGTTATAAATTGAGTAGAATACATGCATCCAATCATATGCAACCTAGATTTGCAAGACTTACATAGAACCTTGTCCCTTGTCCGACTCGTAGACAATGGATTGCTGAACAACCAACCAAAGCATATCAATACTCACAGGATAGTTTTGTGTAAAATTTATCAGTGTTAAAACTAAAGTGGTCAGTATATAAAAATAGATAAAAAGCTAAGGACTAAAATGGCCTATTTGGAAAACTTTGGTGCATGGGCAGGCCCAATCTTCTGGATTCATCTCGTATTTGATTATTTCAATCAGTACGATCATGTTGGCCCGCCACGTTAGCTAATAGACCTTGAAGCACATTGTACATTTGTACTGATCGAATAAATTTAAATGTTTAACCAATACATAATTTAAATGTTGAAAAAATTATTTTATAAAATGTTTAACATTTTAAAATACATTAATACTTTTTCTTAATCAAATTATGAACACTTATATCAGTAAAATGTATATAAGTATAAGTAGAAAATTTAAAGATGTTTTGTAAAAACTTATTTAAATGATTTATTAGCTTATAAATTTATATATATTTAAATAAGTTATATTTTATAAACCTATATAAACCAACAAGCTTTTTAAATAAGTTATATTTTGAGCTTCTCGATGCTCTTCTGAGTCATGTGATTTTTTGAAATATGAGATAAACTACAAGAACCATCCGATAATTTTCTTTAATAGATTAATCTATAATCCTTGTTTAACATATGAGAAATGATATTTAGTCGTACTATTTGCTCCTACTCATAATCCTACCTACTTGATAGGATGACATGTGTAATCCATTAATTATCTATCTTAATATTATTCCTTGATTTTGACACATGTCTTCATCCAATGAGTAAGATTATGAGTAGAAATAAATGGTAAGACATTACTCTTAACATATCTACCATCAAAGGTTCCTTGTGTTTTTTCTCACTATCAACGATTACTCTCCTTTATTTGTCCCGTTTAATTTGGTCTCTACGTCAAAATGAATTGTCGTTTTTACTATTTGCTTTTTGTTATAATTGTACAATTGATCCAGTTGCATGAGTCTCAATCTCTTCTAGCACTCAATTTCCGTACCAGCCACCAGGTGTAAAATTTATCAGTGCTAAAACTAAAGTGGTCAGTATACAAAATAGATAAAAGGTAAGGACTAGAATAGTAAAATGCGTATTTCAAAAACGTTGGTTTCATTACTTCAAAGTTCAAATCACCCATATCTATAAATCCATTGGTTTCATTACTTCAAATCACTCATATCGTTACACAAGTAACCAACTTTTTCATAGCATCGCTGATATTGCACAATACAGGCTAAAAATGGCATCAATTGAGTCTGTTTTCAATATTGAGAACATTCGAGAAACACAAGTACGACAAGGTCTTGCCATCGGCACCGGCAACTCCCCGCAACTGTAATCATCAAGCGAATTACCCTGAATACTATCTCCGTGTTACTAACAGCGAGCATATGGTTGATCATAAAGAAAAATTTAAACGAGTTTGTAAGCATTACTTACACGATTAACTATATGTGACTAGTGAGCAAATAATCTTTATTTTACTTGAAAACAAATGTGTCGATTAAATTTACAATTATTAATAATGTGACATAACATTAATAATGTCTCAATCCATTAGACCCACCAGTTTTACCACCTCTAAGTAGAAACAATCATTTGTAGTAAAAAAACCAATCTTACCAAAGCTTATGATGTTTAAACTAAAAGTTAGTGTTTAAAAAAGATACATTCTAAAGATCAACCTGATGTGAATTACAAATGCACAAAGTCCTCTCACCACTAGCAATTGAGGATCTTTAGTAGTTAGCAAGTACGGAGTATTATACAGTGCTGAATTGAGAACAGGGGACACAAATGTGCTTTCATTTTTTTTCCTTTAAAGTTTGGGAGTAGATGGTGTAATGGTCATTTTGATTTGGAATTTTCATTTAATGGTTATTTTGTTTTGCTTTCAATTTTCTTTACGTTTGTTACGTTACCAGATCTTTATGTAGTAGGATATTTCATTAGAAACAAAGCCCCAACATTTAAGTTTTAAGAGCATCCCAAATGGTTAATCTTACAATAGCTTATTACTTTTGCCACATCAACAATCTACTAACCAAAAACCTCTACATAAATAGCATCTCTAATGGTTAACTCTTTCAAAAGTTTTTTCTTTAACAATATTTCCAATTTACCTTTATCTATCTTAAATGTTTTATATATACCCCTTATATAATTTGACACTTTTTATAACATCTTACTACATATAATATTTTTTAAAATATCTCATACAAAAATATTATAATAATTGACATTAAATATTATATAATTTATTTATTAACTAATAAAAATATAATAAAGAATTTATGTATAATGTATCTAAAGTTTAAAATGAAAAGCTATTAAACATAAAGGACTAAAAAAGACAATCTTTGAAAGTACATTAAAAGGTTAGTAGAAAAAAAAATCTTTGAATAAGCTTTTAAAAAAGCTAGTTATTCCAATGGGTAAAAAGTCATCCAAAGACTTATTTAAATATTAATAAGCTTTTAAAAAAAGGAGATGCTCTAAGTTAATATTGGTTTCTCACACGCCTGCTTAGTCTTATTGAATTATTATAATAATTTGGCTCAAGAGAATATGAAATGGGAGACATATAAATCTTAATTTATGTCTTATAAGTCAAATGTTATAATAATGCTAGTGTAACATCTTATTCTTTACTTTCATATATGTATGTTCCCTCTTCATTTTTCTCCAGTATTGGTTTCTAAATGATTGTTTTGACTCTTCGAGAATGCTCGCCATAAAATATAATTTATACGGTACCTGCTAGTGTGACATAACATTAATAATGTGTCGATTAAATTCCATTATGTTTGATAATGGTAGTATGCAAAAATTATATGTAGTTAAGTATATCATTTTGTATACGTTATTCGAGATTGTGTCCACAACTCAAACAATATTAGCTAGTACTGAGATGGCACTTAGGTTGCAGTTGAGGGAGTCAGGGCTTATACTTAACCTACAAAAGGATGTACCAAATATGATCTCAAAGATTATAGAAGATGTGGCATCGTGTGCGGTTTCTCCACTTGGTTTAAGTGATTGGAACTCGCTCTTTTGGATAGTCCATCCGGGTGGTCGAGCCATATTAGACGAAAGCTTAACCTTAAAAAGGATAATAAGTTGAGGGCAAGTAGACATGTGCTTAGTGAATATGGCAACATGACAAGCGCTTGTGTGTTGTTCATGAATATGACTAAATAATAAGATTAAATATCATTTCTCATTATTTAATCAAATGAAATATATGATCATTTAATAGAAACAAAATTCAAATATGAATTAATCAAATTCCAATTGAAAATAGATACAAGTGATTTTTCACTTCTGACTAATAACAGATTTCATCTAAATAACCAGAGTCGAACCCTAAATAACCAGATTAGGCTAATCAAGTCCTTACATATAAGCAGAAAAACAAAATCGAACCTTAAAGAGCCAGATTATATGAATAAATCAAACCCTAGCCCTCAAATTGCACGAAAAAACCAAACCTGAAATATTCGAGCCGATGATTGATGAAACGCATAGTGAAATCACCGAAATGGATTTGGCGTTTGGTCTGCTTGGAACACGGTCTGGTGAGGGGTAGCGGATGGAATTTTTTTTTTACACCCAATCTACTCCAATTTGTACATTTAAATCCAAATCAATATATTACACCTTACACCAATATTATTAAGCTTCAAGTGCAGTTGGATTGTAATTTTCGAGTAATCATGCATCATAGCTCAACGTTGAAGTAAATACATTTGAATTCTTGTCCAAACACCTCATTTTATCCAACAAATACCCCATTTACTATTCAATATTTTTCCACATTCTCTTCAGCAATTTTTTCCATACATTCTCAAAATGATGTTAAGTCTATTTTCACAGTCATAAGGTTAAGTCTCTTATACCCCATTTAAGCGAATAAGGTATAAGAAAACGTATGAAGCAACAAGGAAAGAAATGGAATAATTATTTGGCGTTCTAAAGAAAAAGTGAGATATATTAAGAACTCATGCATGGTTCTCAAATCTTAAGAAAATCACGGATTTAATGTACACTTGTATCATATTACATAATACTCCCTCCGTCCCACAAAGAAGTTTACATTTCTCTTGGGCACAAGATTTTAGGTAATAGTTAGTGGTGGGGTTACTAGTAATACTTTTGATTAAAATATAAGGTTGGATTGGAGAGAGAAAAATAGTTAGTGGATATTAATGGTGAGGTTCTTAGTATTAATAATATTTTATTATGTGGGGTCCCTCAAATGTGAGAAATGTAAACTTTTTTGTGGGACAAAAGGTTAGTGAGAAATGTAAACTTTTTTGTGGGACGGAGGGAATATGATTATAAAGGACAAAAACATGGCAATATCTCCGCAATCTTATTTGGTGGAGCAACATGGTGTAAATGATCTCTTGCGATTGCATGAGCAAACATTACAAGTTATTAGATACATCCCTAGTTCGGAAGCCCATCTAAATCTTAGATCCGATTTAGTGGAACATATTTGGCACCGAACTAATAAGCACTAAAAATTATTAATGTAATGTTGTTTTTTAATATTAATGTAATATTTTTTTAATTATTAATCTAATCTTTTTGAAAAAAATTCGGTCATGCATTGCGTAGATTTGGTCACGGTTTGTCATGCATTTGGTTAGAAGAGAGAAATCTAATGCGACGCCGAGATAAAAGTGTCAACCCTTACAGGTAGGGGTGCCCAACGGGTCAACCCGACCCGAGCCGGCTCTTATCGGGTCGGGTCTATCGGGTTTTAGGTAAAAAAATTCTAACCCGAAACCCGACCCGATAAGGAATCAGGTTAGTCGGGTTCGGGTTGTTCGGGTTTCGGGTTTGTCGGGTTGACCCGATCGGGTTGGTCAGGTTAGCCATTTATAATTTTTTATTTTTTTTACAAGAACACTTAAAAAACACTAATCAAAACACTGATTTTTTAATTACGAACAATAACAAGAATACTTCAAAAACAATCCTTTGATTTTTAGTACCTTAAAGTACTAACTACGAACACCATCACTTAAAAAAACAATCCTTTTGTTTTAATCAAAAACTACAAGTTGTATACAATCCTCTCGATTGATACATGCTTTTTAAGTAGCATGGAATGAGTGCGGTATGCCAGTCGTTAGCATTGAAAACAACTTGTATAATCTAACAATGCTTTTTTAATCAAACAACTACACAATTTTATAAACAATACTTTAAAAAATGCTTTATAAAACAAACAATGCTTTTAACCCTAATCCTAATCGGGTCTAATCGGGTTAGTCGGGTCGGGTTTATAAAACCCGATAAGATCACAAGACCCGAATACACCCGACCCGACTAGCATAATCGGGTTTGGGTTCGGGTTCGGGTCGGGTTGACCCTTTAGGCACCCCTACTTACAGGTAATCTTATTATTAAAATATATAAAATTTTCTTGTATTACCAGCTTTGATGGTGTGAATCATGCGATGTATACGTTACTCTCTTTTTTCGCTTATTTAATTGTTAATTGTTAATTTGTTAAACTTATTTTATAGGTTGATGGATCTTAAAAAGGACATGCATCTAATAATATCTTATTCATAATAATTGATAATGGTTTTAAGCAATGAAAAGTCAAAGTCGTATTTGGGCAATTGTAGAATAATAATTAATAAACACACCACAACGTGATATGCATGACATTGGATGCAACCATATATCTTAAAATCCGCATTATTACTCGCCCCGGTATGATGACCGGTCACAAGTCAACTTAGGTTAATCTAGTCAACTAAGAACATATATAAAAAGAATATTATACGGTGTAACACCTCAAATTTTAAACACAAAACATTTGCCCAAAATAAAACATTTTTCATAAATAGAAGAACTATTCCAAAATATGGATTTACAAAAACCTTTGGTATGAAAATCAGAGTATAAAGTTTGGTGTTACAAAATAGATCAAAACCAAAGCTAAGCATAAGTCCAATCTAAAGTTCTTCTATTCTAGGCCCCGCATCTCTATCCATGCGTACCTAAACCTTCGATCCCGAACCTGAGTACATAGCAAAACAAAACAAGGAGTACGTGAGACAAAAACGTCTCGTGAGCTACATGGGTTTAGACCCGATAATAAAATGAAATGTCACGTTTCATATAATCAATCAATATACATATATATATCCAACTATCCAGTCTAGTCACCTTAGTGTGACCCTAACAACCTTGCTTACCTAGCAATCACAACTAACGTGGATGAGTCGATGGGAATTCACCCCAACTGCCCCTCACTCCACACCTCATGACCGGGAGTATCCCGTGACATCGCATAACTAACGTGGATGAGTCGATGGGAATTCACATGGGAATTCACCCAACTGCCCCTCACTCCACACCTCATGACCGGGAGTATCCCGTGACATCGCATAACTAACGTGGATGAGTCGATGGGAATACGCCCAACTGCCCCTCAATCCACACTTCATGATCGGGAGTAGCCCGTATCATCACATCATCTCAATCTCATCATAACCCTATGGTTATGCAAATCTAGCTCTCGGCTATCACTTTCATCATCAATAAGTTAGTTCAATACTATCATCGGTATAACTAACTATCAACTACCAGTCTACACATTTAAGCAAATAGACCATAACACAAGTAATGAAAATATTTAAAAGGGCTATGTACTCAGTAAATTCCACACGTACTCACCTTAGCAATAAAGATGCTTTAACCGTATTCTTTCCGCCGGTCCCTTGCTCACAATTCGTCCACCTCAATACTTCACCGAATGTCTAAAACAATTATAACAACAAGATGATCAACATCACATACTACTACCAATGTGTCCATCTATCTCTAGATAACACCTACTAACACATTTCCCCCAATTATGGTGATTTACCAAACCCTAGGTTGAGCCACCCATATGATTCTTACAAATCCAAACCATACACTTGATTCCCTTGTTAAAATACCATCTATTAAGTGTATGCAACCTTTATTTAACCATTAATCACCAACCCAAGAACTAGGGTTTCAAACCCAAGCCAAAAATCCATAGATCTAAAGCTACAAAGATCAAAGAGTGAAGATTTACCTTTAATCTTCAACTAGGAGTGAAGATTCACGAGATTTGACCAAGAAATCGGTTCCAAATGATGTTTTCCACTCAAAAACGTATACAAACTCGTTGGGAGAGAAACTAGGGCTTGAAATGGTATCAAATGAGCCAAAACCCGATTTTATTGCTGTCTGACGAAGTTCGCTTCGCGAACTTTCAGAGTTCGAGTCGCGAACTCTTTGTACGCGCGAAGTTCGAGTCGCGAACTTTTAGAGTTCGAGTCGCGAACTCTCGAAATCAGAAACCCCAAAATCCCTGTCGAAGGTTCGCGATCGCGAACTATAGTTCGGGTCGCGAACTCTGCTCCGCAGGCAGGCTGCACTTTTCGACCTTTGCTTCGACACGGTTTTGTCCATAACTTTCTCATACGATGTCCAAATGACACGAAACCAATTCCTACGTTCTTTAAATGATTTATCCTTATTTATCATATTTTTTTCATAATTTATTTATTTACAAATTTCGGGTCGTTACAACTATCTACCCCTTAAAAGGATTCCGTCCTCGGAATCACTCAATAAGTCCAATCCACATTCTACCTTGTATCCATTCTCATTCTCCCGCGGTTATTACCGTTAAACTTTTCTCATCCGGAATTAGTCAACAATGTGTATGTAAACACTCAATTAATCCCGTTGGATCCAAACGGGTCAGAAATCAATCTCAAGCCTTTAGTGCCCAAATGGGCCAAACGTGCACAATTTTGACCACAAGACTTTCAATCCTTTAACCGATCACCTTATACACAGAGAAATAACATGACCCACGCATTATAATCAACTAATTGACCAACACCAATGTCAAAGTCTAGCTTCGACCAAGTTACCATATTCCAACATCGTCTAACCCTTGACTTAAGAACAAAGTCACTATACTTTAACAATTTCCTTTACCATCGACCTCTAATTATGATTTATCAACCATTAGATACCCAATTCCCAAATTCAATTTGAAAATGCCCAACGGGTCAAAGTCACATAATTTGACCATAACTCTCTTAATTATGTCATTACCCCTTTCTCATACACACAACTAATACATTGTGCTCCTCATCATCGTGAGTCATTCGAAACGAAAGTCAAAACCCATCCTTAACCAAGTCAACTAATCACATGTTGACTAATCTTGACTTTTGCCTAAAGTCAACCATACTTTTTCCAATTAACAGATTCCCTACCCTCGAGATATCATTCTCGACTTATCACTCCCAATCATACTCATAATTGTTCCCTTAACAATCGTTCATATCTCTAAAATTTCAAATCTTTTAAAATTTCCTCAAGTTCTCACATTCCCTTATGGTCACATCAACCCTTTACCGTTTCTTAACTTTCATTTGGTCACCTATACCATTTTTTTAGTACCATTCCAATCATCTTCGCCTCACATACCATAATTTCACACAAGTTAACCATATCCTGGTTCCCAATAACAATTGCTTTCTAACAGCATCCTTTTTCTCATATCCGAGAAGTCGTAGGCATCCCATACCTATACATGACCTAACGCAACCCGCATCCCAACCAAACTTTCATTTACCATAACATAATAGCAATACTCAGTAACCCTTGGTTCTATCTTCGTCATATAAACGCATAAGCATACCCACCTGCCTAAATATATACATATATATATCACGACAACTCAATCTAAACGTATCTATTGTGCACATATACCAACATGTGTATATGTCACCAATACCATCTAAGCATCATCATCATGCGCATATACAACCATATGCATATGTCACACCAATGTCATTTGACATCCATCTTTTCATATCGCGTAGCCTTGCTACTATCTTATCCATTCGATCATCAAATCGCTCATCGTGCGTTCTAGCACCTCTCCTATAAAAAAAATCGCATTATCGTTTTCTTCCCTATTCATATGTCCCCCATCGGACATAGTACTTAGCACATTTCATATAATATTATCTTTCCATTATTATATGCCTCCCAAGGCCATCATATAATGCACATGCATTGTACCCCGCGGGTACACCAATAAGATCTCCGATTGTCATTTACCGTCTCCCTTACACATTAATCACCCTTAACCGGTCCATTTCCTTATTACCGATTTCCAATCCTTTTATTACCACCGGGGTAACCACCAATCTATTCCTTTAACCAAAGTTCACCGGCCAACCCGGTCACCTTTGAGTCAACCATTCGACTCTGGTCTACATTTGTAACCCATGACTTGGCACCCATTAGCCCAACATTCCACGTTCCCGTCTTTCTACATCACGATACCTCGAAATATTTATTTCCCAGTCGTAGTCTCACACACACTATGTCATATTATATCACATCATTATTAGGACATCTTGCCCATAATCGTCATCTTACCCGTAATATCGAATCGATCATCCCTGTCACAAAACTTGATATGGCTACATGCCCATTTTTACTCAACCATTTCTAACAATTAAAATATGCCATTCCTGACACTTACTCTTTTCCACCTATGTTACATTTATTAGTTCCAAGGCATCACTATACCTTTAATCATCCTTTTCTTTCCCATTTACATATATTAACGTTACATTACTTATCCGGATTCCAGCCAAATACTCAAGTTTCCATTCCAAGATTTCTATTTCCAAATTTCCATCCTTACTACAATTCTTACCAAAACTTAGTACTTCATTGTACTACTATCCATTTGTTGGAAACATTTACCGTCCTTGCGGTTCATCTTTTGATACCACATATTAACATCAACCCCTATATCCTTACTGTCTGCGACACACCGAACCATATTCCTTTCTAAAAATATAATTTCCATACACATAACTAACCGGGAAAATCATTCCCCAAATAAATATTCACGTCATACAACTTGCCTCCAATTCCTACAACCACCAATCCGTGCGACCATTAAGCTATAGTCACACAATATCTTGGCTTGGTGCATACCCAACCAACCCATACCGATAATCACATCAAAATCCTTCTTTCTCATGGACATAATTCAATCAAATTTTTTTATTTTTTTTTATTATTTTTTTTTTTAAACTTTTTCCCATCTATTTCTAAATCACAGCTTCTATAAACAAATTCGACCGTTGAGATTTTCCCATTGGCTACCTCTATTTCATATTTTTCATCTAACAACATCGGTCGGCACATTTAACTTTTTACCAAACTCATGAGACACAACGAATAAGTAGAACCCGAATCAAATACTATAGAAGATGGCATGAAGTTAATGAATAAAGCACCTGATACTACATCGTGCACCTCTTTTGCCTCCTCTCGAGTCACCTGAAAGGAACGCCCCTTCACATTAGCCGATTCCACTTTCTCTTGAGCCGTGGACGTTAACGGTTCGGCCCCCTTCTTCGGGCACGCATTGCTATAGTGTCCCATTTCATGACACGAGTAACACTCCACCTCGGAAAGCGCCTTGGATCTACAATCTCGTGCTATATGCCCCGTCTTTCCACAACTGAAGCAAGACCTCGACCCACTTCGGCACTCGCCGGTATGATTCTTCCCACACTTCTTGCACGAGGCGACACTTCCTTGCTTGAAGGAATTTGATGTGAACTTCCCCTTTTTAGAAGTTCCCGAGCCACTCTCGGCTTTCCTTTTCTCGTTCACATGGGCCCTCACGGCATTCCTTGTCGCATCTACCTCTTCCACACCCCGGGCGGCACCAATGGCTTCATCGAGTGTGGCCGCTCTCCTTACCTCCAATTGGTAATCCCAAGGTAGCCCACAAGCATACCGGACTACCCTCGATCCTTCCTCAAAATAAGTTCTTGCAACAAACGGGAGCAATCCCGTGAATTCCCTTGAGTACTCCTCAACCGACCTATCACCCTTCTTTAGGTTTACAAACCTCTCATGCATCTTCTCCAAATCCCTGTCGGGGCAAAACTTTATCTTCAACCTCGTGGTAAAGTCGTCCCATGACATCTTCTCAATCACCTCCCTCCCGAGGGTCTCATACACGATATCCCACCACACCATGGCATCTTCTTTCAATAGTTGTGACGCATACGTCACCATATCGGCATCCTTACACTTACTACTACCGATAACCCTCTCGGTCTCTCGGATCCACCTCATAGTTACTTTCGGGTCCGAACTACCCGAATACACATTTGGCTTACAAGCCATGAAGGTCTTAAAAGAACAACCATAATTTTCATCGGGTCTCGCCCTTGCATCACTACAACCACCTGTGGAGGATTTCTCCACTCGAGTGCCACCATCCCTGGTTTTCTCATCCGATCTAGCTTCGGATACACGATCTCCACCCGACCTCTCACGGTCCCCAATGATGCGGTGCACCTCATCGGCCACCACTCCCTTGAGTTGTTCAATAATAGTTTGGAGGTCCGCCATGGTCACCGGAGTTCTATTAGCTCCGACCTCCGAGTCACCCATCCGATGCATCGACGGTTGGCTTTCATGTTCAACCACAACCTCGACATGAGGTATTTCTTCCTCCCGGCCCTCCGGGGCTTTACCACTTCTATGCGTGGTCACCATTTCTTTCGATCAAGACTAAACGAAAGACATTAAACATTTAGTACCTTGTGTACTACCCATTAGTCTCATAAGACTCAATATCCATAATCTTATCAATTCTCATCGGTCCCCTAGGTTCAACCCTAAACTTAATATAAAGTCTCAAGGTCAACCTATCGATCTCAAGGAATCTTACATTCCTAATGCTACAGTCTAAGACTAGGATGGTCATCCAACCTAATTCACTTAAACTATAGCTCTGATACCAAGTTGTAACACCTCAAATTTTAAACACAAAACATTTGCCCAAAATAAAACATTTTTCATAAATAGAAGAACTATTCCAAAATATGGATTTACAAAAACCTTTGGTATGAAAATCAGAGTATAAAGTTTGGTGTTACAAAATAGATCAAAACCAAAGCTAAGCATAAGTCCAATCTAAAGTTCTTCTATTCTAGGCCCCGCATCTCTATCCATGCGTACCTAAACCTTCGATCCCGAACCTGAGTACATAGCAAAACAAACACAAGGAGTACGTGAGACAAAAACGTCTCGTGAGCTACATGGGTTTAGACCCGATAATAAAATGAAATGTCACGTTTCATATAATCAATCAATATACATATATATATCCAACTATCCAGTCTAGTCACCTTAGTGTGACCCTAACAACCTTGCTTACCTAGCAATCACAACTAACGTGGATGAGTCGATGGGAATTCACCCCAACTGCCCCTCACTCCACACCTCATGACCGGGAGTATCCCGTGACATCGCATAACTAACGTGGATGAGTCGATGGGAATTCACATGGGAATTCACCCAACTGCCCCTCACTCCACACCTCATGACCGGGAGTATCCCGTGACATCGCATAACTAACGTGGATGAGTCGATGGGAATACGCCCAACTGCCCCTCAATCCACACTTCATGATCGGGAGTAGCCCGTATCATCACATCATCTCAATCTCATCATAACCCTATGGTTATGCAAATCTAGCTCTCGGCTATCACTTTCATCATCAATAAGTTAGTTCAATACTATCATCGGTATAACTAACTATCAACTACCAGTCTACACATTTAAGCAAATAGACCATAACACAAGTAATGAAAATATTTAAAAGGGCTATGTACTCAGTAAATTCCACACGTACTCACCTTAGCAATAAAGATGCTTTAACCGTATTCTTTTTGCCGGTCCCTTGCTCACAATTCGTCCACCTCAATACTTCACCGAATGTCTAAAACAATTATAACAACAAGATGATCAACATCACATACTACTACCAATGTGTCCATCTATCTCTAGATAACACCTACTAACACATTTCCCCCAATTATGGTGATTTACCAAACCCTAGGTTGAGCCACCCATATGATTCTTACAAATCCAAACCATACACTTGATTCCCTTGTTAAAATACCATCTATTAAGTGTATGCAACCTTTATTTAACCATTAATCACCAACCCAAGAACTAGGGTTTCAAACCCAAGCCAAAAATCCATAGATCTAAAGCTACAAAGATCAAAGAGTGAAGATTTACCTTTAATCTCCAACTAGGAGTGAAGATTCACGAGATTTGACCAAGAAATCGGTTCCAAATGATGTTTTCCACTCAAAAACGTATACAAACTCGTTGGGAGAGAAACTAGGGCTTGAAATGGTATCAAATGAGCCAAAACCCGATTTTATTGCTGTCTGACGAAGTTCGCTTCGCGAACTTTCAGAGTTCGAGTCGCGAACTCTTTGTACGCGCGAAGTTCGAGTCGCGAACTTTTAGAGTTCGAGTCGCGAACTCTCGAAATCAGAAACCCCAAAATCCCTGTCGAAGGTTCGCGATCGCGAACTATAGTTCGGGTCGCGAACTCTGCTCCGCAGGCAGGCTGCACTTTTCGACCTTTGCTTCGACACGGTTTTGTCCATAACTTTCTCATACGATGTCCAAATGACACGAAACCAATTCCTACGTTCTTTAAATGATTTATCCTTATTTATCATATTTTTTTCATAATTTATTTATTTACAAATTTCGGGTCGTTACATACGGAGTATAAAAGATGTGTACATCATGCACAGGGCCGGCCCTGAGTTTGTGGGGCCCTAGACGAATATTATTTTCGGGCCCCTATCAAATTGTAAAACTCAAAACATAAACAATAAAATGTAAAATAATTATATATTTTAAAATTTAGTCTTAAAATTGTTTCCTCCAACACTTTACATTGTGTAAAAAAGTATATGAGAATTTTAATTTTTAAAAAATATAAATAATGGTTAAAAAAATATGGGCCTATTTATTTTTTCATTATAGTCCCAAGCCTACAACTACTTTGCCTAAGTCGGCAGTGATCATGCATTAAAGCTTGTACATTGTTATACATTCAAAGTAAGAAGAATAAAACCAGGTCAACCTGGGTTTCCGGTTTTCAAAATACCTGACGGGTCGCACCGGGTCGATTTTAAGCAAAAAAAGGTATGTTTTGACCGCCCTCTTTCCCGGTCTCGGTTGACCCTCGTTTTAAAACATTGGATGCAAACGTCCCTCCGCCACATTGGCCAATGGCCTCAGTATAATGCAAGGCACGAACAATAGAACAGGCTTCACCACTGTTTGAAAAAACGAGCCATTACATGTAAAGATGTACTCTTACATCCACTTTAAACTTGGTTATTTATCTAAATTTTATTGTTAGGTTGATTTTTAAACCGGTAAATTCAGTATCTACATTGTTACTCACTTACTCTATATGACATTATTCAAAGAGTAATTTTCAAAAATAAACATAGTAAAAGAAAAAAAAAATTTCACTTTTAAATCTTTTCAAAATAGACCGTGTGATTTCACACAAAATTTGACTAGTTTGGTATGGTCGACAAAAATATGTTTTGATCGTACATCAGTTGCACAAAAATGGTCTGGTTGCATAAAAAAATCCAAGTCGCATAAAAATATATACATATCACATGGGCTCACACGGTTGAACAAAAAGCTATCAAATTTCACGGTTGCCAAATCTTTTTTTTTTCTTTCTATTTTGAGAATTACCTCTTATTTAAATAGAAACATGTGAATCTCCATGGCGAAGTTTTTATTAGAAATCACTGGATCCCACTCGAGATTTGAAACTGCCAACAAAATGTCAGTATCCGAGGTTGACGTTTCACTTTAAAAAAATCCCGCAACTTATTAAACCAATACTCGTGGTGGAAAAAATAATATATCGTGGAGAAAATAACATTCATCTTTTGGCATATTTCTATGGTCTATATATACGAGCTTTATATGGTATATTTTAATAAGGAGGAAATAAACTTTGCATTTTAATGATATGATCTTACAATGTGTAAAATCCAAATTATAAATATAGATTAATACACAAATGAACGAAGTGTACTCAATAGAATAATAATATGCAGGTTGGTAAAACTCAGGTTTGTCGATATCAAAGGGAAAACTGCTTTCTAATTAACTTGTTGGCTTGTAAACAAAAGTTTGTGATATTTATTAATTAAAATTAATAATTGCAATAATGTAAATTAACTAAACTAAAAATCAATTAGAAACAAATTGGAAATGCGGAAGATTAAGATTTAAAGTAGTATCCGTTTTAGTATACATTTAGTTTAATCTAATTATTATTACAGAATATTAAGGTCTATAATTACTGGCCTATAATATTCTGGTCTCATAATCTGGCCTATAATTATTAGAAACTTATCCTAAAGGTCTTTAGTGATAACCACGCGTAATTAGTCAATTAAGATCACGATTCATACGATAACATGGTGATATGGTGAACTTTCTTGGTGGTCACATGATCACCTGGTGACCTTATAAAAGGTCATCAAGTGATATTATAAAGTGATCACGTGATATTATGATCACCCAGTGACCTGTTGACTCTCATTAACTTGTAATGCTGATTAATTACTTGATATTAAGGTTACCGGGTGACCTCTTGACTTTAAGTGTGTTTACCAGCAGACTTAATTTTGAAATATTCTTCAAAGGTTGTCTCTTGGTGCAATAAGTATACCTCTCATAGGGTTATTCTCAAACTTGACATATTTTCTTATGTTTTCAACTCTTATTTTACACTATTTATTCAAGTCATCTCCTCAAGTAATGCACCAATATATTAAGTTAATCAGTACCATGTTCAGAGCAATTGTTACAAAATTAACCTAAAATGTGCAGATATATGTAAATTACTTGTAGTTATAACAAAATCATCTTTCATCATTGATTAATTCTATATATATCAGATTTTTACGATTCAAAAGTTTTATAATTGAATTATTATTACAGGTGAGGTACCTACTATACATAGATCAAATAGCGGGTACGAGCATAAACATGTATGCTTACATATATAGGACCAAATTCATCAAGAACTCAGATAAATTTTAAGAACAAAAAACTTCTTTTGGCCCTTGGATCAGAAAGACTGAAACATTTTTACATTTAAATATTTGATTTTGAAGTTTTTTTGAATTCTCAAATAAAATTACTCATGCATACATTATATAAGTATCTAAATCAAAATATGAGATTAAAAATAGAATTAGTGGACATGTTAATCATTAGGTATGTCAATCATTAGGTAGAAGAATGAAGTATATATTGATATTTAATCGGAATAAATACAAATTTTAAAGCCATATACTATAGAGTATAGACGTGCACACGCGTTGTATTATAGTAATTGTTCTTTTTTATATTGTAAAGGGTGATAGTGAAATAATATCTCGTTCAACTGAACCATTTGGAAGATACACTGTATAATCAGTGGCGGACCTAGACCGAATGTTTAGGGGTAGCACATTTTTTTTTCAACGTAAATATCAAACACAGGTTAATTAAACATTATAAAACGACAAACTAGATACAACATTATAATGTTGTCTTCTTCGTTGACCTGTTTTACGAAAACGAGTCATTACATTTACATCCGTAACCACCATAAGTTGTTTCTTTTTTACACTACAAATCAGTTTGTTTCTATTGTTCGACATGTGTTTTTGATGATTCCAATAGAGAGACAAAAAGGGTATTGAGTTTTTTTTTCAAATTATCATAAAGTTTGAAAATGAACTTTATTTATTATATTAAATTGAAATTTGAGCTACTTAATAATCTAAACCAATTTAAGACTTTCAAGTTTGGGCTACTTTATTGCTGAAACTATAAGTGAAGGGTAGCCGAACGCTTTTTTATGGGTAGTACCGACATATAGTTTATTTTAATGTGAAAAATGTTATACTTCTAGTCGAAAATTAAGGGGTAGCACGGGACCCTCCGGGCACCACTAAGGTCCACCCCTGTGTATAATTCTCGTCGTAACCACATGGAAATATGTAAAACTTTAATATATATAAGTTGGTTCCATTGAGTTGAAAACAAAGGTAGAGAATGCGAAAATAAATCTCAAATCATTCATATTGACAATATTTCAAAATAATCATATATGAATAAAACAATTTTATCTTATATAATTATAGGTCAATAATACTTATTTATATATCAACAAACCTAAAACTCACAATCTCAACTTTTATGCAAAAAAAAAAAAACAATGGAACCATTAACCACTTAATTAACACTAATAAAAAAACAATGAACCATTAACCACTTAACACTAATAACACAAACTTTACTTGTTATGGGTCCTATTTATAGACCTTAAGTGTTACCTTAATTTATATCAAACCATAACTAAATTTATTTTTAGAGGTTGGATATATAGCACTTACCACATCAATTTAGAGCAAAATGGGTTCATCTCCGAAGATTGTCGATGTTGACACAGTGCAAGAAACCAAACGGGCACAAGGTCTTGCCTCCATTCTTGTCATTGGAACCGCAACGCCTTCCAACTGTTTTTATCAAGTTGATTACCCAGATTACTACTTTCGTGTTACCAACTCTGAGCATATGGTTGATCTTAAAGAAAAATTCAAACGAATATGTATATTTACTCCTATCTCCTTTTCTTTTAGAGATAATTATCAAAATAGAACATAAATAAGAAGAATTCCCAATATAAACTTGTGCAACTCAGATTTCACAAAATAGACCGTATGAATTGATGCTTTTTTTGCGACTCCGCACTTTTTTTGTGACTCGTACGTTTATTTGTACGACCAGATGACACTTGAAAAATTTTGTGTGAATATCACGCGTCTCACATTCGCACTGTCTATTTTGACAAAATTTGAAAGTAATGTTTTTTTTTCTAGAATCTTGAATTTTACAAAGTTTATTTTTGAAAATCATTTTTTTAATTAATTTTAAGTTTAAAATTAAAAATTTTCCTCATCATATCGAATGTGTATACTAAGAATGAGTATTGAATTACTTTTAATGTTAATAAAAACACATAGGCTAGTGTGTAACACAATGTATGACTTGTAGGTGACAAAACGATGATAAAGAAACGATACATGCTCCTCACAGAAGAGTATTTGAAAGAGAATCCAAACATGTGCGACTACATGGCTCCATCATTAAATTCTCGCCAAGACTTGTTGGTCGAGGGAGTCCCACAGCTCGGCAAGGAAGCCGCCACTAAGGCCATTGACGAGTGGGGACTCCCAATATCTAAAATCACACATCTCATCTTTTGCACGACATCTGGAGTTGACATGCCAGGTGCCGACTATCAACTCACCAGGCTTCTTGGTCTCTCCCCCTCAGTCAAACGCCTCATGATGTACCAACAAGGGTGTTCGGCTGGGGGGATGGTCCTTCGGCTGGCTGAAAACAACAAGGGCTCACGTGTTCTTGTTGTCTGCTGTGAGATCACTGCTATCATCTTTCGCGGGCCTAACAAGAATCATATTGACTCTCTTGTCGGCCAAGCTCTATTTGGGGATGGAGCGGCTGCAATCATTGTGGGCTCGGATCCAGATTTGTCGATAGAACATCCGATGTTCGAGATCGTATCAACAACTCAAACAATCGTACCGAACACTGAAATGGCAATGAAGACTAGACATAGAAAACATCTAGCTGTTAAAACATTTACAGTATTGCCATATGTTTTTCATGTTTAGGTGACTCAAACTAAATGTGATTATTGTACATGACTGTTAGTTGTAAAAAGATCATGTTTATATTTGTTTTTAATAAAATTAAGTATAACATAATTTTATGTCCTAATTAAGTGCGTATCAAGATGTGATGAGTCGACACAATGTCATACTCAATTTGACAAGGTTATAAAACTCGAAACTTCACTCGAGCTCGATCAAGCTTTTATTTTAAAGCCCGAGTTTGATTAATCGTCGCTTTCGATTCGACTTGAATTGGTTCCAAATATAAACAACAAATCAGTTAGTGTTGGTGGTAATCGACTCCATACTTTCAAACCAGACTTGACTCGGCTCAATACTTTTGAGCTCGTCTTTACTCGACTCAATCAGAAAGTACGGTAATTAGGAAAACATGCAAATACATAAAAGGTTAAAAATGTAATGTACCTCAAGTTGATAAGGCTCACGAGCGTTACGAGTCAAATATCTTCAAACTTAAGATCGACTTCAAAGTCTAGCTTTTCTCAACAAAATTGAGTTAATTCAAATATTTTTCGAGTATATCTAGCTCGCGAATTAGTTCGACTGATTTACACTATGTTTGTCGTAGTCAAAATTGGGTCAAAATGTATATAGAAACTCAAAATTAAGTCAGGTTGACTATGTGAAATGTATATATAGCCTTTAAAAAATTAAGTCAGGTTTAATTGGGTAAACCTGAAATCCGATGCAATCCGAATTCAATACCCGACCCAAATGTCGGGTTTGTCGGGTCAGAATGAAAGAATATCAACAATCAAATTCGGATTTGGGTCGGTCGGATTGACCTTTTGACATTCCTTTCCGCAATTTAGCAAGTATACTACTAGTCATGTCTAACTTACGCATTAGTTTAAAATGCATGGATGAAACATCAATAGGATGCCAACACCAGTAAAATAAGCCCAAATTATCAAACTTCACCTATTCAATTAACACCTTAATAATATATTTTTTAAAAGGGATATCTTAATCTATTCATAAATTCTACATATATTTACTATGGGACTTGAACCCCAATCTTAAGGATGGAATGAAGACCTTACCGCTAGGCTAAAGGACAATACCTTACCCTTAATTAATAGTCGATATATATATTTGTAGTTATTAGAATCCTGCCACCACACAGAAAGAAAAAGATTAGTCACGTGGAGTGCTTCGATATACGATAAATTCCTATTAACTCAAAGGGAGTCCAAACAAGTTACTAGTTAATAAAGAGATTAACCTAGAGGACCTGTCGATCAAATTTATGGATTAAAGCACATGTTAATGTGTTTTAAATAAATATAAAACTAATTTATACATTAATAATGAATTTAGTACATATTAACCAAGTCTGTCTTTTACGTTTACTAAATATATAAATGACTACTTGCACACAAAAATTAATTATTATATTTTTTAAAACATGTCAAATAGATTAGTTGATTTCAAGACAGATAATATTTCAATATTAATTTGTGCCTTATATTGAACTAGCCATTTACATACGGTCCTTACTGATTAGGTACAACTTTTTATACATAATTAATACATAATAACTGGATATGAAAATAGAAAAGAACATCGGTACATAATAAATAGTGTTGAGTTTTCATAATTAAATGTTTATTGGTGCAACGATGATATAGTTTGAAGTTTGAACTATTGATCAATTATGAAAAAGTGCTTACATTTTAATTAAAAATTTGATAAAATTTGGTTTAAAGAGAAAATTAAAGTGATGTACAACAATCATAAGCTATTTATATATTTATTCATCCAATTATCATAATTAGTAATTGTATCCTTAAGTATATGTATAGCTAGTGAAAACCGCAACCTAAATAAAATCAAAGTTCACGTGGATTGCTTCGATATACGATAGATTGCCATAAAGTATCCCCGTTTGGCAGGTCAAACCTTTAAACTGTAACGCAATCCGACCATTTTTCTCCCCAGAAAAAAATTCATTCATTTCATCTATTCGTGGCGAACGATTTGAACATATTGCAGTTCGTATACACCATCTTTGGTGGCTTAATTGACGTTTGAGAATTGGAGCTGATTTAGCCGTACGATGAGATAACATCGTATTGTCATAAACGATCTAAGCTCTCGTTTCTCAACTCGAATCTGCGTACAATGAAGTAAGTTTCGAATCGTTCATAATCTGTTTTGCTATGTTGTATTGTCTTTGAATTTCTGTAGCAACTAATTTCACACTAGAAAGTTAACTGTTTAACTTTAATCGTTGAGTTTCGAAATGAATGCAGACTTTAGTTATATGATTAGATAGTTTATGTGTTTCCCTCTTTACTTGATTGGAGATCAAATGCTAGAGAACTGGTTTCGTATGAATGATCATATGAAGTGTTTGTGTTTATGTGTGTTGATTAGGTGTTTAAGGTTCATGAAAAGGGCATATTTTACTTGTTAGGTCCAGATTATGTGCTAAATCAAGATTATTACAGATTAAGTTCAATGTAATAGTGAATATTAGTGTCATTTGGATTCAGTTTGTTGACAGGTTTTGAGGGTGCAACTGAATAACAATCGATATAATAATTCACTTTTAGGGTTATTTGTTCTTAATCAGCCCCCCCTAAAACCAGAATAATCATTTATATTTACTTTTTGAACAATTATCAGTTTAACACTAGGAATAACCCGATTTCAAATCCAATTTTCCAAATTAACCAGCCCGAATAACCCAAATCAAACCCAATTGAAATAATCAAATGGTTTGAACTAATATATTGGTGCTCTGATTTATGAAACAATCTTAAACCAAATAAATTTGAGATTCCTCACATTTCGATAGTTTGAAACCAAACCAAATAACCCGAGCCCTTATTCGTTAACAATATGATCTCCGTTTGGGTTAGAGTGGCTAAGCTTTTAATACCGATGAAAACAGGTCGAATTGAAACGGTAGCACTTTCTGTAATTTTCTATAGAAGAACTATTTCATCAAGAGATCTTATGATTTACAAAAAATATATACTTGTGATCTTATTATATTACAACATAAATTGAAGGCTATAAGTATTCATGATCATGCTAAACACATGTGAAATATGTTTCAAGTATTAACATATGAATGTTATAGTTTCGTACTTACAACATGTATTTAAATACATCCTTAATAATATCTTATAATCACAGGACAAGAAATCTTTTTGGGATTTCACTTTCTCTAATCATCATCAACTTAGCGTCAATCGTCGAACGTGCAGACGAGAATCTTCTTGCATCAGTATACAAAGAAGTGAGTGAAGCGTTCAACATTGGACCATCAGAATTAGGTTACCTAATGTTCATGAGAAACTTTGTTCGAGGTCTAGCATCTCCGGTGGCCGGAATCTTGGTTTTAACCTATGACCGCCCCAGCGTTCTAGCCATGGGCACACTTTGTTGGGCATTATCCACCGGTCTATTAGGTGGCAGTCAGTATTTCAGTCAACTTGCTTTTTGGCAGGGTGTAAACGGGTTTGGATTAGCGATTGTGATTCCTTCAATTCAATCGTTTATAGCTGATAGTTATAGTGATAGTGTGAGGGGGACAGGGTTCGGGCTTTTGAACCTTGTCGGAAAAGTGGGCGGCATTGGCATGAGTTTTGGGGGGTGCCCAGATGGCGGTGCGCGTTTGTTATGGTGTCTGGATTAAGTTGTGTGATCGGGTGTCTTGTGTTCTTGTTTGTTGTTGATCCTAAAAGGTATCAAAATCTTTCTTGCATTTTCGTCTTATACTGTTTTTGCGATTGCGTATGTTTTTTATTCTAGGACTGAAGTGTTGGATGCGGGACGTGGGCTCGGTTCGGGTTCGATCTGGACAGAATCGTGGTTAGCCATGAAAGGTGTGATGAAACTCAAAACGTTTCAGATCATCGTGTTGCAGGGTCTTGTTGGTTCGCTCCCGTGGACTTCTATGGTGTTTTTCAACATGTGGTTCCAACTAATTGGTGAGCATGTACGTGTCTTTTTAGCATTCATACGGCGCACAAAATACCAAAATAACTATTTTTTTTTATAGGTTTTGATCACCAAAAGGTTGCAATACTTTTCAGCCTTTTTGGGGCGGGGTGTTCTTTGGGTTCACTTGTAGGTGGGATAATAGCCGATCGAATGTCTCAGATGTACCCACATTCAGGTCGAATCATGTGTGCCCAATTCAGTGCAATCATGGGTATCCCATACACATGGTTCCTCTTGAGAATAATCCCACAATCAGTTGACAGTTACCACACTTTTGCGGTCACACTTTTCCTTATGGGCTTTACAATAAGCTGGAACGAGACCGCATGAATGTTTGCGGAAGTGGTCCCCGCAAAACATTGGACCATGATCTATGCGTTTGATCGAGCCATGGAAGGGTCATTCTCATCTTTTGCTGCTCCTATTGTTGGGATCTTAGCAGAGAAGATTTATGGGTATGACCCGAAATCTGTTGACCCGACCCGGGGGTCCGCGAGAGAAGCGTTAGCATTGTCGAAAGCGCTATTTTCAATGATGGCCATTCCGTTTGGAATGTGTTGCTTGTTTTATACCCCGTTGTATCGGGTTTTCAAGCATGATCGAGATAGTGTGCGAATGGCTACTCAAAAGGAAGAAGAAATGATTTGATTGAGCGTGTTTGTTTTGTTTGAATTATATGTAACGTGAAAAAGTATTGGTAGGGGGTGTTCATTACTTGTATGCAATTCAAGAAACCTAAAATGTAAACGGATTCCAAATTCAGATACTTGACACGAATTAGTATTCAAATCGAACCAAATCCACAAATCAATTTTCAAATATACATAAGTCCAAACTCTAATTCAATATTAAATATTGTTAATTGAACGTATCTATGAATATAAATATCATTTTTTTAGACCTTGAAAAAAGAAAACACTAAAAATCTCTATTTGACAACTTAAAAACCTTGAAATTTTAATTTGTTGAATTTTCTTTCACAAAATTTTCCACCTTTTGGATAGTTATCAGTGATACCATATCTCGTCAAAAGTCATCCAAAAAACTGTGGTGGAAGAAAAAACTTGTGATGTGATTCAGTTGAATTTATTCAATTTTCTTTTACGAATTTGTTTTGGAGTTTGGACTAAGTTAACCAAATTAGTTGAAATTAGTTTGATTTGTTTGAATTAAATTTAAAGTTTAAATATAGATTCAGCTTGATTTTTAAATTAGGTTCGAAACTCTAAAAATCGAACAACCCAATGAAACCCAACTCGATGAAAACCCTTAACTACTTGATAAAAATTGAATAAATAACGCATAACGAATATTATTATGAAAGCATGACTATATATCATCAATAACCTCTTCATTCGAACACGTAAAGGATACAAAATTCAGAAACCTTTTTGTATGTTTTACCAAAAACAAAACAGAAAGTCCAATTGCTGAGTATATTCGTGGTACCGTAACGAGTAAATTTACACCAATGTTAGACATCATTCAAAACAAAATGTCAAATCAGATCATTTCTTCTTCTTTTAGCATAGACATCCTCACATTATCACGATCCCGCCTAAAAACCTGATACAACGGGGTATAAAACAAGCAACATATTCCAAACGGAAATGCCATCATCGCGAAAAGCCCTTTCGACAAAGCTAATGCTTCTCTAGCGGACCCCGCAGTTGAGTCAACAGATTTCAGGTCATACCCGTAAATCTTTTCCGCCAGAATACCAACCATGGGTGCAGCAAAAGACGAAAACGACCCTTCAAAAGCACGGTCAAACGCGTAAATCATGGTCCGGTGTTTTGCGGGGACCACTTCCGCAAACATGGGAGCATTGGCTGCAGCCCCGTTCCAGCTTATGGTGAGGCCCATGAAGAGTAGTGTGACTGCGTAAACGTGGTAACTGTCAACTGATTGTGGGATGATTCTTAAGAGGAACCATGTGTATGGGATGCCCATGATTGCACTGAATTGGGCACACATGATTCTCCCTGAATGAGGGTAGGTTTGGGATAATTTGTCGGCTATTATCCCGCCTAAAAGTGCACCGAATGAACACCCTGCACCGAATAAGCTCAAAAGAGTTGCAGCCTGTTGGTGGTCAAACCCTAAAAGTCAAAATAATAAAATTAAATCAAAACACCCCCAAATGGCAAAAATTCAGAAAATAAATTGTATGAATGCTCACCAATTAGTTCAAACCACATAGTGAAAAACACCATAGCGGTCCACGGGAACGAACCAACAATACCTTGCATCACAATTATCTGAAATGTTTGTACTTTCATAACCGCTTTCATCGCTGTCCATGACTCCACCCAAACCGAACCCGAACCAGAATCACGACCCCGATCCAACAATTCATTCCTAAAACAATAAACATCAAAATATAAATACAAAATCCAGAAATATTAAAAATAGAAATTGGTACCTTTCTACATAACTCTCTCCTCCATCACGATCAACGGTAGTTAACCTTTTCGGATCAACAACAAACAAAAACACAAGAAACCCAATTAAACAACTCAACACTGCCATCAAAACAAACGCACACCGCCACCCGGGCACACCCCAAAACTCGTGACCCGCCATAACCGTAGCCACCACACCACCGCCTATGCCGCCCACCATCCCAACAAGGCTCAAAAACCCGAACCCAGTTCCTCTTACACTATCACTATAAGTATCAGCTATAAACGACTGCAATGCAGGGATCACAATAGCTAACCCGAACCCATTTATAGCCCGCCAAAAAGCAACCTGATTGAAATAATGACTGCCACCAACTGCACCTGTAGATAAGGCCCAACAAAGTGTGCCCATTGCTAGAACGGTGGGCCGGTCATAGGTTAGTACTAAGATTCCGGCCATTGGTGATGCTAAACCTTGAACAAAGTTTCTTACAAATGTTAGGTAACCGAGATCTGAGGGTCCCGCATTGAATGCTTCACTAACTTCTTTGTATACTGATGGAAGAAGATTTTCGTCTGCACGTTCCATTATAGCTGCTAGATTGATTATGATTAGAGAAAGAGAAATCCCGAAAAATCTTCGTGTCCTGTGAATATCAAATGTAAATGTTTCAATGTTTCATAACTCAACTAAAAGTTATTATAAGTTTAAAAAAAGTTAAAACAGATTAGGGAACTGCAAAGTGAAATACATTTTATCGGCTAATGATTATATCAATTCACTATCGAATCGAATTTGATGTATAATAATCTGGATTTAACATTTTAACATATACATCCATATAAACACTTGGTATCCACATTCATACAAATCGTTTCTTCTTGTAGAGCTGTAGCTACTGATGACTCCCATTTTGTATGTTAGTTTTCTGCATTATATCTCTAATGAAAGAGTAAAAACCAGAGAGTGATTGATTAATCAATCGCTAAACATTTAACTTTTGAAAGTCAAATATCAAACATTAAACGATTTGCTTTAAAAACTTTGAACAAAATCGCTACCAATTTCACAGAATCTGAACTCTAAACTACAGTAATTAATCATACAACTTAAACGAGTCAACGGCAATCGTCGAAAAAGGGTTATAAATAGAAGGCGATACAACAAAGCTAACTAGAGTAGAAATTTTATCGAAACTTACTTCATGGTACGTAGATTCGATTTAGGAAGCAAGAGGTTAGATTGATTGATGACGTTAGGACGTATTCTCATAATCTCAGACCTCCCTGCTAATAGAGTCTCCGATTAAATTTAAGATCCAAAATAAGTACGTCATTGATCCAGCAAACCTACCAATCCTGCACCACTAATTTGTCAATAACCTCCAAATTTGAACAATGAAATCATGTATACAAGTTACAAACTATAAAATATTCAATAGTTCGGGAAATCGATGGATTAAATGAAAATCGAAGATAGAATATTCGAATTTTTTTGAAAGAATGGGTGGGATATTGTTGCAGTTTGATATTTGACCGCGAAGGTTTATAAATCAATTAATTAGGAACTTGATTGGGGCCGAAAGTTTGATGAATCTCTTAATCTTCAAAAATATCTGCTAATCTCCATTTGATTGAAATTGATTTGAATGTTTGACTCTTTTGGGATCTTTTTCGTTATGTTTCCGTGGGGGATCGCCAAGATCTGTCGTAGACATAAACATGCCACGTAGGTAAATCTTTTCTTTTTCCTCTTTTTTTTCTTTGGGTAGTGATTTTTGATAATCCGCAAATTAGGGCACAAATCACAAAAGACAAACTAACTGAGTAATTGGGATATCCGTCTTTTAATCCAGTAACATACACTACTTAATTAAAATTAATGATTCCTATCTTTAAATTACAATTTAATTAAGTTAATCAAGATTAGGGGTGTAATCGAGTCGATACAGCTCGTGAGTTACTCGAGACCGACTCGAAAAATTACTCGTTATCGACTCGTTGTGAACCGAGTCGAGCTCGAGCTACTCGAGTAGTGCTTCGAGTCGAGTTCGAGTTCCAAATACACAGCTCCTAGGCTCGCGAGCCTTATCGAGCTTTTATTTAATTACCTTATTACCCTTTTATATATACATAATTACCTTTTTGCCATGTTATATATACAAAATTACCTTTTTACCTTTTTCATATGCATATATACAACAAAAAAATGCACTTTTAAAAAAATCAAAATTTTTCGAATCGAGTCGAGCTCGAAAGTATCGATACTTTCACCGAATCGAGTTCGAGCTTAAAAATGGAAGCTCGTCGAGTATCGAGTCGAGTTTCGAGCTCGAGTTTTAGTTGGCGAGTCGAGTTCGAGCTTGACAAAACTCGGCTCAGCTCGACTCGTTTACACCCCTAATCAAGATCTGTCCAATTACTACAATAGTCCATTGGTATTTGTTGTTTAGGCTATTGGGTATGGGTCAAGGACACCACATCCAAATTTTGTCATATGTGTTAACAACCACACCGTGGCTCCACATGCAAATACCGCCCCCTTCATGGAGTAGTCCAAAAAGTAGAAGGCCCCACCAAATCAGTTTTTGTGTCTCACAATCAACACCTTCACACCCGTGAAGCTCCGTGGTTGTGGCCACTACCCTTCACGGATTTGGTCCACACCATGAAGGGGGCGGTGTTTGCATGTGAAACCATGGTGTGGTTGTTGTCACTTAGGAGCCACATAGGATACATTCATACCGTGAATGGCCTATACCGAGTGGTATTAGGTTCTTAAGCTTGTATGTTAAATTCTTGTAAAAAATTTGATGTACATTTAATATGTGTGTTACCATTGAAATAATAATATAAATAAAAAAATTAGTAGCAAATTTTCGCAATCAATCGTGAAATATTTAATTTTGCAAACTCTCTAATTGGTTAAGAATTACTTTTCCCAATACTAAATTGAAAAAATGTTTAATAATTATTATCTATTTTATAGTAAGATGTATTAACATGAATGTTCGTAGAATGAATCCCTAAAACTGTAAAACAAGGTAATAAAAACATAGATGATTAATTTATGTGTTTTCCCGGTTGATGGTCGTATATTAATTGTATTTAAACACAAAAACACAATTGCTTTTCCTATTGTTCAATAACAAATTGCATAATGCTATAAGACTGCTCATGGTTGCCGTAAGTGGGTGACGTGAGTTTGGGGACGGAATGTAACCATTGGTATGGAGGATCAGCAGTGGCGTCGGTTTGGTGCCATGAGTTTGGGGACGGGAAGGAGTGAAGGGATCGGTTGGTGGGGTGGGGCCTAAAGAGGTATTTTGTGTATGTGTGTTTAGTAATGGTAAATCCCAAAAAATTGAAGGGAAGAAGTATTGTTGACATGAGTATGCCAGTTTAATGTCGGTTGGAGGGTAAGCTGACGTGGCGCTGATTGGCAACAACTAACGCTGTCAGTTTCTGTTAGTGTTGGGAGTGGTCTAATAGACAACAAAAAGTATCTCTATATAGGTGGTGTTTGAGATTGTGATTTTCAAACTAATTATTTGATAATTGTGTTTTGAAAACGTAAATAATATAAATTGTGTATTTAATAAAAAAAATGAATCTAAAAAAATCAATTATTTGCTTTTACTACATCCAGAATGGAATTTTGAACAAATATGTAAAATGTACTTATTGTGCTTTAAAAACTTATTATTTTCAATTTACATGTTAACTAATAAAAATTATAAGTTTGTTCATTGTGATTTCAAATAACATTATAATAAATACTATTTTTCATAATCATATTTTATATCAACTAATTATTTAATCATTGATTTTCATAACTTATAATCAATTTTAAATAATCAATTCAAAATATCTTATACTTCCTTCGTATCAAAATAAGTGACATAAATTGGTTTACACATTTTTTGAGGTAAAAGATTAAAATAGAGGTTAAAATAGATTAAAGTACATAATTAGTGGAGGATGGGTTCCACTTTTCAAGAATAAAGTGATATTTATGAGTTTAAAAAGTAAAAGTAAGGGTATAAGGGTAATTTCACTTTATTAAAGTGGATAATTAGTGAGTATGTGTCCCACTATTTTTACCAAATAAGGAAAGTTTTAAAGTGTGTCACTTATTTTGAAACATCCTAAAATGAAAAATGTGTCACTTATTTTTATACGGAGGAAGTAATAACATTAACAAATTGGTGAAATAATTTAGAGCATGCTTGGATGTGTGTATGAAAATAATTTTTTGAGTTATTAGGTTTTAAAAAAGTCAATAATTTAAAGTTGTTTAGATAAATCTTACTCCTTAATAATACATTTAGGACTAATATTTTTAAGAATTTTAAGGACCTTTTTAATTTTAAGTTTAAGGAGATTTTCACTTTTAGTAATAACTTCAACACCACAAAAATAAAAAAGTGATGCTTCCAGGGTTCGAACACAAGACCTCCTACGACTACAAAGTGTGTGTTAACCGATTGCTCTAAATGACATTTTGTTTTATCCCAAACAAACATTACAGATAACTCTCCATAACGTTTTTGTGTCAACATGTTGCTTCCACGTTTGACAATTGCCAAATAATTAGCAAACCCCATTCAGTTTCAATAATGTAACGTTTGGTAAATTTTGATTTTAATTCAATGATTTTAATTCAGTTTCAATGACGTTTAATTCAATAATGTGACGTTTGGCCAGATTAAATTAGACACGTTTGAGTATTGCCAAGAAATTTGCATACCCCATTCATCTTATCTTACTCCTTTATAATGTGTTTAGGACTACTAAATTTAGAAACTCCTTAAACTTAAACTTAAACTTTTTCCTACTTTTAGTAACATCTTAAACACCACTAAAATAAAAAAATGTTGCTTACAAGATTCGAACACAAGACCTTTTCTGAGTACAAACTATGTGTTAACTGATTGATCTAAATGACACTTTGTTTAATCCCAAATAAACAACCAAGATAACACTGCAAAATGTCAAAATTGTCCCCTGTTTAATTTCAGATACAATTTAATATGTATTCTAGAAGGTCTTATCACCAATCTTATTCAACACTTATTGAAGGTAACGTCTTGACTATTGCCAAAAAAAAACTCTACATTACAGGCCAATTAATTTCGATATCCAACATAACGCATAAACTTAAAACGCCCAGTCAACCAGCAACCACTATCCGCACGACCACAACCAGCAGCCACTATCACTACAGTCGTCACCACCCACTACTTGACCGCCGTCAAATTTAGTCACATGGTACCCGCCGCCGCATTGTGCGGGTAACCTGCTAGTACTTCAAAAAGGAGTTTTCAAAAATAAGGATTAAGGAGGTCCTTATTAGTTACTATACATTCGTTCTATAAAAAACTTTACATTTCATTTGAATATAATCTTTTAGGGGACAGTTAGTGGTGAGGTCTTTTCTAATACTTTTGATTAAATTATAAGGTTAGATTGGAGAGATAAAGTGTTTTATTACTAGAATGATTGGTAATAATATTATTTTATTAGGTGGGGCCGCTAAATTTGATAAATGTAAACTTTTTTGTTGGATAAAATTTTAAGAAGAAATGTAAACTTTTTTGTGGGACGGGTGGAGTATTACTTTTCAAAAGATTAATTAAATCAAGAGTTTTGATAATCATAAGACATGCACAAAAAAATTGTACATCTATGTATAACCAAATCCTGAATTTTAGGAATTACTCTTTCGTATCACTTTTAGTGCATTAGAAAATCTTTATACCTGTCATTATTAAAACTCATAAATCAATAATCACTTTATAATAAATGCATCTAAATATGCCCTTAAAATATAGATATCTAACTAGATGGGGTGATTGGTTCGGGAAAAAAGTCCAAAGTAACCCCGAACCCCACCACTAATGAGAAAAACAAGTGATCTGCCCATCACTTACTCACTCACCCCGGCCCTGCAAAACTGAAAAGGATGAAAAAGCGAAGGAGGTAACATTTTGGAAGGAAAAAATAATAATAAAATAAAGGAAAAAAGGTTTAAATTGAAAGTGGTAGGTCTTATTGTTGTCACAAAAATGATCAAACAGTTTTTGACACCACGCTGCAATACTGCATACCATCATTTACACTTACTCCGATGTATCCCATTCTCTGTGTAATATTAAAAAACAGAAATAATATTAATTTCTTACTTGTGTATTTATTTATATTTCTATTTAGTTTATAAGATAATGTGTAATAAACCAATTTTTTTAAATAATATTATCTTCTAATTTTGACATAAGTTTTGATCAAATATGTAAAAACAAAAGATATGCAACAATACCATTTAGCTTTAAAAAAATATTTAGCTTTTCGCACTTTAATTATTTCTAGAAGATTTCATACAACTTATGTTTGAAGGGCAGTCTATATAACTAATGAAGTCAAAGTTTGAAGCTGTAAAATATTTTCTTAATAGTCCAAACTTAGTATTTTCTTAGAGCATTTCCAATCACGAAATGTATGAAAATCACTCGATATCTTTACTACTTATAAAGCATTTAGGACATTTCTATAAATAGACGGCTGAAAATTCAGCCAATAACTTTCCATTTTTGCGTTTCCTTTACATTTAAAAAATTTGCAGTGTATAAGGTTCGAACCTAGGACCAAGAAGTTCATGCGTAGAATCGCTAACCAGCTAAGCTAAAAGGAGGGATGATTATTTCTTTCAAATTCTTTAATAATACTTTCAAAATTCAAATCTGGATAATCAATCGTTGCGAATCGGGAAGTGGAAAGTAACAGATTTTGCTTTGGGACTCGAAATTTATTATGTATTTGAGTTTTTCACAGTTTGTTTAGTACTCAATATTGCCCATTCAAGTTTGCCCTCAATCGTTTCTATCTCGCGTTTTCTCACCCCCGGCCACCAACGGCGGCTTCCGCAGCAACCAGGGTTGGCTTCCAAAACCTACAATCGTCCACCGGCCACCAGCGTCACCGCCACAAGGTAATTTCAGATTCGATTTTTTTATGTAAATAGATTTATTCATGGTATTTCGGATCTATTTCGATTTATTAATAATGTGAATGTTTTTCTGATTTCATGAAGGATATCTGATTTATGATTTCATGTGAATGTTTTTCTGATTTCATAAGTAATTTTTTATTTATGATAAAAAAATTGAGTTTTTATGTTGATGGGGATTGTACAGGAGCAAGCTGTGTTTGCTATTGGGTGGGATGAAGTACCAACTGGTGCACCTACAAGTATGATTATGTATTGCCTATTGATCCTATTAACTTCAATTGCAGTAGCGTTCATTTTAATCACATGCTAACATGTATTATTATTAAAATCTTTTTGTTTTATGATTCAGAAGCACTTCAAGAGAGTAAACGAGAAATCCCTAATGCTACAAGAGGTAGGATTTATTTTGACTAATTTGACTTTTATTTAAAATTCACTAACAACTTTTGAACAATTAACATTGTATATGCTGTAATTGGATACTTACCAATAATGATCTCTCTGCCTTTTTCTGAACTTTCATGTTATTTGACTTCGGGCCATAGTCAATCCTATCTGTGACTATAATAGCAGATTAATGTCATTCTGAACTTTCCTGAACTTTCTTGTTTCTGAACTTTCCTGTTATTTGACTTTCCTGTTTTTATGCAAAGGCTTTGTTTATTGTCAAGTTCGCATAATCGAATTGAAAAAAGAATAATCATGTGACTATAATAGCAGATTAATAAAAGCTTTGTTTTTTGTGATTCAGGTACAGAGAGGGAAATCACATCATTGCAAATAGAGGTATATTTTGAGCTTTATGACATTATATGCATGTATTTAGGTATGTGCACGGTCCAAGAACCGAATTGATTGAATCAAATCAATGTGATTCAATCAGCTAAAGATAAAATGCCACAGTTCAAGATGTGTATTCTCCCCAAGGTTCACTTTTACAAGTACAAAACTCAATTCCTGATCTTAACCTATCACATCTTATATATCAACTCATTAAGTTTTATTAAGTCTATTATTATTCTAACGACCCTCGACCGACTAATGCTGAAAAAGACTAAACTACCCCTCTCTTATTTCTTTTTGAGTAAGTAATCTGGTAAGCTTCTTGAGGCCGAGCTTATTTGTATCAGTATATTAGCACATAAAGAAAGTGTACATGTTTTTTTGTCTATTAAATACAAAATTTATTTAACCTCTTTAATTAAGCATGCTAATGCTAAAATTATTCTTAAATGTTATTGAAGGGTGTAAGTCAAGATGTGGTTACCTATACTACACTAGAGCTTCAATTTGGGCAAAGGAGTTTTACAAGATGTGAAAATAGTCTCTTTAAAACTTCATAATCATCACATTATTCAATGTTATTGCTTCAGTTTTTTAGGTTTAAAAAAATCAATTGATGACATGTACCTGTTGGAAATGGTGTCCAACGTCATCAAATAAACGGTTTGACTTGGTCAACGTAAATTAAAGTCCTACTAGGGTTGCTCTCGGGGCACAACCGAACACGAGAATAAACGAACCGGGCATTAATTAATTGTATAATTAATGTGTATCGGGCTTGGTGGACTGGAATAAGTTAATGGGTAATTAACTAGTTATTCCATAACGGGCTTAATTTAATTAATGGTTTAATTAAATGAAACGGGCTTTAGGTTAATTTGAGTCCAACTCAAATAAGGAAACATAGGTTTTCCTAAACCTATATAAAGGGACCTTGGGGTGTTAGCCTAGACACACAATTCATAGCCTTGAACTTGCACCCTAAGTTTCGGCCGCCCCCCCTTTGCTCCGTCCGACCGCCGGCCGCCGAGCCACCGTCGCCGCCGCACCGCCGCCGTGCCGCCGACGTTAAGGTTCGACCGAAATAGTTTTCGGTGCGATTTCGTTTGGGTTTTCTCAAGGGTACTTTGCACTACATCGTGGTGTATTGTCTCGTTCGTTGTCAACCTCGAGTGTGATCAAGTAGAGGGGTTCTTTCTTGAATCCTAAGTTCGTTGGCAAGTTCTGGCGCGTACTCGTTCTCAAGGAATCGAATCACCGAGCACCGCTAATGTAAGTATTTATTTATTACTAGTTGCCTTAGACTCGTAGATCTAAGCGATCCTTAAGCTTCGTAGTTTATCGTATTAATTGTTCGTAATTCCGCGACGAACATAGTGACGATAAATGTGTACGAAACCCAACAGTGGTATCAGAGCGTTAGTCTACGAATCTAAGAGTGTAAGATCCGAAATTCGAAAAGAAAAGTTTTTTTTGTGTTTTTGTTTATTTCGGAAATTCCGAAATTCGGAATTAAATAAATAAATATATTTTAATTTTGTAAAATAGTTTTTAAATTAAAATATGGTAAGTGGATAAATTTAAAAAGCTTTAGATTTATCAAGATATTCTACCAATGATTATCTTACCAATTATTTAAAACTAGATTAAATAAAAGATTGTGTTTATATATTTAAAGATTTCGGTTTTTAATATATAAATATACATTTATTTAATGTTTTAAATAAATCAAAATTTATTATACATGTATACATATTTTCGGATATGTATATAGATGTATTTGAATAAAAGATTTGAATAAGATAATATTTATTTTATATATGTATATTTCGGTATATACATATTTAAATAAAAGAATTTGGTAGATATAGATAATTATTTAAAAGGTGTATTTAAATAAAGACATCAATTTAAATTAAGGATATACACAATGTGTGTAGGTCCGAAAATTTTATAAAATTTATGGATTTCGGATTTTTCTTTATTATCTAGATTTGATTTTGTATTTATATATAGTAATATAAAATATCTCAAAAGAGATAAAATCTGAAATCTAAAGGATAATTATAATATGTATATACTAGATATATATTAAATTAATAGTATAATTTTATATGTATGTATATATATATTTCGAAAAATTCGAAACTCCAATATGTCAAAATAGTTTTTGATATATTCCTCCATTATAATATTATGTAAATAAAAGTATATTTAAATATTATAATTATATATAATTAATTAATTATTAAAAGGTGCGTACTCGCATTTTAATAGAATTAAAAGAATTATATATACATATTACTTTAGTCAAGATAAATTAAAAGTTTAATTTAAACATATTATAAAAGTTTATATATATGTATCACTAAAGTAATTACATTAAACAAAACTTCCCGTTTGATGTTAAATGTGAAAGATTGTGCTCTCCATGAGAGACACGCACTCGAGGCATAATCTGATTAACGAAGCGCGTGCAATTGAGCCGGTACGTTAATTTTGAGATTATACTTATGAGTGAAGAGATTCTCGCGATACCCAAGCGAACTTGAGCCGGGGATCTTCGTGAGTGCTTTCATGGTAGATTCACCGTCAAATTCATGATCCACGGTATCCCTGTCATGAATTATGTGACGAGCATAGAATCGAGATTAACATGCCATTTTAAAAGTTTAAAATGAATCTAAAAGATCTATGGATTTCATGGTGATTGAAATTAACAATAGTATGTTTCCTTATGAAATTATTCGGTGTGAATTACGGCATCCCTCTTCACATCAAATAACGTAATGATGGATCCTAGCCTTAATTTGATTATTGGGTAAATAATGTTAAGGATTATCTAATAAATAAACTAACAAAGAAATTGTTTTCTTTGTAAATGTCAATTCCAACAACAACAATCTTCCTCCACCACCACTTCCACTTCCACTTTCACCATAAAATCGTCCTCGATTTTATATCTCAAAAGTTTCATCTCGTAACAGTATTACGAAATTTAACTATGTGGATTATCTGATTAATTCACGAGCTGCTGCTGAAAACCTAAAGATTCATTTCGCATTGCAAAATGAGAAAAGGAGAGTTTATATGTAGCATTCATCAAATGATGAGAGGTTACATATTAGAAAGTTTGGGTGTAAATGTGTCTAAGGAATTAGCAGTTGACATAGTCTTGAACTCGCTTACTCTTACATATTCTTCGCTCGTATCAGACTACGAGAAAGAATAATAAAGACATTACACTCATAGAGTTATGCAATGAACTAATAATTGCGGAAGCAAAGATATTAGGCATTCATAACCCTATTTCTGATACTCCTATCTTAAACATTGCAATGAATTGGGTCACTGGAAAATAGCTTGCCCAAAGTACCTAGATGATGTGAAGAATCACATGGTCCAAAAGTATGGTATATATCCTAGGTACAATTATGATTGAACTTCACAGTGCTTCTATGTCTAAATTCTTGGATCCTTGATACAGGGTGTGGTACTCACATTTGCACTGATATGCAAGGACTAAGGAATAGTAGGAAGCTGAAGCATGGTGAGCTGAATCTAATCATGGGAAACAGAGTCTCAACTGATGTCACCATGATTGGAGATTATGAGCTCATGCTTAGTAGTGACTGTTCTATCATTTTATTAGATGGTTGTTATTCGCCTTGCATGACGCGAAACATAATTCATTTTATGCGTTGTTTAAGGATGGTTTTACTTTTAGTTTTGATAATAAAAATGGTTCTATTTTAGTTCATAAAAATGATGTTTTTATATTCAAAGCTATTCCTTGTTCTGGCATATATGAAAGCGTTGTTTGCGTTAACAATAGAAATCTAATATTGAATGTTGATTCGTCCAAAGGTGTATTGGATAAATCATGTCTATGGCATTGTCGCTTAGGGCATATAAACAAGAAACGAGTCGCCAAACTCCAAAAGGATGGAGTACTAGAATCATTTGACCTCAAATCGAATGATGTGTGCGAATCTTGTTTACTTGGCAAGATGACTAAGGCGCCATTCACAGGGACTTGTGAAAGAGGCAAAGACTTGTTGGATCTTGTACACACTGACGTGTGTGGACCATTCAAGTCAAGCACTAGACATGGTGAGAGATACTTCGTTACATTTACTAATGATTTCAGTAGATATGGTTATGTTTATTTGATTAAACATAAATCAGAAACTTTTGAGACATTCAAAGTTTATCAAAACGAAGTTGAGAATCAACTGGGCAAAAGGATTAAGATGCTCCGCTCTGACAGGGGTGGAGAGTATCTTAGTCAAGAGTTCATGGATCATCTAAAGAGTTGTGGAATAGTATCCCAACTCTCACCTCCTAGAACTCCACAACTTAATGGAGTGTCTGAGAGGAGAAATCGAACATTGTTAGATATGGTTCGATCGATGATGAGTCGTGCAACTCTTCCAGTGAGCTTTTGGGGTTACGCCCTAGAAACAGCAGCTCATATCTTGAACCTTGTACCAACTAAGAAGGTCTCCAAGACACCCTCTGAAATGTGGACAGGGAATCCTCCCTCGCTCCGACATTTGAAAATCTGGGGTTGTGAGGTGTACGTCGGACACGAAACTCATGACAAACTGGAAAGAAAATCAGAGAAGTGTCATTTCATTGGCTACCCTCGCCAGTCTTTTGGATATCGGTTTTACAAACCAAATAAGAACAAAGTGTTCATAGCTCGAAGAGGATTCTTTCTTGAGAGAGAGCTATTATCCAAAGAAGACAGTGGGAGCAAAATCGATCTTGAAGAGTGTCAAGAGTCAACCAATGAAATTGAATCGGAACCTATAGTTGACACTAGTACTCAACCTGAGGATGAGACTCATGTTGAACAAAATGATATAACTCCTACCATTCCACGTAGATCCTCTAGAGTTGTCCGCCCTCCTGAGCATCTTGGTGATTATTATGAATACCATATTGCTGAAGGCGATGCATCGACTGATAATGGTTTACCAGTTGATGATGATGAGCCATCAAACTATAAGGAAGCTATGGAAGGCCCTGAGGCCGATAAATGGAAAGAGGCTATGGAGAGCGAGATTCAGTCTATGTATGACAATCAAGTATGGAACTTGGTTGACGTTACACCTGGCATTAAAACCGTTGGGTGTAAATGGATCTTCAAGAAGAAGACAGACATGGATAGGAATGTGCACACTTATAAGGCTAGGCTGGTTGCAAAAGGTTATACTCAAACTCATGGGATTGATTATGATGAAACCTTTTCACCATTAGCCAAGATAAAGTCTATAAGGATATTGCTTGCAATAGCTGCATTTCATGACTATGAAATTTGGCAGATGGATGTGAAAACCGCTTTCCTGAACGGAAAGTTAACTGAGGATGTCTATATGGCACAACCAGAAGGTTTTATCCACAAGCAACATCCCAAGAGAGTGTGTAAGCTTGAGAAATCCATCTATGGATTGAAACAAGCATCTCGTAGTTGGAATCTTTGCTTTCACGAAAGAGTCAAACAGTTTGGGTTTTCGAGAAGCGAAGATGAGTCCTGCGTTTATATCAAAACTAGTGGGAGCAATGTAATCTTCCTAGTGTTATATGTCGACGACATATTGCTCATTGGCAACCACATTCCTACACTGCAAGATGTGAAGTCTTGGTTGGGAAAGTATTTTGCAATGAAGGATCTAGGAGATGCAGCGTACATACTTGGAATCAAGATATATAGAGATAGAGAAAAACGTCTAATAGGATTAAGCCAGAGTACATACTTAGACAAGATATTGAAGAGGTTTCATATGCTTGAGTCTAAGAAAGGTTATTTACCAATGAACCATGGCATAAAGTTGACTCATAGTCAAAGTCCCAGCACTGAGTTAGAGCGGGATAGAATGAGTCGTATCCCATATGCTTCGGCTATAGGATCGATCATGTATGCCATGATATGTACTCGTCCTGATGTCTCATATGCCTTGAGCATGGTGAGTCGATATCAGGCTAACCCTGGCAACGATCATTGGACAGCGGTCAAGACGATTCTCAAGTACCTAAGGAGAACAAAGGATATGTTCTTAGTGTATGGTGGGAAAGAGGATCTTGTTGTGGAAGGGTATTGTGACGCGAGTTTCCAAACTGACAGGGATGACTCGTGTTCACAAGCTAGATGGGTATTCTTACTGAATGGTGGAGCTGTTACTTGGAAAAGCTCCAAGCAGCAGTCGGTTGCTGATTCCACATGTGAATCTGAGTATATTGCTGCTAGTGAGGCAGCAAAAGAGGCCACATGGTTAAAGAATTTCATCGGTGACCTTGGTGTCGTAACAAGCATCAAGGACCCATTGAAAATCTACTGTGATAATGAAGGTGCAGTCTCATTGACTAAAGAATCCAAAGATCACAATAAAACCAGGCATATACTCAGAAAGTATCACTATGTGCGAAAACGTGTTGAGGAAGGTGACGTCATCGTGACGAGGGTATCATCTGAGGAAAATCCGGCTGATCCATTCACAAAGCCACTAAGTCGTTCCAAGCATGATGCTCACGCTAGGACGATAGGGATTAGATTTCCAAGTGACTTGTATTAGTTTATTTATTGAAACTATATATCAAATATTAAATTGTATGAATGGATGAATTATTTATGGTGATTAAATAATATGCAAGTGTTCTATCATTCATATAGTATTTAAATTTGTGTTTCATTTTTGCATGTTTAGAACAAAAATTCCAAAGTGATCTAATAGATCATTTAAACGTCCACAGTCGATCATTCTCATGGGAATGAGAAATGAATTAAGATGTCATGGAGAGTATGTAGACTGTTCATAAGATTGAACATAGCATAGAGATTGCTGCTACCCTCATGAGCATTTAAATGGAGATTTTAAATGTTGGACCAACCCATGCTCAGAGTATTACCTCATGGACAATTCAAAGGTAATGGTGAGACGGTAATATCATATAGGTCTTAAAACCTAGATACATTAGTCTCCTAGTGAGAGTTCGTGATGCATTGGTTTGCTCCAACGCTATTCGTAATTGGTAGCTATACAGAGTACTTCCATGTGTCATGTAACGATTATGGCAGAGACAATGTAAGTCGAAGTTTATTCACTCCTTCTTTCAATAGTATGAAAAGAAGAGATATCTGTGGGCCCCTGTTGATTTGATGTGACAATTAAAGTACCTGCGCAGGTCATGGCCAAATTGAAAGTTCAATTAGTGGTCTAATCAGTCATCATAAATCTTGATCAGGAAACATAGTCGTGACTAGAGATTGACGTTTGTCCGTGTCTCTAGTTAACGGGATATCGCGAAGTGAAGGACATATAATCACTTATCTTAGGAACTCTATTCTGATTAAGTTCAGAGTTCAGCAGCTGCATTGTCTGCACACTTTAAAAGTATGCTTGACAGACGTTTATAGTTGATGAGATGTCCAAGTGGGAGACTGTTGGAAATGGTGTCCAACGTCATCAAATAAACGGTTTGACTTGGTCAACGTAAATTAAAGTCCTACTAAGGTTGCTCTCGGGGCACAACCGAACACGAGAATAAACGAACCGGGCATTAATTAATTGTATAATTAATGTGTATCGGGCTTGGTGGACTGGAATAAGTTAATGAGTAATTAACTAGTTATTCCATAACGGGCTTAATTTAATTAATGGTTTAATTAAATGAAACGGGCTTTAGGTTAATTTGAGTCCAACTCAAATAAGGAAACATAGGTTTTCCTAAACCTATATAAAGGGACCTTGGGGTGTTAGCCTAGACACACAATTCATAGCCTTGAACTTGCACCCTAAGTTTCGGCCGCCCCCCCCCCCCCCCCCCCCTTTGCTCCGTCCAACCGCCGGCCGCCGAGCCACCGTCGCCGCCGCACCGCCGCCGTGCCGCCGACGTTAAGGTTCGACCGAAATAGTTTTCGGTGCGATTTCGTTTGGGTTTTCTCAAGGGTACTTTGCACTACATCGTGGTGTATTGTCTCGTTCGTTGTCAACCTCGAGTGTGATCAAGTAGAGGGGTTCTTTCTTGAATCCTAAGTTCGTTGGCAAGTTCTGGCGCGTACTCGTTCTCAAGGAATCGAATCACCGAGCACCGCTAATGTAAGTATTTATTTATTACTAGTTGCCTTAGACTCGTAGATCTAAGCGATCCTTAAGCTTCGTAGTTTATCGTATTAATTGTTCGTAATTCCGCGACGAACATAGTGACGATAAATGTGTACGAAACCCAACAGTACCTATAGTATATAAGGATATGGAGTCTGCCGGGTGCTCACCACCAGCTAGGTACCTTTAGCATATAGGGATATGGAGCATCTGTTAAAAAAAATTTATGCTTAGTGGTTGTTTATTAAGGGGCTCTAATTAACAGAGATATGACGGGAGATGTTGATTAATCATTTAATTGAATGCAATTACTTATTTACCCTATTATATTTATTAATCCCTAAACTCATATTATTACACTGACTATCACCCACCACCACTATCACAAGTCACTGCTAAATATTGCACCACCACCATCACCCACCAACCATCACAATTACTATCACCGACATCCGATATAACCATGCATCACCATCATTATCAACTTATAATATAGTTATAAGGTACCCGCCGTCGCATTGCGCGGGTACCTGCTAGTTTATAAATGTTGAGTACATTCAATCTAAATAACATCTCAACTCTAACCAAAAACTCTATTTATCTCTTCAAAGTCCTTTAAAATTAGCGAGACTCACATTCCACTAATAATTACACTCACAAAGAAAGTAGGGTCCTAGGGTCTATGGATAGAGATGTTAATCTCTCACTTCAAATATGAAGTTAATTTTAACTACTCTATATTTAGAGTTAGAGCAGGTTGGAGTGAAAAAAAACCTTTTAGATAGAGTTAGCAAAATATGAAGTTACTATCATTTGGCTAGCTAGTAGCTACTAACCAAAATAGTTAAATTATATGGAGTCAATTCATGATCATGCATAATTTACAAAAACAAATTGACAAAAAACCTGCTAACAATTATCCATCGATTACATAACATCTTATCATAAAACACACTAAAAAGAACTCCATTAATGATGAAAATTCAAATTTTCTTCCAAAACAAATGGAATTCAATCTTATTTTCAACTTAATTCAATCCATGATGATGATTAGTTCCACTAATAATATGTTGATGTTGGATTAAACCACCATTGATTTGCTCAACAAGCTTACTTAAATTCATCTGCTTATTACTCCATGTTTCCATTAACTTCACTTCTTTCCCTTCTGCATCTCTCTGCAATGCATTCAACTGTTCTCTATACTCATTCTCCATCCGACTTAACGACGCCGTTTCCTCCTCCCGTAGACACCGTATCTTCGCTTCTATCTCCTCCATCCTCTCTCTCCTTCTCCGGTTTTTTTCAGCGTCTAATTGTTGTTCCAGCCGGCTCAACCGCCACGTGGCTTCCTTCTTGTGTTGAACCCAGTTTTGTTTTGCTTCCTCCACTTCTTTACAGTACTGAACGAGTGACCCCACGTGTTGAACCGGGAAGAACCGGGAGTGAACGGGGTGGTCGGAATGGACCGGATCGAGTACCACCGGTTCGGATGGGGAGAGTGTGAGACTTACGGAAGGTGATGGGGTTGTTGACTTTGACGATGAAGATGACGTCATACACGATGTCGTAGTGTTATTTTGATTCATATTCATCCATGGTGGAAGTGGTACTGGTACTGGTACCGGGTCGGGAGTATGCGTGGTACCAGAACCCAATCCGCCGCCCGACCCGAGAGAAAGAATCGGTGCATTCAAATTCGGCATCGGTTTCAAATAAGGTTGAACGTATTTCTCGGCGAATGTTTCCAGTATATGATCGTACGTACCTTGGATGGCTTTTTCCGGCGAGCTGCAGCCACCGGAGACAACGGCAACAGAAGGCGGAGGATTCGTCGTTGACGATCCGGTGTTCTTCTTGTTATTCTGTATCTGTTGCTTGATCTGTTTCTCTTTAAAAACCTCCCACCACTTTCCTAAGCGTTTGGCTGTCCGGCCGGGAACTTCAGAGGCGATTTTCTTCCACTTGTTACCGTATTTTGCTTGAAGTGAAATGACGAGCGATTGTTCGTGTGGAGTGAGAGATCCTTTTTTAATTCCAGGTTTGAGGTAATTTTTCCAACGCTCGAGACAGGATTTAGGATCACGGTCTAGGGTTTGGGACATGCGTTGAGAAATGAGATTCCATTCTTTAGGGCCGTACTGATTGACATAAGCACGGAGGAGAGCGTCTTCTTCAGGCTGCCATCGTTGTCGCTCCTTCATCGCGTAATCCCCATAGCTGCTCCGGCGAGTAGGATTGAGGAATATCGATGAAGGAAGAGAGAGATTGAATGAATGTAGGTGAAATGAGGAGATATAAAAGCTGAGCTGATGAAGGGTGGGGGTTGATAGTGACAATACATATATGGAAGAGATGATAGGAGGGGACTTGTGGCCATGCACGCGCTGGTTTAGTCATTTCACATTTTCACCATACTACACACACTTACTTGCTTTTACTTTTTTTTATTTTTACTCTACACACAAAAACAAAACTTCTAAAATATATAGTCTGCAATTTTTATTATATGCATTATAAGGATGGTTTAATATAATTATATAGTTAATTTAAAAGCTTATACTATCAAAATAAATGATACATACGGGTGAATCAAAATAAGTGATACAATTCTAAAAGTTTTCTTATTTGGTAAAACAATGAGACTCGTTTTCCATTAACTATCTACTTTAATAAAATGAAATTACATTTTTAATCTTACTTTTACTTTTAAACATTATTAGTATCATTTCATTCTCCGCTAATGATCAATTTTAATTAATCTTAATTTATATTTTAATCTTTGATCTCAAAAACCATAAAATTTCAAATGTATCACTTATTTTGATACTGAGGTAGTATTATACAGTTTTCAAACTAAAAATTATGATGTATAAATAAATTATTTTTTAAAAAGATACAAACATTTTCAGTTTTGTGTTATTAAAAAAACTTTATGTCATATGCACAATTGCACGTGAGTGTATTGCAAAGCAACATTATTGAGAGGCACAAAATCAGTGTTATGAGCCAAAACCCATATCAATGGCTTCATAGGTGTAGGCCTCTTTTTATTGGATTGGGTTGCAGGAACCACAACTGAAGAAAAATAACACATAGACTAGGATAAAAAATAAGCCATGCAATTTCAAACTTTGAATTTGCAAGTAGATGAGTGCAAAAATGCGTCGTCGCAGTTCTCCAATTTGTTCATGAGTACATATTATTTTGTTGGAGTACATGAATGCTCAGATGTAAAAAAAAAATTCATCAATATACATACATCAGAATTTCACTCAAAAACTGTAAATGAATTAAGATTAACTGAGCTGTGACTAAATCAGAACTTGTTACTAAAATCATATTGTTTAATTATAATTATGTTTAATGATGTCAAACCAAAAACAACCGAAGATGTCAAACCTAAATCGACCACTGTATGATCATATGAAGAGAGATGAGACGTATGGCGCACAAGCTCGACATCTTGATACTACATATGTTAGAAAAATACTAATTAAACTACTAAAGTAGACTAGTGTTATATGAATACTCAACAATAAATACCTCACACGGGCACATATGGGGAATTTTTCTTGGAAATCCCTTTGGGGGCTGGGTTTGCCCGCTTATGCGGAGCTCGAACTCGGGGTGCTCGCTGAAAAAATTACGAGTAGGCTTCCGTTATTTCATTTGCCGTTTCAAAAAAAAATATATTATAATTATTAATTCTTTTAAACATTATTTAAAAGAGAAATGTAACGAAAATTATTATATTGTGTAGCGTCATGCGTTTGATGAGATGGAGGGTAAAAGAGAGTGGAGAAAATAAGGTAGCAGATATTGTCGGATTGCTAGGGCGTGGGTGGTGTTGATACGACACGACACAGACGGTTGCCTCCCAAATCATTAAACACTACACACTACCATATGAACATTTATAAATTTAAACTAATTGTTATGTTATTTAATCCAATTTTAAATTTTGATTTTCGAATTTTATTATGTGTGTTTACACTTGAATGTCACAACAACCTCCTCCCAAAGTCCCCAACATGCCTCATTTACCAACTCAAAGCCTTTTTATTCATTTATTGACCATTATTGTTTATATTTCATGTAACTATCAAAAGATAAGTATGAAGCAGGGTATCTCTCATCTAAGATTTTTAGTCTAGTGGTATTGGTGAAAAATATAAGATGTTGCCCATAACTTATAGGTCATGAGTTCAAATTTCGTAGTTGACAAACGGTATAGATTAGGTGCCGTTCAAAAAAACAAGAAAAGCAGGAGTATCTCTCGCTCTAGGTGTAATTGTCAAATGAGAAAAAAGATTAACATGATCATATGTAATTCATTCAAAGTTTGATATGTGAATTAGTCATTTTATTTATACTAGTTAATTTATTTTAAAATTATTATCCACAAATAAAAATCACACAATTTAATAAAATTGCATTTATTACATTGTTCATACAATAAATTTCTATCTCATTGTTTAAATATTTTTGGTTGGTGCAATCTTTAATTAGACAATAAATTTGGAACGTATTGAATGTTAAGTGTTTGATATTATTCTTTTTTATAAATTATGGACTTAAAGTTGTTGAATTTTATTAAAAACATCTGTAATTTTTTAATTTTGTTATAATATTTGTTTTGTCTTTTTTTTTTTGCATTTATGTACCTTTTACATAACTAATTTAACATAAATACTTGATATTATTATAATATGGTTCAACTGGTTTGACCATTTATAAAGCGTCGATAAATTCAATTTAAAATCCAAATTTTAAAATATTGTTTTTACATGTCAACATCATAACAATAGTAAATATTGATGATGTGTTTGTTTGGGTAAAATCCTAGGTAAAGTAAATATTATACTCCCTCCGTCCCTAAATAAAGTTCTCATTTATCTTGGACACAAGTTTTAAAGAGAAGTTAGTGGTAGGATCATTGATAATAATTTTAATTAAAATATAATGTTGGTTTGGAGAGAGAAAGATAATTAGTAGTGAGTCATTAATAATTATATTATTTTTTTAAATATACCTCATCAACTTGAGAAATTAGAACCTTATTTAGAGTCAAAAATTTAAGGAGAAATATGAATTTATTTAGGGAGAGGGAGTATATCTTAAAATAACCATCTAAAAGACACAGCTTTTAAATTGTCTAATTATTATAGTTCTAGATAGTCAAATGTTCAGTTTTTTTTTTTTACAAAGTACACTTTAATAAATGCACTGTTTATACACTTTGTACGAATTATAATAACCCAAACAAATATATATTTCTACAACCATAAGTTCTAATATATCAAAGTCGACCAGCCCTGGATCACTATTAATTAAATTAAAATATATATTATACTACCTCTGTATTAAAATAAGTGATACATTTGAAAACTTGTGGTTTTTTAGGAAAAAAATTAAAAGATGGATTAAAATAGATTAAAGTGGATAATCTCACTCCTTTTGAATTAATTGAGTATTAATGATGTTTAAAAGTAAAAGTAAAAGTAAAAAGATACTTTCACTTTATTAAAGTAGATAGTTAGTGGAGAGTGAGCACTACTTTTTTTACCAGATAAGTGTATCACTTATTTTGATTAACCCCTAAATAAAAAGTGTATCACTTATTTTAATACGGAGGTAATATAAAACCAAAATACTTTTTATACGAATTGTAATACTACCTAGTTATTTTTTTTTCTTTTAAAGATGTAAAAGGGGGAAAAGGAAAGAAAAGGAAAGTGCGTGGACTGAACGCGCGCATGAAAGGGGAGTGGTGGGCTATAGGGGGAGGGACTGATCAACGCATTTCTCGGATCTGCTGGGGGTGGGAGTGGGTATAGGACGATTGTCTTTTTACAGGGTGGGGAGGGGGTCCTTCTGCGCATTATTTTTATATTTTTCTTTTTATTATTATAAATTAAATAAGTCCATTTTGGGGTTTTGTTGGTACGTGCCGATGGGTTCGGGCGGTCACGTCCTGTTTATCCCACCCCAACCCAGCCCCCTATAACAGATTCGATCCTTTTCACTTTTTGATGTCAATCCATCTCTCTACTTATCTTTACTACTATTTTTGTCCACAATCCCTACCTCTCTTTTTTAGCATCACAATTTTCTATGTTTCAAAAATAATCGATTAAACTCAAATTTTATAGTCTAGTGGTATTAAAGAAAGATGTTAACTGTTGATCATGATCTATAGCTCATGGGTTCAAGTCCCGACATATACAAAAAGATGTAGAATTAGGGAGTATCTGTTAGCGTTCAAAAAAAAAAAGAGCAATTTTAATTTTATCTTTTACTTGTAGTTCTAAATTTGCTGTTCAAGGGCTTAATATTGTTTGGGTCTAGATTATTATAGAGGTGTTCATGGATGTTAATTAGAAATCGGTAATGTAAGTTCGAGGTTTTCATGGATCTAAACAGAAAAATTCGGTTGATTGATAATTGGTTAATCTATAATCAATTGTTCTGTTAATTATTGTTAACTTGTACATAATATTTTACAAGTAAACTAAATAGTAAATACATGTAAATGCAATTTGCAAATGATTAACCACATTTACCAGTTGATTTTGAAATTTGTATTGCCTTAGACGAGTAAATAGTAAATACATGTAAATGCAATTTGCAAATGATTAACCACATTTACCAGTTGATTTGAAATTTGTATTGCCTTTGACCACTTGTAATGGTGATACATGAGACAAATCAAGGTCGCCTTGAAGACCCCCCCCCCCCCCCCCCCCCCCCCAACACCCACACACCACACACACAAAAACCCCAACTACGTCAATCCGGTTTCGGGATGTGATTCGAGATAAATACTTCAACGTGAAACCAAACGATTATTTTGAATAGAAAATTTGGTTCTACTTAAACATAGCTTACTCGAACTAGTGACCCTATTTTATTGGATTACTCAGTATATTATGTTAACTTAAATTACATACATTTTTTTTCGATCTAGAAACAGAAATTTAACCCCACATTTCAAAAATTGTAATGTGTCTTGGTGTTAAGGCTGTATGGTTTTTCAGTGCAGGGTAAGGGTTCAAAGTTCAAACCTACCCCCTTGCATTTCTTTGGTTTTTACTACATCAACCGTGAGCCAACTAGGTTAGATAGCAGATCCGGCCCAATCAATCCCTTCTCCAAAATTGAGCCCACAAACGCGTGTCTATTTATTTTTTCTTTTATCCAAATATTGATCATATTATAATGAGAAATTTAAGATACCTATATTAAAAAAATATGACATTCTCTTTTTTTTTTGGTTTTATTTTCTTTCTTAATGATCAAATAAAGTCGCATACCGTATATTTAGAAAATTCATTTTCTTAGACATCTTTCCATTCTTTTTGTACTTATTTTGTTAAAAATAAGTACTTAGATCTTGCTGCAACACATAAGCTAAAAATCCTCATGATACATTTGAGTGAAACATCCAATTAAAAATATGTATAGTTTATTTAATGTTTGCTATATCATTTCATCTTTTCATTTAAATTTGTCTTTGTATTTTAATCAACTTAATTTATAAACATTTAGATTAATATGCTAAGTTTATTAATGGTTACTGTTTAATAAAGCTGGTTATAAAAAGTACGAAATAGGCCAACATCCACTACCACTACAATTTGTTTCCATAAAACATACAACTATCAATTTATCCTGTATTTCAATTTTCATGTCTCATCATAAATCATGTATTGTTTTTATCTTGAAACATGTTTACTAAAGTTATAATCACTTGTAACTATCTTTATAATATATAAAGTTGCAGTGATTCAAGCTTAATAATCTACCAAACTTAATTATGAAGTAACAAGAAGAATAATGTTTTATAGGGGTGCGCATGATTCGGTTTGGTGCGATTTTTAGGTAAAATCACAACTCAAACTGATACTTTGCTTTTTGGAAATGTCAAACCATTGTAGTTCAACTTTTTGGCTGTTCGGCTTTTCGATTTACCAGATTAGAATTTTCAGTTTACAGTCGGTATTTAGTTCAAAATGGGTTGGGCTTCTTGTTATTCAAAAACCGACCCAAAATAAGAAATTGCTAGAATGGTACCAACAAAATGCAAAATATAACATAACTTTTTGCTTAAGAAATTGCTAGAATGGTGCAAAAAATGCCCAAAAGAACGCAAAAAACATAAATGAGATTATTTTTTAAAAAAAATATCCTCAAATTTTTTTTTTAAAATACATTCATGTATTAGGTTGTATATAGTAGATTTAAACACAATAACATTAGCACTTGTTTTTGCAATGAACAAAATTTATCTCTCTCCAAACAAGCTTCATGTCTTTCAGCATGTGTCTATTCTCTATCTAGAGGTATATACGATTGTTAAAACTTACAACCACTTGTATTTATTGTGTTCCAGGCTAAACAAACGTACAAGGATCACATGTCAAAAACATCATGCTTATATAGTCTTATTCTGACATCTTCAATTTTCCCAGTTCATGATTTCATTGCCAAAAAAATCATCATTATCTTATCACAATAACTAGAAGTTTTACAGTTAGGTTATTGATTTACGTGGTCCATTTTTAAAATTATTGGTCCAACTTGGATATTACGCCATGCTCTATAATAGCATTTTAAAATATTGTGAGGTCCATGTACCATATACGGCATGGTGTATCTCTTGCTGTACAACTAATTTTCTAATTAGTTGAGACTTTTTTAAACATATGCAAACTCTTAAAATGCTATCAATTTAAGCTCGGATCAACATTAAATATCAAATGTTATCATGATAACGTACATATCTTTTTACCATAATGCTTACAATCTTCCTAGCTACATAAGACGATTATGACACATGTCTTTTGTTTGAAAAGGGCAACACAACTTAGCGTGGAGGTTTATAGTGATCAAATCAAGAACAGAAACATAGCACAAACATACATTCCCCAAATGTATTAAAGAGCACAAGGTTGATAGAAAATGTTAAAGTCATGCTAAAGATATTTTTGTCTTTTTAATATGATTTTAACACACATCAAAATTACATTCTCTCGTTTATAATCCATATAACATCAATATTTTGGGACCCATATATATACACCAATTCAATCACAATATGAAAAAAAAAAAAAAAACCTTCAATAAAACTTTAGTGACGTTATATGAATTAATGGTGTGGTATAGTGAGCATTAACGCCGCCAAAAGGCTTTGGCGAGCCTTTAATGACACCCTATATTCTAAAAAACTTTAAAACAAGACCTTCTAGGCTCCAGTTACAAACTAACATGGCAATTTTTGGGGTGTTTAGGATTTCCATCTAGAGAAATTACATGCTTATTATGTTTTGAGAAATCAGCTCATCTAAAATGATTTTTTTGACAAAAGATATGAAAAAAATCAATTATTTACGATGTGGGCATTCAAAACGAAATTTTGAAAAACATATAACGAGGAATTTATCGCATCTTTAAAATTATTTATTTGTTTTACCTATTAACTAAATAAAAAATTAGATTTGTCAGACACTAGAAAAAATTAAATATCTTATTATTGTGGTTTCAATCATAATTAAATTCAAATACTCTTTTTCAAAACCATATTTTATAGTAACCACTAATTATCATTTTTAAAACATATAGTCTATTTTTAACTATCAATCCTAATCACTTTTTGTGGCAACTAAAAAACATTTTCTAAATGATACGACTAAAATATTATGGATTAATTAGCCACTAATTCGCATATATTTTTTTGTCTCACCGGTTGATCGCACTATTAGCAATAGTTTAGAGCATCTCCAATGGGAGCTTTTTTAAAAGATTTTTACTATTCTAATAAGTCTTTGAAAGACTTTTTACCATTGGATTAATTAGTTTTTTCAAAAGCTTATTCCAATGACTTTTTTTCTACTAACCTTTCAAGGTTAAATGTTTGTCCCTTTTAGTCCCCCATGGCTAATAACTTTTCATTTTAAACCTTAGATATATTATATATAGATTGTTTATTATATTTTTATTAGTTAATAAATAAGTTATATAATATTTAATGTCAATTATTATAATATTTTTGTACGAGATATTTTAAAAAATATTATATTTAGAAAGATGTCAAAAAAGTGTCAAATTATATATAGGGGGTATTTATTAAACATTTGAGATAGATAAAGGTATATTAGAAATATTGTAAAAGAAAAAGCTTTTGGAAAGGTTAACCATTAAAGATGTAATTTATGAAAAGTTTTTTAGTTAGTGAATTGTTGATGTGACAAAAGTAATAAGCTTTTTGCAAGGTTAAGGATGCTCTTATAGACCACGATTACAATAAAGGAATATTGTGAAATGTAGTTCATACGAGTTGTTTGGCCGGTCGTACCGCGGATTCAAAATGGGATTCACGTGGGTCAAAACTCAGAATTCCGTCTCGTACTTACATCAACAACATTAAAAAGACCAAGAGAAATTAGCTTTTCAACCATCCATAATTTCCGACCAATCTCCTCCCTCCACCGTCCACCTACTCTTTCACACACACATATACACAAACAACACTCTTCACTACACCTATATATACACACACATATACAACACATTTTAACATTCCAAATCACAAGAACTTGCTTTATCAAAAAACATACATTCATTTGCTCCAATGGCTGCTGCTTCCGCTTCTTTGCAATCAATTCCTTCATCTTTGAACCTATCACGGACCACCGGCGCCGCCGTAGCTCCTAACTTCCTGTCATTCAAGAACTCAGTTAACCCAGTTTTCTCTCGGAAACTGACAACCACCGTGAAAAGCTCCGGCAACCGGAGAAAGCTTAGTGTCAAGAGTCAAAGTAACTCATCAGATACTTCAAGACCCAGTAAGTAAAGACTCGTTTTTCCCGGAGATTTTAGAAAATAATTTATGGGTTTTGATTTTATTAATGGGTTTGTGTGATTTGTAGCGAAAGTTCATGAGCTCTGTGTGTATGAGATCAATGAAAGAGACCGTGGCAGTCCGGCGTATCTCCGGTTGGGTGAAAAACCTGTGAATTCACTCGGTGATCTTGTTCCGTTTACTAATAAAGTAATTTCTTTTTCTTTTTTTATTATTTAATTTTCTTTCTTTTTTATTAGTCTTGAAGTAAAAATCTGAAATCTATACTTCAAGACTAATTATGGGTAAGTTGTTTACCGGCGAGGAAACTGAAGTCGATTTGGATTTCCGGTACAGGTGTACAGTGCAGATCTACAAACGAGATTGGGGATCACAGCCGGAATATGTATTCTGATCAAGAACATGCCGGAGAAAAAAGGTGACAGGTATGAGGCTATTTACAGCTTTCACTTGGGAGATTACGGTCAAATATCGGTACAGGGTGCTTACATCACGACGGAGGATACTTACCTTTCCGTCACCGGCGGTACCGGGATCTTCGCCGGAGCGTACGGTCAAGTCAAGCTTCAGCAGCTAGTGTTTCCCTTCAAGCTGTTCTACACTTTTTACTTGCAAGGTTTGTCTGCTGATCTGCCTTCGGAGCTATTGGTTACCCCTGTTCCTCCTTCGCCGGCGGTAGAGGCTTCGCCGGCGGCGAAGGCGGCTGAGCCTGGGGCTACATGTCCTAATTATACTGATTAAAGTAATGATGGTGATGGGCACTTATGGGAAGCACATTGATATTACTTTAGTTATTAGAAGAGATTTTCATGTGGTCTGAGATAATGTATGTGAGTTGCACTTTAAGCTTTATTGTTTGTATTTTAGAGGTGTAGAAATTAAAAAAATAATGTGGCATAGAATGAGGCCCATTTTTGAACTTGTTCACCATTGTATGAGATTTGGTTTGAAGTCATAAAAAATGGAAATATTTGTTGGATTGTTAGTTGTGTTTTCCTATGACTTCCCAAAAAATCCACTTGGATATTTTTAATGATATTTTTTCAAAGTTTTGAAAGAAATTATTGTATTTTCTTCAGTCATTAGATAATCATTTTAAGCAAAGCAGTCTAAATATGTTAGTTAATGTCATATGTGGACAATGGAGTTGCTAGACTAAGTATTAATTTACTATCAAACTATATGTGATACTATAAGAAAAGGGAATTAATTTCTACACCGAATCTTTTGATACTTATATCAGTACAAGCATATAATATATCTTTTGTGGTACATAGATTAAAATATGTGGTGTAAACATCACTCCCTATAAGAAAATCGTAAACCTCCTATAAAAGTGTATCGTGGAAAAAAAGGTATAATAGCCATCCAAGTAATTTGGAACAAATGATAGAATTTTCTTTCAGCTCTTATATATTAGTCATATTTTTTGCTGGTTATTCGTTCTTGTTATCAAACCGAATAAACACTACAATTCGCAAGAATTAAAGATCTTATACATGTTATGAAGATGCACAAACAGACACTATAACAAATATGTCATTTGTTCATTAACTTCAAGCTTTTATAAAGCGAAGAAATTTATAAAGTTGTTAAATGTGTGGAAGAAACTTATATTTATAAGCGCGGAAAAAATATAAGAAGTTACTGAAAGAAAAAAAATACTCGCATTTAGAAACACGTTGAAATATAGAACTTGTTCACACTTAGAAGTGTAGAAACAATAAGCTAAACCTAAATTGTTCATGCTAAAGGAAGCGCGGGGAAATTATGTACCGTAATATTATCACTCTGATTATAAGTGTAGACAACTTTTATATTTTGTTCACATTTGTAAGTGTGAACATTTATTTTTATGTGAAAATTGTAATAAATTCTTGAGTTTTGATAATGACAGTCCTTAGGGTTATCACTAGAAATTGATAAGATTGAGCGGTTTGGATTTTAATTGGTGGATGAGATTGAATGTTGTTAGAAAGAAGGAAGACAATTTGACTAATGAAGTTTAAAGAAGGTAAAATATAAATATTATCCATTGTTATTGATAGTTTTAAGAACTCTTTCATTTTTTCACACATTTATAAATTTGAACAACTTGACAAATTTCTTTGTATTTTTTTAAAATATAAAGAAATAGGTATGGACAAATAAAATATTTGTTGTAGTGAAACTAAGAGCATCCCCATGGTAATTTTTTTAAAAGCTTATTACTATTTGAATAAGTCTTTGGATGACTTTTTACCCATTAGAATAACTAGCTTTTTCAAAAGCTTATTTAAAAACTTTTTTTCTACTAACCTTTTAATGGACTTTCAAAACTTGTCTTTTTTAGTCCTTTATGTTTAATAGTTTTTCATTTTAAACTTTAGATATATTATACATAAATTCTTTATTATATTTTTATTAGTTAATAAATAAATTATATAGTATTTAATGTCAATTATTATAATATTTGTGTATGATATATTTTAAAAAATATTATATGTAGTAAGATGTTATAAAAATTGTCAAAATATATAAGGGATATATATAAAACATTTAAAATAAATAAAGGTAAATTGGAAATATTGTTAAAGAAAAAGCTTTTGAAAGGGTTAACCATTAGGGATGCTATTTATGTAGAGATTTTTGGTTAGTAGATTGTTGATGTGGCAAAAATAATAAGTTATTGCAAGGTTCACCATTGGGATGCTCTAAAACCTAACATACTACTATTTCTTTACAATCAATCAATCAATCAATCAATCATAGGTAAGATGGACTGAGAAATCAATATATATCTTAAACTAGGGTTCAAAATTGTAACCTTGGTATATGAGGGTGTTAATTGCAAAAGGTTAACATATCGGATCTCCTCTTCCGAATAGACAAAAACATCTAAAATTGTGCTTGTGTTGATGTTCCCAACTCTAAACTACCGGCGTCTAATTCGGTCTCATATCAAACCTCTCAAGAACATTAGTTGACTTTCTAATGCCGTTAGTCTATCGTTAACTCGCCGTCTAAATGTGATGGTTGTTCTCACTCAGGCACGGCAGCTCCGCCTCTCTCCACCACCTTCCACCACTATCTCCTCCATCATGTACGACCCTACCTCTCTCTCTCTAGCTCTCATGCACTCTGATTCATCTTTCTCTCTCTACCCTAACATCTCCCCTTTCTCTTCACCTCCTCCACCCACCGCCACCACCACCGTCGCCGCCGTATCTCCGCCCTCATCCGCCGCCACCTTCCTCCGCCTCCGCTCCGCCGACACCTCCCGTGTTATCTTCGTGGTCTCATCTCCGCACCTCGCCGAAAGCTCGATACTCCTCCGTTTCTATATGCTCCGTTCCGATAACCAATTCGCTAGGGTTAGGGTTATATGCAATCAAAGTGATTTGGATTTCGATGAGAAGAAATTAGGGGTTTTGTTTAAGGTAAATCACGGTGTTTCAATTAAACTTGCGGGATCGATTAATGTATTCACGATGTACTCCGTTTCAGACCGGAAAGTTTGGGTTTTCGCGGTGAAGATTTCCGGTGGCGGAGATGAGGTGAAATTGATGAAAACTGCAGTGATTGATTGCGATTTACCAGTTTTTTCGATTAGTGTTTTGACTGGATTTTTGATATTGGGGGAAGAGAATGGAATTAGGGTTTTTCCTTTGATGCCTCTTGTAAAGGGGAAAATGAAGAAATTTGATAAATTAAAGGTTCAGAAGATCAATGTGATTAATGGAACGATTCCTGGAACAAACGGAAGCTCAATTTTATATTCAAAATCTGGTAAAGTTGGTAGTAGCAGCAAGTTCATAAATGTTAATGGCAACCTTGAAGAAAAAACTGAGAAACCTTTTGATCATTCTGGTAAGTTCATAAAGGGGATGTATTGCCTACATTTTATATTACAGTTTAGGTACTCTTTAGGGTTATAAATCTCTCTAACTCTAATTTGTTATTTCCTGTGTTGACTAATCATAAAACAGCAAAATTGAAGCCTATGAAAATGAGACAAATTTCTAATGAAGGTGGAGTTCGTTTTGTGGCATTTAAGAACAAGGATTTTGAGGATTATAAATTCTCAAAAGTACCATTAACATCAGTAAAAGCAATTTCTGTCCACTTTTTATCCAATAATAAATTTCTGATCTTAAACTCTATTGGAGAGCTGTACCTGCTATCTGTATCAACTTGTGAGATGAAAAAGTTGACTCTTACTATGAAAGTTCAGAATTTAGCAGTTCTTCCTGATGATTCCACAAGTATTTTTTTCATTTTATGTAAATTTGTTTGATATATTTTAAATGGTTATAATCTCAATTTGCTGATTTTAGTTCGTATTGTTTCATAATTTGCAGGAACTCAAACTGTTTGGGTATCAGACGGAGATTATACTATACATGCAATAATTGTATCTGATACTGATTCTCCAGATAATGAAACTGACACCAACAAAATTGTAGAAAATATTCAACGTTCAGGTATTAAACTTCTTGAGTATTGTAACTTCTGCTGATATGATTTGAGTAGCTGTCATATGCATATTGAGCTAGTTGATATTGAATATAATTTAACCAAATGACAAAAATAAATTTTAATGTTTGCAAAGTAGTTAGCTTTATTTAATATGATTCTAAAGGTTTTTCTTTTGGGTCTTTGGGTAGCCACTGAAGTGATATTTGCCAGTGAAAAGATACAAGAAATCATCCCTTTAGCTGCAAATGCAATATTGCTTCTTGGACAAGGTACCTTGTGTTATGGCCTTTATAATATGAAATAATCGCCTTTTTTGTGCGCTTATTGTTGAATACCAATTGATTTTTATTTTATTTTTTTATTTTTGCAGCCAATAACATCTATGCTTATGCAATATCTTAATGATTCTGGTGCTCTTCTTTCCAAACTGGTATGCTCGCTCATTTCTTGTTTTCAGCTTTCTTGTTATGGTAGAATTATATAATTATTCGGCCTCTTTTTTGAATTTAGATTTTTCAGGGCGTATATCTTTGATCACATGATGATTTGTTCAACTTATGAAATTCATGGAGTGGCCGTCTTTATGTTTAAAAAGTAAGCTCTTTACACCGGTCTATTGATGATCTTGAATTGTTTTTGGCATTAAATTTTGTTGAATTAATTGCTGCTATATTTATATTATGGTTTTACAGCATGTGTTCTCTTCCTTCCAATACTGTCTCATTTGACCAATCACGAGCTTCAGTTGTCTCTTTTACTTACATAGTGTGTATCCTTTGTGCAACACTGAGCTCTTGAAGGTACGATTTTTAGAAACTTCTCCTATTTGAGATATTTTAGACAAAAATACAAATAAAGACTTCACTTTGACATTGGATATCTAAATCTAGTAATTTATGGATTCAAATTTGACATAGATTCTATTAAGTTGCTCCCATGAGTTTTAGAAATTGTTTGCATATTATTCAAATACTCAAAATACCTTTAAATAGAAGACAAAAAGATAGAAATCTTGAGGGCCAGTTTGATGAAAACTATTAATTTATCTGTATCCGTGCTTTTTCCTCTTGAGCAGAGAATGTTATGGAACCAGTTTGGTGGATTGCTGTTTAGTTTTTATCATGGTCAACAACAATTTTCTCAACAGTTGATGCCACCTAAGCAAGTAAGATGCTCCAAGTCAACTTCTGGAACCCGAGTCAACAGCACCAGAAGTTTTTTAAGCTGCATTTTATTACTTAATAAGACATTACTTTTGTGCAACTTCAGTATTGAAATATAACCTTATCCGTAAGCCCTCCTTATGTTTTGTTCTCTTGTTTAAACTCCTTGTTTTTATTCAAGCAACAACGTTATGTTGTATGAATGTGAAAATTGATGCCTCAAGTATGATGCATATTTCAAATAAATTTCAATTTTGTGGGTTGTAGACGGTTTTGTCAAATTACTCTGAACGACACACCATTTTGAATTCATTTTTGCGGCATTTGCAAACGCAATGTTTGAGGCATTCTCGTAATTGCAAACAGTTTTGGATCAATCACTTCTACATACTTGACAATTTCAAGATGGTTTCGGGATGGTTTGGATTAAATGGGTTAAGCTAACAAATTTAACTAACTACAAATGGTGATATGTTAATGTTTTTTTAGTTTTATGACTTTATCTAACAGATTATATTCAAATAGTGTATTACATGGGTACATAATTTAAAATATTAAGTGGCCATAAATGAAATATCCGAAATATGGGGGTCCATAAATGAAATTATCTAATTATCCGACTCAATTCGACTGATGCGTTGGCACATCATCATCACCACGATGTCGTTTTCATCTTCTCTCTCGTTCTCTTCTTCTCTATCTTTATCTCGTGAAAACCACCATAGTCTCCAACACAACCACCACTGCATAAAGTATCGCACAATTTCTCCTGGTTTCTTAATACGATGTGCAATTAGGTCAGTTGCTGAACCAAAGAAGAAGAATAGACTTTGGAAGCAAGGGGAGTATGTATCGGGGAATTCGAATTTTGACCGGAATAAGAAAAAAATGCCAATCAAGAAGAAGCTGGATCGTAAGAATAACCTTAATCCATGGGTCAGTACGGTTACTGAGGCCTTATCTGATTCTATCGACAACAAGCAGTGGCTTAGAGCCCTACAGGTAATCAATCGTATACTCGAATTTTGTTTCCATTTATCTGTAATTTGGGATATATGTTTTGTGTTTAGGTTCCTAATTTCTATTATCTCACCCTATATAAACACACCACTGAAGAAATAGCGCTTTGAAGAACCTGTTCTTTTTTAAGCTAATTTGACGGAAAGGGCGCCTGATTAGATTTTACATATAAATGTGTCTCACAATTAAATCTCTGATTTCAGATATTTGAGATGCTGAAAGAACAGTCATTTTATCAACCGAAACAAGGAACTTATATGAAGCTGATTGTTCTATTAGGAAGATGTGGTCAACCCCAACATGCCCGAAATCTGTTCAACACGATGATCGAAGAAGGACTGGGACCCACTGCAGAACTCTACACTGCATTACTTGCTGCTTATTGTAGAAGCAATATCATTGATGAAGCATTCAAAATTCTTGATCAGATGAAAAACCTTCCTTTATGTCAACCAGATGTTTATACATATAGTATCTTAATCAAAGCATGTGTTGATGCTAACCGATTTGATCTTGTTGAAAATCTTTATGAACAAATGGGTGAAAGATTGATAACTCCAAATACAGTTACTCAGAATATAGTTCTGGCTGGATACGGAAAAGCTGGGAAATTTGATTTAATGGAAAAAGTGCTGGTTGGAATGCTTGAAAGTGGTTCATCGGAACCAGACGTGTGGACAATGAACACGATACTTAGTTTATTTGGCAACACGGGCGATATTGAAACGATGGAAAAATGGTATGAAAAAATGAGAAAATTTGGGATTGAACCGGAAACGAGAACGTTTAACATTTTAATCGGTGCATATGGGAAGAAGAAAATGTATGATAAAATGTCGACGGTTATGGAGTACATGAGAAAACTCTCGTTTAATTGGACAACGTCTACTTATAATAATATAATCGAGGCTTTTTCGGATGTTGGTGATGTGAAAAACATGGAATATACATTTGACCAAATGAGAGGAGAGGGGATACGGGCGGATACTAAAACGTTTTGTTGTTTGATTAGAGGGTATGCGAATGGAGGTCTTTTTTATAAGGTGGTAAGTATGGTGGAATTGGCGGGAAAATTTGAGATACCGGAAAACACGTCTTTTAATAATGCGGTTATTTATGCGTGTGCGAAAGCGGATGATTTGCTGGAAATGGAGAGAGTTTATAAGAGGATGAAGGATAAGCAATGTAGGGCTGATGAAACCACTTTTTCTATTATGGTTGAAGCGTATAAAAAAGTAGGCATGAATGACAAGATCTATGATTTGGAACAAGAAAAACAAAAACAAATCACTAATTCATGATATGTCAGACGATTTTTCGGTGATTTATTTGATGTGTTCATGTGAATGTTCCTCATGTTTGACCAAGCTTTTTCTCTTCAGGGTGTAGCATCACACATGTTTTTCTACCAGAGGTCTTTCGGAAAGTAGTCTCTACTCTCGGGTAGAGGTATGACTACTGTCTATATCTCACCTCTTCCATACCATGTCTTTGGCGGGATTGGATATCGTTGTTGATTATGTTACCTTTAAATATAGGTTTTTTAATAGAGTGCAATCTTATGTTTGGTGATGGTATTGTGTTTAGCATTTGTTTGTTATAAGTAGGCAATATTTGATTTTGAACAATTTGTAATGTTATGATGATTTAACGCAGCAGCATTTTAATTAATGTTTCATTTATTATGATTTAACTGATTAGTATATTTGATTTACCTAATGAGTGTTTATCAATGGGCCTTTGATCTAGTGGTATAGTATTTATCCTCATCCTTGTGGTCGGGGTTCAAGTCATGTACTCAGATTCATTCTGGTCCGATTTGACAATCCCAATCGATTCGATGTTCAGTTTGCACATTTCTATATAACATTGCTTAGACTAAAATTATCACTTCCTTACGGAATAGAAACGGCAGTTAACTTTAAATTTAGGGTAAATTCCATGAATTGTCCCTGTGGTCTCTGGTTTTCTGACTTTTTGTCCCTAAACTTTTTTTTTTCAAATTTTTTGTCCTTGTACTCTTTAAAATTCTGGTTTATCGTCCTTCCGTCCAAAATCGTCCGTTAACTAACGAAAATTTTGTCCTTTTTACCAAATTACCCCTAATTCTAACTTCTTCCTTGCAAATCACCATGAACAAACTGTAAAATCGCACCTTCGATCTGAAAATCGCCGGATCTGAACCGCCGGTGGCTTCTGCAAACGATGAAATGTGTGAACTTCTCCTCCCGAATCTAACCCTAAATCGGTGCCTTCTCCTCCCGAATCACGATTCACGAGCTCAAAATCACTAAATTTGTGAACTTTTATTCGAAATGGGTTTTATTCGAAATGGGTTTTAATCGTTTAATGGATTTCAATCATGCAGAAGACGGTGCACGACGGTGATTACGGTGGGTTCCTGTCGGTGATTTGATGCTGAAGACGGATGGTCATGACGTCGTGAAGGAGGCGGTGGTGGAGGAGAAGATGCGTCGGGATTTTCGTTTGCTACAGACTTGTTTTTGTCTTCACCGTCTCCATTGCCATTTCCGGCGCCGGTGCCTGCGTCTGCGTCTGCGGCGGCGACGTCTTTGCGGTCAAGGCTACTATCTTGTTCCACTGCATCGATCGGCAGGTTCTTCATTTCAGCCATGGTTTGAGATGTGAAAATTACAAACCCTAGAACGCGTGGCTGAAATGATTTCTTTTGATAGGGGAAGATGTTAATTGGGGATTCGATTTGCGATGGTGGTGGTGTCTAATTTGCTGGTGTTTTTGTTTAGATTAGGGTTCATCAAATAGGGGATTACGGTTCTTGTTGTGTAATGAATATGAAGAAGAAGGGTGTGGAAGAGACCAAAATACCCTCACATGTTTAGCATGTGGGGTTACTTAACAGCCAAATTTGGACGGAAGGATGATAAACCAGAATTTTAAAGAGTACGAGGACAAAAAATTTAAAAAAAAAAGTTTAGGGACAAAAAGCCAGAAAACCAGAGACCACAGGGACAATTCATGAAATTTACCCTTAAATTTAAGTCCTTAAATAATCGGTATAATTTGTTGTAAACATAATGCCACGTCACCAGATAATTGACGGTTAGAACAAAACTTCATCCATCTTCTTCCTCTAACGACATCCTCTTATTCCCCGGTGTGTTTGTGTGTGTTTTCAGTGTGTGTGAGAGAGAGTAATCTGTTAAATCTCGACAGCAATCGCAATGAAAGCATTAACTACATCCATCGGCGTAGGAGGTAACATCCTCTGTTCTCACCGGTTAAATCTCTCTGGCAACCACCAGTTTATCTCGTTAAATCAGTTTTCTCCGTTGAATCTCCGACGGAGCTCCAGCAATTTCACTAATCAGGATCATTTTATTCAAACGCCTAAAAGTTACCTTAAATTTAAGCTTCTTATCGCTAGAGCAGCCGATTCTTCTCAGGCGTCGGTTCCGGCATCCGCTACAAGCGGCAAGTCGATAATTGAAGACTCTGAGTTTTCACTAGCAAAGGTACTTGATATTAGTGTGTTTTCGGAGTAAAATTAGTAAAATAAACCTAATTGTGTTGAGTGTGAGTAATTAGTGAAATTAAATATGGAATTTTTTGCTTGCTTATATCATGATTTTGTAATTTTGTATCTTATTAGTAAAGTTAGTGTTAGAATTACTTTAGCTGAAAAACAATCAGATGATGGAATGTAGATATAAATAAGCTAATCTTTGGTTTGGCAACTAAAAAAGTTACCCAGGATGTTAATCGACGCCTAATAGTATGCGCTGTTTCAGTCATTTTTTATTCATTGATACAAAGAAGGTATACATTATATTAATTTCATTAAGCTTTTACAAAAAAATCAGTGGATTATTTGCGGTTTGTAGTGTATGTATTAGGTCATTCAATCACTTATCTAACCATTTACAGTCATCCATAATATTGCTAAAGTTTATTTTCATTGCCTCCTTTCTACAGGTCTCATTTGGTGTTATTGGATTAGGACTTGGAGTATCACTTCTGTCGTAAGTACTTTACCATGAAAACTTTACTTTTTATGTTTTAAATTACATTTCTCCAAGTAATGAAAATTGGAAAAGAAAAAGTACACCTACAGAGTACAGAATGCTAACAATTATGCGTACGCTTTACAGTTATGGTTTTGGAGCATATTTCAATATTCTACCTGGATCAGAATGGTCTGCATTGATGTTGACATATGGATTTCCTCTTTCAATTATAGGAATGGCTCTTAAGGTAAACTAATAACATCTTATCTTATATCTTATATTATAATAAATCATAGATGTTTTTAATGCTTGTGGTAGAGAAAATAACATTGAAAAGAAACATTATGTTGTGAGAAAAATGCTATTTCTGTTCTTTTATTTTGACCGTGTTACATTTTTGCAGTATGCAGAACTGAAACCAGTCCCGTGTTTGACTTACTCTGATGCTCAGATTCTGAGAGAAAAATGCGCAACTCCTATTCTTAAGCAGGTTAGAAATAATATCTTTTTGCAAGTATGCTATTAACCCTTAATTTTTTTTTTTTCAATCTTGTGCATTATTTTCTCTATCGTTTACTGTTGAAACTGGTCATTTGTATTAGGTTAGAGATGATGTCATCAGATACCGATATGGGGATGAGCAACATTTGGATGAGGCTTTGAAACGTATTTTCCAGTACGGTTTGGTAAGTCATCATCTTACGGAAATTTTTATTTGATGCAACTTTTTTTAATCACAAAAATATAATTAGAAAAAAAAAACTACAACATACAATACAACCACCAATATTCGATTTATGTTGCTATCTTTATATAACCTCACTTTGTCTAGACGATTAATTATCTGCAACTATTATATGGTTTAGGGTGGAGGTGTGGCTCGAAGAAATGCTCCAGTTTTACAGAAAATTCGTGAAGAAGTAAGTCTCTTGATTTGTATTTTTGGCTTAATATAATAACCATTTTGGAGCCATTGACCTCGTTTCTTGGGTATGATGGTTTAGGTTACAGAAGATGGTAAATATTGCTTAGTGTTGGTGTTTGAAGCAAAAGCACTTGAGTTAGCTGATTTTGAGAAAAGACAGGTGAGTCTTTCAAATAGAAAAATTATCCCTTTTCCGTGTCTATTTTTCTCAAATTTGCTTACTTGGTCTTTCTTTTCATTGGTCAAAGACCGTGATATATCTTTTAAGTGTAATTTATAGCTAATAACTTGAATAATACCGTTTTAACAGGCAAAATTTGCTACCTTTTTTGGCCCAGGAATCACAGCTGAAGTTGGTGAGTTTTTGTTATGTTTGGTTTTTTATACCAAATTTAAAAACTTATTAACAACCAAGTTTAAATTTATTGACCATAGTTTTCAATGTAGGGAAAGGAGAAGAACCAAATATGTATGATGTACGCCTTATTTCCAATACAACATTCTAGTTATTTGCATCCGGCTTGTATCTCCTTGTAAAGAGTCCCCTTAAATCTTAACCTATATGAGGCTACATTTGAAATTGTTTTGACAACTAATCACTTACAAGCATTCTCATTGGTCTAAAATGCAATGTGTAAATCCCCTATTCGTCCAGGTGACATCTTCAAAACAAAACAAACCTAAAAATCCCTCTTCCTAATGTAGTATAACAAGAAACACGAGAAACCCTCCGCCGTCGCCGCCTCCCGAACCAGTCCGCCACAACCACCACCACCACCTCGACTACCTCCAGCACAATCATCTTCCGCCACTCTGCTCTCATTTTTTATGCTAATCAGATGGTCGCCGCCAGCTCTCCGGTGACGATATCCCCACCAGCCACCATCAACCACCGCCAGATATTTGGCATCTATTTTTGGTAACTCATGTTCGCTCTCAAATTTGCTTACGCAAACGCAAAAAAAACTCTTTTTTATCTGTACTAAATTAGTTTAGGTAAATCGATTAGCTAATATACACGAATCTGTTAATCGACTCCTTTCTCAAGGTTAAAATTCAATTTGTTTAATTAATATACTTGATTACCATATTTGAAAACTCTGGAACCCTAAATACTAATCGTGCATCTGTTCTGATTAAGGGTTTCGATTCGCGTAACTTTTAAATTATTATCTTATTTTGGTTTTTCTGATGAAATAGTTGCAGGTAGACAACCGCATTATATTGTTAGTGATTTGGTTAAAGTTGCTTTATCTTAATATGTTTTCTTCTATTTAAGGGTATAATTGTTTCTTAACATCAATATTAACAATTCTTCGAACGTATTTGTGGTAGATGTTGCTAATTATATTTTTCAGTGATGCTTCAATGATGATTTACAGTTATACCACTTATTTGAGATGCGCATAGAAGATGTTCGATGAAATGTCTGAGAAAAACTCATCATACATATGTTTTATGATTTGTTTGTGTCAAAAGATGCTATGCTATAGGTACCTTTAAGGACATTATAAAAAATGTTAGTTTTTGGTGTTTATCCATGGGCGAATTAATAGATTTCGAGGTTAAGCATATGGGTGTTTGTTGCAGATTACATGGTGCTGACATTGTCAAGCTCTAGGACCAACTTTCAGCCGCAAACACATTTGACATGATTTTGTGGTATTTTGCTTACTACATTTGTTTATAATTTGCTCCGATAATCTTGGTAAAAAGGTTAGAATAACGTTTGTCTTTTGGCTATTTACTAATTTCTCTTCTTAAATTCATAATTTATTTATTATTTTAATGTCTTAGAAGACTTGACATTTAATCAATCATATATCTAGAACTAGAATAAATAATTATGGAACTACTATGTTTTGATAGACAAAGTTCAAAAATATACTTATATGATACCTAAGGAGGTAATTTTTCCATGACAACTTTAGAAGATTTGAGTTTGTTTTGCCAACTCATCCATTTCAAGAAATCAAATTGGTTGTTAATGCTGACATGTAATCATGTCAAATGAAAATTATATTAGCAACTTTAGAAGATTTTCAATGATATATTGGCAAAAAGAAAATTATATTTTAGCGTATATGGTTACACATGTAACGTATTAATAGTAATCAATTTGTGGTCCAGAACTATAAGAATACCATTCACGCATCACAATGTTATGGTACAAAGTTTCTGAGTGTTTGGTCGTAAAAATTTAAAAACAATAAGAAGTTATGTGACATATTCAAGTATAATCATGTACTAGGTATTTATTATTGTTAATTTTGCAAATACCAACTTCAGATTTGGCGTGTGGAAGTTCACACGATGGAGGAGATTCAACAATAATGCTATAAGTCAACAACGATGGAGGTAACATGAACCGTTTTTTTTTTTTTGTTTTTAAAGGTTCTGTTTTTATATCAAAACAATTATAATCACAATTGATTGATTTTTTTTAAATCATTTCGCAGGATATATTTCTTTAAATCATTTATCATAATCATAATTGGTTTTAATAGCCATATTTGTAGTTAAAATAATTTAGTTTATTCATTATGGATAAGCCATTAATGGCTCTTTATAGTTTTATTGTTCTGTTTACAATTTAATGTTTCGATTGAGTCAACATACAATTGCATTTTTTTCTGAAAAAGTTAGCTCCAAAATTGTTTCTATTTATTGTAAATTGACTTAAAGCTCTAGAATTTTACCACTCAAATTAACGTCTATAAACATCTTATAGAACAAACGGAATCCAATTGTATGATGGAAAGTTCTTTCCTTTTATTGTTCAGAATTAAAATAACTTTTATTATAGTCTCATACCATCGAAGCATGATGTAGAGTTTCAATTTGCTATAAAATGTACTATGATGTGAATTATGGTATAGGTTAAAGGCTGTAATATAGTGTCAATAGTTAATGTTGGATATTGATTCTATTTAGAAATCTTTGCACATTTAAGTCGTGTGAGCAGGCCTGACCCATAGCCTGTGCAGTCTCGGCTTGGGCCCAGAGCAGCAACTAAGAAGGGGGCAACCTGCATAATACGAGTAGACGGCAGGGGATAGGATAAAAGAAGTCAACTGTCAACAATTGGGGACGAACTACAAATAGGAATCAACGAGCACAATTGGAGGGTTTTTGGACTGTAATCAATCCCAGGCCCTACTTATGTTTAGATTTGTTAATTAGTGTGTATGGGTTGTAATTAATCTCAATCATGTGCGTAATTTTTCAGTAATGCCCTCAAGGTTGTTTATCATTTATCAGTGTAATTTAGATTGATCTGATGATTGATTCAATTGGTTTATATGTTTATATCCCAGGCCCTACTTGTAACACCTCAAATTTTAATACAAAATATTGGCCAAAATAAAACATTTTATAAATAGAAGAACATCCCCAAATTTAGATTTACAAAAACCTTGGTATGAAATCAGAGTATAAAAGTAGGTGTTACAAAATAGATCATAACCAAGCTAAGACTAAATCCAATCTAGTGTTCTTCTAATCTAGGTCCCGCATCTCTATCCATGCGTACCTAAGCCTTCGATCCTGAACCTGAGTACATAGCAAACAAAACAAGGAGTACGTGAGACAAAAACGTCTCGTGAGCTACATGGGTTTAGACCCGATAATAAAATGAAATGTCACGTTTCATATAACCAATCAATATACATATATTTATATATATATATATATATATCCAACTATCCAGTCTAGTCACCTTAGTGTGACCCTATTAACCTTGCTTACCTGGCAATCACGTCTAGCTATCGGGTTGCCCCCGAACTAGCTAGAATCACATACATATCTAGTTATCGGGTCGCCCCCGAGCTAACTAGAAACAAGGTATCGGCAAAAGGATCGCCCACGCTACCGATACCTGCCTTGCCCACCGGAATACGTCCAATGAGTAAGACTACTAACGTGGAAGAGTCGATGGGAAATCCATCCCAACTGCCCCTCAATCCACACCTCATGACCGGGGAGTCTCCCGTATCATCACATCATCTCAACCTCATCATAACCCTATGGTTATGTCAATCTAGCTCTCGGCTATCACGTCTATCATCAAACAAGTTAGTTCAATACTATCATCGGTATAACTAACTATCAACTACTAGTCTACATAATTAAGCAAATAGACCATAGCACAAGTAATAAAAATGTATTTCATAGGCTATGTACTCAGTAAAGTCCACACGTACTCACCTTAGCAATAAAGATGCTTTAACTGTATTCTTTCCGCCGGTTCCTTGTTCACAATTCGTCCACTTCAACACTTCACCGAATGTCTAAAACAATTATCACAATAAGATTATCAACACAAACTACTACCAATGTGTTCATCTACCTCTAGACAACACCCATCAATCCATTTCCCCCAAATATATTGATTTACCAAACTCTAGGTTTAACCAATCCGAAGATTCTTACAAATCATAATCATACACTTGTTTTCCTTGTTAATATACCATCTATTAAGTGTATACACCATTTATTTCACCATAAATCACCAACCCAAGAACTAGGGTTTCAAACCCTAGCTTCAAGATCCATAGATCTTGAGCTACAAAGATGAAAGAGTGAAGATATACCTTTAATCTTCCACTAGGAGTGAAATCTACCAAAGATTTGTGAGGAAATCAACCCAAACCAGATGCTATGCTCGAAAATCGCCAAGAGAGAAAACTAGGGTTTTGATATGGCATTAAATGAGCTCAACCCGTCTTTAATGCTGGTCGTCCAGAGTTCACGGCGCGAACTAAGTTCGCGTCGCTAACTTTGCATGTTCGGCCGTACTTAGCGATCGCTACCCAACCGCGAACTACATCACGCCACCTGACCAAACTCCCTGGCCCTACTTCCCGATCGCGAAGTAGGGTTCGCGTCGCGAACTCCCTTAGGCAGCAGGGCTGCACTTTTCCAACTTTGTCTCGACCCGGTTTTGCCCATAACTTTCTCGTGCGGTTTCCAAACGACACGAAACCAATTTTCACGTGTTTTATATGATTTATCCGTAATTATCATATTTTTACATATTTTATTTATTTACAATTTCGGGTCGTTACACTACTTATGTTCTGTTTTGTTAATTTATGTTCCTCATTCCGCTTATAGGGTAACCCTTATATTTCTTCAGTATTTGTTAAAATGTGTAATATACTTACACATAGATATAAGTGGACCAACTGATCTGCATAATGTGTAAGAAATGTATACTTTACCTTTTCGCCCCTTAGATTTGCTTCAGTTAATATTCTAAATTTTATATTATTTAAATCACTTCTAGATCATATACCTCTATATTTCATGTATAGCAGAATGTTTATTCATCACTTCAGTAATAAATGATTCTATAATTTCATACATTTTTTTTCGTAGTTATGCATATTATTTCTTGAAGCTATCCCGCCCATTCGGACGGGTTTTGAAGCTATTCTCCATATATATGCAAGAGCACCCGGTAAAAATATTATTTAAATGTACAATTTTAATTAAAGACCATTTTATATTAAAATCTGAGCTTGAAAAAAGAAGGTAAATTAGTTGTCTTAGTTAGAGGAATTCAACGAAAAATCATACTTTTGGGTTACAATATGATTTTAACAGTATCTTCAAAAACCAGTATTCTCACATACTTTTGGGTTACAATATGGAGTGAAGGTTATTTGTTGTTACAAAGAAGGCAATTACACTAATTCAACAACAAATGTCGTTTACAAATAAGTCTTATGTCGTCAATAAATTTTTTGAAACATTTATTCATGTATCTCAATTAATACCAACTTATTATTATAACTATGGATTGTTATGTCATTTAAACTATATTAACATTTTTGTTACATTTCCTAATATTTCTTTTGAAGCATGCCCGCCCAGTCGGGCGGGCTTTGAAGCTAGTATTTTATTATATACAAGAATGAAAATACTTCCAGAAAAAGATCATAGAAACTAGTCAAGTTTTAAACTCAATTTGAGGTCAATTGGGTTGAAATTTAACAAATTTAAATTTATAAGAACTCGATTCATATATTGTAAAACCCGATAGGTTTAGGGAAATTGTACTTGATAGAATGAAATGGGCTAATAAACATCACTAATACAACATAACAACATTACTGATTGTTTAACTATATATGTAGATAACCTAATATGAATCAACATAACATTACCCTTAACAATAAAATGGGCAACCATTTTACACCAAAAACATTCCCTAGTTTTTGTGGTATTTCTTAAACCTTGACCTGCAATATAACACAATAAAAATAATTACTAAACACATGTCCCCAAAAACAATTTTTTTTTTTTTTAGTTTTGTTACCTTAAGATTTTAATATGTTTCTCAATTAAATCCATCTGTTCATCGTCAAATTCAAACCATTTGTCAACTGCTTCAACTGTATGATCCCCAGTTCCTACATCTGTAGGTTTAAAAGTAGTTATAGATAGTGAAGTTATATATTTACATCCAAATAAGACGTTCACAAACTGCATATAAAATTATAAATCTCACCTTGAAGAAGAATACCAGGTTTGTCAGAACACCCTTTTAATCTCCAATAAATGTGTCCTTTATTATCTCTGAAAATTGCCTGTGTTCTTACAGCATCAGCTTTCTCTTTATCTACACAGAACCAAAACAATAACAAATTAAATATTGAATTATTGGTAATTAAACAGGTCGACCCATGGGGTTGACCCAAGTGTTGACCTACCTACGGGAACCATTTCTTTACATGCAAGCATTTCAGCATGTGCTTCAGCTGTTTTAGTTTTAATTTTAGAAACAACAGCATCATATTCATTTGTAGTCAGTGGAACACCATCTTTTGCTATAATTGCTTTTGCAATATCATCTTGCAATTTTTGCTTCAACACTTTCTCCTAAAAAAATTAAAAAAATAATAAATAATAATCAAAACAAACCAAGAGTCAATATCTTTTAAACAAACAAACTGTAAAATACCTTTTCTTTTGCAGCACAAAGATTTTCCTTTGCTTCCTTTTTCTTTTCACCAAACTTGACATTTTGCTCATCAATCCAGTTTCTTATTTTTCTGTTGAAAATTTTCAACTATTAATTAACTAAAACAAAGTTAATTACCAAAAATATTAAAAAAGTGTGAAGTAATCTTACTCGGTTTCAAGAACTTCATCACACAGGAATACCAAAAGCTTGAGTTTTGTTGATGAATCTAAATTATCATATCCCACAACACTTGTGTCAATCGAATCCAAATGCTTCATCCGGGATTTAGAGATACAATTTTTTAAAGCTTTCAACCATGAATTATTCCCATGATCTAATTCTGGAGATCTGAAAGATTATGCATTTATCTACATGAAGTAAATATATTACATTATTTTATTAATAAAGTAATAATAATAATAAAGTATTTACTCTGATTCAGAATCTGAATCTGATTCCTCTTGTATAACAGACAGTAACTGAATATGAAACTGTATAACTGAAGTGTATTTTCCACGACGTGTACTTCGACCTTTTATTAAATCTCTCAAAACCGCTTCTGCCTGCCCTTTTTTCACATCTAAAATCTGCATAAAGACAATATATAAGTGAAAATAATTTAATACAATAAATTCCATATTAAATGAAATTACCTTTCCAAAAGTAGAACAAAATTCCAACAATTGCAATGCATTACCAGCATCTTCTTTTGACAAGTCAACACCAGCTATAGTGACAAGTTCAGTTCCTGTCGGTAAAGGTATGCCAGACTCAAACAGATTTAAATCATTCTTTTTAACTTGTAAACACTGATTATTATTATTGTCTTCCAAATTATGGGTTGTATTTTGATCATGAGTAATAGTATCTCCTCCAAGCTTACTTCGCAGTCCTAGAACAATCTCCTTTGACCCTGTTGACTTTAATTTCTTTTGGTTTTCTTCATTAACTTCAGTGTCGTTTTGTATAATTTCAACTCGTTTTTGCTTCATTTTCTTTGGTTTTTTCTCAGTGGTAAGTGGGACTGAAAGCAGAGGATCTGCATTTGAATCTGTTTTCCCATCGAAAAGATTTTCTTTCCCTGATTTCTTTGGTGAAGTGATCATCATTTCCTGTTTAATATCACATAATACAATTGAGAAATTTTGACTTTTGACACATACCGGTTTTGGTCCATTATCTTACATGTCCAACCCGCCCGTTTTGCCAAATATATTGAAGAATAAAAAAAGAGAAAGGAACACAATCACACCTCTGCTGGAGCAACTGTCTTTCTTGGTGAAGCAGTTTCTTCTTTAATTCTCTTATAATTACTGACATTTTGAGCACCTTTTGCATGAATCATATCTGAAACAGATGAAAATCCACCTGCTTTTGCCATTTGCACAACCATACCAGTTGGCTGATGCCCGCGTTTTTTCCTATAATTGAATAGTTTCTCAAATTTTATTCTAATTTTAATCACAACAAATGTCAAAATTACATGGACTAAGGTATAATAAACTTACATACAGATGCTGCAATTACAAACACCTCTACACTTGGGACAATTCCATTCGTCCAAAGACGCCACATCATCAGTTTTTTCACCATACCTAACTCAAAGCAGAACATATGCATCAACAACAGAGATTAATTATGGCAAAGTGGGCGGGTTGGGTAGTTGGGTAACAGGTCAAACTGTCAAAATAGGTGTTATTGGGCCAGCGGAAAGGTGTAAGGTCAGCCAAAAAAAAAAAAAAAAACTGTTCAAACTTTTGTAACTTTTTGTAGATGATTAGTGTCAAATAGGATTACAAAAGTTACATTTTAAAATAAAAATAAATTGATTGAGGAGGTTTTATACATCAAAATTACACTTTGGGCCTTTTCACACATTTACTGATTTACCTTTTCTTTAAGCTAGTTTTTTTTACATATTTTACTTGTTATAGATAAAACAGCCAAAATTGACCCACTCATAATTATATGAGCCAAAATTGTCACCTCTAACATAGATTTATAACACCGATTGATACTTTAATGGATGCATCAATACAACACAACAAAGCTAACCTGTTGAAGAGGCATGTGCAGCAATACTTGAGAGGGCATGGCTTAGTCCTTGCATGGTTTTTGCAGCTCGCATATACAGCATAGGTCTTCTGTCGGCACTTTAATAAAACTCAAGTTGTTAAAAATAGGAATAAAATTTTAATTTTTGGCATAAAAAAAACAATTGTATAAAACAAAATTCAAATGATGATAGTCAATTATTTACACAAGCTTGAATGGAAAACTGAAATGATCAAAAAATATCACAACCATAAGTCCATAACCCTACAAAAACTATGAATGTGAATACGACTGACGGTATATCAAACAAAATGTTAATTCTCCTTAACAAAAGAAAGAGAGGATCTTTAAATTTTGACCCCCTATTTCAACAATCATTTGGTTTTTAATTATAACATCTATACCGGTCCAGCGTTTTAGATGCATTAAGTTTGACCTCAAGTCAACATCTACTAAATTCCATAATCACACCTCGCAATACCGTAAAACACATGTACCTCAAATAAACTTAAAATGCAAGAAAGCCTAAAACCAAACCCTATAACACAAACAACAACATAATAATACCGGTAAAAATCAAAAGAAACATACTTGATGGCATGTCGTTCCATTCTGAGAGTCATAAATTCGGCCACGAATTACACGAACACCTGGATTACTGTTCCGTTTCTGTGGTTGTGAAATCGCTTTATCGGATTTCGTATCAGATTTGATTTCCGGTTCCTCAACGTTGCTGCTCATCGTCTTCCTCTAGTTATCGATTGGAGCAGCAACACTAGCTTTGGAATTAGGGCTTGGAGCAATCGCCATTGATGTGAGATTTCGATCTGATAGTTGGCCAGAACTCAACCAAAATATGAAAATTGTAAAGATTTATAATTTCAGACAAGTCTTTTGGAGGGATCGTATATTTGAATTATTATAGTTTTGGAATCAAGGAGGGAAATTTTTGAGATTTTTGAGAATTTGGGGGGCGGCAAGTAAATTTTAGATTTTTTTTGTTTCGTTGGGTTTCCAAATAAGATGCGTGCATTGTATGCAACTTCAGAGTTTAAACCGACATCTTTTAATATTGATTTTGACGAAATGATATTGATGCTTACTATTACTCCCTCCGTCCCATAAAAATGTTCTGAGTTCTCCTTAAAATTTTGTCCCATAAAAAAATTTTAATTTCTCAAATATGAGGGGTCCACTTAATAATATAATATTATTACCAATATGAGGAACTTTTTTGTAGGACAGAGGGAGTATTATTTATTATATATGTTTAGTACTATGATCAAGACAAGTGTCAAAACTAATGGATAATATGGAGAAAAATAATTAGTTAATTATACACATCATGTTAAGTAGACTATAATATCATTTCTCTGACATAAAATAGCTAATCAGTTTTATAATAATTTTCAACGAAACTGATTACATGATTTATTCTACTTTTTTTTTTTTGAACGATTTCATTAAAAAACTAGCAAGGTGTTAGAAAGTACAAATACAAATCAAAACGAAAAAGCTATTAAAAACGAAATGCAAATGATGTCTAGCCTAGCTGGATTGATACATGAGTTTTACTCCCATATGAGGCGTGAGGTCGGGAGTTCGATTCCTGTAAACACCTCTTGTGGTGCCAAGTATGGGGATTTTTCCCTGGAAATCCCTATGGGGGCTGGGTTTGCCCTGTAAAGGAGCTCGAACCTGAGGGTGCTCGTTGAAATATTGCGAGTTGGCTTCCGTTGATATTATTTGCCGTTTCCAAAAAAAAAAGGACAAGTACACCACATCAACCATTGATTGTTTACTTTGTTAGATTTCGCCATATTCTTTATCCAAAAATATGAATTGCTTTGGATTTCGCTAAAATTAAAGCTTTTCTTCCTTTTATTGATGACATGAAAGTCTTCCCGTTGCGATGTTTCCAAATGCTCCACATTAGGAATTGAATGGCGGCTGAGAATGCTTTCTTTTTCACTTGTCAAACCAATGCTCGATCCCCATGTTACCAATTGGCCGGTATTTTGAATGTCATTCATAGCCACGCCCCACCATTGCCCAAACTCAGCGATTAATTGGGCTGAGAGTGAACACTTCACAAAAATGTGATCCTCCGTTTCCGTATCCACACCACAGACCGCACAATCCGGTGATATGATTGGGATATTTCGGTGAATTAAGTTTGATTTAGACGGGAGCCTGCTGTTGTAAGCTTGCCACGCTAAGATCCCGATCTTTGTTGGTACCCACGAGCACCACGGGAAGTCGCCCTTGTTGGTCCTTTTTAGCATATGATCATCAATCGCCTCTCTCATTGTATTAACCGTAAACAAACCGGATTGGTTTAACGCCCACTTTGTTCTATTGAGCGCCCCGTTTGTGTGGTTTATGAACCAAGATTTAGGGGGTGTTTGGGAAAGCTTATTTAAGGGAGCTTATGGCTTATAAGCTTATATAAGCCTTAATAATCCCTTTTCAAAGGGATTATTTAAGCTTATATAAGCTTATAAGCCATAAACCCCTTTAAATAAGCTTTCCCAAACACCCCCAATATGGATGTTCATTTTATTGAGTGGTTTATAGATTTTTAATATACTGTTCCACGTACCGGAAGTTTTACCGGTCGGGATATTGGACTGGGAACATGAACATACAACAAAGCATTATCATTTGGCGCATTTTGTAAAAGGAAAAAGAACCATATAGAATATAATAGATATAAAAGTTCAAATCACTCATTATTTAATGGGTACAAAAGATAAAATTCTGTGACCTCCAAAGTATACAAGATACACGTCACAAACAATTAAAGGAAACAACTTCAGAAACACAACCAAAATATGATGATGCAGACACAAGAGAGTAATCCAGAATTTAATTAAACAAAAAACCGACTCAAGCCACAAGTAGTATCGAGTGCTAACCAAGAGCATCTCGACTATTGTGCAAATCATGATACACATCACGTTGAATAGAAGACAACACCTAAAATGTACTAATGACTAGTACACAAACTATTTTTTTCCTAGAAAACCCTTTGTCTTTGTTTTATATCATCATTGTGTTTCCTCGGGTTTTGAGGCTTCCTTGATCTCGTCCCCAGCCTCATCCTGTAACACAAACAAAAACCAACCATGTAATTAAGTAATGGCAGAATCCAGGGGTATTTTAGGCATTTCACCAATGAACATTTATGTAATTAAGTTTGGCTTCATGGGCATTTTAGACACAGAAAATATAAATAAAATAATATAAGAGAGAGTGACGGACCGCGATATCAGATGTCCACAAAGTGAGGTTGTCTCGGAGAAGTTGCATGATGAGTGTGCTGTCCTTGTATGAATCCTCGCCTAATGTATCCAACTCAGCAATGGCTTCATCAAATGCCTGTCACAGTTATTTATAAGAACAAATTAAAACCAAAATGTATTATTTTTATTAAAATAAAACAAAAACTAGTCTCACCATCATGGCAAAACAAAATTACCTGTTTGGCTAGGTTGCAAGCACGGTCAGGTGAATTGAGTATCTCATAATAAAACACTGAGAAGTTAAGTGCAAGCCCTAGCCTTATCGGGTGAGTAGGAGCCAAATCAGATAAAGCAATATCCTACAACACAATACAACAATTTCAACTCACAAAAAAATAAAAGAAATCAGAAACAGAGTACACAAAATTAAAATAAAACGATTACTTACCTGAGCAGACTTATAAGCTAACAAAGTACTTTCAGCAGCTTCTTTCCTGTCAGCACCAGTCTTAAATTCAGCCAAATACCTATAATAATCACCTTTCATCTTCAAATAGAAGATCTTTGATTCAGCAGAAGATGCAGAAGGAACAAGATGTGATTCAAGAAGGCCCAAAATACCATCACAAATCTTGCTTAATTCAGTCTCGATTGTAGCCCTATAATCCTTGATTAACTTAACATGATCTTCATTTCCACGGCTCTCTTCTTTCTGTTCAATGGAAGATATGATTCTCCATGATGCTCTTCGAGCTCCAATCACATTCTTGTAAGCAACAGAAAGAAGATTCCTTTCTTCAATTGTTAATTCTTCAACATCAACAGTTTTTGCAACTTTTTCCATAAATTCAACCATTTCTTCGTATCGTTCGGCTTGTTCTGCTAGCTTGGCCAAGTAAACATTATCCTCACGTGAAGCTTCGTTTGATGCCATTTCTGTTAATTAGTATAGGCCTGAATATAAGAAAAGCATCATATCAGTCGATATAATAAATCAAATAAATATAGACATTTTATAGCAGATCTAGATGAACAAATACAAGTTATTACATCAGAGTATTAGGATCCTAGCCATACATTTCAGGCATCTGTCTCTCTTTCTGTAACCTCCTATTACTTAGGACTATGACCTTTCTTTTTGGTAGCCTTCGATCTAAGCAATCGGATGGTCCAAATTATTCTCATTCAAAAAAGCTATTAATTGAGCCTAACTCTTCAACCAGAATCAAAATCTAACCAAGAAGGAACATGTGCTCTTGTTAGATCAGCTTGTCTATTTATATCGAATTAAAATGCTTCAGATGCAATGATGTTGAATGTATTAAGCTCACTCAGAGTACAACAAACAAAAGCCTGATCTTTAATTTTGTGTGTTATCAGAAAACAACAGGATATAAGAAAAGGTATGAAGCTACTATATACACAGATAAGATCAATACATGATTAACAAAGGTATGAAGCTAGATCCTAGTTACCTTTAGCTAAATTTTAACACGTTATGCATAATGACTTGTACAGTACAAGTGATGAACAGCTGGTAAATTGCAGTCCAAACAAATTCTTGCTACAGAAGGTTTAATTTGTTGCTTCATTCACGCACGCATCAACATAAGTTTGACATAAAATCATAAAAGTAAAATAGATAACTACAGCTTAACTCAATTAAACAGTTACAGATCCTCAAGCACACTGCACAACAGATCTAAACAGTTTACGATGCCAAAATCATTGCTCAAAATGGTTAGAAGTCAATCAAAACTAACAGATTCAGATATAAGCACGATTGGCAAGATCCAAACACGCACAAAGCAATCTATAGTCTATACAACTTGTTTACATCGAATCAACGTTACACGGATACAAAAAATAGACCTAGATTTGAGAAAGCAGAAAAGGAGAAAGAAAATACCTCGATCGATAGGGCGAGCAGCAGCAAGTGTGTGTATTTAGTTGCTTGTGTGTGTGATTCTCTTTGATCGGAGGAGAATAGAGAGAGAGGCGGATTCCAAGGGTTTATATAAATGGGGAACGCGTGAAAGAGAGGATATATCAGCCAATGAGGAGCTGACAGGTGTACTCCTAGGGGGCGGAGTTGGCTACACGGAGGTCGGGCGATACACACGAGTTTTCCCTATCTTTTGCCAGCCGCTGACCGTTAAAAGTGCCAGTTTTTATTCTCTATTATAAAATCAAAATAATTCAAATTTCAAAATTTAAAATTAAAATTAAAATTCAAGTGAGGAAACATGTTCTTTTTTATTAAAAGGCATGATGCGTAAAATTAGTAAATTAATGTTAATAGTTTTCAAATAATTTTATAAACATCATGGTTTTATACTTTGATCATGTAAATATTTATTAGATAACTAAAAGAAGTTCGAAAACAGCAACGGTAACAATTAGGTTATGTACATAACGAGAATAAGTTCGACCATCTAGAGAAGTCCATACCCTTAAAATATAATTGAAGTGTAAGATTATTAGTACTTGTTATTAAAAATGTTTATGACCAACACTTTCAAAGCTATGTAAGTTATCAGTACATATTCATAAATCATAATTATATTGAAATTAATTTTTACATCACACTTTTTGATGTATATATCATAATATACAAGTATTGTTATACGTTGTACCAACATATAAAATAATTATTGTGGTATATAAGTTAAAATGTGGTGTAAAAATCACCACCTTAATCATATATGCAATATGAATCCAACCAAGTAGCCCAATTAGTTAGAGCTCTTGCCTTTCTTTAAAAAGATCAAATGTTTGAATCCCTCCTTACTCGTTGATTTTGCTTTTAGCGTATACCCAGTTGATAACACATAAGAATATTTGCTCTATGAAATGCAAAGTGACCATTTTATTTATCGTATCAAACTCAATATATATCGTTTCACATGTTTGTATTTTTTGAGAAAACATGTTAATAGTATTTTAAGGGAATATAATCTGATTGCACCGAACTTAGGTGCACCAATGTCTTTTTTTCTTTTCTTCAAAATAAAATATATTTTCAACCTTCAAATTTCTTATAAATACATATTAATATTGTTTGGTTCTGTACATTAATAATGATATTTATACAATATAAATATGACTAAGTCCCTTTTTTAGCCTAACAACACGCAAGTATACGTATTGTTGGAATTAAATGTTTCAAATACCATCCAATGAAAGAGAACAAGTTTAGTTTTAAATTGCAAAATTAGAAAGAAAATTATTGCATTTTTGTTGTGACATGTAACACATTGCTCATGTGATAAAAGGGAATAACAATAAGGTATTCCGTATATGTTAGTTTCACGTGACATGAGAATACTAATTAATCATGATAAACTTAGCAATTATGATCATCATATTGTTTTCTTATTAATTAAGTTTCCCAGTTTAGGCTTATCAACATACACATAAATTAGACAAAGTACATTAGTTACCAGTAAAGACTTTCGAATGACAACCTAAAGGTTATGAATTTGATTTCTCAATGGATAAATATACAACAGTAAGGTCGCGTATATTGAGCATAAGCTCGGCCTCCTGAGGAGCCTTTATAACAAGAATATCTTTTTTAATGTAAAAAAAAAACTCCGTTGTTCATTATTTTGTTGCTTGCGTAAGAGTCTCGCTGGATTCAATGTATAATTCAACTAGTTCATTCATCTGTATTTAGTCGCTGAAAATTGATATAAGTTGTTTATGTACTCTTGTATCAATTATATCCACAAGTATATATGCATGCTATACATACACGTAACTTTCGACTTCATGTGTCTCATGTATAACTTGATATATAGTTTGCTTGGTTTGGTAGAATGAAATTACAAATAAACGGAATGGACGCGGTAATAAATAATAACATGAGCGGCAAAATAGAATGGTGCATCGCATTCCATTATCGATGTTTAGTTAGCATGAGGGAATGTAGATTACATAAAATGGTTTGATAGTTTGTATGTCATGAGATGTTAAGTATGTAAGTTTTATAGATAAATTTTGTTAGTTAATTACTCATTACGTTCTCGCTTAGTAAACAAAAAGTTTTTTTTTTTTATTCCATCGAAATGACTTATTCCATTTCGACTATCATTTATGTTTGTCACACACTGCCTAACTGAACCTAGATATCAGTAAATTGTATGGACTTGCTTTAAAACCGAAAAGTTAATTTAATACGGAATAGTTTTGTTTTTCATGTTTGGTGATTAACCAGATAATTAAGTTATTAGAGTTTTTTAATGCATAGTTATAACTTGTGAATGTCGCTATCAACGGGCTCTAGCACTAGTTGAAATATATGTCTCCTATAGTTTTGTCATTAATTTTTTTTAGATCAACGCAGAACTAAAATTTTCATCTAACCGGCTTAAAAATCGTTAATACGCAAGAAAGTCAACTAACTAAATGTGTTTATAAAGATGTTCCAACCGTCCTTAAAATTAACCTAATACCATATGGTATGAATACACAAGTGTTATAGATAGGTCAACTTCCTCACAACCTCATGAATTCGTGTACCAATATGGGAGCTGTTGTGAGCCGAGCTTTGCACACACTAGATGCATTTTGTATGGAATTAACAAGCTAGTTAATCCAAAATTACTAGATACCATTAAAAGGGAAGAACAGCAGCGTTACACCACAAAAATTATGTTTAAACTTAGCTGTCTACAGTTGACAACCATGTTGGTCAAAAATCAAAATCTTGTAACAAAATTATTTCAGGACCATTCAACACCGAGAAACAAACTAAAAAAATGAAAACAAACACCTAAGTTGGCTTTCTCATGTTACGTCCTGCACGGATAACTTCATCCACAAGTAAAAGCTGTGATGCAATTACTGGCCTGCAAAAAAAAAACACCAAAATTTTTTACTCAATACATGTTCACTGGTTGGTTTTTCTAAGCACAAGTTTCTAATTTTCTATAGCTAAATGCATACCCTGAGTTGATGATCTGGCGTTTCACAGCATAGTTGTCAAAAATGCCCTCCATCTGTGGGTCAATTGGGTCCCCCGTGTGTTGATTTAGTCCAACAACATTCCCGTTGTCATGTTCTCCCTGATTAATTAGTTTAATACCAAATGAACTCGCATATCATATGCATAAAAATAATAAGATAAACAAAATAATATAAATAAATAAGTGAGGGGTCAAGGGTATAGAAGAATTACAGTCAAAGAAATTATAACGTCTTGAGTGTCGAGACCAGAATTTTCAGCAAGTGTCTTTGGTACAATAAGGAGTGCATCAGCAAAAGCTTGGATACCAAGTTGAGCACGCTGATCGCAAAAGTAATCACCAAAAGTTAACAAATAATAAAATAAAGGGAAAAGTGTGTGTGTGGCTGTCACATACATAAGTTCAGGTGTGGAACCACCTAAAACTACATAATTTAGATTTTAAAAACTTATAACTCACTACATAAACTCATTAGTATATCAAATTCCGTCTAAAACTCATCAATTATCTTAAATATTAATTATGTTTTTGTTGAATTGGTGTTTCAAGTTTCATATTCTTGAAATGGTGTTTATATTGAAAACATGTCATATTCTTGAAATGGTGTTGAGTTGGTGATTTTATACTATCAAAGTGTTCTAATATGGTGGGAAAGTGAAAAGATATTGTAAAAGTAACCGTTTTGAAATTTTTTTTAACCAAAGCCATGTAGTATAGGTGGTTCTACACCTACCCTTAGGTACGTGACAACCACACACTCATTATCCCCTAAAATAAATAATAAATAATATATAATAAATAAAAGTTTAAGATGGTTGAAATTGATTAGACCGTAAATGATATAACTTACCCCTTTAACCGTTTTTTTTATGTTATTAACCAAATGTTGTCGTGCTGCAACCTCAAAAGCACCGGCACCCTGAGATACATATTATATATGTATGTTTTATTAACAGCGGTATACATGTAGAGAAATGCTTCAAAACTAAGTAATTAGTAGAATGCTAAAATGCATAAAACTATCCGAGTCAAAAAGTCAATGTGCTATTTTTGCAAACCATTAAAACATCAAAATCAAGTATATGATAAAAAAAACTTACTCTAACGACCGCCTGATCTTCAATGGTATTTTTGACAGCCCTTAGACCATCTCTAACAGCATCCTTAATTTGTGCAATTGTGTGGTCATTCGGTCCTTCAATATTACAAAACATAATGATAAACCAACACATAGAACCAAACACAATTAGCAGCATACAATTTTTTTAAACAATCTTAATTTACCTTTAATTAAAATAGTACAAGAATTGGGATGCTTTACATTCTCAACAAACGTATATTTTTCTTCACCAAGAACATGTTCATAAACTAGTCCAGCCCACCCAAGACAATCAGGGGTTAGATCATCAACAGAGTTCACAGCTTCCCCACCACATGCTAAAACCAAACGTTCCATATTTCTCCTTTTAGCTCTTCGAAGAGCAACTATCTGAAAAACATTACCAAGTTATTAGGTAACGGGTCGGGTCGGGTCGGTTTGACCCAGCTTGGTATTAATATGAGTTCCTTTCTTACCCCTGCCCTAGCAAGAAGGTCTAGGGATGGTGGATCGATTCCTTTCTGATTAATAATAACAAAGTTGTCTTCACTACCTTTGCACACCTAGAGAAAATGAGATTATTAGAATGTGAAATTACAATTAAACCCCTTTTTTTTGCTTATTTAATGGTGTACACTAATTTTCTAGTTATGTTGTATACCTTGTTTTTTAGAGCAATGATTTTTCTGACTCTTTCATCCACAGAACGTCTCTCTGCAGCAACCATAGCTTCTCTCTGTTCAGCATTTGAGTAGAAAAATCCAGCATTTATTTCACTAAAAAACCAAAAAAAAAAAAAAAATTTGTTGAAATAACTTAATATTAAATTTAAGGAAAAATCTGATTTGCTTTATTGTAAAAGTCACAATTTCAACAAGTCGTATCAGATATTCGGATTATTTTTTATTTCTAACAAGTTAAACAGATAAAAAAAACTAGCTAAAAAGAAAAGGGTTCAAACTGGCGGGGAATCGCCGCAAAGTGTAATTATTCACAAAAATCATTTTATTCAAAAATTAAAATTTGAATTACAAATGTTGTAATCATATCTTACAAACTAGTTATTTAATAAAGTTTAAAAAAAGCTGGACATCTTTCTTGTTAGCTCGATTTGACCCGTTCAAAAGACTACACGTTTTGACCCGGTCCATTTTAAACCACTAACCAATGTATATTACCTTTTCTCATACTCCAAAGATACATTACAGGTCAAGATGTGACAATTCTCTGCACGTCTCTTCATATCAGGATGCCTGGACCCATGATCAAGAACAAGGCCCTCCACCTATTAAACAACATAATCAAAATATAATTATAATTATAATTTCAATTTTAATAAGCAATGTAATCAGTCCAACATACCAAACGAGTGTCTACGTCAAACTTGTGACGCATGTGCATAATCTCGACCATAAAAAGATCAATAGCTTCTTCAGGTTTATTGACACAAAGCACCTACAAAACAAGAAAATGTTAAATACTTTTAGATGCAATCTAATCTATACACAATTTGCTGATTAAAAAGTTAAAATAAATACAATTCTTACTGCATTCACAACTATGTCAGTTAACTGATCTGCCAAAGATTCATACAACTGCACGGCAATTAAAAATACATATGATACACTATAAACAGAACTTGTATATAATTAATAAACATGAATGTAATTAACAGAAAAAAGAGTATGTATATAAAAATAAAAAATACCTTAGTTCTTAATGTGGTTCTTGCTACCATCTTTAGCATATCTCTATCAGGACCATCACTCATCATCACAGGAGTCTTGAACTTTTCAAGAAATTCCAGGGTGGCCTTTTTGGCAATTTCAAAACCATCAACTACAACACGTGGATGCATTCCTGAATAAACAATAAAATAAATATTTATTCAAATGAGGATGCCAGACACAACAATTCACTGAAATTGAAAATGGCATGTAAACAGAAATAGATAATAATTATGAGCTTAGGTCTTTCTAATTGATCATAGAAGCAAAACATATATAAAAGTATGAGAATGATAAACCTTCATCAATACAACGTTCAGCCTGTTTCATTAGCTCGCCAATAAAGATGACTGTAGACGTTGTCCCATCACCACTAATATCATCTTGTGCAACAGCTGTCCTTGCAATCATAATGGCAGTTGGGTTTTGAATTTGCTGGAATCATTAAAAAATTAATCGTTATAAAAGAAGCATGAATTATTATACTGATTAGTAAAGCAAGACTTTACTACAATGGGAAACTAAGCGCCCAATTGATGCTTACTTCAGAAGACAAATGCATCCTTTCATTACAAGGAAGTAGTTAGTAGTATGTGATCGTTGTTGGTATTTAATTATGAATGTATAATTAAGTATGCCATTTTCTACTGTATCAATATCTCCTTTAATAAAAGCGTCTGCTGTCAAAATAATGATAATTAATCAAGTGATACACGTCCAACTAACCATTTCTTTCAATAAAGTGTTGCCATCCTTAGTTAACTTGATATCTCCAGCTCCTCCAACAAGCCTATGAAAAAAAATAACACGACGATAGCCATTAAAAATAAATCAAAACAATAATATGGTTACAGAAACTCAAAAATGACAGACAAATAAATTGAATAGAATACAAAATAAGAATCTAACATCTTAATAGTGCCTTTAGGGCCGAGGTTACTCTTGAGAACATCTTGTAAACCCTTAGCGGCATTGATGTTCGTGTGAAGTGCAGCCGATTTGTTCAACACTTCGGCATTAGGGTTCAGAACACGTATAGACATCTTCGATCCTGATGTTTTGAGTAACAAAATCACAAATTATGAGATGGAAAATAAGAGTAGAATCGATGTAATTAGAAATGATGCAGTGGATCGACGAGTCACCTTCGATTAGTTATATGTAAACTGAGATCTTGCAGATTTGACGGTGGCCGGAGGAAATCGGTGGAAGAAAAGCGCGTCGGAGCGGGAGTCTTTTAGGAGTGAAGTGGGAGATGGGGGAGAGTGTTTGGTTTAGGGTTCTTTTGTGGGGTAGTTTAGTTACAAAAATCTTATAGGCTATACGACGCCGTTTTATTCTCATCTTGTACATGAAATACAAAGGAATGAATCTCAACTATTGATTAATAAGATCTAATGATCAAGATTAATCACATACTTCCTCCGTATCAAAATAAGTGACACAAATTGGCTTACACGTTTTTTTAGGCAAAAGATTAAAGTAGGGGTTAAAATATATTAAAGTACATGGTTAGTGGAGAATGGGTCCCATTTTCCTTGAATAAAGTGATATTAATGAGTTTTAAAAGTAATAGTAAGGGTATAAGGGTAATTTTACTTTATTAAAGTGGATAGTTAGTGGGTATGGGTCCCACTATTTTTACCAAATGAGGAAAGTTTTCAAAATGTGTCACTTATTTTGATACACCCCAAAATAGAAAGTGTGTCACTTATTTTGATACGGAGGAAGTATTTTATATATAAAGGGGTATTTTGGTCATTTGGCACTTAAATAAAATTTGTTTTTTTATTTTTTAATTTAAATTTTTTTATTTTTATTTTTTACTTTTTTATTTTTATTTTTATTTTTTTTATTAAAATATATTTATTTGATAATTACGTGTAATACTTAATCATATGTGATTTTAGTGTAAAGTCACATGTGATTGTATATTTAATCACATTTGATATTTTAGTTCAATCACATGTGATTCGTACGCAATCACATGTGATTCAGTACGCAATCACATGTGAATCACATGTAATCACATTTGATATTTTAGTTCAATCACATGTGATTCAGTACGCAATCACATGTGATTCAGTTCGCAATCACATGTGATTCAGTATGCAATCACATTATGTGTTATTAATGAAAAAATAATAATAAAATTTAAAAAATAATAAAAAATAAAAATTTTAAAATAAAAATAATAATTTTTTTATAAAATGACCAAAATACCCCTCAATGTGTAAAATATGTGATTAATCTTGATCATTAAATCTTATTGATCAATGGTTGAATTTGTTCCTCGGGACTTCATAAAAATTATGGACTTCCTTGAACGTAACCCTATGACTATTATCAATTCATCTTGGTACATGAAATTTTCTAAAAAAAGCACATTACAAAAAAAAAATTGAGTTGTTGCACAGACTACTGCATGCTATATAATAGATCCGCCGCGTATTTTAATACATTATTTTGAGCTGATGATTTAACTTGAGATTTTATATCTTTAGGTGATATAATTAATCAGTTGATATTATGTATCTTATAATTTGTGTTACAAAGTTTTCACATGGTCATTTGCAAATTACTAATTGACAAAAATGAGTAATGCTGGAATCTTAGATCCATAAATGAAATTTTACATATGTTATGCATCGACCAGTCTTATACAAGGTTGCACAAACAAGTAAGAAGCCACTTTCACGAGTTTGACTTGTTTTCATGTTGTTTCTTACCTTTTTTACTTGTATAATCTGTTTAATATTATAGGCTGTAATATATATATTTTTTTAAATGTATAAATTTGATGAAACAACATGCAAGTAATAATTTATGATCTGAATCTAGTCTGCAACTGATAATATAGATTCAGTTGATATATGTAATGGACTGAAGTTATGCAAGTTATTAAAATATGACAAATGAAGAAAAAAGTGATGTAGAATCAACTTACAAGCATCATCAAAGATAAATAAAGAAATGGTTATAAAACTAGTTTTGATTCGTCTATACCTAAACTTTTAAGTACAATTTAACTCCACATTCACTTTTTCCTTACTACAAATAGTAATAGTAATAACGTTTTAAAAACCCGATTTAATCGATCATTCATACGGGAAATGAGAAGATAATTAATTAGAATGAATCAATTAGATCGATGCTTATAACCCAGTCGAAACCGACCGATTAGACATAAAAAAAAATTTACTGGACATGAAAATATTGTAACTAATAAACCAATATTAAAATTTGAGGGGGAATATGCAAACAATACACACATTAAATTGCACATATTCACCCTCGTAAACTAGTAAAATCGACGTCTTTTGTACAGACCCGTTTCTTTTGCAATCCCGAACACCCTCTTTTGCCCTTGAGATTCATCACTCACCTCACCAGCCACTGCCATAATGGGGACACCGGACACCTGCTCTCTCTCATGGTTCACCTTGCATCTGTTGAAATACGACTGAAGTAACAGCACTCCAATTTCTTCGATGGCGAAGAATTACGTTAGAGAAAACATTCCTCTATCACGATTTGGAGTGTTAGTCGCACAATTGGAATCTATAGTCGCTTTTGCACCTCACAAGCTCCCTGATCATCTACTATGCTTCGATCTTCTTTCCGATCTAATTTCCTCCATTAGTGAAGAGCCCAAGGTATGCGTCTCTCTACGTTTCTACATGATCTCCTGATTCATTTCACTTTACTTTAGATATGATGATTTTACGACGCTAAAACCAATTGATCGCCAAATATGAATGACTAGTTAAACTACACGGAGTTAGAATTTGACTGGTTCTGTCATATACAATTTCATTTTTGGCATCTCATTTCATTAGTTAAGTGTTCATATATTACTTACTGAAAGCTAAATTCGTAATGCCAAAGTGTGTGACCTTATTTTAGTTCAAAGTGAAATGTATTACATGCAAAACCTTCTTCTAGGGGAATACACTTACACTATATCACATAAAACAACCTCGTTTCATGGCAGTTATAGAAGCAAGTGTATGTATATGGGGGTTATTACGCGCACACTCACACAATGTTCATTACTTGATCGGTAAGCAGTTGGATTGAGCTGCCATGTTGAAGTAAAGAAACATTTATCCATTTTTTTACCTTAATTTCGGTAACTCACACTGTTTGAACAAAATAGTCCACATTTAGTGCTAGAGAGACTAATTAACTACTTCCCAACATCAGCTTGACATAACTTTTCATGTTAAGAAAAACTATATGTGAGAAGCTTATCATTTTCACATGTGAATAACTAAATAAAGTATTTCAGGAATCTGTAATTCTGTGGCAAAGGAAATGTGAGGAGGCACTATTTTCTTTGCTGGTTCTTGGTGCAAAACGGCCTGTGCGCCATCTGGCATCTGCTGCAATGGGTAAAATCATTTACAAGGGTGATCATATATCAATATACTCAAGAGTCAGCGCTTTACAAGCATTTCTCTCTGATGGAAAGAAGAACGAGCCTTTTCGAATAGCTGGTATGTCACTTTTCAAGTTAGTATGTATATATGTTTTTATATGAACTTTAGTTATTTCTTAATCGCCATGTTCTTGAAAGGATCATTAAGTACATAATCTACAGTACATTGTTCTCGTTCTGTTAGATACTTTACAATCATGCAGGTGCTGCACAATGTTTGGGGGAGTTATATCGGCTATTTGGGAAGAAAATCACATCTGGTTTGCTTGAAACTACTAGTATTGTAACAAAATTGATGAAACTTCCTGAGGTAACTTAGAATCTGTTGTATTTAGCAATTTTATAATTTAAACTTGTTTCTTTTTCTACTTATATTCATTCCATATTCTCGATCTAGTTATCTGCATAGTTATCAGTCTTTTTATTGCTTAGGATTATTTGAGACGAGAGGCTTTACAAATGCTTAGGAATGCTCTAGAAGGTTCTGGTGGAAATGGTGCTGCTCCTGCATATGCAGAAGCATTTCGTATAATTATAAAACTTGGTTTTGGAGATAAATCATTTATTGTTAGGAAAGCTGCTGCAAGATGTTTGAAAGCTTTTGCTAATATTGGAGGCCCAGGTTTAGGGGCTGCAGAGCTTGACAATTGCGCCTCTCATTGTGTCAAAGTACAACTTCCTTTTGTTCTTTAGTAGTTACTATGCTGAGGTGGCAAAAGGGGTTCGGGTCAGAACATGTATGTTCTTCGTATGGGTTGAAATGGCCGACTTGCAAACACTTATAGTGTTTTATTTATCGTATTTTATAAACAAATAATATGTTAAATACTTATTTGAAAAAGCGCAAAGTGCATAAAAAGGTACTCAACTTTTCACAATTTTCCATTTGAGGCACTGAACCTTTGTTTTGCACTTTTGCCAATGAAAGGTATCGATGTTTTTTGGCGACCAAAATGAGGATTGTTTACCTTTTAAGAAAGTTTCTGGTTACATTTTGGTCAAGAAAAAAGTCATCATTTTGGTTATAAAAAAACTTGAATATTTTTAATAGCTTGAAGATGTAAAATAAGTCCTCATTCTGGTCGCAAGAAGCAGTTTAATACCTTTGATTATGAAAAAAAAAGTTCTGTACCTTTTAATGAAATTTTCCCTTTCAAAAACTATATTATCAAAAAAAGTTTCTAACAAAATTTTTATAAAACGATTTACAAGGTAGTTATGAATTTTGAATACACATTGGCCGACTTTCGACCCGTTCAACTCGTTTCGTTTTAGCTAAGTTTTCAAAGCTTCCTCATTTGACCCGTTTGAAAACAGAATATAACCCAAATCAACCCATTTACTCATAAATGGGTCGAATTTCCCGCCTTTAGTCTGTAGCATCAATATTTAGTATCTGATATCTTTTATCTTATAAGTTCCTTGAAGACCGTGAATCATCGGTTCGGGATGCATTTTCAGAAGCTTTGGGAGCCTTGCTTGCTCTTGCAATGAATCCTCAAGCACAAGTATATCATCTGGTTCTCACTTCTCAGATATATGTCTCTAATCTCTATATTTGTGCATAGTGTAGTTATTATTATTATTATTAATATTAATTATTATTATTAATTATTATTATTATTATTATTATTATTATTATTGTTATTGTTATTACTATTATATTGTAGGTGCAACCAAAGGGAAAAGGCCAAGCAAATGCAAAAAAACTTGAAGGAAGTTTGCATAAGCATCTTATTTTGCCCTTTAATAAAGGTAATTTTAGTTTTGGATTAGGCATTTATTTTAAAGAATTCACTTAGTAAATCGAAACATAAAATTACAACGGATAATGACTGAGTAATCACTTCAGCAGAAATATATGACCTTTTAATATACGAATCCAATGAATTGGGTTTCTCGATATATGATGATATATGTATATTTATATACTCCCTCCGTCCCTAAATAAAGTTCCCATTTCACCTTCAAGTTTTGTCCCTAAATAAAGTTCCCATTTCTCAAACTTAAGGGACCCACTTAATATAATAATATTATTACCAATACTTTCACCACTAACTATCTCTTAAAACACTTTCTCTCTCCAATCAAACCTTATATTTTATTCAAAAGTAATACCAAATACCCCACCACTAACTATCTCCTAAAATGTTGTGCCCAACACAAATGGGAACTTTATTTAGGGACGGAGGGAGTAGTATTTTAATAAATACTCCATCCGTCCCACAAAAAACTTCCCATTTCACTCTAAATTTTTGTCCCACAAAAAACTTCTCATTTCCTATATTTGATGGGCTCCACACAATAAAAAACTATTATTACTAAAGACTCCACCACTAATATCCACTAAATATCTTTCTCTCTCCAATTCAACCTTATATTTTAATCAAATGGGAAGTTTTTTGTGGGACGGAGGGAGTATATATTAATATTTTATGTTTTTGCAGCAAGTGGACCTCGTTCCAAGGATTTGCGAATTGGCCTTACCTTATCATGGGTGTTCTTCTTACAGGTAATTATTGTGTTTTTTGCTAGTATTTCAAGATTCTATCTGCAACATTTATCTGTTATGCCTTAACCTTTTCTATTACAATACACAAAAGTACAGCACTATTTATCCAGTTAGAGCTTTTGCATTGGTGAATTGCTGTTACACACACAGTTCACTAATAAAGCTTGAACATATTCTTACAGGTTTTGAAGTGATATATTGTTTTTGATTTTTATTAATTTACATTTCAGACCATACGTCTTAAATATATGCATCCAGACAGCGAGCTCCAAAATTACCTTGTGCAGATTATGGATATGATTCGTGCAGATTCTTCTGTTGATGCACAATCATTGGTATTTTTCTATGATCTTGTAACCTTATACATGTTGAAAAATAAAATTAAAAAAATGGTATCCAGTTTTTATTGGTTATATTAATCATCTTTTACTAATGTATGATTTTATTTTCTTGAAGGCATGTGTTTTTTACATCCTACGAGTTGGTGTGATTGATCAAATGACTGAACCTACACAAAGGGTGTTCTTAGTAAATATAGGGAAGCAGGTTTAATAAAATGACTCGTATCTGATTGCTTATTATATGGACTGATTTTATTTTTTTCTGATTACTTCCAAATTTCCTGTTACAGCTTCAATCCCATGATGCAAGTCCATCAATGAAAATTGCTGCCTTACGCACTTTATCTTATGCTTTAAATACAATAGGAGAGGTAAGGTGTGCTCTGATTTTTTTCTTTCTGTAATTTATTATGACATACGAGTACCAATTATTAGTCACATCACCACATGTTGTATGTTTTTTTTATTGTTGAAAAAAGATTATTTACATATTTATTTTCATTTTTGAACATCACTATTTTGTGTTGCTTATTCCAGTTTTTATGTTCATCTTCAGGTCCCAATTGAATTCAAAGAAGTTCTTGATGATACAGCTGTAGCAGCACTGTCTAATTCATCACCACTTGTACGATATTCTTTTCTTTTTAAACATTAATAGTATATAAATATAGACTAATTGAGCTTTCACTTTGGTCTTTATCTCAGTGGCATTTTTATTATTTATGTTTGGTAAAAAGGCTAACAATACTATAGTCTAAAATTTATTGTATCTGTTTTGTTGATTCACTTGCTAAATACTTATTTGAAATATTCATCCCACATGATTGGTAGGTACGTGCTGAGTCAGCATTGACATTACGTGCACTTGCAGAGATTGATCCAACATGTGTTGGTGGCTTGCTTAATTATGGGGTCACTACACTCAAGGCACTAAGAGAAAATGTGTCACATGAAAAGGTATTGCTGAAAATCTCAATATATTTACTGTTATATTCTCTGGTTGGTTGCATATCTTTTTTTTGTTCGATTTATATATATGTTTTACTTATTGATTATTTTGTCACAATGGTATATAGGGAAACAATTTGAATTTTGAGCTTGATTCTCTAAGTGGACAAGCTACTGTTTTGGCTGCACTTGCATCTGTTTCCCCAAAACTACCACTTGGTTATCCAGCCAGGTTTGCAATTTTCCCAACTGTTTATTGATTAATATTTATATATTTAATGATTCTGAAGTAACTGTTTTTTTATTTTTGTGCATAGATTGCCCAGTACAATGCTTGAAGTTGCTAAAAAAATGCTTATAGAAGCTAGTCGCAGCCCGGTGATTGCAACTGTTGAAAAAGAAGCCGGTTGGTTACTTTTATCATCCTTGTTGTCTTCCATGCCAAAAGAAGTAAGTTTTTATTTTTATTTTTTATATATAATATTTAAATTATATTTATAATAGTTGTTGACTGATATAGGTTTTGCATGAATTGTACAGGAGATGGAAGACCAGGTTCTTGATATTCTTTCTTTATGGTCTGATGTCTTTACTCGTATACAAGATAATCAAGTAATTCTAACAGAGGATTTGGCTTCTAAAATAAGGTCACACTAGTTCATGCTTACTTTGTTTTGACCAACCAGATCATGACACCTGGCATCCTCTCTTTCTCTTGCCAAGTGTCAAGATCTTGTTGTTAGATGCACAATTAGGATGATACTCTACTCATGTTCTCTTTTCTAGAGTTTGGTCTGCTGCAGTTGATGCCCTAATTGCATTTATAAGATGCTTTGTTTCTCAAGATTCTGTAAACAAAGGGATCTTGCTCCAACCAGTGGTACTATACCTTAATCGGTATGTTTAAAATTTTAACAGTGTCTATTTTCAACTCATAATTGTATTTTGTTTTCTAATTAAACACAACACAATGTATGATGAAAAAAAAAAAAACAGGGCACTATCGTGTATTTCTTCCTTATCAAATAAGACAAACGATGTAAAGCCTTCTATAGACATATTTGTCAGCAGTACGTTGATAGCTTATCAGTCACTTTATGATCCAACAACATACAAGACTGACCACTCTCAACTTATTCAAATATGCACAAGTCCCTTCAGGTAAAAAAATCATTTTTTTTATAAACTTTATACTTCCTCCATTTCAAAATAAGTGATACAATGTTGGTTTCATGGTTTTTTAGGCAAAAGATTATGATGGGGGTTAGAATAGATTAAATTGGATAGTTAATGATGTTTAAAAGTAAAAGCAAGGGTAAAGAGGTCATTTCAATATATTAAAGGACATAGTTAGTGTGTGTGGACATAGTTAGGAAGTATCTCTCTAACTTTTTATGCTGGGTTTTGGAAACAGAGATGCATTTGGAAACAGAGATGCAGCTAAGTATGAAGAAAGCTCTTATTTGAGGATCCTTTTGGACAGTGGAGATGCTTTGTTAGGTCCTTGGGTTCCTGGAAGGTATTTATTTACCTTTTATTTATTTGAACCAAACTTTTTTAATATTGAAATTCTGGAAATTTTGTTAATTCTTGTTTGGTACATAGGGATTGGTTTGAAGACGAACTTCGGGCATTTGAAGGTGGAAAAGATGGTGCTTTGCCTTGTGTATGGGCGGATGAGATCCCCACTTTTCCTCAGGTAGAATTACTTATCCTCTAATAACATTATTTTTAGATTAATAAAACATATCCTCTAAATAACTTACAGTTGATGATTTTTATATTCAGCCAGAGACTATTAGCAAGCTGTTGGTGAACCAAATGCTCCGTTGCTTTGGAGTTATCTTTGCTACTCAGGTAACATGTAACTTCTTTTTTTCCTTTTTATAATGATTCCTGAATTTTAATTATAAGTTACTCTGAATATTACCCCAGGATAGTAAGGGGATGCTATCACTTCTTAGCACACTGGAACAAAGTCTAAAAGCAGGAAAGAAAAATGTTTCACATTCAACCATTGTCACCAACGTATGCGTGGGATTACTTTCTGGATTAAAGGTGCTAATTATACTCTTTTTTCATTAATTGCATACATTATTAAAAGTTAAAACAGGTCTAACATGGCCTAATTATTCCATATTTTGTTAGGCCATGCTTGTGTCGCGATCCCAACCATTAGAAACAGAGGTTTTAACTGCAGTCCAGGGGATCTTTCAGGTTTTTTCTTTCTACTTTTACATATTATTTGCTTATCTCATAATAGTCCATAAGCTTATGCCATTTGATTTTATATGGTCAAAGTTTGACTTCTGTAACTGACTAACTGACAGAGTATTCTAGCTGAGGGTGGTATCTGTGAATCACAACGCAGAGCATCATCTGAAGGGCTTGGATTACTAGCTCGCGTTGGAAACGATATGTTTACTGCCAAATTGGTAAATTTTTCACTATGCTTTTATGCAGATATTTATGATTTTCCTTTGTATTATTTTATGCATGCGAAAAACTCAGTGTCTTGTGTATGCTTGTGCATGTTCTATTTTCTGATACATATATTCTTTTGGAGTAAATTACACAAATACTCCATGTGGTTTGTATGAAATTGTGGATTTCGTCCCTCCACTTCTTTTTTTTATTACACATGCAGTCCCTAAATTTGAAAGTTGTAACATCTTGAAGCCCCTAAGAAAAACGGTCCCTAAAAGCTTAACGGACTTCTTTGTTTCCGTTGGTGTTACAAGTTTAAAAATTAGGGACTATCCGTGCAACAAAAAAAGGCGAGGGACGAAATCCGAAATATCGTACAAACCATAGGGACGATTTATGTAATATACTCATTCTTTAATTTCGACCAGAGTAGAACACTGCTTGGTGATGTAACTACGGTAACAGATCCCTACTATGCTGGATCAATTGCTCTTGCTCTTGGTTGTATCCACCGCAGGTATGTTACTTTTCTGAAAAACCTTGGCATAATTTCCTCTTTTGCCTCTATTAACTTCTTTAATTTGTTTCTTTTAAAATAAATAAATAAAATGAAATCATGTTAAATTACGTTCTTGCCCTTTTCTAAAAGCAAAAAATATCACCATTTTCATGTTGCCTGCAGCGTAGGAGGAATGGCTTTATCGAGTTTAGTACCATCAACAGTGAGCTCTATCTCTTCTCTAGCTAAAAGTTCAAAATCTAGCTTACAAGTATGGGCTTTACATGGGCTTCTTCTAACTATAGAAGCTGCTGGTTTGTCCTACGTGTCACAAGTTCAGGTATTTTTAATATTGTATTTCAGCATAATGTAAACATAAATAGGAGTTAATAATTATTATTTATTATACTTTATAAATTGTTTGTAGGCAACACTTGGTCTTGCTATGGCTATCCTTTTGTCAGAAGAAAATGGATGGGTTTTACTTCAGCAAGGAGTAGGCCGTCTCATAAATGCAATAGTTGCTGTTCTTGGTCCCGAACTTCACCCTGGAAGTATATTCTTTTCCCGTTGCAAGGTTTGCTTTTCATAATTTTTTAATTTATTTGAAATTATATTTCCTGTTTGTAATTAATTGTTTGAATATGTACAGTCTGTCATTGCAGAGATAAGTTCACAACAAGAAATAGCAACACTTCACGAGTAAGCAAACTTACTTATCATTTGCAAACAGTTTGTTAAAAACTGACTGTTGGTTTTAGAATTTAGATAATATTATTAATGTATCACTTATTTGTCAATTTTGGCAGGAGTGTTCGGTTTACTCAACAACTTGTCATCTTTGCTCCCCAAGCTGTGACAATTCAATTTCATCTGAAAGTCCTCCTTTCAACTCTTTCATCAAGACAGGTAATTATTGCTGCTGACTGTTTTATCTACTTTTATAAATTATAATATGCTTTTTGGTTATAGAACTTCTTTTTTGTACCAGCCAACTTTGAGACATCTTGCAGTGTCCACTTTAAGGCATCTCATCGAAACAGATCCAGTACGTAACAAATTCAATCGTTTTTTTTTTTCATGTCCTTGTTCACATACAGTTTTTAGATCAGTTCTTGTTGGCATAAGCATCATATATAGTAACATAACTAAATTACAATAAAATTGTCTTACATGCTGACATAACCGGGAAATAAATTAGATTTTATTGTAATTGCAGGATTCCATTATTAATGAACAAATAGAAGAAAACTTGTTCCACATGCTAGATGAGGAAACTGATACTGAGTATGTATCTGTCATTCTTATATTATCTTTATGTTCATCAGGAGGTCGTCTTATGCATCTATTGTCGATCACATTTTATGTACTTTATTTTTTCTGTAGATAATAAAACTTAATCTGCTTTTCGGTCTAAAGCTCTGCTTTATTTGCTTTAGATGTTTTTGTCTATATCATTTATTGCTTAATTTTTTTTTTTTAAATATTTAATTCTTTACGCCTAACATAAAGTATATCTTCTTATTACTATAGGATTGGGAATTTGGTGCAAACCACAATTATGCGACTGCTTTATGCATCATGCCCATTATCTCCATCTAGGTGGCTATCAATATGCCGTAACTTGGTATGTGTTGTGTTTACATCATTTTCATCATGTATGCATGCATGTATGTTATGTATGTAATTATGTATGTATGTATGTATGTTTTCTTCTAATTTATTATAAAGCATAACAACCACAGTATAAAATGCTTCCTATAATATAAAATATCTTGTATTTAATTCGCAGTCTAATCTTATTGATTTTAATCATTATGTAATATTCATCCAGGTTCTTACTTCATCAAGTGAGAGTACCAGAACCAACCAGGAATTGGATGATGATACTGTTAGTGGTTCTGATGGGGACACATCTTATGGAGATGATGATGAGAGCATAGTTTCTATCTCTCAAAGATTACCCAATGTATATAATGTCACAGGCAAATATCTAAGATATAGAACACGAGTATTTGCTGCAGAGTACGTACCTAATCAATAATTAATAATCAATAATCAATAATTATGTATCTATTGAATCAGGTGTTTGAGTCATGTACCAGATGCTGTTGGACAGAATCCTGCTCACTTTGACCTATCATTGGCAACAAGTCAACCGGCTGACTGGTTAGTAAGACATGTTCAAGAGCTCATATCTCTTGCTTACCAGGTGACAAATATAATTAATTATAATATCATGTGTGACACCTGTACACATTATTTATGTTTTTAAATATTGCACAGATAAGCACAATTCAATTTGAAAACATGCGGCACATTGGTGTTGGACTTTTAAGTACTATTCTAGACAAGGTACATACATATCATTGATCTAAATAAAATTAGGTTTAACACTAAATTTTGTATTAGTGAGCTTTGTCAATATTAATTTTTGTTTTTGTTAATTGTATATGATTTGCAGTTTGGCAAAGTACCAGACCCTGAGCTTGATGGGCATCTACTATTAGAACAGAACCAGGTTTTGGGCTGGATACAGTTAAAATTATAATGAGCTGAAAATCTTTATTTATTTAATTTTTATCTTTATTTCAGGCCCAGTTTGTTTCTGCTGTTCGTACAGCATTGGATAAAGCATCTGGACCTATTCTTTTGGAATCAGGTCTACTGCTGGCTTCTAAGGTTAGTTAAATACACAAACATTATTCTGTTCCGTTATGTGATAATTAGTTTTTTGTAAAGGTGAAATGACAGATAAGCTTTGCAGATATTGACAAGTGGCATGATCAGTGGTGATGAAGTGGAAATTAAACGGATATTTGCATTAATTTCACAACCTCTTGAGGATTTTAAAAACCTTTATTATGCATCATTTGCTGAATGGGTTTCATGTCAGGTGATAAATCTTATCTTTCTAATGACAATGAGGCAGGCTTCATATAAACCCTAATATTTCAATCTTTGTTGTAGATCAAAATAAGACTTTTAAGTGCACATGCCTCTTTAAAATGTTACACATATGCATTCTTGAGAAGACAACACAGCATCCCAGAGGAATATTTAGGATTGTTACCGTTTTTCTCAAAAAATTCATACACATTGGGCAAGTATTGGCTTTCATTGTTAAAGGATTACAGTTATGTATGCTTTCGCACACGTCCTCATATACATGTAAGCTATACCTATATATATTATATACATAAATCATGTTGGGATGTTATGTATATAATATATTTTCTCTCTCTTTCTCCAGTGGAAACCATTTCTTGATGGAATTCAATCACCTCTAGTTGCCCAAAAGTTGAAACAATGTTTAGAAGAATCCTGGGCGTTCATCTTGCAAGCCGTTTCTCTTGATGCGGTACCAGTTGACACAGATGAAACTGAATCTTCTATAACAGAAGAAAACACATCCTTTAGTTCTGTATACGATATGGTGGAATTGAAACAACAAGATTATCAGTTTCTATGGAGCTTTTCTATACTTGTTCTTTTTCAGGGACTACATACTACACCTGATAAAACCATTATTCCATTGGATTATATAAAATCCAACTTTGGCACTGACTCATCTCTTGCTGACAAACACTTGATAGCTATGAATTTTTATGAAATTCTTTTACCAGTTTTCGGGTTTCTTTCTACAGACAAGTTTTTTCGTGTAATCTTTTAACAGAAAAAGGATTACCGGTGTAATCTTTTAACAGAAAAATTAAAGTCCTATAGGTGCAAAAGGTTATTAATAAAAGGACTACCGGTGTAATTTTTAAAGTAAAGGACCATATGTGAAATTTGGTGTAGACCTCATGGACCATCCTTGTAATTTACTCTTAAATATATATAAATATTTTTCGTCAGTGCTGATGGAACACCATCTAGTGACTCAAACTGGGAGAATAAAATATCTGTGGCTCTTGCTACAGCAAAAAATCTTTTAGTGCGTCTAGAACCCAAGGTAAATCACTTTATTTTGTGTGTGTGTATATATACATACTTCCTCCGTTTCAAAATAAGTGAGACACTTTCCATTTTGGGGTGTTTTAAAATAAGTCACACACTTTGAAATTTTCCTTATTTGGTAAAAAATAGTGGGACTCATACTCACTATCTCCTTTAATAAAGTAAAATGACTCATTTACCCTTACTTTTACTTTTAAACATCATTAAACTCACTCTAATCATAATATGTGGGACCCGTCACTCATTAACTATCCAATTTAACCTTTATTACAATCTTTTGCCTCAAAAAACGTGTAACCCAATTTGTGTCACTTATTTTGAAACGGAGGAAGTACAATTTTATCGTATATCTAATAATTCTATTATTGATGTTGCGCAGAAGCAACTACAATTAGCATTGGCATTTCTCATTATTGGATATAAGAGCATTGGAGAAGCCCGAAATGATGCATGCTTGTTGAAACCTGTTAATTATGTTCAATCTCTGGGTCTCATGCTGAAAAGGATTGTTAATCGTGAGTTTAATTATTTTATCTTTTGAGCATGAAAGTATGCATTTTTTATTTTTATATTTTAGTAACCTATGGTGTGTGTTTTCTGGCAGAAAAATCTACACCGGATGAGGATACTCTTAGCAGTTTAAGAACTATAACAAGAGCTTATCTAAACATGAATATTAATCTAACTATTGACTGCATAAAAAACATCCATCTGTTGGAGGATGAGATGACAAATTTAACTAAATTGTCACAAAAAAAGCTTGCTTTATCTCTTGAGCAAATTGTCACTTGCGCTGAATTAACGTATGAAATAGAAATAAATACCAACAATCAAGAGAGTAAACCCGTATTTTACAGCATATTATGCCTATGCACCAAATCTTTCCATGTAGTTCTTAACAATCAATACACACAGGTAAAATACACACACACACACACACACATACACCTATTATCTGTTTTTCTATCTGTAACAACCATAAATTGAAGATTTAATATTTTTTAATTAACTGCAAGTACAGGCGATTGCCCTGCAAACGCTAATCATTGTAATACGGGATTCTGAGAACCACTCATTCATAACATTCTTTATAGGGGAGGTTCTTAGAGATATTTTTGGGATTATCAAGCATGCGTTGAAGGTATTTTTTTTGGGTTATAATTTCCTTTTATAAGTTATATATTATGTAGGACTCAATGTTGTTATTTATGACAGAAACCTGTTAAAAGGGAAGCAGTAACTGTTGCTGGAGATTGTTTGAAAATATTGATGCTTTTGTACACGTCTTCTAAAGCTCAAGAATCTCGGAGAAGTTTAATGAGTCTGCTTCTTGGAGCAATTGTCATGGTTTTGTTAGCTTCAGAAAATGATCTCTCTCAGGTGAAAAAATTCCTCAATATTTACTAATCAAGCAAAATGGTTAATTTGGGTTATGTTTCATCTATAATCGGTGAAACGAGGATGGTCCTTTACTTTAAAATTACATTGGTAGTCATTTTTTGGAAACCTTTTGCATGTGCAGTCCTTTAGCTTAATGTCCGTTAAAAAGTTACACCGGTAGTCCTTTTAAATTACACGTGTAGTCCTTTTTGTGTTAAATTTTTTAACAGATGTTAGGCTAAAAGACTGTAGGTGTTAAAGGTTTTGAAAAAAGGACGAGTCTAATTTTTTAAGGTAAAGGACCATATGTAAAATTTGGGGTAAACCTGAGGGACCATCCTTGTAATTTACTCTTTATTTTTAATGCATAATTTTCCTAATTCGATTTATACAGGAATTGATTAGTATCGTAATGTAATTTTTGTTGCATTTATTTTAGTTTTTCTAAAGAAGGGACAAAAAAGCTTATATTGGTAATGCATTTTAATGGCAGGAAGTGAAAGAATTAAGAGCTGCATCCGTGAGGCTTGTTTCTCAGCTTGGTCAAAGTCAAAGCTCTGCAATTTACTTCAAGGATGCATTATTATCAATGCCTGTTGCACTCAGGCAAAACCTTCAGGTAATTCTCCTCCTTTATTAAAAGAATAAAAATTAGTAACTTAATTCCTTACAACCAATTTTTTTTACAATCAGGATATAATCCGTACATCTGTCACACAAGATCCAATTTCACCTCCAGCTAAATCCTCAACACCACCTTTAGAAATCAAAATGCCATCACAGAAAAAAGAATCCAAACGCCAAATTTCCCCTCCATTGACCGTCACAAAAGTCAACGACTATGAAGAACACGATTGGGACACTTTCCAATCTATTCCCGCCACAATAACCAACCCTAAATCAACTGAAAACAAACATTCCATGAAGAAAAGCTCGAGTTCAAGCACAACAACAAGTAGTGACGATGACGATGATGGAGACGATAGTGAACCGATTTTCACAGAAGTTGCTCAGCTTCAAGTGATTGATGATAGAAGCTATCAAGATAGTGTTATTGATTCTGAAGAAGAAGATGATGATGATTATGGAAACGAGAGTGTTGTTGACAGTGAAAGGGGTTGGGATGAATATTCTAGAGATGATAATATGTCAGTTGATGAGGAGGAAGAAGATGTAGAAGAAACAGATGTAGATATATTAAATCATATGGAAAGAGTTTTATGTGATATGGCTGAAAATAAATCTTCTTCATCTTCATCCTCATCTACTTCTGAATCCGGTAATGATGCATCAGAGAAAGATGAAGGTGACTTTTCTGGTCAACCATTGGTTTCGGAACTTGGGAATGAAGAAAAAGGGTCGACTAGTAGTAATGAAGCATCGGAGAAAGATGAAGGTGAAGAAACCGTTGACTTTTCGGTTTCTGAATCTAGGAATGAAGAAGAGTCAACTTATAATGATGATGTGATGAAGACGGATCAAGAGGATGTTTCTGCTAGAAGTCCGGTTTCTGAATCTGGAAATGAAGATGTAGCAGAAAAGGAAGATGTTGACTTTTCTGGAGATGAAGAAAAAGGGTCAGCTCAGAGTAATGATGGATTGGAAGGGGATGGACAGGAACAAGATGATGAGGGCAATGAAGAAAATGGGTCAACTGATGAGGATGAAGGTGAGCAAGATGACGGTCAACAGTTGACTATGGATGAAGAAAAAGAGTCAACTTATAATGATGATGAACAAGATGATGACTCTTCTGGTCAAGACACTACTCCTGAATATGGGGATGAAGAAGAAGGCTCAACTCATAGCAATGATGCAATGGAAAATGACGAACCTGAACAAGATGTTGACTTTTCTGGTCAAAGCGATGACGCTGCAATGGAAAATGACGAACCTGAACAAGATGCTGAAATAGAAAACGATGATACTGAACAAGACGTTGACCAAAATGCTGAAGAAAAAGAGTCACAAGATGTGTCAAAATGATAACATTCTTTACATGAGAGACCAGAAGAGAAAAAGGTGTATTTGTTAACAAAATTAGAGCTTTGAGGTTAGCTTATGTGTGGATTTTCATGATTTTTCCCATTTAATTTGGAAATGTTTCCTCACTCTACTAACTTCATGCTTTCTTGTATTTTGCGGCCATATATAGAAAAGCCTCGCTTACTTTTGTATTTTTAACGAGTAAGTATGTCGGGTATCTTAAGACGTTTATTTTTCTGCGAAGAAGGTTGAACCCTTTTATATCTTAGATGTAACAGTTTTTTAATTTTTTAAATATAAAATTTTTATAAATTTGTATATGTTAGTTATGTATATTCAAGTATAATAATTTGTATAGTTGAAGTATACATTAAAATGATATTGATATATATTAAATTGTTCACGTGTCATAATCTCTTTATCAAGTCTAATAATGTAGACATATATAACAATATTCCTAATTTAAATACAACAAAAAATATGGATTTGTAAATATGTCTTAAATATAACGGTGCGTTTCATCACAAACCCTTATTTTTTATATTTGGCTTGGGTTATTTACAAGTTACAACTCTGATATCAAGCAAGAATATCATAAAATTGGCGCCACTACGAAAAATCAAATACTTTGGTGGCTACTTCGAAAAATTCAATACTTTGATTGAATCTAATCGGACGAATCAATGATTTCGGAACCCTAAGCCGATATCCCTTCTCGCCGTCAGCTTTTCCCGTCTCCGGCTGGGATTTTGTACTTCCTCTCATTTTCCGACCCTACCGGTGATACGATCAATTCAGATTTCAACTAAGAAACGAGAATCAATCCAAACAAACACAGAGATTGCTCAATTAAGAAAGCAATCTGAATGCAAATTCATTAATCGATGTTCAAGATGTACAAACGATTACACAAATGAAAGGGAATTCGAGAGAGAAACTGTTTACACAATTCAAAAGCTAACTCTATTCTTACAAAACTATGTATTTATATCTATCTCAACTAACTGTAACAACAATCAAAGTTGGTTAATTCCGTTAGCTTCTCTCACGTGCGTGCCATGTGCATATTCTAAATAGTTCGTATCAACCGGCACCTCCATATCCACCGGCGCGTTGCTCCCACTTCCGGCGGTTAACGCCGCCGCTACTAATCACATTCTTTACAGGTATATCCTGTATTCCTGTTGATTGATTGGTATGTTTATAGCATGATATGCATTTTTATGTATCTAAATTTTGCGTTTTCTATACGCTTGTGATTTCTAGATTGTTTTTTGTGCTAAAATTGGTTATTTAATCGCGTCGTGCAATCATTCCTGTATTCACGTAGTATAAGATTTGTACTAACTTTTAAAGTTTATATTACATGTTTGCCACTAATTTTTGGATGAGAGATTGTTGGAATAAGTGATTAATTGATTATCAAGCTATATATTCATCCTCTTTTGTTGACAATTTGTGACCTTCCAGTAAATTATCAAGCTTTTGAATTGCAAATGAGATATAACAATTTCACAATCAATCATTTCCATCATTACAACAACTGTTATTATACGGATTAGGTTATACATATAATCAACTACTGAGTACTGACTCTCTATTGTATAAGACTCAAAGGAGACAAAGAGATGAAAAAGTCAAAGGTAACGAAAACAGTGAAAATTGAAGTCAACAACAATGCTACTTGGTTTTGGTTGACTCAATTAGGTATTTCAGATCCATTCATTTGTGTTAGTCTATTTGCATTACTGGTACGAATTTCTGTATCTCTACACCCGTATTCTGGAGCCAATGATCCACCAAAATTTGGAGATTTTGAAGCACAATGACATTGGATGGAAATTACAACAAATATTCCAGTTAATCAATGGTACCACAACACTGCTACAAATGGTGCAACAACAACATCCGGAGTGTGTTAAGAAGAATTGGGATTGCAGCTGCTGTCTACTTTATATGGAAAGAAAGAAATAATAGGATCTTCATGAATAAAGCAGAGAAGGAAGATGTTGTCCTAAATCGGATTAAGGATAGTATAAAGCTTCAGCTTTCTAGCTTGCAAGTTAAAGATTCCAGGCATGTTAGTCGAATAGCTATAGATTGGGAGGTTAAGATGAATATTAGAAACAAGCTGTAATGTTAGTTTGTTTCTGTGGTTGTTGGTTTAGGGCGAATGTTGTTAGTATGAATTGTAACATTGTAATTTGTGATATCAATATAAATTATCGGTTCCTTAGGATAGGGTGATGGCAATGCCGAAGCTCTAGACTAAGGATTCCATTTTTTTGAGGAAAAAAAAAAACACTGCTACAAATGATCTTAATTACTGGGGACTTGATTATCCACCATTAACTGCTTATCAGAGTTATATTCATGGTCTTGTTTTAAAATTCTTCCATCCAGGATCGGTTTCACTTTATACTTCATGTGGCCATGAATCCTATTTCGGGTATGTTTTTTACTTTCATATGTTTATGATTTATTTCAAAGTGTTTCTTGTTGTAGTATATAGTACTAGCTTCAAAGCCCGCCCAGATGGGCAGGCATGCTTCGAAATACATAATGCATAACAATGAGAATAACGTAGGAAATTATATAGTCAATTATTATTTAAATAATGAATAAACGTTTTGTTATACATGAATAATTCGTTAAAAAACTTAAAGATGAAATAAAACTTCTTTGTATACGACGTTTGACGTTGAGTTAGTTTAGTCGTCATCTTGGTTGCAACAAATAAATTTTAAGCGTTTCTTGCTTTTCACTCTTGAGACAGCAGCATTACCGGTCTTTGGAGAAAAAAACCAGCTTGCGACAGTGTTTTCTCTTGGCTTTTATTATTCGTATGTGTGCAACCGTTTTAACATAGGATTTTTTAAATTATGGACCCGCGATTTAAATTATTAAGATTTAACGAAAATTACGTTAAATTTTTATGATTTAATAACCTTTTTCCTGAGGCTGTTTTCTTATTGTTGCTTCTATGTTTTGATGTAAGCACCTTAATGTCTATAAACAAAAATCAAGTTCACATATTAATAGAAAGTATGATTTTTTGTATCTCTAAACATTATAATCCATGTATATTTTTAGATCTCGATATGTATTATGATTTAAAAATCACTATTTAGATAATATATATGTATTTACATAATAGGAGTAACTACAAAACCTTGGCATCCAATGTTTTCTCTGATGTTGAACCCATAGGAAATTCATGGGTTATTGAGTAAAAAAAGATTAGGGTTCCAAGAAAAGAAAGGAGTTGAACATAAGTTATAGGGATTTGAGTAATCATTTCGATAAAAAGATAAAATGTAACAACAATTTTCGTGGGGAGTGAATGGAAAGTATCTTAATTGTTCATATTTTGATGGTACTGGAATCTGAAAATTTATATCAAACAAATTACTAAAACATAGCTTTAAGACAATAATATCTAAACAATGAAACAATATCAATAATTATGAAAACAAATGGCCAACAAAGTTGTCTGAGACATTTTATCGAACAGTTGGTATGCATGAAGAAATGGGATTTTTATTTACAATCATCAATATAGGGCTGGTAGTTACAAAACATTTAGATCTAAAGTAATGTAGATTTTTATTTTGGTATTCGATTTAATCACTAAAGTTTGTTATTATGTCTTTATAAGAATACTGGTTGTATATGATTGTAATCAGGTTCAGAAGGTTGATCATAGCACTATAAGATGGTTATTTTTGTTTTTTTTTTCTTCAGCCAACTTTGTTTGAAAAAATGGAAATGAAATAGTTCTGATCAATTATGAAATCTCAAATTGGGTTAAATGGTTAAACCCCTAAATAAATTACGAAGACTAATCTGAATTAGGTAATCTGCAATGTTGAATCAAAAACCCTAAACTAATAAATTAGAGTCACAACTGAAACACACGCAATCACGGTGACAGAAAACTACAAACCTAAGTCGACAATTCGACATTGCCTGCGATCGTCCAATAACCGGTGTTCGTAGTTCGTCTCATCTCCGTTCGTCATGGGATAGACAACAAAAGAAGAACATCATGAACGATCGCAAGGAAAGCACCTTGTCCTTAACAATCGATCTCTAGCTGACCAGTTCCGTCTTCATCTCCGTGGGATAGAAGGATTCTAGGGAGTGTCTCAAAGATTAGGATGGGGAAAGGGATATTTTGAAATGCAAAGGAACGGAAGGATGCTGAGATGTAATATTTTGTTCCAAAAACAAAGTCATCATTTTACACCAATAAGAAGCAGCCAAAGTGACATGTCAGCAAATAATATGTAAGGTCTTACCCCATATATAGATGGGAGATATACTGATGTCTAACTGAAAACACCGCACACAAATTTGCAACTTGCTGCAGAAAACTACTAATGAGGTGGACAGTTTTAGCCTCTGATGTCCTCATATTCTTTCCTGCAGTTATATGGCTAGTTAGACCACTCCCAATGGTGACAGCAACTGATGCCGTCAGTTGCTGCCAACTCAGCGCCACATCAGCAGACAAACTAACTAACATTAAACTGACGTAGTCATGCCAACAGCACTCCGTCACTTAACAAAAAAAAAAAAAGTAAATTTTTTTTTTTTTAAATTGGGAAAGGGTATTTTTCAGTTGGGGGCCCACAAAAAGCAAACCGGCGAACACGTCTTCAAAGTGGCTTGGGCAACTGACGGTGACCAACTGACGGGGCCGTGCCAACGGTTGGATCCCGCCAGTTGAAGTGGCGTATGAACTGACGAAGCCCGTTGGCAGGCGTCTTATAGTCTATGCAGACCAATCAAGAGGGCGTCGACGTAATTTAGCATGGCTTGTCGCAATGATATTACTTAACCCATGCCTCATTCTTATTGATCATGGTCATTTTCAGGCACGTGTATAAATTTCTATTATTCTCATTTTACATTCTGAAACAATGTTTTTTTTTTTACTTAATATTATTTTGAACTGCGGTATAACTGCATATGTTTAGGGCTTACTGCTGGAGCTGTTGCTGCTATACTTTGTGACAAAGATCTAGTGGCTTCTTTCTTGTTTAGTCTTGCCCTAAATCACAAACAGGTGCTTATATTACAATCTCATGCTTACATTTATATAAGGAAACTGACAGTTATTTTGTTTTTTGTTCTCATTTAGTCTTGCAACGAGTGTTTCATCATGTCTGCCTTCTATTTGTTCTCATTTCAAGGTATATTAATCATTTCCTTTTTCCTTTCATCATTAAATATATTTACATTTTATTTTATTTAATTTTGGAAATTACAGTACATGAGAAGTCTATTCTTTTACCACTTTTGCCAGCAAGCATTTTAGCATTAGAACCATTTCTTTTTCAATGGTTTATGCAATTTGCTATACTCTCTATCATACATTGCTCTCTATGCTATCTTTATCTTTCTTTACTATGCCCCTAACGGAAAACCCGAAAACACACCAAAATCTTGTTTTTTGTCATCATTTTTTATAGGTTTTCTTCTGTTTGTATCTTTTTTTCTCCATGTTATTTATGTGACCGTAAACCCTCCAAAGCAATACCCGTTTCTATTTGAAGCCATCATCATGCTGCTTTGTTTCTCTCAGTTTGTTTTGTTTGCTATTTACTCTAACCGAAAGCAGTGGATTTTGTGGAAGGAGTCAACAGTTGGAATCGAAAAGAAGCAGTTTTGATACTGTAAGTTAAATAGCTTGAATTGGTTAATGGTATAATCTATATCGATTAATTAGATTATGAATCGTTAGTTAATGGGTCAAATCACGATTTCTTTGCTAATTTGACATGTAAACACAAGTTGAGAATGAGGCATAACATTATTTTATTTTCATGTTAAATAGCTGTGAATTTTTTTTTGAGTAAAAGCAAATCCGAATTCTTCCAGCTCAACAAATCCAATTTTCATGTGTCCTATTGACCTTTACGAATACTTTGTATGTTTTACATACCTTATATTATTATGTCTTACCTGATCTTTTGGAATTATCTGTTTACATGCTTCTCATGTTTTATGTCATGCATGGTCCACATTTATTATCTCTTTTAGCATCTATATATTTATGACATTATTTTTTTGTTTTTCCATTTTGAGAAGTTATCTCTCAACTCCTAGGTAAAAGTATGATTATCTACATCTCACCTCCTTGTATTTCCACCTTTGAGACGACCAAGTAACATTGTTGTAGTTCATTTTAAATTGATTATCGAATATAGTTGTTTAACCTGATTTTCTAGAACACTTGGACGTTTGAGTAACTTTTACGTTTTAACTGTGTTTTTTTTCATTTTTTAACAATCATTTTATTGTGATGTGTAGAGAAGTAAACTGTAGCAGCTAATGACGACTGTAACTGGCCGCGGCTCATTTTTTTGGTTAATGAATAAAAAATAATTGTAGTAACATCTTATTTGTAGTAACATCTTATTTGTAGTAACATCTTATTTGTCATTTTGATGTATACGTTAATGTTGTGTCGCACTTGGCATGCTGTTTAATACTCTCTCCATCTCACAAAAAAAATCTCATTTCTCTTGGGCACAATCTTTTACAAGATAGTTAATTGTGGAGTCATTGGTAATACTTTTAATTAAAATATAATGCTAGATTGGAGAGAGAAAGTATTTTATTAGTGGAATCATTGGTAATAATATTATTTTATTAAGTGACCCCCTTAAATATGAGAAATGAGAACTTTTTTGTGAGACAAAATTTTAAGGGGAAATGAGAATTTTTTTGTGGGACGGAGGGAATAATGATTTTCCAAATAACCAATTAAAGAAAATGATATACTTCAAAATAATTAGCGAGAGTCACATGACGTATAGTGACAAATTCTACAAACTTGATCACTAAAACCGGTAATAAAGTGGTTCATTGTTCATATAACTTAAATCTAGACAAATATATCATTTTAACTGTTAGAAAAGTACATAAGAAATAATCATGAAATCCATATATAATGTATGAGTAGCTATTATACCCCCTTTTCAGTATGTTTTGGATATAGAACAAACAGTTGACATAAGTAACTCATCACATAACCTAGATGGCAAATTAGCCAATTTAGGGGTTAGAAGAATGGTTAACATAGAGTTTTGATAATGACAGTCCTTAGGGATGTCAATAACATGCTTAACTAACTTGTATTTATCACTTGGAGGGAGAATTCCTCAAATGTAGGAGAGCGGTTATTAGTTAGGTTACAAGTTTTTATGCGTGAAGGGTTGTCATTATCAAAACCTATATATAATGAGTCCAGAAACTAAATAATTCATACTACGTATGTAATGAGCTCCTCGTCTAACTCATCAAAATACATGGGAATCCTAATATAATTCATTACCCGATCCTATAAAGCCCATAATGTGGTTTTAACTTTATGGGGGGTTTGTCTAAATTTGTCCAATTAGGTCATTATAAATGACTTTGTGTCATATTTGGATGATTCGACAACTTGATGACGTAATAAACCGATGATGTGGCAGGTAGCAAGAGACATGTCATATCATTTGGCTTTACCAAGGCACAAGTTGAATGACCCAAACGTGTCACAAAGCCATATTATATTACCCAATTAGACAAAAAAATGTACAATGACTAAATGTTTTTATTTTAGGCAAAAATTAGTCCATTGGTCTTGATTCATGGGGAATGTTCAAAAAATATAGTTAACCCAAGCCAATGCTGAAGCTAACCAAACCGAAGCTCAAACCTGAGCTTTGCAGGCTTGGTTTACCACAACTCAAGCCTACCTTTCAACCTAAGTTTGTTTGATGAAAATTATTAGCACAAATTTAGGGATTCCAAAAATCTTGGGATATAAGATGTGAAAAGAGGTGCCTAAGCATAGGTCTCAAACAACCGAAAAAACATGTGTCTCGATACTCTAGGCAAGAAAAGGCGTCATGATTGTTCAGAATCATCTCGGGTCAACATTCTAGAGAGCCGGTCAACAATAGTCATGACATTGGGAGTCTTGTATAAGATGCATGGTGGGCCCATACTGGTAAGAACTTTGCGGGTACTGGGCTTGTTGAGGAGGGACTGGGTAGGGCGGCAGATGAGGGGGGTTAGTGGTGGCAGTGTGATATGATGGTGTGTGTGAAGAAGAAGAAGAAGAGTTGATATCTGAAAAAGAACCGTGTTCAGTACTGTAGTTTTCATTGTAGGGCTGAGGTGGCCGGTTTTGTCCTTGGTACACATCACCAACAGCTTCTGCACTAACAGCAGCATACGGTTGTTGTGCCCTTGTTCCTGAAACCTACACATCATAAAATAAATAAATCTTACATACCACATATTATATTTATATTAATACAATCTCTATCAATAGTTTTGGGCCTTTTGGCCATGATTAAAAAAAAAGTAGAATGTTGATATGAACAACTAACAGACAGACCTCATTATGAGCCCCAGGTCCCATTGCAGACACTACTCCACTGTTTGGCATCTTCACATCAACAGCACCTGGGTATCTGATATATAATGTAATATCCTTTTATAACCAACACATAATAAATATATATAATTAATCAATATAGCAAAATATCAAACTAGTAGTAGTAGTAGTATGTTTATGTTACCCGGCAAGTGAAGGAACTGGAAACCCATGAGGTTCATATTCCTGTGGTGGAGGGATATAAACACGCGGTTCATATTCCCGTAGAGGAGCAGGATGTCCACCCTAAATAAAAATAATAATACATTTATATAAACTAACCTAAAAACGTTCAATTGGCTAAACAAAATATAAGAAACCAACCTTAAAAGATTCATAGCCACCTAATCGACCACCTCGCATAACACCAGAAGTCGGTGGTCCTTCAATAGGCAAGTTTCCACGTGGCACGAATGCGGGACCCGGAGCAGGCTCTGGTTTCGCATCTCGAAAACATCTTGCTCTAAATCTTGATGCAATTTCACCCAATGCATCTTTACAAACACCATAGCTCCCAGACACCTATAAATTATCATAACCATAAATTGTAATTCGATTATTTAAAAACTAAAAAAAAACCCACCTGTACAAGCTCTTCATCTTCACCAGCACATCTGGGTTTCTCTTCCTTGGAGTAAACACGAATATCTGCTCGTGTTCTTTTTCTCATTTCATTGATTACTAGACCTCCTTGTCCAATTAAGCAACCCACTTTACTCGATGGAAGTAAAAGTCTGGTAGTAATAATTCCTTTTTCATTATGCTCACACGTTTTATCTTGAAGGAAAAAAATCGCATCGATTGTTTGTGACCTAGGGTTTCTTGAATCCTGCCACACAATTAATTCACTCAACCATATAATTAAACATTAAATATTATTATATATTAAAGTTTACCAACCTCGATTGCTGAAACACGAATCACACGTTCATCTAACTCTCCAATTGCATCATCCACATGTATATTAGTTCCAGTTTCTTGTTGCAACTGCCTTACATTTATTCCCGCTTTACCAATCACACCACCAATTTTCGAAGCAGGGCAAAGAATTTTCATTGAAAATTCAGACCGTGTATCTTGACCGTCGAAACCATCGCGTCCAAATCTAGAGGGCTCGCTACCATGTCCACCAGCCCACGGTAATTGTGGTGGACCACGGGGATCGGGCCTCAAAAAACTCATAGGAGGCATAGTTTCCATGGCGGGCCCACCTCGGTTCGACCCGTGGCCCCCAGCACTGTGGAAACTAGATGGTGGTTTGTCTTTGCGTGGGTTTTGATGCAGTAATGTAGATATTTGATATAGAGCATTTTTGGTAACAGCTGGTTTTGCAGATATCTGCAGATTAACAAATTTAGAAAAATATTAAATATAGGAATAATCACGTTTTAATCCTCAAGATTTCATCAATATAGCGATTTGTTAATTTTTTTTAAAAGACCAATGTGACCTGCTATCACAGGTAAATCACAAGTTCGTACTTTCAGAGACCACTTTAACCCCTAAACTTTTTCTCTCGTAATGGTTTAGTCCCTCCACTTTTATATAAAGTTCTATACCAACTTTTTGTATCAACAATAAATAATAATTAACTTAAAAGATTGGCAAAATTTGAGAAAAACATCCGAGGGTTATCCTGTCAAATGAGTGAAAGATTGAGGATTAAAGCATAAAATAAATTATTAAAATAAAAACTTAAATGATCATCACCTGCAGCAATTCATCAGTATTCATAGCACATGTAGGAAGCTGATCTGCAGGCATAACACGAATACTTGCACCAGTTTCACTTCTTAACCTCTGAATAACATCTCCTTTTTTGCCCAAAACACAACCAACTGTATTGTTTGGAACAAGCATTCGTGCAATTACAACTGTTTCATTAACATCAATAATATCTTCTGCAACTATTCTATCATGAACTTTTAATAAAGCATCTTGTGCTGCACAATGCAATTCCATATCATTATTATTTACTGCTGATTTTGAAGAAGGACTATTAATTATTATTACTCTTTCTTCTGAACCAGGAACTGATTCAGCAACTGTGATTTTAGCTTGAGTTTCTTCTCGTAAGGATTTAACTATTCCACCACCTTTTCCAATTACACTACCGATTTTTCTAGATGGACATAAAATTCGGTAAACGGTTTCTGAAATTTGGGAGTTTTCTGCAGATTGTTCTCCAAATTTTCCTCTTTTATTATTACCGCCCCCGCTACCGCTCCTTTTGAAATCAGGGTTAGGGCGTTTTTTGAAGGAGTGTTGCCTGTTCCTTTCCATATGGCTGCAAGATAAAATGTTTTTGGTAAGTACATTAATATAGTATAAACGAATATGATAATATTGAAATTTAATAAATAGATCAGAGCTACGAGATATGCATGCCGAATTTAAAAGCCATAAACAAACCTCAAAATATTATTTGGAATAAGATTCATGCACATTCGTTTAGTTAGGTTCTTTTTTTAGATACGGATCTATGTTGTAAAAAAAATTATGGTAAGAATTCTGTAGGAGAGCTTTTAATATCCTATCACACATAGGTTGTTACTGTACAATTTACGCTCACGTGAATCCTTAATAGTGGCCTATTATAGAACTTTTCATGCTTTAAATTGATATAAGGTAATTTTACTTGCTTTATACTTTTGATATTGTTAGGTCGCTCATGAGCTTCCATCCATTTCTTCTCTATTTGCTATTAGCATCAATTGCCAATAAATTAAAGTTCATACACAGGAATAATACGATTCAGAGTCCATCTACACTGATTCGATTACAGCCCAAAGTAATTATACCAAATTACGATTGTTTATATTAATTCAATTAGCTCCATAAATACCTTTGACCTTTAAATTTTGATAAAATGAATATGGATCAACTATTTCGATCTCTGATTTCTTATAATTAGCCAATACACAAGTATACATTCATCATTCAACAAAATTAGACGTAGTAAAGTACAAATAAGCACACTTCTTGATTGAGTTCAAATCACAAAATTTATTTAATGATTATATACGACGTATAATCAAGATCAAAAATTACGAAGCAATAAAAGTACATTAAGAGCTAGAAGCAAGTAGATCAAGTTTTCAACAAAGGTGTTTTATCATAACAGCAGATAAGAAGATCGAAAATTAAACAAATACGTACCAAATGAAGAATCTTCAAGCGCAATTTTACAACATAAGATGATCTGAAAGTTGAAACTTACAATTATGAGCTCTCGTCTCTCGATTTGAGATATCGGGAACGGAAAAAAATAAACAATAGGAAATTAGGGTTTGTTTGTGCCTTTGCGTTTGATTTTGATTTTGTTTATTCGCTTTTCATTTCATGGGCCATAACGGACTCTGTAATTTTGTATGTGCATTTTTGGGTTACATATGTTAATGTGGTACTGAATTTGTATCTACATAAAACGGAATTCAATCATGGACTTTAAATTACTTTTGTTGGGTTTATTAAACTTAATAAATTAAATAAATTTATATTTCAGTCATCAGTTTTGATAATTTCAACTGCGGTAATGCATAAATAATTGTATAATAATTTATAAAAATAGATAATGCCTAAATTTAAAAAGTTGGTTATGATTAGATGTATAAGTTTTTAATGCGTGTCTTTATGACATGTATAAAAAGAATATACATTTATTAATAAAGTAGTGATCCTAAAATTCAGGAGGTTGTCTTTACATTACTTTTACCTTCTTATTATCATTTTCCTATAATAAATGATGACTTTATATAACTTCAGATTACAACCCTAAATCACCAAATCTATATTGAATTAAACTCACGAGCAACTAAATACCCAATCTCGTGAAAAAGCAGGAATATTTAATGTTATTAAAATTCCAAATTCCTTAAAAATTTGCTGGAGAATATAATAGTTCCGTTAATTTAAACAAAATTTAATAAATTTAGAGAAATTTGAATTATTACTAAAGATCTCATTCCTAACTATTTCTTAAAGACATATTCTTTCTTCAAACTAATATTATATTTTAGTCAAAATTATCATTAAAGATTTTATCAGTGACTATTTCTTGAAGACTTGTGCCCAACATAAATATGATTTTTTTTTGGGAGGGGGGAGTATTTCATATGAATTAAGGATAAAATCTCAATGTTATTTTCCGAATATAGAACTTGCCCACTAAACATTATTTTCCGAATAAACATTAGTTTATTTGATATAATTTATATTTTATCTAAATCTAAGGTATACTAAAATATTAAATTAAGTTTAAATGTTTAAAAAGTCTTATATGTCATCTTTTGATAATGTTTTACTAAATACATAAATAGATTGCATTAAACTTTCCAACATTCATTTTCATGTGATTCATAAAAGCTATCACGTACTCAAGCTTCAACTTAACCCATAACATGTATAAGATCGTATGATTTTTTTAACGGTTAGCAGACCTTCTGAACCTGTACTATTCCATAACTTATTGCAATGTAAAAAAAATACCCTAAACCCAATACTTTCCCCGTTTCAAAATAAGTGATACAATTTAGAGTTTATGATTTTTGAGGGAAAAAATGACAATAAAGGTTAATTAGATTAAATTGGATAGTTAACGTAAGATAGGTCCCACATATATTGATTAAAATGAATTTAATGATGTTTAAAAGTAAAACTAATGGTAAATATATCTTTTCATTATATTAAAGAAAATAATTAGGCTCCACTACCTTTTAGTGAATATAGTAAGTTTTCATTTATTTTGAAAAGTGAGAAAGTATAATTAACATTTCATTATATAGTAACCAAAACATGGTCATATTCTCCTTTTTTTTAATCCCATTACCATTCACAATTGTACACAAGTTTCTTGATTAGGCCATTAGGGAAAAAAGGTATAAACCCAAAAAGGAAAATAAAAAACCCTACAAAACAAAACAAAACAAAAATAAAGGAAACCCTAAAAAGGGCAAAAAGAAAGCTGCGAAAATAGAGACTAAAGAGTCAAAACTGAGTCGCCGGCGATAATCTCATGATCAGGCTGGATAATCTAGTCTGAGGTCCATTCCATGGGCGGCATGGGAGTTGTCAAAAGTTGCAATCACTTGTATAACTCTAGACCTATCAACCGGCTCGTGACCAAGCGTCAGCTCAAGCTCGATCTTCCCATCCACCTCCGGCGAAGCCAAGCTTTCCTCCACCATTTCATGACGGCTTTCACCTTCCGACTGATGGCTCAAAGCCGACTCATGGCTAGACAACTCATTATTATGCTCGGCCATGTGATCACCTGATTCCTCCTCGACTTGAACCGGCCGGGTCACCTTCCCTTTTGATCCAGACCGCTTGAACCGGGTTCGTGTTCTAACTCGGTGAAGCTCGGCGGAATTCTCGTCGACGGATGTCATACGCCTTGAACGGCGGCCCGTTGTTGGTTTCTGCGATGCGATTTGAGTGATGGGAGCGCCTTGAAGAACGGCTTCCACTGCGTTTTGACATAGCTGCCAACTTCCCGACCATAATAAACCCACTGACCCGTATATCGGATTCACTATCCGACCACATGCCTCGTATAACAGTGACCTGAATATCGCTGACCAACAGTTGATTAACACACTATCATTTTAAACCACGAAGTAGATAACATAAACCATATCAAAATGAGATAGAGACGAAATAGAAAGTTACCAGGGCGGAGGTGTTCAGGTCCGGCGTTGATGAGGTTCATAAGTCCGGCACGGCCATAGAACTTGGCAAGAAAGACGGTGGCATTAGCTTGAGATTCCGGCGACTTGATCCATTGCAAACAAGGTCTGATGCTGCAGTTTTCACTGCAGCCCTTACGAAGAACTCGACAACCATTGCAGCTCATACGCATTGTTTACTTTTTAGAGAGAGAGAGAGAGAGAATAAAAGGGGTGTGGTGGTTTTAGAGAGAGAAAGGATGAAGAGAAGGGTGGCGTGTTTTATAATGGTTTTGGCGGTGGCGTGTATGCGATACGTGGAGGAAAAGAGCCGCTGGGTTTTGGGGAAGGGGCTGGTATTTGTGTGCGTGGTTTTCCACATTCATGGAACTAACGACCACGTGTCGGTGTTGATGCTTCTTGCTTTTACAAAAACATCATGACGGGTCCCACTTATTTCAAATACTAATGTTTCTCATTCTCAGTTCCGGCCTACCTTTTCGTCAATTCTTATGTAAAATCCTCCCAATTTGACACATTAACGGCAGCCAATAAATTTATCCGTTGCATTTTTTGTTTATATCCGTTTCCGGAGGTGCTTATCTGTAATTTATATACCCTGGGAGAGTGATTATTTTATACTAACTTCCTAATCTTAACTATTTCATCTTAAGGAGCTGATTTACTAAATACTACTTACAACGAAAATACAATGATAATTTTACCCTTACATTCTTTCATACCTATTTCCAGTTCAACAATTGACAAGGACTATTAAGCCTTTTGCGACTCGTCCATTGAGAAGGTGTAAGGGAAAGAACGATTAGGACGTGGGAGCGACCCTCCCTTTACATGGAGCCTAAGATTTTTTTGGCACGGAAGGTGTATATTCAATTGTTGTAATAAACAAAAATTTTGATGCATGCTGGATGTTAACATTTTTTTCTGAACGAGTTTGGATGTTAACATGTCGAGTTTAGTAGCATCCTTTGAAAAATAAGAAGAGGGTTAATTTGGTAATTTTAGTTTGCTTTGAAAGTTGTGGGCGTAAACGTATAGAGGTAACGATCCGCAAGGACAGGTGGTGAGCATTAGAGACAGTGATCGAGGGCGTGGAAGGGTGAGGCGGCGCGTGTAGTCACGTGGAGTGTCAGAGTGTGGTCGAATCGCCACATACCATTCTCCATCTCCAAATGTGAAGGCATCTGAGGATTTAACTGCAGTATTAAATCATTTTGTATTCTCAAGTTTAATACTTCGTAGGAGCGTTGTTTTTATACAATGAATCTCTTTTATTATAATTTAATAATTATATTAATAAATAATATTTTAGTTCAGTGTGATTATTTGGTATCGAAAAATACATCTAAGAGATTTTTAAGATAATAATTAAAAAAAGCCATTTTAACGACTACAACTATTAAAATACAACTAAAACTTCTAAAAGCTTTCAAATCCTTCGGAGTCTTAACAGCCTCTTAAATCTTCTGATCACAGTATAATTTAATTTTTATTATCTGTAAGATTCAACTATATTTTGATATATGATATTCATCTTATATGGTTCATGTTACTATTTTAATTTATTTTAAAATATATATTATTTTCAACTTACAACTTATAGTTTCGTTTTTACATGGATAAAGATCAAATCTTATCAGTAAAATGTAAATAATACAATAATATATTTTTCTGAAATTATATACAGTACTTCTTTTCATTTAATTTGATTTAATTTGTAATATGAATAATATATACGATCAAAATAAAAGAAAGAAAGATAGAAAGAAAAAGTGAAGTCCAACGTGGATTTAGAGTATATACGTGGCCCACCTGGGTTGCTCCTGGTTTTGTGGAATCACGTTGACAACCATACTTGGGATCCTAGTCAGCACTAGAGAAAAGAACACTGTCCGGTTTTAAAAACTAGGGTTTTCCTGTGGGCAAGATTCTGCGGGCTTATATAATAGGAAAATGATAATGACAGCCCTAAGAGCTGTCACTAAGACGTTAAGACACACATCAAAAATTTGTACAATAATCAATAACCGCCCCCTACATTTTAGGAATCAACCCCCACTAATGAAAGTACAAACGATTTATGCACGTAACCACATCTAAATGACAACCCTAAGGACTGTCATTAACAAAACCCTATATAATATGACCAAATTATTATCACAAATCTCTAATGCTTTAAACTACCCAGCGATTTAATATGTGACTATTTATTCTTTGCCAAAAAAAGATTATATTCAATAGAATATTGTTATTACTATAAGAAAATTATTATTTAGTGATATTTAAAAAAATTAGTACTTCATTAAAAGTTAAAAACGTCACTAGATTAAAAGTAAAAAATAATAATACTCCGTATATCACTAGTTGTCAAGTACTTTTTCCTACCCAAAATCAAGTACAAGTAAAGAAAGTGTGTAAAAGATCCATATATAGTTGCACAAAAAGATTGTGAAAATAACTTCTTTTTTTACCTTTTTGAGACATTTTCATAGTAAAGTGTCATTAAATAATCTTTTACCCACACTTTTTAAAAAGTGTCACTAAGTATAGAAATAATTGGAGTTAAAAAATGTAAAATCGCTTATAAAATGTCTAGATGTGGGGATATGTTATTATTTTAGTATTAAATAAATTTTTTAATACTCTTTTAATTTTGTAAGTTAGTCCATAGCCTCTTAAATTGATAAAGTGACTCACATACCATTAGGCAACTTACATATTGAGATCAACCTTTTTGATATAATATAAAAACTACAGCCCTCATCGACATACAAGACTTATGTTTTAATATAGCCTTATTTTTTAAAGTTAAGAAATATAGACTTCATAAAAAAATAACTCGTTTACATATATACTATTAAACTTTTATCCATTTAAATATTTTCTTAATATCCAATTTGTATGGAAGCTTTATTCGTTAAATAACCGAAATCAGGGGATGTCTTCATAAAATCGATTACAGGAGCTGAAGAACGTTGTTGAGAAAAGGCACTGAAAAAGAAAAGATAAAATGAACACATATGGGCCAAAGACCAATACAAATGATAACGGGCCTAGAAATCTATACAACGATATAGGCACATTAATATGCCCTTGCCGTTTGAGCGGGTTAAGGATTGAAATTCAAACGGAAGTATGAAAAGAGTCAAGTGGGGGGTTCCTTTGTAAAAAGATCTGCATTTTAAGAGGTTGAAGGGACATGGAGAATGAGAACTTTGCCGGTTACAAACATAATCATGAACAAAATGTAGATCAATCTCAATATGTTTGGTTTGCAGATGTTAGATTGGGTTAGTAAAGACTATATAGCTAGACAGATCTTGTTCACGTTATCATGATTCATGATACACAATGCTAGCCTAGGTGAGCGTAGAATGTAGCTCACGTAAAAGGTTGCATAACAAATATGTTTCCAGCCACGACCTTGGCAACACCGCGATATTCTACTTCTGCACTTGACTGGGAAGTTGCTTCTTGACTGTTCGAGGACCGTGATAAAAGTTAACTTTGAGGGTTTAATGAAAAACATAATTGACGATATCATATCAAAAGTAATTAGCTAATAACTTATAAGTGGAAACAAAAACCTTCATTTTATAATTTCAGGCCTCACTCCAACTTCTTGTTGGATTGATTTCATAAGTCATAACCTTTGATGGTGTAAAAGCCCATTAGGCCCAATTATTCTCTTTATAAAGATAATAATGAGAGGTAAAGTCCGCTAATGGGTTTATACAGTTTTGCTCATCTTTTAGAGAAAATAACATAGTGAAAAATATTACAACTGTATTTGGTGTTATGCTAAAAAAGAACCACCCTCGAAGTTAGGGGTGAGCATTTGGGCCGAAAAAACCGAACCGAACCGAAAACCAACCGAAACCGTACCGAAACCGAAAACATGTTGTTAGATCGTAATCAACTGAGATTGAGCTAATCCATTAAGATTTGAGTGAGAAATTGAAGATTTGAGTGAGTGTGTGTTTTTGGTGTAAGTGTGTGTAAACGAGAGAGAACGAGAACTTTCAGAATTGTATTTCAATAAGTGTGGGAAAGCTTTTATTGTAAGTCAAACTTACTACATTATATACTTCTACCACTTAACAAGGTTAATGTTAACTAACGGACTTAAAGGTCAAAACCATTACAATATTAGTCCTAACCTTATTACAATTTTGGTCCTAACAATCTCCCCCTTTTTGATCTTTAAGACGTCATCCCAGTCTTCAGACTCCAGATTCTTCTCATAATCTGTCTTTGGTGAGAAAATGTTTTTCTGTATTTTTAAGAACAAAACATTTGAGAAATCTGGAAGTTTAAGGTACTCAAAGAGAATATGTTTTTCGTTGATAATGTTTGAGTGAAGAAATCCTATAACTGATTTACTAAAGATTTGAAAATTTTAAGAAATGGAATATCAGTTAAGTAAGGATTTGACTGGGTTTTCAGATAATGGAGAGGTTGTTTTTGGAATTTTGTGGTAGAGGATTAAATTGAGGATAGAATTATAATGTTTTTGAATGGTTTGTCAATCAAAGTTTTGGATGTGTGTGTTTGTTTCGGTAAGAATGATTTGAAAGTTAAAAGTTTTGGATATGTGTGTATGTATGTTTTGTATGTATGGAAAAATGATATATACATTTAAGATTTGAATATACAAAAGAGTTTGAACGATTAAGCTTTGTATGGATGTGATTGTTTATGAAATGTGGAAAGAATGATTTATTCGATTAGATTTCAGTTTGAAATTGATGTTTTGTGTTTTGAAATGAATGAATGGAAAACTCAAGATTTTGATTAGGTATGAATGTGATTCGTGGTTTGGATAGAATGATTTGTCAGTTTAAGATTTGAAATGGAAAGATTGAGAATTTGTGAGAAATATCTGAAGATAAGTCGGTTTCTTTTTCTTCACAAATTATTTCATGTACATCGACAAAAATGTAGACCCATGGATAGATTTGTTTTGTAGCGGAAGTCTTTTGTTGACGTTGTGGCTTTGTCGATTTGTGATTATTGATAATTGTTGTTAGGGATAAAATGTTGATAAGATTTGCACTCCCCCTCAAACAAACAATTATACTTCAACAAATCTTCTTCGGTTTCTTGTTTTACTCCCCCTTAATCGGTGCATGTGTCTTTTTGAAGTGGAGTAAACTGGGCTAATATATCTTCTTAAGTCTTGTAAGCATTTTCTTCATAAACTGAACTTCTTAGTAAATTTTCTCCCCCTCATGATGATTAAGATTTATCGGAATCATCATGAAAAATGTGAAGTTCGTCGAGGTGAAATGAAGAAAATCTACTAAGCCCATGGATATAAATGTGATGAAGAATGATTTATGCATCTTTTGAATGAAGCAAGATACATCACATTGTATAATCGAAAACCGAATCAAAGTTGATGATATAGATATCCGATCAAATCATTTGGCATTTAATCGCAATGATCGAATCAAAATAGGGCAAACCGGGATCACATAGATTACCCGTTAACACAACAGTTACACAAACTGTGTGACCTACATTCAGTGTTGGAATAGATGTTAGCACTGATAGGATTTCCATTCAATCATCGTGGAATACCAAGAACGTTGGTATCACTATGAATGTTCCGGCTTTATCACAAAGATAAGCTTGGTATTATGCCTTGTGTCCTAAAAGTGTATTGCGGTTCTAGACTCAATTAGTGGACAAACGAAGGCGAGGACTGGAGAGACTTGTCCTCTAGTTCAATATCAACAATCTCCAAATGAGATGTCAATAGCATATGAGCTAATCTCCGTGGAAATGAAACAAGTACTTTTTAAGAAATACCTGAGTGGCTGGGGGGTTGTGCATTGCATCACTGGGTTCCATGATGTCTTTTTCAATATCAGAGAGCAACATATGCAATCTGATAGAGACGTGGCTACCCGGCTTTTTATCAGTTTGGTAAGGGTTTTTCGTTTTCTTTAACCCTGTCACACCCTCCTCACTCAAGCTTACTTTTTCATTTTTCGACTACTCCCTCATTTCATTTTACCATGTATAGCTGAATTGCACCCCATACTACATTCCCCCCTCTCAAATTTTATCTCAGCGCACCCCAATCAAGATCCCGTGATACTTGATTCTGCTCACCTAGACCTATGTACCCTTACATATTGTCCTATATTGTAGGTGGCTCCTGGGGAAGATCATGCCGGTTATAGCAGATCATAGGAGTAATTTGAGAGTGAACTATAACGCTCATGTGCAAATTATCAGCATTTATGATGTTACTTTGTAAGAATAACATGGATTTTTCATCGGAAAATGTGTTTCCGGCATAAGTTGTTGCCTTTATGATTTAAAAGTTTAGGCACAGCAATTTGAACAATTGAGGAAATACCGGACTCACATAGAGTATCCGTTAACACACGGTATGAATCGATAGTCGTTTGCACAACCATTGATTCAAATGTGTGACCTGCGATTAGAGTTGGCGCGATTTTAGCTCTAGCAGGATTTCCACTCAATCCTCGTGAAACACCAGATTGTGATGCCACTATGAGTATTCCGATGAATACACGGAGATTCATATTCAATAGTGTATGTGTCCTATATTGGAAATATTTGTCGGTGAAATCTAGACACATTGTGCATTCAATTGAAGACGTAACCCGGGGCAGAAGGTTAATTATTTCAATACCAACATACTCCGAATGAGCAGTCGATAGATTATGTGCTACGTCCCCTGATGAATTGAAACAAATTCCTGTTGAGAGGAATCTGAGTGGTTGGTGGTGGAGTGCAAATGCTTGACTGGGCCAGTTAAGTCTGGTGAATCATTCAACACATGAATGATCACAAATTTGTGAGATTGCCCGGTTTATTGTCGGTTTGGATGCACTCAAAGGTGTGTTTTCTTTAAATTATCATGTTTTCACATCACCTTGCACTCACCTAAATCTATACCCTAAGACATATACCCTCACATTTACCAATTTTGGCTAAAAAGTATTTCCCTTGGAAGGTAAGGCCGGTTCTGGCAAACCATGGGAAGGTATTGTCGTTTGATAAAAAGAATTGATCGATTAAAAAAAATTCAAACGAGTATAAAAGTATTGATATTAGAAAGTTTCTCCCCCTGGAAATACTAATTCTCCCCCTAGAATTAATATTTCTCCCCCTCGACAAAATAAAGGTAATGAAAAATATACAGTTTAAGAGGGGTGGGAAAGAGTTGTTACATGTATGTGAAAATCTGGTTAAGAGTGAGTTTCAAACAAATGTATTTGAAAGCCATTTCTTTGAAGCTCGGGTCATACACTGAAGTGTGCATAAGCCATTTGATGAAGCTCGAGTCATATACTGAAGTGTATATAAGTCATGGACCGCTGAGGACCGAGTTATACACTGAATTGTGTATAAGTCATTTGATGAAGCTCGAGTCATATACTGAAGTGTATATAAGTCATGGACCGCTGAGGACCGAGTTATACACTGAATTGTGTATAAGTCATTATCCTGCAAAACAAATCAAACAACTTTTGGTACCCATTTTTGTTTTGGTCCGACAATGTTAGTGTGGGAATAAAACCACCGATAAGTTGTATCGATTTGATTTAAAGATTGAGAGTTCCAAGAAAAACTGAAACTTGATGTTTCACTTTCAAATAATTTCCGGGGAATTATTTGAGATGTTGGAGTTTTGGGAACCCATTTTGCTTTTAAGATTGAGGATGTTTTGTAAACATAAACAGGAGATGTTTTTGGCACTTGTGTAAAAGTCATATTAGGTGCCAATGAAAGTAAATCATTTCTTGAGTATTTTAACGATTTAGTTTTGGAAAAGATTTTCTTTGAAGCACTCGAATGTTTCAACACGGTTGATGGTGTAGGTTTATCCACTTGAGAATGCTTAAGTATATAAGAGGAACCTAATTTATTTGGAGTTTTAGGTGCGGAATTTCCTCTAATAACTTGTTTAAGAGCATTCATTTTCTTATCAGAGTGTGGCGGGACCGTGGATCTCCTAGGCTTAGGCTTGGTAGAGGATCTGACTTGTGATTTCGGTTTAGGTGTAGAATTTCCTCTATGAACCTCAGTTTGCTTGATTTTATATAAATCACGATATGCCATGACAGGAGAAAACATTCTTGAGTTTTTATATTTATTTGTTGCAGGTAAAGGAGAATCTAAATTCATAGATGCACTAGGCTTCTTGAGTTTCTGAAGATACGACGATTTAGATTCTAAATTTTGAATTTGTGCTTGCAACTTTAGTTTCTCTTTATCATAAGATTTATGTGTTTCATCAATTTTATTTTCTAATTCATGAATTTTTGTTTGTATAACTGATTTTTCTTTGTCAAACGCCTTATGTGTTTCATCTATTTCAGTTTCCAATTGACAAATCTCCATTTCTTTTTCAGAAATTGTATGAGACAAATTCTTAACATCATTATCATATTTGACATTCAATTCTGATACTTGATTTTGTAACTCCAGATTCTCAAGTTTGACATTTTTAATTTGTTTAATCTGTTGAACAAGTTGTTCATTTTCATTTTGCAAATTGTTTAAACGTTCTTGAAATTGATTATTTAAATCTTTTTCATCTAAAATGTTTTGTTTTAAAGAATCAATTTCAGAAATCTGAGTTGTAACAAAACAAGTATCCGGACCAATAAGATTATCAGAATTTGAAAAGTGGGAACTGATTACCTCAAGTTCTTTGTTGGCCTCTTCATTAAATCGATCAGTAACCTCCATATGCTTTTCATCCTTGGAATCCGAATCTTCCACCCATTTACTATCTTCAACTAAGAACACTTTTTCATACTCGGAATCCCGAACGATTAATTTCTTTGTAGCATCCAAAAGTGTGACGGTTGGCTTTTTAGTTGAGATTGTAGCAGATATATCAGGCTTAATGTCGAATGAAGATCTCAGATTATTGTTTGTAGGCTTTGAATTATATTTCTTCGCATAGTCTGAAATTTTTGCCATAACTCGTATTACGTCTTGACGTTCTTTATCCAAATCATCATTGATAGCTGGTGTAGGTTTTTCCATTTGTTTATAATATTCGGCAGCTTTTCTCGCATTGGCAAGGTCTGGATCCATATTTATTATTATTATTTTTTTTTATTTTTTTTTAATTAGGGGTAAAAGTCCTTGAGTTTTAAAAATGTAAAAAATTGATCGGGTTTGGGTTAAAATAAAAATGTTTTAAAATTCGGGTTTAAAAGATTTGAATTTAAAATTTTAAAACTAAAATTCAAGTTGGGCCGTTTAATATTGTATTTGGTTATTTATTTGGGTTTATTTAATATGTGTATATGGGTTAAAATGAAATCAACAGCTTGTGCTTAAAAGGTTGGGCCGAAGATAATTGCTGGAAACAACTTGGGCCTTTTTTTTTTTTTTTTAACAAATCTGTGGGAAAAAAAAATTGTTTTCCTTGGGCTTTTTAGGTTTGAACGGAAGTACATTTAGACTATCGAACACATTGGTAGATCGAAGCAAGACCAGGAAATTCAAGTTGTGATTTGAAGTCGTGATTGAGAATCAAATTGACTGAATCTTATGCAATTGACGATTTTGCAATCTGAAGTTATAGCCGAGATCCTTGTTTGCCGATCAATTGCCGTCGATCACTTTGTTTCTGAATCGTGAATTTGTCGTATCTCAAAAGCCGAAGTCTTTAATCAATTGAACCATTTAACTTGTTGAACTTGTCGATTCTGATGATTACGAATTGCTTACGATCCACAGAATTGATTACGATCCAGTACTTGGTTAAGAGTCGAGCTTCTTAGCCGAAGTTCAAGAGCCGAAGTATTGAAATTGAATACCGAAGTTCAAGGGCCGAAGTAAATACGATTGATGTGTCGAAGATTGAAGATTGAAGATTGAAGTAAATTTGTTGATGTGTCGATTCTGAGATTTGTTGATCGAACTGTGAAAAAATTGTTTGTTGATAGCCGAACTTGTTTATGCTGGAATTAGGCCGAACTACTTACACAAATTCGGGCCGAACTATAGATGGGCCGAACTACAGATAGTGTAGAACTTCGGGCCGAGCTACTGCTAACCTCGGGCCGAACTTCTGGGCCGAACTTGTAAGATAGTTCGGGCCGAACTTCCTTGAGCCGAACTACAACTTCGTGATATTGGGCCGAACTACTATGAATCTCGGGCCGAACTACAACTTCGGCTGTTCTTGAGGCCGAAGTACTCTGACGAACGAACGTACGTATGTATCTTCACTAATTTGATCCGTTTTTGCTTAATTCTTCATCGATTTCATTAATTCTTTTTGGTAGACGCTCGAAATCCAATTGCTAACACTTTGATCCGATCACTTTCTTCAATCCATAACACAAAAGCTTCGAATCTTCGATTTACAGTAACTTTTGAACTTTTCACTTTTTCTCTAAAATCATCAAATTGAAGGTCGATTGTTGATGGAATTGATCTGAAATTGATTCTATTCTTCTTAGAAACACTGGAGAAACACTAATCCATGATCAAATCTTCGATTTGGACAAAAATTTTACAACATTAAATTTCATTGACGAACAAACTTTTCTTCACTTTTTCTCAGATCTAGATCATTTTAGCTCGATTTTGGATCTTCTCGCAGAGAGATTTCGCTCTGATACCAATTGTAATACCTAATGAGACTATAATCAAGCTAATCCATTAAGAAATGATGAGAAATTGAAGAATTAGTGTGTGTGTTCTTGGTGTATTTGGTGTGTGAAGTTGAGAGAGAATGAGATGGAAGAACAGCTTTCAATTTGATAATCCTGTAAAAGTGTAGGAAAGCTTGCATTCTAACTCAATATTACAAGTATTTATACCATCTACCACCTAATAAGGGAATTGTTAGTTAACGAGATTAAAGGTCAAAACCTATTACAAAAATAGTCCTAACACTTACCCAAAAACCGTGCTTATTCTAAAAGGAATGAACAATTGGTGTATATATATGTGTGTGTTTTCAAACAAAAGATACTCTCATATTTGGTAAATTTTATCTAGTCCCTAAAAATTATGTGGATAACCCAATCCTGGTTTGACACATCAACAACTCGTTACTTTATACGGAGTAGTTTATAAAACCCCTTGTCAAACCATTATTTGTTTACTAGAGGAAAATATAAAATTTTCACGTAGATATAAGAAAAATTAGTAGTATGTGAATTGTAGCTATAGGGTTAGAGACCTTGCTCTAATAATCGTAAGTAGTTGGACTGGGAGGAAATCACACAATCATACTAGATGTTGCTTTTTGCATTCTCTTTTAAAGTATTAATTAAGAATTTTATTAATTTCAGACATTCAACATAATTTGCAACATGAAAGTGAATAATTATAAAGCCTAAGTTATAACATTAATAATACATGATAAGTCTATTTATTTATTGAACTTATTACTATTATTTATCATTATCTTTATATTTAATTTAAAATTTTTGATCTTACAATTTAGTAAGTTTTTCAGTTTTTATAGAGATAAATTTATCACTTTAGTTAATGTCAAAATTCATTTTATACAACTTGTAAGTTTCTCAATATTTATTAACATAAATTTGTTACTGAAACTGATTAAAATCTTAATTTTAATAGAAGACTATAGGTAGTTCACTAATTGATATGAAGTAAAATTAGATTGATATTTTACGTCTCTCAATCATTTTTTAAATTAACATACAGCAAAACAAATATTATCTAATGTATCTTAACTTATAAAATTTTCAAACAATCACATTATATATGGTAATCTGTGTTTATTGTTATCCTTTAATAAATTGTGTGTAGGGTTGCAAACTGATAAAAGTTTTTATTTTTTGGTTTGAGTTTCTTTTTCCCCTTCAACTATATCATGTTGCACTACAAAAACGAGGTAGAAACATATAACGAGTTAAGTTTGAATTTATATTCATACTTTGTGTATATCTCAATCGTCTTAGAGTTGAGCTCAAACCATTAAATAAAGTTAGATACATTCAACATTATCCAAGGATAAAAATGAAAATGAGAATGAAAATGGGAGATTTTTTAAAAAATCAATTCAATGACAAAAATGACATTAAATATTTGATATCATGCGCCTCTTAAACACATATTAATAAAATCCTTTAATTTTTTTATTAAACACATATAGTTATAGCTAATTTTAGAGTTTTGATAATGACAACCTTAAGGGTTGTCAATAGACACGTACCAGAAGCTTGTACATCAATCTATAAGTCTATAACTACTCCTGAATTTTAGGAACCACTCCCTCCCATGAATTAATGTATAACTTTTATACACTCAGAGACAGCCCTAAGGACTGTCATTATTAAAATTCATAATTTTATTTGATTATCTAAGCTCTTAATTTTTGTTGTTTGACCATATATATCAAGCATAATTATTAAGGTATTGAATCGAGTAAAGTTGGAGAGAATTTGAGTTTGAAAGATTGTATTAGTAATAATATTGATGCTTATTCTATTAAGAGTTTTGATAATGATAGTTCTAACAATAAGAGCATTATAATGTGTACATTAATCAACAACATACTTAAGTATCACTTATCCACTCATGAAAATACAACATTTTAATGCATGTAATAAGTTGTTATTGATAGTCCTTAGAGCTGTCATTATTAAAACTATTTTATTAATATAAGTGTGTAAATTAAATAATAGAAAATATGAATAAAATAATAAGAGAATCAAATACAATTTTTCTTCGAGTTTAGTTGCACTTAAACTCGACTTAGACATACAATTTGCACTTAAACTCGACTTAAGACGTAATTTAAAGATAGGAAATAACGAATTACAACTTTTAAATTTTCAAATATCTATTGCAATGAAAATAAACTAAAAAAACATTATTACACTCACTCTCCGTCCATGTCTACCTCTCCTTTACAAGATGAGATAAGATTTTTCGAGCAATGCGATTTTGGCACGTGGCACACAATTTCTGGTTGTTAAATGATAAGGCCTCCAATTATGTGGACAATATGCATGAAATACCATTAGCCACAAGATCCAACGGCCACATTCACTAGAAGTTAAGCTTGATTTGTTTTTGTCCATTGGATGGCAAGTAGCAAACCAATTGCTCATATACGACCATTATATATAGAGCTCTGAAAACTAAATCCACTCATCGGATTTGCAAAGGCTAATCTTCAAAGTAAAATTACCAAAATGGCCTCCATCTCCTCTTCCGCCATCGCCACCGTTAGCCGGACCACCTCTCCTCAAGCTAGCATGGTGGCTCCATTCACCGGACTCAAGGCCAACACCTTCCCAATTACTAAGAAGTCTAACGACTTTTCTTCTCTTCCCAGCAACGGTGGAAGAGTTCAATGCATGAAGGTAACATACTTTTTTTATATAATTAATAATTTGCTTATAAGTTATAAGTTGTAACCATAACACAAAACATTCTAAATTAAATTATTTTTAAGAAATTAAAAGTTTAGTGTATGGTGTTTAATTAGGTGTGGCCACCACTTGGATTGAAGAAGTACGAGACTCTTTCATACCTTCCACCCCTATCTCCAGAATCTTTGGCTAAGGAAGTCGACTACTTGCTCCGCAACAAGTGGGTTCCTTGTTTGGAATTCGAAGTCGAGGTCTATTTCTTACCTTTTCTTTAACTTTTTTGTAACTTCATAATCTCGTATCAAGACATTATTTTATTTGTGATAAAGTATGTGCAAACATTGAAAAAAAAATTCATACTTACCAAACCAAATAATACATTTCGATTTTTGGAAATGTTTCAATCAAGATTTATGTTTTTGCATATCATTAATCTATACAGTTTTTGATAAATTGATTAGTGATTATTTAAGTCAATCACCTCCCATAGCCCAACTTTGTTAGAATTGAATAACCCATGTTGTTGAATTGATTGTCACCGGCTTTAATTAGGAACAATTTCTTGGATTTATCATGAAAATTATTTTTTTATAATCTAGAAAGTATTGCCACTTGTTAAACAGGATAAAAGATCTATTAGTTATTAATGTACATCTATAACATAAACTTTTATATTAACAGTCTAATTGTTATATAATAAATGTACATCTTAAAGATTAACCGGCTATTGATTTGGTTTCTTAATGACTTTTGTGGTTGTATCTTTGTACGTATAGCACGGTTTTGTCTACCGTGAGCATGGTGCAACCCCCGGATACTATGACGGAAGATACTGGACAATGTGGAAGTTGCCTATGTTCGGATGCACTGACTCTGCTCAGGTGTTGAAGGAGGTAGAAGAGTGCAAGAAGGAGTACCCAGAGGCCTTCATCCGTATCATCGGATTTGACAACGTCCGTCAAGTGCAGTGCATCAGTTTCATCGTCTCCAAGCCTTCAGGCTACTAAGCAATTTCGATCTACCAACAACTTTGATTTAACCCCCTTATATAATGGGTCGGGTTTGTTTGAATCTTTAGGGTTCTTTTCAATTTATCTTTTCAAATTTGTCAATTTCGTGAATCTATGTTCATTCTGTTGTGTATTTCTGAATTTCTATGAGCTAGGTGGATAAAAGATATTATATATAATAATCATTTGTCGTACAAATGTATGTTTTATGTCTCGTTATGTTCCAGTTTTACATCGTAATGCAGGTTGTGTTTTAAAGCCCGTATAATATGATATTTAACTGGAAGTGAAAAAACTCAATACTATTTGAAAACAACTTTGAGAAACAGGTTAATATTATTTACTTCTATAATTTTTGGGAAAATCATTTTTTGAGATCTAAGATTTTACATAAAAAATGAGTTTATTGGATTTATTCATGTGTGAATTCATTTCTACATAATAATTTTTAGTTTATACGTAATATAATATATGTTTTATAACTAACTGTATAATCATATTGAGAAATAGGTGTGGTAAATGCAATAAAAATTATAGTGCAAAAATCACTCAGTATTCACATAGGGTTGTAAATTTTATATACAATATTTATTAAAAAAATAGTAGTTAATTATAGAATTAAGTAATTTATTGAAATGGGACCTTTGATAGGTGATTTTGTGGATGCTATTTCAAAGGGATATGATAATGGATAAGTTAAGATTGATTTCCCACCTTTCATGTTTTAGAGGGTGTTTGGGATTGAGTTTTCAACTGGATTATTTGCTTATTTCAGTTTCCAAACGCAATAATTCACTTTTTAGTGTTTGGATAAGAAAGTTGGATAATTGATTATGTGCGTTTTCATCTCCTCAAAACGCCGTTTTGAGAAAGCAATGATATACCTACTTTTTGGAAACGTAGTTCTGAACCACACTTTCAAAAAAATCAATACCATAATTGCCCTTCTCTTCTCCATACAATCCACACACGAACAGGCTTCTCTCCACCCTCTCGCCACCGCCACATCTCTCCGCCACCGCCCTCTCGCCGCCGCTGCCCTCTCGCCAGGACGACGGAGACCGTCAATTCCCTTGCAATCGTTGTGGTTGCCATCTCCCCGATATGTAATATTATCTTTCTTGTGTAATTCTTCAAAATCAAAGGACCCTTGCAAGTCTTCGTCTTTCCTTTGCAAGTCTACATCATTACTCCACCAATGCCTCCGATGATATCCACCGTGAAAACCATCAAGAATTATCTCAGTGTAATGCTTTGTACTTAGCAATATCTCTATCTGTGTTCATGCCTTCCAACTATTCGATGAAAGTCTTGTTCTAATATTTAGCTTATATTGTCTGTTATTTCATCATCTGGACACGTTGCTAGTTGGTTCTTCACATATGAAATCATTTCATTTTAAAAAATATAAAATTTGCTGCAGGTGATAGTTTACAAAATGTGATAGTTTATAAAATTTGCTGCAGGTGATAGTTTACAAAAATATATCTCTATATGTTTTGCGAAATGTCTATTTTGGTCATTTTACCTCTTTAACCAAACATTATTAGATTTGCCAAACACTAAAAAAATTGATTATCTGATTATTGCGATTTGAAACAGCATAATCAAATCCAAACACTATTTTTCAGAATCACGTTTTGTAACCGCTGATTATCTGATTATGCGTTTTCAAAACGCATAATCTATTTTTAATAAGCAATCCCAAACACCCCCTTAGTACCAATTTTATAGAACGTATATTAATGTTTAGGCAGGTCTTGCTAAAGCTATAATGAATTATGATGTTCAAATATATTTAAAAAGTTATTGTGTGTAAATATTTTAAATAAATTTGTAACATGTTAATTCGAAAGTTCTTAGGAAATTCATAAAAAAAAGTCAAAAAAGTAATTTAATTTTCAGTGTAATAACATATATAGAAGTGATATACAAAGTAAATACTTCCGAATTTAATTTTTAATTTAACATATATAGAATCAACCATCTTAGTTATACAAAATAAAAAAAATAAAAAAAACCTTCTAAAACAAATAATTTTGTTAAATACTACTCCCTCCTTCCCTAATTCAAGGTGAAATGAGAACTTTATTTAGGGACGGAAAAATTCAAGGTGAAATGAGAACTTTATTTAGGGACGGAAGGAGTATTAATTATTAATTATTCCTTAAAACTTAGTATACCTAGATTGATACTCGTATTAAGCATTTTATAAGTATTTAAAATCACAAACCACAAAAAAAAAAAAAAAAAATTACAATATGACGTACGAAAAAAACATAGATATTAAACTGCTTTGCTAGCTTTTCGTATACGTTCTTTTCTTTTTGGATTTGTTGAAAACAAAAAGTATGTCACGTTCTCACATATACCAAAATATCTACTAGTTGTCAAGGATCACGCGTTAACGCCTCGCCCCACATATGCATTTATAATATCTAGAGAGGTCCCTTTGGCTGTTAGTTCTACCGGTCGGGTCCCGGGACTCGGGGTAAATAATAGTAAAAATAATTAGCGGTAAATTAAGTTAAGATTGTATCTTAACTTATTTAACTAGGGTGTTCATCGAGTTTGGTTTCGGTTATCGGATTGCTTGAATCAGGTTGTTTGATTTTGAAATTCTTTAGCTTAATCTGAAATTCGATTCAAATTTGTATTTGTATTTTAAATGAATTCGGATAAAACCAATTTCAACTAATTTGTTTCAAAGCCCAAAGTAAATTATGAAAATAAAATGTTATAAACTACAGTTACAAAATTATAACTATTCAAAACACAAATTAAAATTTATAATTACAAGTTTCTAGTTACTCAAATAAACATTTATAGTTTTTTCTATTTTACAAAACTTATAAAAGATATGTATATTTATATTATTATATAATTAAAAATACATACTGTATTGAATTCGAAAACACATTATCGAATCCTAATATGTGTCATTCGGCCGAATTCAAATCGGTTCGAATTTTGATTTTCTTGAATTACATTATCGAATGCTAATATGTGTTGCCCATTACCAATAGGTTGGGTTCAAATCCCACTTTGAGCAAAATAGGTGTACCTTAGGTGCCGTTCAAAAAAAAGCTAGAAACTACCTATGAATGAGTATAGCACAAACATATTCCACATGAATATCAACAAAAAAGAATTCATAGAATACTATAATAATCATGATGAATTTTAAAAATCGTATAAATAAGTAAAAATACAAGAAAAAGCATAAATACGATAACAAATTAATGTACGATCCCTAATTTATCGTCTCACTTTTGACAACTATGTTGGTACGTATTACTTAACGTTATTGCTACAAAGATTACAAGATATAACGGTACACAGATATACATAGGAAAAATACTTACCAACTCCTCAATGCTGTGTGGATGTTTTTGAAAACATTAAGTGGTTAACTCCAGCCCTATACAAATGCAACTCTGAATCTGTACTCACACGAACCTCAGTGTTTGCAGGAGCAAATAACACATCTCCACCACAAATTATATCCTCAGATAATGATGATGTGTACATGGAACCTTGTCCTGAAAGAACTAAGAAAATGGAAGGAGCAGGTACTGCAGGAAAAACAACTGATGCCCCCTGATCAAGGGTGCATCGTTCAACCTCAAATTCCTCAAAAGGAGGATTGTATCTGGTGATATACGGGTTCAACGGGACACCTTTCAAGATTTCTGGTGCCCCCTGTGAAAATGAAAACATGTAAATTGAAATGATAAAAAAATAAAATATTAATTGGGTGGGTGGGTAAATTGTTACTTGTTTATATGTGAGCATTGAGCAGAGGATTTTAACGTCGCGGTGTTTAGGAGTAAGTCCGGCACGCACGACATTATCTGAAGTTGCCATGCATTCGACACAATCACCAGCCAAATATGCATGTGGTTCGTTTGGTGGTATATATAAAGCTTCACCCGGGTTTAATTTCACATGATTAAATAGAAAGGATGCAATGACTCCAATATCATGCGGGTGTTCTTTTTCAAGCTTCAATGCTAGTTCTTCCTTCTTACTTAGCTGCCTTATCTGAGCCATTACACATTCAACAATTCAAGTAAGATGGACCATATCCGCAGAAAGTATTGAAATCCGTAATTTTGAGCAAACCACAGGGACTATTTTGTAATTTATTCTTAAACAAATGATGGGGGATTGAGGTACCTTCTTTTCGATATTTATTCTGTTGATCAATTTGAATATTGCTGCAGATACCACTTTACTTTGGGCTGACATGAGTTTGATGAATATTGACCGAAGAACTAGTGTTTCTTTTGCTTCCTTGTTCTCAGGTAAGACCTGGTCTGCAAATGTGCTGCCAACCACTTCCTTGATCTCAGGAACATTTTCAAGAACACCCTCTAGTTCCTGGAAATGGAATGGACACATAAATTTCAGATTTGAAACCAAAAAACACAAGGAAACTCAGTATCTGATTCAAGTAATGGACAAATCATGAACAAAAGTACTCAGCTAAACAATTAGAATAGACAAATGAATAATGCAGTGAAATGAGTTGTATGTTTACCTTGAAGCTAATAAACCCACATAAGGCCTCAAACTCTGTAACCGCCAAAATCATTTCAGGCTTGTGATTTGCATCTTTATACACACTTGGCTTCAACGTATGAAGAACCCCTGCCAACGCCTTATCAGGATGAGCCTGCATTGACAATGCTCGTGCAACTGAAAGAACCTGGTCCACAAACACTTGCATTAGTGGTAACATAACACTCAGATTCATAACTGATTCAACTCGTTAAAATTCAAAAACAAACTGAAGCAAATGCCAATTTGATACAGTGCTTCATTAACTTCAACAGTGGTATGTAGATCTCTATTAAATATCAAAAATCACAAATTTGGTAGTCATTTGTGATGATAATTCTTCACAGCTAAATATGGAATCAAATACAACATGTTTGAAGCCACTGCGTTTACATACATTGATAAGTATATATGATAAAAATGCCAATATAGAATGTATAGATCAATGCTTATTAACATGTCCCAACTAACAGCATAACCACATCAATCAAGTTTCTATGCATCTTTGCCTATTAGTGATCTTGATTTGATTTGCCTCAAGAGTCATAATTTCCTGTTGATACTTAATACTACAAGAAATATCAAATATACTAACAATTATACATATATGCTAATGATGTAATTGCGATTGTCCTTCTAAACCTAATTGTCGATCTTAAGCAGCTTAAATTAAATCAATACCGATTAAAATCAAATCAAATCTGATAAAGGAGGATCAACTTTCCACATATCAACAAGAGTAGATTAAAACATAAACAAACTATAAGAAGAAGAATTAGTAATCACCTTAAACATATATGGTAGATCAACTCCCCACTTATCAACAACAATATCACCTAAAACCTCAGGATTCTTCGAAATCCAATACTTCAAACTCACATTCCCGATCCCTTTCTCATCGGCTATAAACGACGGCCCGGAGGCATGAGTTCCCATCCAAAGCTCAGCATAATGTTTGTTTTCCTCAATTTCACGATCGCAATTGCTTAAAAACAGCTTCGCAACCAGTGAATCGTGTCCAATTCTTCCCCAATCGTAGTTTTGAACCGAACATTTCAGCCTCACGAGATCCCGGCCATGCTTTCCATCGATCTCCATCACCATTATACAACGGAGCTATATGAAAACCGAATATCGACTAGCGAAGAGAATGTGATAGGAAGAGTTTATGACGGTGGGAGTTATGGTGGCCAGTGGTGGTGGTTGTTGTGGCGATAGCGTCTCCGAAGACCAACACGCCTTGAGGAAAGCACATTCGTACAGCTTAAAAGAGAAGTCCCCTGAAAAATGCAGAAAGTTACTTGAATAGCCCTTCAAGTTTAGCAAAATTCTCAAACCACACCCACAAAATTTGGGGGAACAAAGTAGTATGGTTTTAATGTTTTACTAGCTTATATTCCGTTATAAATCACGGGTGACTTATAAAAATTTAATATATTAAAAGAGAGGTTTGTATTGTGTCAAAAATACAAAATACAAAAATACAAACTTCATATAAATCAAGAAAATACCAAGGTTATTGAATCACTTGAATATTTCAATAGATAGTGAGGAGCAATTTTGTTTATCTGATCACAATATTTGTCCTTCTAACTTTTTTTTATTCAGTTTGACTTTGACTTCTACATATAAATGTTTAGAGGTTTAGAAACTATCAAAACATAGAATTTAGTAAAATTGTAGTCCAATTTTAACACATTTTATATTTTTGAGTTTGTGTTGTAGACTTTCTAAGAAACTTTAACATATTTCTACAACTAAATGTCCCATAAACTGAAAGAATGACAAAATTTGAATAGGAAATTACCACATATAACTATATGATTATTTTGATTTTACATTTTCATTTATTCAATTTGGACAAAATTGTTCATTCCTGCAAATAATAGATCTAATTTCCAGTAGTACAGTTTTTATAACCGTATTACATACATTAAAACATTTACTAAGTTCAAATGGAATTAATAAAAAATATTAACGTTGATCTGCCTCAAATTTAAAATTAACATTTAACCAAAACCCATTTTTCTACATTTACTTAATCTACATAAAAGTCAAATATTTAGAGCAGTGGGGTCAACAGGAGTTGAAGTATGATATCTAAAAAAATTTGTAAAATGTTATTTGTTACTTGCCCGATTGCCAACATCAGGGTCATCTCGGAATATTAATTACTGATATAACTGAGATCATATTTATTAGTGAAATTCAGAATACAAAAGATTTAGTAAAATGGGATAATTATGACGCTTGTTATAATTACATTATTAGTAATATATTAAATTATCAAATTAATTTTAAATTATTATTTTAATTAAATAAAAGGTGTTTTATAATATATTAAATTGTTCAGTTATCGTAAGTATAAAAAATTTGATTTAAAGTTCATTTTTTTAAATTATAATATATATTTAAGATAAACAATTAGATTATATATTTTAAATGTTAATTTTAAGTTGTTGTAAAAAGATATGGTATTTATCATTAATTTTAATTCCAATCGTTTGTGGAAGGTGACGTGGAATGTTTTCATTGGTAGATGATTTATGACGTGATAAAGATGATGTGTCAAAGATGACGTGAATTAGGTGACATGGAATGCTTTCTTTTATTATAGATAGAGATACTATCGGTTCACTTATTCAACCTAACTTTTTACATTAATGAGTCATTTGATAGTTGGTAAGTGAGTCAAAGCTTCAAACTAAAATCTTTTGATTTGATTATATATTTTACTAATCATGTTAAATGATGAAAAATAAGTTAGGATCAAAAGACAAGATAAATTTGAACTGAGTTAAAAACCTGTTTTTATTCGCACGGGATTGGGAGCAACATATCAAACAAAACCAAGATAGAATGACACAACTAAATTCTAATTCAATACTACTGTAATTACTTTATAAAAAATCAAAAACATACTACTCTTATAATTTTATTTTGATTACCTAAATCTGATTAAAAGTATTCGTATATATTTAAGTAATCTACAATTTTGTCCGAATTGAAAGTACTACATATAAAAATCTTGTTGCTTATCACACTTCTCAACTCATATTCCAGTCTTTATATAAATGTTGCATTTTCATCTTTATGTTCACTAACATATAATAAAGTAAAGACACATTCCTAAAGTACATCATTAAAGGTTTGTTTGCCAGTTATCAAAACTGAAGGATGTAAGGTGTAATATCTAGATTTTTGTAAGAAACTTATATATTGCACCGACAAAAGAATATGTTACTTTTAACAGAGAAAAGGCAGATTTTACAGGGGAGCTCCGGGGCTCCGGGACATATATCTGTACGGAATGAGATAAAAATTAACGATTATGTATCTTTCCATTATAATTATAACCTTAAAAAAAATTAATAAGATATGTTATAAATTCATATTTATATATTTTTTATTATTTTTGTTTATATATATAATTATAATTATAATTATTGTCGTCTTAAGTGTTAGTTTGGTTCGCATAATGTTTCTAATAATATTCAAATCTAGGTGGTGCCCGTGGTGGTGATAGAGGTGGCGGGCGGCGTCGCGGCGACTAGGGGTGTTCACGAGTCGAGCTTTTAACGAGCTACTCGAGCTCGAGCTCGTTTATATCGAGCTCGAGCATATACTAATTCGATCTTGAGTCGAGCTCGAACATAAAACAAGACTCGATTAATTTCACGAGCCGAGCCTTATAATTTAATACTCGACTCGGCTCGTTCGATAGCTCGTTTAATCTCGAGCCGAACGAGCTAGACGATCTTCACGAGTCGATCCTAATGAGCCGAACAAGTGTTTAATACAATAAGTACAAGCGTTAATACAATAAGTACAAGAATATAATAGTGGTGTTAACGAGTCGAGTAATTAACGAGCTTTTCGAGTTTGTAAATTAGTTATTTTAAAAAAATATGGAATCATAAACGAGTATCGAGCTCGAGCTCGAACACTATATAGATATCCGAGCTCGAGCTCGAGCCCAATTTTAAAAGCTTATTCGAGCTCGAGTCGAGCTCGAGCCGAGTAATTACTAAACGAGCCGAGCCCAAATTTCCTGATATACGACTCGACTCGAATCGTTAACACCCCTAGCGGCGACATGGATGCGGTCAGTGGTGGGTGGCGATAGTAATGGTGGTGGTGAAGTCAGGTACTCATCTTCAATGAGAAGTATATTAAGTAGAAACCAAATTGTGAACCGGATAAACGAATTGTAATTTGGTTCCGAGCGGTTTGGTTTTTAAAGTAGTTTGGACGGTTTGGTTTCAACTTTTAAAAAACCAGAATTTATTTATTTTCATCTATTTGATTCGGATAAAATCAATCTAACCAAACGCACACCCCTAGTAGTAGATATGACATGAACCAACGGAAAATCCGAGGCCAAACCCAAATCCAAACCTTATTGATAAATTTACAGGGCAGATATTCTTTTGTGTTATCATCGTGGTTGCCGTCGTACACGGTTGCAAGGCGTGGGTGTGATTTGAGGCCATTAAGAATAATTTACCTTTGACTTTGAAAAGATCTGAGATTTAAAATTTGTGTCGTTTATTCATATGTTTTCCAAGATCTACAAGGAGGAATATGCCGAGCTCTCATTCTTCTTTGCTTTGCACTTATTGTCAAGCCTTATTATTAAAAATGAATTCTCCGTTAAATAACATAAATGTTTAAATAGTGTTTCATTGTGCTAAGCTTCTACCAATTTTTTTTTGTTTTGCAATGGTTTACAAACTAAAATAAAAAATACTCCAAACTCGAAAGATCTAGTGGCAATTCCTGACACATGACATGTGACCCAACACGAACACGAATAAAGTCAGGTTTGGGTGGATCATAAATGACTTTGGGTAGAAAACAAGTCGGCATATTCAAATCGTTTATAAATAAGGTCGACCCGACCTGGATTATATAAAACCTTATTACATTTGATTGGATACCGAGTGAGTATACTCTAAATAAGTTAAAAATAAGACTCCTTAACATTCATGATACCAAATCCTTTGTTTAGAATAAAGCCTTCTATTTATATTTATTCTTAAATAATATTAAGACAATGACAAAAAATTAATGTTCATTACTTCATTGAATAGTCCATTGTTTTAATATGTTATACTAGTATCTAATGGGAAAGTTCATTCAAGCCTATACTTAATTAAATAGTCCATTGTTTTAATATGCACCTTTAGAAATTAAATAGTTGAGTGTGACGTTCAATATTAGTGTTAAGTGTTTATACTCATATATTATTATGTCGTTCTTTTCTTCTGCTATTTAATATACTTAATTAACCTGTTAAAAGTTGTTCTTTAGTGTATTTGACCTATTACAGGAGGTAATCGATTGATGTGGTACAAATTATGGTCACGTGTCCGTGACTTAGCTAGATGATCCATGAATTCTATGAAATGGTTGTCATTGTTCTTCATGTTACAATTTTTTTTTAGTATATGTGTTTCATATTAAGTAAGTGTTACATAAAAGTTTTAGGATTTATGTACATAATTAGTATAACTGGTCCACTATTTGGTTCATGGAGTTTTTATCCTTGTAATATAGACTTTAGTTTGTGGTACAATATCACAACTCGTGAATGTTAAATTGTTAATAATGTAAGAGTTACATGAACTCATCCCACATGGATAGAAAAGTCGTAATAATTAGATTATCAGCGTATCCATCATTTGAAGAAATCTTAAAAGTAATTTATCGGTTTTAAACAACTTCTAACTTTACAAGCATACCTAGAAAAAAGTGAAGTTCAAATTTATCTGAGATAATATCATATTGGTATTAGTTTCTGATATGTCTGATAAAAAATATAACTTGATCTAAGCAAAAGATTTAAAGTTGCATTTATAAATAACATGTAGGTTTTGACATGGCCTAAAATTGTGTTTCCATGGCATTTTGTCTTTGGAGTTACATGGGTAATGGGTTGCTTGTTATGGAGTCCACTCAGATCACATGGGCAATGGGGAAAAGGGGGAAAAGAAGACAATCATTTTCATAAAGGAGAAAAGATGATTAAAGGAAAGAGGGGTAGTTGCTCATGGACCCTTGTGTTTGCAAGGTGAAATCTTTCATTAGCATGTTCCCATGTGAATGCTATTATTGTTTGTACTTGTGTATAAATAACTTGTACCATCTCAAATTCGATCATGTAATTTGCTTCTAACTTCAATATATTAAGAGATGGACTTTTGTTTTTTAGTTCATCAAACGTTACAAATGAAGTAATTTATGTAAGAGAACGTGATCAAATTAATGAGTCAACACACTAAATTGATATTTTTAGAAGTTCAGAGTACCATGCTGAATTTTAATAATCAAAAGTAGTAGATAATCTAGTTAATCAAGTTCAAGATATAAAAATATATTTTGCCCTATTTATATGTTATATCATACCAATTTACCAATGAAGGCCGTAGACATTCTACGACATCTCATCAACAACTTAGGATGCTGACATCAAAGTAAAACAACAGTGTTTGGAAATTCTATCAAAATTATCATTGATCTGGCTAGGACTAATCAACAAAAGAAAACCATGACAAGTACTACTCATGAGAAGCTCGGTAGGACTTGTCGAAAACACAACTTGGAAAAGGAACATAAATTGTCACTTCTGCTAATGCCATATACTCATTCTAAGTGTATGAAATTCTTTCGAAGAAAAACTACTAACAAAATAACTCAAATTTTCGGTTCATAGTTGAATGAAGAGCGGGACCCAGAGCGTGATCTAAGAAAAAACTAAGGAGTTGCACCGGTTAATATTGTACATGGTTTTTTGGAAATATACAAAAGTTTCTTGAAATGATGGTTGTCTTGTTAGTTTCTCAAGCTTTGCTTTGCAAGCGGCCTTCAAATGGAAATAGTTGAAACAATGGGGTATGGTTAATATGGTTTTGGTCATCTTTTGGATATGCGTTGGTCCAAAACAACACTTTGGCATCTTTCTTTTTTCTTTTTCTCGCATGACATTTATAAAGTACAGGGACTAAGGTGCAAGAAATTTGAAATTATCATGAGGTCGATTTATCTATCCCACATTTTCTTGAACAACGTCTATTCTACTCCACTTATCCATGACATGATTTAAACTCATGACGATACAAACTTAAAAAACGAGACAATCGATAATAAATCTGCGAGGAGCAGATGTGTTAGACTAATCTCTAACCAAGAGTTTCCAAACTAAAGCTAACCAATCATAAACTTTGGACCAAGACAAGAACCGAAACAAATAAAAATATGATAATTCTAGCAAAGCTAATATATCAAATTTTCAAAGTTTATTTGGTGAAAATGCTTAAATAATTTTCAAAATATCATGAGAAATTGCGATCTTAGCTTGTGAACTAATATGAATGGTATAAGTTTATTATATTTTCGAGTAAATTACATGAATGGTCCTTTAAGTTTATAGCAAATTTCACCAATGGTCCTTTAGTTTTAAAAATTACACCGATGGTCCTTATTTTTGAAAGGTTTTTCACCGATGGTCATTTACGAAAAAGTCCGTCTATTTTTTAAGTTAACTAACATCACATGTGATGCACATGGGGGTACTTTGGTCAATTTGTCTTTACCCTTCTCAATTAAATTACACGGATTGTCCTTTAAATTTATAGCAAATTTCACCAATGGTCCTTTAGGAAAGACAAATTGACCAAAATACCCTCATGTGCATCACATGTGATGTTAGTTAACTTGAAAAATAGACGGACTTTTTCGTAAAGGACCATCGGTGAAAAACCTTTCAAAAATAAGGACCACCGGTGTAAATTTTGAAACTAAAGGACCATTGGTGAAATTTGCTATAAACCTAAAGGACCATTCATGTAATTTACTCTATATTTTCATTTTTGTTCATCTCCTCGAATGGCAAATAAAGATAAAAATAGTTTATAAAATAAATATTGAAGCCCACAAGGATATTGTTCATACTAATCACACAGAAAAAAATATGTTAGGCTTATCCAATAGCATGATGATTGATCATGTTACTCATTCAAGTAGGTAATTTAGTTGGGTTTCAAATGGAGAATCAAGGTCCGAATATTAGCGAAGTAATTAAAGGTGCAGGCTGTAAAATCATTTATCAATGAAGTTGCTCTCAATAAATATAAGAGGTGTTAATTGCACCTTTAAGAAGAGGTGGATACAGGGAATTAGGTCAACAAATAAAATTCAATTTTTAGGTTTACAGGAAACTATGGTAAGGGTTATAGACTCCAAACTGATAAGGGCGTATTGGGGTGGATCCGGAATGGATTTTGTAATTGCAAACCCAAACGGTAAATCAGGTGGATTGGTATCAGTATGGGATCCTTCATGGTTCTCAAAAGTAGATTCCGTTACTGGTGATGGTTATCTTATAATTAGGGGAGTCATAAAAGGATCAAATATACTTTGCGGTTTCATCAATGTCTACGCATCACAAGATCTTAGGGTTAAAATTCTTTTATGGAACGAACTACAAGCAATTCTTGAGTCTGACCCAAACCGAGTTTGGGTTGTATTCGGCGATTTTAATGAGGTGCGAAAAGAGTCGGAAAGAGAAGGTACGTGTTTTTCACCTGCAGGTGCTAGAGCGTTTAACAAATTTATAAGTGATGCGGGATTATACGAAGTGAAGATGGGTGGAAGAAGATACTCGAGAAGTACACGAGACAGCGGGAAACAAAGCCTATTAGATAGAATTTTGGTATCAAGGAACTTCTTTGGTCATTGGCACAATCCCAGTGTAAACATAATGCCTAGAGGTTATAGTGATCACTGCCCTTTATTTCTTAAGTCAATAAATTTTGATTTTGGGCCCACTTACTTTAAATTTTTTAATTCTTGGACTTCTATTCCAGAGTTAGAAAAAATTGTTTCCTTGGCTTGGTCTATACCAACCCTAGGCAGCACTTCAGATATCCATCTTTTTTGTAGGAAATTAAAACAGGTTAAAGTGGGAATAAAGCAATGGAGAGCATCGAATAAAGACAACGGCTTGGATATTCTTCAAAAGCAGGCGATTGAATTAGATACGAAGGCAGAAGCGGTTGGGCTCACAGAGGATGAAAAACTAAACAGAGTCAACGTTGACATACAGATCCGTGAGAAAGAAGCTGTTAAAATCCGTGACATAAAACAAAAATCCAGGGTAAAGTGGTGTGTGGAAGGGGACGAGAACTCTCGATTTTTCCATGGTACTCTAAATCATAATAATAGGAAGAACTTCATCCACGGGTTGTCTTTAAATGGTCTATGGACCGAAGACCCAAAGGCGATGAAAAGAGGAATAGTTAAGCATTTCTCAAGAATATTTTCAGAACCAATGTGCTCAAGACCTCGATTTATCAGTAATAAATTCAAGACACTGTCAAATTCTCAACAATTCCGAATGGAATCGAAGATATCAAATAATGAAGTCAAAAGAGCTGTTTGGGATTGTGGAGTGGAAAAAGCACCGGGACCGGACGGCTTCACTTTTGCTTTCTATAAAAAATACTGGAGTATTATAGAAAATGATTTGATGAAAGCAGTTGAGCATTTTGAAAACGGAGGTGATCTAAACTTCGGTAGTAATTCATCATTCTTCACACTAATTCCTAAGTGTGAGATTCCTTTAGAAGTTTCTGATTACCGTCCGATAAGTCTTATTGGAAGCTTTTACAAGATCATTGCTAAATGTCTAGCAAACCGACTCAAATCAGTCATTGGAGATATTATCAGTCCCGAACAATCGGCTTTTATTGGAGGCCGGAACATTCTTGATGGTCCAATTATTCTAAGTGAAGTCATATCGTGGTACAAAAAACATAAAAAACAATTACTCGTATTCAAAGTAGACTTCGAGAAGGCATATGATACTTTGAATTGGGGTTTCCTTGATTCAATCATGGAGCAAATGGGTTTTGGGCCAAAATGGAGAAGTTGGATCCAAACATGCCTTTCTTCCGCAAGAGCATCGGTCCTATTAAATGGGTCCCCTACGGAGGAATTCAATATCCGTAGAGGCCTTAGGCAAGGCGATCCAATGGCCCCTTTTTTATTTATTATTGCGGTTGAAAGTATCCATATTGCTATGATAGAAGCAACGGAAAAAGGTGTTTTTCACGGTATACTTATTCCGGGTCTAGATCTTCCGATTTCGCACTTACAGTATGCCGATGATACTATATTTATAGGTGAATGGTCCGAGTCAAATGCAAGTAATATATCACGCATTTTAAATTGCTTCTATTTAGCGTCGGGCTTAAAAGTAAACATGTCTAAAAGTAATTTATACGGACTTGGGGTAGTAAATCATGAAGTGGCACGAGTAGCAAGACGGTTAAATTGTGGCATTGGATCCACTCCGTTTAAGTATTTGGGTTTAGTAATTGGGGCTCCAATGCATCGATTGTCACATGGGGACATAATCGTCAACAAGTTTCAAAAAAGGCTATCATCATGGAAGGCATCAACCTTGTCATATGGTGGAAGATTAACACTAGTCAAAGCCGTCCTTGGAGCAATTGGGATCTATTACTTTTCTTTGTATAAAGTTCCGGAGGGAGTTCTCAATAAATTAGAGGCAATCCGGGCTAGATTTTTTTGGGGGTCAAAAAACGGAGAACGGAAAATTCATTGGGTAAGTTGGAAGAAATTACATGCTCCGATTGAATCGGGAGGTTTGAATATTCCGAGTTTAAAAGCTCAAAATCTTGCTCTTTTGGCAAAATGGTGGTGGAGGTTGAAGCAAGAGGATGGGTCATTATGGAAGAAGGTGATAGGAGCTATGCATAATATCACGTCTCCTTTCATTCCGTCAAGTAAATTTCCGGGGATATGGAATAATATAGTCAAAATTCGAGGTCATCTTGACAAATTGAATATTCCCTTAGATTCTTGGTTTCAATATGATGTGCTCCCGGAATCGGGCCAATGGATACCTAAATGGGCCTTTGAGCCCGACGGGAATTTCACTGTGGCGTCGGCAAGGGGAGCTTTTGAAGGTGCACTATCCGGTCCGAGCATGGATGTAAAATCGTCATGGTTGAAAGTGGTTCCAATAAGTGTTAATATTTTTGTTTGGAGATTCTATTACAAACGACTGCCTACGTGTTTTAACCTCTTAAAACGTGGTATATTGTTACAATCGGCGGTATGCGTTTTTTGCGAAAGAGAGATTGAAGACGAGAATCATTTATTCTGGAGTTGCTGCAAAACCCGGGATATTTGGTTAAATTTTTGTAACTGGTGGTCAATAGATATTGGGCAGATTCGGAGTTTTGAGCATCTATCGAATTGGCATGTGCGAGTCAATTTCACAAAGGAGAAATCACAACAATTTTTAACAGCTCTCATTGCCACACTTTGGCATATATGGAAAGCTAGAAACGAAGCCGTGTTTAATAATAATATAGGGGCCTTTCAAGCAATTAATATGCAAGCTCAAGCCCAAGCATTTTTTTGGCTTAAACACCGGTCGAAGTCAAAGTGGAGTAGCCATATGTGGGGAACTTGGTGTTCGGACCCAATTACAATTTAACCATTACAGAAATGGAAGGCAATGGGAGATGGCGGTATAACAACTAGGAATAAGTGGTTATCTTTTTGGTTTGAATTAAATTTGGTGATTTAGATTTTGTTTGTTTTTTCATTTGTAAATATTGGTGTAAACTGGTGCTTCTGGTACTGTGTATCAAAAGGTTATGATAATAAAAAATTCGGGTTTGGTCGGGGTGGGTGATGGCAATGCCGAAGCTCACTTGCGATTAACCTTTTCTTTGCTGTTCAAAAAAAAAAAAATGTTACTCATTCAAACATGCTATAATAAGATATCTTATTTAATTAATATTTTTAAAAAGATAAATATTCATATACTTATGCTATCTAACACATCACATATGACTCCAACGAACCTTAAATTAACAACTTCATATCGATGAATTACTCACATACCGCTAAGCTCAAACGCCATTTTACCTCATGTTATAATTCAACCCGAAACAAAATTCCATTACAATTGTTGCAATGTGCTCATTTTATCCGATAATTGGTAAACATATATTTAAAAAACATTGTTAGAGCACACAAAGTAAGACACTATTTTACGCCGTGGTACCACACTGATGGCATCATGGTGAGCCTAGTGCGTACCGTGTTGAAGAGGATGTGTGGTGGTGGTGGTGTTGGTGTGCGAATCTGTAATTTGATATGATGAAATATAATCATATTGTTGGAGCAAAACACAGATCAACTTAATACTGATGCTGCAGTTAGTACTGACATACTTAGTACTGATGGGGCAGAACATATTACTACTGATGAAGTTGATGCTGGTGTTTACTATAACTTAGTTACTACTGATCATGCAAAGATTGAAGATACTACTGATCATTGTAGTTACTACTGACGTTGATTTCTGGACTTACTACTGATCACCAAGTTTACTACTGACGTTATATATTTACTACTGGTGATGAGTTTTACTACTGATAACGCGTTTTATGAAGAATATCAAGTCCGAGATCTTCGTATAGATAGTTATAGAATGTAAATCAATGTATATTATTATTATTCGATGTAAATCAAGTCCTAGAATAACTAGGGTAAATAGTTTAGCTTCAAGGACTATTATATATAGTTCCTTACGAATTGTAAACGTACGTGTGTATTGTTAACTCAATAATATACATTGAAGCTTTTTGTGAAACTGTGTTCTTAATACTTTCGCATATTATTTACAGTTCATTGTTCCTAATATATTGATATAGTGTTGATCCGCTGCAACTTCTATCATCAATTAGATCTAAGGTGTTTATTAACTTGTTTATAGTTAATCGATCCTGACAAGTGGTATCAGAGCATTTGAAACTGAGGTAAACCAAAAGAACCCTTCTATTTCTTCTAATAATGCTGCATTTGTCTCTAGTACAGGTCAAGGTCAGGAAACCTCTATAGGAAAGGCTGCAGATTCTGAAGATGCTGCAAGAGAATCTTTCTTCACTAGTCATGTGCATACTGCATTGATTAGTGATGACTTGGAACAATTGAACCCAGATGATCTTGAGGAGATGGATCTTAAATGGCAGATGGCAATGCTGAGCCTAAGGACAAAAAGATTCTTAAAAAGAACTGGTAGGACAAGCCTCAACTTCAACAAAGGTGACAAAGCTGGATTTGACAAAACTAAAGTAAAATGTTACAACTGTAACAACCTTGGTCACTTTGCAAAAGAGTGTCCTCAGCCAGACAAAAGATCAAAATCAACTGCCCTTGTATCACAACAAGGACAAGGCTATGACTGGAGCTTCCAAGCAGAAGAGCATACTCAAAATCAAGCTCTCATGGCCTTTACTGACAACAAAACTGAGGTAAAACCTAAACCTTGTACTTCTGAATGTGCTAAAATTGTTAAAAACTTAGAAAAAGAAAACACTAAATTAAATGAAGATTTAGCAAAAGCAGTCAGAAGAAATCATGAGTTTGATAGTGTGATTGCTGATCAAGAACATCAAATAAAGGTGTACAAGATGATTGATCAACGGATCAAGGAAGAATTGCTTCAAGCTGTGGATGAGAAAGAGTTTTATGAAACAAAAAATAAAGAACTAACAAGTAAATTAGAAGAATGTCAGCTTGAAATTGAACAAAATAAATTAACAATTAAAAAGTTTGAAAGAAGCACTAAAATTCTAGATGAATTAACTAATAATCAAACTACAGAAAAGGTTGTTCATGGGGTGGGATATCATGCTGTACCACCTCCACATAAATTCATTCCTCCACTGAAAAACAGTTCAGAAAGAATCATTAATGAATTAAAAACTGACAATCAAACTAAATCTAATACTGAAACATCTGAATCAAATGATTCTTCTGATGATGAGCAATCAATTGAATTTACAATATCTCAAAGTGAATCACCAAAATCGATTGATACAAGTTTTCACACAGCTCAAAGTCCAAATGAATCTCCCAAATATAATGCAGAAAATGTACCTAAAATTTTAACAAGGGGGAATGAAAGAAACAAAAAACAACTCTTAGATCAAAGAATACATGAAGGTGCTAAAAATAAGAAATTAAGATGTGTTATATGCAATAAAATGAACCATTTAGCAAAGGATTGTCACTTCAATCCAATAAACTGCAAAGAGTTAAAAGAATTTAAAAGTTTTAAACAAAGTTCAAAAACTCAAAAGTTAAAAAATACTACTGGTCATTCAGTAGTAAATACAATCAAAACTCAAATTGCTGAAACTCCAAGTTTTGGAAGAAGTGCACCAAGATTTGTGCAAAACAGAAGAGTTGGCAGCCCAAAGAACAGCAATTACTTCAAGAACAATGGAAAATCCAATCAAAATAAACAATATTTTAAATTTTCCAACACCAGTAGAAACTTTAACAATTTTACTACTGGTGTTAACCATCATTATAATGCTGTATGGTACCAGTACAAGAATACTACTGGTAAAAACCCTAATTTCAAAAATACTACTGCTCCCAAAACTACTTTCAAAAATACTACTGGTGGTAACTCTAAAAACACTACTGGTCATTCTAAACATGGTAAGTACCCAAATACTACTGGTCCATCAGTAGTAAAGTATTCAAAAGCTAAAAACAATAGGTATAAACCAAGATCAGTAGGAAATTCTCACACCAGTAATAACTCCAAAAGGACAGTAGTAAAACAAAACACCAGTAATAAACAATTATGGGTACCAAAAGTCTTTAAAGTTAAATCCCCAAAAGCTTATTTCTCAAAGAATGAACCCAAGACATATAAAGCTTGGGTTCCCAAACTTAACTAATCCTTTACTCACTTGTGCAGAGCATTCAGATCCCAGAAGAAGGAAGAACATGGCATATTGATAGTGGATGCTCAAGGCACATGACTGGAAATCTGCAAATTCTTAAAGATTTCAAGTCATTCGATGGAGGATATGTGGCATTTGGTGAGAATCCCCAGGGAGGTAAGATTACAGGTAAAGGTACTGTTACTAATGGAAAAATTACCTTTGATGATGTATTTTATGTAGCTGAACTAAAATACAATCTTGTCAGTGTGTCTCAAGTTTGTGATAAAAAGAACAAGATTCTGTTCACAGACATTGAGTGCATCATTCTTTCTCCTGATTTTATTTTGGATGAAAAATATGTTGTTTTAAGAACTCCTAGGAGAAACAATGTGTATTGCCTAGATATAGGGGGAGAACTCATTTCTACAAATGAGGTCAACTGTTTTATATCCAAGGCAAACACCACTGAATCAGAACTATGGCACAGAAGGATGTGTCACACAAATTTTAAAAACATGAATAATTTAGTAAAAAGAAATCTGGTCATTGGACTACCTCAAAAACAATTCATGTGTGATCATCATTGTGTTGCATGCCTAAAAGGTAAACAACACAAGACTTCTCATAAGTCCAAAACTGTGAACTCTATTTCTGTTCCTTTACAGCTCTTACATATGGACCTTTTTGGACCTACAAATGTAATGAGTATTGGAAAGAAACAATATTGTCTTGTTATTACTGATGACTTTTCCAGATATACATGGATTTTCTTTCTCAGGATAAAGGATGAAACAAGTGAACTCATAAAGAACTTAATTGTCAAACTGGAAAACACATCTGATCAAAAAGTGAAAGCCATAAGATGTGATAATGGCACAGAATTTAAAAATGCTAACTTAATTAACTTTTGTGATCTTAAAGGTATTGACAGGCAATACAGCTCACCTAGAACTCCACAACAAAATGGTGTAGCTGAAAGAAGAAATAGAACCATCATTGAAGCAGCAAGATCAATGCTTGCAGACTCAAAATTACCAATTACTTTTTGGGCAGAAGCTGTTAATACTGCTTGTTATGTTCAGAACAGAGTATTAATAGTGAAGCCACATTTTAAAACACCATATGAACTGTTCAATAAAAGAAAACCTTCCTTAAGTTTCTTAAAATCATTTGGTTGTCCTTGTACTATTTTGATTACAAGAGAACAAATTGGTAAGTTTGACTGCAAAGCTGATGATGGAATCTTTGTGGGATATTCTACTCAAAGCAAATCATATAGAGTATTCAACAAAAGACTAAGGATAATTGAAGAAAGCATCAATGTATCCTTTAATGAAAATGTACCTAATGAACAAGGAAATGGTCCAGATTGGCTATTTGACATAGACAATCTCACCAAATCCTTTAATTCTAATATGAATTTCAATGTAGGTAATTCAAATTGTCACAATCACAAGGAAGGAACATCATCAGTTAATACTGGTCAAGAAGAAATGAGATACATTGTAGTTAATACTGCTCCAGTAGTTAATACTGATGTCAGTAATAACTCAAATTCTGGAACCAGTAGTAACTCTGAGAATGAGGACAGTAGTAATTCAAATACTACTGGTACCAGTAATAGTACTCAAAATACTACTGGTCCCAATAATAACCTAGATTCTCAAGATACTACTGATACCAGTAACAACATCAATACTACTGATCTCAATGAAGATGATAGCAGTAGTAACTCTGACCAAAATGATGATGAACCAAATATCAATGACAATGAAGGATCTCTAGAAGAACAACTACCTGAGACAAATGAGTCAAATCTTGAAAATCAACTAGTGGTTGATAAAGCTACAACTACAAGGACTCAAAAGAATCATCCATTAGACCTTGTTCTAAGTGATGTTAACTCACCACTACAAACAAGAAGCAAATTAAACAAAAGCTTAACTGCAAATATGTGTAATATAAGTTTAATTGCTAATGAATGTATGTATGAATGCTTTCTGTCTCAGGATGAACCAAAGAAGATCCAACAAGCAATGAAGGACTCAAACTGGATTGAGGCAATGCAAGAAGAACTCCTTCAATTTAAGTTACAAGCTGTTTGGACACTTGTACCTCTACCCAAAGGAAAAAGAGCCATTGGAACAAGATGGATCTTTAGAAACAAGAAAGATGAAAGAGGTATAGTGATCAAGAACAAAGCCAGACTTGTAGCCCAAGGATACACTCAAGAAGAAGGAATAGACTATGATGAAGTATATGCTCCTGTTGCTAGAATTGAAGCCATAAGAATATTTCTAGCATATGCTTCATTCAAAAAATTCAAAGTTTATCAAATGGATGTGAAGAGTGCATTCCTGTATGGGAAAATTGAAGAAGAGGTCTATGTGTGCCAACCTCCAGGATTTGAAGATCCAAAACATGGTGATTATGTGTTCAAATTGGATAAAGCTCTGTATGGCCTACATCAGGCACCAAGAGCATGGTATGACACATTATCATCATACCTATTGAAGAACAACTTTAAAAGAGGAGCCATTGACAAAACTTTGTTTACAAAGAAAGTCAAAGATGATATACTACTGGTACAAATTTATGTAGATGATATCATCTTTGGCTCAACCAATGATTTATTATGCAAAGAATTTGAAGAACTGATGCAAATTAAATTCAAGATGAGCTCCATGGGTCCAATGAACTTCTTCCTTGGACTCCAAGTCAATCAAAGAACTGATGGTATTTTGATAAATCAATCAAAATATGTCAAAGACATCTTGGAAAAGTTTGATTTGAAAGACAGTAAAAGTGCCAGTACACCAATGGAAACACACAAACACCTACATCCTGATGTTGAGGGGGAGGATGTAGATGAACACTTATATAGATCAATGATAGGCTCTTTGATGTACTTAACTGCATCAAGACCTGACATTATGTATAGTGTTTGTGTGTGTGCAAGATATCAAGCAAGACCTAAAGAACTACACTTGCAAGCTGTCAAAAGAATATTCAGATACTTGAAAGGCAAACCATCACTAGGTCTGTGGTATCCACATGACTCACCCTTTGAGCTAATAGCCTATACAGATAGTGACTATGGAGGTGAATGTCAAGATAGAAAGTCCACTACTGGTGGATATCAATTCTTTGGATCAAGACTGGTGTCATGGCAATGTAAGAAGCAAACAAATGTATCAACATCTACTGCTGAAGCAGAATATGTAGCTGCATCTGCTTGCTGTGCTCAAGTACTATGGATTCAAAACCAGCTTCTAGACTTTGTCTTTTTGCAGGATAAATCGAAAGATATAAAAGGCGGTAGTCGATTAGTTTAACATTATATTCACTTCGATTCACCAAATTCTCTCGATAAAACCCTAGTTTACGATCAAGAACCCTTCATCAGAAACAAAATTCTTGCAAAAACTCAACAACAATGGCAACTTTACAAGCTCTCGATGTGCAAACCGATCTCAAATATTCAGAATTTCACAATATGGTTGCCTTTTTAAAGAATCCCGACGGGACAAAGGATTTTCGTCCAATCGTCAAATTTTTGCGAAATTCATATATACAGTTCGCTTTAACTGTAAAACCAAAATCATATCAACAGCATTTGGTGGACTTCTGGACCAATGCTGAACGAACAGAAGGAACAACCACCTCAATGATAAAATCTAAAGTAGATGGAAAGCACATAACAGTCACAGAACAATCAATTCGACACCATCTACAATTACACGATGATTCAGGTATGTTTACTCTTCCTAAGGAATACATTGCTGAAATTTTGAATAAAATGGGATATGAGGGAAGACTGAATATAGTAACCTTTCAAAAGGGTCTTCTCTCCCCACAATGGAAATTTTTAATACATACTATTCAGCATTGTATTTCTCCTAAAAGAAGTACTTGGAATGAGTTTAACAAGGCAATAGCATCTGCTGTTGTCTGTCTATGCACAGACCAAGTCTTCAATTTTTCTAATATGATTTTTGAAGGTATGTTGGGAAATCTTAGTTCTTCTAAATTTTTAATGTATCCCAGATTTCTACAACATATCATAAACTGTGAATTACAAAACTTTTCAACTCCCAAAAACATTTTTATTATTCCTGAGTTGAACAAGAAAGTTTTCTCAAATATGAGAAAACAATTTAAATTTTCGGGCAAGGAAACCCCTCTGTTTCCTAATATGATCCACGATCACACACCAATTGGAGAGGGTTCAATCAAAGATACAACCCCAATTGAACCTCAACCCACTCCATCACCCCCAAATACAGCCCAAACACCACCTCATATAGCCACTCAATCACCAACTCACTTAGAAGTCCTGAATGTGTCCCAGGAACTTGAATTAAATCTGCAGAGTGCTACTCTTCACTCTGTGGAAGACCTACCAGATAAAACCAAAAATATTTCCACACTTTACAAAAGAAAGAAATCTTTAAAGGACACCAGGGGACAAATCGAGTCACACCCCAGGCTCAAAGAGTTGTCCTCCAAGGAGGAGAGAGGACATGAGGGGAGGGCTTTCACTACTGATGCCCCAAAGGTGGGTGCACAGGATAGTGAAAACATCACTAAGACCCAAACCTCGGCAACTTTAAGTGATGACTCTTTTGAGGAATTACTTAAAGGACCCCGGTGCCAAGAAACCAAAAGGGGGGACATCTCTGCTTCTTCTAGGAAGAAGAGAATGTCTAAAAGACCCAATGAATCACCAAGCAGTGATGAGGGCAGATCTATGGAATTGATGGAAAGGAAGGAAAACCTTAAAACCAATGTACCTGTTAGTAAGCCCGATGATCTTGCTAGATGGAGTGAGGGCAGTATTAAAATCACTCAATTGACGGATAAAGTGGATTCTCTTGAATCCACTGTACAAGATTGTCTCAAATATTTAACAAACCAAGGGAAAACAATGGCTGCAATGAAAAGGCATGTCAACACCATCAACAAAAGAATGAGATTCTATGAGCATAGGCTTCATCAATAAACCAAAATCATCAGAAAATTGAAAAAGAAACTAGATGATAGTGAGGCTCCACCAGTTGAGCTCACTAAGGGGGAGAAGTATAACATACAGACAATGATTGATGAATCTATTGCAGCAGCAGCATCCTCCCTCTTAAATTTAAAAGAAACAGAAGTTGATGAAGGCCCAGAGATGATGGTTACAGAAGAAGAGCCAATTACTACTGCTCCTACTAAAGAACAAGCTGAAAAAGAAACACCAGTAGTAACTCCTACTACTGACATTATAGCAGTAGCAAATGAAGAAGAGGAATTAAAAGCAGCAAATACTACTGATGCCCTATCAGTAGTAACTTCTGAAGTTACACCAGTAGTAACTACTCTGATTACTACTGAAGAGGAAGAACTACATTTTCCAGAGCTAATTGAAAGAGAGAGACATGTCATCATTACCAAACCACCAACACCTGATCAACCACTTATCATACCTGACATTGATGATAATGTGAATTGGTTTGAGGTTGATGAGTGCTCACTTCCTCCACATCCAAAAATACTTCAACAAGATGAACTTAGATCATTTTCTCCTTCTGTAATAATAAGTGGAGTGCCAGACATGAAATATATTCCACCTCCACCTTCAGCACATATTGGAAAGGGTAAAGAAATATATGATGAAGATTACCCTAACAGAGCTCTTGGTCATTACATGGTAAACAAGATAAATCTTGTTAGAGCTGATAAACAGTCTAAATGGAAGGTGAAGCATAAGAGATATTGGGAGAAGGTAGCTAAGTATCAAGCTCTTGAACAAAAGAAGGATAGAATAGAAATTCCTGTTCAAGCACCTGTTCAAATTAAAGATGTTCAGATAGAAGCCCAAGAAGCAGAATTCAAAAGGCTTAGAAAAGTAGAAGAAGAACATCTAAACTGTCTTGAAGATCTTGTAGCAGAATGTAAAAGAACAAAAGGTGATCTACCTGATGATATGTTTGAACAGAAGGACAACATGATTGAATATTTAAAGACAAAAGGTCACAGTGCAAAATCTTTTGGAAGAATGAAGATGATAACTATAATTGAAAAATACTGCACTGCAAAGAAGAAAGACCTGGCTGAACAAGAAGCTGAAGAATCAAAGAAAGCCAAAACTTTAATCCCAATCAGCTTAAATTTGCTCAAGGCTGGTAGTGTTTCAACTGTTGGTGATACTTCAACTCCCCAATCTAAGAAAAGAAAATCTGTTGATCAAGAACAAAGCTCTAAGAAGAAGTCAAAACAAATTATACCTGTTCTTGAAATGCCAGTTGCTCCATTACAGAACAATCAAATTATTAACTGGAGAGTGATGCAGAACAATGTCATAGAGGTCATAAGGGAAGACAAAATTGTACAGAGATTCACTGGATGGTTACCCTTAATCAGATCATGTTCTAGAAGTGATGTTATCAAACTTCTGATTATTGGGAAACCAAGAATGACAAAGAAATCATAGAAAGAATCTGGAGCTGGATACCTAACTAAAATGATAGATGCTGCATTTTATCCAGATAATTATCCAGAACAATTTACAAATCCAGGTAATGTATATGCTTGGAATGTCATTCCTACTGCAAATATGTACTTCTTTGAGAAATCAGGCAAAGTGTGTGAATTGTACTTATATGAGAAAGAATATCCACATTCTGAGAAGACTATGTATCAGATATTCATAAACACTTTGATGAAACCCTATGATGCTGTTATGTTCCAAAACAAACTGAATTATTTTACAAAAAGGAACAGCAGATATATTATTGAACAAAGGCTTCAACAGAATCAAAGAACTCTTGAGAAAAGAAGAAAAGAACAAGAGGAACAAAAGAAACTTAATTGATTAAAGGATAATCAATAAGTTTAGGGGGAGATTGTTGGAGCAAAACACAGATCAACTTAATACTGATGCTGCAGTTAGTACTGACATACTTAGTACTGATGGGGCAGAACATATTACTACTGATGAAGTTGATGCTGGTGTTTACTATAACTTAGTTACTACTGATCATGCAAAGATTGAAGATACTACTGATCATTGTAGTTACTACTGACGTTGATTTCTGGACTTACTACTGATCACCAAGTTTACTACTGACGTTATATATTTACTACTGGTGATGAGTTTTACTACTGATAACGCGTTTTATGAAGAATATCAAGTCCGAGATCTTCGTATAGATAGTTATAGAATGTAAATCAATGTATATTATTATTATTCGATGTAAATCAAGTCCTAGAATAACTAGGGTAAATAGTTTAGCTTCAAGGACTATTATATATAGTTCCTTACGAATTGTAAACGTACGTGTGTATTGTTAACTCAATAATATACATTGAAGCTTTTTGTGAAACTGTGTTCTTAATACTTTCGCATATTATTTACAGTTCATTGTTCTTAATATATTGATATAGTGTTGATCCGCTGCAACTTCTATCATCAATTAGATCTAAGGTGTTCATTAACTTGTTTATAGTTAATCGATCCTGACACATATCATGCAAAATGGTTCACCTTATGATACTGAGTAGGACTAACTATACTAAAGGATGATCAAATGACTACTCCATATACTCTTACAATCAAAAGATGAATGGATTACGGGTCTAAGTTACACTTTACCATAGTTTAATTCATGAAATATGATATTATTTTTACAAAAATTTTATATTTATTTGATCAATATAGATATTCAAATTAAAAAATAAAATTAAGAAAAATAATTAGTGAATTTCATATACTCCTATATATTAAGGGAAAATTGAGTGTGTGTCTGTCACATACCTAAGGTTAGGTGTGGAACCACCTAAAACTACATAATTTAGGTTAAAAACACTTAGAACTCACTACATAAACTCATTAGTATATCAAAGCCCGTCTAAAACTCATCAATTATCATATATATTAAATATGGTTTTGTTGATTTGGTATTTCAAGTTTCATATTCTTGAAATGGTGTTTATATTGAACACATGTCATATTCTTGAAATGATGTTGAGTTGGTGTTTTTATATTATCTAAGTTTCTAATATGGTAGGAAAGTGACAATATATTGTAAAAATAACCGTTTTGAATTTTTTTTAACCAAAATTATATAGTTATAGGTGGTTCCACACCTAACCTTAGGTACGTGACAGCCACACACTCACTATCCCCATATATTAATTACTAGTTTCATAACCCGCCCGATGGGCGGGCTAGCTGTAAGAAATATAATATATAATGATGAAAAAAACGTAAGAAATTATATGGTCAACTATTATTAAAATGATGATTAAAGGTTTTGTTGTACATGAATAATCGGTAAAAATAAATCAAAAAAGAAAACGAAATTTTGTTGTATAAGACGTTTGTTGTTGAGTTTGTATAGTTACCATCTTGGTCGCAACAAATAATTTTCAAGCATTTGTTTCTCTTTACTCTTGGTACATCAACATCTAGCTGGTCATGTGAGAATACTGATATTTGGACAAACAAATCAACCCGTGACAATGTTCGCCCATGGTTTTTTTATAGTCATTGAAAAACGTACTTAAATAGGAAATTCTCTTCGGCTCAATTTGAAAGGCATAGTTTTGTCGTAAGGACTAATAATCATACGTGGGATAACACAAATTGTACAAACTTTGTCACGATCTTACCTTCAATTATATTAGCCTAGTTCTATTGCATAAATCTACTTTCTGATCAATGTTTTGCATACACATTACAGGAGCATCTATCTTTAATTTCAATATATGATGCGTGACACCTGACATTTTTATAGTATACAAGAATTATGTGGTGTAAAGATCGAGGCTAAACATAGTATCATCAATAATTTCATGTGTGAGTGTTGATAATAATATGTTTAGACTATAATATTTTTGGATCATAATATTTTTGAACATTGATTATTATAACTTTTGATCATAATAAAATTGGATTATAATAAATTTGGATCGTAACATTTTGTGATCATAACATTTTGTGACCATAATAAATTTAAATTATATTTTTAAATCATAAGATTTTTTTCGTAAAATGTTTGAACCATGACATTTTTTTGTTTAAATTTTTATGTCTATACTCATTTCGTAAAGAATTTAATTTTAAAAACTTTTATTTTCTTAAAATTTTTATTATTACATTTTGTGATCATAATAAATTTAAACTACACTTTTAGATCATAAGATTTTTTTTCGTAAAATGTTTGAACCATGACATTTTTTTTCAAATTTTTATGACTATACTCATTTCGTAAATAATTTAATTTAAAGAACTTTGATTTTCTTAAAATTTTTGAGATTATAATATTTTGTGATCATAATAAATTTAAATTACATTTTTAGATCATAAGATTTTTTTCGTAAAATGTTTGAAGCATTGTTGGGTCACATTTATTGTAACCAATAGTCTAGGGACTATTTTGTATTTAGTCGAAACTTTGGCTAGGTATATATAGTAAGTAGTAACCTAATTTGCATAACCTTTGCCCAAATTGTAGCAGCCCCCATCAATAGCAAAGTGTTCAAATATTCCATCCATCTTAATCTTCCTATATTATCACTTGTTTATGCTTAATCTATGAATTAATCATTGAATTCACAATCTACAACCATGACATTTTTTTTTTTCAAAATTTTATGACTATACTCATTTCGTAAAGAATTTAATTTTAAGAACGTTGATTTTCTTAAAATTTTTTGTTTACAAATAAAAAATAAAGCTATGGGCGAAAAACGAAGCGAGGGAAGACATGAATATGTTTCCATATAAAGAAGAAGTTAATTGCCTATTATGCCCTTTGAGTCAGCGTCCATGTCATCATTAAGAAGCAATGTTATTGGTACATGTCATCAAATTAAAATCATGTCTTTGCTCCATATATAGGTGGGAGAAAAATGAAGCGAGGGAAGTGTTCAAATATTCCATCCATCTTAATCTTCCTATATTATCACTTGTTTATGCTTAATCTATGAATTAATCATTGAATTCACAATCTACAACCATGACATTTTTTTTCAAAATTTTATGACTATACTCATTTTGTAAAGAATTTAATTTTAAGAACTTTGATTTTCTTAAAATTTTTTGTTTACAAATAAAAACAAAGCTATGGGCGAAAAACGAAGCGAGGAAAGACATGAATATGTTTCCATATAAAGAAGAAGTTAATTGCCTATTATACCCTTTGAGTCAGCGTCCATGTCATCATTAAGAAGCAATGTTATTGGTACATGTCATCAAATTAAAATCATGTCCTTGCTCTATATATAGGTGGGAGATAGGTGGGAGATTTATTATGTGAGATGATTCCGTAGAAAACATTACAATTTTTCTGAATACATCAATATAGTCGGCCATGAAAAGCAGAGTGCAACAAAATTAAAGTCCTCCGTGCAATAAGTCAAAAGACAGAGTAGTTTGACCTTTTTGTGTTGAAACTTGAAAATAATGAACGTTACAAAGTTGGGCATGTGCTCAATATAGTTTTTAATTTAGGAATGTTATTTTTTTTCTTATAGTATTAATAAATGAAATGAGTTTTTCTAACGTATGCCCCAGGGGCCAGGGGTATATGATAATGTGCATTCAATGAGCCGATAATTAACATTTGAACATAAATTTGAATTTAATGAATCTTCTAAAATGGTAATTTTCAGAGTGCATTAATGTCAATTAATACATATTTAGGAAATTATCACTTCATTAATACACGTTATCGTATGCCCCATGGCCATGGGTATACGTTAGAAAACCACTTAATAAAATAATTTTGACGTAACTCAATACAGTATGGTGTTTTAACAATTTTTGCAGATGGATAGCAAGTTATATCCCTTTTCAATCTCTGTAAGGTATAATTTAAGATTGAGTTCTTATATGAATTGATACTCGAATATACAATAACAACGGGTCAACAGCATTCAATCTCTTTAAAAGAGGGGTGTATAGGAAGTAAGACGTAAACAGTGTATTCTTTACATGAAGGTATAAAGACTATCTTAGAACGACTTCCTGACAAAAAATGCTAGTGAAAATGTACGAGCGTATATTATTACAAAATAGCAATAATAGCAGATATTCATGAAAAGAATAAATTCAACTTTTATGTTTTATTTTTTTATCAATTTGCTACGAAGTATTAAATTAAAATGCTCACTCATAGTCTCTTTTCTGCATGCTGTTGTGGAATAAGTTGTTTGTGTTAATTTTCAAGCGATTAAGACAGTGTCTTTACTTTTGGTAGGAGAATCTTTAATGAAATCAATTACTCCGTATAATCTAACCTCCAACTTACCGCCAACTTGACAATAAGATCACTTCCAACAGTTGGGCAGTTGGACGTCAGTAAACCCATCAGTAGCGCCACGTCAGCACATCCTTACTGACACGCTACTGACACGGTCGTGCCAACCCTACCCATCACTAACCCATCACTAAACACATCATTTCCACATCATCATTTTTAATTAAATTAAATAATTATAAAATAAATACATTATATTAATTTAAAAATACATTGTTTAAATAAAAAATAATATTAAATTAAAAACATTACATTTATTAAAATAACAAAAAACACTTATTTTATTTTTTTTTGAAAAAAAGGTAATTTATTTTTATTCCTAAAACAAATATATAAAAGAATTAAAATAAAAAAAACAAAGAATAAAACAGAGAATAAAACAATTTTTCATTAAAAAAATAAAAATTATACAACTTTTTAAGCTGCATGTACAACTCCCAAACCCCCCCAACCCTCCCCCTCTTCTTCTTCCTCCTCCCTTCTCCACCCCTGCGACGCCTACCCACTCCCGTCCTCACCACGACGGGTCTTGAACGACGCCTGCAACGACGTGGCCGTGCCAACGGTTTCGTTCGGCGACGGCTAAAAAACGCCCATGACGGGTCCTTGTGACGGACCGTTGGCAGGGGTCTAACTAGTTTATTTTTGAACGGGACAATAATTAGTTTTTTTTTTTTTTTTTTTTTGAAACGCCTTTGAATTAAACTTAAAAAACTAGCGAGGAGCTAGGAAAAAAAAATAATTCAATAGTTACATGGTAAAATAAGACATTCTGCCCAAATGACACTATACTTAACTTTACGATTACAAATCCAATTATAAGCCACCTCTTTAATAGAATCAATAAGCAAATTCCTACGGGCTTCTCCATTATTAAAAGTAATAGCATTTCTGTGGCGCCAAATAATCTATAACGTCGTAAGAATCACCGCCTCACTTATCATTTTTACCTTGGAATTCATCGGGTTAGCATCGGGTTTATCCAACATCGCGTCCAGATTTTCAACAGTAGTGTCCAAAACTTGCAACCAATTTCCTATACTACGCCAAACACCTTTTATAATATCACACGACCAAAAATTGTGATCCGTATCTTCAACACTATATTATCAAACGAAATCCAAAATAAAATGTTCACTTTTCGGGGAACCAACCCGTTCCATCTCGTATGAATAATCGACGTCGGAAGCAAAAGATTGTCAAGCCACCTTCTAGTACTCTCAACTTCATACACCCCATCATTAACGATATCACACACCCATTTATCCGGATCATTTGATAACTTAAACCCTTCAATTAACCGAATTATATCCGCAACTTGGGCTTCTTCTCTACCCCCGATCTCTCCTCTCCAAGCCCACCCTACCGAATTATCCTGCAATCTGTCCGCCACCGAGCAATCATTAAACACATCAAGCTAAAAAATTCGTGGGAACATCGAACACAACGGAACCTGAGCAACCCAAACATCCTTCCAAAACCGAGTACACCTTCCATCCCCGACCTGTTTCTTCAAATGCGACAAAAAATCCATCCCTTTATCTTTAATTTGTGGAGCATTTTCAAAATATGCACCCACGGAGCATCACCCGATCAGTTAGAATTTGCCATATCCAAACCACCACCTTCACCATATATGCCTTTAATCACTGTCGCCCACAACATGTTGCCTGTAACAATAAATCTCCAAATCCGCTTCACCAACAAGGCGACATTAAAAGCGTATAAAATAGGGGTGAACATGGTACGGTACCATGTATATTTTCTTCATACCGTGTACCGTACCAACTATAATTGGTACATCGATTTAGCTACCAATACCATACCAAGTTTACTTGGTACCAATTTGTTTGGCTACCAATAATCGTGGTTGGTACAAATTGGTAATGGTATATACCAACATCATAAATTTATATGAAATTACAAAAATTAATAACAAAATAACAATGATATTTAATCATTATCGACTAGTTAAACATATTGTAACACCGCAAAATTTAGAAAGTGTTTTTTTTTTTTTAAACGGGTGCGGAAGCATAAAGGTAATTATAAGCTCTAGGTTTAGGTTTACAAACCAAACGTCCCGAAATAAACTCCAAAATAATAATAACATTTAAACGGTGTTAATAAACGGCATGACTCATATTACAAAACATATCAAACTGAGCTTGGTCAATCATCCCGTCCAAAGCACCGATCAACCTGAAAAGAGTCAACGAGGGAGGGATTAGCACAAAGCTAGGTGAATGAACATAATCTACAAATTATGTAAAGCACAACAAGCAAGCACAACATCTCCACGATCGATAATCCACTTAACCACTTGATCACCTAACCACTGTTCCACCTAATCACTGTTTGTTCGAGAAGCTCGGGGTCCTGCCGGAGCCTTAAACCATTGTTGGCCGAACAATGGTAACCGAAGGCCTGTACCCAACTCCCCGGGTAAACCCCCTTACGTGTAACGCATACAGGTAAGGTCCATTCCACCCATTAGTTGGTACACTATGCCCAGCGCACTGACTTCTCAAAACCTCGGTCACCAAGTCAAACCGAGTTGTTGCTACCAATCAAGCAACCCTAATCATCTATGTGCACATAACCCATTTCGCTTAACCCAATCAGACAAGTACCAAACAACCAAGCTAATCACGAAAAACTGCATCGAAAAGCATCACAGGAAAGTTCGCGTCGCTAACTTGAAGTTCGCGTCGCTAACTGCTGTTCGCGTCCGCGAAGTGGCCCGCGAAGAGTTCCCGATCTAGACCCAAACTTTCTGTTGATAGTTCGCGACCGCGAACCATAGTTCGCGTCGCGAACTCCTGTAGCTGCCAACGGTTCCTGCATTTTCAACAAGCATGCAAATACCCAACCAATTGTAACCAAACATAAGTTGGAGGTTAAATCCACTCACCGTTACTTCCACTTGTCGAACTCATAGGTCTAATGTTTCTGAGTCTCGATCCCGGTTCCTGTACACCAAAGGAATACCGAATTAGTATTCAATACTATAAGTTTACAACAATTGTCAAGTAAGTTCACAACTAACTTTTGACCTATTTAATATCCACTTACTTGCCATGTTAACTACTCATGTCAAGGATATCATACACTTTCACAATTCAAGTCAAATACCATTAAGCCATAACTAACCAATTTATCATATTACACCAAAACGGGTCGAAACCCAATTTACTTTAACATGTCAACATCTTACAATTCAACACAATATGTAATTTACCATATTATTGCCATCCCTAATCAAGTCAAACCATACTATACACTTTAGCCAACTTTCTCTTTATATACCCAAACGGGTCAAAACCACCTATTTAATTTCAACACTTTCCAAGCACCACCTTAAAGCTATAATCACACCATTTAGCAATTCATGACTAATTAATCATTTTCATTAAGATTAAACTCCATTTTTAATACTAGATTACCAACTTCCAACTTACTAGTCCATATTTTTAACATAAACTACCCAACACTATAAAAGCTAGTATTTTAATCAAACCACACCATAACTTGACAAACATCACTTATAACTTATTTAACATGTCATTTCCCCCTTTATAGCAATAAAAGTCATATAACACTAAAATGACATATTCTCACCAACTTGTCACACAACCCATTTACTAGCTCATAATTTAGACATCAAATCCATACCATCTTTTAACTAACAATTTCATCCATACAAGTCAAAATCATCCATATTAACAACTAATATTTTCAACATATTAGTTTACCTAAATTAACAACAAAAACCACCAAAAATCTAAGATCTAACCATTTTGGTAAAAACCCATCTTTTCTCCAAAATCACCTACCATGGTGATTTATGGATCTTCCACCAATTATATGATTTTACTAGTTATAACACATATAATAAGTCTCCTAAACATATAAGACACAAAAGATCCATAAACTTTATCATTTAGCAAAAACCACCAAATCTTAAAACCATAGTTTATGAACTAGACAAGAAACTTCAAGACAACCAACAAGAGATAAAAACTTACCTCCAAGATCTACACAAAACGAGTTTATGAGCAAGAATGAGCAAGAACTAAGCAAGGACCTTCAAAAACGACACCAAGAACAAGTATGGAGTTGTTCTACTTGGTTAAATCAAGGATATGAAGATGTAAGAATCTGGACAGCAGCTTAGGGCCTGAATTCGGCAGTGTTGCAGTCCCTTTGTGGGTGTTTTAAAGGTAGTATGTTGTAGAGGAAGTTATTATGGTGATTTGGCAACTTGAATCACCAAATTTGGACTTAAAATGAAGAAGTTATGAAGATTTGAAGGTTGATTTGTATGGTGAAATGCCAAAACCGGAAATTATATTTTGAGGGAGAGTTCTTGGGTGAAAACAATGGATAAGTGACCATAAAGAGGATAAGGGTTCCTCCCCTTATCCTATCCGTCTCAAACAAAGGGGGTGGGGCCCATCTCACTAGCCAAATTTTAGATCTTTAACAATGCGATACGAAAAGGCCGGTTCATAATTAGTTTATTAAAAATACCAAATGAACTCTGGTTTTAGCCACGAAAATATAGTCGAAAACGAAATTAAAAGGAGAATCCAAAGATATAAAAATCATACAATCCTTTAAACATTTCAGAAACCGGATATTTTAATCCCTTGATTAAAATATCACAAAAGGACAAAAATGTCAAACAATTCATTTAACATTTAATCAATTTATTCCACATATGGTCAAATAGATATTTATCAAATATCAATATATACCTAAAACTACTAGGCCGGTTTTAGGATGTTACACATATTAACAAGTTTTTCGAACACGGAAACATAATAAGCAAAATGATATAATATGTTACGTGCTATATAAATATAATATAGTACGATAAAGTAACAAAAGTTGTAGCTATCTTGTCGTAATTTGAGTATTGGGAAAATAGGTTGGTAGTTTGGTACAATATATTTAACTAAGAATCATATAATATAATATATCTTGGTTGGTACGGTATACCATGGTATCTAAAAAGTTTGTACCATTACCGTACCATGATTACACAATTGGTACGGTATTACCAACCAAACATGTTGACTACCAACATATTGGCTACCAACTATTCTTGGTACGGTTGATAGCATGTTGGTTGGTTTTGTTCGGTACAAATTTAACACCCCTAGTATAAACTACCAATATCAAGGCCTCCATTTTGACGAGATACCAATAACTAAGGTGTTGATGAGGTGACGATTTGGCTTGAATCATTACACCCGGTGCTTTTATAATTTTTTGTTTTAAAAACCATGAAACAAATAATTTATTACTAATTATATTATATATATCATACAAAAGAGAACTGGATGAACAGTGGAATTTCTGACGTCAGCAAATTTGTTTTTGTCAACCCAAATTTCTTTTACTTTGACGTGTCTATCCAAAGTCCATGGGCGTACTTCTGAGAAACTTTCCAAAACCCACCCTCAACTTTTGAATATTACATTTTCTTATATAAAAGTTTAAAAACCTCAAAGTTATTTATATATATGTATATATAAATTGTCTTTTTTTTCTTTTATGTAACCAAGGTTACAACTTGATTTATGAGCCATCTAATTATAAGGCGACCGCACGTTTTATGGGTAGCCCGTATTCAGCGTAAATAAACCTCCATTGATTTAAGGTTTTTTTTCCTCATATGAAGTATCTTGAAACATATGTCTTGGAACCCTTATTTTATTTTCTTAATATAGAACAATCTTTGGGTGTTATATTTTCTTAATATAAAACAAATTTTTAGGTTTTGTATTTTCTAAATTTGGGTATTATATGATAATCGTCCACGGCAACGCGCGGGTAAAATATACTAGTTGTGATACAAATGTAGTACGTAAATTAAGGGTGCCATCGAATTGACGTAAATTTATAAGTTTAAATCGGGTCGGGTTGTAGGAATTGTTATGATTAGGGGTGAGCAGAAAAAGAGGGTAACCGGAATCGGAACCGGAACTGTCTCGGAACCGGAGGTTCCAGACCCGGAACCTGCTAAGAGGTTCCGGTTCCCAAAATCATGGAACCGCCTTAAGAGGTTCCGGTTCTCAAAATTAAGGAACCTGGAACCTGGAACTTGTGGATACCCTGGATCCGGCGGTTAAACAGTATATTTTAATTAAAATATATAATATATTACACATGATTAAATTAAATAGATTTTTGATTTATCTAAATGTAAAATACTAGTCCATATAAAAATATAAATTGACCTTACTCATTATAATTGAGTCAGAAATTGGGTGATAGTGAGACATTCACTCGTCGTGAGGTTTTATCTTTGTGACTGACTTTTACATGAATCACACATTTACTATCTTTTTACCATTCTTATTCACTTATTTATATTTTGAACAATATTCGTAATCGCTGAAATATATATAAAATCGTTAAGCGATATTTGTAGTCGTTAGTTTGTGTGATTTATCGTCTTGTTTATTCAGTAAGTAATGTTAAAAAATTTTAAATTTAGATACAGGGTAACCGGAACCTGCCCTGGAACCGGTGGTTCCGGTTCCGGTTCCGAAAATTTAGGAACCTGTCTTCCAGGTTCCGGTTATGGTTCCTATATCTCAGGAACCTGCGGTTTCGGTTCCAGTCGGAACCGGCGGGTACCCTGTTATGCTCACCCCTAGTTATGATGACCAATTATTGAGAATAGCAATAATAATTACATGCTTTATCGGTTTGGTGCAACACATGCCTAGTCTCTTCGACGAGACGTTAATTTCTTTAAATCACGAAACATGGAAAATCCACATTCGATAGCCGATTTGATACGCCCTTAAATTTCTGGATCATGTTTGTTGTACAATCATCTCGTTAGGTTATGATCAAATGGACCTGTTTTGTATTATATGCTTCGAACCTCTTAAACGTACTATATCCGTACTCATATTATTTGTATTCTCCTTTTAATCTGTTGTTTCTCTTTTCATCTTAAACACAATTTTAATTACATCATATTTCATATAATGACATTGTCATGCATTCCAAATCGATATTTAATGTAGGCTAAAATATATTTTAATAACAGGAACTTGATGAGCTTAGTTGACTGAATTCTCTACTATTTTGAACTATTAAAAGTGCAACATGACATATTGAATTTGAAAATAGTCAATTTAGTACTATGACTCACTATTTTGGTCTTGAATCTCATTATTTTTTGCTTCTAATTTGAATATGTGGAGATTAACTTATATTTTTAATCCGTCCAAAGTTATAATGAAAATAAATAATATAAAAAATTGTGATCAAATTAATGAGTCAAAATACTAAATTGATATTTTTTGCAGGTTCAAATATAATGTTGTATTTTTAATGTTTAAAGATACTAAAAGATTCAATTAACCAATTCAAAATATTAGAAATCGTAGAAACGGTAGAATACATTTTGGTTTTAGTTTATTAGTATTTATAAAGTAAACTGTAAACATATCAAATTTATACCAACAAAAATTTATAACTATCATCAATATCACTTCTAGTAATAGTTATTAATGTTTATTGCTATAATTTTAAAAATTGTAGACTTCATTAATGCACCTTAATATGTGTCTATGTTAGAAAACCCTAATTATTATTATTACTTGTATCTGTTTGAAAATAAGTTCATATATTTTTGAGGAAATGTTTTCTTAATAAAGATTCAATTATATTAAATTTAATAGTTAGAGAGGATATGTTCCCCATATTTTAATTGAGAAATGATATGTTCCCCATATTTTAATTGAGAAATGATATTTAGTCCTACAATTTGATCCTATTTATAGTTCTACCTATTTGATAGGATAACACGTGCAATCCATTAATTCTCTCTATTAATAGTATCCATTGATTTTGACACATGTCTTCATCTAATGAGTAGGACTATGAGTAGGATCAAATTGTAGGACTGAATATCATTACTCATTTTAATTCTACTGAATTTATTAATGTTTAAAAATAAAAGTAATTGTGTTATTTAATTATATTTAATGCGATAGTCAGTGAGGTGAATCTTGATATTTTTTATAAATAAAATAAAATTTTAAAGTATATTTATTATTATTATATTAAAATGAAGCATGTTTAATTAAAGTTAATGTAATTTTTTTTTATAGTTTATAGTTTATAATATGAGTTGTATTCAAGGTAGTCCTTGATTTTTATATAGTCCCAAATGATAAATCTTAGTCATTGGATCAAAAAATTCCTTAACCACCAACATTATCAAATCACATATGATTCAATATACAACCACCACCACCACCGCTAGGCACTGCGGCGGCCAGCCACCGCCCACCGTCGACCACCACCGTCGCCCGCCGACGCCGCCCGCCGCAATCACATGTGATTGACTGATTGGATACGCAATCACATTTGACTGAAAGCAGCCGACAGTAGCGAGGAGTTGCCGGTGGTGGAGACGGTGGCCGATAGAGGTTGGTGGTGGTGGTCGGCGGTGTGAAATCACATGTGATTTAATACACATGAGGTGGTGGTGGTGGTCGGCAGTGTATAATAACATGTGATTTAATACACATGAGATGGTGGTGGTGGTGATGTATTGTAGGGGTGAGCATTTGGACCGAAAAAACCGAACCGAACCGAAAACCGACCGAAACCGAACCGAACCGAAACCGATAACATGTTATCGGTTCGGTTTCGGTTTTGAAAATTCATCGTTATCGGTTATCGGTTCTATCGGTTCGGTTCGGTTTTCGGAAAAAGAAGAACATTTGGCCTAAAATAACCGAATCGAAACCGGACCGAACCGAAACCGAACCGAAACCGATAACATGTTATCGGTTCGGTTTCGGTTTTGAAAATTAATCGTTATCGGTTATCGGTTCTATCGGTTCGGTTCGGTTCGGTTTTGGCCCGATAAGCACCCCTAAAATTGAATCACATGTGATGGTGGTGGTGGTGATTTGGGGGGTTGATTGATCTAAGGGTTAAGATTTATCACTTGAGACTACACAAAAATCAACTACTACATTGAAAGTTATCTTTATACTACTTCCTCCGATTCAAAATAAGTGCTACACTTTGAAAAATTATCTTATTTGACAAAAAATAGTAGGACCCACACCTACTAACTATCTACTTTAACAAAGTGAAATGACTCATTTACCCTCACTTTTTACTTTTAAACATCATTAACCTCACTTTATTCAAAAGGTGTGGGACTCATTATCCACTAACCATTCAATTAATCCAATTTAACCATAATTATAATCTTTTGTCTAAAAAATCATGAAACACAAAGTATATCACTTATTTTGAATCGAAAGAAGTATATCAAATTACGTTGCTATTTTTTAACATTATATTTATACCTTATTTCTCTTCTATATGTTGAGAGTCATCCCTCCTACGTCTAAGAATTGTTCTTTCGGATACAAAGTTGGTTGGTTTTTCCTTAAAAGTGCACTGTTTTCTTCATCATCAAGTTACGTAAACACCAACTGATAACCCTAAATACTTGATTCAATCATAACATTTAAGTCATTCCACTGTTCAATTTCTCAGATTTCAATCATCATTCGCTATAAACTTCATCTTCACCACAAATTAACGAAAATTATTACCAAATGGCGATAGATCTCTACTCTGATAACTCTGGCGGTACGACGGCGAGTCCTCGGATTTCATTCTCGTATGATCTCTCTAATTCTGACACTGTTCCGGTAGAACAACTTCTCCGATCAATATCGTCGTCAAGTGTCGATTTCAATTTCTGCGTTCAGGAAAACTTCGGCCACCACCACGCTTCCATGGCGGACGAGCTTTTTTCCGACGGTAAAATTCTCCCGACGGAAATTAAATCAAAAACCGAGACACATAAACGGACCTCACCACCGCCACAGGCGGAAAACGAAAAGCCTCGATCGCTGCCGTTACCATCGCCGGAAGACGAGGAGTTTAAACAAGAAAATTCGAAATCATTTTGGGGGTTTAAGAGGAGTAGCAGTTGCGGAAGTGGATACGGTCGGAGTTTATGTCCGATTACTCTGTTATCACGGAGTCATTCCACAGGATCTTCAACTAGTTCGAAGCGATCATCATCTTCAAAAGAAGGACTTAATCAAAAACAAAATCGAAGTTTCCAGAAACCCTTAGTTTTTCAAAAACCTCCATTGAGGAAACCAGGTTACGGTTATGGCAACAATAATACCACTGGTAACAGCAACGGGATTAGGGTCAACCCGGTTCTGAATCTAGGGTTTGGATCCTTCTTCTCGAGCAACAACAAGAACAAAAATAAGAAGTGATACAACAGAGATTAGAACTTTTGGATTAATTGTTTGATTAATTAGTTGTTAATTACGTAATTAAGATTTGGGGTGGTTGTGAATTTGTGATGGGGTTGATGAAGAATATAATATGGGGCACATGGGGCTGTCCGCATTCCATTTTGGTTTACGCTTTTCTCCCATGCTAAAAGTTTTTTAGCTCAAAATAATACTCGTATCATAAATCTTTAGGATTTGTAGGATGGTCATTTTATATGGTTTTTTGTTTGTGATCATTAATTGTTGGTTTTTAATGCATGTGATTTGGATGATTGGATTATATTTTCATTTTGGACGTATTTGGAGATTGGATATCAGAGTTTTTTTTTTTTTTTTAAATTTAATTTTAAACAAGCTTAAGTGTTTTCTATTCAGAAAGAAAAGTTGGACGAAAACATCCTGGTTGATGAGATAAATGAATTGCCAACAAAATATGTTAAAATATACTATTAATCTAACTACTTCAACCACAAATTTATGTTTATTGAGATGGAGGGATTTGGTGGATCAAGCCAAATATTTATATCAACGTGTTCTCAATGTTACATTAGTCTTCCTCTTTCTAAATTCACATATCAAATTACTCATTTGTTCATAATAGTCATATATTTTTTTGGGACACACTCAAATACTCTCTCAGTTACAACAGACACACAAAAAAAAAAAAAAAAAAAAAAAAACAAAACAAAACGTGAGGGTCCGGTGTCAGTGTTTTGGCATTGGTTTTGGCGCAAGGGAAGACCAATGTCATGGGGGCGCCAGTGGAACATGCTACATAGGCTTGGCACCTAGTCTACATGACCACACCCAAGCATCTTATGATGAAACTCAAGAGTTACCGATGAGACTCACGAGTCCAAATGAAAGTCAAATCTTTGATACAAAGAAAATCCGTATCACAGTTGTCATTCATGAACTTGCTATTAATTTTAGAACTTAGAAGTTTGAAGAAGTCCCCATACTAAAAAAGTCATTGGTAAAATGTATTCAAAGTTGATGGATTGACTTGTTTTGAGTTTTCTTCGTTCAAGTTTATGTACGACAAGTTTATGTACGAAACATACATATAATTATACGTATAGTCTTTATGAGATTAGATGTATGTTTTATGAGACAACATGTATGTTTCGTATTTTAACTTGTAGTCTAGTTTTTATGCACTTTGTTCAAGTTCGAGATATTATTGGATGTATATTGAGAATCAGTATCTCTACTTATGAATAGATATATGAGTGTCTACGTCTTACTTTTACCTAACTTAAACTTTGGGATTAAACATGTATCTCTTTAAAAAAAATACTTCATAATTTAAAAAATAAAAATAAAATAAAGATGTTATCTTTAGCTACTTAAAGAATAAAATCGCCCTTGCTTTTTAGATTGATTCTTTTTTTTTAAGTAAAGATCATGACTTATGAATGTCATACGATACCTCACACCCCACAATTTACTATTTTGATACTTCTAAATTCGATTATCGCAACATCCAATTGGACAACACATATGTTACTATTAATAATCAAATATCATAATTAAACATTGGTCCATCTTTTCTTCATGTAAATCAAACCACCAAAAGAACTTCTTATTTGAATATTGAATATCTGAATAGCATGTTACATAGGCCAAACCACTCAAAATTTTTGTACAAAAATACAAATCCAACTGAAATATAGGAAAAGAGAATTAAAATTGAGATTAAAAAATGAAGAATTAAAAATAAATCGCAAAAGTTAAAAAGAAACTGAAACAAGAAAATAAAATTCAATAATACTGTCTACACCCAAGAATTGTAGTTCTTCCTCCTCCACCCATGTTTCCGGCGATCCTCCCTCCCCTGCTTTCACCATTAATGGCGTTAGCTGCTGCCATTGAAAATTTCTTCAATTCATCCATGTTCGCATAGCTTTTTCTTGCCGTTAACATCCCACCACCCCCCTTCTCGCTGGAAACTGAAGATTTACTCCCCATTAATTTTGCATTAATCTCATATAATCTCGAAGAGCTCTTTGCCGGTGGTGTTGCAGACTTCTCTGCCACCGGCGGCAATGCCGGCTTCCGGTTCTCTTTCCTCAAGGCAGACGAGAAATCCGGTACAGATTGAGTCAAAACAGAGGACGCTTTTCTCCGGTTGACGGGAACTTTTCGTTGAGTTTCCGGTGGGGTGGAGATTTTAGGGGGTAATGGCGGTGTGTTTGCCATGGATTTCAATCGGAGTTTTGATTCTCGGAGATCCGCGTACGCTTTATATCTGGGCCCTCTTTCCATGATGAAATTGTCTGTTGTGAGTTGTAAGAAATTAGGGTTTTTGGTGTCTGAGAATTGCGAGAGGATTAGGGATCTATGATCTAGAAAGGAGAAGAGATGATCGGAAGTGACGGCGGATGGTTTTCCTCCGGCCATAGTTGGTCGGAATATCAAATTTTGGTTTGTACATAATGGTTATGAGGTGGGTGATTTTAAAAAGAAAGAGTTCTCCAACGGTCTAATTTATGAGGATAGGTGGATTCTTAATTTTACTTTCCAACGTTCTTATTGAATTTTGGGAATATGCACCCAATTAAAGAATGTGAGAAGTTGCAATTTTAACCCTTTGACTTTGCATATTTGTTAAAACCTCAGGATTGTTAAGGAAAACATTGAGAAACTTGCCATTCAGGTCATTTTGCTTTTTGATTTTTCAATATCGGCGAGCACAGTTCAATGATAGTTCAAATATAGTAAGTTCGATAAGCTTGATTTGATAATTAATGAAATCAAATTAACAATATTATTAGGTTTGATTAGACCGGTCAAATCGATCACAAAATAGTTTACACCCAATTGTTGTTCCTTGATATTATTTGCCAAATCAAGTAATTGATTAATGGGATGTTTAATGTCCCCGTGTTTCATGTATGGATGAAATAGTAAGTTCGAGCAATCGAGCTTGATTTCACTTCAAATTTTGTATCTAGTGTATATGTTGTCAAAATCTAGTGAGAAATAGGCCAAGAACATATCTTAAAATTTTATGAGAAACTGATATTGAAGAGAGGTTAAAAGGAGAAAATCACTTGGATGGTTAGTTGTACATCATGTTAGTCAAAACGGTCAGAATCAACCAACTTTTTCGACATGCTTAAAATGTTGGAGTTTTACCGTTGAAATTGAATAAAGCAATGACTTGGTCAGACCTGTGGGATATGTGATGCACGTGGTTATACCAAGTCTCAAGCTATTTTAGTTATAGTCTTTGTTATCTTTATTTGTTTCCTAATTAATCGTTTAGTTTGTTATTTCCCGTTATGAACTTTATGTATTTAAAGCCACTTTAGCAGATCAATAAAATCATCCATTTAGAGTGAAACATACCTGTGATTTCAGTCTATCATTTGGTATCAGAGCAAATTACTTAAAGAGTGAAAAAAAAAGGAGAGGAAATCATGAGTGAAGAAAAATTGAAGATTCCTGTGTTCGATGGTCATTATGATCATTGGAGTGAACGGATGGAGAATTTGCTGCGTACAAAGCAGGTGTGGAACCTGATAGAACCATGAATCATTGAGCCGGTTACCGGAATCGCCCAAAGTGACGCCCAGAAGAAAAGATTGGAAGAACTTCGAATGAAAGACTTACAAGTGAAGCATTACTTGTTTGAGGCGATCGATAGGGTTACGTTTGAACAAATTATGGATAGAAGAACCTCCAAAGCTGTATGGGATTCAATGAAGAAGAGATTTGCTGGTAATGATCGTGTGAAAAAATCCATGTTGCAGAAACTTCGAAGGGAATTCGAGGTCATCGAAATGAAGAACAACGAGACCATTCCAGATTACTTTGGTAGAGTGTTGACGATCTCAAACCAGATGAGAAGCAACGGAGAGACGATGCAAGACGTCAAAGTAGTTGAAAAAATTCTCAGAACACTTACTGAGAAATACATGTATGTGGTGGTTTCAATTGAAGAATCAAAAAATATAGACGAAATGTCCATCGAAGAATTACAAAGTACTCTAGTTGTCCACGAGCAGAAGTTCAAGAAGGTAGAGAAGGAGGATGAGCAGGCATTAAAAATGGATTCTGGTGACAGCTATTACACCAGAGGACGAGGGAGAGGTCGATTTAATGCCAGAGGTAGAGGACGTGGACGAGGTCGACAATCCTATAATAAGGAAACGGTGGAGTGCTATAGATGTCATAAATTAGGGCATTATTCATATGAATGCCCAAGTGTGAAGGAAGCCAATTATGCTGGTTTTGATGAGGAAGAAGAGGTCATGCTTATGGCAGAAATAGACGTGAAAGATGATGTGTTCATGACTCATACTAATGCTGAAAGTAAGAATCTGATGTGGTTCTTGGATTCCGGGTGTTCCAATCACATGAGTGGAAACAAAGAAAGATTTATCAATCTCGATCAAAGCTTCTCAACCTCAGTTAAGCTTGGAAACAACACACGAATAACCGTTGGAGGTAAAGGAGATGTGAGGCTGGTTATGAATGGAACTACGTTTGTGATAACGGAAGTGTATTATGTGCCGGACCTTAAGAATAATTTGCTCAGCATAGGACAACTCCAGCAAAAGGGTTTGTCCTTCCTTTTTCAGTTTGATGTTTGCAAGGTATATCATCCAGAAAAAGGTCTAGTTTTCACAAGTTATATGAGCAATAATCGGTTGTTTTCTCTCTGTGAAAGTATTGGTGATGATGCTGAACAAAAGACTGATGGGTGTCTTTACCTCAGTAATGTAGACACTGCGAAATTGTGGCACGAACGGTTGGGTCACATTAGCAGAACGAACATGGGTGTGCTTCAACAGCAACAAATGGTGCGTGACTTGCCAAGATTTGTTGTTGACAGTTCAGTTTGCGGGAACTGTGTGCTTGGTAAACAGACCAGGGAAGCAATTCCAAGATCGAGCTCATGGCGTGCAAGTGAGATACTTGAATTGGTCCACTCGGATATTTGTGGACCGATTAACCCTCCATCACATACGGGTAAACGGTATTTCTTAAGCTTTATTGATGATTTTAGTCGCAAAGCTTGGGTTTACTTGTTAACAGAGAAATCACAAGCTTTTGAAAGCTTCAAGGAATTCAAGGTTAAGGTGGAGATTGAAACCGGGAAAGTAATTAAAGCCCTTAGAACGGATCGAGGTGGGGAGTATTTATCAGATGTTTTTAACAAATTCTGTAAGGAACATGGAATTAAAAGGCAACTTACAACGAGTTTCACACCACAGCAAAACGGCGTGGCGGAGAGGAAGAATAGAACTGTTATTAACATGGTGGTGACTTTGCTCAGTGCCAAAAACATGCCAAGGATGTTTTGGGCTGAAGCAACACAGTGGAGTTTTTATGTGTTGAACCGAAGCCCGACCAAATCTGTTGCAGACATGACTCCTCTCGAGGCCTGGAGTGGAGTAAAGCCTACTGTTGAACACTTGCGTGTATGGGGCTGTTTGGCACATGTACATGTGCCAAAGGAAAAGAGATCTAAAATTGATAACAAAAGTGTTATGTGTGTTTTAACAGGCATGAGTGAAGAATCAAAGGCATATAGATTGGTCAATCCAGAAACGATGAAAGTCATCATTAGCAGAGACGTGATCTTTGAAGAACAAAAGGCTTGGGATTGGAGTCAAGTCAAAGAAAAAGAAAAGACTGATAAAGACTTCACATGGGGAAATTATGATATTGTTAATGAACAACATGATCTTGCTGATGATTCTACAACAACGTATGATGAAGCACTGATTCAAGATGAAACACAAATTCAAGATCAAGTCGCTTCTGAACCCGGTCCTAGCAACACTCTAGCTAGGGAGGGAAGGCAGCGAAGAGTACCAAATTACCTGCAAGACTTTGTCTCAGGAGAAGAACTTGACTGTGATGATGAAGAAGTGAATGTAATGGAGTTACATGACCAAGATCCGGTTAATTTTGAAGAAGCAGTCAAGGAAGAAAGGTGGAAGAGGGCAATGGATCTAGAGATCCAGATGATTGAAAAGAATCAAACATGGCGTCTAGTTGATTTATCAAAAGATGCCAAGTGTATTGGTGTAAAATGGGTATTCAAGACTAAATTGAATGAAAAAGGTGACATCGAAAAGCACAAAGCAAGGCTGGTCGTAAGGGGTTACGGTCAAGAGTTTGGAGTTGATTACATGGAGATATATGCCCCGGTAGCTAGAATGGACACGATCCGGTTAATGATCGTTGTTGCTGCTCAAAAGGGCTGGAGCATATTTCAGATGGATGTAAAATCCGCCTTTTTGTATGGAACCTTGCAGGAGGATGTTTATGTGCAGCAACCACAAGGGTACATTGTCGATAGAAACGAGCACAAAGTATACAAGCTGCAAAAGGCTCTGTACGGACTAAAACAAGCACCGAGAGCTTGGTTTAGCCGTATCGAGACCTATTTCATCAAGGAAGGATTCAAGAAAAGCAAATCTGAGCATACCTTATTTATTAAAGAAAGACCAGGAGGTAAAATATTGTTCGTGAATATTTATGTCGATGACTTACTTTACACAGGCAATAATGAAAAAATGATGGAATAATTTAAGAGTTCAATGAAGGCAGAATTTGAGATGACAGATCTCGGGAGGATGAAATATTTTTTGGGAATAGAGGTGGTGCAAAATACAGCTGGAATACATATCTCCCAAAGAAAGTATGCTATTGAGATTTTGACTCGTTTCAAAATGCTCGGATGCAACGCGGTGTTAAATCCAATTGTTCCAGGAAATAAACTAAGTGAAGATGATGGAGGATTGACTGATGAAACACTCTTTAAGCAGCTTGTGGGAAGTTTGATGTATATCACGACAACCCGGCCCGATATTCAGTTTGTGGTAAGTTTTATCACTCGATTCATGTCAAGACCAACTGAAGCCCATTATGCTGCAGCTAAAAGAGTCTTACGGTACCTGCAAGGGACTCTTGATTTTGGCATTTGGTACAAAAGGGGAGGAAGTGGAAAGATGGTTGTGTACACCGATAGTGATTTCGCTGGTGACACAAGCGATAGAAAAAGCACTTCTGGAAATTTGTTTTTATGGGACGGTGCAGCAGTAGCATGGTGTTCAAAGAAGCAAAGCATAGTTGCATTATCGTCCACTGAAGTTCAGCTTCTGTGCATGTCAAGTACTTTGGATACGTTGCATATTGGAAGAATTTGGTTTAAAACAAGAAGATGTTACTGTGATAAAATGTGATAATACTTCAACCATAAAGCTGTCAAGAAATCCAGTTTTCCATGGAAAATGCAAACACATTGGTGTTAGATTTCATTTCCTTAGAGATTTGGTGAATGAAGGGACGATTGAATTAGAACATGTTGGAACCAAGGAACAGCTTGCAGACATATTCACTAAGCCGTTAAGTCGTGAAGTGTTTTTGAAGTTAAGAGAAGAACTTGGAGTTTGTTCTCTCAAGAGTAAGGAAGGGGCAAACAAGACCAGTGAAACATAGTCTTGTTTGAGGGAGGATTTGTTGGAGTTTTACCGTTGAAATTGAATAAAGCAATGACTTGGTCAGACCTGTGGGATATGTGATGCACGTGGTTATACCAAGTCTCAAGCTATTTTAGTTATAGTCTTTGTTATCTTTATTTGTTTCCTAATTAATCGTTTAGTTTGTTATTTCCCGTTATGAACTTTATGTATTTAAAGCCACTTTAGCAGATCAATAAAATCATCCATTTAGAGTGAAACATACCTGTGATTTCAGTCTATCATAAAAATCTCGCCGAAATTCATTCGACATGCATTTGCAATGATCTGTTTACCTAATCAATTTACAAGAATTCCATGCCCATTTCTCAAAAAGATTTACATCAATGAACTTTTTACCCATAAACGAAAAGAAGAAAAATAGGAGGGCTGCTTTGGTCATTCTCACGGAATAAATCTTACACATCTTTGGATCCAATACAAAGTACCTTTAATTATCTTCTGTTATTATAGTAAGGGAAAAAGCATAAGAAACAAGTCAAAAGTGGAATCAGTCACCCCTTTCTTAGCCATTAGCCCTTTAAACTAAGGTAGGTTACTTTGAGAGTAGACAGTGTAATTGTATGATACAATCAGTATAATTTAACGACTTCATCATAGACAACGCAACAACTTTCCTAGTCTAGGGTTTGCCTTAAACTTTGTTATATTTATACTTCTGCCCCAAATTAAACCTTGTGATCCTATCATTAAATCCATTCAATACCAGACTCCTCACGGCATCTAATCCTTGTACTAGGGCTGCATCTATCTGCAAAATAAATTTAGCCATAATAGAAATTTGTCATTAGTTATAGCCAGACAATCATAAGCTAATATTAAAGAAAGGTTGATATATAACTATTAAGGAAAATGATAATGACGGGCTGTCAATAAGAAGGCAAAAATAATATAAAAACCGCCCCCTGAATTTTAGGAACACTACTCCATCAATGGATGTACAAACGTTTTATGCACGTTAGAGACAACCCTAAGGGTTGTCATTAATAAAACCCAACTATTAAATATAAATAAAATTTAATAGCCAATTTAACTACTTTTTTTTTACCTCTTTTCGTTCCACGTCACTGAATTTTTGCAAAAGGAAGGCCTTCATGTCCATGGTGCCAGGTGGATCACCAATGCCTACAACGGATCAAAACAATATTTTCATGAAGGGTAACTTTGTATGGGTCAAAGCACTTTTTGTCTATATTTTTCTAAAAGATAATTAGTATGTCACATATAATTAATATAATCATATCATTTCGATAATAATCAAACTTGAATATAACAATTTAGGAGGTTTTATGCATTAAAAATACACTTTGGCCAACTTTTGACCCATTTGACCGGTTTCTTATTAAGCTAATTTTTATTTTATTTTACCAGTTTAACCCATTAGAGATAAAATATAACATTACCTATACAGAATCGTGGAAATTCACGACGGCCATCCAAATGTTCAATCACACTTTTCACTCTAGATAAGATAGAAACGATGTTAATAATTCTTTTTAGGAACAGCTAATTTTCTCAAAGCTTATTATCATAATAATATAAGCTCCTCAAGAATGGTTAATGTATGTACCCGTTATTGTACCCATGTCCTCCCTTGGGTTGAAGCCTCAAAACACCATTCGGTAAGCTCATTTCATCATATACCTAAATTAATAAGACATGAAATTGCATATACGAAGTATAAATTATAAATTGTCTCGTGCTCATAAATTATCTGGAATGTTTTCTTTATCGGATGAAAGGAATACCAGTAGAATATGACGCAATGGTACTTGATAATATGCAGCAAGTGGGCCGACCTTTTTGAACAAGATAACGAGATGGAGATTAGAGGTTTTAAAAATTAGTCAAATACTATATTAAGCAGTATAATGGGATTGTGTGTATATAAGATATAGAATATGTATATAACTATAATAATGAGTGATAACCAACCGATTCTCCACTGAAATTCATATATCCCTGTGGCTTTGCTAACAGAATGGGTACCTCTCCAATAGAACCTGTACTGATTGCAGAAAATTAGGTTTAGATAAATATCTGGTGTTTAATTTATCACCTAACCAAAATACTTCTTATTGAATATAACAAATAATTCAGCATGCTTACCTATTCCAATCAAAGCCTTCGACTGTATAGTGTTCATCACAATCCGTTCTTCTTTAGAAATGAGGTCAATCATTTCAAAACCAACCTAACAATAAAGTTTCACATTATTTATACAAAACCTTAAACTCTAATAATTAATAAAAAATATTCAGAATTCAATCTTACATTATGGCGAGTTCCATGATACTTGTTTCCAGGGTTACCTAATCCAACAATTAACCATGGAGTATACTCTACTTTAACTCCATTAGCTTCAGGCAGTGTAGCTGATACTCGAAGCCCTAATTTCTTAAAATTAGAAGGATTTTGGGAGTGTGAAGTGTTTTTTGGATACAATAAGCAGGGTTTGGGGATTGATACGGTAAACAACATTGACCTAATTTCAAAATCGTAGGAATTAAAGTCAAAATCAATAACTGTGCAGGAATTAACACATCAAACATCAGAAATCCGTAAAACAACCATTCGTAGTACCTGGTTTCAAAAGCAACGATAAACAGATGTGAGCTTCTGTCGCCGGTTTCTATCTTCAATCTCCGTTCGCGGGAGTCGGCAGAGTTGCAGATGAAATACAATACGCGAATTTACTCGCTCGGTTGATCTTTCGGTTGAATTACTGGATAAAACCCCCTCGTTCTTCCATGGATTTTATGAGAACCTTTTGTTTTCGAGGGAAACTTTGACGACTTGTGAAAATGTGTTCCTGTACTTTGGAGTTGTGCCATAAATAACCCCTATACAGTTATGTGTTTACAGTTACTCTTTATGTACCAAAATATATTACAATCAGGAACACTTGAAGTATATTGATAGTTTGATTCTATTCAAACGATTACAGTGCTATCTCGTTAAACTGAAAATATTTTTAATCTCAGGTTGATGGTGGGAAAATAAATTAGATGAACAAATGTGGTTATATGAATTAGTTTAGACTTTGACCTTAGATTGGTATCAACCGTAATACAATCAACGTCTTCAGTTATTCCAAGCGTCACGTTAGGTGATGTTGACAATTCAACTGATATACTCTTATCAACAATATTATTCCTTTAATCTTTTGGACTTCCCCCATTATAAAATATACACACACAAATATTAAATACCCAATTAAAATACTTTTGGGCCCACCTCTTACTCGTCCCTTCTCTTCCTCTAACCGACTCACAAACTCGATGCCACTCAACCGATGGACAGTGTCAATGTTAAAAGTTGAGGCTAGCAACCGATAGGATCTGTAGCATTAGGATCGACATTGAAACCACTTACCAAACATATATATTGGATGTTATGTATTTGGATGATATATTTGATCATCATTTGTCATGTAACTATGGATATTACTAATACCAAACATACATGCGAATCTTGAAAATCATATGAAGCATATTTAAAAACGACGCTTTACAGAAAATGAAACCTAGCCAACATGAAAAGTGTTGCGCTTATTTTTTTATTTTTTTTTTTGTGCAAGGAGTAAAAGAAAATTGTATAAAAAATATGAATGAATTCCACATAAATTAAACTCCACAACAAAATACATATAGAGGATTATGAATTTGGTAGCTCCAAAATTTCACTATTTACAATCCCTTCATAACTTGGTATAATGCAGTATATTACCAAGTAGGAATATAGTCAATTTAGCTGCACGAAAGCCCGATCAACCATGTGAAGAATTTGGTACATAGCTCCCAACTAATTTGTTAGTAACCCCGAAATCCGGCGATAGCGGTTCGATCTTATGATCCTTCATCAGACCACAATCCTCCACCACAATATCAACCACTTCCGGTTTCTGAGCATTCAACTGATCATTCTGAATCCCTCTTAAAGTCTCCACCACTTCGTTCATCGTTGGCCTCATATCCTTCTCTTGTTGCAGACACCGGAACGCCAGCTCAGCCACCAAGGTGATCATCCTCCTCACCGAACCATTTGTCTCGAACCCGAGACTCTTATCAACCAATTCATCGAGCATATGGGTTTGGATCTTGGTCATAGCCATATTCGCCAAGTTTATATCAAGCCTGTGTCGGTTAGTGTCGACCGCTTGTAAAGAAGAAATGAGTTCAATCAAAACCACCCCAAAGCTGTAAACATCACTCTTATCTGTCAACTGGTAACATTGGTAGTATTCAGGATCAACATAGCCCGGGGTCCCTTGTGGGGCGGTTGAGACATGTGTAGCATCGAGTGGGAACAATCTCGACAACCCAAAATCGGCAACTTTGACTCGGAAACTTTTATCTAACAAAATGTTGTTTGTTTTCACATCTCGGTGAATGATGATCGATTTGTGGAGATATGCTAATGCTTCGGCTGTTTCTATGGCAATGTTGAGACGCACGGGCCATGATAATAAACTTGAGCTCGACTTTGCTAGCTTTCCGTGAAGATGATCGGCTACTGTGCCGTTGGGAATGTATTCATAAACCAGGACTAATTCTTTGCTACTTTTTGACGTGCACCCGTATAATTTCACGAGGTTTTCGTGTTCTAAGTTTGTCAGTAGCTGAACTTCGTTCATAAATTGCTCAACCCGCTTGAAATTGTTTTCGTATAAACGCTTAACAGCAACTTCTCGACCATCAACAAGCTTACCTGAAAAAAAATAACAGTCATACATCTGTCCGAAGGTAGATATACTATTTACAGGAGTTAAACTAAAACCTCAAAAACGCTAAATCACAAAATTTTGACATACAATCTATACGGGTTTATATAACATTTACCATAGTACACGGTTCCAAAACCGCCATCTCCGAGTTCTCTTGCATCATTAAAGTTATCGGTAGCGATTTCTAGTTCCTCACATGTAAAAACTTGAGCACCAAAATAGGAACTTTTTGTGAATTCTTTTGATTCTCTAGATGTTTTTGATGTTTTCGATGAAGGATACGAAGGGATGCTAGAAGTGAAATTGGAATTATCACTAGTTAGTCCTTTGCTTGAAACCTTTGTCAAGATCGCTCTGGTCTCGGTTTGGGCTTGTGATGCTTGTTTGATCTAGGATGCACGGATACGCCACTTAGGGTGCCGCTCCCGTATCGGAAACGCCTAGGATACGTATACGCCTTGGATACTTGCCGGAAACGTTTCTCCGATGCCGGAAACGTTTCTGCGCCGTTTCTACGGCGTTTCAGGGGACGTATCCGTGTTTTTCAAAATTGTTTGATGGGTTATTTGAGTCTAATGAAGGCTAATGGAGTAATGGGCTTTTTGATCCATAAAAGATATGTCAATTCCCCTAAGCCCTTAAACCCGTACCCTCGTATCGTGATCAAAATTACGGCAATTCCCCTACTCTGTTTCAGCTTCATTCGTACGTACATGCTCTGCTTCATTCAATTCGCTTAAACTTCAATTCGTCTTCTTTGTTTAACATATATACATATTTTTTATATTTTATATTTTCCGTATCTCTGCCGTATCCGTATCTTGAATTTTTTATTTTTGCCGTATCCCGTATCCGTAGCGTATCCGTATCCCGGTGCCGTATCCGTATCCGTGCAACATAGTGTTTGATTGCCCGCCTTTTCGTTCTTCGTCTACAAACGAAGATTACTATTAAGATGCCAATGACAGCAGCAATCGCTCCAACAATTGGAAGGACTAGAATTCAAAGAAACAGAGTTCAATTAGTCTATTGAAATACTGAGTGATGAACAATTTTAGTCTATTTAGTGAGTTAAGTCAATACCTATATTCAGAGATTTACTCTTTGAACCCCCTGCAGTTATACACAATCAAGAAATTGTTAGCTTTAAAATCATCCAATTAAAAAAAAATTGGGAGTCCATAACTAAATTGATGAGATGTAAACGGTCACGGCGCCAATTAGCAGTTATTCTAGTTATAACAAAGTAGTTATTCTAGTTATATGTTATAACGGAAATACCTTTAAAAAAAATTAAGATACCATATATTCATTAGAAAGTTTGTGTGGGACCTACTCTATGTGATTCTTAAACACAAAAGGCTGAAAAAACGAATACAGTAAATTTAAAATTAAAAACTGGTCAAATAAAGACGTCGCTGAATAATTCTATAGTCGATCTAACAAATTACAGAGACTATCGGTGTCGTCTAATGAGATTGTTTGTATTTTATTTAAGAGTAAATTACTGTTTTTGTCCCCGTGGTCTGGCCGTTTCAGCGTTTTTGTCCCTGTGGTTTTTTTTTTCTGTTTTTTTGTCCCCGAGGTATGCAAAATTCCGTTTTTTTGTCCTTCCGTCCACCCTCCGTTTCTTTTTCGCCGTTAAACCCCTCACGTGCTAAAAACGTGAGGGTATTTCTGTCTTTTTACTAAAATCATTTGTACCCCAAGCTTTAATGATTGTACCCAAACTTTATTCTCTTTCTTCTTCATCCTCTTTACAAACACCCACATAAAATCAGATTAGGGCTTTAATAAAGCTCAGATCTTTTAACATCTACATGACCATATGAGTTTGCATATGCAAAACGTCGTGATTTGATTCAGATGACGAAGAACAAGACATTGATGAACATACCAAACAGTCACCGTCGGTAGTTCAATCGGAATTTTGAGATTTGGAGTGAAGAGAGATCTGGAGACCAGATCGCCGGCAACAACTGCATCGAACCGCCGGAAACCAAAGAAAACCCATCTTCTCCGGCGACAACTGCATCGAACCGCCGGAAAACCAAACAACTCCGGTACCTTCCGCCGCCTCCACCTTGAACTGTTCATAAACTCCGGACGAACACACATAACAACCGCCACCGTCGAAGCAGAAACTCCAGATCTGAAACCCATTAAGGCAGATCTGAAACTTCGTCTTCATCATTTACTTTCAGTTTCAGCGGTCAACCATCGTCTGAAATGCAGATCTGAAACTTCTTCTGAAATGCAGATCTGAAACTTCGTCTTTATCTGAAACTTCAGAAACTTCGTCTTCATCATCATCATCGATCGATAAACCCTAGCCGCCATGAGCATCAACCATCGTTTACCTTCAGTTTCAGTGTTCTTCAACATTCATAATATTAGTAAGTATACTCCAGAATTAAAAGAGGGAATAGAGAATATAAGATGATAGATTTTGAAATGTTTGTGTTCTTCATATTTTGATGATGATGAAGGTCAGATTCATGAATGGTGTGTGTTCTTCATCATATTAAATGTACAATAATTAAAGCATGGGGTACAACTGGTTTAGGAAAAAAGACCAAAATACCCTCATGTTTTTAACACGTGAGGGGTTTAACGGCCAAAAAGAGACGGAATGTAGACGGAAGGACAAAAAAACGGAATTTTGCATACCTCAGGGACAAAAAAACAGAAAAAAAAACCATAGGGACAAAAACGCTGAAACGGCCAAACCACAGGGACAAAAACAGTAATTTACTCTTTATTTAAATTCTTTATTTACCACCAACCTATAAATAAACTATATAATATATGAACATGCAAAGAATCATTCAACGTTATTTAATATTTATATTCAAGGGTTGATGTTTAAAAACCTAATTAACCCATCACTAATCTTACCAAATTTAAGAATATTACTTATTCTGAAATATCATAAATTTGAAATTTAAAATAGGCCACGTTTAAAATTTTATAATGTCTTAGACGAAATATCACATGCCGTAGGATAATTCTTGAGAAAGCCCACGAGTTGTAAGAAGCTAGACTCGGAAGTTATACAAAGCGAAACACATGAATCTAATCTAAAAAATAATAAATTAAAAAACAATAAAAATATAGACGTGTTTGAAGAGTTTTATGTACATAATTTTAAGTCGGTAAGAGAAAATATCAATTTTTATGGTATCAGATCCTAATTAATTTGTTGACTAATATTTTGGTCAATTATTTAGCTTGTAGTGTAGCGTATATCCAATCATAAACTCTATCCAAGTCACTTTATCTCTATAATTAGTGGGCCCATTAACTCTAAATAAAATTTCAATTCCAATCATAAACTCTACCTATCACTTTAAAACTAGTGAGACCCATAACAAAACTAGTGAGAAATCAATTAAATAGAAACAAATACTTCCTCCAATTCAAAATAAGTGATACACTTTGGGTTTCACAGTTTTTGAGGCAAAAGATTATAATGATGATTAGATTAGATTAATTAGATGGTTAGTGGGGAATGAGTCCCACACTTTTTTAATAAAGTGAGGTTAATGATGTTTAAAAGTAAAAAGTAAGGGTAAAGATGTCATTTCACTTTGTTAAAGTAGATAGTTAGTGGGTGAGGGTCCCACTTTTTTTTGCCAAATAAGGTAATTTTTCAAAATGTATCACTTATTTTGAATCACCCTAAAAGGGAAAGTGTATCACTTATTTTGAATCGGAGGAAGTATTAGAAAAATTAAATAGAAACTAAATTATTTTATGTGGGTCCACTTATAGAGTGGGCACTCTCTCAATTCAAATATTTTTCTCTCACTCTATATATAGAGTTAGGATAGAGGTGGGTTGGAGAAGATAAAACTTCAAATATAGAGATAGGGAGATGTATAAAGTATGATTGGAGATCCTCTAATAAGTTAGAAAATATTGTTTATTGGCTAGTTTGTATACCAATCCATATGTAACGGTTAATAAAACGAGATACCTCCTCCACCTTGATAGCACGCAAAAGGGAATGTGGAGTTTGAGCCACACAGACCATCGGACTGAATACACCGATCACACTCATCATTAAACGGCGTCCACTGTAGCTTGAAACCAGCCCTAAGAGCTGCATCTAAATCACTCCTACTACCTGCCGTCAATCGATCAGCTGAAGATTGATCAACAGGTACAAGAATATGATTGCTACACTGCACCAAAAAATTTGGCACCTGCAAACTAGTTCTATAGAAATAACCGTCGCTCGTTGTCTGGTTCACATTACAACTAAATCTGAAATTAGCACCTAACGGTATCCCAATATCGGGTATGCTAGAATTGCACCCGTAGTACAGGGATACGTTTTCCTGATTAGAATTATCGGTAAATAGCGTGGTGTTGTAGGTCGTGTTGTGGAGATATTGAGCGCACGGGTTTTCCCAGAGATCGTTTCTAGCGATGTTGATTGTTTTTGTGCTGACATCTGTATCTAGAACCCGATAGTTTACTGATCCGTAAGATAGTAAGGGGACTTCTGATTGGCAGGTTACTTGGAAGGATGGGTGACCGCAATATTCCGGCCGGCCGGCCCCCCAAAACGGGTATTCGAGTTCGGTGTCTCCACATTTGACCGACTGACTGCAAACATCGTAAGGCTGGGATTCTTGGCACTGGATGGCTGGGAAATGGATGGCGGTGGCTAAAATTATTGTTACGGTGAGGAGAGTGGGGCTCCGGTGGAGATGGGGTTTCATGGTGGTCGGAGTAGATTGATTGATGAATGAGTTAGAGAGGAAGGTAATTGACGGAAAAATGAGAAGGGGGAGCTTTGATTAGTTGATGGTCAATTTTAATCGACAAGGAATATAAACGTTTTAAATTTCTCATTAAAGAATTTAACACGGTAGAAGCTTCCAATGTTGACTAAATATTAGGGGTGGTATTCGGGTCAGGCGGGTCAGGGCCGGTTCATGGGATTACATGTTGTAACTTGTAAAGGATACTACTATACTAGTTGGGTTGATTTGTTAATATTTGTTACATTTTTTTAAGTGTAATATATACTTAATGTACAAATATGTTTAAAATTCTTTTGTTATTTCATTAATCATATATTTATAGAGAAATGTTATATAGGTGTAAACGATAGACCAAAAAATGTATTCTAATTAATATACGAATTTTGCAATCTACTCGTATTCATTTTCTTTTTATATCTTTACCTTTAGTTTTAACATGTGTCGATCATTACCATATTTACTTATTTAGGTATAATTTTAGGCACATTTAATTATTCATGTATATTATTTCTTAAATATACAGTGAAAACATTATTTGTATAATCTAACTTAATTACCCTAAAGTGACGAATTTTATATTTGAGTTAAAATTTCAATTAGAGTAGGTATAACAACCAATTAAAATAATTATAGATTGACGTTGCAGAAATATAAGTGTCCAAGTAAACAATTTCATAATATTAGGGAATACGTCGTACATTTTCATATATAAAAATAAAATATAAATTATGTTGAATATGTTCATTAAAACGCATATAAATCAAAGCTAACATGAATAAGTTAAGCCTTTCAATGTGAAGAGAAGAAATACTACAAGATCCATGCGATAAAATAATAAATCATGAAATTTAAGACTCGATATGGTCCTGAAGTATGGCTACCGGTCAGGCGTTCAAGGTCTATAAAATTTAGAAGTTCATTTTCAAAAAATTAACCTACTTATATATATAAATGTATAAACTTACTTCAATCAAGATAAGCCAAATAAATTATTATAAATGGGCGTACTATATTATTGCAAAAGGAAAAACCAGATATAATTAAAAGCAAAACTTTTAATTTGTTTTACTTATTTATAAAAAAAAGTTACTTTAAGAGGTCTCTTTTTTAAATTCTCCAAGAATCCAAAATTTCATTAGACTGGCTATGTCGTTGGCTCATTGAGGTGAAATTTTTTAGCAGATCGTCCCGAAAAGAGTTAAAGCTTTACCACATGTTTAACATCTTTGATTAATATTTAGTGAATAACATGCAAATATAATATTTAAAGTAAAAATATGTTAAGGTTTGCACTTATATATATCTGTAACTTACATGTGACCTTGACGCCAACAATAAACGTGATAGAAGCTTCTGATGAATTTGTATGTTGACTGACTCAACTAAATGACTTGACCAAATGAAAATCCGCAACACTATTGACTATTGGCCCATTAACACGCATTGAACACGCAACGACTTTTTAACTTGACCAAAAACACAACTTTTTCTTTATTTAATAATAGTATAGTATTCCTAAATCTCCTACATATACATGGACGTTTACGACATACACCTAGCAACTGGCAGATCATAGCAGTACCCAATGAAATTACCTATAATAACAAACCCGTTAATGAATACGTTTTTTCTTTTTAATTAATATTATATTTTTAATAAAATGTAGTACTATAAATATATTAGTTTATAAATAAGATTTGTATCTTTGTAAATCTATCGCGACATTTGGACACATACTTTTCGTTATTATCATGGTCAATCCCACACAGAACCATGTGATTATATACAGATTTTGCATAGCTCGCTCGGATCTACATATCACTTCGACGAAACCCGGCTTTAGGGCGTTAACAAGGCTTATTCTTTTTCAAGATCTTTGGCAATATTTTCAAAATATAATAAAATAAAGAAGTAAAATGGTTTGGCTACATGGAAGTTTCGGGGAATGGATCACATTGGTCACCATATCATTTATGGTTAAAAAATACTCCAAAACTGACCTTAAGACGGTATATAGGGCAGCCGTAACCTAGAGTCAAGTTTCGGGTTAGTTACATTCGTGAGTATTGATGGACAAATAATCATCTAGTGATAAACTAGTGGTAAGCGTTTCGAATGACTTCCTAGAAATCATGAGTTCGATCTCTCTATGGGTAAACATTTAACATATTACTTGGGGAAGGTTTAGAAACAGCAAAGGCAATGGTTTGACCGCGTACATCACGAGAAAAGCTCAGTCATATATCCCGGGGAAGCCGGGAATACATTTAAAAGGAAAAATAAAGTCGTGAAGGACATATATATTTCGTCCTGATAATGTATCCTTGCAATGGTGATGGTTTGAATGTGGTAGTTGACCTTTGTGAGTCTATACTCTATATTTAAGTGACTTAATTTCTATCACCAGGATAGTTAGAAATGCGGCAATGATAAAACAAACAAAAACCTTTCTTTTGCTATAAAACAGTTCTAAATTTCATAAGTTAAAAGAAACAAATTGCATTTAATCTTGAAGTTATTGGTTTGTTCTAATAACTCCCTAATTTTGACTTTGATAAACTTAATTAGCCATTTAATCGTTCAAATATTAGGTGGGAATGCATGCCCTCACAAATAAGTAAAAAGACGAGTCCTTTAAGTTATGGTACTAATGGCTACCGTTAATAATGAACCTTTGGGTTTTTTCTAACACATGTCAATGCTAATAATAGGATTATATAAAGTATAGGTCATTTGAATAAGCAATCCCAAACATATAAAACGTAACATAGCAGCATAATTGTGGTTAAAAAAAAGTATGGCGTGGTATAATACTGAGAAAGGAGTTTGTGTACCCAATGATGGTGTCGATGGTGGTGATAATTTGTCTTCAGTTTTATTAATCGCCGAGCAACTATCCGCCAAAACCGGTGGTTCAGGGCAGGCACAAGTGGTTCGACGGGCACCAATATTGTACACGCACTGACCACCAGACTGGGTGCAGACGGTGCAAGGCCTAGATTCCACCTTCCACCTAACCTCGAACCCTTCCTGAAGAATCTGACTCAGCCCAGTTAAGTTCACGAGCCCAACTGGGACTGGAATTATTACACTAGTTTGACAGTTCCCGGGACCTTGTGTCCCAGGAACTAGAAAAACTGGGCTAACCACATCGTTAGCACAAAATAAAGAGCCGATCATCCCCACAATATTGAAAGGAAATGGGCATCCAAATAAGAATGTGACATTCATATAGCTCGAGGTGTAATCAAAGAGCTCGTGATCGAGAGTGGTGTTGACTAGATTTTGTGGGCAGATTGAGTTGACCATATCACCTCGAACAAGTTTCATAATCTGGGTCGTTGGATCGACTCCTAGAACCTGGTAAGAAATGCCCGTGATATCGACGGTGGGTGGTTTCCGTTCATCACAGTTTAGCTCGAAACCGGGGTACCCACAGTCTGCCGGATCCTGGTGGCGGCGGAAAGGGTATCGGAAGCCTGGGATAGGCCCGCAACTGAATGAAGTGTTGCAAGTGTTGTATAATCCTTGGGAATTAATCGAGCGTATTTTGATGGTGAACAAAATTATAAGTAATTTTAGAAACAAATATTGTGAATTCATGAAGAATTTTGTGAAGATTTCTAGTGGAAGTGTGAGTTGAGTATTGAATGGGGCGGATGACGACGGAAGTGGGTGGTTTTTGGAGTCACAATTAACCCAACTGCTACCGCATTGAAAAGCTGTTTGGTTTTATTTAATTGGGGGCATGGTATTGAATTGATTTTGTTTAATTGGGGTCGTGGTATTTTACTTTTACACATATTGCGGTAGTACAAAGTTGACTAACTTTACGACTGTTGTTTGTGTACGTAGTCTTGCTTAGTGTGGTAAGCAAGCCGATTTTTTTTTTATTCATGAATAGGCCGGTCGGCTTGATTGAAATGAACATTATCGACTTTGAATCTAAATATTAAGTTTAAAATTGTTCGTCTTCTGTCTCGTTTTGCAAGCCGACTAAGCTCAGGATAACCACCTGCAGAAGTCGGCATGGGTGAACCTCTATGGCCACAAGGATTTCCTTTTTGCTCGTAGCAGAGATTAAACATGAGACCACAAGGATTTCTTACGGAGTTACGGGACCAAATTCAACCACTAGACCGCCACCATTGTGGTCAATTTAATTATGTTGTATACTTAACTTCAGTACGTATTTATCAAGCATTTCAAACTACATGTATATATGTAGTTAGTAAATTAAGCGAGTGTATGGTACTCATTCCGTAAGTCGACCTAAATTAAGCGAGTGTATACAAACTACATGTATTACTTAGACATAAATCTATTTAAAAGATGAATCATTTATTGCAATTTTTAAGACGACCTAAAATAATAATGTCACAACTTTATTAGGACAAGTGTACCCTCTCATCCGACAAAAGGGTTCCTCTAGGTTTCATAATCAATAACGAACAACACAGCTAATGTTACATCCCTTAAACAGAGAATTACAATTTAGGTAATTCTAAAACTTTGTTATTTACATTCCCCTTTCAACTTATAAAACCAATCAACCATCAGAAGAATTTGGCATAGAGCTACCATACAATTTATTAGTAACCCCATATTCCGGTGACGGCGGTTCTGTCTTAAACAACGCACCATCGTCCACCACAATGTCAAGAACTTCCGGTTTCTGAGCATTGAACTCATCATTCTGAATCCCTCTTAAAACTTCCACCACTTCTTTCATACTCGGCCTCATATCCTTCTCTTGTTGCAAACACCGGAACGCCAGCTCAGCCACCAAGGTCACCATCCTTCTCACCAACCCATTTGTCTCAAACCCGATACTCTTATCAACCAACTCATCCAACGTATGGTTTTGGATCATGTTGATCGCCATTGCAGCCAAGTTTATATCAAGTCTATCTCTGTCGGTGTCAACCGCTTGTAACGAGGAAATGAGTTCAATCAAAACCACCCCAAAGCTGTAAACATCACTCTTATCTGTCAGCCGATAACACAGGTAGTATTCAGGATCAACATATCCGGGCGTCCCTTGTGGGGCTGTGGATACATGTGTAGCATTGTTTGGGAACAATCTTGACAGCCCAAAGTCAGCAACTTTGACTTGGAAACATTTATCTAATAAAATGTTGTTGGATTTCACATCTCGGTGAATTATGTCCGATTCATGGAGATAGGCTAGTGCTTCGGCGGTTTCTATGGCGATTTTGAAGCGAACGGGCCATGTGAACAAGCATGATTTTGAGTTTTTGTTTGCTAGTTTTCCATGGAGATGATCAGCTACTGTACCATTGGGAATGTACTCATAAACGAGTAGTAATTCCCTGCTTTGTTTTGAAGTGCAACCGTATAATTTCACTAGGTTTTCGTGATCTAACCTTGTTAATATCTCAACTTCGTTCATGAATTGTCCCACCCGCTTGTAATTGTTTTCATATAAACGCTTAACAGCAATTTCTCGACCGTCAAGAAGCTTACCTGAAAACAAAAACCAAAAGAGTTAACCTAAGACAAGATTTTGATGATATATATGAAGGTTTATGGTAGTACCATGGTACACGGTTCCATAACCGCCATCACCAAGTTCTCTTGAATCATTAAAGTTATCGGTAGCAATTTCTAGCTCCTCATAGGTAAAAACCTGAGCTCCAAAATAAGAGCATTTTCCAAATTCCTTCATTATTTTTGGGGAATGATACGAAGGTGTGCTTAAATTAGATTGAGGGTCACTAGTCAATCTGGTGCTCGAAACACTAGTTAGAATGGCTTTGCTCTCCGTTTGGGCAGGAACTTCTTTTCTGGTGCGTCTTTTCCTCCGTTGTCTGCAAACAAAGATTCCCCATCCAATGCCAACTCCAACAAGAATTGCTCCAATGGTTGGAAGGACTAGAATTCAAACACAAAAATATGAAATTTAGTTTTTTGAAACCATGATCAAGTAAGAAAACTTGGTTATTTAGTGAAAGAATGAAATTCTTACTAATATACAGACTCCCTTTCTTTGAACTCCCTGCAATAGACAAAATTTCAAGGAAATGTTAGCTTCTTAACTAAAATCACAATTCTTGACACGCCACGAAACAAACCCGACAAAAAAATAAAGAAAAAATATATAAATTCTAAATCCAACCGTCCAACCTAATTACAATACTCTCACTAGTCCAACTTGCCAACCCAGTTGGCCCGTTTAAATGAATGGGTTACATAATTTGTGTTCGGGTTAGATGATATCAACCCATCATCCTGAACCCGCCACCATAATTAGCTAAACATATTGTGTTCGGGTTAGGTGATATCAACATGTCAATACGAATTGAAACCCTAACACATCGTATAGATTATTGGTTATGAGTCTTATAATAAAAGAAGGTAAAACATCGAACACCTGGCGGGCTACATATCCTACTGTCGCAAATGCAAATCGATTGGCCTTTAGCATCGTCAAATCCACATTGTGAATTCGATCTACTACACTCTGAACACTGCTCCTCAAAAGGATCCGTGAAGATGACCTGAAAACCGCGAGTCAAAGCTTCCGCAAGAGTCAACAAACTATGATTAAGATCATTAGCAACAGTTTTCAACAACGGAACCCTCACTCCATTAATACAATGTATCATCTTCAAAATCGGATCAATAGGAACCTCCCCGATTAAAAAATACGAATCCGTCAGATCCACACCACCAACGTCACAATAAAATCGGTTCTCCGACTGGATCGTGGTTACTGGCAACGAATTACACCCAAAAAAAATCGTCAAATCGACGTTCTTGTCACCACCCGCATCAAATGTTTTTGAATCTATACTCGAATTCACGAACCTACTAGGACACGGATTGTTCCATAAATCCGATCTCGCTAAAACGAGGGTTTTTTCACTCAAGTTGGTTTCAAGAACACGGTAAGTGAATGACTCGATATCTAACTCCGGGTAGTCATTTTCAGGGCAAGTGAGTCGGAATTCCGGTGGACCACAGTATTCCGGTCGATTCCCGCCGGTGAAAGGGTAGCTGAGATTATGGATGTTGCCACATGAGAAAGTGCCCTCACAGCCGGGAAAGGAGGAGAAATCGGGTTCGCTGAGAGATACAGCGAGGTTGCCGGAGTGGGGGAGGAGGAGGAGGAGGACGGTGACGGAAAAGAGAGACGACGACGGAGGCATTTCGGGGGAGAATTTAGTTGGAGCAGTTAAGTGCCATTTTAATTGGTGAAAAGGTGGCATGGGGAGTTTGAAATTAACGGGAAAAATCCGAAACTTGAGTAGTTTCTATTCGGGGCCCGGGTATTGTTCTACCACTTTTTGGTTATTTTTGTGATTATATTTTCTTCATGTGTTTTATTGTTTAATCGGTAAAAAGGATGAGATTCATAAGATATACGTGGAACACGAAAAGGTGAATACTAAAAAAAAGTGACCATGTGATTTTTTAAAAGATTTGGAAAATTCTAGCTACTTCGCTTATAAGTTTTAACTTCACCTTTGACATATTCAATAACTACTAAAAGTATGATAACGATTGAAGGAAAAAAAATAATACTTTGAAGTATGGATTTTGATCAGTTGATGTCTATCTAAACAAAGTACAATTTCGTGTACCCAAAACTCCAAAAAGTCTTAAATGAGAGGATGAAACACTCGGAAATTGATTACTAGGAGTCAATAATCCCTAAGACCGATTATATGGAATTCGTTTAAATAGATAATATGGTGAAATTTTTTGTTAATGTTTCAAATATCCAGTTGAATCGACCAGTCCAACGAGAAATGAGGAGTTATTCGGCTGGAATGAGCCAATTAAATCCATGATTATAGCTCAGTCAGAATCACTCGGTTGGAGATAAAAACTCGGCTCATGAACCGGCCGATCGAATCGAAATAGCCGGGTTTTTTTTGGAAAAAAATTACATAAACAAAATAAACATGATTTTTTTATATAGATTTTGAAACTAGACTTGATTGAAAAATAGATTTTGAAAGTTTTTTTATTTTTATGGTATTTATTTTGTATTTTTCTAGTTTTTTACACTATTTATATAATTACTGCAACATAAAATTTCATAGTATTATCATCCAGTTCAACCGGCTAGCTAATCTAGTTCGACCGGTTCAACTATATTATAATTAATCGATTTAATGCAAAAATTGATTTTTTAAAACATTGATTTTAATTAACTTTTATGTACTATGAATTCAAATATCATTTATAAGTGACTGGATCAACCATATGTCAAACATAAAATCACATCTGATTTTTTATAAATTTCAAAAAGGCGGTCTAGGTCTAATATACGTCGCGGAACACTTTAAGTTGGTATTTTTTATTACTCCGTATTTCTTTTAGTTGTTTAATTACCACGAACAAACAACTAAAATTTGTATAATGTGCCGTGGAAAGAACCACAATTAATTATATATTCACTATTATTTAAGCCATTAACTTACGCAACGTCGATCTAATCTAATGTAATTATAAAAAATAAGTTTTACGGGATATAATAAAGTTAGAGTAGGTCCAATAAGACCAATTATAAAAGTTTGAGTTGTGAAAAGAAACCATATAAACGTAGGTTAGATCGTTTTTTCTAAAAGATGTAGCTAAATTTTAATTCTTTTATTTTTTTGAAAAGTAAATTTAACTCACACAATTAGATAACACATAATATCTTCAACAAGAATTGAACTTATAACTTTTTAATTGCTGTGTAACTCATTGTATACATATCATGAACTTTTTTATCATAATTTGACTTATATAATACATAAGTATAAGTTAGCTTCTAATCATTTTCACTAAGTGTAAACAAAAGAACAATTAATCATACTGAACAAGTATTCTTTCATATAGGGTTATTAGTTGTATCATAAGTGTATCGATCATTTTTGGCAAGTATATCAAAAGTTTGCTTACCTGCAGGTGACGGTGATAAACCGACTCGAGTCTTGTTATCCGCAGAGCAACTATCGGCCAAAAAAGGCGGTTCAGAACAAGCACAACTAGTTAGACGTGTATCATTATCATATACGCATTGTCCACCAGACTATCGTTGCAAAGCTTGGGCCCCACCTTCCACCTAACCTCAAACCCCTGCTGAAGAACATAACCTAACCCAATGAACCCAACTGGGACCATGAGCCCAACTGGGACTGGTATTAAAACACTAGTCTGACAGTTCCCGGGACCATGTATCCCGGAAACTAATAAAACACGACTTGATTTATTATCATCACAGAAAATTGTGCCAGCCTCCGGGATGTTGAAAGAAGCAGGGCATCCAAAGAGGAAACTCATGTTCGTATAGCTCGATGTATAACCAAAAAGATTATAATCGATGGTGGTGTTGACCAAATCTCGTGGACAGATTGACTCGACCATATCTTGGCGAACAATCCTTAAAATCTGGGACATCGGATCGATGCTTCTAACGAGGTATGTAATGTTCATGATATTGATGGTAGGTATATCCTGTTCATCACAGTTTAGTTCAAAACCAGGGTAACCACAATATGCGGGATCTTGGTACGTGTTCCCGAAAAGGGTATCTTAAGCCTGAAATAATCCCGCAATTGAACGTGCCATTGCAGGTCCCGTATAATCCATCCTCATCCTCCATGCTTGAACATTTTCCAATTAAAATTAGTAAAATTAAGATAAAAAGATGGGAATTCATTGAGAAGCTAAACATTCCCAGAAGTGAGAAGGTATTTGAATAGTTCTTGAGCCAGCATTGCTTAATGTATCACTCAAGCAACAACTACTAGATATAAAAATTCGATTGGGTTGAAGTGTTTAATTATTATGTAAGTGCTTTGAGTTGTTTTCATGTCAATTTTGGGTTGACTTTGAATCAATCAAGGCTTTTTAACTAATAAAGGGGCATCAAAACTTCCTAAAAATTTACAAAATGCAATTACATGTAAGTTTTTCGGATTTAGTACATTGATGAAATTTATCTCATGCGAGAATATGAGTCGGACAATCTATATCATATTAAATTTGAAGGAAAAGACAGTAGTGAGTAAAAGACAAACTTTCTCATTAGATTCCATATGATGCTTTACAAAACAGACAAAACTAAATCAAACCTTTTTCCTGTTCTTAAAACAAAAAAACAAAATGGCATTCAAAACCTAAACATCATAAAACATATGAATCAGGAAGATCGATACTGACAACATTTTGAAGCTTCTGCTCCAACACTTCAGAGCAAATATTACCCATCATGTGATAAAATAAAGACAAATCGGATAACTGTTCTACACTCATCTTCCCCATCGCAACTCTTGCTAATTTCTCTCTTTCTTCATTGTGCTTCATTCTTAATTTATATGAACATGCATTCCTTACCGTTGCTCCCATTTGTTTCAACCTCTTTTCTTGTTGCACACTCAATGCCGTGTTCGACTAAAATCAATTACAAACTCACAAAGATTATTCTACATTGAAATTGTGCAATAATGCAATGTCGTACTATCTGTCTAAAATAACAATGTACTTTTATATTTGTCATTATACAAAGTGTTTTTTAAAAATTTGGACGCTGAAAGATGGTTATATGTCCCAACGGGTTACAAGATCATTAAAATAAGTTCAAATCAATTTTTTTTTATATATAAAAGCTATCATTATATATAAATCTTAAATTTTATATATAGATTTAACATTTTTAAAAACTCAATCGGACAAAAGATTTGTACAATAACTAAAAAGGGACAGATGTACAAATCACGTTTTTTATATTAGGCAAAAAGCCCAAATTTACAATGGCAGTTAAATTTTAGTTCATACCTCAAGAAACTCGACTCCCGGTTTGAGATCCGACTTTTTCAATTCATGAAAATTATCACCATTTGCATATATGTTTCTTGCAAGAGAGAAGCTATTTACAATAGCCTTTCGTCGTTTCTCCATTTCATTATCAAGATTTAAACAATTCGCTACTTCATGTGTGCTATTGAGCTTCTTCTGATATACCACAACCGCTTTGACAAATTCCTGTAAGACGTAACAATAACAAACATAAATTCAATACATAATTTCCTACATAACATTAAATAAGACAACTATATATGTTCACCTTATAGGCCGCAGGGCATCCCGGATAATTGAATTCATCCGAACCACATTTCCTCATTCGTTCAGGATGAAACTGTAATCCCATTATAAACTTACCCTCTTCAGGATTATAAGAATCCGGGTCATAAAACCCTTCAATCAAACCGTCTAACGCAAACGCCATTGGTTTAAAACGTTGTGCTAACCTCTTAACCCCTTGATGGTGATAACTATTAACATTAATCTCCATTTTCTCTTCTTCAACAAACCATCGATGTAAAGGAGTGTTCTCCACAATCTTAACCACATGCCTATGCCCATCGTAATTATCATAATCGATATGTTTAACTTTCATGGTTTTTTCGGAGTTTTTATTTATTTCCTTCTCAATATCTTGATAAAGAGTACCACCACAAGCTACATTTAAAACTTGTGAGCCCCTACAAATTCCTAAATAAGGTATGTTTCTTTCTAGACATAGTTTAGCTAGAGAAAGTTCTATTATATCCTTTTCTTTGTCTATTGTGGTATCGCTTGCATGTAACATTCGGATTTCTTCTTGTTCTTCGGGTGATAAAATCGATGTTTCGGCTTCGTAAAGCGATGGATCGATATCTTCACCTTCGCATAGAAGAACGCCGTGAATCGGTTCGAAACTGTCTAACAACATGTGGACTCCAGTTACACGAGGTACGATGACTGGAACAGCTCCATAACCAACTATCAGATCTAGATGATATTCACCTATAAAAATAACAAGGGGAAATTGTAAAGAATTGAAATATGATGCACCAAGTAAAAAATTTCTAGTTCATATAAACATAGCACAAAGTAATTTTGACATGATATGTCAAATTTGACAATGCGGGGTCTCGTTCATTAGAAAGATAACATCATATACCAATTTCGACAACAAGGGTATGTACGGAGTTGCCTTTTTGCCTAATGTTCACTGTTTAAAGAAATTTGATTTACATTACGTTTTGATGAGCTATAAAATTTTATCGTAGTTGTTTTGGCATATTTACAGGCTTACGAGCTTTTATTTTGTTCTCCTATTTTTCCGGCATGTGAGCTTTTTCTCTAGCTATAATAAACTCATAAGACATGAAATAAGCTGAAAAATGCACTTACGAAAAAAAAACTCAAACGAGTTTATTAAAAATAAGCTAGAACGAATGCTTCCTAAATATGCCAATGTTGTAAGAAATCGGTGTGATTATAGAAAAATAAGTTGAAAATGAACTTAAAATATGCGAAACGGGCTTATGATAAATAAGCAAAACAGGCTTATGACAAAAAAAGAGAACACAAACACTCCCTGATAATGGTAATACAACTACAACGAGGCAGGTGTGTGTTTGGTTTCGGAATTGTACCGGAACCAACAAACCCAATAACCGAAATAGACAAAAAAAAAAAAAGAAAAAAAAAGAGAGAGAACTGGACCAATTCATGTTTCTAGTTTGGTTCCGGGTCGGGTTATTTCAAGTTTAGAAACGGTTTCTAGTTTGGTTCGGGTCGGGTTATTTCAAGAAAATTAATACATTTTCTTTATTGACCGTCTCTGGTGACCGTTTTCCTCTGACATCATGTGGGTCTAATGGTACTATAACCGGAGATTGAGATTGAGATTGAAATTGGTTGGAGAGAGAATGTAGGTGGATTCTTTCCCATGCAATTAAAGTATTTGGAGATAAAACATACTTCCTCCGATTTAAAATAAGTTATATCTAAATAACTTAGGCGCCTTATCTCACATCTAGCCTAGGCTAACCGTCATGGTATGTTTTGTAACGTCAACGTCACGCCTCACGCATTGGCACGCTTTTTAGAACCTTGATGACACAATGGATGAAAGTTTCATCATAGCTCCTAAGTTATATCTATATTCATTTTTTTAACAGCCAGTTAGTAAATTAGTGGTTCTAGTCAGACAGTGACATCCACAAGGGATAATATGCCTTCTGTCGAACCCTCCACTTATGGGAAATATATCCCACCACCTATTCACCTGATAAAAACCCTTCAGAAAGACTCGAATTCGAGACCTTGTGAAGGAAAACCCCCGGCCAGTTAATCTACACCAACTAATTAATATCTAAATTCACTTAAACAACTATATTAAGTGAAAGACTATTCACATTCCGTTCTAGAACCGAAAAAGCCGGAATCGGCCCGGAATCAGAAAGCCTGAGGACTGAAATAGACAAAAAAAAAATGGGAACCGATTAGCAGGTCCAACCATTTATGGTTCAAGTCAGTTTTCCGGTTATTTTGCACATCCATGGATTAGGTCACAATATTGCAAAACCACAAAATTCTAATTCGCATAGAAAACGCTAACGTAAATTTAAAATATTGGTGCAATTGAATACTAAATAAATTGAATCAAAGTAAAACTAATTAATTTACAACAAACTACGAAAAGCTTTAAATCAAGTATATGAATAGGCGCATGCATGAAGAAGAAAAGGATTTAATGTTTATAATTCGATTGGGGTTGCAATTGCATGACGAATAGTTTTGAAAAATAAACTAAAAGATGTAAAAAATAAATACCAACGAAATCAACGAATTTGTTCTTGCGAAGGCTTCGTCTGGATACAATTAGAACGCGAGGTAAGATGGTGGCCAGATCGGTGATCGTCATGGCGGTGTGTGTTTGTTCGAGATAAAACGAGAGGTTTGCCGCTTCAACTCAAATAGCCAATTTTTTTGTATTTTGAGGGGAAAAAACGTTTATAATTTAAACCGATAAATCAATTTGTAATTCGCTATAATTAAAGTGGACTCGAAAGAAAAAGAAAAATATTAATAACTTACCATTTAATTTCATCTAAATTAAGAGACTTTATTCTTATTTTAGTAAGTGAATATATCTTTTTTAAAGAGTTTTGATTATAACAGTCCTAAAAGTTATTTTTAAGTGCATAAAAAATTGTACAATAATTTGTAAGGAAATAAATTCTAAAATTAAAGAGTTGATTATAGATTGATATGACCGTCCTTAGGATATCATTATCAAAATTCATTTATTATTATTATTATTATTATTATTATTATTAGTTATCTAATTTATTGGTTGTTAAAATAATCTGAATTTACTAAATATGTGCGTAATTGATAATCCAGATATTAAAAGGGAAATTACCCAATTTATACCACTTATTTTGAAACGTATGAAATATTAATTATTATGCTCACATGGTCCTTGTGATACTAATCATCTTCGTCATGGTTCGACTTTTATTATCAAATGGTTCACAGATTCTATGCAAGTATATGTCTATTGCAAGTATTTGTGGGTCCGGATCGATGTCAATAAATGCTTAAGTATTTGTGACTATTGGATGTGTGGACAACAAGTTTTAAAATCGATGAGACGATGATATCTAGATGGACAGATAATTTACAGTGTATCTTATGGTTGATTGTGCTTGTTTATGATTTTGGCCTTTTGGGTTTAGGATTTTTGTTTGTTTTTTGCATGTTGTTTAAGTTGGGGATCCATTTATTGTTTGTTGGTCCATGTAGATTTTATGTTGGGCCTTATACTTCGTGGGCTTATTGTTTTAGTTTCTTTTGGCGCCTAGTCTTCTGTTCTATCTCCTCGGAGATTATGTTAATTTCTATTGTTTGTTTGCTTCTCGGTCACGGTGTTTGCTCCTGTTCTTTTTCGTGTCTGGTTGTAAGCGGATTTTCGTTTTGTGCTTTATTGATGCCTTTTTCAAGAAATAATATTTACAGTGAATCTAAGTTAATTAAAGATTTAAAGTCAAAGATGTTCGTACAAGGGTTATTTGAGATTGCGCATGTTATTTATTAATTGACTTTTGAAAACATAAATATAAATAATCTAAAATAAATGTTTGACAAAAAGTGTAAAAAATCAATTTATTTGCATTTTGAACATTCAAAATGGAGTTTGGAAAAAAACAGCAAGAGAGGTACTTATGTCATTTTAAATACTGGTTACTTATATTTTCATATTAACTACGCAAATAATTAAATTAAACACCAATTTTTTAAATCTTTTTTTATGAGCTTGATAATTTTATTATCCATATTCAAAACATAGAGTTGTATTCTAGGGAGTACAAAGTATTTATCTAGTCCCAATGGATAAATCCTATCCATTGGATCAAGATGATCAAGATCAAATCCTCCACCTACAGCCACCGTCGGCCGCCGTCCGCCGTCGTCGTCCGCCGCCGGTGGCCGGCGGCCGGTGGTGGTGGTGGTGGTGGCTGACAGTGAAGGTGCTAGTGCTAATGGGGTGGTGGTGGTATCGATGTATCAAAGCACATGTGCTTCACTAAAACACAGCATATTACTTCGAAGTACATGTGCTTCAGGTCACGAAACACATGTGCTTCAAGTCACTAAAAACATGAGTTTCTAAACACACAAGGGATCATACGAAGCAAATGTGCTTGACGTTATGAAACACATGTGCTTCACTATACGGAAAAAAAATCAAAACAAGTGACGAACATATCATTATGAAGCACATGTGCTTCATAAAGCCAAGCACATGTGCTTTATAAAGCCAAACACATGTGTTTTTGTTCCTGAACACATGTAACTTACAAGCAAGTGATTTGTGTTTGAATCACGAAAGACATGTGATTGACGTTATGAAACACATGTGCTTCACTACACAGAAAAAAATCAAAACAAGTGACGAACATATCATTATGAAGCACATGTGCTTCATAAAGCCAAGCACATGTGCTTCATAAAGCCAAGCACATGTGCTTCATAAATCTAAGCACATGTGTTTTTATTCCTGAACACATGTAACTTACAAGCAAGTCATTTGTGTTTTAATTACGAAGCACATGTGCTTGAAGTTATGAAACACATGTGCTTCACTATATAGGAAAAAAATCAAAACAAGTGACGAACATATCATTATGAAGCACATGTGCTTCATAAAGCCAAACACATGTGCTTTATAAAGCCAAGCACATGTGCTTCATAAAGTCAAGAACATGTGTTTTTATTCCTGAACAAATGTAACTTACAAGCAAGTAATTTGTGTTTGAATCACGAAGCACATGTGCTTCACTATACAGAAAAAAATCAAAACAAGTCACGAAGCACATGTGCTTCCAGTCATGACCACCACCACCGGTCACCACCGCCGGCGGCCACCTCCGGCCGCCGTCCTCCGCCGCCGGCCGCCGTATCCGAACGCCGGAGAAGCACATGTGCTTGTAGTGGTGGTGGTGGTTTTGAATCTTGATCTTGACCATTAATTTTTCTTGATCCAAGGGCTAATTAATAAATGTCCATTGGGACTAGATAAAATTAATGGAATAACTTAAACATTTCACTCAAAACATATACTATATTTTTAATAGAAAATTTCACTATAATCGAAGGGTTGAAATTGTTATTTTAAATTTCACTATACTAAATTAAATAGAGAAACGTTTAAGTGCTTAATTTTTGCGTAGTCTTAAGGGGTCAATATTAACTATTGATCAATAAGATTTAATGGTCAAGATTAACCACATATTTTATACATGAAGGGGTATTTTGGTCATTGGCATTTAAAAAAATTCAATTTTTTTATTTTAAATTTAATTAATTATTATTATATTATTTTTTCCGTTAAAAAACAATATATATTTGATAATTACGTATATTACTTAATCACATGTGATTTTATGTAAAATCAAATGTTTTAATACATTTGATGTTTAATACAATTAAATGTGATTCAGTATACAATCACATTATTTGTTATTAACGAAAAAAATAAATTAAAAATAATAATAATAATAATAATAATAATAATAGATAATAGATAATAAATAACAAATAAATAAATAAATATTTTTTTTTTAAAAAATGACCAAAATACCCCTTCATGTATAAACTATGTAATTAATCTTGACCATTACTTATAATTAATCAATGGTTGAGATTTGACCCCTTAAAACTACATAAAAATTAAGGACTACCTTAAATATAACCAAAATTAAATAATATAATATTTATTTTTATAAGGTTATTTCAAACTTTCTGAGCATCAAATTATTTATGTCAAAACACGTAAGCAGTTTTGGACCTTTTGGTAGGCAAGCACCCACAAATATCTTCTAAATAATATTTGTAATTAAATAAATCAAGTGTAACGTACGTACCTATCCCATTTCTTGTTTTCTTATAATTAAAAATTGTATTGTCTTTCAAAGTCAATTAAGCATGAACCGTCAACCAGTTGTTTCACACTTTCACATGGTGTGAATGTGTGATTATGCTAAAATATAACAATATACTCCCTTCGTACCAAAAAAAACTTTTCATTTGACTTTTACATAAGTTTTTAGGTGATAGTTAGTGGTGGGGTTATTGATAATGTTTTTAATTAAAATATAAGGTTGGGTTAGAGAGAGAAAGATAGTTAGTGGATATTAGTGGTGGGGTTTTTAGTAATAATAATTTTTTTATTGTGTGGAGCCCATCAAATATGGGAAATGAGAAGTTTTTTGTGGGATAAAAATTTAGAGTGAAATGAGAAGTTTTTTGTGGGACGGAGTGAATATTAAGTAAATTATAAAAATATTATGTGGTTTATTTTTTTATTTTTATAGTATTGATCATTCGTTGAAACGTTTTGTTATTCTAATACATATGGTTTTGATTTTGTTAAATCCACAAATCCCTCGGCCACTTGCAATAACTGTACTACCTTTCACAATCTGTTTTGGGAAAAATAATGTCTGTTTTCCTAATAATCAGCAAATTAAACTTTCTTACGTAACTAATTCAACTTGATTCAGTAAAGAGGTGCATATATGATTTACTGTCAACGTGGAGGTAATTGGAGATGTTTACCTTTTTTTAGCAATTAACCTTAACCCCGCCAATTGCATCACCCATTTTTTTTTTTTTGGAAACGGCAAATGAAATAACGAAAGCCTACTCGCAATTTTTCAGCAAGCATCCCGAGTTCGAGCTCCGCATAAGCGGGCAAACCCAGCCCCCAAAGGGATTTCCAAGGAAAATTCCCCATATGTGCCCGTGTGAGGTATGAGTTAAATTACGCTAATGCAACGCTCCCAAAGGGATTCGAACTCACGACCTGCAGCCCACATGGGTATAAACCCAGTGCCTCATACCAGCTAGGCTGGCCATCATTGGCAATTGCATCACCCATTTAGCAGGCAAAGTCGGCGGGATCCAGAAATCGCCATATAATCACTATCGAGGGTGTGAACAATAAAGTTTATTCTAAAGATGTAATGAACAATTAAATATATATATACTAGGTTATGACCCGTGAAAAATCACGGGTTGTCAATAATTTTACTGAACGTAATTCTTATATAATACAAAATTTTACCGTTAATGTCATGATTATTACATATATGAAAAAAATATAATGCTCATATAACGTAAATTAGAGAATTCAAGCTTATAAATTATAAAATATCACGAGTGGTCAGTCATATTGTTGAACGTAATTTTGTTCTTGCTTCTATAAATAGTTGATATTTTTCCACGGGTTATAATTTTGTTGAACGTAAGTTTATAGAATGTAAATATGAATTGTAATAATCTGTAATGGGCGTCATATCCATAAATTCGTCATGCAGATAAATATCTACAATCATAATATTCTTTGATTTCGTCTACTAATTCTTGATTTTCATCTTGATTATTGCTATTTCCATCACAATTGCATAATGACTGCTCAATGTTGTCATCTTCATACATATAAAGTCTCATACAATTTCTGCTTAAAATTATGAGAATCCTTGCATATATATTTAGTTGAAAAAAACTACTATTGTAATAATTTGTAATTGGCCAGGAACTTTGAAGATGAATCATAGAAGCAATTAAGCATATTACATGTTGAAGAAAAGGGTTTTGTGATTCTCCATTATTTAATATAGTTAAGATGAATCATAGACTTTATAGAATCAGTATCTCTAGTAAATTTATCTCAGGCTTGTTCAAATTTGTTAATAACTTCCAAGAAAACAAAATTTCAAACGTGAAACTTCCCCAATTATCAAACATTTATATTCCCCAAATCATAAAGACATTTATATTTCTGATAGTGATTTAACTTTAATCTAAGTTGAAAGGTGTATGTGTGTTTTCTTACAAAACCACAAGACATCAAAAAGAAGGTTGCTAATAGTTAGATATGATCTCATCACATTCTGATGGTTATTTTTTAACAGCAAAAAACTCATTTGTGAAACATATCATAAGCAATTTTCAGATTAGTATACAATTCAATAAACTCAAAAGTTATTCTAGAAACATAACCCAAATAGACACATGGCTAATTTCTACCTATAAAAGATGTATTACAATTGATAAATCATATAAATTACATGTAGATCACTTTTCACATCCCCTGAGTCACCGAACAAAGTTGACCAATTTGTATGATTAGGGATCAATCAAGCACTGGAAATTTTGGTGGCACACCTTAAGAATCAATTTTGGTAAACACCCTGATATCTTCACCTTTCACTGGAAATTTCAATCAAACACTTACGATGCATATTGAATCTATCAATAATTATACAACTTTTGCATATCAGCTATATAATTAATTAATAATACTATTGTAAATTGTGGTATGAGGGTAAAAATGGAATTTTAAATGTTGTAAAAATTAAGAGATTAAGACTTTCCCTTAATGCTTTATGTAGGACTAAGATGAGATAACCATAATCTAATTTTTGGGTGACTTTGACTCCAATTGATCATTTCCTTTTTAACTCAATTTTTATCCTACCCATTTAATCCGTTGGAGATAAACCATAACCCAATTTGCCCATAAGTAAACGGGTCGAAGTAGCTCAATATCACCTACCTCTAGCCTGAAGTATTTATCCTGGTTTGGTCAACTTTGCCCAATTTTTATGCTGCTTACTGCTGCGGATGCATATCACCCCAATTTTGCAAGATGTCTCTTTTCTTGTTCTTCCCCATTGATCAGGATCAGGATTCACTGCTCCATCTGTCAATGAACAAAAAATAAATGTTTCAATTTTATATTGAAACTTTGAATTCAAAAGTAAAGAAAAAGATTAATCAAATGACACATGACTAATCATAAACAACTTATATGAAATGTCTTAAGAAGAACATGTTAATTAATTGTATAATAAAATGGGACAAACCAATCATCATGGGTTAAGATGTTGAGCTCAAAATTAGAAGCATAGGTCATTAGGTTAAATTCTATCAATTTCAACACTGATTTTCTAATTAAAAACAATCCATAAAACAATCTTTTATAGATTGTAATTTAATCCACTTCTTAAAAACATACGTGCTTGTTTATTTTATTCTAAAATGTCAACTGTTTTCTATCGTATTCAACTTAATAATATTCGTGCCACCAGTTGGGAACCAACAATACTGAGCACCTGAAGGCATAATGATCCATTTTAAATTATTGAAACAAAAATGCACATAAATGATGTAGTAAAGCCTAATTTAGGTAATAGTTTTAAATATGAAATTATAATGCATAATATAATGTAACCAATTCTTGAAGACTTTGCATCTTTGCGTAGATAAAACTGCAGTTAGTGACTCTTGAATATTAATGTAATAATATTAAAACTGTAATCATAATTAAAAAGCTAATATTTCTATAAAAAAATAGACAAAAAAGTGACCATTTTCAACCCAACCCCTTTTTGCTAAAAGGGGAACAAATCAAATGGGTCGCATAGGTCAAACATGTTGAAGTACATTAATTATTTATATATGTCCAAAATAAATTCTGGAATTAAGATAATTATTAATTCAAGAATTAACAACTAATTTAGTACTGAAAATTGATATAAAATCAATTTAGTACCTTCTATAAAATTTTGTATATTTACATATCCACAAAAAAAACGTGATTAAATAGATGAGATCAGACATAACTATGCATTACAAAGTGAGTATATAAACAAAATAATAATAGAATTACAAAACTTTTATAATTTGTTACTATAACACCTGATGTTTCTCATCTGATTCACATATTAGAAATTAATTGGGATTGTTAAGGCTGTACTCTTCATGTTCTATGAAAATTGCAACAACATAGAATCGAGGATGTACAAAAATTTGGCAACATTGAAAATCTGGCTTAACAAACAAAAGACACCGGCCTTAGCATATGCAAAATCAAGCTTTTACAGCTCAAAAGTTTATTATAAAAATGACAAATTTAAGCAAAATAACATAAAGTTAATGCTACCTTGTGATAATCAAATAGACATTTCATCAAACACTTGGTATGCAGGAATTTTAAAAGTTAATTAGAACTGATAATCATATTCCAAAAAATGGAACATGAGGATTAATACAAAGCAATGCAACTTTTAAGAATGAAATAACGACACATCGTACTTGCTATAACTTTCAAATATGTTGTAACCAGAAGTTCGAAGGCCACAGTATGTTTTAATATAGGTCAGATATGCAGATTTGAATTGCTCAATCTTTATGCAGATTTAAATCTATGGGTCATATATTTCTAATTGGCAAGTTTATTTCGTTAAATATTTTTAATTATGTTTAATCAAAGCTAAAATATTTTTCTTTAATTGTATATTTTGCAGATTTGAAGATGAAAGTAAACATTCAAGTATCCAAGCTACAAATATGGGTCAGATATGCAGATTTTAATTAATATTTTCGTATTTGGTATTTAAAGAGTCAAACCTGCATACTTGGTAAGTTTGTTATTTCCAGCGAATTTAAATGCAATATTAAGCTTTTAATATTGGCCGTTTGTTATTTCCAGAGATTTAACCTTTTAATAATGGCTGATTTAGGGAAGTTTGTTATTTATAGCGTTTATATCTAAATTAAGTTTTTAATAATTGCCGAATAAAAAAATTGAAAAACCTAAGGAATTGCCACGTGTCTATCTTGACTATAAGGGGTGCCACGTGGCCACTTCTAAACCTTGTTTTATTATTATATAGATATATATATATATATATATTTTTTTACCATATTAACTGTAAAATCACGAAAGCTATAACTATATAAGTTCGATTTACCTGTTTCTAAGGAAACCTATTGTGATATGCAAAAGTAACAGTTCTAGCAGGGTTCAATGGGCACTGGAGATATGCTTGACATAGATGATTTGATAGGTGATGATTAAGTTGCGTCGAATGAGTTAATTATTAATTGAGTCAAAACTTCTGACTGAAACCATATTGCTCGATTATATCACTGATTGACTGCGTTAAATGATGAAACATGAAATAGGATTGGCTGACCGGGGTCAAGAAACAAGTTTGGACCGATTCAAGCCTTTTTTTTTTCTTTTCCAGACCAATCTAAAAGATAAATTTAGACCGAATTTAAAATTTAAATCAATCAAATAATATAAGAAAATCAAACTAGAAAACTCAGACACCAATTCTGAAGTTCAAATTATCATAAACGATAGATAAACAATAAAATGAATATAATAAGGAGTAAGACGTGGTTATTTAATGCATAGCCGGATATAAAACCTTATAACATGCAAGGCAAGTCAAATTAGTAGAACTTTACCAAGCCGAGAAACTGACCAATATATTGATTTTGCACGTCACGAGACTTTTAATATTTCAAATTATGACTCTTTGGAAGACAAAACAAACAACATTGTTTGACAATATATACTACCTCCGTATCAAAATAAGTGATACATTTAGAAAATTGCGGTTTTTGAGGCAAAAGATTGGAAAATGATTTAAAATAGTATAAAGTGGATAGTTAGTGGATAATGGGACCACTTCTTTTGGATGTAGTGAAATTAATGATGTTTAAAAGTAAAAGTAGGGGTAAAAGAATAATTTTACTTTATTAAAGTAGATAGTTAGTTGAGAAGGAATAAGGAAAGATTTTGAAGTGTATCACTTATTTTGTTCCACCCCTTTTAGGAAAATGTATCACAATACGGAGGTAGTATAAAAGTTTTTCTACACACGTACAGTTTCATTGTTAATTACTCCGTACTACTTACTTTTCTAGACATAAAATAATTCACTGATTTTTTTAAGAAATTCACTCATAAAAAATATTACCTTCATCCCTGAATAAATTTCTTATTTCTTTTTTAAAAATTTGTCTAAGATAAACTTCTAACTTCTCCAATTTAATAAGATCTACTTAATAAAATAATATTTTTTTTCATAAAAATTTATGCAAAGACCAACTACTAGCTGTCTCTAACAAATAAAAAAAGTTGAATAACCCCACTAGTCTTATATTTTAATCATAATTATTAACCAAAGATACACCATTTATTCTTTCTTAAAATTCTATGCAATATTGAGAAGTTTATTTGGGTACAAAGGAATAAATTAAACAACTTCATAAGAAATAAAATCAATATGTCTAACTTGATACACACATGATCATTAAGATAAAATTAACTCAAAAACATTAATGAATCGTGTAGGCTTACAACAATTACGTATTACAACAAAGGAAGTGTGCTCGCGTTTGTTTAAATGACTAAAATACGTCTGAAATAAAACATATATTGAAACAAGATTACTTTTTACAAAATTACAAAGTGTGTACAATAACCAAACCAAACCAAAACAATTAATTACATCTCAAAATTAAGTGGATCACAAAAAACCAAGACCAAAAGCACTCACTATTAAAACCAATTAAGGGCGAGGTAATTTTAGGGTCTAGGGTTACAGTCAGGGAGGTTGACACCGCATGCGGTGGCGACCCTCCTGGCACCCTCAAGTCTCAGATAGCCACCAAAAGTGGGGTCACTCTGTTCACGACACAGACAAGACTCCTGACCTTTCAGCCTCCGGCAACAGTCTCCCGACGGTGGCATTCTTGACACGATGGCCTGTAGACACCAGCTGATCTCCACCGGATTACACCTGGACTGCGCTTCGGTGAGTCCGGCCGAAAGTAGCAACACCATAACGGCCACCATGAAACACCGTAGTGAGTTTTCCATTATGAGAATTAATTAATTAGAGGGAGTATGAAGAGTTGTGAATTTGAAGTGAAGTGGGTGGGTTGAATTTATAGAGGTGGTGTGCTGGGTTGAATTTACCTGAATTAATTAGTTTAAATACAAATAGACGGCCTACACGCTCTTAATTTAATCGCGACGGCGGTTGGTAATCACGCGTCTCTCCAACCCGGATTTACGAATATATATATTTTGATTAATTAATGTTAAACTTTTTTCATTATTTTGTTTTAATATAGTATTTGAAAATTTCAAAATTTCGGCCAAATATTTGACTTGCATTCTGCAATCTGCATGCAGTGCTTTTGTCACCAATTTTGCGCATGACCATAATGTGGCATGCATTTTGATCTAAAATGAAAAATGAAGCATGCATTAATATTGCTAACCAAACAGGAAGTCAACTATCTAGCACCCCCTCTCGAAATTGTTTTATGTAAAATTGATAGCGACTTATATTAGACAAGTGTTAATTGTTGTTTTAGATGACTTCGGTTTGGGGAAACCATTGGCACGACCCCATGGTTTCACATCATTTAATCCGCTTGGGTTTGGAGAGGGTCGGTTTCACATCATTTAATCCGCTTGGGTTTGGAGAGGGTCGGTTTCACATCATTTAATCCGCTTGGGTTTGGAGATGTAGAAGGCGGCAAAATTTATGGGTCTTGGATTTTTTTTTTTTTTTGTATTAATGTTTAAAATATTAATTGAAGTGACCTTGTTAGTGTTAGTTGAAGTGTGAGATTACATTATTATAGTTTAACAAAAACTTAAATTTCAGTTGATGTTATGGTTGGAACCAATTGTATAGGAAGCTACCATAATTAATCTATATTTTCGTATAATTTAATTAAGGAAAAATAACCAAATAATATGATATAATGTAAAAATTTAAAATGTATATTTATAAAAAATCGCCTACAAAAAAAGTAATATAAATCAAATTTTTTACAATAAGAAATATATATTTCTGGAATAATTTTATAATCTATATTAAAAAAATCTTATTATTTAATTAATATTATCTAGAAACTACAGCATTCTTCAACATATGAAATTAAGACATATAATTAATTCATACAAGTTGCCAAGTTGGCTTAATTAACGAGAATTGAATCACCAAATTATTTATGGGTTCATGAAGAGAAAAAAATATTAATTAAGCTCCCTTTTGTTCGATGCTTGTACTCATGTTTTGAGGGCGTCTGGTATTGCGATTTGATAATTTTTATGTAACAAACTACACTCGTACTCATTTTATTAAAATCTAACTGTTTCATTATAAAATAAACACTACACCAAAATATGCTTTATAGGACCCCGGTTAATGTCCTATTAAATTAGTTTATAGGACCTTTAACCTAATAGGACTTATATAAAAATGTCACATATAAAGGGATTGTAATAAGTTCTAGGACTCTTTAAAGTGACCTAACAAGTGGTTATGCTTATGAAACATATTTTATGGTCCTATAAAATGTATCATGTATAACTAAAAAAAGGTCCAAATAGATTATAACATAGGACACTTTTGAGTGACCTAACAAGTAGTTATGCTTATGAGACATATTTTATAATCCTATAAAATGTATTATCTAACACTAAAAGTGTCCTAATAGACTATACTATAGGACACTTTTATTTGGTCATAAAAGATATTTACACACTATCACATTTAAGAAAATATAGGTGTCCTAAGAACTGAATTTATAGGACATAATAAGTAGTCCTAATAGACTAAAATATGTGTCCTAATATATGGGTATATATGTATATATATATAGGACGCTTGTTTAACGTCCTGATACTGATTTTGAGTTGCAATACATTTTATGACAGTTTAGAAGGGTCCTAAGAAAGTTGTGTTAAAATTAAATCAAATTGAAAAACATGAGCAACCCAATAGAAGATATAGAACAAATATTTTATCATTATTGAACTCAATAAGCGATTTTTGCAATAGTATCAAGCTAATTAAGTAATACATGTAACCATCCATAAACTAATTATCATAAGAAAGTAAATTACAAATAATTGAACTCAAACATAAATAGTCTAGTATAGTAAAACCAATATCAATCTTCGCCTGAAAGAAAATTGCACACATTACTGAAGATATTCTTGTGTTATCATGCATCATCCTCACAATAAGGTGGCACCTACAAAGACAACGTGTAGAGTGTGGTTTTTTCACATTATATAAGAATGTAAATTAACAAGACAAAAAACATGTGGCTCAATAATTAGGGAACGCATTGCAAGAATAAGATTTCTCATAATAACATAGTTTGTAAGATGTTGCCAAAGAAAATAGAAGACAATGATAGTAAGCACGAGAACCCGCGGAAAAAATGACAATGTGCTTCTTGAGTTCTTTCATTGAGTAGCTTGGAATATTTCACTACATAAATCACCTATTAGAGAAAGATAAATAACAAGGTTAGATGTGGGGTATTTTAATAAATCTATAGTACATACCCACTTTGTAGATAACCTACCAATTGTTATTCCATGAGATGCAACTAAACAAAATGAGGAAAAGGCTTCTTCAGAGTTGCTATGTATCAAACACCACCAACTGTTGAAACAGGATATACATTAAATATCTTTGAATTACCAAACAAATATTTTGAGCCATGAATGTGCAATTGAAAACCAAAAGTTAATTTTTACCATTTTCCATAAGACAGATGCTGACATGAAATTAGACGTAGAAGATCATTCTCTCTTCCTACATGTACATGCAGATAACCGATTTAACTACAAAATGTGATACCAGATTAGTCTTAGAGATTGAAACCAAAACAAAAACATATAAAAATTATCACTTATCTCATAGATTGGGAAGTTTACATTCAATTTGGTTAAAAAAATCAAAGCCCTAGCTTGAATTCTTCAGGACGGGGTTGCGCCCTTAGCATCAATTTCGTAGTTTTCATTGATGTAAATGACCATAACCTTCAATTTCTGGCAGAGCGCGAATATATTGATCTAATTGCCGCCTAGTTGTGGGACGTGGGACGTGATTTTAGGAACCACTCTATTTACTACTCAACAAAAGCAATAAACAAAGTTCTATTTGTTGCTAATTTCTAACTCCCGCAAAATATAAAGTTATTTACTTGTATTATTTTACTAGTGGTGGCGATTCAAGTCGGGTTTGGGTTGGCAGGTCAGAAACGTTCAACCTGAAACCGACATGTTTATATAAACGGGTCAGATATCTCAACCTAACTTGTTTACCTTCAACCCGAAGGTGACCCATATAACTTGTTTAATTAAATGGGTTAAACATGTTAGCATGTCAAACAGGTTAAACGAGTCAAACATGTTGTTATTATTCCACAAATTCATAACAAAATACCAAAATAACACATTACTAAGTGTAAGACCTAATGATACTATAATCAAGCTAATCCATGAAGATTCAAGTGAGAAATAGAAGATTTGAGTGAGTGTGTGTTCTTGGTGTAAGTGTGTGAAGTTGAGAGAGAATGAGATGAATGAAACTTTCCCTAAAAATGTATTCAGTAATTGTGTGGAAAGCTTGACTTGAAAGTCAAAGATACAACCTTATATACTCCTACCACTTAACAAAGGACAAGTTAACTAACAGACTTTAAAGATCAAAATTATTACAAAACTAGTCCTAACAATCTCCCCCTTTTTGATCTTTAACACGTCATCCCAGTCTTCAAACTTCAGATTCTTCTCATTATCTGTCTTTGGCAAGAAAATGTTTTTTTTTCCTTCTGAATTTCAAGATTAAAACATTTCAGAAATCTGGAAGTTTAAGATACTCAAAGTGGATATGTTTTTTAGTTGATACTGTTTGAGTGAGGAAATCCTATAACTGATTTACTAAAGATTTGAAAATTTTAGGAAAGAGAATATCAGTTAAGTAAGGATTTGACTGGGTTTTCAGATAATGGAGAGGTTGTTTTTGGATTTTGTGGTAGAGGAGGATAAGGATATAATGATAGTGTTTTTGAATGATTTGTCAGTTAAAGTTTTGGATGTGTATGTAAGATTGTTTAGTATGTATGGAAAAATGATATGTAGATTTAGGATTTGGGTGAATGTGGATAATTTGTATTTGATATGGAACAAAAGGTTTGTACAGTTAAACTTTTGTACGGATAATGAATGTTATGGAATTTTGGAAAGAATGGTTTAAACGGTTAAGCTTTTGAATGTATGTGATCGTTACGGAATTTGAAAAGAAAAATTTAAACGGTTAAGATTCGGATGGAAATGGATGTGGATTTGTGGTTTGGATAGAAAGATTTATTCGATTAAATTTCAGTTTGAAATGGATGTTTTGTGTTTTGAAATGGATGAATGGAAAACTCAAGATTTTGAGTAGGTATGAATGTGATTCGTGGTTTGGATAGAATGATTTGTCAGTTTGAGGTTTGTAATGGAAAGATTGAGAATTTGTGAGAAATTTCTGAAGATAAGTCGGTTTCTTTTTCTTCACAATTTATTTCATGTAAATCGACGAAAATGAAGACCCATAGATAGATAGAGTTGTTTGTAGCGGAAGTCTTTTCTAGAAGTTGTGGCTTTGTCGATTTATGATCAATGATAATTGTTGTTGAGAGAAAAATGTGGATAAGGTTTACGCTCCCCCTCAAACAATCAATTATTCTTCAACAAATCTTCAACCCGGATTTACGAATATATATATTTTGATTAATTAATGTTAAACTTTTTTCATTATTTTGTTTTAATATAGTATTTGAAAATTTCGGCCAAATATTTGACTTGCATTCTGCAATCTGCATGCAGTGCTTTTGTCACCAATTTTGCGCATGACCATAATGTGGCATGCATTTTGATCTAAAATGAAAAATGAAGCATGCATTAATATTGCTAACCAAACAGGAAGTCAACTATCTAGCACCCCCTCTCGAAATTGTTTTATGTAAAATTGATAGCGACTTGAAAAGCACAATAACACTGATTCAATCCATTTGATGGTGTTGGATGATGATTTTGGCTAGAAAAGTGAAGAATGAGATTAGGGCTTTTAGAGAGAGAAAGTAGAGAGAAGTTGAGAGAACAATTGCTGAAATTCTGAAATGATTAATGTGCAAAAGTTAAAGAATTGAGCCTTACACTTTGGTATTTATACCATGGCTCAATTCTTGGTTAGTTAGGACCATTTTGGTAATAAAACCTAACATCTATACATTGTTACACTATTACCCCCTAGACTAACTATTACAACATATCTAGTACCTAACAATCTCCCCCTTTGTAATAGTAGACTAGGTTGCATATCTTTGAAGACTTCTGTGATTGTAAGGCTGGAGCTGAGAATTGAACCGTTGAGCAGTTTTGTTGATAAAACAGCATCAGCCTTTGATCATCGGTGACAGATATACTTTTAATCGGCTTTTCAACCAATATAAAGTATTCCAGAAGACTTCATGCAAATCGACTGAATGTAGACCCATAGATAAAGCGGTTAGCAGCGGAAGTCCTTTCTTGAAGTTGTGGCGTTTGTCGATTTGCTGCAGATCCTTGGTTCCTGATGTTTGTTGAAGTTGAAGCAGTGCGGAATGTTGATATGTTGTGGATTTTCTGACCGTTGTTGATAATGTTGGAGTACGGTCATAGAATCCCTTATCTGATTTATTGACTGTTGTTGATAAGATTGAAGTACAGTCATCAGATTTTATATCAGACATAGTGACCGTTGTTGATAAGAATGGAGTACGGTCGTCTGATCTTCGCACAAGAATGTATCAGGGTAACCCAGGATCACATAGATTGCCTGTTAGCACAACAGTTACAGAAACTGTGTGACCTATGTTCAGTGTTGGCATTGATGTTAGCACTGGTAGGATTTCCATTCAATCATCGTGGAATACCAATAATTTTGGTATCACTATGAATGTTCCGGCAATATCTCAAAGATATGCTTGGTAGAGTGCCTGTGTCCTAGAGAAATTTAATTCGGTTCTAGACTCTATATGTGGACAAACGAAGGCGATGACTGGAGGTGGGTCCTCTTTTTCAATATCAACAATCTTCAAATGAGATGTCGATAGTGGATGTGGTTATCTCCGTGATTTTGAAACAAGTACTTTTTGTACTTGAGTGGTCAGTGGGGGTTGTGCATTGCATCACTGGGTCCATGATGTCTTAATCAGAAAGCAACATATGCAATCCGATATAGATGAGGTTACCCGGTCATTTGTTCGGTTTAGGGAGGGTTTTTCGTTTTCTTTTAACCCTTTCACACACGCTCCTCACTCAACTCACTTTTTCATTTTTTAACCACACCCTCATTTTTGTTTTTACCATGTGATAAGCTGATTTGCACCCCATACTTCATACCCCCTCTCAATTTTTACCTCAGCGCACCCCAATCAAGATCCCATGATACTTGATTCTGCTCACCTAGACCTAGGGACCCTCACTTTTTAGTTCCTATATTGTCGGTGGCTCCGGGGAAGATCATGCTGGGTTTAGCAGATCATAGGAGTAATTTGAGAGTGGACTATTACGCTCATGTGCATTTTAATCAGCTTTCAAGATGTTGCATTTTAGTTCACATGGATTTTTCATCGGAATTTTATGTGTTTCCGGTATAAGTTGTTGCCTGAATGATTTTGAAGTTTAAGGCACAGCAACTTTGTTCTTTTAAGGTAACACCGGACTCACATAGAGTATCCGTTGGCACACGGTATGAATCTGTAGTCGTTTGCACAACCGTTGATTCAAATGTGTGACCTGCGTTTAGAGTTGGCGTGATTTTAGCTCTAGCAGGATTTCCACTCGATCCTCGTGAAACATCATATTGTGATGCCACTACGAGTGTTCCGATGGATTCACGGAGATCCATGTTTGTAGTGCAGGTGTCCTATATTGGAAATATTCTTGGGGGTGAGAACTAGACACACTGTGCATACAAAGAGACTTAACCCGGGGCAGGAGGTTATTATTATTCAATACCGACATACTCCGAATGAGTAGTCAGTAGCTTATGTGCTACGTCCCCTGATGAAATGAAACAAATCTCTGTTGAGAGGAATTTGAGTAGTTGGTGGTGGCGTGCATTTGCTTACTGGGCATATGTTGTAACCAATAGTCTAGGGACCATTTGTGTATTTAGTCTAAACTTAGGCTAGGTATAAATAGATAGTTGTAACCTAATTTCTCTAACCTTTGCCCTAAATTGTATTGTTTTATCTTTATGCAAAGTGTTCTTAGTTTTGATCTCCATCTAAATCTTCCATTTTCTTAATCTATATTGCTTAATTCATAATTTAATCATTGAAAACGAAACTACAATTGGTATCAGAGCATAATTTCATCTTGAAAACGATCCAAATCCATCAATTGGTGTTAAAATCAGAAGAATCAGTGGGTTTTTGAAGGTTTTTGAAGAAAAAGGGGTTTAAGATCAAAAATCGGATTTAAGGTACTATTTCTTGTTATTATGGATTGAATTGCTTCCTTTTATTGTTATATTAAGCTTAGAATCAAGCTAGGATCGAATCTAATCCATACTGATGAAGAATTAAGAGTTTTAGGAAAAACCATTAAAGCTTCAAAAACCCTCTAAATTCAAATTTTCGAATAGATCTAGGTTGTTTTTGAGTAATATAGTAGTATGGATTGAAGGAAATAGTATTTGGGTCATTTTGCAAAAAGAATCGAAGATTTTGGCTAAGAAACGACCATTTTAGGATCAAATTAGTGGGTTTTTTCTGTTCTGTTCGTCACTGTTCTGCCAAGAAAGACTTCGGCCCGAGAACAGTAACAAGTTCGGCCCGAACTTCAACCCAAAGTTCGGCCCGAACTTCAACCCCAAGTTCGGCCCGAACTTCAACCCAAACTTCGGCCCGAACTTCAACCCCAAGTTCGGCCCGAACTTCAACCCGAACTTCGGCCCGAACTTCGGCCCGAACTTCAACCCGAACTTCGGCCCGAACTTCAACCCGAACTTCGGCCCGAACTTCAATCAATCCTCGGCCCGAACTTCTACACAACTTCGGCCCGAACTTCTACGCAACTTCGGCCCGAACTCTTTCTACACTCGCGTGACAAAAGGGGCTGTACTGTAACGGTCATAACTTTCAGCTCGGGTGTCCGTTTCGAGCCCACGAGTAACCAAATCGAAGCTAAAGACGAAGGCTACGACGTGATAAACCGCCGAACCCAACTTGCCGGCCCAAAAACGCTTGTTTCGATCGCTTAATTTGCGTTTTTGTGATTTTTCGGTCAATTTCCAAACATCGTTTAGCCCCAGTTTCTAACCCGATCGTCGTTTTTCCCTAATTCGAAAATCTTAGGCACATTTAAAGTATACTTTATCATCTGGAATAACCAGTTTAAGATTTCGGTAATTTTGAATTTTTGAAGACCAATCCACGGTCTACATCACATATTCTATTCCAGAACCTTCTCATTCTTAAAATTTTCTTTACCCCGTTTCAATCAAAATTCCCGTGAATTGTTCTTAACATGACTACCAAAGAAACATTGTCTATCGGGTCGAATGCCAAGGAGGATAAACAGTGCATTGCCAACCTGGCATTCATGGCAATACCAACTGAGGCTACAGCTGTGTTAGGCATTCCAAAAGATGATGAAAATGAGGTACACTCTTTTCCCTTTGACTCTTTATTATCTGATTCAGACACTGATGAATCAGAGAATTCCTTGTTTAATGAAAAACTTTTTACTAAAATTGATGAGAAATCACATTTGACAAAACAAATAACTGATTTGGAATCTGAAAAAGCACAACTCTTAAATGATTTGAGTGAGTTAAGTCAATGTTCTCTTCAAATAACTCAAGTAAACAAGGAATTACAAAATCAGTTGTATACGTCAAAATCTGCTTATAAATTTCAAATTTCTGAATTACAAGAAAGTTTACAAAAACAAGTAAACACAACTAATGAATCAAATGCACAAATCTCAAAATTAAAGGCAGAAAATTTAACATTTCGTCATCAACTTGAAACTCTTGTTCCTCAAGTCAATCAAAATAAACTTTCAAATCAAAAAACACAAGAGTTACAACAACAGTTGTCAACATTTCATGCTGCTCACACCAGTGAAGTAAATCGTCTAAATCACATAATTAATACAAAAAATCTTGAAATATCAAACCTAAAAACGATGAAGATGGTATCAAATGACAAAGACGACTCCAAGCAGCTGATAAATGACTTAGCTATCCAACTCAGTCGAGAGCAAACATGGATGAAGTCTGCTGACATCAAGATGAAGGATTACCAAGATAAGTTGAAGGCAGCTGATAACGAAATTCAAAAACTAAATGATCAAATCACAAACATCACAAACAATTTCAACAAGGAAATCGATGAACAATCAGCAACCATACACAGTCTTACTGTAAAGAAAGAAAATGCTGAAGAACACATCTCCAAACTGGAGCAGACGATTATGAAAGCTGGTCACACTGAACAAACAATAAAATTAAATCAACCAAAAGAGTTCAGATCTTTCAAATCAAAAGTGGGTCTCGGCGCTGAGAACTCCCGTCCTCTGGAAAAAGCTGCTGATGTTGTTCCCACACTATACAATTACGATTACATGAACTTGGGAATATGGCAAAGCTTTCTTCATATGCCGGACGAGGAAGCAGAAATCGAGAAGTTCAACAGAGAAAAGAAGGAACACGCTCAAATCAGCTTTAACTATTCTGAATTGAACTATACATATGAAAAGAATAGAGCAAAATTTGAAAACAATGAGTACTTCCCGATTGTCACTCCAGAAGAATTTTCCATTTCTGATAATGAAGTTTTAAAACAAACAATTGAACCAAAGCTTTATGTTCCACCGTTGATTTTAGAAAAGAAAATCGTCCAACTTGAATCTGAAATTGATGAAACTCATAAAGCCTTTGATAAAGAAAAAGAAAATCTTCAAACAAAGATACATCAATTAGAGGACACGATTTCAGAATTAAAACATAAAACTGACAAAAATATTTTTCAAAATTCTAAATCTTCATTAATAGGACCAGCACCTGTTAATCCAGTACCAATTACTTTGAGAAGAACCTCTAATTCACCACCTTTAAACGTCTCATTTAGAAAATTAGAGCCTCAGAGCAAGGAGCCCAAGCCCAATAGAGTCAAAGGAGATATGCCATCTAAGAAGCCGAGTTCGTCTAAGTCTAGTACGCTTAAGAAGCCTCGCGAGCTTAAGCAGTCTAGACCATATACGTCTTCAGTTTCTTCGTCCACTGTTAAAATTAACAGTAACAACTCCAAAAATTATAAATCTCCTGCATTTGCTTTTGGAACTGTGTATGATGCTTCTGCTTATCGTCCTGTAAATTACTCACCTGATTTTGGTAATGTGTGTGTCAAATCTGAAAAACTTGGTAAAAAGATATTGAGAGATAAATCTACAAATAAACAAATTTCTCAGAATGATGATCGATTTTTTGTTAAGCTAAATGCTCCATGTGGTTTAAAAATCAATGTTTTCCATAAATCTGGTAAAATTATAAAATCATGCAAAACATGTTTTCCACAACCATGCAAGAAATCTATCTCTCATCCACACAAACCAAATAAAAAAGGTTCATCTTCACATGCTTCCAAAAAGGCGAAGAGTTCTTCCAAAACCCCACCAATCTCTGATAAACACTCGTCTTCTCGTCGCAAAGTTTCTCGAGGATCTTCCGCACCTAAGCCAAAGTCTTCAGGTTCCTCAAACAGCGACAACAAAACAACGACCAAATCTTCAACGTTTGTGAAATACACATGGATCAAAAATGAAAAATCTCATTGGATTATCCAATCCTCTGAAAAATCTTTAAAATGGGTAGTTAAATCCACAACCTCTGAACTGCCTCCTTGCAGTTCTCCAAAGCTCTAAATTAATCTTAAAACAATTTTACATAAAACATCTGTCACTAATCGTATAGGACCCATACATAATTGGGTACCAAACATGTTTTAATTGTTTTATGTAGAATTACCAGAAATGTGTTTGGAGTTTGGAGAATGACTTATACACATTTCAGTGTATAACTCGCATTTCACCAGAATGGTTTATACACACTTCAGTGTATGACCCGAGCTTTAAAGAATGGAAAATGGCTTCTGATCAAATCAGATTCAGAACCCGCTCATAACCAGAAAGCATTAAGTTCAATCATACGTAACTGCAAAAACTCTTCTCCGCCCCTCCGATGATGTATAAGGTACGTTTCTACAACTGACAACTTTTCAATATCTTTGTTTTGTCGAGGGGGAGAAATATTAATTCTAGGGGGAGAATTATTATTTCTAGGGGGAGAAAATTCAGAAAACCAAAAACAAATTACCCAAATAAAAAGTTTTATGTTTGTAACGCTAATTATAAGTCGTTGTAATATCCGTAAACGATCTCTTTACTAGTTCTCTAGTAAAGATTGCATCTGTTTATTACAAATTCTTTTAATTCTCGTTACTCACTACTTCAAAAGACATACCTTCCCATGGTTTGCCAGATCCGGCCACACCTTCCCAGGGAAATATTTTAGCCAACTGGTAAATGTGAGGGTTTAGGTCTAGGGTATAGTAATAGGTGAGTGCAAGGTGATGTAAAAACATGATAAATCAAAGAAAACACACCTTATGAGTGCATCCAAACCGAAAACAAACCGGGCAACCAATTAAATAGGTGATCATTCATTCGTTGAATGTTTCACTAGACTTTACTGGCCCAGTAAAGCAAATGCACGCCACCACCAACTACTCAAATTCCTCTCAACAGAGATTTGTTTCATTTCATCAGGGGACGTAGCACATAAGCTACTGACTACTCATTCGGAGTATGTCGGTATTGAATAATAATAACCTCCTGCCCCGGGTTAAGTCTCTTTGTATGCACAGTGTGTCTAGTTCTCACCCCCAAGAATATTTCCAATATAGGACACCTGCACTACAAACATGGATCTCCGTGAATCCATCGGAACACTCGTAGTGGCATCACAATATGATGTTTCACGAGGATCGAGTGGAAATCCTGCTAGAGCTAAAATCACGCCAACTCTAAACGCAGGTCACACATTTGAATCAACGGTTGTGCAAACGACTACAGATTCATACCGTGTGCCAACGGACCTCAACGGTCAATGGGCTTCGTCATAGTCAACTTATATTTTCTCCTTAAATCGAAGATTCTTCTTAATTCAAACTCGCAGAACTTCACAGTTACATGATGAATCAGATAAATCTTATTCATCATGAGGGGGAGAAGATACATTACACAAATTCTTTTTATAAAGAATTGATACTTTCAGAGAAAAATTCTTCTAAAGCTCAATCTGCGGGAACAAATTTATGAGATTCTTACAATATTATGGAGATTATCGATACGTTAGCCCAGTTTACTCCACATTAGTAAGATATATGCACCAGTTAAGGGGGAGTAAACAAGAAACCAAAGATCGAACGAAGGTATCAAACAACTTCCATAGTTGAATTTGGTAATTCGTTCACGGGGAGTAAATATCAAAACGTTTAATCCAACTCCCATAAAGAAATAATTGTTTGTTGAGGGGGAGCGTAACCGTTATCAACATGTTACCCTAACAACAGTTATCAAGAATCATAGATCGACATAAAGCCACAAACTTCAACAAAGGACTTCCGCTGCTAACCGCTCTATCATTATGGGTCTTATTTTTAGTCGATCTATATGTATCTTCAAAGTAAAGTCTTCAAAATACTTTTTGTGGTTGAAAAGCTACAAGAAGTATTCCTTTTTAAATGTTAACAAAGCTCAAGCTGATCCCGATACATCATTATTCAACGAAATATCTTCCAGGTGCAGCTTTGGCTAAAGATGAAGACTTCGAAGATACGAGTCCCAGACTATTGTTACAAAGGGGGAGATTGTTGGGTCTCATATGTTGTAACCAATAGTCTAGGGACCATTTGTGTATTTAGTCTAAACTTAGGCTAGGTATAAATAGATAGTTGTAACCTAATTTCTCTAACCTTTGCCCTAAATTGTATTGTTTTATCTTTATGCAAAGTGTTCTTAGTTTTGATCTCCATTTAAATCTTCCATTTTCTTAATCTATATTGCTTAATCCATAGTTTAATCATTGAAAACGAAACTACACGACTTATATTAGACAAGTGTTAATTGTTGTTTTAGATGACTTCGGTTTGGGGAAACCATTGACACGACCCCATGGTTTCACATCATTTAATCCGCTTGGGTTTGGAGAGGGTCGGTTTCACATCATTTAATCCGCTTGGGTTTGGAGATGTAGAAGGAGGCAAAATTTATGGGTCTTGGATTTTTTTTTCTTTTTTTGTATTAATGTTTAAAATATTAATTGAAGTGACCTTGTTAGTGTTAGTTGAAGTGTGAGATTACATTATTATGGTTTAACAAAAACTTAAATTTCAGTTGATGTTATGGTTGGAACCAATTGTATAGGAAGCTACCATAATTAATCTATATTTTCGTATAATTTAATTAAGGAAAAATAACCAAATAATATGATATAATGTAAAATTTTAAAATGTATATTTATAAAAAATCGCCTACAAAAAAAGTAATATAAATCAAATTTTTTACAATAAGAAATATATATTTCTGGAATAATTTTATAATCTATATTAAAAAAATCTTATTATTTAATTAATATTATCTAGAAACTACAGCATTCTTCAACATATGAAATTAAGACATATAATTAATTCATACAAGTTGCCAAGTTGGCTTAATTAACGAGAATTGAATCACCAAATTATTTATGGGTTCATGAAGAGAAAAAAATATTAATTAAGCTCCCTTTTGTTCGATGCTTGTACTCATGTTTTGAGGGCGTCTGGTATTGCGATTTGATAATTTTTATGTAACAAACTACACTCGTACTCATTTTATTAAAATCTAACTGTTTCATTATAAAATAATCGGATGATGTGAATAAGATTCGGTCATTTTTCTGAACGGCAAAAAAAAAAAAAAAAAAGAAACTTATTGCGAAAATTAACAAGAAACTACTCAACTAGAGATTACACCAAGCTAAACAAACGAAACGAAAATCCTTAAACCTTACAATAGCCACCTTAAAATGTTAGCACAACAACTCCTAAATACACAAAAGAACATATAAACATCACCAGGCCAGGATGTATTTGAGTAGGTGTAGGTATATTGTTATTCCCTGATGTAGTGGACTGAAAATAATATTAATATGATCAAGTGTAGGCCGGGGGAGGGGGTGGGGGGGGGGATATTAAAAAAATATTAAAATTATAAAAGTAATCGTTCTTATTAGAAGTTTAGAACCCATTAAAAAGATACTCAGTTTATATGCGGATCCAAGATACAAATCTATCTTATAAAGTATAAACTAATTATACGTCAAGTGTTTGTCTTCGTTACTAAGCGGCGTATATATAATTTTGAAAGTTTATAATAATTAATAAGTGACTAAAAGTTGAAATAAAATGCATTACAATGTAACGACTAACATTAAGATAATAAGATAATTTATTTCAAAACTTGATCCCAAACATTACATTGTAATAAACTCGATCTCGTAAACTCAGTTTACTCGAGAATATATATTGGATACGAACTGAAGTTAACCAAAAAAAGGGAACTGAAAGCAATCAAACATGCATGCATAATTGTACGTACTAATAACATAGTAGTAATTAATATCGATCAGTTACATGAATTAGGGTAAGGAACATTACATGCAGCGCAAACCATCTTGGCTCCAGGAAGCTGCAGATAGCCACCGAAAGTGGGGTCGCCCATTTCCTGACAAAGACAACCTTGCTGAGTCTTGAGCTTCTCGCAACATTCTGCGGTTGGCGGTAAGTTTGAGACAATAGATTGCAGACACCAGCTCACCTCCACTGCATCACATGCTCTTACCCATTGCAGCTGCCCGGTGAGAAGCACTATGACAGCTGTCACCGTCAACAACCGTTGTCCGACGACTGAGTTTTTCATGGTTGGAAGGATAATATTAATTAATGGGATTTAATTAGAAGTGGTGGTGTGATTTTGATGATGTGAGATTGGGTTGAATTTATACACCGGTGCTGCGGCTGAGCATCCACTGCATGCTGCCCGGCATGCTTCTTACCGGAACTAATTATCAAGTTTCTAATTCAAATAGACGTCATTAATTACATCAACATGCATGGCGGTTGCTCACCACACATATATCTAGCGGACTATACTAATAGTAGTATATTTTTGGAAGAACAATTAAATTACCAAATTCGGTTTTGTAATATGGTTAAACTTGCAGGTTAAGTTGAATTAATTTTACTTTGAAAAATAAATAACATTTCTTATTTTTAAGAAATAATATACGGAGTATATTCTTCATACGAAGTAAAGTATTTTTTTTATACTTAATCCTCCTACTAATCATAATTAATATAATTAATTAATTTTCTCTCTTGTTATCATTAGCTTTTATAAGCCATCTCCCAACCGTGACGCGTCATTAAACACATCACTAAACCCTTCCCTACTGACGGGTTACTGACGAGGTCATGCCAATAGCAACACATCACTAACTAATTTCCCCTTAAAAAGAATATTAAAATATTAATCCCAAAGCCCCTACCCCACACAGTCCCCCACGAGGCAAGAATTAACCCCGTCGCCACAAGGATGGGTTTCTACTGATGCGGCCCTCGACGGGTTAGTACCAAAGACATCAAGCAAGGATGGGTTCAAAATTACTTCTGACGTGTGTACGGACGGTGCGTTGGCACCCCTCTAAGGATAATTGTCTTCGTCAAGTACTTTTACATTGTGTTCCTGAAATATTTAGAGAAAGAAAAGAAAAGAATGCAAAAGAGGAGAAGAGAAAATAAGAGATATTAAGAAAGAAATATTTTTCTTTTTTGTGATCCTGAGTTGGAGAGAAAAGAAAAGAAAATAATATTTTTTTTTTTTGCGTTTCTAAGTTGGAGAGAAAGGAAGAAAAATAACAAATTTATAGTGTTACCCTTTAAATGTAAAGTAGTTAAGAAATATAAAAGGTAATTTGGTAAGTTCAATCTTTTTTCATTAATTTCTTCTCTCTCTAAATCTTCTCACTTTTGAGAGGAAAGCTAGGAGAGAAATAATGGGCTAAAATTTCCTTCCTCTTCCTTTCTCTTCTTTTAATAAAAACTCTGGAACATGAAGAAAATTAAATCTTCTTTCTAATTTTCTTCTCTTCTCTTTAAATTAAAACTCTGGAACAAGTGTTAGAAAGATAAAGAGAACAATTAATTCTCTTTCTTGTTAAGTTGAATAATTCAATTATATAAGGATAATTGACAGCAAAAAATTAAAAAGAGAACTTAATAATTATTGTAACTCATTTAATCTTGTAACTCATGTCTATTTGGTTGCTTACACTTATGTCCTTCATTATGTGTATTCATTATATATCTCTTGATTACCACCTTGTACCCTATATAAAGGGCTAGCATACCATTTGTAAGAGATATCATATGAATGAGAATGTTGGAGAAGATCCTATTGATTGAGCTAATTGGTTTACAACACGTTATCAGCACTTTGCTTAAAGGCGTTCCACTTTTGTCTCTCGAGAAGTAACAAAATCGAAAAGTTCAAGATCATTCTCCCGAAGTAAGTTTTTTCTTAAACCATCATACTTATTTTTCTAGTTTATATGGATTGAAAAAAAAGTGATATAAAAACGTATTTAAATGGTTGTTCTTTTAAGTTAAGATGAAATTTTTTAACATTGTTCTAATCATTTAAAACATCAATCTCGTGGTAATCAAACAATTTTTTGACTTTTGGATTTCTTACATAATTACTTGGATACATTTTTTGTATGCAAGAGTTGTTTTGGTTGATTGTTACTAGTTATTTTTATAACTTTGATGAAATTCATATATAATTATATGTTTTTTTGGATACATACATGAGTTATTGGTTATAGTATGATTATGTAAAATAAAATAAATTTTATGGTTGACATATGTTACATTTAACATATAAACATGATTTTCTTATAATTGTAAAACAATAAGAATCAAAGCAAGTGAATTGTTATGTTTATGAACATTTATTATAAAACTATAATATGTGAGGTTTGGTGTTATTATAATTTAAATTTGAATTGTTGCGACCAATCATTTTCCGAAAAAGAAAAACAACACCTATTTTGAAAGGTTAACCTACATTTATATAATTGGGCTTAATCTCATCAAGAAATAAAGTTTTGCATGTTTCTTTTAGAGAAATTTCAAAATAAAATAAAATTAAGTCATGTTTATTTCTTAATGATAGTGCTCATGCATCGTGAGTAATCTGTTTCATCCAATTTTTGTAAAGAATCATTTGATATATAAGTTTGTTGTCATTTAAACCTATTGTGTATGCCACATAATGTAATGATTATATTAAAAGAAAAAATTTGGAAATTTTCATGAACTATTATTTCATGTGACATTAAATGAAAAATATGAAAAGAAATAATCAATTTTGATTGTATTTTTATATGGTATTTCTTTATGAAATTTGAGCATATTAAACAATCATTTTTTAATGTATTGATTATGTTAAAAATATTTTTTTAAGTTTTGAGGATTCGATGATTTCTCATAATGAGATAAAAAAAAAGTTGCATCATGAATTATATGTTGGCATATTGAGTTGACGCACTCACGCGATGCAAATGAGCATTGTATGACACTTCCGTGAAAACTTATGAATCATCCCCAAGTAGGCTCACCTATTCTTATTACAATGTCTAGGAAAGATTGGCGGTTTTTCTGACTCCTAATAAGGGTGGTTCCGATACGCACAAGCGCTGTCTACCCTTACCGTTTTTCCTGGTTGTATTCGAATAGGCTACCAAAAAGGGTTGACTAAAAATCTTTTTCCATGTATGTGTTTATATACTTTTGACGAATTGGTGTCTATCAGTCGACCTGTCGCTCGATAAATGAGAACCATTCGCACTTGTGTTTTTCGAACCTGCTGATTCGACACAATTTATGCTCATTCAAACCATAAACATATAAACTTATTATTTTATATGATAGCTAAATCCAATATTTGTCCTCCCGTTGTAGGAAAATATCAAAACAATCATAAATTCTTTGAGTCCACCGATTTTATGGCTCATATGGAATAATAGAGCTATTGTCCAGCTCACGGATTATGGTTTGTTTACATTGATTATGTTTTCTCGGAATAATTTGAAGTTTCTTTTCCTTGAGAAATTAGTCTATACGTGTGACCGACTTTAAATTATTTTTACTTTGAGGCATGCATATTGGGTAAGTTGATTGTCTGGTTGATTGTGGTACCCAGGTACACTTTCATAAAACATAAGAATTACTTAATCAACATTACACCTCAAAGTAACTTCATTGACAACCATTTCGGGCCTGTCGACCCTTGTGAAAGGCTATGGTAAAGCCCAATTTAAGTTGTCAAATGGTACAAGTTTAACCATAAATGAAGCCTTATATTATCCAAGTTCCAGTCGTAACTTGTTGAGTTTTAAGGAAGTTCGAGAAAATACGTTTTCATCTCGAAACTGCTCGAGAAAATGGTATTGAATACCTTTACATTACCTCTAAGGCTCTAATAAATATGACCAAAAGCGTATATTGGAGAAGTTGAGATGTTTGTCAAATGGGTTGTGCCTCACTATGATCCAAACCATTGAAAGCAATCTAATTATTCGTCGAGCCCCCGTTGATGAGGGAACTTATATGTTATGGCATGACCGGCTGGGACAGAGTCAATATACGATGCTTTGAACTATATGAATGCATCCTATGTGCATCAGGATATAATTTCGTTATTAATCCGAATAAGCCTATGCCAAATATGCTCGATTGTAAAGACACGTCTCAAACCACTTTATATATAATCTACAAAAGTGATATCCCGTTTTCTTGAGAGAATTCATGAGGATTTTTGTGGACTTATCCAACCAACATGCGGACCATTTAAAAATTTCATGATATTAGTTGATGAATCAACAAGATGGTCACACATAACTTTGTTGTCCACAATGAATGCAACATTTCCTAAACTCCTAGCATATATCATTAAGTTGAGGGCTAATCATCTGAATTATCCAATAATGTCAATTAGACTTGATAATGTCGGTGAGTTTACATAAAAAATGTTCGATGATTATTGCATAACATTGGGCCTTGATATTGAACACCCTGTTTTGTACGTTCATTCTCAAATTAATTTTGCGGAAGTGTTTACCAAACGAATACAGATAATTGCAAGAATTTTGGTTGTGCACACCAGAACGCCCCATTTTTATATATGGTTATGCAATATTGCACACTGATGCATTGGTCCGTCTGAGGCCCATGGGCACCCAATAACTTCTTGCTTACCAGCTGGTAACTGGATATGAGCCCGACGTCTCATACTTACGCGTGTTTGGGTGTTCGGTTAATGTTCTAATTAAACTTTCAAAGCGTTCGAAATATGGACCTCAGAAACGACGGGGACCAAAGGGCTTTTGGCCTAGCGATATGGTGTATGACTCTCATCCTTGAGGTCTGGAGTTCGAGTCCCGTCGTGGACATAAGTGGTAATTAGGAGTAGATTAGATTTGCCGTTTCAAAAAAAAAAAAAAGACGGGGAATATATGTTGATTATTAATCCCCATCCATCATACTTTATTTAGAGCCCTTGACAGGCGATCTCTTTAACGCTATACATGCGAATTGTGACATTGATGAGACAATCTTCCCGTCGTTAGGGGGATATTTGCACGTTAACGTTGATAAAGAACGACGTGAAAGAATGTGTCATGTACCCAATTTGTCTCATATGGATCCCCCGATTGCATATCGTGATAAAGATGTGCACAAACTTCTAAGTCTATAAAATGTTGCTAATTAGCTACCAGACGCATTTAATGACTTAGCAAATGTCACGAGATCAAATATACCCGCTGCAAATGTGCCTACAAGGAAAGATGTCCATGTGAGACGCCATGTTCCGTTTGAACATGTTGCATCAGTCGTACCCACCATACAAAGGACGCTGCTATATATTGTCCAGTCCGTCGCTCTTCCCAATAAAAGAGGAAGACCGGTTCGGTTCCAAAGATGTTCTGCCTCAAAGGAGGAGAAATTCTGTTGTATCTATTTTGCCACACGTGATCATTAAGGATCATGGGAGTGTATTGGAGAAGCGTGTTCCCGATGAAACACCAATTTCTCATCATCCCATTAATCTTCAAATATATGTCGAGTATGCTAGCTTAGACGATATTTTGATGCAAAACGAGACTGTCATCGATGATTTGCTCATATACGCAGTGGCCACTGACATTATGAGCAATGATGACATAGAACCAAGTACAATTGTTGAGTACAATGGAATGGTCTATGGAAACACACAATCCAGGTAAAATTGGATTCCTTACCGAAAGGATGAGTGTTTGGACCTGTTGCTCCAACACCACCTAATGTTAAACAACTGATTATAAATTGGTATTCGTAAGGAAGCGTAATGAGAATAATGAGATTGTATGATACACAATTCGCCTCGTGGCGCTAGGCTTCTCTCAAACGCCCTGGTATTGATTACGAAGAGATGTATTCTCCCGTAAGGGATGTTATAACGGTCCACTACTTCATCAGTTTAGTAGTTTCCGAAAAACTGAATATGCAGCTTATGGATGTGGTCACAACCTATCTCTGTGGGGATCATTACACAGAGATACACATGAAAGTCCCCGATGGACTTAAGTTTCCTGAATCAAGTAGTTCTAGACCACGGAACACGTTCTCGATACGACAGAGACAATCACTTTTTGGATTAAAATAATTTAGACGGATGTGGTATAACCGTCTAAGTGAGTACTTGATCAGACTGGGATATTTGAAGATTTGAATATGCCCATGCGTGTTTAAAAAGATATCCACTTCAGGATATGTTATTATCGCAGTCTATGTAGATGATTTGAATCTCATAGGATCCTCGAAAGAGTTGTTTGAAACTGCTGAAATCCTAAAGAAGGAATTCGAGATGAAAGATCATGGGAAAACACGACATTGCCTCGGCCTGCAGATTGAGGCCCGTAAATATGGGGTGTTTCCTCCATCAAGAGAATCACCCTAAAGGTGTTAAGACGCTTTAGTTGCAATGAAACAAAACCTCCATCTACTCCCATGGTCATTCATTCTCTAGACATTAAAAGGGACCAATTCCATCCAAATGAGGATGATGATGATGAGATATTGATCCATGTGTGTTCATCTCTCGGTTCAATAAACGCAATATTGTACTTGATCCCGATAAATCTTAATCATCATGAGGGGGAGAAAATTTAATAAGAAGTTCAGATTATGAAGAAAAATGCTTACAAGACTTAAGAGAATATACTAGCACAGTTTTCTCCACATCAAAAAGACATATGCACTAATTAAGGGGGAGTAAACAAGAAACCGAAGAAGATCCGTTGAGAAATAATTGTTTGTTTGAGGGGGAGCGTAAACTTCATCAATGTTTTATCCTAAACAACAATTATCAAAGTTCATAAATCGACAAAGACACAACTTCATCAAAAGACTTCCGCTACAAAACAACTCTATCCATGGGTCTACATTGTCGTCGATTTACATGAAATAATTTGTGAAGAAAAAGAAATCGTCTTATCCTCAGAAATTTCTCACAAATTCTCAACATTTCCATTACAAATCTTAAACTGACAAATCATTCTATCCAAACCACGAATAACATTTGGTCAGAACAAAGGTTTGCATTTAGAGCATGAACCTCCTTCATACGTGAGAAAAGGGTAACTGGCCAACAGAATAATTGTTTGTTTGAGGGGGAGCGTAACCGTTATAAACATGTTACCTCAACAACAATTATCACATCATAGATCGACATAAAGCCACAAACTTCAAGAAAAGACTTCCGCTGCTAATCTCTCTATTAATATGAGTCTTATTTTAAGTCGATCTATATGTATCTTCAAAGTAAAGTCTTCAAAATACTTCTAGTGGTTGAAAAGCTACAAGAAGTATCCGTTTTCACATGTTGACAAAGCTCAAGCTGATCCTGATACATCACTATTCAACGAAATTTCTACCAGGTGCAGCTTTTGCTAAAGATGAAGACTTCGAAGATACGCTTCCCAGACTATTGTTACAAAGGGGGAGATTGATGGGTCATATTTAGTTGTAATCAATAGTATAGGGACTAGTTATGTAACATTGTATATATGTTAAGTTTTATTTAGGAAATGGTCCTAACTAACAAGGAATTAAGCCATGGTATAAATACCAAAGTGTAAGGCTTAATTCCTTAACTTTTGCACAATTAACATTTCACATATTCAGCATTTGTTCTTCATCACTTTTCATCACTTTTCATCCAAACCTAATTGTTCTTCATCACTTTTCATCCAAAACTCATCATCCAACACCTATTATGGATTGATTCAGTGTTTTTATGCTTTTCAATTGGTATCAGAGCATAATTTCATATTGAAAACGATCCAAATCCATCAATTGGTGTTAAAATCAGAAGAATCAGTGGGTTTTTCAAGGTTTTTGAAGAAAAAGGGGTTTAAGATCAAAAATCAGATTTAAGGTACTATTTCTTGTTATTATGGATTGAATAGCTTCCTTTTATTGATATATTAAGCTTAGAATCAAGCTAGGATCTAATCTAATCCATACTGATGAAGAATTAAGATTTTTGAGAAAAACCATTAAAGTTTCAAAAACCCTCTAAATTCAAATTTTCGAATAGATCTAGGTTGTTTTTGAGTAATATAGTAGTAATGGATTGAAGGAAATAGTATTTGGGTCAGTTTGTGATTTAAATCAAAGAATTTGGGTTAGAAACGAGCATTTTAGGATCAAATTAGTGGGTTTTTAAGGCTGTTCGTAGCTGTTCTGCGCAAGAAACTGTTCGGCCCGAGAACAGTAACAAGTTCGGCCCGAACTTCAACCCAAAGTTCGGCCCGAACTTCACCCCGAACTTCGGCCCGAACTTCACCCCGAACTTCGGCCCGAACTTACCCCCGAACTTCGGCCCGAACTTAACCCCGAACTTCGGCCCGAACTTCACCCCGAACTTCGGCCCGAACTTCACCCCGAACTTCGGCCCGAACTTCTACAACTTCAGCCCGAACTTCTACACAACTTCGGCCCGAACTTCTACACAACTTCGGCCCGAACTTCTACACAAGTTCGGCCCGAACTCTTTCTACACTCGCGTGACAAAAGGGGTTGTACTGTAACGGTCATAACTTTCAGCTCGGGTGTCCGTTTCGAGCCCACGAGTAACCAAATCGAAGCTAAAGACGAAGGCTACGACGTGGTAAACCGCCGACCCAACTTGCCGGCCCAAAAACGCTTGTTTCGATCGCTTAATTTGCGTTTTTGTGATTTTTCGGTCAATTTCCAAACTTCGTTTAGCCCCAGTTTCTAACCCGATCGTCGTTTTTCCCTAATTCGAAAATCTTAGGCACATTTAAAGTGTACTTTATCATCTGGAATAATCATTTTATGATTTCGGTAATTTTGAATTTTTGAAGACCAATTCACGGTCTACATCACATATTCTATTTCAGAACCTTCTCATTCTTAAAATTTTGTTTACCTCGTTTCAATCAAAATTCCCGTGAATTGTTCTTAACATGACTTCCAAAGAAACATTTTCGGCCGGGACGAATGCCCAGGAGGATAAACAGTGCATTGCCAACCTGGCAGTCATGGCAATACCAACTGAGGCTACAGCTGTGTTGGGCATTCCAAAAAATGATGAAAATGAGGTACACTCTGTTTCCCTTGACTCTGTATTATCTGATTCAGACACTGATGAATCAGAGAATTCCTTGTTTAATGAAAAACATTTTACTAAAATTGATGAGAAATCACATTTGACAAAACAAATAACTGATTTGGAATCTGAAAAAGCACAACTCTTAAATGATTTGAGTGACTTAAGTCAATGCTCTCTTCAAATAACTCAAGTAAACAAGGAATTACAAAATCAGTTGTCTACGTCAAAATCTGCTTATAAATTTAAGATTTCTGAATTACAAGAAAGTTCACAAAAACAAGTAAACACAACCAATGAATCAAATGCACAAATCTCAAAATTAAAGGCAGAAAATTTAACATTTCGTCGTCAACTTGAAACTCTTGTTCCCCAAGTCAATCAAAATAACCTTTCAAATCAAAAAACCCAAGAGTTACAACAACAGTTGTCACAGTTTCATGCTGCTCACACCAGTGAGGTAAATCGTCTAAATCACATAATTAATACAAAAAATCTTGAAATCTCGAACCTGAAAAACATGAAGACGGTGTCAAGTGATAAAGACAACTCCAAGCAGCTGATAAATGACTTGGCGAATCAACTAAATCGACAGCAAACATGGATGAAGTCCTCAGACATCAAGATAAAAGACTACCAAGAACAGTTGAAGACGGCTGACATCGAAATTCAAAAATTGAATGAACAAATCGAAAACATAACAAACGATTTTAAAAAGGAAATCGATGAACAATCAGCAACTATACACAGTCTTACTGTCAGAAAAGAAAATGCTGAAGAACACATCTCAAAACTGGAGCAGACGATTGTGAAAGCTGGTCATACTGAACAAACGATAAAATTAAACCAGCCTAAAGAGTTCAGATCTTTCAAGTCAAAAGTGGGTCTCGGCGCTGAGAACTCCCGTCCTCTGGAAAAAGCTGCTGATGTTGTTCCCACACTATACAATTACGATTACATGAACTTGGGAATATGGCAAAGCTTTCTTCATATGCCGGACGAGGAAGCAGAAATCGAGAAGTTCAACAGAGAAAAGAAGGAACACGCTCAAATCAGCTTTAACTATTCTGAATTGAACTATACATATGAAAAGAATAAAGCAAAATTTGAAAACAATGAGTACTTCCTGATTGTCACTCCAGAAGAATTTTCCATCTCTGAAAATGAAGTTTTAAAACAAACAATTGAACCAAAGCTTTATGTTCCACCGTTGATTTTAGAAAAGAAAATTGTTCAACTTGAATCTGAAATTGACGAAACCCACAAAGCATTTGACAAAGAAAAGGAAAATCTTCTAACCAAAATACATAATTTAGAGGACACCATTTTAGAATTAAAGCTAAAACGAACAATACTGTTTCTCAAAATTCTAAAGCCTCTTTATTAGGACCAGCACCAACAAACCCAGTTCCAATCATCTTTAGGAGAAACTCTAATTCACCTGTCCTAAATGCTTCCATTAGTACTTTAGAGCCTCGGAGCAAGGAGCCCAAGCCCAATGGAGTCAAAGGAGATGTGCAGTCTAAGAAGTCGAGTTCGTCTAAGTCTAGCACGCCTAAGAAGCCTTGCGAGCTTAAGAAGTCTAGACCATATACGTCTTCAGTTTCTTCTTCCACTGTTAAAATTAACAATAACAACTCCAAAAAATTTAAATCTCCGGCACTTGCATTTGGAACTGTGTATGATGCTTCTGTTTATCGTCCTGTAAATTACTCACCTGATTTTGGTAATGTGTGTGTCAAATCTGAAAAACTTGGTAAAAAGATATTGAGAGATAAATCTACAAATAAACAAATTTCTCAGAATGATGATCGATTTTTTGTTAAGTTAAATGCTCCATGTGGTTTAAAAATCAATGTTTTCCATAAATCTGGTAAAATTATAAAATCATGCAAAACATGTTTTCCACAACCATGCAAGAAATCTGTCTCTCATCCACACAAACCAAATAAAAAAGGTTCATCTTCACATGCTTCCAAAAAGGAGAAGAGTTCTTCCAAAACCCCACCAATCTTTGATAAACACTCGTCTTCTCGTCACAAAGTTTCTCGAGGATCTTCCGCACCTAAGCCAAAGTCTTCAGGTTCCTCAAGCAGCGACAACAAAACAACGACCAAATCTTCAACGTTTGTGAAATACACATGGATCAAAAATGAAAAATCTCATTGGATTATCCAATCCTCTGAAAAATCTTTAAAATGGGTAGTTAAATCCACAACCTCTGAACTGCCTCCTTGCAGTTCTCCAAAGCTCTAAATTGATCTTAAAACAATTTTACATAAAACATCTGTCACTAATCGTATAGGACCCATACATAATTGGGTACCAAACATGTTTTAATTGTTTTATGTAGAATTACCAGAAAGGTGTTTGGAGTTTGGAGGATGACTTATATACACATCAGTATATGACTCGAGCTTCAAAGAAATGGCTTTCAAGTACATCAGCTTGAAACCCGCTCTTAACCAGTTTTACACGTAACTATAAAAACTCTTTCCCACCTCTTTTAAACAGTATACTTTTTCATTACTTATATTTTATCGAGGGGGAGAAATATTAATTCCAGGGGGAGAATTAGTATTTCCAGGGGGAGAAACTTTCAAATATCAATACTTTTATACCCGTTTGAATTTTTTTTAACGATACATTTTTTTTATCAAAAGACAATACCTTCCTATGGTTTGCCAGAACCGGCCTTACCTTCCAAGGGAAATATTTTTTAGCCAAAATTGGTAAATGTGAGGGTATATGTCTAGGGTATAGATTTAGGTGAGAGTAAGGTGATGTGAAAACATGATAATATCAAGAAAACACACCTTTGAGTGCATCCAAACTGTTCTTAAATCGGGCAACCTCACATATTTGTGATCATTCATGTGTTGAATGTTTCACCAGTCTTAACTGGCCCAGTCAAGCATTTGCACTCCACCACCAACCACTCAGATTCCTCTTAATAGGAATTTGTTTCAATTCATTAGGGGACGTAGCACATAATCTATCGACTACTCATTTGGAGTATGTTGGTATTGAAATTTTAACCTTCTGCCCCGGGTTACGTCTTCATTTGAATGCACAATGTGTCTAGATCTCACCGCCAAATATTTCCAATTTAGGACACATACACTATTGAAAATGAATCTCCGTGTATTCATCGGAACACTCATAGTGGCATCACAATCTGGTGTTTCACGAGGATTGAGTGGAAATCCTGCTAGAGCTAAAATCGCGCCAACTCTAACTGCAGGTCACACATTTGAATCAACGGTTGTGCAAACGACTATCGATTCATACCGTGTGTTAACGGATACTCTATGCGAGTCCGGTATTTCCTTAATTGTTCAAGTTGCTATGCCTAAATTTTTCCATCTTAAAGGCAACAACTTATGCCGGAAACACATACATTTTCCGATGAAAAATCCATGTTATTCCTACAACGTAACATCATATATGCTGATAAATTGCACATGAGCGTTATAGTTCACTCTCAAATTACTCCTATGATCTGCTATAACCGGCATGATCTTCCCCAGGAGCCACCTACAATATAGGACAACATGTAAGGGTACATAGGTCTAGGTGAGCAGAATCAAGTATCACGGGATCTTGATTGGGGTGCGCTGAGATAAATTTGAGAGGGGGAATGTAGTATGGGGTGCAATTCAGCAAAACATAGTAAAATGAAATGAGGGTGTAGTCGAAAATGAAAAAGTAAGCTTGAGTGAGGAGGGTGTGACAGGGTTAAAGAAAACGAAAAACCCTTCCCAAACTGATAAAAACCGGGTTGCCACGTCTCTATCAGATTGCATGTGTTGCTCTCTGATATTGAAATAGACATCATGGACCCAGTGATGCAATGCACAACCCCCCAGCCACTCAAGTATTTCTTAAAAAGTACTTGTTTCATTTCCACGGAGACTATCTCATATGCTATCGACATCTCACTTGGAGATTGTTGATATTGAAACAGAGGACAAGCCTCTCCAGTCCTCGCCTTCGTTTGTCCACTAATTGAGTCTAGAACCGATAAACACTTTTAGGACACAAGGCATAATACCAAGCTTATCTTTGTGATAAAGCTGGAACATTCATAGTGATACCAACGTTCTTGGTATTCCACGATGATTGAATGGAAATCCTACCAGTGCTAACATCTATTCCAACACTGAACGTAGGTCACACAGTTTGTGTAACTGTTGTGTTAACGGGTAATCTATGTGATCCCGGTTTGTCCGACTTAATTCGATCATTGCGATTAAATGCCAAATGATTTGATCGGATATCTATATCATCATCTTTGGTTCGGTTTTCGATTATACAATGTGATGTATCTTGATTCATTCAAAAGATGCATAAATCATTCTTCATCACATTTTGTATCCATGGGCTTAGAAGATTTTCTTCATTTCACCTCGACGAACTTCACATTTTTCTTGATGATCCCGATAAATCTTAATCATCATGAGGGGGAGAAAATTTAATAAGAAGTTCAGATTATGAAGAAAAATGCTTACAAGACTTAAGAGAATATATTAGCACAGTTTTCTCCACATCAAAAAGACATATGCACTAATTAAGGGGGAGTAAACAAGAAACCGAAGAAGATCCGTTGAGAAATAATTGTTTGTTTGAGGGGGAGCGTAAACTTCATCAATGTTTTATCCTAAACAACAATTATCAAAGTTCATAAATCGACAAAGACACAACTTCATCAAAAGACTTCCGCTACAAAACAACTCTATCCATGGGTCTACATTGTCGTCGATTTACATGAAATAATTTGTGAAGAAAAAGAAATCGTCTTATCCTCAGAAATTTCTCACAAATTCTCAACATTTCCATTACAAATCTTAAACTGACAAATCATTCTATCCAAACCACGAATAACATTTGGTCAGAACAAAGGTTTGCATTTAGAGCATGAACCTCCTTCATATGTGAGAAAAGGGTAACTGGCCAACAGAATAATTGTCTGTTTGAGGGGGAGCGTAACCGTTATAAACATGTTACCTCAACAACAATTATCACATCATAGATCGACATAAAGCCACAAACTTCAAGAAAAGACTTCCGTTGCTAATCTCTCTATTAATATGAGTCTTATTTTAAGTCGATCTATATGTATCTTCAAAGTAAAGTCTTCAAAATACTTCTAGTGGTTGAAAAGCTACAAGAAGTATCCGTTTTCACATGTTGACAAAGCTCAAGCTGATCCTGATACATCACTATTCAACGAAATTTCTACCAGGTGCAGCTTTTGCTAAAGATGAAGACTTCGAAGATACGCTTCCCAGACTATTGTTACAAAGGGGGAGATTGATGGGTCATATTTAGTTGTAATCAATAGTCTAGGGACTAGTTATGTAACATTGTATATATGTTAAGTTTTATTTAGGAAATGGTCCTAACTAACAAGGAATTAAGCCATGGTATAAATACCAAAGTGTAAGGCTTAATTCCTTAACTTTTGCACAATTAACATTTCACATATTCAGCATTTGTTCTCTCTAACTTCTCTCTACCTTTCTCTCTCTAAAACCCTAATTGTTCTTCATCACTTTTCATCCAAAACTCATCATCCAACACCTATTATGGATTGATTCAGTGTTTTTATGCTTTTTATCGAGATAACGCGACCCTTATCGGATATAGCGATGCAGTTTACTTATCAGACCTGCATAAGGGACGTTCCCAATTTGGTTATGTCTTTACCATAGGGAATGCGGCGATATCCTAGAGGTCTTGTAAATGGACTCTAGTTGATACTTCGACAAACCACTCCGAACTACTCGCGCTCGTGAGGCGACTAGAGAGTGTGTATGGCTTTGAGATGTAAAAGACCATATTCGAAGTAAATGTGGTTTGGCTTATGATCCCAATTAACCAATTGTCATATATGAAGATAACACCATTGCTATCGATTGAGCGAAACATGGTTATATCAAAGGGGGTAACACTAAACACATATCGCCGAAATTGTTCTTTACACATGAACAACAAGCATTTCAAATGATTGAAGTGAAACATATTGGATTAAATAAGAATCATCCAGACTTGTTCACTAAGTCACTGCCAAAGTATTCTTTCCAAAACATGTCAAAACTATTTGACTTAGGAAAGTATCTGAGCTACCTAAATGACATATACAGTGGCGAATCCAGGACCAAAATCAATGGGGGTCCACTAATAGTTGACCAATTAAAAAATAAATATCATAAAATATTAAAACTAAGTCAATATTACAGTAAATGTCATAAAGCATCAAAACTAAGTTAAATATTACAATTATCCTCTAAGTGTTTTCATTTTTTGGAAACAATCTATAACATTATCGCAAGTTCCTCTTTTTCCACCGTACAAATTACACAATCATTTAAAAACCCGTCGGATATCCGATTGCGCAAATACGACTTCACAATCTTCATTGCAAAAAAGCAATCACAAATAAATTTGCCAATCTTCATTGCGTAAATATCATTACAATTTGCAAACATATTTGACAATCGACAAACAAATTTGTATTTCATGTAATAGTATACTTTAATAAACAAATATATTCCTACAATTAGTAAAAAAAAAAAACACAAAACCCTAACTTTTTCTAGTTTGCTGTGATTTTAATGAAGATATACAAGAAACATTTATACAAGTACGATAGAACACTTACGATTGATAAGAGGAAAGTTAACGATTTGCTAATGAACGAGTAACCTAATAAGAAAATCAAAAGAAAAAAACTCTTTAAGAATGAATAACTTCTTTTAGTAGGTTAATTTTGTCATTTGGGGAATAAACAATTGAAGTGTGCCACGTTTGGAAGTAGAAAAATCGGTGACTTCACAAATTCAACTGGTGACTGTACAAAATTTAAGAGAGGCCAAAAAATAATTTACCACTAAAAATAAATTTTATTAAAAAATTTTACACATGGTGGGCCCCACCAAGTGGTGGCCATGGACCCCACTTGGCCCTAAGTAAATTCGCCCCTGTTCATATATCATGCACCCAGTTGTGTGCGAATAATGATTGCATCCTGATGTATGCATTGCACCCTGTTGAGTGCGAATAACGATTGCATCCTGATGTATGCATTGCACCCTGTTGAGTGCGGATAATGATGCATTCTGACGTGTGACAACCCACAAAATCGGGTATTTGACCTGACACTTAATTCAACCTAAATTATTTAACCATTTATGTATCATAAATAAAGTATCTAGTTCGCGTTTACGTTTACTAAAACCCTACAAGTTTAGTGCATAAATTAAAGTAGTAATGCAAGTAAATGTTTGTGTGTGTTTATACAGTGACAACTGTAAAATTTAGCGAGTTGGTGACCAAACCAAAAAGCAAAAGAATAAACTTTGTAATTTATAATAAAGTCTTGATTAAACTAAAGTGAGCAATACAAAAATCTGTGCAAATTATCTTATTTCAATAAAGATACAAATTTATAATGCTTAGTATATTACGAGACCGTCGAAAGTAACTAAATATATATATATATACATGAATAAAAGATTTTTATCAGTGAATGAACGCAATCAAAAATCAAATATAACCTCAGTTAAAACATTTTAGCAGGCTAAAGTTTCGGTATACGTAAATACATATTATCAGTTAAAGTAACTAGTTAAAAGTTCAAATTTGTGATCTTATCCTCCCCACCCCTATGCCGGTACCCTACAACCCTCACCAACTGATATCCAATTTTTACGGATTAAAGATAATATATTTTCTATAATTAACATATACATACTTGAAACCTATCTTCATCATTCTACAATTAAACCCTACACCATATTGAAAACGGCAACCCCATCTTCTCTCGCTACTCTCTCCCTCGTTACCCAAACCCATAATCAGAAACAAGTCCGGCAACCCCATCTCTAGATCTCTCCACTTTCTCTCGTCGATCGATGTACAAAACAGTCACCCAACCTCCGACCTCCATCTACCTCCTTTTAATTTCAGCCGTCGACAAAGACAGCAACTCACTGGCGGTACAACAGCGGTTTCCGGTGACACACGACGATCTCCGGCAGCCTTCCTCTCTCCTGCTCGCGGCTTCTCTCTCTACTTTAGGTATAATCATCTTAACCTTGTTGATATTGTGTTAGTTCGATCGATCATGCATGGGTGTGTTATGGGTTGTATGTGTGTGGGTTTCAGCATGTTGGTATTTTTCCGGTGGTCCTCCGATAGAATCAATCGAGTAGGTGTGAGTGTGTGTTCGGTGTGTGTTGGATGTGATATTGTAAAACCTCCGTTCGTTTCTCTCGATACACTAAAACGTTATTTTGTGTGTGATATGTATAAACCGAGCATTACGTCGACCCCTTGAAATCTAAGCCATAATTCATGCGTGAATACCAGACCATGTCTGTGTGTTCGACGACAGCTCATAGCCGGAAGTGTTTCCTCCTTCCGACGTAATACTAGTCTCAATCCAAAACTCAGTAAACCTAAACTCTCAAGCCCAATGTAATTTTATTAGCCCAGTCATATGAATTCTTTTTAGTCCATCAGTCGTGATGTCCGACCCAGTGGTTTATTCAAATCCCAATCAAATTTAATTACTTAAATGAATTTTCATTTGAAACGACATTTATTAATTAAGATTTTTAAATATAAAGTTTTTAGTTAAAATTTAATTAGCTGAAATCCTCTTTGTTTAATTAGTATTTATTTAATAATTAATTATTTATAAGTATTTAAATTTAATTTATTGTTTCTTTATATCACGATTCAAATCAAAGTGTAACTATTTTCAAAAACTCCCTTAAATTAAACAAACATATTTAATATTCAAGACCAACCCAATTGAGTCACCCACATATCGCTCAAGTCTAGATTCGTATAAGAGAATCATCGTGCATCATGTAGATTAGACGTATCTTTAAAACCTCATTTATTAACTATTAATATACATTTAGGAATCACGGAAACTTTGGTTGGAAACCCAAACACTTATTAAAATGCAAGTTTTGCTCGATGTGCCAAGGTGAGTTTCACGGCCCCACTTTTACTATTTTACAACTATTTTATATTTTGGGGGAGAAAACATATACTATTCAAACTATTTTGCAATAATTGATCTTTGTATAATTATTGCAGTGTACACGTACCAACTGTTTAAGGACCACAATACATGTCCTCGTTTAACCGTAATCATTAACTATGCGTTTTAGCCAAGGAATATAAAGATAGTACTATCGGGATTGATCCCCCGCTCATGGTTAGTTATGCGCTAGCCCAACTGGGTTTGAGCTTTATATTCTAACTACTTTAGATTTTGGTTTGATTATAAGCTCCTTGATTATACTTTAACTTGAATGTCCTGCAAACATGTCAAGGGATTATGCATTGCACCTAAAACTATTTTTGTACATGATTTGTATCTAACGATTTTCATGATACTACTTATGGAGTCACAAAACCTGTGAACTCACCAACCATTGTGTTGACACTTTTTCTATATGTTTTCTCAGGTAACGGAAATTTAGTCTTTTACAAGATTCAATTATGATCGGGATTGTCATGCATTATTTCAAGAATAAGTTTTAAAGACAAGAGTCTTCAAGTACAACATGTTGCATTGGTTTATATTTTAAACAAGTACTTTTTAGTTTTGTAAACGACAATGACAATTCATTTTTCAATTAATGCGAAGTTTACTATTATTGATGTGTTATGTTACTAGTTAGTCGCACCTCGTTCTTCCGCAAAACCGTTTTTGGCGGGGTGTGACATGACGTATGCTTTGTACCATGTTGAGTGAGAATAATAATTGCATCCTGACCTTTGCTTTGCACCCTGTTGAGTGCATGTGAGGCGGAGCATCCCGATGAATGCTTGTGTACTCTTTTTCCTTTAGTTCAAGGGTTTTGTCCCATTGGGTTTACCTTAACAAAGTTTTTTTAATGAGACACTAACAGTACCCCGATCTCATTAAGAATTGTGGAATTCAGGGGGAGTATCCAGTTGAATACTTATTAACCATTGTGCACTCTTTTGTCCTTCGTTAGAGTTTTTGTCCCATTGGGTTTTCTCTAAACAAGGTTTTAATGAGGCACACCATATATGGTTCCTTACACCGCTCAAGACATCCAGATCGTACTCTTTTTCCTTCGATTGGAGTTTTTGTCCTAAAGGGTTTTCTCCGACAAGGTTTTAACGAGACGAACGTTTCATGGATTGTCTGTATATACAAGACGAAGTACATGAAGAGTTCAACATAAATCTATGCAACCAAGGGGGAGTATTGTAACTCATTTAATCTTGTAACTCATGTCTATTTGGTTGCTTAGACTTATGTCATTCATTATGTGTATTCATTATATATCTCTTGATTACCACCTTGTACCCTATATAAAGGGCTAGTATGTACACCATTTGTAAGAGATATCATATGAATGAGAATGTTGGAGAAGATCTCATTGATTGAGCTAATTGGTTTACAACAATAATTAAATTTTTTCAATAAAAAGAGGTAAATGAGATGATGAAACGTAACCGGTCAACTCCTTCCATTAACCGACGTTGACCGCAATCTTTTCCGGCGACCGCTATTTTTTTCGGCGAACTCCATATCAGAAAGTAGCAAGCGGAAGAGGGCTTTGAGAAAATAACAGAAACTAGAAAATAACAGAGGGCTGTGGTACGCATTAGAAGTAGAGAAACCCTAAATTGGAGAAGGAAACAGAGAGAAAACGGAGATTTCGGTAAGTATCCCATTCCCATACAGAAACCCTAAATTGGTGATGTTGATGTTATCAGGGTCGGAGATTGATGTAGAATTGTGAATGCGAATAGAGTGATCGGACTCAAGAGCGTCATATGCATCAAGAAATGAGATTCTTCCTGGAAGTTGGTATCTCCATCTTTGATGTTGTTGATGGTGGATTTGGAGTGTTCTTGTTAATCAGGAACCGGAAATTTGAGTTAGGGTTAGGAGAGGATAAATTAGGGGAGAAAATGGATATGTAGCCCTAAAATCACGTCTCTTACTTCCGATCGCCGCTTCCTGCCATCAGTAGATCTTTCTCCACCACAATCGTACGTTGTTCTCTCACTTCGATTTAAATGTATGCCTTCGGTTTCATCGCCCAATTTATGTGCTTCATCAATTTCAAAAGGTGTGTAATTTAAACAAGATGGATTATGGTACAAAATGGGGGATTCCGGGAGATTGATTGCTTGATGTTGGAATTGATGATGAAAAATTAAACGCCACAACTATAGTACAATCAAAGAAAAGATCATTATTATCACAAATCGGGCATCTTGTGGAGTGAAGATCTGCTCCTCTTTTTTCTAGGTTCAATCGAGTGGGTAATCAATCTCTCTTTGCCAGTGAGTTCTATGGCAATGGAATTGTTTGATGGATATGTGTAGCTGCTAACAGATGTTTTAATAACCGGGTTGGTCTGGGAATTTGGTGTGCTCTTGGGCTGGTCGAGCTATGCAAGATGTGGGTCGGATTGAAATAGTAGGGTTTTTGACGGTCGAACCGGGTCTAGTATTAAACTGGGGTTGGGCCTGATTTTAAAAAAATAATGAAATTAACCCTGATTAGTAGATAAGCCATCATATGCATGCAAGTTTTGAATTCAGTCGGTTAACAGTTGCTTTGATTATCAAATTTCATTTTTGGTGTTTCTTTATGTCTACTTATGATAATTAATCCAAATCTTAGATGACTGCACTAGTGGAGTTGATAGCAAAAAGATTGTCTATAAAGGAAACATAAAAGAACATCAAATATTTAAAGATCAAGTCAAATTATACAATGAAATGAAACAAGCAATGTGAGATGGAGTAATGAATTCTGTCAAGATATTATATAAATATAGGATAGGATGGGTTACCCCATCTTGAGATCTAACTCTACTGATAAAAACAAAACGATAGATAATTTAAGTAATGAAAGAGTAGTTGAAAATACATGGTGATCAGTTACAATCAGGGAAATTTAGAAACGAAGAAAGCCACCAAAAGTGGTTTCAACCGGCAAAGACAAGCTTCCTGAGTTTTCAACCTCCGGCAACACTCTGGGTATGTTAGAAACGAAGACACCAGCTTATCATCGCATCTGGGTTGTTGCGCTTCAGTACTGGAAAGTAGCACCACCATCACTGCCACCGTCAACAACCGTAGTCAGTTTATCATGATTAATGGAAAGATGATATTAATTATATATGGACTAGGAGAGAGTTAATTAAAGTGGTGGTGCAATTTTGAATGAGGGTTGAATTTATAGATGCGGCCGACCTTCGTGACAATGTTCTTGGCCAAACTACTTTTTTGAAAAAAAAAAAAGTTTCAAATAAACCGAAAATCTATCTATTAAGGAGTTTTTATTTATTTATTTTAACAGGTACAAATGCGGACATAGATTAAAATCGAGTGGTGGCATTTTTTTAACTTACCACCTACAATAAAAAAATTAAATTTTTTAACAATATTTAGGAAATTTTGAGGGTATTATGCTAGGTCTATCCCTCTTAACAATTATTGAAAAGTTCGGTTTGTGCAATTTGTATCGTCAATCTAAATTTCAATTGTTGTAGGTTTCAAAAATACTGTTTATTTATTATGCTATATAATAATAATCAAGTTCGTCAATCGTTACAACTAAGAATATATAATTTAACATAATTCGTAGACTTGTAGTCATATTTTATGCATGTGATTACTGGTCATTATGTTTAGTTCAACATCCACTTCTTTTTTATATATATATCATGTTTCTTTCTTTTTTAATCATATTTCTTTTACTTATCATATTTTTTTCAACAAAGGAGTTCATACTGTAATGCAAATGTTAGGTGTCATTTATAATATAATTCGATTAAAGTATTTAACGTTAAATAATGTTTTATATATATGTAAAAAGTACTTTTCAAATTGAAATCTTGGTTTGAGATTATATTTTATCATTATTGAAAAAAAAATATGACAATAATTTCATCCACATGACATTTTAGTTTCATACCAATTAAATATTGTAGTTTTTTAAGACGTAGGTAATGAAATACAACTAAATAAATAGGAGTATCTTTGTTAATTTAAATCGATACAATCATTTTTAATATATTAGTCGTCTAACCAAAAGGCCTTTGGCCTAGCGGTATAGTGTTTGCCTCTCAACCTTGAGGTCAGAAGTTCGAGTCCGGTCGTGGACATAAGTGGTAACTAGAAGTAGATTAGATTTGTCGTTTAAAAAAAAGTCATCTAGTCATATTTTATTTTCCAAAAGATATAAAGAAAATAAAAGTAGTATTGTAGTTTTCAAATTACTATCTTGAAATGAAAAATCTGATTTTTAAACTTTATATTACTTAGTATTCTTTCTTAAATTGACAAAAGGGGGAGAAAAATGGGTGGTTTGTGCTTGGGTTTTTTAGACAAATGGATATTAGATTTGGCAAAATCAGGTACAATACGATAACTTAACACGAACTAACATAAACAAGTTTACTCGACACAATACAAAAGTTAAACGGGTTGGGTTAGTGTGAATACTTTCAACTCGAAGATAACCCGAATCATCTTTTAATTTGAACACTTATATTGATTAAATAAATAAAAAGATTTAGTATGAAATAATATGTAAGAAAAAAAATCATAATGTTGAGCCCAAATTCAGCCAATCCTATAACTAAAAATATTTCCGTTTCCAAAGTTTGATGAAGTTCATATTTCCCCCGTACTCAATCCAAAACACCACATCAAGTCATCCACCACAACTGAACACAATAAACGGTATAATTTTATTAAAATATGCTGATATGATCGTTGTACATCTAAAATACATAACCTTTTACTTACATCTACAGAGTTGGCACTTTATGCAAAAAAAGAAAAGAAAAAACGAGTGTTCTTATTTATTCTCTTGATGGATGCATGACATATTAGAAAGAATACAAGTAAACAAACAACACAAAAACTCACGTGAATTACAAGGAAACAAAAACATTTTCAATGAGTTGGAGAAAGTTCATCATTATTTTTGGGTTTTCCCCTAAGCATATCAGTCAGACCACCTCTCATAATTCTGCGAAACCTCGTGTCTTCAACTTGCGATGGTGGATTTATGGTGAGTTTGGGAAGCTCGGTTGTTGGGGGCGGTGATGGTATTTCAATTGAATCCCTTTTTCCAAGAAGCCCGCCGTCACTAAAGAAGCTTGTCATTGAGGTTGGCAGCCCGAATTGAGAGCCCATTACTTTGGAGAAAGTGTCAAATGTTCCACCTGATCTTTCTTTTACTATAATTTCTAGGGCTTCCTTGTGTGCTGGATCCAGTGCGTCTGTGTCTTTTAATAGGTTTTGTATCGTTGGTATGAGTAATTCTCGCACACTGGCGTTTGATAGATCTGTAACAGTTATTTATGTCTTAATCCTTAAGCTTTCACTGAATTCACATTTTAACCCTTCAACTTCTTTTTACCAAAACCGCTGCTTGACTTGGTGTTAAAACCTTAAACTTTTGTTGACGGTCATTTTTCTTAGGGTAAAATATGGTTTAAACCTTAAAATTTCACCTATTTGACGGTTTAACCCTCAAACTTTTTTCTCAATGTTTCACTTTCACCTATCTGTTCAACTCAGAAACACTATTATTAAAGAAAAGTTACATACAGCAATAGTGTTTTAACAAAAAAGTATATAAAAGTTACAAGACTAAATCGTTGCAGAAAAACAAAAAAGTTTAGGGTTAAAATAGTTTCCGTGAGTAGTAATTAACCTGGGATACAATGGCATGTTCAACAACTTAACCAAAGTTAAGGGGCTAAATCATGCAATAAAAAGTTGAAGGGTAAAACCGCCATGTTGGTGAAAGTATGAGGGTTAAAACATAATTAACCTTTTACTAATATAGTGAATTTTGCGAATTATTGAAAGAAGCAAACCTGTAGCATCTAGAGCACGAATGGCCTCACAAAAGGCATTTGATCTATCACGACGCCGAACCATGTTGCTTGAAGGTAGTTGGTTTATAGAAAGATGAAATATCTTTGATAACAAATGTAAATTAGTACAGTTAAAGAAACAATTAATATATGAAAACGCTATATTATATGGATATAAATATAATTAAAGATGATTAAAGGATATAATCTCTTAGGCTCTCAGTTGTGTGTGGTACAGCCACTGCTAATGCACGAATAACAGCAATTATCGCTTCATGAGATCCATCTTCAAGAAAAGCATCCATTTGGACACGTATTTTGTCAACAATCTAATTAAAAACAATAATCAGTCTATTACTAAAATAATAAATAAAAAATAAAAAAGTGAATAAATTTACCACATCATTTTTGAAGTTTTGGGCTACAGTCCCAAAGGCATCAATGCTTGCATATAGCACATGTAAGTTGGGTTCAGAACCCAAAGTTACAAGAGCAGGCAAAACATGAGCTGAAGCAACTTTTGCATCAATATACGGTACCTATTCAAATCAAATGTTAAAAAATATTATTAAAAAAAAGTCAAACAACAAGTCAACACACTTACTATCACTTTCAGAAGTGTGGCAGCATTGATTTTGAGGTCCATGTTGGAGCTCACAACCATTTCCCATAAGACATTGAAAACGAGATTATGGTGTTCCTCAAACATACTGTACAAAACACGACAATGTTATACAAACTTGAGAAAAAAAAAGGCTAATTACAAAAGCAGTTGAATTGAAATAATACTAACCAAAGGAAACGGACAGAATTGTACACATCAGCATCGGGCATGACAGAGTGGTCGTCCAGCTCAGCACCTTGAACCAAAAGATTCCTCAAGTATTCTGTTAATAATTCATGTTTGCTAGAGGACCCGAAGACACCTGCCAGCACAACTGGAAGGACACACAATGTGGCGATTCTTTCGTCTACAACAAGTTTCGGTCTTAGAGCTGAAACATTAAACAAAATTATTTAGAGTTCATTATTTATGAATATTTTGTATGGAATCAAACCAGTGAAAGTAAGTTTCTACCTTTGACTTTTGATTGGACTGTTGAGGGGAAGCATGACAAATCAGCATCATTACCAATCGCTACCATAAATATAGGTAGCATTATATGTGTCAAATAATCGTTCCCAAATCGTTTAGAAACTGCCAGCAAAAACTGTCATGGCAAAAGCACAAAGTTACAAGTTTGCTAAGATATGGAAATACATATAATGGTAAAATTATCTTTTAACCTTGAAACTTTCACCATTTTGGCGGCTTAACCTTTAAGCAAATTTTTTTGCATGATTTAGTCCTTTAACTTTGGTTAACTTAAAAAAAAAAACCATTGTCATTTATAACAGGTTAGTCACAAGACAATACTTACAAAAACCATAACAATATTAACTAATAATTTTAGTAATAAAAATAATAGTGTTATTACGTTAAAAGATAGGTTAAACATTGAGAGTCAAACCATCAAGTAGGTGAACCCTAAGAAAAGTTGCATCTTGACATAAAATGATTGGTTTGATCCCAAGTCAACAAAAATTTAGGATAAAGCCATTGCCAAATAATAAAGTTGAAGGGTTAAAATGGGAAATTAGTAGAAGTTTGAACAAAATTAAGAATGCATATTATATTATATTATATACGTACACTTGTGATGCGGGTTCTCAAACTATCTTCCTTTTGCGGTAATAATGAAAGAATCTGAATGAAACTTGGAAAACAATCATCATGAAGCCACTCAAAAGTGGGCCAATCCACATTTCCCCTGTTGTTGTCAAATCAAATCAAAATCAGTTAGGTAGGTAGGTGGATTTTAGGTTTTAAAAGCAGCAAAGGTGGAACTCACTCTGCATATTTTAGAAGTAAAGGCACTGGAAAAGATGATCCTACAGAATCTAAAAGGGATGGATATGGACAAGTCTTAATAGATATGTGGTGTACAGTTGGCAGCAACTCCAACAGTAACCGCAACAACACATCAACTGTCCAACGTTCTCTTTCTCCTAAAACATGGAAATGTGACTCCATAGAATCGTCAACACCTGAAACCGGTGGGCAACACTGAACAAAATACTATGTTATCAATTATCTAAACAATATATATCTTTTTAATTTAGTATATGTTATAACTATTCATTTATTAAATTAACATATTCACCTCTATGGAGCTCAATATGTGAGAAAGTAGGACTCGTAGAATATGATCCAATTTGTTTCCCCATTTGAGTAAAGCAGGAACTAGTTCTTTAATGGTTGTATCTACAACCGCTCCAGACGGATCACAAACTAACTGGAACATCATTTCCTCCACCTGCAAAACATAACAAGAAAAAGAAATACATTGGAACAACCAAAAAGAATCTATTAATTTATTTATAGTTTGGTTTGATATTTTTGTTGTAAATGCTACATATTCTGTAGCTTACATTGTAAGAAAGCTTCTCCATGAATTGATATCAAGCCTCGAAGCTGACCTTGATATATTTATCTGTGTTTGGGAAGAGTGGAAGCAGCAATGCCAGATTTCGGGCAGCAGCTTCACGAACCACTGTTGCAGAATCTTCTATCAGCTGTTGGACTATTGATAAGATTAAGGAATCTCGGATCTCAGGACGGACAAATTCTGCAAGCTCCCCACATGATTGAGCTACAAGCACCCTTCGTTCTTCATACATGTGATTAATCTGTTTATTAAACAAGTATATTATTAGAATCAAATCTTTTTGTTTGGAAAATCACATCAAAACAACTCTTACTTGTTCCCAACATTGGGGAAGTAACTCTGTTTCTGTTCTCATTTCTCCTACACTCCTAGACAGGGTCACACACGCCTGGATTCAAAAAAATTTAGCAAATTAAATTAAGAAAGAATATGTATATATTATAATATACATACATCCATAATAATGCGTCTTTGTTTTTCATCAGGGCGCTTAATCAAGTTAAACAATGTGTGAGTTAAGGAATCCCTTGTGTTGCTATCCGGGTGACGCTCAATTGCACACATCATGAGTGGAAGAAGCTCCTGTATAACAGCAATCAGTGGAAAATGATGGTAATATTAGGGTTTGTTTGAAAATATAAATATAAATTAACCTCTCGATGATTAATCAGCACATAAGGAACAATTTTAGGCAATGCATCCGAAAGAATCTGAATTGTTCCAGGACCCTGACAAGTTAAAATTGCATATATAAAATTAATATAACAAACTTACTAATCTGCAACTGTTAAAACCTAACAACGTTACCTTTTTCTCAGAATCATATTCAACAGAAAGAGTATTTGGCTCTGGAGGCAACCGACTGTCAGTTACAGGTGGGCCAGCTGGCGCTTTCGGGACATTTACAGTTACAGTTACATCAGAGACATCTGATTTGGAAACTTCTACAATTTGAATTGTATCATTCTGAGATTCTGCAGTTTCAGATGGAAAACTTGATAGTGGAAGCATATCATTTTCACATAATTTTATTACTTCATCTTTTCTATCAGTTACTTGTTCTACTTTATTTAATGATCCAGCAGTTTGAGTATGAAGAGATTTTGCAGCATTCAGTCTTTCAATTTCTTTTTGTAACAATTGTATTTGTTCCTTGTAAGATGGTGCTTGTTTATCTACTATTTCACAATCTTCTGTTGGTTGAATGTGCTGTTTAAGTGAAGTTATTTCAGCTTTGCAGTTAGTTAATTCTTTTCTTCGTTGCTCCATAGACTGCTTTAAATCTTGAACCTAAACAATAACATGTGTAAATGATTGATTATATAGAATATAGATATAGAGTATTAACTGTTAATATGTGATTAAAGTACCAGATTGTCTTTCTCTTTAATATCCTTCTCTGAATTCTCTAATGATTTCTTTAAAGTTGCTACCTGAGCATCAGCTAAATCTTTGCTTTTTAACAAGGTCTCCTTTTCATTTTTCAGTTTTTCAATCTCTTTCGCCAATGATTCGTTTTTCTTAAGCAGCGAAAACTTCTCCTGAATAATTAATGGTGTGTCCCGTTTAGTTGCAGAAAATTTTCATCTCCATTTTTCTAGAATATTGAAGGCGTTTTTTATCCATAAAAAAAATACTGAAAATTATGAAAAAGGGTTCAAGTGTTTTCATTTTCCACTTTAGGAATCAAGAGAAGTTTTTTATTTCAGAAAAGAAATATAGTCGAAAACTATGAAAGTTAGTTTTCGGAATTTTAGTTATAAAATTGAAAAGTGGTGGTTTTCTCTATCATATGATTTTTTCCCCTTAAAAATCCAATTTGAATACTTATCTAGAAAAGTGACACATTTGTCTATAACCTTTTTTTTGAAAGGCTGACAATTTGCAATAAAACTAAACAGGCAAGTGAATTTTATGACTTTTTTAATCCTTACAGTTTATTTACGTTGACAATGCAAATGTTAATCATTATAATAATACTTTTAGAAACGAGAGGCAAATTGTGTGATTATAACAGAATCTGTTTAAGAATTACCTCAGCTGCTTCTGTAGTGGAAGAAAGGTATTGATAATAGTAATGGCGTAAGGCATCTGGCACAGAAGCAGATGAGTTCTGCCAATTATTTAGATCCTGATCATTAACCTGCAGTTAAGATAAAAAAACATCATTAGTTTAAACAATAAGTCATGAATTGAGTGTGAGTGTGTGTGTGTGTGTGATTGTGCGTGAGCTACAGGTACACACACAAAGGGCTGATCCGTACTAAAATGACACACAGGGATAAAAAAGTCAAAGACCATGACAAGTTCTTGAGCAATGCTGAGTCTTTTAACAAGTAGTATAGATATATCAAAAGTGTTATGAAACACATTTAATGCAAAATAAGCAGATTTTTTTTTTGAACAACAAAAAAATAAAATAAATAAAAAATAAAAAATAAGCAGAATATACCTCTTCATAAAAAGTCATAGCAGTCAAACGGTATCCTGCTAGAAGCAGATATTCCTTTACAGCACAATTCAGATCTTGACGCTCTTTTGCCTTTAAAGGACCCAAATCAGAAACTGCTGTCTCCCTGCTTTGTTGAATATCTGAACTATTTTTTTCCTTAGCATCTACAGACATCACAAATTGCATATTAAATGATTTCAAAAAGCATGAAATAAGGTAAAATATAACAAACATTACAAAACATTATTTTTGTATATTTTATCCATTAGAGAAAGTAACATTATATCAACATGACATTTGCATTACTGTACATAAAGCTATTTTAAACATAAGCAAACAAATCAGTTGTAAATAAAAGATGATTGAGGTAATTACCACTTGATTCATCGATTCTGGCCTCAGATTTCTCTTGTAACTCAGTTTTAAACTTGAGAATGTCTTCTTGAGCTAAACGATTCTCATAGTCCCTGATTGCAAGTTTCTCTTCTAGGGCTTCTTTTTCCTCTAGCAGACTCTGTGGGTCCGCAACTAATTCAAATAAATAAAGAAGACAAATAAGCCTTTGGTACACATACATTTACAACTACAGAATATATGGTTATCTTAAAAAAAAGGATTATAATGATTAATGATATCAGTCATCGGTTATTAACAAACACAGTATTATCAAAGTAGATCCTAATGGTCTACACAGCATATAAACATTTTCCTCTGAAACTTTACTGTGGTACCATAACATGAAGTTTGCCACATATAAATATAACTGATAGCACAATTTTCAGTTTAGGATAAAGTTCTTCATAATTGTACCAGATACAGTTGAAGTCAATGAATAACAGATTTTTCTGAATGTTATAGCTTAGGATAATAAGAATTGGAAGGCTACTGCTAAATAAGATATCACAAGTCAACCTTTGTAAAGACCAGTGACCACAAGGACAATGTTCATGTCCTATAACGCCATTGAAAATCAGTATATAAATTCTATGACTAACAAAGTGGAACATTGCATAGTTATGGAGTATTAGTAATCTATAGGGTAACATAATTGCCGCTTACTATCCTAATTAATCATCTCTTTAATCCCCATTCAACCAATGAAATACATCTTACCAATTGTGATTTGAAAATTCTAAACAGGCAAACACTTTAAACTGTTTAACAAATAAACCTCTTATTCTAGAACACTAGTCTCAAATAAAGTCTGGATTTTCAAACCTAAGATCATATCCAGCACGCATTTCAAATTTGAGATCATGATAAATTTAGGCAAACATTGAGTCAACTACAGCAATATTAAGTATAATTACAGCAATAAAGAAATAAAATCCAACCTCGAAGAGTATTAAATCGAGAGATCTGATCTGGCGGAAATTGAACAGGATCAGCGAAGTATTCCTTAAGGCGAATTGCTTGATCATCACGGCCATCATCGAGGAGCTCGTGAAGCAGCTCAAATGCCGACAACACGTAATTTTCTTCCAATAAGAAGTTTACAACGCAATTACACAACGATGATTTCTCAACGTCCATTTTCATGTAATTAATCTATAGCGAAAACATTGAAACTTCAAATATGTATCGCTCTGTGTTCGATTCGATTGCGAAGATTTTACGCATCCCTGTTTCATAAAATTTGAATTTTATTAATAAGATCTATTTCGCGGAGTCCGAGCTTCAAGAAGAGTAAAAAACTCGGTATAGCCTATGGAAGAGACGTCTGATTTTAAAATGGGCGGATTACCGGGTCGGGTTGGTTGGACAACCCGACTTCAACCGCTTCGGGTAGTAGATGCTAGAGACGGATTTTATGTTACCCATCGAAAATTCAAGTAAAATGATAATAGAAAAACAAAAGAAAAATAAAAATGGATCTTAATTGAAAAAAACAAACTTTGGTCAAAAATCAAATTTAGAAAGAACAATTTAGTAATGTTCTGGCAATCTCGTAGTGATAAGGTCACTCAAAATAATCATTTATTTCAGAAATGGAATGGAACAAAAGAATAATTATTAACAGTAGACGGGAATGAACAAAATAAAATTTTAGAATATCAAGATTAAATAATGAACGATTGATTACCGTCACGAACGAAATGGACAAGAACGAATAGAATCAATTCTTTCGCCCTTTTCCGATCCCAAGTTTCTTCATCATGAACGAAATTCGGAAGATTGAAGACACTCAAGATAGGATCGAAATGGTCTAAATGAACTAATCACGAATGGGCCTAAAAGGACTACCACTTTTGTAAATGGTTAACTAGATAGTTGGGGTTACAACTTATATCAGGAAATCAAATGGCCCTTAATTCTGAAAGATAAATTATATTTCTTCTTATATTTTCTACTTGTAATCCTATCCATTTCTAAACTTAACATGTATCATCCACTAATTCTCTTTTTTCATATAATCTTTTGATTTTAACACTTGTCAAGATCAATTGGGTAGGAAGAAAAGATAGAAAGAAATACCATTACCCATTCTAAAAATGGAATAATCACGAAGTGGGCCCTTAAAATTTGTGGGACTTGGGTGATTGCCAGCCCAGGTCTGGCACTGACCATATGAAGGATCAGAAATGGTTAAAGCAATAATTATGTCTTGTACATCACGAGTAAAACTCGACAACTTAAAAAAATTGTTTATACAAGAATACTCTGAAAAATTAAGTTTATGGTTCTAAACAATGATAACTCAGCTAATATTATAATCTTCTCCGTTATGTATTCATTTGTAATTTTGATTTCTTTTTATGTTTGTAAGATTGGTATTAATGAGATCATTATAAAAATTTTAAAAAATTAGGTTGATAATATAAAATACAAAAAAGCCAATATTACTCTCATGTACATAGATTTTAAAGGTTGTTTGTGTACAATATTAAAAATAGCTAATCCACACGACAGAACATAATTTAGTACATAACATTGACAATATACGCAAATTAGTCTGAAAATAAAAAAGAGTAATGATATTTGTGCCTACTAATATGTCTACCAATTTGATCATGAAAAGTATCAAAATTAAGGGATGATATGAAGATAGAGAATTAGTAGATGACACATGCCAAGTTTAAAAGTGGGTAGGCAATGGGTAGGCACAAATGATAGGCACAAATATCATTTCATATTAAAAAACACTAGAGCATCTCTGACATTTCATATTAAAAAACACTAGAGCATCTCTGACAGGAGATTTTTGTAAAACTTACTCCCTCCGTCCCACAAAAAAGTTATCATTTATCTTGAGCACAAATTTTTAGAAGAAAGTAGTGGTGGAGTCTTCGTAATACTTTTGATTAAAATATAAGGTTAGATTTGAGAGATAAAGTGTTTTAGTGGTGAAATAATTAGTAATAATATTTTATTAAATGAACCCTTTAAATTTGAGAAATGAGAACTTTCTTATGAGATAAAATTCTAAGAAAAAATGAGAATTTATTTTTGGGACGGATGAAGTATTAATTATTACTATTACAAAAAGTAATCATTGAACAAAATATACTTCATCCAATCCTCTCTATATTCTTTATCCAAATCCTAATATGCTTCATCACTTCTTAATAATAGTTATCTTTCCTCATTACATGGTAATTCTCTTCTTGATTTAGTGGTTGCATTTTGAAAATCTCGGTAGTGATCATGGCTCTTTTCTTTTTCAAATCTGCTTCAAAGTCAATATATTGATTAAGTGTGTTAGCCACGTTGTTGAAAATCGCACTATATTTCATATTAAACAAAGGTACAAAACTCAAGAATCCCTCTTGATTTTAACGAGATGTATTACTTGAAAGGAAGTGTTTGGCAAAGAGTAACTGAAAGGAAGGCAGGAAGCTCAATGATTCAAGCAAAGATCTTGGTTAACAATTAAAAAAATAATAATAATTTCACCAACCAAACACATTATGCCAAGGGATTCAAATTCCAAATCTCTTGAAATCCTACGAAATTGCATGAACCAAACGCCCCTAAAATGAAAGAAGGGAAGAAAAAAAACTTATCATGTGATGAACAAAGGCTGCCTTGACTAATCTACGAAAGTCACCAAAATGGCAACATCTTTGATGTACTGTTATGCAGCTTCTATATTTCACAAATGAGGACATACGAACAATCACTTATACTTAAGAGAGATGGTATTGATTCATACTAAATCTTCACATTTATCATTTTACTCTTACCAATACAAGTGTTTAAATTATATGATAAGATTAGGAAAAAAAATTATTAGATTCCACATGTCAATTATTTTACGAAAGTATGATAAAATAGGAAGATTTAGTAGGAAGCATTAGAAATTTTCTATACTTAATACTACTTCATTCGTCCCACAAAAAAATTCTCATTTCTTTTGGGCTCAAGTTTTTAGGAAGTAGTTCGTGATGGGAACCTTGATAGTTGATAATACTTTTGATTAAAATATAAGGTTAGATTAGAGAGAGAAAGTGTTTTAGTCGTAAAATCATTGGTAATAATATTATTTTATTAAGTGGGCCCTCAAATTTTGAAATGAAAACCTTTTTGTAGGAAAATTTTTTAAAGGGAAATGAGAATTTTTTTTTTTTATGTTGTTTTCATTTTTCTGGCTAAACCAAAGAAATCTCAAACTTAAGATTTCTTGGGTCAATTGGCTTTTGAACCCCTTGTATTAATTGTTTAGCTCTTTGCTAAACTCAATTTATTTAAGTTTTTGAAGGTCTTCGGGAGGGTGATGGCAATGCCGAAGCTCGACCCGTTACCTTATTTTTTGCTGTTAAAAAAAAAAAAAGAAATGAGAATTTTTTTTTTTATGAGAAGGAGGGAGTATTTAAAACCGTATTGGGCTGAGTTCTTTTTGCCACTTTTGGGCCCATAAGAGGTTTAGCAAGATAGACACATTTCGGGCTCTCAGCTCTTACAAAAAATAGTACAAGTTTAGATGCATAGAGTACAAGTCGATATAGCACCGATGTGAAAAGAATTCATCCTGTGAAAAAAAAAATTCGAACGTGTACATGGTTGAACCTTTGAACTAGTAATTTATAGTTACTCTTAACGACCAATCAAGTAAGTGGGTCCCAAAAAGGTATAAGAAATTAAAGGCTGTCGATACTAACAACACACACCACACCATTTTTGTCCTTCATTTCCCACTTATTTACCATTTCAACCATCATACACCTAAAGTAAGGAATCCTTCATTATCATCCCCAAATCCCAGAGCGAATTTCATCCCAAAATTTTCCAGGTATTTTCTCTTGGTTCCTATAATTCTCTCTCTTTGATTGTACCTTTTGCTTCATCTGTAGTACGCTACTGCCTACTATGGTGCTTTAGCAAATTATCAATGAACTTAATTCGCTGCACTTTTGCACTGTGGGTGCGTGTGTGAAAGGTTGCACCGTTGTACGTTTTCTTCTGCATGGTGTGGTGCTAACAAACCAGAAAAGGTCTTTTTGAATATATGTATATTTGTTAATTATAAAATAAAAGATTGACATCAATTCTTTATTGGTTCTACAATATCCAAAGGGTTTTTATATTTAATCCTAATGATATTGAGATTAAACTTTAAAGCAATTAAAGTCAACTGTTGACTTGTCTAATGCGGAAGCAAACCACATTTGAAACTAATTTGTGTGTAATTTTCAGGTTATTTATATCAAAATTGACATAATCCTGTCTAAGAATTACATCATCCAAAGGGTTTCTCTGCTAATTACAAGTCAAACATTGACTTTGTAAAAAATAGTTAGCTATTTGATTTTTTGGTATTTACATTTAAGATATATATAATTCTAAGCTCAATATGATTCCCATTACCCTATATTAGCAACAAAAAAAAAAAATTCTATTATTATTCTGCATTATTTTCACCTAATTATGGTTAACATTTTTTTAAGCCAAGTAAAGGAAACAAAGGCAATCTTTCAAGATATCCCACATGGAATCCTCAGAGGTACTTAGCTATTAGGTTTCCATTAAAAACAAATGGCATTCCATAGTTATCTTTATTTAGGGAATGAATGGTCATGTTTATTTAGGGAATGATCGAATCTATAACTTCGATCCATCTAGGAAATCATTTTAGGTGTCTTACCGTTAGATCAACAAATAGTTCATTAAAAATACAAAAACACGACGCCAAAAATGATGGTTGTTTTTGTATTTTCATACCCAAAACTCAACTAAAATCACTCGTTCTTGCTAACTACTCCCTCCGTCACATAAAAAACTTCCCATTTAGCTTTTGCACAAGTTTTTAGGTGATAGTTAGTGGTATGGTAATTGATAATACTTTTGATTAAAATATAAGGTTGGATTGGAGAGAGAAAGATAGTTAATGGATATTAGTGGTGGGGTCTTTAGTAATAATAGTTTTTTTATTGTGTTGAGCCCATCAAATGTATGAAATGGGAAGTTTTTTGCGGGACAAAAATTTAAAGTGAAATGAGAAGTTTTTTTGTGGGACGGATGGAGTATAATAAGTTTGTTTAGAATTTTCACAAGAATTATGACTAGTTTACAACTAGAAGTCGATCATTCTTGGTCAATATGAACCTTTTTAGTGAATATAATGTTTTTGGCTCCTAATTACGTTTTAAATTCCTAACAGCTATTTCCAACTTCAAGAAGCAATGATAATCCATATTTAGAGAGAAAAAGAATTGCAGACTCTACAAAAGCACGAGTCGAAACCGAGCTTTTAGATGCTCGAAAAACAGTTAAAAATCTTGCTTTGAAGATTGAAGAAGCAAACTCAAGGGCCAAAAGAATGCAGCAGAAACCCGTGGAAAACATGGAGGATACTCGGTATGCACAACTTGTGAAAGAAATCGAAGAAATCAAACACGAATTAGGCAAACTAAAGCTCGATATGACACGTGTTTTGAAAGAGAAAAAACATGCGGAAAACAAAATCAACGCCTCTAGTTCTAAAAAATCTACACTTTCGAGTGCAATTGAAAGAATCAAGAAAGAAATCGAAGAGCTCGATGAAGAACATGTTCTTGTTGAAATAGCAAGAATCGAAGCTGTTAAAGAACGAGCAGCCATTGAAGCACAAAGAAAAGAAGAAGCAAATCGTTACCAAACACAGTTGGAAGAAGTCAAAAAGAAAGTCAAAGAGATTGACCAACAGAATGAACTCACAAATGAGCTCCAATTAACATTGTATAACGTAAATTCACTAGAAAACGAACTTGTTCGGGCTAAAGAAACAAGCGGGAATCCTGATTTGTTACAAACTATCACAAAAGAGCTCGATTCGGCAAAAATGGAACTTGCGGATATTAAAAGGGAAGGATTTAATTTCATGGCTTCAATGGATGTACTTAGAATTGAGCTAAAACACATTCGAGAACAAAAATCACGATTAGAGAAAGAAGACGAGAAACAAGAATTAACAATCCAAACCCTAAACTCGAAGATATTGAAAGAAAAAGCCAAATTGGAATCCGTTACCGCAACTACAGAAAAAGCTAACTCGATTGCATCAAATTTATCACTTACGGTTGAACAATTAAGAACAGAATCCGAAATCGCAAAGAAGGAATATGAGCTTATAAGATCAGAACTCGAAAAAATCAAAATCGAAATTCCAAAAACGGAATCTGAAATTGAATTATCAGAAGAAAGATTAGAAGCTGCAATGGAAGAGTTAAAAACTGTTAAATCATCGGAATTCGTCGCTCTGGAGAAACTGAAAAATCTGACTGACTCTACTGTACGAGCTCGAGAGTTGACTTCTTTAAATAAGTCAACTATCACAATAACTAAATTCGAGCACGACTATTTAACGGAAAAAGCAGTTGGAGCTGAAGAAATTGCTAATAAAAAAGTTGTTGCAGCTCAAGCTTGGGTTGCAGCATTAAAAGCAAACGAAAAGGAAATACTGATGAAAATTCAAACAGTTAAAAAAGAAATTAGAGACCTTAGTATGGAGGTTGAGGAAGAAGGTGGGCCCGAGTACGAAGCAGATGGAACAATGCCAGCTGGCAAAAGGAGGTCCGTTGATATGGAGGTAAACCGATGGGGGCAAAATGGTCCAAAAGTTGTGGCGTCACCCCGAAGATCGATGTACAAAATTGGAAATATGACACCTGGAAAACGAGCTAGATCACAGAAGTTGTTATCTCCTGCTACTCGACAAGCGATTAGATCAGCTTCTTTTACTAAAAAAAGGGAAAAAGTGACACGAAATTTATCCAAGTTTTTGGATGAAAACGATGAAACGGGTGAGTAAATTGTTATATGACACATTTGTTTACGTTGAACAAACTCGTGAAGAGTTATTTTTTCGTATATATAAGAGTTGGTAAGTCTATAACCATGGCAAAAAAGATGAATGAATAACTTGAACAAGTTTAATTAACTTTTACATGCAATATTACAAACTAGGAACATAATAACTTATGCAATAGTCTATAATAATCGACATATGATATAACATAATAGCACAACGAGGAAAGAGACCCTCAACACCAGACATATAACTAAATTAGCAACAGATAAAAAACACATACCGACACCGAAATCACACACTTTAAAAAAAAACTTAACAGCTGTGTTATTGCGTTGTGGAATCAGTCAACGGTACTGGTTCTGATATCTTCATATTTTCAAACTTTTGAGGAGGGAATGCGGGCACTGAGGGTTGACTTTTGTAGATTTGAGCATAAGCAAGATCGTTGTCATACTCGTTTTCATAAGTAGGAGTAGGGCCCACGGGTTGAGATCGCTCAGGTTGAGGTGCAATTACTTCTTTATAAGTTACATGGGAATTTGGAATATGAGTTGAAGTAGACATGTTGTTGTAAGATTGGTCTGTGGGGCCCATGGGCATTACGTAGATCGGGTAGGGCTGATTTGGCAGCTGCTGATGTGGCGGCTGATAAGGCATGTACATTGGGTAGTAAGATGAAATGGGTAACGGGCCTGTTGGGTATTGGATGTAATGTGGTGATCCGGTTTGTATGTATTGTACGGGTTGTTGTAGTTGTCTTGGGTCGGGGAGTTGTGGGTTTCTTTGAATCTGAACCGTTGATGATGGATTGTAGATGATGGATTCTGATTCGGGAAGCACTTGATCTTGATAGATTCGAGCAGAATTGTCACTGTTAAAAGGGGGGGAAGTATAAGTATGGTTTGATTACTCTAAAATCACTGTTAATCATACCATTAATACAATTTAAGCATTAAACTACTACAACTGCAAATTTACTAATAATGTCAAAATCTACTCTTAGGTCACAACATATCATTTAAGTAAAATAGTAATACTCAAGAAACATGTAGATTAAAGCAAATATAAGCATAAAGATTCGATCTTTAATACCTTTCAATTGAACAAGGTGCAGCCACTTTAACCTTCTTATCCACTAAATTACCACCACCGTCCTCATTATTAACCCCAGTCAAAGTTGCTGAAATTGACGAATTAATCGACCCAAAAGACGAGCACGTTTCCAAAACAATCGATTCTGGTACCGAACCCGAATCACCACCACCTCCACACTTACCCGAATCACCACTATTCATCAAACTCTCACCATTCCCTTCCATACAATCCAAACCAATTAGCCCATTAGCCATACCCGACCCATCAGACAACCCTCTGTTAATAATCATAGTACTCTTCAAAGCATCAGAAAACCAAGACTCTGATTTCGGGTCATGTAACTCCGACCCAACAGATTCGGGGAAGAGGAATAATCTGATACGCGAAGGTGTAGAGGAGCTAACGATGCGCTCATGTTCTTCTAGCATGTTTTGTAGATCTTCGTCGGTAGTGATTGAAATTAGGGAATCGAGGTCTTCGTTTGGGAGCTGGTATTTGAGCATAAAAGGTCGGTTACCGTACAAAGTACGCGAAAGATGGTGGGTGAGTGAAGAGGTGGTGGACGCAGTGGTGCGACGGTCAACGGCGACGATGCGGGTTTCTCCACCGGCGTAGAAAAGGGATTTGGTTTGCGGACGGGGGACTATGTGGCCGCCGTAGCTGCACATAAGGCGGATTTTGGGAGTGGGAAGAGGCGGAAGGGAACGAGAAAGGGAATAGGAATGTGGTGGTTGTTCGACGGCGGTAGTTGGTGGTGGGTCCATTGCGGTGAAGATCTCCGGGAAGAGCGGTTCTGGAAGGGTTTTTTAAGTGAGCTACGGCTTCTCTTACAAAGCGAGAGTATAATTTGAAGCAAGTTGTTCTCTGTGTCTCTCGGTCACACGTCGGTGACATAAAAACTGTTACAGCTATGTTTATCCTTGCAAATTAAGTCAAGGAAAGACCAAATATTAAATCTAGAGTAAATTAATCTCCTTGTGGCGGACTCAGAAAAATGTTTGAGGGGTTGTACAATTTTTTATACATACTATATAAAAAAACACAAAAAGATATTGAAAAGTACAATTTCATTACATATGTCAAAAAACGTCTATAAATTACATTTTAAAGTTGACTTCTTCGTTCTTTCATTTTCTGAAAACGATTGATTACACTTTTAATTGTAACATCGAAAAGCGTTTTTTTCTACTACACTAATCAACGCTTGATTCAAAAAATCATCATCCATTTTAGTGCACAAATCGGTCTTTAGAAGATTCATTGTGGAAAAACATCTTTCAACTATCAGTTGAAACCAGCAAAACTAAAACCAACTTTAACAACCTATGTAATATAGAAAAAGGAAAAACCATGTTCTCTTGTTTAAGAATCAGTAAATAATACTCCCTCCGTCCCACAAAAAAGTTCCCATTTCTAATGGGCACAAGTATTTAGGAGAGAGTTAGTGGTGAGGTCCATGGTTATATTTTGATTAAAATATAAGGTTTTCTGGAGAGAGAAAGTGCTTTTAGAAGATAATTAGTGGTGGGGTCCATAGTTTTAATATTATTTTATTAAGTGGTCCCTCACCATTTGAGAAATGGGAACTTTTTTGTGGGACAAAATTTAGAGGGGAAATGGGAACTTTTTTGTGGGACGGAGGGAGTATAAACTTAATAAATAAGGAGTAACGGACTTTACTATATTTTATATTGAACTTTAATTATATTTTTCTTTAGCTATTTTTTTAACAAATATTGAAATATCTGTTACATAAGAATATTCATTGCATTTTTTTTCTTATGGGTGTCACCTACATTAAAAAGAACAAAATTAACACTAATTCGGAAATTTTGAGGGGTTACACGAGTAACCCCGTGCACCATACTAGGTCCACCCCTGTTGTGGTATGTGTAAATTAATCATATTTATGTAAACAAGTAGCATAGTAGTTTTAATTTTTCAGGTGTCTTGTTACGGTTTTGGTCACCATTTTGATCCTTGACTCAAAAGTGCATTAAAATAATTTGTATTTTTAGACATAATATAATAGTGGTGAAACATTAGTCTAAGAATGCAAGGTATAAAAGTAGTTTATAGGAATGTCCTAGGGTTAATATTGCTATAACAAATAACCTGGTATCGTAGTAGTATTATAGAAATGTTATACTAGGTATATTGGGTTGTATGGCATACCACTATAAGCATAACTGAGCACTATAACGATAAATGACAGTATGGTGATAACGGTCGCCATAACCATAGTAAGGAGCAATAACGCCCTAGTGCCGAGGGTCTAAATCAACTACATACGTTAATGTTGTAATGTGAAATAGATGTAATAAAATAATTAAAATAAAGAAGTTAAAAATGTTTGACATGCTTTTGGAGTATGATTTTGGTTAATTGCGAAAGTCAACATTTTATGCATGCAAGTAAAATAAGCTTTAGATGACAAAAACGTCTTTTTATGTATTATGTAATTAGATTATATATTCAAACACGTATATTTGCTAATAACATAATTACATTTTAGAAATACATCAACAACATGATTTTTTATTAAGTTTTTAATGAACGACGCTATGTTTATGTATGTAACACACCAATTTTTCAAAATAATTTAAATTTTTAAATAAATAAGTCCAACATCCAAAAATTCATAATATCCAAAAACATGGTTTAACTAAAACATTTGGAGTGATCAATAAGTATCAAAAATCGGTGTTACAATAATATCAAAACTATAATCTTAGGGAATCAAGTGGTACACCGAGCTAATCACTTCCAAACGCTAACTACGGGCCGCCTATTCCTTAGCTCCCGAACCTGAGTACATAGCCAAAAATAAACGTAGTACGTGAGACAAAATTGTCTCGTGAGAAACATGAGTTTTAGACCCGGTTAGAAAAATATTTGCAATAAAATAATAATTAAATAATTATCAAATTGCACATAGTCAAACATAATCTAAGGCTTGCCATAAGCCCAACACATACGTAACGGGCCTCCCCGAAACAACTCCCCTGGTATGGGTTATCTAGGTAAACTCTCCCGTTTCCGGGTTAACTATTTCTCCCCCGATTTCCGGGTTATCTCAAACTCCCCCGCTTTCCGGGTTATCTATTTCTCGACACACTACCTTTACACATGGTGGTTGTAACACCCCGAAACCCGGCCTAGCGTTTTTATCACTTCGGTAAGTGATAAATATTATTTATTAATTTATTTGAATTTTATATAATTTATTTGAGTTAATTGGTATTTTAATCACGGGGTTAAAATTAGTTGAAACTAAAATATTTAGATATTTTAATGATTTTTACATCATTAGATTTATTTTGAACCAAACTTCCAAATATAATTTCATTGTTGAAAACTGAGTTAGATATGTATTTTTAATTAATTAACTGCGAATCAGATACACAGTATTATATTGAATTAAATGAAATTGTAGTCCATTATGTGAAGTACACGTGTTGTGTACGTGTGGTGTTAAGAAAGAAAAACTTCAATTGTATGATTCTTTGCTTTACACGTATTCTTCATCCAAAAACACATACAACACATATTTGATCTTTATTCTTCAAATCAAGAGATAAAATGTTGCAATCTTTGTGATTTTCCAGCCCATAACTCGAAATTGTTCAAAGAATTTGTAGGTAATCTCTTCTTTTGGCTTATGATTCATAATTTTGAAGTTTTTGTTATAAAGAGTCATGAGTTAGTTATTGGGTTTTTATGATTCTTGCTAAAATAGCTAGTTTGTTGGATTCTTATTAGTTTATACATGTGTATTAGTAAGTTTGAGGTAGGAGATGAAGTTAGTTTGAAATCTATGAAATTGGTTTGTTTTTAGCTGCAACTTTTGCATCTATATTTGTAGAGATAATTGTATGTGTATTAAAATAAAAGAAGGTTGCTAAATTCTTTTGTGTTTGGGATCCTGTTACATGCGTAGACTCAAATGAATTAGAATATTGTTTTAGCTTTGTTGTTGCCTACCTACGAAGTACAGTAAGGATTAAAAAGGATTAAGATGGTTTTATTTGTTGTTTGTTAAGTAGTAAAAAAAAATGAGAGAAAAAGAGAAAGAAATTGAGAATTTGGTTTTGGTGTCACTACTACAATATAATAGAAACGGAATATGGTTTTGACTTTGATTGTGTCAAAATGGTCAAGTAAGCTAAAATACATATTGGGTCAAAATGAGGATAATTGTTAAAAGTCATTTTTACTAGTTAACTTTGATGAATTCAAAATAGTGGTTGTATATTACTAGATGCAAGTGTTTTGTGGTTTAGTTAATTGAAATGTTTGATAAAACATGATTACTAATCCGGGTATTGTTTTGATTATCAGGAAAAGGAAAAGAGGCTCAGTGATATTAGACAATTGAGTGGAAAGAGACTTGGCAAAGGTGAGTGGATTTATAACCTTTGTACTGTTTAAATTGCAACGATTTAGGTTGCAATTTGTTGGGTTTAGTTTTGGAAATTGTTAAGTTGAAAAGTGCAGGATTTTGACCATCTGAAGCAGTTCGCGACGCGAACTGTGTAGGTTCGCGACGCGAACCTGTTGCCGTGAAACCAAAACCAAACAGCGACCCGAAATAGCGAACGCGAACTTTATAGCGGACAAGATCGCGACGCGATCTCTTAGTGGCGACGCGAATTCTAGCGCGAGCAGGGGTTCGCGACGCGAACTTGCTGTTTGGCTACAAAAACTTTTTGTTGTGATTTACAGTATATGGTTTAATGTTAATTAACTGGCTATGTGTTAATTAATCGATATGTGCACATGGAAAAGAGTAGAGGACAGTCTGCGTGGGGGGCTGGGCTTTCGTTTACTGTTAGACAACTGTAATTGTACCTTGGCATATGTGTTGTGTTTGAAGGAAGCTTTACCGTTGCTAATGAGTAAAGGGCTTCCGGTAAGCTGTTGTTAGGCCCACAACAGTTGTAAGTTTCTGCAAAACCGCCGGTCCTTTCGTTATTTGTGAATCTGTGAAGATTGTGAATCCGTGAAAATTGTGAATCGAGATTGTTGTACTTAGACAATATAAAATGTTATATTTTCATTCACTTAGCTCCGTGCTAATCCCCCACTATGTTGAATCTTTTACAGGCTGTAGATGGATGGGTCTTTTGGAGATTAAGATTAGGAATGATTGACCAAGACTTAAAGAAATGATTTTGATGTCGAGCCGTAATGTTAAGTAACACTATTTTGGAAAGTTAACTTTTGAAAAATTATATATCTTATGTTTTTTATAACGTGTGATTAACAAGTTATATATATGTAGTTTTGAAACGCTTCCGTATTTGTTGTTAAAAAAAATGACTCAGAATTTTGCGGTGTTACAGTGGTACCGCCCCGAGTAGGTGTCAATAACTCCCCCAACTTGTGTGAGTTGTCTAGGATCCAATTGATTAGCTACCACATACAAATCAACAACTTGAGCCAATGCTCTAAATCATAACTCATAACATGCTAGTGGCAACTAACAAATCAACTAACAATTCAATTCAATTCATACTTGTATCAATTCAATCTTTTTCTTTATTAAAACAATTATCTAATAAGACTCTTATAAAACATTTAAATCTATAAACATGGTTCACTATGTACTCAAAAAGATCACATGTACTCACCTTAGTAAATGCTAATTCAAAATTGTGTTAATCAACACAATGCTTACTTCTTAGTCAAAGAAGTACCTCCAACTCTTAAGTCTTCTTGACCTATTAACAATTTCATCATAAAACCTAGCCAAAATCCCTAACTAGTTATCAATCAATCCATATCAACATCCCTCACCACAAAGTTCATCCATCTTGGTGGAATCTCAAATCCTAGTTCAAGATTTACATCCATAACTCTCAAATCTAACTTGTACACAATGAATACAAGCTTGCAATGAGTGTTCTATACTCATGTTTGGTCATCTTCCCAAAGATGACATGGTGGGTCATCCCAAACCACCATTGATGCAGAAAAGCTTGAAATCAAGATAGAATATGATAGGAATCAATAATCCTTACCTTTGGTGTTTAATTCTTCAAAGATGATGAAGATTTGAGCTCTAGACCTCCAAAATCACCTCCTTCCTTCACAAAAACGGCTGAGCTAGAAGTAGGGTTGTTGGACCCTAAACCCTAGCCTAAACCCGTCCTTTTATACAGACCCAGACCAGATCGCGTCGCGATCTTCGAATTCGCGTCGCGAACTCGTCCCCGCGATAAATCGCGTCCACAATAACGACGCTATTTCGACACTATCTCCGACGCTATTTAGATAGTGTTTCCGGGCAACTCGCGATTTCGGGTTGTTGTTTGGTCCATCACCAGTTCGCGTCGCGAACTTAAAGATCGCGTCGCGATCTCCTCAATCCCAGCCAAACTTGGTTTTTCAATTATCATGATTCAAAAATCTTGACCCGTTTCCAATTGGCACGAGTTTTAAACATCCAAACACTCAACATCACATAACGGTAAACGTATTCTAATATAAATAACTTAATTCATAAGAATCCCGCTTAAATAGTACAAACACGAATATAAAAATTACGGTCTTTACAATGTAAATATTCAATAGAGATTTATTAAATACTCCTAAATAACATCAAATTTCAGCAATTTAAAATAAAACTACTTCGTATTAAAGTTTCTTAAATGTGACTCATTAAAATTAGGGATTTGCTAACCATTGCCCTTAGGGCAATGGTTAAGAATGGATAAAGTGGTTTTTGTACAATTAATGATGCATAACTAATCAAAGGTGGTTATTAAAATGCATGGGAGTGGTTTTTTATTAGTTAATGTACAATGATTTAAAGCCAATAAAAATTTCTTAAACATTGCCCTATTAGGGCAATGGTTAGCATTTTCCTTAAAATTATAGTGTATAAACGCACGTAGTGACACTTGGTTCATCTCCATGTGACTCCTAACAATGTTATCCTGCAATTCTTAAATCGCATCATCAAGTTTCAACATGGATTTGGATCCTACTTGTTCGTGACATCATCATATCCAAATCTCAACAATATAATAATCACTATCAATTATTTTCTTTTTATTATATTTTTCTTGTTCGTGAGCCCCTCTTTGTTGCTTAAAAACCACTCTCTTCTTTTAAAACATCATATTATTGCATAAATTTGAGCATTTATCTGATTCAGTGGCGTTAATGTATGAATTCAATTAATAATTGATCCGTTTGTTTGTAAGTTGTAATGGCTACTTGGCCATGGAATCTGAGATCTCTTTTCAAATTTGGGAATTCCGCAGAAACCTCTCAGGTGGGTTTTCCGTTCATAATTTTCGGATTTTAGTTAATTTATATTTGATTAATGAACCTCTCATAATTGAATGTTGCCGCCTGCTAGGTTTAAGAGCTGAAAATAGATAATATGTGCTCCAATTTTCTAGGGTTCTGTTGTTTTTTGATCTTCATGTCAATTGTCAAGAACAAATTCCCAATTAACAAAATTAATCATGAGATGCTTTCTTTGTATTGCTTCATTAACATTTCATGCCTCTGACCAGTGCATAATTTCCTAAAAATTAATCTAAATGTGATTTGTAATGACTGCATTAAAGCATTTTTGTAATCTGAAAATGTCGATAAGCTCATTTTTAACGGTTAATGAGCTAACCAATTTGAGCTTATGGCTTAATTAAGCTATAAGCTTAACCTTATAAGCTCACAAGCCTTTAAAAATGTTTAAGTTTAATTAATTACCTTTCCTATTATTAGTCATATCATCAAATTCAATTAAAAGAGTAATTCTTTAAAGTTGTACAGGATGCATCAAACAAGCGGTCTGATCACATTTACTCTCCTTTAATAGATGACAAAAAAGCAGAGGTAAATCACTATATTAAACATTATAAATTTTCTTGATTAATTTTCTAGTCCTAAATTCTAATGATCAATTATATTATTTATTTTTTATTACAGAGTAGAATGAGAAACCATAGTGCGTGGTCTCATGGGATTATAGTTGCAAGAAGTCATATGTATGATTGGTTGACAGTTATGGTATTGGCGGTTATAATGATCTTTTTAGACCATATCCATCCTTTCTATCGTTTTGTTGGAAAAGACATGATGACTGATCTTAAGTATCCGTTTATGGATAACACCGTCCCGATGTGGGCTGTTCATGTCAGTAGTAATCTTTCCATCATTTACTTTATATAAGGATTTTTTTTTTAATTACAAAATTAAGCACATCATATTAATTTCATGTTTGTTAATTAGGTAATTGCAGTATTGTTGCCAATGACCGTCTTTATGGGCTTCTATTTAAATAGAAGAGATGTCTATGATCTTCATCATGCCATTTTAGGTCTATTATTTTCTGTTTTATTAACCGGAGTTATAACGGATGCTATAAAAGATGCGGTCGGTAGACCTCGGCCCGATTTTTTTTGGCGGTGTTTTCCAGATGGAAAAGATGTAAGTTGCTTGTTGCTAAAATATGAATGATGTTTTTTTGACTATTTATTTTTGTGAGAGAGATGTTTTCATGTTTTTTTTACTAGAGAGATATTTCCACGTTTTCTTCAGTTTTATGATCGATTGGGGAACGTTATATGTCATGGTGATAGTGATATTATAAGAGAAGGTCATAAGAGTTTTCCAAGTGGGCATACTTCATGTGAGTAACAAACTATTTGATTTGTTATCCGCCAAATTACTTATGTTTTAATTAGAGCTGGCAAAATAGGTGGATCGGGTGGGTTGGGTAATGGGTCAAGATGACAACTTTTTGTTAAGAATGGGTTGGCTACTTGGCTTGGTGACCCGAACTACTTTTTGTCCAAGTCTTTTACTTTTGTCTTATTATAAATAAGTGGTGAGTCATCATATGATTAAAAATTATTTGGATTTGAATATTTGATTGGTGTGTGGATTTTCATTTAGTTCAAACTAGATGTTGCAATTTTCAAAACATGGACCGGGCAGATTGGGTGACGGGTCAAAATGGGTACATTTATTTGGGTCGGGTTGGATTGAACCAATACACTTTTTTCCAATTCTTTTTGTACCTTTTTCTTTAATCATAAATAATTAGTGTGTCAAATAATTGTTACTATTTCATTGATAAATCTAATGTCTGAATAAAATGATGTATGGGGATTTATACATAATGTATACTTGTTTGACCCGTTTTCTTATAAGCTAATTACTTTGATTTTGCCCGTGTATAAGCAAATGGGTCGAGAGTGCAACTAAATCAAGATTCACAGTCTACTTAAATCAGAATAAACTGTAACCATTAATTGTGATTTTATTACAGGGTGTTTTTCTGGTCTTGGATTCTTATCGCTCTATTTATCTGGAAAAATAAGATGTTTTGACAAAAAAGGGCATGTTGCAAAGCTATGCTTACTGTTTTTGCCTCTACTTGTTGCATGCCTTGTTGGCATTTCTCGTGTGGATGATTATTGGCATCACTGGCAAGACGTCTTTGCTGGAGGTCTCATAGGTAAACTCCCACTTCTTCATATATCATTTTTTTCGTTGTAGAAAAATATGACACTTTTCTACAAAACTCGAAAAACAGAATAAAATGTTCAAAATTAAGGAAAAATTTCATAGAAAAGGGCACTCTCATAACTACTTTCCTTTCTAGAGAAAGAAAAATCCACTTGTTTTTAAAAACGGTTTTTTAGAGATAAAATCACGGATTTTCTAGAAAAACGGAGATGAAAAGTAAAAAATTAGAGAAAATTTTCTGCATTTAAACGCATCCTTTGTATTCGCACATAACTTGAAGCAGGTATGACCATGGCCACGTTCTGCTATTTGCAATTTTTTGCACCACCATATCATGCTGAAGGTAACATTTAAACACTCCTTGACTAAAATACCCTTATATTTGTTCTCTATTGCAATTTTAAGGTATGTTTTTTTTCTTCCAAAAATACTTATGAAGGTTGGGGACCTTATGCATTTTTTCGGGCTCTAGAAGAGTCTCGTTTAAATGCTCAAGAGAGTGGACCTTTTGTTGACCAAAGTCAGACCAACGTGGTCTCAGAAGTTCAAGTGACAGCGTCTTCATTAGACAATTTCGGTTTGATACTTGAGGATCCTGAATCTGGTGTTACGTAGACTTTTAGTTTTGTTTGTATTTATAAATTTAGATTGTTTGTTCATTGTTTTTAATACAATGCGGGTTAATACTCTAATTGTATATAACAAGGTTCGTTTGGTTTGTAAACATGTGATGGATACTAAATGATTGTGGAACATTGTGATTTGTGATATTTTAGCCGTGACCCTTTTAACAAATATTAAAAGATGATCTGATCCTGTTCCACGACCCTTTTAACAAACCCGTGATCCAAACCCTTTTAACAAATATTTTAGCCGTGACCCGCAGGTTTTACAAAACCAAACTCAAACTCTTATCCGCCGAATCAACGAATATCTAACTTTTTTCAGAATAAGCGGATACGATATTTGAATTAGCTAATCAAAGTAAAGAGCACAACCACTTTTTTTCTTCTACACTATATTTTTCGCATTTATAGGTGTACAATTTGATAACTAACAAGTTATTTGTAATTTTTATGATGTAGCTAATGTTTTTGGTATTTGAGGTGCCTAATACAAACTTTGTGAAAGTTCGGTGTCTATTTTCCAATGAAATGCAGTATTTTCGCGAATAGAGTTAACAGCAAGGCTATAACCGTCATTTAAACCAAACCCTAATTCCCCTCTTTTATAACTATTTAGTTTCAATCGAAGGCAGAAACCCTAGAAGGTAAATATGAAGTACAACCCAAGAGTCACCAGCTCCCGCCGCAAGTGCCGGAAGGCACACTTCACCGCCCCATCCAGCGTCCGCCGTGTGTTGATGAGCGCCCCCCTCTCCACCGAACTCCGATCCAAATACAACGTCCGGTCAGTTCCCGTCAGAAAAGACGACGAGGTTCAGGTTGTCCGTGGAACCTACAAAGGCCGTGAAGGTAAGGTGGTTCAAGTATACCGCCGGAAATGGGTCATCCATGTGGATCGGATCACCCGTGAGAAGGTTAACGGACAGACTGTGAATGTTGGCATTAATCCTTCCAAGGTTGTGGTTACTAAGCTGAAGCTTGATAAGGATCGGAAGTCGTTGCTTGACCGGAAAGCGAAAGGCCGTTCTGCTGATAAGTCGAAGGGGAAGTTTACAGTCGATGACGTTGCTGCCGGTGCCCCTCTTCAAGATATCGATTGATTAGGGTTTGTTTCGTTTTTCAGTTATCTTATTAAATGCTTCTTCAATTTTGTTGTTTTATAATGGTGAGGATTTTTGGGCATTATTGTTATGGATTTTATGAAATTGACTTGTTTAGTTTACTATGCTTGATTGTGGTTTAAAGCTCTACGTTTACTGTGATTTAGCTCTCCATTAACATTAGGGTATTTGGTCCTCATAAGTTTCTTTTTCAAATCTTGGATTTTAAGCAATCGTGCCATAACAAAACTTGCATAAGCATTAAGGGCATGTTTGGGTAAGCTTATTAACATTACGAGCTTATTAAGCCTAAATTTACATGCTTATTTGAGCTTAATAAGGTAATAAACTTATAAGCCCCGTTAATAAGCTTACCCAAACATGCCCTAAAGCTTGTATCTTGATATGTGTTAATGGGGGTGCTTGAATGTGAATTTTATAAAGTGATTTACATTATTGCTGATTATTGCTGATTAAAGATTGAGCAAGTTAGGTGTTATTTTTTCTGCTGTTAGGGTCAGTAATGCAGGGCTCAGCTCTATTGCATTACCGATAATCTGCTTCTAGGAACATAACTGTTGGGAGTCATTAGATCTTTTTTGTGGAGCGGTATCAGTTCACCTATAGACTATAGTTTTATGAACTTTAGGTTTGAAATTGAGTTTGTTTGGTGCTAAGAATTCTTGTTGTAGTTCCTCTAATCGTTTCTAAGATAGAGCTGAGCCCAATTCAATTCGGGTCATATGCAATATGGTAAGCTTTCAGTTTGACCACCAGTGATCCACATTCGTCCATGCCCAGTTGATTAGGCTTGTGCAACTTTGTCCATCAGATTGCGCAATTTTTCTAAAACTTAGCTTTAGCGGTTTACTTGATACTTAACGAGCATATTTGGAGTTGTCATTTATTGTAACCTGTGTCAATATTTTTGTGTAAATAACTTGGTTCCATACAGAGTATATTGTATGATTTATTTGCATCATATGTGGTATCTAGTCGGTCGATCATCTTCAGGCTATTAATCGTGTCGACAGTGATTAAGCAGTTTCTAGGTGTGTAGTTTAAATTATTAAGGAATTTTGTTGGAAAATAAATACTCCCTCCGTCCCACAAAAAAGTTCCCATTTCCCTTTGGCACAAGATTTTAGGTGATAGTTAGTGGTGGGGTCATTGGTATTATTTTGATTAAAATATAAGGTTGGTTTGGAGAGAGAAAGATAATTAGTGGATATTATTGATGGGGTTCTTAATAATAATAGTATTTTATTGTGTGGAGCCCACCACATGTGAGAAATGGGAACTTTTTTGTGGGACAAAAGCTTTAGGAGAAATGGGAACTTTTTTGTGGGACGGAGGGAGTAAATAATAGCAATATAAGGTTGGACATGAGTAATTGTCACCAGCATACATACATACATATAAATTGAAGGAAAAGATAGTTAAATTTTATTATCTAATAGTAATTGAATAACTAGTTTCTACTTTCTATAGTTTTAATAAAAAAAATGCAGGTTGGCAGAAAATATAAATACATTAAAGGTTTGGTTTACTCATATCCTAAAGGTATGAGATAAACATATTTACATTTTTATATGAAAATGTATTTAATTTATGTCAAAAATAGATTTAATTAATAAAAAATTTTACAGAACTTTTTACATACCCATATGAATAATTTTATAAAACTTAGGCTAAAATGCATTTTAGTACCCTGAACTTGGCTAACTGAAATTTCTACTACCCTGAACTATTAAAGGTGCACCATGGTACCCTGAACTTGACAAAATAGTTGATTTAGTACCCTGACTCATTAATTTGATCGCGTTTTCTTACTTGATTTAATTTCGTTGGAGCTTTAAACGGACTAAAAAATATACGTTCATCTCAATATATTGATATTAGAAACAAATCACATGAGAAAACAAGACCAAATTAGTAAGTCATGGTACTAAATTGACCATTTTGTCAAGTTCAGGTACCATAATGCACCTTTAATAGTTCAGGGTAGTAGAAATTCCAGTTACCCAAGTTCGGGGTACTAAAATGCATTTTGGCCTAAAACTTATTATCTTTTGTGTAAGTTAGAATAAAACTTTCATCTCCATAGTAACTCATTTACTTTGAATAGTTCTTATTCTATAAGTTGCTAAAAAAAAAAAAAAAAAAAAAAAAAAAAAAAAAAAAAAACTTATTCTATAAGTTTAATTCAAGGCGCAAAAAAACTTTTTATTTAAATTTATATGCATTGGAGAAAAAGCTTTTATGAAAGCTTATTCACCAATATTAAGTGGAAGTTTAAGTGACAATTATAATAAATCTTTACAATAACTTCTAAGTATCAAGTTTAATAAGTTTTTACAACGACTTGGATATGCTCTTATATCAATTTCACCATCAACACCGTAATAAGACCATGGCCGATATGATCAAGTATCAAATTTCATCAGCTTCTGTTTTCGATTCATCTCCATAGTAACTCATTTCCTAGACTGATTATGACCAATTTTAACCATGTCCGATAAATTAGTAATTTCTCACTCAGTCGACAAGGCACATGCATGTTAAGCACCAAATGTTGAAGCACTTAACTTATGGTCGTGGTTGTTAAAATGACAAATGACCAAATAAACCTACAATCAAGGCAGCCCTTTAAGGAGTAGAAAAGAAATTGGTAATAAAAAGAAAGTTTTTAGGATGATATTAAACCAGGATGGCAATCCAAGCACAAGCTTTCTTAAACCTATCATCAAATGACTAGGACACAGACTAAAAACGGAAATGCTAAAAAAAATAATTGTAAATGATTAAAGAAAAGCCCGTAAACAACGCAGGACCACAGTGAAGGGCACCTAAAAACAGAACAATTCTATTATTTCATGAACCAAAAAATCAGTCATCAAGGGTTAAGAAAGAAACTAACACGAAGCTAGCTAATCAATCTGCAAAGGTCCAACCACATCTCCTTTCTGCACACACCTGCCAAGCACATCCAACAACACAATGTATCAGTAATTGATAAGAAGATAAATCCTAATATTTAAATAATTCTTATTTGATAATGATACTTATCTAATCCCAATTAATTAGGATCCTAATAAGACAATCATCATTGCACAGAAGATTTTCCCACATGATAGAATCTGAACTAGTATCAGAAATCAGCAGCAGCCTACAAAAACTGACTACAGAAATCATCTTTCAGCCCAAACTTAAACCAAAAATAACAACTTAAACATTAACATTTATTCAAAGAGAAAGGATCAGAAGATCTCCCACTTACTACACTCTTGTCCTTTCTTTTCCTTCTTTGCTCTCAGCTTTCCTACTCCGACCTACCAGCAGTCAATACCAATTACCGACTAAAAGAATAAGGCCAATTGAACAAAGGAAATAAAACAGATTAAAAAGCAACAAACTTTTTTAATTTTAAAGATATGTATTTATTCAGCAAACAATTATACAATATCCAACATGCTTTGAGAATAAAATTAAGTTGGTCCAATAACAAAGAGAAAAAAAAGATCTTAGGACACAAACATGATGCTGATCAAACTGAAACCATTTGTTGTTCTTTCTGCAGGATATGTGTTACCACTTTCACCAGGAACATTTTCAATTTATATATTTTTATATAAAATAATTAAAAATGTAGTCTATGATAACGGAATTCATTCTTACCCGATAAAAAAGGCATCAATTCATGATAGAGAAATAACCGTCTTTCTTGATGAAGTATAAACATGGTGTATAGTTAAACCCACCAAATTGATTAATACGTCTGCCCACATATAGATGAATGTCTTGTTTAAGTATACACATACGGGCAGTCTATTAAGTGAAGAAAAATGGTCCAATCGAAGTGAACTGTAGATACAAACAAAACCATACCCAAAACACTCAAAGTGAAATAAGGGAAAATCGTTCTATCCTTCCAACTTCTTGTACTGCTCAAATACTCATTGCAGTTGCATTAGCAACTTTTACTAATCAATGCTCAGAAACAACATAAACATTAGCTTTTATTCAATGTACAAAGAGAAAGGATGCTTACTACATTCTTGTCCTTTCTTCTTCTTCTGCTTTGCTCTCAGCTTTCCTACTGAAATACCATTCAGATACGACATACCAGCAGTTTTGCCAATTCCCAACTAAAAGAATATTGCCAACTGAACAAAGGAACTAAAAGAACTCACAGACATATGCACTTTATTTCCTAGAAATCAGAGTAATGAATCTAAAGCTAAATGGTTCAGTCATCTGTTTTTTCAACCCTTCTGTTATCTGAAAAATGTATCAGAAGAATAGAAGCTATAAACTAAATATGACCATAGGATGTACAGAAAACCCAATGGAAGATGATCATGAGTCACCCAACAAACCTACACACAGAAATTAATGTGCTAATTATCTGCTAGGAAGACCCAATCATTTTCACTTCTGTCAAATAACGCTGAAAAGTGAAATTTTAAGAATTATGGGAAAACCAGCAGGACCATGATATTTGGTATCTGAAAAGCCAGTCCTCTTAAAGTTTATCAAGGTATGATGTTTCTACAAGGCCCAAGGATTAACAACAAACCAAGATTGGCAATGGACCAATCCAAGCATAAACTGTGTATCATCAAAAGAGTAGCATCATAAAAACACCAATAATGCTATAAAGAAATATTAGAATAACCCTCAACATCATGCAGGACCTACTCGACAAATCTTTAAACACAAAATCCTCCTATTTCAGAAACCAAAAAAAAAGAAAAAAGTGTCAAGAACAGAAAAAGCGTCATCCACACAATATTTCAACCGCACGTCCACTTTCACCATCCAGCAATAGTGGTAAAAGGGACAAGGTGGGCCACTACATAACATCAAATCAAATGTATATTAAAAAAATACTAGTCCGTATTAAGAACAATTAGCAACGTCTGTATGAAAAAACAAGACAAACCAATGAACAAAATAGTCCAATCCAATGACAACAAGAGTTGAACTGAGACGAAGACCAATAATGCTAATAATTGTCAGAAATAAAGCAACCCCTGCACACAGACCAAAGTAGGAACAATCCTACTATTCCATGACCAAAGTAAGAATCTACCAACAAAGATATAACATGTCAGGACATAGCATGATACTGGTGAACATTTGTTGTTCTTTATGTCAGTAAGGTACCAAAAAAGGGTATTAGGAGGCAGAGCATGATACTGATTAATCTGCAAAGGTCCCAACCATCTGTTGTTCTTTATGCAAAACATGTACATCAACACAATGTATGATAGAACAAATGTTGCACAAGTAAATTTAGTAAGGCATCTGTGGACACAAGTGCTCCAACACTGAAGGAAAAGAGAATCTGCAGCAAAAAGGCTGTTGTCATCAGGAGAACCCTAGACAATCATCACTGCACACCCGCATGATAGAATCTGAACTCATATAAGAAATCAGCAGCAACCTACAAAAACTGACTACAGAAATCATGCCCAGTCACATTTCGGCCCAACCAAAAATAAGAATTTAAACATTAACTTGTTCAAAGAGAAAGGATCAGAAAATCTCCCGCTTACTACATTCTTGTCCTTTCTTTTCATGCTTTGCTCTCAGCTTCCTACTGAAATACCATTCAGCAGATGACTTTCTAAATATGTTATGTGAAAAATGTATAACAAGAATAAAAGCTAAAAACTACACTAGTTGTGGGCCAGAAGAAAGGATAATCCAAGCACAAGCCTTCTTAGAAGGCTAAAATTGAACAACGAAAGAAGGTGTCAAGACATACCATAAGAAATATGATCAAACGAGAAAGTTAATAAAGCTAAAACTGAATATGGATCATAGAAAAACCAATGCGTGATGATCAAGACGACTGGAACTCATCAAGTAGAGGTTTTATCACATGGTAATATGGCATAATACTCATCAAACTGCAGCACCATGTAACATTAAACTAAAGAACAAAAAGATATCATATACAATTAATCAAGAGAAAAGTAGAAGACAAATGAAGGAATCCACTAAGGCATCTCACAAGATAGTCAAAGTTCTGCACAAGATTTACTAAACCTATCGGCAAGAAGCAAGGTAAACAAAAACTTTAAAATTGTGATTAGTGACTTGTAAATATACAATCACAACGATTGGAGGAGAAAACGAGTCATATTGGTCATCAACCCTTGTTCAGTACCCAATAAACCTATAAACAAAACACAATTCATTGTTTCAAGAACCTAAAAAGGAAGTCGGTCAGTAAGGAACTAACAAGTTAAACACAGTCACCTTTCAGCCCAAACTTAAACCAAATATAACAACTTAAACATTAACTTTTATTAATTTTTCAAAGAGAAAGGATCATAAGATCTCCCACTTACTACATTCTTATCCTTTCTTCTCCTACTTTGCTCTCAGCTTTCCAACTGAAATAACATTCATATACAAAGGAACTGAAACAGATTAAAAAGCAACTCACACACAGAGCAACCATCCAGTAGCAGAAATATGTGGTGGCCCATTACAACTGCCGTTACCCAACAAAATCATACCCAAAATAATCAGAGTGAAGAAATAAGGGAAAAACAACAACAGACAAACCCATGAAGACAATAGTCCAATCCAAGCACAGGCTTTCTTAGAGTTAATACTTGCAAAAAAGTCATGATGGAGACGAAGACCAATAATGCTAAAAAGGAAATAATTATCAGAAATAAAGCAAAGCATAGTACTGATCAAACTGCTAAGGTCCAACCATCTGTCCTTATTTTCTGCAAAACATATACACAGAACAAGCACCATGTATCACTAAGCTAAAGACTAAAAAGATACCATATACAATTAATCAAGAGAAAAGTAGAAGGAATCGACCAAGTCATCTCATAAGTGCTCCATAAGCCAACCGTATTAGCAGGTACTCGTTTGCAACTGAAAAAAGAAATGATCAAAACAAATAAGGTGTTGTAAAGCTATCATTCATATATGTAGAAAGTAGAAAACAAGTGGTTCTAGAAGCAAAATGGCTCAGCCTGTTATGATTCTTCAACCCTTCACATACTTTGCACAACTTAAAATGAAGCATGGAAAATGAAAGCTTGCTATAGACTTGTCTATGCCAGCTGTAGGTCACCCCCAAAATGAATGATTATGGTAACCAATAATGCAATATATAAAATCATGCTTTATTTCTACTTTCTTCTATCCATAAGCTTTATAAACCTGCATCAATAACTCACAAAATAATCAGACTTACTTAAAATTGTATCCAAGCTTTTGAAATATTCATACCACCCATATAATGTCCCCTGGTTCAATGTCTTTACAATCATCCAAATTTGCATCCACCTTCATGGTCGGTTTGTTGCACCATTCAGTCTATTCATAAAACCTAGCATAGTAAGAATAACAGTTACTGTGCATCACCAAACTTCAATTAAGGGACCAATATATGCGTTTCTCATGTATATGACCAATATATAACAACCTAGTATGTAACAACCTACAAATAGATGAGGCCCCGTTGTTTCAGGAACCTAAAATTAAGTTGGTCACTAAGGGACCAATAACAAAGAGAAAAAAAAGAACCTTAGGACACAAGCATGATGCTGATCAAACTGAAAAGGTCCAACCATCTGTTGTTCTTTCTGCAGGATATGTGTTACCAATTTCCATCGGTTAAGTGAAGAAAAATGGTCCAATAGGTCTCGAGTAGGCCAATTATTCAATTTATAAATATGCCAGTAAACCTTTCTATTCACGTGTGTATAAGAAAATACTAGACTATAACCCGTGATTAATCACGGGCGTCATTAAAAATTTCAAAGTAATCAATATGTAATCGGTGACAAAACGAAATGTATATACTACAGTAAATTAAAAAAGACACAAAGATTTACGTGGAAAACCCAAATAGGGAAAAAACCACGGGCTAAGTAAGCCGAGAATCAATGCACTATATAATTTTCCAGTGTTTACAAAAATTAAATAAATAGACTTATTGAGTGAACATGAATCATAATAAAGTACATGCATTGTAACTAATTCTTCAAATATTTTGCAATACTTCATGGTAAACAGCGTTCAATGTGTTGTTAGTAACTTTTCCATCTTTGTCGTATATCAACATCTTTAATCCATTTCGACTTTTAACTCTAGACACTGCAACGTATAGTTGACCATGGGTGAAGACAAGTTTAGGCAAGAAAATCCCTACCTTTGATAATGATTGTCCCTGACTTTTATTGATTGTCATGGCAAAACAAAGTGAAAGTGGAAATTGACGCCTATTCATCTTCAATGGTAATCTTTTGTCAGAAGGGCTAAGTCTCAAACGTTGTATTAACGTAACATGCCCTATGTTAGTTCCTGTTATTATTTATGCTTTAATTACATGTTCACCAAGACTCTGGACTCTTAATCTTGTTCCATTACATAACCCATCTGTCTGGTCAATATTTCGTAAAAGCATGACCGGGGCACCAACTTTAAGAGTTAACATATGGTTAGGTATCCCTGATAGTTTTAGACCGTTTAGTATTTCTGGTGAGTAGTACGAATCACTATGATTACTATCTAGTCCTTCAGATTCACAAATACTATCCGAACTAAAGTAATCTTTATGCTGACTAGGAATCTTCGACAATAAATGCTCATTAATAACCTCTACTACTTCATGTGTAGGCGCAAGAATCGCCCTCTCTTAAAAATAAGTCGAATCTGTAAAATTTCGAATAAAATCAGGATAAACAAATTCCACAAGAGATGCAATAGGATTAACATCATCGGTTATAAGCAAATCTTTAGGAATCTCGATCGTGGCCTCACCATCATTCGGACCACCTAAAATACCATCACCTATTTTTAGGATCCAATCCCCAAATTCCTTAATTTCTTCAATATTAGACTCCTCAGAACCCTGTCTGAGCCGCATGTTAGTCGTTAATTCAAGAACTGTACAATCGTCCCATATGTATGACGAATTAAGTGACGCGTGTACAATCTCCTGTCTGCTTCCTGCAGGAGTAACAGGGAGGATTTGCCTAAAATCACCTCCAAAGACAATAACCTTACCACCAAAAGGAAGATTTTTTGCATTAGGAATAATAGATCCGATAATATCTCTTAATGATCTATCTAACGCTTCAAAACAATGTCTGTGCATCATCGGTGCTTCGTCCCATATTATCAAAGTAGTCTTAATAAGTAAACGAGCAAGATCAGTACCTGATATTATTGAAAGTAAATATGTAAAATTAAAAAATTAGTCTGAATAAAAAAGGGAGTAAGATCCATACCTGATGTTATTGAACATAAAGAGTCTTCATTTACATTTATGGGGATTCCAAATCTAGAGTGCGCGGTTCTACCACCTGTTAGTAGCAGAGCAGCAATACCGCTTGATGCGACATTTAAACATATTTCTTGGTTACTCCTGACAGCTGCCGATAAGGTTTTCCATATATACGTTTTACCAGTACCACCGTATCCGTAAAGAAAGAAAACACCTCCTTTTTTATCTGAATGGCAGACATAACTCGTTGATATACAATTCTTTGTTCAGGAGTAAGACTTTGTAACAACATGTCGTGCTCGGCCTTTAATAAATTTGTGTCGTAACATATTTCATCGTGTATCAGCCTATTCGTGTAGGTTTCCAGAAATTCCAAATCAGGCAGAGGCATTCCATTAATTGAACTTAAACTGCTACCGTTTTTACGCAGTATATTGTCAATATGTTGCAGGCATAAAAAAAATTTCCGTCGTTCTTCGATCTGTAAATCTGCAACAACATATTATTGTGTAAATTAGGGTATAAATTATCTATATAGATAATTGTAATTAACATAGTATAAAATAAATGATTATATTTAGTTAAAAGTTACCTGAATTTTCAAAGAGCATACGTTGATGATGTTCGATGTCGTCGGACATATATTCCCAAGTTTTTTTCCATACATGATCTGGCCTTACAATACTACCAGAAATAAGCAACATAACAAATAATCGACGAACATAATCACCGGATGCAATACGATGACCTTCTTTGATAGCCTCAATATACTCTTTATCATCATCTAACAAACCGTATGCAAAACATGCATCCCTAAACGATTCATGAACGGTGCCGTTAACAGTTCTAGTATCTTCCCAAGAAGTTTTCCCTTTCACCTTATTCAAGAGCACTCTCAAATAGTAAGCATCACCAATCGACGGAGGTACATAATGAATCCTGCCAACGGAAAACCCTTGTTTACGAATCTGCCATATCCTTTTTTCGGGCTTCCAAACGAACTTTGTTGGGAATTCTGCATAAGTCAATTTTCTAGCTTCAGAATTTGTTTTATTACATTCCATCCATGCAATAAATTTTGAAGATGCAACTGAAGGTTTGTTTAGAACATCATCAATATCATCAGTATTGCCGAAAAAGATCTGTTGATGCCCTGGTAAATGAAATGGTAACCTCTCAACTGGTGGGAAACGGTAGTGTACTTCAAAAGAAAAAATTCTCCAATTTGCCTCACAAGCTGAAAGATACCTGCAATCATAAAACTCCTTAACCTCATCTACAACTTCAATATTGTTTGTTTCTGTACTACAATTATCAGTAGAAGTTGATACAGTTGCAGTAACACGATCATGCCCTTTATTAATATACTTAAAAAGATATTTAATAGATACAGCTTGATTGCACCACTCGACGTTTATATGTGCCTGATAAGATTTCAACAAAGTTTTATTGTACCCCACAACGAAACCATTGTGGAGCTTAACACCATTTTTTTCAATATAAATCCCATTATCCGACCTTCTGTAAACAGGGTATCCATCTTGGTCAGTCTTAGTTCTTTGATTAAACTTCTTGGGAAATTTTTTCGTGCATTTCCCTTTAACAGTGCAAGATCATTTCGGATTATCGGGCCCACAAGGGCCATGCATCATATGTTCCTTTACGAGTCGATATAGTTGTGGATCAGCATCTTTGTCGGGTATCTCTGCAGAAATAAAATCATCTATCTTTTCATGATTAACCAACTTATCATTTTGGTGTAGAAAAATACATATGTGTGCGTGAGGTAGGCCTCTCTTTTGAAACTCGACCGTGTATACAACTACGAGACAAAAAAAATTAGAGTTAGGTGACAAATTAATATATATTACTTATTGAATTTATGACATATATAGTGCGTACCGTATTAGAAAAAAAATACAAAAAAATGCATGAATAACATATACCTGCATTAACTCTTCCAAACATACATGATTCCTTCAATGTTTTAATTAGATGATCCAACTTCATCTTGAATATTCTACACACAATATCAGGTCTGTCTTCAGGATTGAGACCAGAGTCATTTAAGAATCTACTTATCTCTGGCCATTTAGGATTACATGTAAATGTTATAAAAAAATCTGGGTGACCGTACCATTTGCATAATGACATTGCATCTAAATAATTTTTGCGCATATACCTAGCACCACCAGTGAAAGATGACGGAAGGACTACACGTTTACCGGTTGTTGATGCATCTGTATTTCCCCTTTCTGCATTTTCAGATAAATTCTTATATGAGTCGACACGTAACACCTTTTGTTGGCTTCTTACAAACATCAACCGTTGAGTTTCTATCATAGTATAAGCATCAACACCAAATTGCTGTAAAAGTCTTCCTGCATTGTGATGAAGAGAATATTTAGGTCTTCTTTCTTGAATGATATAAGCAAAATATTCCCTCATTGTTAAGCGATAATGTTGGTTTGTGTCAGGATGAATAATATCTCTATGAAGAATATCAATTCTATAACCATCTTCACCATAAGGAAATAAAAGAGGATACTGGAGCGCCAAAAATTGAGGATGGTTTACATCAATATGTTGCAATTCACCTGTACTTGTTTCAACAACAATATCTCGTTTATCAACTAAATATTCAATGTCTCCGACAATTAAACCAGCTATTTCTGATGCGGTCGGAAAATTGTATGTCCTCCCGTCAGTTGACCTTGTGCTGATTAATCTTAATCTCACGTTTTGTAATTCACCATTTTCATGTCTATCTCTAACCTTCCTATACGATTTTACCAATTCATTATGTTTGTCTAAAACACGCTTTAAACCAATAATAATACTTGGGTCGATTTGATCTGCTGTTTTGAGTTCACAACTATTTCCTGATGAAGAGGCTCCATTATTTGATCCACACTTAATATTTAAGAATATAGAGTAAATATATATAGATAATTTAATGGCAATTCATGAAATACATAAGTAATTTAACAAATTTTAATATACTAAATTAGTAGTGTATACCGTAATGCGGATATCCTGTTTTGAACATCATTTTCAGTATCATATATGTAGAGTTGAGAAAATTTTGCGTTTGATCCGTCAACAGGCAATAGACTACCATGACTGTGATAGTTTTGGCCATGGAGCCTAAAACAATAAGGTCCTTTACCTTTGTTCACTGAATAATCAACTTCCCCCCCATTGATGTGAATGAAAACATCATGTTGTACTGACGAATATTCTTCTTGAAATTTTTCGATCTTGCATCATCATTTTGAAAAAGATCTAATAAAAATTTGGGTGGCTCCTTAAACTCAGGAACCTGTACTTTTTCATATAAACAACAAATAGAGTAACACCATTTATCACCAAATCGCCTTTTAAGCCTGACCTCTGAGTCCCATAACAAAGCATTACAGGCTCCACAGACATTGTTCGGATCACCATGGTCAATATATTGTGTAAAAAAAAAGAAACAATTAAAAAAATTGTATTTAAAAGGGAGTATTTATACCCGAAAATATCATAAAATGCTACGTAGAAAATCGTATTACCTTCACATATTCCATAAAAGCTTGAAGCTACATTATCCGCTAAAACATCACAATCATCGTTTAGGTTGGAGTGTATACTAAAAGCTTTGTCTTTCAACTTCCTTTGCCGCTTACATGGGTGATTTCTAGAATAATTGTTGGAATTGCAAGCCGCTTGATTTCTATTAGTGGTACCACTTTTTAATAATTCATTCATATTTCCTGAATGCATAAACATTCAATTTAAAATTAATCAATTTAGTACGATAATTGTATAAAGGGTACAAACACCTATACTAAATAATAGACAAACCTTTTGATGTATGTGAAGTTTGGCGATTAGATGTTGATGTATTATAAGGATTTTGGATAGTTGACGCAACTTCATCTTTGGTTTGACTTCGTGCAATAACTTAATTACAAAGATGTTAATTATATTTATGAAAAAAGTAATGTGATTTTTGAACATTATATGTTTTGAAACAGAGTAACTATAAGTTGGCAACACTTAATATAAAAATATGTTCAAAATCACATACCATTTAATGGCGAGCTGCCCACGTTAGCTGGTACATATTCTGTGTTTCAAAATATATTTCAATCTTTTTTTCAAAAATGATGAAAAATTGAATGAATAATTTATAAATCAACGCATACCTCTTAACGATGTAGTATTTGGTTTTCTTCCAGGACGCCGACGACGTATATCTACACATGCACATTTATAACATTTTAATTTGGTATAGCAAAATATTAATAAAAATGGGTTTGAATAAAAATATACCTTGAGGAAGAGATAAGTTACTTAATGGTGATCTAACAAATTTAGTTGAACCTGTACACCTCCACATAATTAGTTACTGATATATCTTTAGTTAAGTTCAAATGTTTATATAAGTTAACGTATGCACGTACGGCCAAGTGGTGTCTCTATTTGCTTTCTTCCAGGAAGTCTCTTAGTTAAATCTATTTGGAATATTTTACAAAACAAACATTAATCGGCATAATATTGTATAAAGGATCATGTAAAAAAAGATTGCATACGTATGTTTATTATTTATATGAATATAAATGTACCTTGATTATTAGATACGTCATGTAATGGTGATGTGAATGTGTTAACTGATAATGAATCTGTAAGACCAAATACACGTAAAAAAATATTAAAAATATATATAGTAACATTAGTAATACACATGGTGAGTTAATTTAGGTTAACATATATGTTTTAATTAATGAAGTATTTCACAATGAAATTTATTTATAATAATAATTAAATCTATACCGATTGTGCTCTGCTGTTTTTTTGGCCTTCCTCTAGGTTTTCAGGCCAAGGAAGGATATGTTGTTTTTGAAGGTCCCACAACAAAGTTTTCTTGTTCAGATGCATCTCTACTATGTTGACTCATTATATAAGTGTATACTCCACTATGAGTTTAAACGTGATGACGTATTTATCACCTGTGGCGAACAAAAAATAAAAGTATTATTAACATACAATACATCACCATCTTTACTTCAATATAAATAGTTAATTCAGATTAACCGACTTATATATACTTCGAAGCCACATAGTAATGTAAAATATTCAGACTCCTGAATTAACTAAATTTTCAATTACTACATTTCAAGTTATTCATGATCTTTATTACCATACTACACAATGGAACACATAAGTATATAACATATAAGTATATTTACATATCTAAGTTTCTATAAAACGTTTCAAATATACCATTATAGTTTCTTTTCGTGTGTGAGTTAAATAGCATTGAAATTTAAGAGGTTAGCATTGAGTGTTCTCAATAACAAAAAATTATAGTATAACATTATTGTGGATTTTACAGCCCCCCATATATTATAGGAGGGTAAAGGTTTGTTTGAGGCCCACCAGCACTATATTGTATTAGGCCATAAGCTTAGGTTCAAAGTAAGCCATAGTTGGCAGGCTTTGAAAAAACCCTTCATTATCTGAGAATTGCACCGACAAATAAGAAAAAGTAACCGGCTCACAAACAGATTAGGAACGAATGAACTGTGTCGGGCGGAAGAGATGTGGAGGTTAGGATCTGACGTCATCGCTTACCCGTTTCAATTTGTTGTCGTCTGTTTTCATCCACAAATGGCGTACACCTCCAACCGACTCTCACGTTGATTCCTCTTGATATTCATAAGGTACGCTTTCGAAATTAAGATTCGGCGTTGTTTGATAATACAATTGTATTGCTAAACACTATTTTCTTCTTGAATATGAAATTTTCTTTAACTGTAAGTTGAATCGATTTTGTTTGCTAGAAGCCGAGATACTCATGAAAGTGTTTTGTGATATCGATTTACTTTGCCTGTAAAATCAATATACGGTTGTTGCTAGCATCTTAAATTTAGGGATACCACGATTAATATTAAATTAAATTACCGATATTTTAAAAAATTGAATTTATAAACTGAGAAGTGGCCCACTAAATTGGTGGTTTACTCAATTCAAATTGAAGTCGGTGCTGAGGTAATCAAATTATCTATGGTGTCATAAGTAAAGGGGATATTTCATAGTGGTTTATTGAAATGGAATTAATAATTTTTTTTCATAATAATTTTGGTTAATCCTATTTCATCTATAAGGGATGATAAGAATACACTTAATTAAACAGTTCATCCAACGTGTATGGTTGCTATCTTAATTATTGCTTTAAAGCATATATTGAACTTCCTTTTAAATTTTAAAACCAATACATTTATTGAAATTACAAAGGTAATGATCGATATATTCATGTCTTATTTAGACGTTTTATAAATTAGTAGGATGTACGATGTAATTATTATTTAAACAGAATATTGGTATAATTATTTCGCTGGAATTAGTGAAAAAAAAGCATATTTATAAAGCCAAATTTCAAAGCTAAACCATAATAAAAATTACATGAAACAAATAGTTCTCATAATATGAAACCAACAACGAAAGTATACTAAAAACCAAATTAAACATAAAACAGATTGTTCAAACATAAATGGTTAACGGTTCTCAAACGTCTTCCTTTTCCACCTTCGGGACCAACAACTTCTTTGTTGATGAGGTTGAAGCATATTCCTCATCTACATCAATAACGGTTTTGATATTTGACTTTGCTGGAGTGGTATCGTTACTGTTAACCCCTTCGTCTTGAAGAATATTATTCTGATTAGTTGAATTAACATCCTGTTTCCAATAAAAAAGATTAGCACTTATAAATTAACTATCGAAAGTGAACATCTCAAACACCTTTAAGATAATTAATATATTATAAAGATTAGTCATATATTAATACTTTTGGGATCTTTGACACTGATGGTGGTGACATAAATGCTGAAGCCGGTGGTGAGTTAAACTGATCAAGTGAAGCACTTTGCGAATTCGAATGATCCTGACTTTTCTGGAAACATATCATAAAGTAATCAAAACCATGATATATCAGGTACTATAAATAAAAATAATAATAAACTTACGGTTTCCGCTAAGGCTTTATTCCTTAGAGATTTGAGAATTTCAGGGTCACGTGTTAATGCTTTGATCCCATAGAATTGCCTTTTCTTATCGATGTTATACTGTTGCACATCAATTTTAAAAGCCAATCTGATTCCCAACAACTTTTTGAAATCAGGTGGTGTAGCCTTTGGATCAACAGTCTAAAAAAACCGAGTAAGAATTAACATGGAATAAAGTAGGTAATCTTTTGATTTTTTATTGTCGTTTAGTTACCCTTCTCATTTCCACACGTATCACGCCGGCTGTCTTGTCGATCAAGGTTTGTGCATCTTTATCCCACAAAGTCAAGGTAACAAATCCAGATGCGTCTTCCACCTTTAATGGAATCTTGAATCTGTAGACAAATGGTGTTCTAATTTACATTGAAATTAAAAATTAAAAATGTAAATAAATGAAAAATAGTTAAATTGAGCTTACTTATATTCGACATCAGTAACACCACAGGAACCTCTTTTGTTTCCACAAATATATGCAGGTCTCTTTTTAATGATCACCCCGTCTTCGTCTTTTTCCGTTATCGAATCCCTCACGGATTTAGCGTTGCATTTGCACACCCGAAATACGACCAGTCAATGTCTTTCTCGATGCCGGTAATCGTTCCAATCACCGCACAAATCATTGGCTTGTTTGGAAGTATAAATTAATTTTAATTCTTTCAAAATATATATCAAGGTTTACTTAATCTTTTTAATATAAACACAATACATAGTATATTGAGTGATTTAATCGTGGGATATACCTCAGTCAAAGTTTCCACGTATGCACATTCCATTATTTTCAAGCCTAGAAGATCATCTTTGAGTGAGTATGGTGACCTCGACTCCAATTGGCTCACCTTATGCTCTTCATTTTCATGGCTTCGCATTTTCATCAACCTGTTCTTTTAACACTTCATATTTATAAAATACATGTAGGATAAAGATTTAAAATAGAATTAAAGCTAACTGGTATAAGTATTATGAAATACTTTTCTTTAAAAGTTCGAACAACCGGATTGTCCTCGTTGATCATTAACCTGGTGCACCCATACATGTTCTGAGTTGAGGGGCCTGGTTATAAAAGCACTTAATTAATGTTATTCTCAATACTTTTTTATTGAAGTATTATAAAATATGGTGTTGATAAAATGGCTGTTACCTATAGACAAAACACAATCCATTGTTTCAAGAACCTAAAAAGGAAGTCTGTCAGTAAGGAACTAAGAACTAAGAACCAAAAAAAGGTATTATGAGGCAGCATGATACTGATTAATCTGCAAAGGTCCAACCATCTGTTGTTCTTTCTGAAAAACATGTACATAGAACCAACAACACAATGTATCAGTAAGTTGAAGACAAACAAAAACCAGACAGATACGAAATGTGATCAAACAAGAGAGAAATATAGAAGTTGCAGAAATAAACCATCTGTGGACACAAGTGCTCCATATCCAACAACATTAAACCTAGAAAGTATATAGCCAAGATTCTGCGGAAAACAGACTAAATGCAACCATTTGATGCTTTCCTTTACTCTCTTATACTACAAAAAGTGACTATAGAAATCATAGCGTGTTTGCCCTCCAATCTAGTGGTTGAGGGTTCGAGTCCCATAGTGGACGTGGTTATTTAGGAGTAGATTAGATTTGCCGTTCAAAAAAAAAAAAAAAAATCATAGCGTGTACAGTTATTCACAAATATAGATCCAAAGAGAAGAACAGTCTAGAAACCGTTTGTCCACGAGAAGGATACGGATCTAGCATATCAAGCAACTTCAGATCCAATTATCGATTGATGAAGCAAGCAACCTTCAAATCGGGGGCATCGATCGACGCTGTAACAAACAGATTTTAATGTTTTATAATCCAAAATCACCGATATTTTCTTATATTAAAACTACGGATCTCAGATTCTACGAGTGGATTAAAAATGAGAACAATGGGAAGAAGAATCTGAAGACGGTTATATCAAACAGCTTCAGATCCAGATTATCGATCGATGAAGCAAACATTGAAGGCATCGATCGACGATATAACAAATAGATTCTATACCGCACAAATTTGTTATCTACTAGAGATAAAAATCGGAAAATAAAATTGATAACGGAAGAGCCTTAGAAAACGATACATATGAAGAAAGCCCCATCAGGAGTGGATCGGAAGGGATGGGATGGCTATATATGCGTATGTATGTCGGTTTGGGCATATAACGCGTGAAAAGACTTGGCACGGTCAAAGGGTCAATACTGGATCAATATTGATAAGCTTTGGACACTTGTAGCAAATAAAGCCCAGTAACTAACCCATGTACACGAAAAGAACAACCCACTCAAAAATAAAAATAAAGACGGCCCATACAAACCCACGTATGTTGATTGCTTTAATGTTTTTTTACTAAATCTGATGAAATTCTAGTTTATGAATTTACCCTACATGTGATGTGATATCCAAGATGCTTCATCGAACTTCGATTTAAAAGATACATGTACGTTGAGCCAAAAAGCTTCATTTTGAAATGAGGAATTTGAACTCAACCTAGCTATTTGTTATGAACTTATCTTTGAATTCGAAGTGAAAGTCACTACACTTTTTTTTTAACGGCTAGTTAGGAAGTTAGTGCATCCACAAGGGGCGGCATGTCTTCCCTCGAACCTTCCACCTAGAGAAATTATATATAATCGATAGTCTCATTTCAATTTTACTTTTTATTTTTATTTTTCGGATTTCTTTCTTGAAGTGACAAAATTCTTTATATATTTCAGATATGACGGAATTGATATCAATAAAATCTTACATTAACGACTAAAAATTCGGAAATATGTTCTTGTATATCGAAATTGTCTTAGAATGAATATATATGTTTAATATAGATCATCCCAATATATCGAAATTGTCGGAATTGGAGCTTGATCTACATTAACCCTTAAGTGCCTGAAGTTTAGGTGTTCTTGTATATTTCACGAAGTAGTCTATTTTGAAACTCGTCCTCGGATCCGGCAATATAAGCATGACGAGTGGTCTTAGAAGCCTTTTTGGCACCATGCTCTTCGGTACGAGAAAAGTTAAACAAATTCTTGATCTTTGAAAGCATACCACGTGTCTCTCTCTCTCCAAATTGAGCCGTCTTCATACTCCTTCGACCATCAAAACCGTTATTGTATGTTCTCCTCCTCCAATGCTTGTTTACATCGACAGAACTAGAAACACTTCTTGAAAGGCCCCTTGAAATGCTTCTTCTAAGGTTTTCCATGTATTCTTTAGTTGTGTGTGTGTGTGTGTGCGTGTTTCAGAGTGTGAAATGTGCGAAAAAGATGGAGTTATGATTGAGGATATGATATATATATGTATATGTATAAGCATCATATTATGTCTGCTAGACGCCATTTAAGAAGGGTGTTGCGAGTTGCATGTGTTATTTGAATGGTCAATACAGTTGAGTTGTTTTTGTTGACCACCGAGTCGAGTTCAAAGAAGAAAGTTCCAAAGGGAAAATATAATTAGTATATTAATATTTCCCACATTCCTGGAAGCCACCCGTTATTGCCTTATTGGAGAAAATGAGTCTTATTTTATTTTTAATTCGTGTACATTTTTCCATTTAACTATAAAAGTCAACTTTTGACTCAAAATTAAGGTTTGAACTTTGAGTTGATTTAGATATTTAGTGAAGTATAAAACTCAAAGGTTCTAAATAACGCAAGGCGTGGCGTAGCGGCACTGTCAAGCCTCGAGCCATGGTGAGACATGACGTTTTTCAAGACGTGACTTAAGGCGCTAATTTCGTATATAAATTATAATTATATATATATATATAATTATACAAAAGAGATAAAATAAACACATAATTATGAATTTATAACATAGTTAATCAATTTTTTTCTTCATTATCGACTTATTCAACGATTCTTATAACTAAATAACTATATATATACCTATATATGTGGCTTATATGACTCAATATCTTTAATACATTTAAAAAAACAGCTTATGACTGAGTCAAGTTTGACGTTAACATACGCCAACCCTTAACGTCCAAGCTTTGGACCAAGGCATGGCGGCATGGTCAAGCCTTAAATCTTTTCGAGACATGACGAAGCCAAGACGAACTTTTTAGAACCATGATAAAACTCAATACATGATTACTAGAAAGCTTGACACCTTATGTGTAGATTGTAGAATAATGTGCCATGGTGGTGATTTGCAAGTAGAATAATGTTTTAAAAATCAGTTTTTATATTAATCTAGCTAATATTTTAAATGCATTTAAATAAATCGGACTGAAAATGGACGCTGATACGGTTAATATATATTTATGATATTAAGTGTATGATATACAAATTCCACAAAAATTAAAATGATACTCCCTCCGTTCCACAAAAAACTTCTCATTTCACTCTAAATTTTTGTCGCACAAAAAACTTCTCATTTCTCATATTTGATGGGCTCCACACAATAAAAAACAATTATTACTAAAGACCCCACCACTAATATTCACTAGTTATCTTTCTCTCTCCAACTCAATTTTATATTTTAATCAAAAGTATTATCAATGACCCCACCACTAACTATCACCTAATGTAACACCTCAATTTTCAAAACACATTTAAATATCATTTAATCCAAAATACATAATATTGTATCGGTGTCAACTACCGGTTTTACAAAAACGAAAAGGTTTCTTGTTCGAGATTATCAGAGTTTACAAAAACGGTGTTACAAATTATATCTTAACCATAGGATAAGGACTCTAATCATCAACACCGAGCTAATCTCAACAAGGCCTCTTCTAAACGGGCCTCCTAGATCTTCGATCCCGAACCTGAGTACATAGCAAAAACACAAACATAGTACGTGAGACAAAATTGTCTCGTGAGATACATGGGTTTTAGTCCCGATAAACAAATAGTCAAATAATATCATTTAATCTTAAAATATTATTACTAAGTTTGTTTTGGGTCACTTTATCACTTTCATCATTGGCCAATGTCAAGATAATCGGAATGCCTCCAATCTATCAAGACCATCATTTCCACGGTAATCGGAATGCCTCCAATCTACCGGGACTCATAGGTATTGGGTAATCGGAATGCCTCCAATCTACCACTAACCTTAAGGTACCGTAATAACCGGAATTCCTCCAATCTACTACGGCCCTAGGGATATCATCATCGTCATCATTTCTTATCTTTTATCGTTATGAGCTTATAACTCCATCTTTTCTTATTCAATCAATCATGTAACCATCATACAAGCAATTCATCATATATCACATAAATGACTAAATTACTTAAAGACTCGATAAAAATCATTTAATCATAAAAACATTTACTAGCTATGTACCCAGTTTGAAAGTTCACATGTACTCACCTTAGCCAAGCTTAACCAGTTGTTGCGTTCTTTAATCACCAATATCACTTCTCGAGATTTGAATGCCTCAAATCTTCCAACCGACAATCTATTATCAAAACCAATACAATGGTTTGCATTAATCATCTATACTAACTACATAATCCATGGCTAGTTAACTACTAGCACCATTTTCCCCAAAATTACCAAACCCTAGGTTCATAAATCACCACATTTTCGTGTATCCATGACATGACCACGTTTTCCTTGTTAAAATACCATAGATCTAAGTTATCACACTTCCATTTAACCATTCATGAACAAATCCATAACTAGGGTTTATAATTCAAGCTTCCATACTCAAATCTAAGACTTATATCACAAGAGAGATGAAGATTTACCTTAGATCTTCAACTAGGAGTAAGAATCACTAAGATTTGATGAAGATTGAGCTCCAAACAGCCCCTTGAACTCCAAAATCGCACACACCAAAGAGAGGAGAAAACTAGGGTTTCAAAATGACATAAATGAAGTTTTCCCGAATTAAATGCTGGTGTCGGGCAGAGTTCGCGATCGCGAACTAGTTCGCGTCGCTAACTCTTTCATGCTTCGCACAGTTCGCGATCGTTACCGGGTCGGGAACTACTTCGCGACGATTGGCCCAATTCGCTGGACCGAGTTCACGATCGCGAACAATTGTTCGCGCCGTGAACTCCCATAGCAGCACATGCTGCACTTTTTAATCTTTGGCTCGACCCGGTTTCGCCCATAACTTTCTCGTACGGTGTCCAAACGACACGAAACCAAATCCTACGTTCTTTAAACGATTTATCCTTATTTATCATATTTTTTGTACAATTTATTTATTTACAAATTTCGGGTTGTTACAACTATCTACCCCTTAAGGAGATTCCGTCATCGGAATCTCATCATAGTTCACGAAGTTCGGGTATCTTTTCCGAATCTCATCCTTGACTTCCCAAGTCAAGTTTGGTCCAAGGGAATGCTTCCATTTGACCAACACCAACTCAATCTCTTTATTTCTAAGTTTCTTGGTCTTTGTCTCTAATATGGCTTCGGGTTCTTCTATCAACCGGTTCGGGGCATCAACCCGCAACTCTTGCAACGGAATTATATTTTCAACTTCACCCACGAACTTCTTCAAATAACTTACATGAAACGTATCGTGAACACCTTGAAGTTCGGGTGGAAGTTCTAACTTGAAAGCTTGCAAACCGAGCCGTTTCAAAATCTTAAACGGGCCAACATACCTTGGGCTCAGTTTGCCTTTCTTACCAAACCGCATTACGCCTTTCCAAGGCGATACTTTCAACATCACCATGTCCCCAACATTCAAATCATACGGTCTCTTTTTCAATCCCGAGTAACTTCTTTGTCGATCCTGGGCGATTTTCATATTGGTTTGGATTATCCCAATCTTTTCATTGGCCAACCTCACAATCTCGGGACCCGTGAGTTTCGTCTTACCCGCTTCAAGCCAACACGATGGAGTTCTACATTTCCTTCCATACAACGCCTCATAAGGCGGCATTTTAACAGTCGATTGGTAACTATTATTGTAGGAGAACTCAACTAACGGTAGGTGTTCATCCCATTTACCCCCAAAATCTAGCACACATGATCTTAGCATATCTTCAACCGTTTGAATAGTTCTTTCACTTTGACCATCGGTTTGCGGGTGGTAAGCCGTACTCAACCGCAATTTCGTTCCCAACTCCTCTTGCAACGATCTCCAAAATCTCGAGGTAAACCTCGCGTCTCTATCGGACACAATCGACAACAGGACTCCATGAAGTCTTACTACTTCATCCACATACAACTTTGCCAACTTCTCAAGTGGCATGGTTTCCCGAATTGCTAAGAATAATGCACTTTTGGTCAACCGGTCAACTATGACCCAAATGGCGTCGTGGTTCTTGCTCGTCTTTGGCAATCCAACAATAAAATCCATTGTTATATCATCCCATTTTCCGGCCGGGATTTGTAACGATTGAGCTACCCCGTAAGGTACTTGATGTTCGGCTTTTACTTGTGCACACGTGGCACACTTAGAAATATACTTTGCCACTCTTGCCTTCATCCCGGGCCACCAATACATCTTCTTCATATCTTGATACGTTTTTGTACTTCCCGGGTGGATCGAATACTTAGACTTATGAACGTCGTTTAGTAACTCCTTTCGGGTACCCCCGAACTTGGGAACCCAAATTCGTCCACCCACGGTTTTCAACCCTTGCTTATTTTCCACAAAACGTTGGTTCTTTCCCAATCGTTCTTGCCTTAACTCATCTTTTTCCATCACTTCCCGTTGGGCATTCTTGATTCGTTCTACTATACTCGAGACTACTTCAATACGTGTTAGCTTTCCCTTAATCGGCTTTTCATACACTTTTCGGCTTAAGGCGTCGGCTACCACGTTGGCCTTCCCCGCATGATAGACAATTTCACAATCATAATCTTGTATCAATTCGATCCATCTTCTTTGCCTCATATTTAGGTCTTTTTGAGTGAAAACATATTGAAGACTTTTGTGATCCGTGTACAACGTACACCTCGTACCGTATAAGTAGTGTCTCCATAACTTTAAAGCAAACACTATCGCTGCCAACTCTAAATCGTGAGTCGTGTACCTTTCTTCCGCATTCTTTAGTTGTCTCGAGGCGTAGGCAATCACTTTCCCCCGTTGCATCAAAACACAACCCAATCCTTTATGTGAAGCATCACTATACACAACGAAGTCTTCCATCCCTTCGGGTAACGTGAGAACCGGGGCGTTACATAATTTTTCTTTCAATGTGGCGAATGCTCTTTCTTGCTTTTCTCCCCACACGAACTCACTACTCTTTCGGGTCGACAATGTGAGTGGTGTCGCCACTCGAGAAAAGTCTTGGATGAATCGATGGTAATATCCGGCAAGGCCGAGAAAACTTCTCACTTCGGTTGGAGTTCGTGGCGGTTCCCACTTCATAAGCGCTTCAATCTTTGACGGGTCAACTTTGATTCCTTCTCGGGACACGACATGACCAAGGAATTGGACTTCTCGAATCCAAAATTCACACTTAGAAAACTTAGCATACAATTTCTCTCGTTGTAGCACTTCTAACGTTTGTCTTAGATGACTCTCGTGTTCTTCTTCGGTTTTTGAATAAATAAGAATATCGTCAATAAATACGATAAGAAACTTGTCGAGGAATGGTTTGCAAACCCGATTCATAAGATCCATAAAAATGGTCGGTGCATTAGTCAACCCAAACGGCATCACCAAAAACTCGTAATGCCCATAACGTGTACGAAACGCCGTCTTCTCGGTATCTCCTTCTTTCACTCGAACTTGATGGTAACCCGATCTCAAATCGATCTTCGAGAAATAGTCGGCACCTTGAAGCTGATCAAATAAGTCGTCGATTCTAGGCAACGGGTATCGGTTCTTAATAGTCATCTTGTTCAACTCTCGGTAGTCGATGCACATTCTCATCGAACCGTCTTTCTTCTTAACAAACAATACGGGCGCACCCCATGGAGACGAGCTAGGACGAATAAATCCTTTGTCGAGTAACTCTTGCAACTGGGACATCAATTCCCGCATTTCGGTGGGAGCCAAACGGTATGGAGCACGAGCTATCGGCGTCGCTCCCGGAACTAAATCAATACGGAATTCTACTTGCCTCTCCGGTGGCAGTCCCGGTAAATCGTCGGGAAATACCTCGGGAAAATCTCGAATCACCTTTACATTTTCCACCGACTTCTTCTCTTTCCTTCCATCTAATACATATGCTAAAAAGGACGAACATCCTTTGGCTAAACATTTCCTAGCTTTAACCGCGGTCATAAGACATGGCAAATGGTGTCGTCTCTCACCATACACATAAACTTTTTCATTGTCGGGGGTCCTAATCGAGACTATCTTCTTCCCACATAAAATCTTTGCTTGATTCTCACCCAACCAATCCATACCTATAACTATATCAAAGCCCGCAATTTCCATGGGTAATAAATTCACCTTAAACTTTCTCCCATCTATTTCCAATTCACAATTTCGACACATATGTTGAACTATGGAGGTTTTACCATCCGCAATTTCTATATCATAAATTTCATCAAGGAGTTCTAACGGCACATTCAACACCACAACAAAATCATGTGACACAAACGAATAAGTAGCACCCGAGTCAAATAAGATCCGGGCGGGAATAGAATTTACGAGTAGGGTACCTGAAACGACATCGTGGGCTTCTTTGGCTTCATCTCGGGTAAGTTGGAAGGACCGTCCCTTGACTTTTGTCGGCTCCGCTTTCTTTTGAGCGGTTGACACCATGGTCTCACTTCCCTTCTTCGGGCATGCATTGCTATAGTGCCCTTTTTCATGGCACGAATAGCACTCGATTTCATCCAACGGTTTGGCCCGGCAATCCCTTGCCATATGCCCCGGCCTTCCACATTTGAAACATGATTTTGAATCCGCCAAACATTCCCCCTTGTGGTCCTTGCCACACTTCTTACATGCACCCACACTTGTTTGTTTAGAGAGGGTCGGGGTGAACTTTCCTCTCTTCACCGAACCCGAGCTCCCCTCAAACTTCCTCTTTTCAAACTTTTCAAACTTTGGCCTCTCGTTGATTCTCCTTTGGCCCACTTCCTCCACATTCCTCGCCGCACTAATAGCCTCATCTAGTGTGGCGGCCCTCTTTACTTCCAACTCATACTCCCACGGGAGTCCATTGGCATACCGAACAATCCGGGATCTCTCATCCGGATACAATTTGATCACAAACGGGATTAACCCCGTGAACTTCCTAGTGTACTCATCAACACTAAAACCACCCTTCTTCAAATGAACAAACTCTTCTTGAAGTTTCTCCAAGTTTCTCTCGGGGCAAAACTTCGCCTTCAACCGACTCACAAACTCCTCCCACATCATCTTGTACATCGCCCTTTTTCCCAATGTTTCATACAAGGTATCCCACCACACGAGGGGCTCATCCTTCAACAACCGAGAAGCATAAATCACCATATCACCGTCCTTACATTTACTAGCTTCAAGGACTTGCTCGGTTTCACGGATCCAACGGATCGTGACTTTTGGTTCGGAGCTACCATAGTAGTTATCGGGCTTAAAAGCCATAAAATTTTTGTACGTGCACCCCTTCCTTTCCCTTGGCTCGAGGCCACTCTCTCCTTCTTCCGTTGAGGACCTCTCGGTTTGAGCAACACTACTTGACTTGCTTTTCGTGCGGGGTGGAGATTCCTCCCGCCTTTCACGTGCCTTATGCTCATTGAGGATTCGGTTCACATCCTCGTTCACTATGTCCCTCATTTGATTGAACATAGTTTGGAGGTGTTCCACGGTGACCGGGGTGTGAGTGTTCCTATCAACACCCGAATTCTCCACTTCGTCACGAGGTGGAGGACCAAATACTGGTTCAACAAGGTTATTCGAATCTTGCCCTTGATCAAGTGGGCCTCTTGCACTTCTAGTTCTCACCATTTTGCTATAATAAGACATCAATCATTTAGTAGTCAATTCATTAAAGTAACGGTGGCATTGACCGTTCCACAACCAATATGACCTATTCCCTTAAGGTCAACCCTATCGAGCCTACACTTTAAGGTCTCAATAGTCATTTCATAAGTATCCTATGGAACCTACGGTCCTACTAGCTCAGTTTAAGTCTAGGATGGTCAATTCAACCTAGTTCACTTAAACTATAGCTCTGATACCAAGTTTTAACACCTCAATTTTCAAAACACATTTAAATATCATTTAATCCAAAATACATAATATTGTATCGGTGTCAACTACCGGTTTTACAAAAACGAAAAGGTTTCTTGTTCGAGATTATCAGAGTTTACAAAAACGGTGTTACAAATTATATCTTAACCATAGGATAAGGACTCTAATCATCAACACCGAGCTAATCTCAACAAGGCCTCTTCTAAACGGGCCTCCTAGATCTTCGATCCCGAACCTGAGTACATAGCAAAAACACAAACATAGTACGTGAGACAAAATTGCCTCGTGAGATACATGGGTTTTAGTCCCGATAAACAAATAGTCAAATAATATCATTTAATCTTAAAATATTATTACTAAGTTTGTTTTGGGTCACTTTATCACTTTCATCATTGGCCAATGTCAAGATAATCGGAATGCCTCCAATCTATCAAGACCATCATTTCCACGGTAATCAGAATGCCTCTAATCTACCGGGACTCATAGGTATTGGGTAATCGGAATGCCTCCAAACTACCACTAACCTTAAGGTACCGTAAAAACCGGAATGCCTCCAATCTACTACGGCCCTAGGGATATCATCATCGTCATCATTTCTTATCTTTTATCGTTATGAGCTTATAACTCAATCTTTTCTTATTCAATCAATCATGTAACCATCATACAAGCAATTCATCATATATCACATAAATGACTAAATTACTTAAAGACTCGATAAAAATCATTTAATCATAAAAACATTACTAGCTATGTACCCAGTTTGAAAGTTCACATGTACTCACCTTAGCCAAGCTTAACCAGTTGTTGCGTTCTTTAATCACCAATATCACTTCTCGAGATTTGAATGCCTCAAATCTTCCAACCGACAATCTATTATCAAAACCAATACAATGGTTTGCATTAATCATCTATACTAACTACATAATCCATGGCTAGTTAACTACTAGCACCATTTTCCCCAAAATTACCAAACCCTAGGTTCATAAATCACCACATTTTCGTGTATCCATGACATGACCACGTTTTCCTTGTTAAAATACCATAGATCTAAGTTATCACACTTCCATTTAACCATTCATGAACAAATCCATAACTAGGGTTTATGATTCAAGCTTCCATACTCAAATCTAAGACTTATATCACAAGAGAGATGAAGATTTACCTTAGATCTTCAACTAGGAGTAAGAATCACTAAGATTTGATGAAGATTGAGCTCCAAACAGCCCCTTGAACTCCAAAATCGCACACACCAAAGAGAGGAGAAAACTAGGGTTTCAAAATGACATAAATGAAGTTTTCCCGAATTAAATGCTGGTGTCGGGCAGAGTTCGCGATCGCGAACTAGTTCGCGTCGCTAACTCTTTCATGCTTCGCACAGTTCGCGATCGTTACCGGGTCGGGAACTACTTCGCGACGATTGGCCCAATTCGTTGGACCGATTTCACGTTCGCGAACAATAGTTCGCGCCGTGAACTCCCATAGCAGCACATGCTGCACTTTTTAATCTTTGGCTCGACCCGGTTTCGCCCATAACTTTCTCGTACGGTGTCCAAACGACACGAAACCAAATCCTACGTTCTTTAAACGATTTATCCTTATTTATCATATTTTTTGTACAATTTATTTATTTACAAATTTCGGGTCGTTACACCTAAAAACTTGTGCAAAAGTCAAATGGGAAATTTTTTGTGGGACGGAGAGAGTATATCATAAAAAATGGAAAATTTTCCAAAAAAACCCATCTTTAACAAAGTTTATCATTTTTCTTTAGAAAAAAATAGTTTTTTCAATTCGACTGGCTACTTTAATTGGTCCGTTCTTACCAAATTGTAACCATTGATCTAATGGCCCATTGCTCTTACCCATGTGAGTGAGTTTTATGCTTAGTGTATATATCATATCCTCCCTTTTTTTGGTTGAAAAATACATCTCTTTCTGTTTTTGTGTTGTATTTCAATGTTATATTGAATGCGAATATTTTTCTTGTTCGATCAATTTATTTGGGGTGGATGTATCTTTGAGTCAGATGTACTCTATTTCATTTTTACCCAAGTTTTTAAGCTTACTCCTTAACCAAGTCTACTTACTTCTAAATAAATATGAATGAAATTTCGATTTTTTTTAACGACAAATCATAATGTACTCTTAAATATCACTTATGAGTCATGTCTACTATGTGATTTGAAAGGATCGATGAAGGGCAAATACCTTACCAGGCTAACAAAATTTTAATATACTTGAGTTCTATACATTCATAATTTCACATGGGTTACTTGAGGGTCAACGAAGTCAGTTTGTCAACTGTTTTTTTGGTGCAAACGAAAACGGATTTGTTAAATTAAGAAAGTCGTCATTCACATACCAAAGCCTTCAATAAAAGATAATGAAATCCCCCTATTTCCTGGAAACTAAGCCGAATAACTGGATTATTTGCTAAGAGCTTTAGATATAATGTTGATGTTAAAGTCATATTAAATGATTTTTAGGGTTTTAACATGAGTTTAACAACAATAAGTTTTATAAACACAAATATTTGTAACATTTATTTTAAGTATCATAAAGTTAAAGACTATCTTGAACCTTAATAATAAATGTGATTTCGAAACTTTAATCAACGACAATAATTCTCACAATTTTGAGAGTAAAATTAAGATGCCAAGACAATCTCGATAACTTACAATATAAATCTAAATCCAAAATTGACTTAATAGTTTATCAAGTAATTCAACATGAATTGGACTTGGAGTTAATCAAGATGCTCAAGCAATTTTGTAAACTTGATTTTATAAATTTTAAATCCAAAAATTGATTTAACAATTTTTATCAAGTAACTCGATACGAATTGGAGTTGAGTTAATTAAAATGCCCAAGTAATCTTGTAGACTTGATAATTTAAATCTAAAAATTGATTTAACAATTTATCAACCAACTCAACACGAATCGGAGTTGACTTAATTAAGATGCTCAAGCAATCTTATAGACTTGATATTATAAAATTTAAAGAAAATAAATTTGAAAATTTTATAATAAACTCAATCAAACCTCTTGTTTTACATAAACATGTCAATCAAAACTTTTTCCGAATCGATGCTAATAAAAACAAAAAAAAAAACAAAAATATAATTGTATTTTCAATCGGTATTAGCGAGAGGGGAAAAAAATATATTTTAAGTTTGTAGGGGCTAATACCAATTTTATCAAATAAAATACAATACAATAAGGAAATTGACAAATATGATTACAACAAATTGAAACATACTATGTAAAATAAAGAAGTAGAAACGGAGTTTAGTTGAGTCTTGTGATTTAACACAATCCCCTTAAAATAGATTCATCGTCTATTTCCCAATATGGGACAAGAACCTGCATATTCAATTTGTTTGATTTCTTTGTTTAAACACTCCACTTTGAGAATCGATGTCTCACTTACCACAACTTCATTTTGAACATATTTTAGCTCGTTCCGTAGCTCTCGAATGCAAAGCTATAAGCTATTAAGTATATAACAAATATACATATAATTTAATTATATGTATATAAAGTTGGTGGAAAAAAAATTCTAACACACAATTTTCCAACATTGATACCCTACAAGTTTTTATATTTTCATATGTCATCTCTGGATATTGTCGTTATTTTTTAAACTTACCAATATTTTTTTAAACTTTTAACAGTGATAACCTTCAATATGTATGACAATTATTTCTCTTTTATTTAGTAAAATTACAAAATTATATTGTGGATTAAAATGACGAGTTTAACGACGTTGAGGAAAGAGAGAAGCGATCCCAAAGGGGAAAGATTCATATTCTACAACTCAAAAGGCTGCCTCTCCATTACTAGATTCACGCCTGTTTATGGCCAATTACTTTTATTCTCTTTGCCCCAACTTTAAACAATATCTTTCAAACTACCGAAGGCTTGTAGCCTAGTGGTATCCAAGGAGGATTTAAGGTGTTGCCCATGACCTATTGGTCATGGGTTCAAGTCCCGTCGTGGACAAAAATGTGAAAGGTTCGAGGGAAGGCATACTGCCCCTTGTGGATGTCACTGTCTAGTCTCGAACTACTAACTTACTAACTAGCTGTTCAAAAAAAAAAAAAAAAAAAAAACAACAATATCTTTCAAACTTGACATTATTTTGTTATCAGAAAATATTTCTAAAGGTCATTATATTATCTAGAAATTTATAACAAGTTCAAAAGTTTATGTTAGATGAAAAAAAGTTAGCTTTAATTTTTATAATTGTATGGTAATATAAACAGAAATAAAATATGAATTTGATATTCAGAGAGTTGATTAAAAACTGACTTTGTTTTATCTTTACATCTTTTCTTTGCGTAAGTAAAAAGTGCCAAAAGATTGTCAACCTATTCGCACTATGAAAGTATATAACAAAGTTACTTTTATAATCGTGGAGAAACATAAAAATTTACTTAATTTTTCGCACTTATAATTCTAGAAAGAAAGTTCGCATTTACAAATTACAAGTGTGTGTTGCAAAACTTCTGTAGCATTTAAAAACGTGAAAATCAATTTGTTACGTCTAAAGAATAACGAATTTGAAAGGATAAACCACAATCAACCCTATTAGGGGCATAAAGGCATCTCAACTTCATTTGGATCCCTTTTAACATTCTGTCATCTTTTTCGTTCGAATTTGTATTCGTTTATGTCGTCATTGTATTATATTATCTTTGCAACTATTCTTGGCTTCTTGCAAGTTGATCGAATATAAAGGGCAAAAATAAGATATACAAGGAAAACTATATATTATATCTATTATACAATAGGCATAATTTTTTAGTGTTTATTGTATGGGTATTGGTCAAAAAAAATTTAACTGGACAGAAAAAAATGTTGAAATTTGGCCACGGGCAATCATTCTAGCCTTCTCACTTTTTTTTAATGGAGTTATAAAAAAGTTTAAAAACCACTCCTATTATAAGGTTAGTTTAGTAAATAGTTACTAAATTATTTGGTTTCCATCTTCTAATAATAAAAAGGCATGTGACCGATAATTTGTGAAAATGAATAATACTTTAATAAATAAATTTATATTGATTTTTTTTAACTCATAAATTTAAATAATAAAAAAATAAGAAACCATCGCAGCAGAGCGCGTCTTCACAGTCCTAATTTATACCAATCATCATAATTAAAACTGTCCAATTGCATGTTTTGAAGTAATTTTCTGTAGATACAAATTACAAAAACTAACAAGGGCTTTGAGATTGGTTAATAAAACTTCTATTTTGATACCTTTTTAGGGCATGTTTGGGAAAGGTTATTAAGGGAGTTTATTAGCTTATTAGCTTAATAAGCTTGAAATTTAAAGCTTATTTAGACTTATTAAGCTAATAAGCTTATAAGTCCGTAAATAAGCTTTCCCAAACACCCCTAAAATGATTGTTATTAATGATTCTAACTAGTAAATCATCTGATGTAACTATATTGTAAGTTTGTAACAAAGAGACATTAAGAGCATAAGGTGTGGTAACGAACATCACCTCAAGTCGGACGCCACCTCAGCTTTCGACCCAAGTCACCACACCGCGCGCTGGGTGAGTGAGGCCCTAAGTCGGATGACCGACGTAGGCCACGAGCCAATGGGAGGAGAGATGATGTTTTGGGACCAATGGGAGGAGAGAGGTTTTTATATTTTTTTAGGTTTTTTTTTTAAGGTGTATTATTGGTTAGTGATGGTAGAGGGGTATTTAGAAGTTTTGAATGCGAAATGTGAAATAATAATGTGGCGCATAGATGGCACGGAGGTGGCATCCGACCCCAAGTCACCACACCTAATGCTCAAAGAGAGAAAAGTCATAGGGCAATGACAGGTGGAGATGTGGGATTAGAATATTGTTCCCACAATGATAAGGCATTTGTGGTTAGGGTTTTTATTATCTTTCTGTTCACCTTCATGCTTCAATTCGATCTCTTCCCAGGGCCGGCCCTGAGATCGTCAGGGCCCTAGGCGAACACTAATTTGGGCCCTGTCGAAATTATATCAATGCAAAAAGTATAAAAACTTTGTCGAATTAGTTGCTCATTTAAATATGACGCCAAGCCCTAGCCAACTATTAGATAAAAGGAACTATTTATATATTTATACTAAAATGTTTGCGTAGCTTTTTAACCTTTTTTTATGAAACATGAATTTTGATGTAGAATAAGAGTTTTTTTAATAGAATAAGAATATTTTTTAGTTAGGCTGCAAATGATGTGTAATGAAAAAAATTTATGGGCCCTAATTTAATTATTTAGTATAGTCCTGCGCCTACTTTACCTTGGCCCATGGCCGGTACTGTCTCTTCCCACTTGTTTTGTATTATTTGATTCGATCTTATACCGACTTGATATTCATGAAGTGACGAAAGTAGAGATTTTATGCAAAAGATGTATTTTAAAAGTTGGTTAAAGGAAAAATGAAACTAGTTGGCCAGGTGTGATGGTTTGAGTCAAACACTCACCTCAGCGCCACCTCAATATTATATATTTCTCATTCACACCCCAAATGCCTATTTACTCATAACTCAAGTTATTAAACATTTCCTAAGACCCTCTAGAATATATATTTACTCACACCACATACCTAAAAAATCAAAAACACAAAAAAAAAAAAAAAAAAGTGAAATTGCACGGTTGATCGGAACCAAATTGTTTGTGTGTGACTTGGCACAAGACATTGCCGTTGTGGTGGCTTGGAATGGCAGCATCAACTGAGGCTGTCATTTCACTTTTACATGAAACTACAACCAATACTCTTATTAGGGGTGGCAATTTCTGACCCGACACGAAACCCGACCTGAAACCGACACGAAAATAAACAGGTTTGGGTTGGGGTAAAATATAATTGGGTCAGTCTCGGGTTGAGTCAGCTGACCCGTTTATTAAACAGGTTAGGTTCGGGTCAATGATAATTTAAATGGGTCGACCTGCCAACCCGTTTAATTATTAAACTATATTTTAAAAAATATATATTTATACTTAATTTATAGTTTACTAGTTAAAACGTAATAATTGGTTAGATAAAACTTAAAAATGTTACTTAGTGATCTGGTGTTTAAAATTTTGTTATGAATTTGTGTAATAATAACAACATTTTGACCTGTTTGACCCGTTTAACTTGTTTGACCTGATAACCTGTTTAACCCGTTTTATTAAATGGGATATATGGGTTAGGTTTGGGTTGAAGTTAAACAGGTTAGGGTTGAGATATCTGACTCGTTTATATAAACAGGTCGGTTTCGGGTTGAACGTTTCTGACCCGCCAACCCGCGAACCCGAACCCGTCAACCCGAACCCGACCTGAATTGCCACCCTAAACTCTTATTGGTTCCAACTATTCTTACAATGTTCTAGTAGCCTAGTAGGGTCAACATTATATATGCCCGATACAATGTTACAAAAATGCCCCTAGCTTATAGCATAAAAAATGATGTATATTAACAGGTGTTTCACTTTTGCATAACTTATATTTTTCTGTACGACCTAGGTGACTTTTCATACGTGTTATATTTTATGCAAAATATTTTAAAAATGTTATACCCTGTTAATTGAACTTTTAAGTATAATTCATCCCGGTATTGGAACCTTTAGATTTTAATAGATGGAACGTATTTTACTAGTTTTATAACTAAATAGTTACAATATATATAGACTCGAATCATATGGGAAAAAACATCATGTTCATGTCTTCATAACTTTAATAGATAGGTGAAAAAATAATTAATACCACTGATGAGATGCTAAAATTCTAAGTTCACGTACCACTTAAAAATGCACATGTGATGCGTGAATAAAAAAATTAAAAAAAAAAAAAAACTGGACCAGAAAATGTAAGAAAGGTATGCATTACAAAAAAATAAATGTGACATTTAGCGGAACATTTTTTCTTATGCTATATATATGATAAACATTTGATTTTCTTATCAATGAACAAGACAAACATTTGATTAATAAAAACGTTTTTTCTTATGCTATATATATGATAAATTTTGGAATTTTTATTAGATAAAAAAAACTTATTTTAGACTCAAATAATCAAATAACATACAGAATATGTCTTGGAACAATATAGAATTAAATAATATTATTTTAACTCCCACACAAACATGCATAGAGATAGCTTTTCCTCTATAAATAGGGACACCAATGGTCTTCTATATTCATCCCAAATAATCTCCTATATCTTCCCTTATGTCCATGGGAACTAGAGAGAGCACATATGATGAATTGTCGTTGATATTAATCGGTTAGTTAATTTAATGCATCTTCCCCTTTTGGACTTTAGTATTCTTCTTGAGGCGATATTTATACCACAAAAATTATATTACACACCACAACCTATGTTTTGGTATACGTACTTCTACAGTTTGTGTTATAAAATTTCAAGTGTGATGATTAACGTAGTTTTTTGTGGTGTAGATATCACCTCCCAATCTTTTATGATAACTAATTTCGCCATCATCTTACTCTCTAATTGTATTGTAATTATGTCATTACTAAATTATTATTAATAAGTCATGCTATATTTAATTGGTGATTAAACATCTATCTTATAATCTTATATATGATATCTTTTAACTCATACGATCAAGGTTTAGCGAGACTTAAATTCACACCTTCACATTCTCTCAGTGGCACATGAAAACCAATCAACCATTTTTTAAGTGCGTAAGGAGGCAATATATAACGGATGTTGACAGAAGATAGAGAGCACTAAGAGGACATGAAGTGCATAAATATTGCATTTCACTTCTTTGTGCTCTTTATACTTCTGTCATTACCCTTTATAATATATTTCTTTCGCTCTAAAATTGTCTTACGTTAGTTAAGCCAGTTTATGATTCAATTAGGAGTTTTTGTAACACAAAGGCGAAGTCATAATACATGCATATGTGTCAACAAAATATCATGAAGTATAAAATTTGATAGATAATGTTGCCTTCATTTTGTAAAAAACTACCATTTTATATGTAAGTTTTTATAACCTAGTTTCATATAGGATTGACTGAACAATCAAATAACTATCAGTGCTAATCCTTAGCAGAAATAAGGCGACATGGTCTTTTGGGCAATTGTAGCTAAAATTAAGAGTAAGAGTGGACAATATCTACTAGTTACTGTGGTGATTCTACAAATCTACAAATATGATTGAATTTAATTTAATGGGCTGGCACGTTTTGGTAATTGAGAGGTATGACAAATTGCACAAAGATGATAGTGAAAAATATGAAACAACGGGGACCAATGTTCAAGTTTGTCAACATGGGTTGGGAATCAGTTATGTAAACAAACCTTTAGTAGGTTGTAATTTCCTTGATGAAAGCTTCAATATGATGTATCTTGTGTGAAAATAGAGCAAATAGTTCATGTTGAATCGGTACGTATTAGTGCAACCAACAGATAAGGACGCAACTCTGAAATTCCGGTCTTGTGTGGCTCAGGTACACTTTTTGCTAATATTTTGTTAAAAAAGTGGAACAATGACTTTTGCAGCAAGCTCGACGAAGGTGCAATAAAAAACAAATAAGAAGTTAATTATGTATATTTAGAAAAGTGCAAGGATTGATATGTAATTGCAATTTTTATTCTAAAACTTAAGTAATACCCCTCTGTCCTACAAAGAAGTTTATATTTCGTTGGGTACAAGATTTTAGGTAATAGTTAGTGGTGATGTCACTAGTAATACTTTTGATTAAAATATAAGGTTTGATTGGAGAGAGAAAGATTGTTAGTGGATATTAATGGTGAGGTTCTTAGTAATAATAATATTTTATTATGTGAGGTTCATTAAATGTGAGAAATGTAAATTTTTTTGTGGAATAAAAGTTTAGTGAGAAATGTAAACTTTTTTGTGGGCCTGAGGGAGTATTAAACAAACCAAAATGATGGGTTTTACGGGTTTGCCAAAATATAACACGCCCGGTTTCAACTTCAAGAATCTTCATTGCTACCAATTGTCCCTCTTCTTTCTTTTCTCTGAAACAGAGCTTCAGCAAAACTTCCTTCAACATCTTCATCACGATTCTTCAAGTAATATCTTTTCTTTCACCTCGATTTAGGGTTTTGTTTCTTTCCGTTTATAGGTTTAGATATCGGGACCTAGACGCCTTATTTCCAGGGTTCTTTGTCTTTGGTTTTCAATAACTACGCCTAATTGCTTACTTTTAATTGAAATTAGGGTTCTTCTGGTGAGTTTGATTAAATCACGTGGGTGTTTATGGGCTGTGTTATGTTACGTGTAAACTGCATCAAGGGGTAATGAAACGCTTAAAAAGTTTAATTTAGAAGTGCACCCACCAGTAGAGGTTTTCTTTTTATCTTCTTGTAATTCATTTGCATCTTGATTTGTTTTTCGTATCATTTGGATTTGTTAATATGCATACCAAGTGTTCGATAAAGTGCCTAAATGAACACCTTTTATCTATGGTGGTTAAAATCTATCGACTTGTTTAGGGAATGTTAATTGGTTGTTTATGCCTGATGTTTGTTGAGATAATTAGCTAGTTTGTAGTTAATATCTGTATTAGTATCTCATTGAGTTTGAGATAATTGGGGGTGTTTTGATGCTAATTCTATCCACATGAAGTCCTCCAAGGCCTGCAATTAGTCCACTTAATGTGTCAAAGTGAGCAAGAACACTGCTGTAAGCTCTAGGTTTTGTAGGAAAGAAATGATATCTTTTGTTGTGTTTTCAACTGAACCATATCAAATATTTAATAGGCATCCTAATTTGTTCCATTCTGCTTAATTATATTCCAATAGTGTTCATTAGTAAACCAGAATTTTTTGCTGTTAAAAAATTGCAGCTTTAGAACATTATAAAAAAAACTCATTTTCAGATATAAGTTAAAAAATGGCTGATGGAGAAGAGGACTTGCCAAGAGATGCCAAAATTGTAAAAACATTACTAAAATCAATGGGAGTTGAAAATTACGAACCACGTGTTATTCACCAGTTTCTAGAACTTTGGTACCGGTATGTAGTCGATGTGCTGACAGACGCACAAGTCTACTCAGAACATGCTGGAAAGTCAACCATTGACTCTGACGATGTCAAACTCGCTATTCAGTCAAAAGTCAACTTCAGCTTCTCCCAACCCCCTCCACGAGAGGTATCCTAAATCAAATACATTCTGTCATATTATACGATTATGACATTATTTTTGACATTTTTGGTACAAAGGTGTTGCTAGAGTTGGCTAGGGTTAGGAACAAGATTACATTACCAAAATCAATAACTACACCGGGGATGCCTTTGCCCCCAGAGGCAGACACGTTGATCAGTCCAAATTATCAGCTTGCAATCTCAAAGAAACGAACAAGTGAAGTTGTTGAAGAAACAGATGAAGAAGAAGAAGAAGAAGAAGAACAGAGGACTGATTTGCCCCAAAATACCCCTCAACGTGTTTCCTTCCCTCTTGGTCCAAAACGGGCTAGGTGAATTATGTTAACTTTATATTTACTTGTTTTTATGAATCGGATATTCACTTAATGTTTGTTTTGAGATGTATTTTGTTATTTAGTTGCGTAAAGTGAATGTTTTTATATGAAGGTGGGAGAAATTGAAACTTTGCCATGTTAGTTAAAGCAATTCATGTAATGTATTATCTTTCGTAAAGTGAATATTAAAAGCAATTCAATATTAACTTTGCTATGTTTAATATGAATGTTGCTAGGTTTTTATGCAAACAATAATTGTACTCGTGGGCATGCAACATTGAGGTTACAAAACTCATTTGAATTAGTTTTTTTAATCCTAAGATAATAACTCCTTATCAAGGTTACAAAACTCCTCATTTATATAAATCCCTATCAGATTTAGGATACTAAAAGATGGATTTTTTTTCTTTTCAAGTTATTTGACAACCTGATTACTAACGATCGACCTGATAAAGTGACACTTGATAGTCAAGTGGTAACTGAATTTTCTTTTTTATGTGTCTCATCTTGGTTGTTTGGTTACTGTCATTTCGTCATATTATGACGTTATCACTTATATGTGACATAAAACTATATCTTATTGACTTAATTAGACATAAATTTCGTAGAATGATTAAATATGAACAAATGTAAAAGTATGCTGTTATTTTAGGCGGAAAAACTCTTCCAATGTATTCAAACTAAATCTTGCACAACATAATAATATCATTTAGCTTCCATTAAACCCTTGTCGAAGATACTTTTTATGTACATATTCTGCCTTAACTATTTGACTGTTAGGAGCTTTCTCCTCGTTTCCGTAGGCAAGTCTTGGAAGTTCATCTACACGCATTTTTTCTTGTTTAGTTGAGGTATCATTTCGCGTAAGACCTAAAATATCTCGAAATAATGATCACTAACCAGTTTTTTTTTTTATATTTTAAAAACGCATAAGTATTGGGGAAAAAAACATAAAGCAACACATTATGTTCTTGGAAGTGAAGATTCTAAGAGTTTAATGTGGAGTAGTGATCAATCAGACCAATGAAACACAAAATCAGATTGTTTTACATCAATGCAATTTATTTTGATTATCGATCTGGATGATAACACAAATAATAACTGGAAAAATTACACCAAAAGATACATGACAACATTCACAAAATTCATAATTAATAAAAGGGTATATTAGAAGAAGTACTCACATAGTCACATGTATGAAAATATGACATGATATTGCAAATAGGGCATGTCATGCTATACTTATAAGTTATGAATTTGATTTGCCCACATAAAAAATGAATATGAAAAAAAGAAAACTAATGAGTTACTCACTTTTTATTGATAGGGCGTGTGAAGTAATTAGGTGTATTTAAAATTAGGTATCTGGATTTTCATAGAGTAATTTTTACTGTTAAAATTATGTATCTGAAATCCTGGTATCTAAAATTTGATATTCGAAATCTGAATATCTGGTATCTGAACAAAACAAATTGTTCATATATTTTCGGATATTTTTGATATTTCATTTAATTATTCGGATATATCCAAAAATTTTGAAAACATTATCCGGATGCCCGGATTTTTAAAAATCTGAATGTTCGTATATGCAAATTTTCGGATACCCGGATTTTCTTATATACCCGGATTTCAGATAATAAATATTATTTTCAGATATTTTTTTAACGCGACTGATTTTCAACTAACCACCACATATTTAGCATTTTCCTACAAATAAAACCCTAAAAAGCGTTATCAATCACCCCTTGTTTCTGGTGCCTTATTTCTTCCGACACTAAAAAACCCCTTCTCGGCTAGCAGCCTCCATCAACAACCAGCTGGTCTTGCAGGTTAGCTTTCCGCCATTACATTTGAGCTATCTCTCTCATACACACACGTATATTTTTATTATTGAGCTAGTTGTTCATTGTACACAACTGGTATTACTTGTATTTCAACCGAAATTAATAAAACACGTTGCATTTCCCCCCCTTTTCTCCTTCACTGTATTTTTTTTTTTTTCAATTTCAATTATAAGCTAGAGCACCAACTAAAATTGCTCACCAATCTTAGCAATGATTCGTTTACAGTACAACTTCAATTTTCTATGCAATTTTGTAAGGTGTTTCTCGAATTTAAGGAGACATGCCTTCGTTGTTATAAATAAAAGGAGTATATCGAAGAACTATATAAAATTTAAATTGATTCTCAGTTTTTTTGAGTTTTGCAAATTTCATGCTTTTTTGACACTAGGAAATAAATGTTCAGTAGAAGAATATCGGTGTTAAATTCGCAACAAACTGTACTAATTTGACATCTAATTTAGAATGAGTGTCCATAGAATTCTCATTGTCAACAATAATAATCAAACTAGGGTTTATGAGCATTTGAAAATATTTGTGATTTGTGAGTTTATTTAATGTGCTTACTGTTTATTGGATTATTACTGTTTGTTACGACCAGTTTGATTATTAGAAGATATGATAAAAAGGAGATTTTACAAGCTTGAACATGGGGATAAAGATGCCCCTTCTGATTCTTCATCATCTTCAGACTCTGAACTGGATGCAGATGCTTCAGTAGATACAGAAGAAGAAGATGATGATAATAACATGGTTATTGAATCAAGGAAAAAAGACCAGTCTTCTTCATCGTCTTCTGGTTTGTTATTATTGCAATTGTTGATAATTTTTTAGCTATATAATGTTGAAATACATACGTATTTGCCTATTGTAATTATTAGTAGTTTGAATACTAGTTTAAATTCAGCTTCATAAGTCTTGTGTTTTCAGGATATGAAAGTGAGGATAGCTCAGCAAATGAAGTTACTCTCGACTCTGCAGGTTGAATCATTTGTATTACTTTATATCTAAAGCTGCTTATAATTGTTTTGTTTCTTAAAAAATAATACAAATTTCTAATTACCGATGCTGATAAAGATAATAATGTTTCTTAATGTTATAAACATATAATATATGGTGGTTCACAGGTTCACCAACAAATGATGATGATAGTGAAGATGGAAATCCCAAACAAGATGTTAACGGCTCACAGTTTTCTGCTAATAACCATACCGATATGGTTAACTCAAAAAATAGCAAAAATACAGATGCTGGTAATGATAATGATGCAATGAAATCTGATGGTCTAGAATGTGTCCTGAAAAGTAAATCAGTTTTCAAATGCAAGTTATGCCCAAGAATCGTTTGTCTATCAGAGGAAACATTAATGGCTCATCTCAAATCCAAGGTTAGCATAGCAATCTTCTCTTGTACTATTTTTTCGGTAAAAAATTATTTGTTTTATTTTTAATAATATATGATATGATAGAGGCATGGTCGTTCTGAAAAACTATTAAAAGAAGGAAGGCTTAAAATGATGCTAAATAGTGATGGAGAAGTAGAGGAAAGTGATGGAGAAACTCACCAGGAGAGACATGCTAAAACTCTAGCCCTTGCAGAGGTATATATACATTGTTTTTTATTTTTTCGTTTTGTGGGTCCTGTTTTACTGACTGATTATTTATGTCAGTCAACCAAGAAGTCAACAAAGGGAGACAGAGGCAGAAACAGAGGAAGATGCTAAAGAAGGTCTATAATTTATTAATTGTTATGTTGGTTATAGTTTGAATAATGGAAGTATATAATATGAAGCAAGATTTTTATTAATTTTGGGTGCAGAAAACATCTGAAGATAAGAGTATAAAGAAATCAGCCAAGAAGAGACGTAAAAGTGATAAATCTGAAGAGTAAGGTAAGGATAGTTTACAGTAAAAAAAGAGGTTAGATGAAAAGGAAAATACTGTCAGTTTTGTTAGGTGTGTGTTTAAAGCTACTGAAATTATTGGTTTGTTTTCAGTTTATTGAGTTTTGTGAGTGGTGGTGAACTTGAAACCATTGAATATTTTTTCAATTTCATTCGGAACATCTAATTAGGTTAAAAAATGATCACTAAGTCACATACATCTCAGGAAGATCTTATAACATGAATACTCTTTAAAAAGAATAGTCGAGTGAGACTAGCTTTCATAAATTATATTTCTAAATCGCAATTGTTAAAAAAAACAATCTAGTTCAAGATAAGCAGACAAAATTTTATTCAACCGTCTAAAACTACAAAAGGTTAATTCTCTTAAGCTAAACAAGCGCAAAAAGGAAGTGGTAACAAAACACAATATCAACCAACTCTAGATTCAATTACCACCTGGACTGGAACATCCATCTTTCGGGTTTGCAAATGTCAGCTATATCATTGGCTGTACTACAATCATTCGGCTTCTTATCTAAACGAGACCGAATAAACCTCGGGAATCTGACCGAAATCCCACGAGAAGGATGCACTAAACCCATAGCCGCATGATGAACCGGTGATACCGTGAAATCCGCACCTCGTATTTCCCACACTAATTCAGGACTGAACCACATATCAGGCTCTTCACCCCTTTCATAATAGGCCGGTTTCTCATTTTTTGCTAAAATCTTATTATTCACAAAAAACTCTTTCATCTGCAAGTTTTAATAACAAAAACCAAAAATTGTTGATAAATTACTATCTATATAATTTAGAAAAAAATGAGAATGAAAAATAAACCTCTATATAGAAGGCATCAGAGAACCCAGACATTACACGACAAACACTTTGATATTCTTCAGTGTCCGGATCATAACACGCCATCAGAAATGGACTGTACCTAATATAAAATAATGCAAATAAAACATAACTAGATATAAAACAAAAACAAACACAAAATTTAATTTATAATGAAAAAAATAATCTAAGTTGTTCTAACCATCCTGCTTTCCTTCCATTTCCATACCAAGCACCAATAGGAACCAAATCTAGGGAATCATTTATACCTTCTACATAATCTCGCTTTACCTGCAAATGATTTATATATATTTTATTAAAAATTCAAATGGGTTTAAGATTAAGTCATGAAAACAATTTAAATTTTTATTATAAACCTTTAACCACGAATCTGACCGTTTTGATGGTAGATAACCAGCTTCAACATCAAGAGATTTAACCATGATTCCTTCACATGACGAATGAAAAGCATCATCAAAAAATTGGTTCATTTTACTCACTGTAGCTTCATTTGCCATGTCAGCATCATCTGTCTCTACCTACAACACCATAATAACTTGTGAAAAACACAGATAGCATAAGTATAATTAACACTAATCATCAATTAGCAACATCCTTACTGTTATTTCCCGTGAATATTCAAAAAATCCTATTTTCTCATCACCAAACAAATCTTTTAGATCTGAAATTACCAGCACAATATGTTAAGCACTACCAAAATTATTTTAAAAAACTGCATTTAGAAATTGATAATCTTACATTTTCTTCTTTGGCGCAGAGGTAAACCTAACAGCCTGTGAATTAGGATTAATATTATCTTAATTACCGTTAAAGGTTAAAACAGTAAATGCATGAAAATATCAAAGTGTAAGAACTAGATAATTACTGTTCTCCATTAGCAAACATGACATCAAAAGCAAAGACACATACATCAACCTGCAAAAAGACAATATCATACATGCATTCGGTAGACACAGAAAAGAAAAAAATAATAAAATCCAAAAAAGGTGAGGTATGCCTTTATGTTATCTACTGAAATTAATGAATTTTTGCCCCCTCGATCACGGGAAGATAATTCTTGGAATGATAGAAGCTTGGAGCCATTTTTTCTATCAACAGCAACCACCTGGTTTTGACCAAAGTCAACTACATTATATGTAAGTCAAAGATTAATGATGATAAATAAATTATTATAGAAGCATACCTCAGCATCAATTATGAAAGTTTTAGCATCAGGATTGCAGACCTCATTTATTATATTTATTACATCAGGAAATCTAGATGTTGTTTCATCCCCATTTCGTGAAAACACACGCATACTTCCATCGCTTAATTTATGAATTTGGGCACGTTGACCATCATATCTATAAAGATGCAGCTATTTACTTAACTAACAAAACAATAATTTCTGTAATAAAAAAAAAAAAAAACAACTTACTTAAATTCACAAGTAAATGCTTTTCCTTGAAAAAGCTTCAACACTTGAGGGATTCCATTTGTAATTCTATAACAACATTATAAATAATCATATAAGTAATTCCTGATGGAAAAAAAGAATAATAATTAATAAGAGATAATTGTGTATACTTTGCCAACATTGGCTTAATCGGTATTCCAGGAACCATTGATAATGTTTCTGAAGAAAAATCCATCTTTTTGTCCATAATGGAAGGAATGAGTAGATCCTGAAGAATAAAACTAGTGCATAAGCATAAATTAATAATTATTAACTAAAAAACAGTTAGTTACCAAATTAGGGAGCATGTTATATGCTTCAACAACTGCTGCAGAGAGTCCCTAACAGAAAAGAGAATATCAGTAAAAAGATGAAGAATAACCTAGTTGACCAACCCGTTAGAGAAAGAACATAACCCATTCATAAGTAAACGGGTCAAAACCTGAAGCCTTTCTTTAAGATTTTCTGCAGTTGTTCCATGGCTAGAGTTCATAACGACTGCATGAGCTAATGCAGGCAGAACAGTTCTCATCATGGCCCCAATCCTTAAATTCCTAACCTATAAATTATCAAAAAAAATCCAAAATTTTTAAATAATTTTTCAAGATTTCAAGGTTTTGGGATTAAAGAACTTACCAATGTTCTGACTATAAACTTGATTTCCATTTCTCTACAAGATCTCATTAGATTAACAATGAGGTTTCTTTTTCTCATGGTACTTCCGTTACCTGTTTGTACACTGACCAATTCTATATTAATATGTAACAATAAAAAAATAAAATATTATGACGGATAAATTATATAAATCAATAAATTATAACTAAATTTCATACCTTATTTCCCGAAGCACTGAAAAAACACCACGAATCGAGAGTGGGGCCGGGGGTGCAAGCAGTTTTTGTGTCTGACGACAAAGTTGAGCCACATCACCTTATTCAAATATAGATTATTACATAATGAATAAAATTATGACAAAAATAATTAATAATTATAATTTCATACCAAGATCACCTAAGCTGTTGTACAATTCTCGAATCTTTGATTTGTTTGTCCCACATGCTTCTTCCATTGCTGCTGTGACAATGCTTCCACCAATATTAAGTTCCTGCATCATAATCACACGAAAATATAATATTGTTATAATTAAAATATGTAAATAAACTTACAGACATGACCTGCATACTAACCATGTTTTCATGATCAGGTGCAATCTTGTTTGTGCACAAGTAGACAGCTGGCAAAACATCTTCAGGTGACAAAGTTAATAAGCTGTTTAAGGGGAATAAACATTGCAGGTAAGAATAACACAAATCATAAAAAGGTAAAACTAATTGTACAGTTGTACAGTACAAACCTCCTAAACATATTGCAGAGCATAGATGTAGCTTTAATCTTCCCTTTTTCGTCCTGTAGCAGACTAATGTTCTGGCAAGATGTAAATAGGGAACAGGTTGCTTATCTTTCCAACAAGCTGCAATATTCATATCTTAATATCATATAAGTCATTAACTTAACAACTCAATTAGATATTTATAATAAGTAACTTCATCCATAAAAAAAAGTCTCAAGTTATTCCCATTTCATCAATAATAAAATCACGGGCATCAACCCTTTACAAAAAAAAAACTTCCAATAAACATGGAAATTAGCATAAATTATAAAAACTGAAAGAAAAAAAAAACAAAAATAAGAAGAAAAAATAACTAGGACCAACCATGGTCAATGGGAGAATATTTCTCTGGTGGTAGTGATACAACATCAGAAGCAACATTTGATATGTCAGATTCTTGAGTAGAAGAACAAATTCTTTTTTTAATTCCACAATTTGTATCCTTGGATTTATTGTAATACAAATCAAGAGCTTTATTAATATCTCCCTTTGTTTCCTCTAACATACTTGTAGCATAATCACGCAATGACTCATTGCCATTTGTAATTTGTATAAACTGATCCACCTCAACAATGTACTGCATGATGTCATCATTATGGGACCCTTCAAGCAAAGTTGCTGAGCTGGAATCTTGAGAAACCATAGGTGAAAGTGAAACCTTATTGAAGAATTTAGTAATTGTATATTGCTTTTTACCACCAGATTCAATTTGTGGTGTAATTTTCGGTTTCTTGGTTGACTTATTTTCATCAGTCTTCTTCTTTTGACTAGGGGAAATGCTAGTTTTACTCGATTGTTTAATATTGGTTGATTTTTTTCTTTTATTTGGAGTTTTTTCCTCCTTTTTTATAATATTTTTAACAGGAGTTGAAGGTGATGCAAAACCTTTAGAATATATTATTTTGGATGCAGTTGTGTTTGAAGTATGAGCTATAACTTCCTTCAGAATATTAACTGAATTTTCTTGTGATGCAGAAAAAGACGTACTGGTAATAACCTGTTCGTGATATTTAGTTTCATTTTCATAAAAATTTGTAACTGCTTCAACAACATTTTTTCCTGATTTACTTATAAGATCCATCATCTGATCTCTAGTAACCCAAGAAGGCAAACAATCACTAAGTTCTTGTATAATTTCATCTGTTTCTTTATCTGTCATGTGTACCAAATCCCGTGAACCATGTTCTTCTTTATTAGAAAAAGTCAACTCTTTTTCTTGTTCCTGGACTTTTTCTTGTAGGTTATGTGAATTATGGGACCCACGATGAAATCCCATCAAAAAATCATGTTTAATCGCCATTTCATCAACCAAACCAGCAAAATGTTTCAACATTTTATTAACGTGTTTTCCATCAAGATTCTCAACATCTACACCTACAGTTGGAATAACACGTTTTGGTCTCAAAAACTTCACATATTCTTTAAGTTCTTCATAATTTGAGTGTTCACTATATGGTACAAGATGTATTTCAAACTGATCTTTTGTTCTGACAGCAAACTTATTTCGTTTTACTTCATAAGTCCAACCTGTAGGTACAAAACCAACCACTTTAGAGTACCCTTTAGCATCCATGATTTCATTCATTTTAACAAAATTAGGTCGAAAATATGGCCATGTTTCACCTAAAACATTCCACCCAATAACATGAACATCACTTTCACACTCTTTATTGGTAAAAACTCCATCTTCTTCAAACCCTAGAGTATGCAGAATACCTAATTTTCTGTCAGCAACATGGATCTTTTTATTACACCTACGTGAAATCTCGAGCAGAATTTTCTCTTTCCCAATTACATAAGTAGCAACAAGAAACAGAAGAGACTTGAGATCACAATCATTTTCAACCTTGTACTTGTTAATCACGCTAACTACATAATCAATAGATTCCTCTTGTGAAGGAAATACATATTTAGGGTTACAATAAGTAGTATCAAGAAAAACAGCATCAGCGCCAATAAATTGATTTAATTTTGCTTCAGATTTCATCGAACTGCAAAACCTAAAGTCACAGGTATGGACATACCTCTCGAAACTCCTTTCTACCGGAATTTTGAACAAGAACTGGACTGCACCGGGACAATGATTTGCGTCAATTAACGAAATTTCACAACCGTCAACTGAAACTGACTCCGATAACGGTAAAGGTACGACAAATGATTCCGAAACATTAAGTACTTGAACAACAAGACGGGCAGTAACTGGTGAACAGTAAATAATTCCTCTAGACCAGTTAGCATTGAGTCCTCCATAGTGATCGGAGTGGAAATGAGAGAGGAAATAGGATACCGAATAGTCGCCGGATAATCGAAAGCCGTCAACGATAAATTTGGTTTTGGGGATAAATTTGAATGTGCAGGTGGAGAAATTGTTTGTGATGATTGTATAAATAAGGTTGTAGAATCTAGGGTTAGGGTTTTGGAGGATGATGGTACCGATGCCATATTTAAAGTTGTACATGAAGGCTACACTGAAAGAGTAGTAGGAACCATTTCCGTCTAGATGGCCGGAGTAGGAGGCGTAGATAGGACTTCGGATTCTTATTTTGGATGTTGATTCTTATTTTCGGATTGGGTTAAACATGTTATGGGTCATGTGGATCAGGTTACATTCAGTTTCACGTTAAACCTAGGAGCTAAGAAGTCAAATTTATCAGAACTCAAAAGAATGATCCTATACAAATGGTATTAGTATATTCAATTTTTTAAAATTGAAGACTTTTTAATAGCAGTGATTAGAGGAAATTATACGCAAGGTCGGTATACCACTAATTGCAACTGCAATCCTTAAACTTCGTTTACTACACTGGAAATCTCTGGTGTATACACTTTGTTACACCAAAGGTCCCTGTGCCCTTAAATTTTTTTAAATGACCAAAATACCCTTTTAGCATTTTGTAATAAAATGAAGATGAAAGACTGTGAATGTAATAAGTGATAAACCATAAGGACCATCAGTGAAATTTTATTCTATTAATTGAATTTTTTTTCTTTTTTCTTTTTTTATCCATATTTTCCCACCATATTCAGACTCACTAACCACCTCTATCTCTTTGAATTCAAACTTTAAACAATAACTATTATCGTCGCGCCACCGAATTCCCTGAAAAGTTGATCTATCCTTAACCCCTATCACTTATTACGTTCACAGTCATTCATCTTTACTTTATTATAAAATGCTAAAAGGGTATTTTAGTCATTTAAAAATTTTAAGGGCAACAGGGACCTTGGGTGTAACAAAGTGTATACACCAGGGACTTACAGTGTAATAAACGAAGTTCAAGGACTACGGTTGCAATTAGTGGTATACCACAGGGACCTTGCGTGTAATTTACTCCAGTGATTAATTCATTCCATATTTTTTTTAAAAGACAACATAATCTACTCCAATTTGTTCACGATGAAATTTAAACTCATTATACCTTACACCTTACAAAAATATCATTTTTAAAAACTTATTAGACCCTATTTTCAAATTCATTTTATTTTACAACAAATTAATTATATCAAAGGTTAGTCCAACTTAATGGTTTTATAACAACAATATTGTTTTAAGATGTGTATAGAGGGGTAAGTAAATACATTTGTTTAAAATTTGTAACAAAAGTTTAATATTTCGATTGTTTAATACTTATTTAGAAATTAATCAAGAATTATAAGTCCAATTGCATAAACGATTAAAAGTATATATGTGAAAATGAATGGTTTTTCGTTTTTTTATGCTTTCACTTTTTACTATGGATGAAAAACAAATATGGAGTCCAATTCGTTTTTGTTCCACATTGATTAAAATCGAAAATTTGAAGTTTTGAACTATTCATTTTCAATTTTCATACAATGAATGAACAATTGAACACCCTTTATATACACAACATTCAAGTTCGTTAACAATAACATCGAAGAAGTTGGAGCCTATATCAATCATAAAATCCAATACTTTCGTGTCGAATACAACAAAGGCATTCAAGTACAGGGGTCGAGAGTTAATTTTACAAAAAACACAACAATTTCAATTCCAAATTCGCCGGAAATGCCGTGTTCCAACGACAGGTGGCGCTCTGCCGTTGTTTGAATTCGTCCGACTACGTGTCCATCGGAAAAGCAAAACTGAAACGAACCTCAACCCTGTAAATAAATCTTTACCCCAATATTTCACTCGTATTCACTCACCATTCATACTAATAATCTTCAATTTAAACGTCAATGCATTAATTTCAATTCGATAAAAAGAAACCCAGTTAACCCACTATTTACAGTTTTCCGATTTGATATGGCTTCCCGGAGGCTTCTATCCTCCCTTTACCGCCGTGTTAAATCACCATCAATCACAAAACCACACTCCTCAACAACCCCATGTCCACGTTTCCGTCCTTCACCGGCCGGTTTTTTGTTGAACCGTGCAGCGGCGGCGGGGTACGCGACGGCTGCCGCCGTGGCTCCGGCGTCACCGCAATCGTCGAAGATGACGGGAAAGGTAACGGATGAGCATTCGGGTAAGGGTGCGGTGGGTAACGTTTGTCAGGTGATCGGTGCGGTTGTGGATGTGAAGTTTGACGATGGGTTGCCGCCGATCATGACGGCGCTGGAGGTGATGGATAACCCGACCCGACTGGTTTTGGAGGTGGCCCAACATTTAGGATCGAATACAGTGAGGACGATTGCTATGGATGGAACTGAAGGGCTTGTTAGAGGCCAAAAAGTTCTCAATACCGGCTCTCCTATTATGGTGAGTTTTTTTTTTGTGCAACTCAATTTTGACTTTTTCAGTCAAAAGATAATGTAATGTGATGACCCCAAGAGATCTGTTACATAAACTACTATACTAGCATATGACCTTTTCTAAATGAGTTATAGAAATTTTCATATAATGTTGACCTCTTTAAAAATATTTATTTTGTACATTTAAAATAATTTCGTTTTGTACATTTGAAACTTTTGTTTCTTTCATTAACCAAAGTATTATTTGCATACGACAGGTTCCTGTTGGCAGAGCGACACTTGGTCGTATTATTAATGTTATCGGAGAGGCTATTGACCATAGGGGTGAATTAAGTAAGCCGTTATATTATGTCAAGAGGTGATTTTAACATCACATAATCACTTTAAATACCATTATTATTGCTTTAATATATGTATAGTTTGTTATTACGTACATTGTGGTATTTGAACTGCGTGTTAAAATCGCCTCTCTTTCCATCTGTACATGGTTTTCCTTACTGTTTGCTTTTATTATAATCTTATGTCAAACTAATTACACAATTAATTGTTTGAATGTTAAAGCAACCAGTCACTATCTTCCGATTCATCGTGAAGCTCCAGCTTTCGTTGATCAAGAAACTGAACAACAGATCCTCGTCACTGGAATCAAAGTAATTACTAACGATAATACTCAGTTTTTTTTTATGTTTTTATTTCCGGAGATTTTGATGGTATGTAGGTTGTGGATCTACTTGCTCCGTATCAAAGAGGTGGGAAGATCGGGTTGTTTGGTGGTGCTGGTGTAGGGAAAACCGTGCTTATTATGGAACTTATTAACAATATCGCGAAAGCCCATGGTTTGTTTTGTCTTTTTAATTTATTTATAAAGTTTATTAGGGGGGTGTTTGATGTTGTGTACTTTAATTAGGTGGTTTCTCGGTGTTTGCTGGTGTTGGTGAGAGGACTCGAGAAGGAAATGATTTGTATAGAGAAATGATTGAAAGTGGTGTGATTAAGCTAGGTGATAAGCAGTCTGAAAGCAAGTGTGCTCTTGTGTATGGTCAAATGAACGAGCCACCTGGTGCTCGTGCTCGTGTTGGGCTCACGGGTCTAACCGTTGCTGAGCACTTCCGAGATGCTGAAGGCCAAGATGTGCTTTTGTTTGTTGACAACATCTTCCGTTTCACTCAGGTTAATACATTTCTTTAGACGTGGCAAAATGGTTATGTTTTTTGTCCAAATTTTTTTAACTCTTTAAAGTACATAATTAGTGTGATTATAAAAACAATAAGTATTTTGAATTTGTTCTGTTTTTGTGTTTGTTATCTTGGATAGGCCAACTCCGAGGTGTCCGCTTTATTGGGACGTATTCCGTCTGCTGTGGGTTACCAACCAACTTTAGCAACGGATCTTGGAGGCCTTCAGGAACGTATTACCACAACCAAAAAAGGTTCCATCACATCCGTACAAGCTATTTACGTGCCTGCAGATGACTTGACGGATCCTGCACCCGCAACAACTTTCGCCCATTTGGATGCCACCACCGTGCTTTCTCGACAAGTACTCTTTAATCTGTCCATTACTCATTATCTTCTAGGCTGATATTAATTGATGGTTAATTTTGATGTAGATTTCCGAGCTAGGAATTTATCCGGCTGTTGATCCGTTGGATTCAACATCTAGAATGCTCTCTCCTCGTATCCTTGGTGAGGAACATTATAAATGTGCTCGTGGCGTGCAACAAGTGCTCCAAAACTACAAGAATCTTCAGGATATTATCGCCATTTTAGGAATGGATGAACTTAGTGAAGATGACAAAATGACCGTTTCACGTGCTCGTAAGATCCAGCGTTTCTTGAGCCAACCCTTCCATGTTGCAGAAGTCTTCACGGGCGCACCTGGGAAGTATGTCGAGTTAAAAGAAAGCGTCGCCAGTTTCCAGGTATTATTCAGTAATTATAGACCAAAATAAACAGTGACAAATAAAAAGCTTCAAGATAAAAAGTTTATAATTCCAATAAAAACGTTATGTTTAGGGCGTTCTTGATGGAAAATACGATGATCTCCCAGAGCAATCGTTTTATATGCTTGGAGGAATCGATGAGGTGATTGCCAAGGCTGACAAAATTGCAAAGGAGAATCTTGGTAGTTAATTATTATCTTTTTGTTTTATTTATTTCTTATGCTACACTTATTTAAAGGGCATCACGACTACGTTTTTGAGCTCTTTTTTTGTTTGCACGTTTTCTGGTGGCTAGCTGCCCATTTTTTTGCCCCGGGAAATGCATTTTAACGCGATTAACTTATGTATTCGGTTTTTTGGACCAGTAGAAATAAATTTTGTCCTAAACTTATGTTTGGTTACGGGTTTAAGTTTTCTTCATTTCGTTATATTGTTATTTGGTGTGTTGCTTGTAACACATACTTAATACTGTTGATTTGTAACTCCCGTTTGGTTAGAAGACAAGCATTATATCGCTTGCATACTCTCGGTGCACGTAAAATGAAATCTCATAAGTCTAGTGTTCTATCTTGACAACAATAATATAATCGATTTATATAATGAATTTCAGAATTGCCTAATTGGGGGCATTGCGAAGCTTTAACAAATATGCCAATTCTGGCTGTATTTCTTGATAAAGGATTAAACATTTAAAATGATATAAAAATAGTAGTTAAGGATGCAGATCGAAAGCCGCCTACACCTATATTCAAATCATTTTATTAAAGAAAGATTAACAGTTATAAGCATGCTCACTTGTTTTTATTATTCAATTATGCTGTCTTAGGACTCTTTGGCCCCAACGATATATACAAAAGCAAATGGTCATTAATCACAACAACATATCTTAGAAGTACCCGCCCTTTTTTTCCTTCACACCAAACTCCAACTCCATATATATACAAATAAGCATAAAACACAGGTTTCTTTATGATCTTACATGCCATTTATGGCGTATCAATCGAGCGGAAAAGATAATAACACCGATGATTTTGATATGTAACGGATCGGAAACTTTCTAAGTTGTGCATCGTGTTGGGCTTAACATTAAAAAAGAAGATGAAACTTAATAAACAAATAAAAATTGATGCATGATTTTACGGGTTTGAAAGGTGAGTAGTATTACTATGAACATGTATGAATTCACAGGGTTACTTTTTTTAACAACAAAACACACATTTAAAATATTTATAAATTTATATTATTTTTCCATAGCAGGACTTGAATCCATGACCACAAGCTAATAGGAAACATCTTATTGCATTAAGCTACAAGCCCTTTAGTAAATTATGAGGGTTACTTAACATCTAACTCCTGGACTCAGAATACATTTTGACATAAATATAGGATACTATTGTACTTTTCCCAAAATATGGAGGCTGTTATTGTATTTGTACAAAAATAAAGGGGTATAAATGTTAATTATCCGACGTGGAGAAGGAAATCGTTTCTTCCTATATTTGCTTCGCCATCATCTCTTCGCCAGACGTCATCTTCTCTCGGTCTCTGTCTTCAAATCTCTGCTTTCTCTCTCTAGGGTTTCTTTCTCCCTCTACATTTTCAAAATTTGTTTCTCACTTCAAAATCTTCCAAGTATGGCCGGAATTCGATTGCCTCCGGAAGACACCGATGTTTCACAGGCGCGACTGCCGTTAACTGCCGATCTGATCTCCGATGATGACCGCTCTATTGCTGCTGACTCGTGGTCTATAAAAAGTGACTACGGAAGTACTCTTGACGACGATCAGCGTCACGCTGACGCATCTGAAGCTCTTGCTGCACCGCATCGTGCCGCCTCTGATTATAGGTTAATTGATAATATTCATTTCTGCTATCGTGCTGTTTGTTGATTATTGTTAGGAATACAGCATTGAAAGTAAACTAGTTAGATCTTGATTTTTTTGCTTTTAATTTGGTGTATTGCTCAGCTAGGTAAACTTTCGATGCAGATGAATGTTCTGGCTAGAAATTGAGACCAGTTCGTATAATGTAGGTGAATTTATATTTAATTCCAACAAAAAAAAAGTTATTAGCTTGAGTGCGTAAGTATATTAGGCAGAGGTTAAGGTTCCTCTTTAGGGCCGATGGACGGAATGTTTTGTTGATATTTTTTTATTATGTTTAGGTTTAAATGTGGTTCAGTATCTGGTCTAACTTTTTGACGGTTTATATGGAGCAACATGTCATGTGCTGTCTGATTAGACTTACAATACTTTCAACTTTTTAATCAATCATTACGTTGATAAGTGTGATGTGGTTGCTGAAATGTAAGAACTGAAAGAGCTTTATATAAAAACATTGTGGCACTCAGATTTTTTGTACACCTTTCACCACTATTTGTCTATATTTGCATTTGTTGTGAATGTATAGTTCTGACAAGGAGGAACCTGATGCGGAAACAATTACATCAATGTTGGGGTTCCAAAGTTACTGGGATACAGCATATGCAGATGAACTGACAAACTTTCGTGAACATGGACATGCTGGTGAAGTTTGGTAAATTGTGAAGAACTTGTTTGTTTAACCTATACATTTGTTTTGGATTGCAAAATAATTTATCTAATATAAAAAGCTGTTTCCATTTCTGACTTAGAATAGCAATTCTTGCTGTTTTTTAGGTTTGGTGCTGATGTGATGGAGATGGTTGCATCATGGACAAAAGGCCTGTGTGTTGACATTGCACAAAAGCAAGAGCAAAATCACCATGAGAATGACAATTCTGAGCAAGGTGAGAGAGATTTAGCAGCTTGGAGTGTGCTTGATGTTGGTACTGGCAATGGACTGCTTCTTCAAGAACTTGCTAAGCAGGGGTATATTTTCTTTTTTAATTTTATATATATTTTATGGAGGATAAGTTTTGATGTGAGCGGGTATAGGTTCTCTGATTTAACTGGAACAGACTACAGTGAAGGAGCAATTGACCTTGCTCGAAACCTTGCAGATCGTGATGGATTTGCTACTATCAAACTCTTGGTATGATACATATATACTACTACCTCCGTCCCAAAATTATTGTCCACATTTGAATATCACACAGTTTAAGAAAAGTGCATTTTTTAGACTATGCAACCAATAAAATCTTATCTTTACCACCTAAGTGTTTTTTGATTGGGTGGATTTTCAAGTGGACAGTCATTTTGGGACATATAAAAAAGGAAACATGGACAATAAAAATGGGACGGAGGGAGTATTAATTAGAATGACCAGTATGAATTATATCTACATTAATAAGTTGCTAATTTGGCTCTCAGGTTGATGATATTCTTGAAACAAAATTGGATACTAAATTCCGCCTGGTTACTGACAAAGGAACATTGGATGCTATTGGACTGCATCCCGATGGTCCTATTAAAAGGCAAGTTTTCATAATCACATTAATATTTTAATTTGTTTTGGTTTATTTATTATATATAATTTATTCACAGGATTATGTATTGGGAGTCCATCTCAAGGCTTGTAGCTCCTGGTGGTCTACTGGTTGGCTTCTTAAAAATTTGATTCTTATTTAATTAGCTTTCGTAACAAATTATAATAAATTTGAACTGTTTTAGGTTATTACTTCGTGCAACAATACCAAAGACGAACTGGTGCAACAAGTGGAAAACTTCAATCGTACGAAAGCCACCACCTGTGAAGCCCCTGAAGAATCAGAGTCGTACATAAACGGCCCTATATTTTCCTACTTGGATCATATTCGTACCTACCCAACATTCATGTTTGGTGGATCTGTTGGGTCGCGTGTTGCCACTGTTGCATTTGTGCGTTGTACCTGATGTAAGTGCTTGGGTTTCATTGTTGCTGATTTGAATCTTGAAATGATTTAATTAGGGAAACGAAAGAAAATTAAAAACTTGCATTAGGTTTTGGGTGTTTTAAGTTTTAACCGATTGTGGAAGGTTAACTTTACTGAATTGCTACTCTTCCTTGAAGAAAATGTTAACATGTTTGTGTCTCGAATACATTTGGTTTGCGTATTTTATTATTTGATAGCTATGAATATATGGTTGTTTTCAGGTTTTGTTTCGCATCATGGTATATTGGTATTGGTAATTAACATATATGATTAATGTTATTGTGCCATAAAGTAACTGCAAAATACTGGTTTGATAATGATTTAGAACGACTGATTGTTTATGCTAGGATTCGGAACCTTTTCAAATTAACATACTTAATTTTCAGCCAAACATTTACTATTTGATGATATAAAAAAATATATCATCAACTGACATCTATGATATAAAAAATATACACCATGTAGTTTTTGAACTTGTGACATCTATATTATTAATACAATATCCTAATCAACTGAATCACTAGACCATATACTCCTCGATACAAATTTATTTTTTTAATTTCTAAACTTTAAAAAGTTGAAATTACCACAACCCGTGACCACCACCCTACCCACCAATTGTTAACAATTCCTGGTTTGAATCTTGAAATGATTTAATTAGGGAAACGAAAGAAAATTAAAAACTTGCATTAGGTTTTGGGTGTTTTAAGAGCATCCCAATGGTTAATCTAGCAAAAGTTATTACTTTTGTCACATCAATAATCCACTAATCAAAAATCTTTTCATAAATTACATCTCCAATGGTTAATCTTTCCAAAAGTTTCTTCTTTTATAATATTTCTAATATACTTTTATCTATCTCAAATTTTTTAAATACCCCTATATATGATTTGACACTTTTTTGACATCTTACTAAATATGATATTTTTTTAGATGTCTCATATAAAAATAATACAATAATTGACATTAAATATTATATAATTTATTTATTAACTAATAAAAATATAATAAACAATCTATATATAATATATATCTAAGGTTTAAAATGGAAAGTTATTATATATAAGGGACTAAAAAGGATAAATATTAAAACTTAGTTAAAAGGTTAGTAGAAAAAAAGTCATTGGAATAAGCTTTTGAAAAAGATAATTAGTCCAATGGTAAAAAGTCTTTCAAAGACTTATTAGAATAGTAAAAAGCTTTTAAAAAAACTTCCATTTGAGATGTTCTAAAGAGCATCTGCAATAAGTCTTTAAAAGACTTTTTACCATTGGAATAACTAGCTTTTCTAAAAGCTTATTGCAATGACTTATTCTCTACTAAGCTTTTAACTTACTTTCAATGTTTGTCTTTTTTAATCCTCTATGTTTAATAAATTTTCATTTTAAACCTTAAATATATAATATATAAATTCTTTATTATATTTTTATTAGTTAATATATAAATTATATAATATCTAATGCTAATTATTACAATATTTTTGTATGAAATATTTTTAAAAATATTATATTTAGTAAAATGTCAAAAAATTGTCAAATTATATATAAGGGTATTTATAAACATTTGAGATAGATAACGCTAAATTAGAAATTTTGTAAAAGAAAAAGCTTATTGGAAAGGTTAACCATTGGAGATGTTATTTATGAAAGGATTTTTGGTTAGTGGAATGTTGATATGGCAAAAGTTTTAAACTTTTGAGAGGTTAACCATTGGGGATGCTCTAAGTTTTAATGTGTTTCGATTCCAATTCCTTCGGTAATCGTGTGTCCTCATGTACAGAGCTCATTTTTGTGATTTTAATCTCGTGGATTGTTGATTTCGAGTGCAATCGTATTCAGAACCGAGCATTTTGACAAAACGGGGTTTTTGTCACTTCCTTTGTTTAATTCGTAGTATATGTTAAATAATTTTCCTTATGTAACTTTTGAAATAACTAAAATCTGCAGTCACGGAATTAGAATAATTGATTTTATTATCATGTAAATATTATCCGTGTAGAACTTTTGGATGTTGGGATACAAACAAAATAAAGTTATTCAAAAATTTGATTTGGTAAAGACTAAAGAATCATTCAACTTAATTATCCCCTAATCTTTTAATTAATAATTTGCAGTATCATGACCAAGATACATTCTTGACTTTGAAAATAGAAAGGTTGAAAAATATAATGAAAAGTCATTAGCTAACAAACATCATAAAAAACAACAATTATGTATTATAAAAAATATTTCAAGATTTATATTGCACATAATTAATTGCAGTTAAGAGTAAGTTCAACGTCTTACATAGACCTGTGCACATGAATTTATATTACAAACCCTTTTTGAAAATAAGTATAATCACATTCAGATCGACATTAATCCATTCGATACCATTACAATCTCATAAGACTCAGTAACCGATCATTGTTTTCTCTCATGTCTTGAGTCGGTTTTTGGTCACATGTTTCTCTATATGTTAAGATGAGCGGTGATGGAAAAAATGAAAAGAAGAACGGTGCCAATAAGGATCGGTAAACTCGTTACGCCACAAATTAAGGCTATTATTTGTAGATATTCAGGTTGTTTTCTAGGTTTGTGTATGTAACTAGAGGCATAGTCCCAGCCATATGTTCTGCAACTCCTCTCCAATTTTTCTTTTGTTCTCATCACCTCAATCCGATCTTTCAAAAGCTCCATATTCGAGTCCACAAGATTACTCGATTTCCCTGTAAAGGAAAAAATAAAGTTAACTTACACCCAAGCAAACGTCTTTCGCTAATGTTTATATGCTTTAACGCAACGACTTCATGGTACATAAACGATCATCGTTCATTCGTTTGTGTGGTATAAAGCGCGTTGAAACAACCCTAAAGACATATTGTTCTAGGTACCATACACAATCCCTGAGGGGATATGAGGAAGGTAAGATGTAGACAATCATATCTCTACGTGAAAGTAGCTAGAGAGACCGGTTATACCCGCAAAAATGCAAAGTGAAAAAAGATGAGTGTATATGAGATATGTGTGTATGTCTATAAAATCCAACATGAGTATTCTAGGTACCATAACATTGTTCCGATATAAAGTTTTACTATTGAAAGGGGTGCATAATAATAATTACGAATGAGTATCAAGAAATTATTCGCTTTACCTTCGTCTCTGAAGCTATGAGCCTTAATATTTAAGCGTGTGTGCACTCTACGCATGTGTTGAAGTGGTGGAGCCACAACACGTGTGAAAGAAGGTATCATTGTAGACATCTTCGTGTGTCGTGTTTTCTGGTCTTAGGTCGATTTTGGATGATGTTCTTATCGAAATTTAGAAAGATTTCTCAGATTGTGGTCAAGGGATTTGGTTGTCTACTTATCTTGGTGGTGTTGAATAACATTTCATCAAAGTGTATTTATATAGTGCAATTGGTTGCATTTTTAATTCATTTTGTGGTTAGGTAGGGACAAAACACGAGTCACAACGTAAGCAATGCAATTGCATTCAGATCTAATGAGGAACATCGTGTGACTTGTATATTGCAAACATACAAAAATATTAGAATACATTTTTGGATGTTTCATTTTTTTTTTTTTTTTTTGGTAATCTTATACTAAAACTATATAGTTGGTTTCAAGAGTGAAATTAATTCGTTCCAAGAATGGTGGCAAAAATGTGATTCCATCCCAAATACAAATTTTAAAAGATTGAAACGTGAAAGTTATTAGGATCACTTCTTGTTGGTGGATTTGGAGATACAAGAATGCTACTGTGTTTGATGCCGGAAGTATTCGAAAAAGTGATTTAATTGATAATATTATTTTGTATTCATTTATGTGGTTAAACCATAGAAATCATAAATTTAAAACTTCTTGAGTTGATTGGCTAAATAACTTATTGTTTTAGTTAGCACTTTGCTAAATTCGTTTAATAAATTTGCTGTAAAAGAAAAAGATAACTCTATGGTGATGGGACACGGAAAACGGCATAATGACAAACAACATATACGAAGTATTTAAAAGTAAATTACAAATATGGCTCATGTGGTATACCTAGGGGTGAGCATAACAGGGTACCCGCCGGTTCCGACTGGAACCGGAACCGCAGGTTCCTAAATTTTCGGAATCGGAACCTCCGGTTCCATGACAGGTTCTGGTTACCCTGTATCTAAATTCAAAAAAATTTAACATTACTTACTGAATAAACAAGATAATAAATCAAACAAACTAACAATTACAAATATCGTTTAACGATTTTAAATAAAGTTCAATAATTACGAATATTGTTCAAAATATAAATAAGTGAATAAAAATAACATAAACATAGTAGATTTGAAGATACGACTTCACGACGAGTGAATGACTCACCAATTTCTGACTCAACTATGACGAGTAAAGTCAATTTTATATTTTTATTTGGACTAGTATTTTACATTTAGATAAATCATAAATTTGTTTAATTTAATCATGTATAATATATTATATATTATATATTTTTAATAAAAATATACCGTTTAACCGCCGGTCCAGGTTATCCACAGGTTTCAGGTTCCTTAGTTTTGAGAACAAGAACCAGAACCTCTTAGGGCGGTTCCATGATTTTAGGAACCGGAACCTCCTAGCAGGTTCCTGGTCCGGAACCTACGGTTCCGAAACGGTTCCGGTTTCAATTTCGGTTACCCTCTTTTTCTGCTCACCCCCAGGTATACCCCAAATTTTATCAGTGATTCTTTACTTAAAAAAATTATATTGTAAATCTTTTTTTTCCCATATTTTTCACCTATAGATACAGAGATATACGAAAGATTATATTTGAGGTGGTAAAATTATATCGTGTATTTATTGGTGACCATCAATGGTCACTAGTGATATACCAATCAAATTTGAATTTAAAACATATAAATTGTTCTAAGGAAACTGTCGTGAGTCGTGACTACTAAAAACAAAACCAACAAGATATGAATGTAACATGTCTTAAACACGTGCTTTGTTAAATAATTTAGATCATTGCCGGCTGCATCAAGTATATTTAATCAATTTTCCGATGCAATTATTATAAATGTGAAAAATTAGGATATTAAGATACCAAAAAAAAAAAACTAACCTGACATTTGATTTGGTTAGGGCTCATTCAACTTAAATCTATTAATTAATTAAGTAGAAAATTTTGACATTCATGTCTTCCTTAAGACCCAAATTTGCATCATTAATTACACGACATCGCAAAAGACATATTATAATGAAAATACTGTAAGAAGCAAAGTCACAAACTATGAATTAAATTAAACTTTACACATAATTTCTATTACAACCCCATTTCACAATAGTATAAATCACAAAAATATTTGTACACAACAAAATACCATAGTGAAGCACTTATCTGCAATTTTGTAATGCACACATCACTTTTTATGTTATACAAATCACGTCTTGTATTAAAATATCTCCCGGTATAAAACTTCAAAGGAAGATATAACCCGATAGTTGCTCTTTGTTATTTCTTGAATTAATTTTGGGTGAAAGGGTGGGTCTTTTTGGTTATTGTTTATAAGTTGAGATGAACGATGACGGAGAAAATGCAAAGGAAAGTGGTACCAATGACAATCGATAAACTAAATGAGCCAAAAACTAAGGAAATTGTTTGTAGATAATCTAGTTGTTTAGTTTGATGCATATTCGGATACTCCAATCCGTTAGGTCTATGATTCCGCTCCAATTTTTCTTTTTTCCTCATTACCTCGCGTTTATTCTTCAAAAGCTTTAAATATGAATCCACACGATTCCTCGATCTCCCTAATCCTAACAAAAAAGAGAGTACGCCAATAGAGTAAAATAGCACATGACCAAACGTCTATATATGTCATATGTGTATTAGTGCATATATGATATAACAACATGCACTATGTTACTTTAAATGACACCATCTAGGTGGTATACACATCAAGTCTCTTGGAAGAACCCCTAAAACACGTTTTAAAATGAAGTTATCTTTTTTAAATCAACTCGATCGTGGAATATGTTGCTCGATATCGGTTATCAAGAACTGTACTTGTAAAACTTTAATTATAAATAGAAAAGCATGTTAGATACTTTAGTTAATGGCTAATGCGTTCACTATATTTATTTGATCATTGTACTTTCTGAAAAATTTAATTTGATCACTGTATTTTTTTTGTTTATTAAGGTCATTAACAACCAAATACTTCAATTTGATCATTGTACATGGTAAATGACGATGTAGACATTATTTATCTACGTGGTAAATATTTAGAAGATATAAAATATGGGCTAATGCACATGAGGTCACTACTTCAATATTATCATCGTACTTTGCGAAAAAATTATTAAGTAATAGTGGTAACTATTGTTAACAGATTACAGGTCACCGTGTTACTTACGTGTATATTTTTTAAAAAGTTTGATATCCAATAATTAATAATCATATATTATAAGAACCATAATAAACAAAAAAATACAATGACCAAACTAACTTCTTTTGGAAAATAAGATAACTATTAAGTACGTTAACCCCTTTAATTAATTACCTTTGTCTTCTAATCTATGAGCTCTAATCTTCAAGCGTGAACCTCTTTCGTGCTCATTCTGTAAAGGCGGAATCTTGGAACATACAAAAGAAGATATTGACATAGACATAGCTAGCGTTTTGTTATCGTAATTGCTTCTGAATATTATAGTAAAGATGATTATTTAAACTGTGCGATGTTTGGTGTGCATTTATTATTTCGTTTCGAAGGTTTGGTAGGAACAAAACAGTAGCCGAATAGTAGGCAATGTCACATTCAGGATCTACAAGGCACCATTCTCGCCACATCTTGGCATGGTTCTCGTCTGGTTTTGAAGCCACCACCGTGACGATTATACAATAAACGTTATATTCCTCCCGTATAAAAACTTGTGAGATATATATTAATTTAGAACCTTTATATACGAAAACTTTAATATTGTTGGTTTGTTTCGTAAAAATCTATGTATTCCACCACTGCAAATTTCTTGATTCTCAAATGTTTTATTTTTATCTTTATTGGTACTATATATCTATAACTTTACTTTTACGTACTGTATATAAAATATTTGAGATTTTTCTAATTTAATAAGACTTAAAAAAAAAAAAAAACTCTTTTATAATCCAGGAAGATTTGCATTTAGAAAAATGGCAGAGACGAGACTCGAACTTGTGATATTCACGTGAATAGGAATAACTCTAAGTTTCTAACCAACTGAGCTATTGATGTTATGTTTTATAATCTGTAACAAATGTTAGTATAATCAAATAATCAGAATGAACAAAAAAAAAACGAACCTGAAAGTTGACGGGAAGAACAGAAAACCGCACGGAAAGAATTCATGTCCTTTAAGGTTTATACGCGCTGTATGCTGTTAGCTTTCAACGTATCACCCCAGGATTTGATGCAGCATAAACAGTGTGTCCCGACAGCAAAAGAACCACTGTGTAACACAAAGTGAGTACTCGGAAATGCAGGAAGAAATCGCAGCAGAGAGAGGAGAGAAAGCTTTTGTGTTGTGGTGGTTCTAAACTCTGCCATATGAGTCCCTTTTATAGGGAGACGATAGGCAAGTGAAGAATCAAAACGGCCAGACAATTAAGTCACTCTTAATCACCATTATGCTGTGACAAAAAACGCTCAAACCATCAATTCGTTGGTCAAAAAACGGAAGAGGTATTAACAGCCCCCATTAAGTCTGTCCGTTACACTTGGCTGTCACAGAACTGGCCAAAAAGTGCAAAGTGTGCCTAAATCGCGCCATTTCGCGTCATTGGTCTCGGCTCGGCGCGCGTGTGGGTCTAGCTTTTAATCCCCCACTAAAGCCTTTGAAAGCTTAAGGAATTAAATGGCTTATAAACCCACTAAATATTCTTCCTCCCACCAATATGGGATAGAGAAAAAATTACCAACTTACAATATCTCTATTGATATTTCCAACAGCTATTGTGATTTGTGGCTATTTAACTCTATCTTTTTGTGAGGCTGATAAATTAGTTTATTCTACCATTATTCTTTTACTTATGGTTTAAAAACCTTACAATTGTTTCTTTATTACTTTATTATAAATTTCTAGCTTGTATTCATAGCAATTATGACACTATTTTAATATTTAAAAGAAAAAAGAAAATCCCAAACAAAGGCCTAAGAAAAGATGTTTAGAGTTACTATATCTTAAACCATCCCAAAAAATTCAAAAGCAAAATAATTCAACACTTCAATAAAATATATATCCGTTCACCATAGTTTCAAGTATACATTTAGCAAAACTCTAACAAAAATGAAAACCGCCTTTTATATTTATAAACTAGGTTATGACCCGTGAAAAATCACAGGTTGTCTTCATTTTACTGAGTGTAAGTTTTATAAAATATAAATATACATTGCTAATTGTATGATTGTTAGATATACGATAAGAAATTATAAAATACTTTTATAATGTACATTGTTATTGCAACTCTAAGCGTTGGTGCTATATTTTATTTCTACAATACTTAAAGATATCTCAAAAAATATAGATTAAAAGAAAATTCTATAATATTTGGTTTAAGTTTTATATAATAAACGAATGAATCAAATGGCTCGGTTACGGTTGGGTTTCAATCAAAACACGCCAAAGCGACACGTGTACACTTATATGCACAATCATTGTATAGAGAAAGTTTAAGAGTTAAAATCTACTATTATAATAAATCAAAGCCTATATGGCCACTTGTCATTCTCTTAGACTATGTTTGTCCTACGTGGCAGCTTCTTACGTTTTCAAAAAATTTAATCATACTTAATTGCAAGTTGTAATTAGCATCCGATCAGTAAGGAGTTAGTTATATTGAAAGTTTATTATAGATAGAATCAAGTAAAATTTAATTTTTATTTCAAATTCAAATTTAATTTATTCCATGATTTACTTAGCAAAATTAGTCCCCGTTTGATAAGGATCAATAATATTAGATTAGAATTAAATAAAAAAATCATTTAGTTCTTTAATTTTCATGAATTTACGGTTAGCTTTTCTAATTAATCAAATCAATTGTGTATATCTTTAAATTTACAGTTAGCTTTAAATGCATATTCAATATCAAAACAAATTATATCAAAAATCAAAACAAATTAATCAAAACAAATTTACGGTTATCTTTTTTTTTATTAGATTTAGATTAGCTTATCATAAGTAAATTGAGCAAATGATGTCTAGCTCAGCTGGATTGATGCATGAGTTTTTACTCTCATATGAGGCGTGAGGTCTGGAGTTCGATTCCTGTAAACACCTCTTGTGGTGCCAAATATGAGGGATTTTTCCCTAGAAATCCCTATGGGGCTGAGTTTGCCATGTAAAGGAGCTCGAACCCGAGGTGCTTGCTGGAAAATTGCGAGTAGGCTTCCGTTGATATCATTTGCCGTTTCCCAAAAAGATAAGTAAATTGAAGGTTAGCTTTTTATATTTTATAATTTTTACTTAATTTAATTTTGGGTTTTTCTATAACTTTTAAATATTGTTCATATATCAAATTGTTTAGCCTTCTGGAAAGTAATTATTGAAGGACATTTTTAAAGGATATGGAAATGTTTGACAAGCATAAATGTGCATCCAAACACCCTATTTAAACTCCTATCTATGTACTATTATAATAAATCAAAATTATATAATCACATGACATACTTAGAAAACCTCGATGATCACATGTGGCAAAATACTAGGAGGCTTCGATTTTAAATTTTTTTGCAGAAATTTGAATTAAATTTTATTTACCTCCATATTTTTTTGCAGAAATTTGATTTTAAATTAATTCTTTATTTACCTCCATATTTACCTCCACCCCATTTAGGGATTTTCGTTAATTTTTCAATTGAATTAATTTAATTTATCAGTAATAAATTAGAAAATTTAATTTAAATTAAAAATATCCAATTTCTTAGTTTGAATTAGTTACTTTAGGATAGACTTGAAATTTTCCCTAAATTATCATCATAATTTACGGAAATGTCATAATTAATGCATGGAATTTTCTAACTCGTGACCTAAAGGCGTGAAATAAGAGATACTTAATGAATTGGAAATTCCTTAAACAACTGAAATTGTATTTAACGATGAAATTTTCTCCTCGCGCGTTGCTGTGGGTTTTTAAAATTTTACTTTTTTTAATTGATATTTACTTTGATCTTGTTCGGCTTTAATTTATTTAAATTAAATCTAGACATAAAATAATTTATTATCTTACATCTGTTGAATATACTCTTTAAACATAAAACTTGGTGTAATAATTTCTACTTGATGGACAACTTTTAATAGAGTGATAAATATAAAATATAATATCATAAAGATGTTGTTTTTGCATAATGAAATCATAACTGGATTATAAAACACACATATAACTAAAAAATAACATCATATTCAAACTATATATTTTATAATATATACCATTTCAATTTAAAAGTGATGTTAAAAGAAATCTATATACGAAGTATAAGAAATATTGTAATATTAGACTCATTTTAATCGTATTTCATTAAATTTTTTAATGGGGAACTTTTTAAAACATAAATATTTCATTTTATTTAAATATATGTTAAATTAAGGTAATAGGTATAATTGTATTTTTGTAATTTGTAAATAGTTAGAGGGTGAAAAGTAAATCTTATATTTAGTGGTATTGGTGTAAATGATAAGGTGTTGCCCATGACCTATAGGTCATGAGTTCAAGTCCCACTATGGGCAAAGGTGTAGATTAAGTGCCATTAAAAAAAAGTACAAAAATAACCCTATTTTAGGGGTATTTTATAACTTTTGTAAATTACAAATTTGATTTATCCTTTTAGCCGTTCCGTTCATTTCTCACGTCCCATAATTTTTCTAATGAACAGTACATTGTTGAATGTTGATTGTATACAAAGTATAATGAGGCTTATAAATTAATAATGATTATTTATACATTTTTAGGATTGTTCAAGATTATTAAATGTCTCTTACCTCATGCCTTTAAGCATGACTTAGCCAAACCCTTAATGTATTTCTTTTTATTATTTAAACGAAGAATGTACAACTCCTTTTCTTCACCAAAAAATTCACAGTTCTTCATTCTACATCAGCCGAACTAGCAGGTAAATTTTACTGCATTTCTTTTTCTGTTACCATCTTATATCTATAAAAAATGTTAATTTATTAGTGTTTTGTTTTTGTTTATATCGTGTTATATAATAGATATATATGTTATTATTTGTTATTCAAAGTTTTTTTTAATTTTCAAATACAGTCAACTATTTCACTTTAACAATATTGCTTAATTAAACCTTTTAAATATGGTTTATATAAGCTTATAAGCTAAATAATTAATAAACCATTAAATAAGCTTACATAAACATGCCCTTAGTTGCATTTGACATTAGTTTTTTTAAAATTTGTTAACTACTGTGTTTTTTAAAATATTGAAGTAAATTTTTTTATTTCTATGTCTGTTAATTATTTTAGTATATTTGTTTTTTAATTTAATTCTTTTTTAATTAGGGTTAATGCTTTCAATTTATATGAGATAAAATTATTTAGATATCATGGCTACTAGCTGATTTGTATATCCTGATCTTTTTATAACTGTAACATGCAATCCAAAGTGGTCAGAAATAAAGAGTTTTCTTACAGAAACACAACTCTTCGTCTAGAAGATTGAATTGATATCATATGTAAGTTCTTTAATAGTATTGTGTTTGACTTTAGTAGTAGTCAAAACACAATTCAACATTTTTATTGATTTTATATTTTATATTTTGGATAAGTTCATAAATAAGATTTTATTATTAGTCTTAACATGATTCACTATAAATAGATAATTAACAGAAACCATAAACCTATATGAATGACCCGTGAACCATTATATCCACTGGCTATGAGCCCTAACATTTAACATAAACGCTATACTTAAAACGGAAACCATAAACCTAAATTATTTTTTTAAAATTTTTGAAAATATTAAAATAAAACAAAAAAGTTTATGCTGGGTTATAACCCGTGAAATTCACGGGTGGTAAATAATAAAGAAGTTTGTTTAACAATGTTAAGGCATAAAAATTATGTTCAAAACATGTATAAAATCATAAAGGAGATTATTTAACAATGTGAAAGCATGATTTTATAGGAGAAAATAACTCATAAAACTTCAATAGTGGTATTGGAGATAAATTTTCAATATGCTAAATGGGTAGAAATTAAACATCTAAATGATATGATTCTTCATAAAATGTACTTCTTACGTGAATATAGTTTAATCAGACAGGAGCTCAGACTTCTTAAAAACAATCATAGCCATATTTGTTTAATCAAATTGAAGCTCAAATTTTTTAAAAGCAATGATAACCATATTTTTGGTTCGATCCAAATGTAAATAAGCTCGGACTTATTAAAAGCATATTAATTAGATTTTAAGTATTTGTTTATCACCTTCAAATTAAAAAATAATAAGAAAAAGAAACAAACAATATTAAGGCAAGGAAGTTAAGATTTGCAAATTAAAAAGATAAGTGTTTTGATAATGACAGCCCTTAGGGCTATCATATGACATGTATTAGAAGCTTGTATTTTAATCTACAACCGACTCTTAAATTTCAGGAACTACTCCATTGTAAAACTTTTTATGCACTTATTGATAGCTTCAGTACCAAAAAAATGTACTACCTCCATCCCAATTTTAGTGTCCACTTTTTTTTCCCCCTAAAATTATTGTCAACTTGAAAATTTCATCATAAAAAAATAGTTAAGTGGTAAATATAAAATTTTATTGGTTAGACAATATAATAAATGTACTTTTTAAACTCTGAAACATATATAAAACATGTTCAGAAACATATGTTTTGTTACATAATCCAGTTAAGAATATAAACAATGTTGCATAAACATAATCACAAAATAAGTTATTACATAAACACGATAAACAGAAATAGAAATTAACCTGTTGATGTTAATGTAGTGGAAGAAATCGAAAAAATTTAGTTCCTAAAATATCTCTAATTAATTTTCGGAACTTTTAGTTTTATATTACAAATTAATAGATAGATATTATATATACAACTAATTAGTTTAAGTTTATTAGCATATGACTAAAATATCTGAAAATTAAGTAGATATATTTTTGGAACTGATAACATCAATTTAATATTTAGTGTAGATTTAGTTTTTTTTAATTATATCATGAAAATCCAGAAATATGAAAAGTGGGAAAAAATTCTGAATTTAATGAGGATGTGACACGTGTACAGGAGGTCTAAGAAAATGACATGTGCCCGTATAAACTTTGATTTATTATAGTAGTAGAGTAGATATATTCATTATATTTACTGTTAGAAAAATATATTCATTGTATTTATCGAGGTTGTCATTGACTTTTATCATAAAAAATATTCCATGTTAACTTTTAAAATTGGACTCCATATGCTTTTCAAAAACAAAATAAAAGAACTAATATATACAAAATGGGTATATGTGTTTAAGACTTATTCAACATAATCACAAACCTATTATAATTTACAAAAAATTATGATTTTTTTATCTAGTTGGATAATAAAAAGAGTTAAATATTATGGTCATTAGCTAAGAATTAATGTAGAAAACAATATGTATTTGTTAGACGAAACCCAATAGAAGAAAATAGAAAACATTCACAAAAGGTATTTGTTAAACGAAACTTAAGAAAAGCAGAAAATAGTCACAAAACACCTAGAATTTGCTTATTGAAACCTTAGCTTATGATTTTACGAACATATATAACTATAAACACTATTATCATATACACTCTTGTACTCTGACTCTGAGTTGTACTTTTGTCGAAGATTCCTCTAAAAATAGTCTTTCTATCTCCCGATAGATATACATCTTACCTCCCACATAATCCTTTTTTAAATGATTGTGTATCGTTGTTGTAATATCAATAACTGATCGAACTTATACAGGTAAATCCCAAATTATATATAACAGGCTATCATAGCCTAAGATAACAACTTACCCTCTAATTATTCTGTGAAACTTTTACTTTAGGCCGTGATCCCTAATACCAGGTCATGTTATAAACCCATCAAGTTCATCATATAATTCCAAGTGACATTTTAACAGTATAACTCGAAAAAATAATTATGTAAGTGAATTGTACAATATATGTAGTCAAATTCCATATAATTTCATTTTGAGTAATGGTATTTAGGCCTATCATTTAGACATATTCATATGCCTACTCATTAGATGAAGACACGTGTCAAAATCAAGGGATAATATTAGGAGAGAGAATTAGTGAAATACACATGTCATCTTATCAAGTGAGTAGACTTATGAGTAGGTCTAAATGGTAGGATTAAATATCATTTCTCTTTCATTTTCAATCAAAAAACATGAAATAAAAATTGTACACAAGAATTATTTATTACAAACCCTTTCCAAAATAATCCAATCATGTTAGTACTAATTCATCTAATATCATTATAACTCTGCAAAAGATTAAAGCTTGCAAATGATTTCTTCTAAAGATTGAAATGAGCAATGACCGAAAAAATGTAAACGAAAGCAGTGCCGGTAAGAATCGGTAGACTCGATGAACCACAAATTAAACCTATTGTTTGTGGATATTCGGGTCGTTTGTTAGGTTTACGTATGTAATTCGAGTCATAATCCCATCCATATGGTCTAGAGTTTCTCTCCAATCTCTCTTTCATCCTCATCGTCTCAATTCTGTCCTTCAGAGTCTTCATATTCGAGTCTACAAGATTACTCGATCGCCCTGTCGACCAAATAAGCCAATAAAATCAACAAATATGAGATCAAACGTTCCCGAAAACATGTTTAATTACTATATTCGCAATGAAATCAACAAAAAAATATCAAGAAACTCCAGATTTACCTTCGTCACAGGAGCTTTGAGCTCTAATTATTAACCGTGAACGCTCCCGGAACGGTAGTAACAAAGACATGTTCGTGTGGTGTGTTTTTTTTCCGGGTTTTTGATGGATTTTGGGGAGTGTTTTAATGAAAATTTGGATTTTATAAGTATTGGGTTGTTTATATGGTGCAAATGGTTTGTATTGTTTATATGGTGCAAATGGTTTGTATATGTTAATGATTTCGAAGGTTTGGTGGGGACAAAACACGAGTCATATTTCGTATTCGAGACGAGGTACGCAGCCATTACATATGTCTGAATGCTGTGAATATACCACGCGTTTTTCGTACGGCTCGAGCTGTCCACGGTCGATTGTATCAATAAAGATTATTTAATCGGTCTTATGAAATTATTAAAATAAATTAAAATGCTTTATATTGAAATTATTTATCACGAACGTTATTATGTTAGAAATAATTTAGTTTTCCTCTGTTTTGTTAAAACTTCATTTTAGTCATACTAATTGTTAGATATTTTACTCATTTCGAGTTCCTTGGATCACTGTAAAGTCGTGTTTTCACTATCAGATCAAAGTATTTCGAGGGTACTCTCGAAATCTCTAATCGGATGAAATTACAATGTGATCAAGAACATAGAATATGTGTGTGTTGTGAGAATTTCGTACCAGAGAAGATGACCAAAACCAGTGTTATTCCACTTTCTAAAAACTAACGAAAACTCCTCAAAACTGCCGAATTGCAGTTTCAAAACTGTTCAAAACCGCCCAAATACGGGTCGGATCCGAGTCGAATATTACGGGTCGGGTCCGGGTCGAATATTACGGGTCAAAAACCGGGTTCAAATCAAGAATTCGGATTTTCTATGCATTTTCGACCCCAGCCAGGGGCTCTGCCCCTTGGACCCTGCCAGGGGCGCTGCCCCTTGGACCCCGACCAGGGCGCTGCCCCTTGGAACCCCGTTATCGGGGGCGCTGCCCCCGAACCTCCGTTAAGTCAGTGTATTTTAATCATAACAAATTTAAACAAGCGTGCACTCCGCACTACCCTTACTTGTTCAATATTTATTAGGATTACATTTGGTCAACAAGTTTATCTCATTACACTTAAATAATATTGGTGATATAAATCACCAACACTAATCACTATACTTTTGTTTACGTTTTAATCGACAACAAATGATTTATGCACCGAGTGATTTATTTTATAGAAAAAATGTCAAATTTACATACTTCCTCCGTTTCAAAATAAGTGATACACTTTTCATTTTGTTGTGTTTCAAAATAAGTGATACACTTTCAAAACTTACCATATTTGGTAAAAGGTAGTGGGCCCACACCCACTAACTATCTCTTTGAATATAATGAAATGACATACTTTTACCTTTAAATATCATTAAATTCACTTTAATCAATATAAGTGGGACATATACTCCACTAACTGTCTAATTTAATCTAATTAACCTTTATTATCATATTTTGCCTCAAAAACGTGAACTACAAAGTGTATCACATATATTTTGAAACGGAGGAAGTATATAAATCTAGAGTTGATATTAAAAAACTTTTGATTTATGAGTCAGGTGAGGTTCGAAACAGTTATGATAACGGTTCGGTCGCGTGTAGTAAAACTCGGTCACTCATGAGACCCCATTATAACTGGAATACCCTTAAAAAATTAAAAACATTTGATTTTGCATAAAGGTGGATTAATGATTGAGTTGTCTCGATAGATAGATTTCATATGACACTATGAGTCTATGACAGTAGGGACCAAACCTGCAAATAATTTAGAAAAATGACGAGATTAGTAGAAACTAGCAAACCAGTGGTGCACTATTTCATAATCTACTCTAATCTTTGATTCTTTGTGATGTCTCGCAAATAGAACAACATATTCTTTTACCTAAGATTCTATTTTCGAATTCATAAAAATCGGTTTGTGATCACAAAAGGATAGGTTACTAATTATAGTTTTGGGGTCAGCAACATAGCCGACAAGTATTTGGTAACAGCTTTGAAACTGAAATTTTATATGTGAACGGCATGCCAGGTTGGAAATAACTTAATAATTGTTGAACTAGTCTTGGTTGTTAATTAACGATAAATTTAAAGCCAGCGAAAGTTTGATATTTCAGTCACAAAGAACATAACTTCACGAGTCCTGTAAAGAATTCCTTTTAAACGAAAAGGAAGAAAAAACTAGTCCATATCTCTTGAGTAATTGAACAAAAAGAAATTTGATGCTTATATACAGGTCCAGTTCACTCGATTCAATTAAATCCAAAACAATAAATAAACTGAAGAAATTTTCCAATTCTCAATCCGGTTGAACAAATCAGTTATTCAATCATCCCTCATTTCTTCGGTCTTGAAACCACAAGGAGATTTCGTCTGATATGATAACTAGATGTTTCCACAATATATGAAAGATCTACTTGGTATCTTAACATGCATTGGCGAAGAAGGATCTCAAAATGTCAAACTAAAAAACCAAAAAGTATAACAAACACAAACAAATAAATACCAGGTACGAAAATAACAAAGTCAAATCCAAACCGACAATAATAACACAAAACATACCAACACCACACACTTGAACCCAAAAAGATAAACTTACTTAAAACACAAAGATAAAGCAGAGAACACAGCCTCTTATTCTTCTTCACTTTCAGATTCAGCACTCTGAAGCCACTCAACAAACGGCTTTGCATTCTTCCAAATTGCACAAGTCTTATTCTCACCGCTTAATCCCTCCTCATACCACTTCACCACATATTCTTCTTCCAAAATGTCAACATCATACAACGCCTTCAGCACAAGTGGCACTTCCTTAACCGCATTCGGGTTTGACTTCCCACAGAACTCCTCAACTGCCCGTAACAAAACCATCTGTGACTCCTCACAAAAAGCCGCCAAATAGTTTTTCTTCTTAGTCACATGTTTCGCAAACCCTTTCTCAACTCCATCGAGTAAAGCCTCATAAATAGCATTTGCCTTTTCCTGCAATGAACCCGAAAGGGAAGCCAATAGCTCCTTTGGTGCAACACCTTTTTTCAAACCCTCTTTCGCCAGCTCAGCAAGCTTCTTACGTGCCACGTTCCCATTGGTTGTCTTCGAATCTCTCTCTTCAGCAACCGCCTTGCTCACCACCTTCTTCACGGGCTCTTCGGTAGAGAGCATGACCATGTCAGCAGTGACAGTACTAAGCTGTTCCTGAATACGCTGACGAGCTGCTTCTGCTGACGTGTCGGTCTGCCATTGGACGCCATCATCTTCCTCAGACTCCTCCCCATCGCCAGCCTGGCTGACAGTTGGCGAAACATGGTCCTCATCAGATGCGTTTCCTTTCTTTTTCGATGACGTAGATTTTGGGTGTGCATCTTTCGTCTTTTTTGTGAGCTTCTTCATTACCTTATCAGCTGCTTCACCTTCCTTTAATCTCTCCTTCTCAGCCCTCCTCATCGCCTTTTTATCTTTCCCGTTTTTCTTCTGTTCCGGTGGATTCTTCAAAATAAACGAAGTCAACTTATCTCTCATATCCACATCAGAAACAAACCCACAAGCAGCACACTTCAACTGAACCATTTGACTTTTGGTAATCAGTACTTCAGTTTCCGGGTTTCGACATCCATAACACTGAACATATTTCTTGATAAAATTCTCAAGCAAACCAGCCAGTTTTGCAGTGTCATGGGACCCATTTACTAGTGAAACCCCAGTTTTTTCATCAAATTTGGATTGTGCACCAAGCTCACAACCGAAATACTTTGTAGTGTAAGAAGCTGGTCTAGCCAAAGCTTTAGCAACATCAACCATGTTGACTATATTCGTTTTAATGCCATTTCCACGACCCTCAACTTTTGTAATCATTTTTGGCATTTTGTACCTGTAGAAGGCATCGTCGCTGTTGCTGGCACCAATATTCTGTAAAGCCATGTTTGCGTTCGTGTTCAGAAAATCAGGAAAATATGGATCAGAATAACGGGATAATTGGGGTTAAAATTGTAAGGGATTTTTCAGAACGAAAAGAACGATTGAGTGAAGGTTGCTCAAAGTTGCAACCACGGAATTCAGTATGTTCCTGAAATGGCACTCGATGCATAAAGTTAAGTGTTCTTGAGAAGATAGGAGATTCCTCCTTGAATATAGGACAATATTTTCCCAACAACCCAATACACCCTAAGAAGATAATAGCCTGCTCGGACATAAAAAACCCTTAGAACTTTTCACGCTCCAACTTGCAATTCTTCAGGAATAGATAGCAACCTTCATCGATTAAAAGAAAAGATTAGCATCAAGAAAATAAAATCATAGGACGAATAAGATCACCACAATGCGGCTGCAAATGTTGCCCAAGAACTGTAAACCAAGATATTTGACAGGTTGTATAAACAGGATAGCAAACAGCATATATAAGCCAACGGACACAACTATTCAACAAGTGATACCTCAAAATCTACAGAACTATTAGATACTTCAGAATTAGAAAGATGCCTAAACGAATATACCATTTTCCATAAAAGATGGAAGGCAGACAGCACATGTTTAGCAAGCACATGACACAGCACACATTTACTGGACCACAAATATTTAAAGATATATGGATCAACAAAGAACAAAAATAAGTATATCAGAAAACGATGATGTTTCAATATAAATGTCAATAACAAAGTACAAAAAATCCATACACAAAAGACAGGCAGAGCATGTTAGAGATACTGGAAGGCACACAATCTTGAACACAATCTAACTAGAGATGTTGACATTGCAATTAAAAGGTTATTAGAGGTGACTCATTAGCCCATTAAATCATTAACAACTGTCAAATATAACATATTAACAAAAGTAACTCGTCATTATGATAGCAGTTTCAAAATTATTTTTGACTAGATGTATTTCATTAAATCCACTAAATAGATTACTAATGTTTATGTCCCCGTTCACTCAATAATCTACGCAATTTATAAGTATTGAAACAACATCCAAACAGGCAGGTAGAATAAAACAATTATTAATCAATTCAGCTGAACAAAACACAAAAGAAGTAAGACCGAAGTTACCTCAGACCAATTCTATCATCAAACAATCATGACTAAAAGAGAAATAACGAAACACAACATAAATCAGATCTAAAACGATTCAAATCAATTAATTCAAAAACAAACACGAAAGCGAAAATCCAAAAACTACGATGACGGTAACTAAAAAACAATAAAGCTGTAACAGAATCAGATTTCAAATGCAAACGTTCGATTAATAATACAAAACCTCAATTAATATCAATTACAAATCAATAAAACAACATAATTATTTCATCGATTTATCAACAAACAACGCGAGATCCATAATCAATCCACCGGATTACAAGCAAATTAACATCGATTAACATGAATCAATACAAAATTATAATCGAAATCATAATAGATACAATTTACAGACTTACCGATCAATGAAGAGAGATAAGAAGACGTCTAGGGTTTTCAATTGTGGCCGATAGATGAACGATTGAGAGAGAGAGGCGGCCTATCGGACATATTTATAAATACTAAATAGGGTTGGGATTCATGGAGATATTCCACGTGGGTACCTTCAATCTAAGCCGTCGATTTACCGACCGAATAGATCAACGGCGTAAAAGCCACGTTTTGATCCTGATTTTGAGCGAGTAGCACTATTTAACCTTTAACTTTCAATATATATTGGTTTTGTCCTGAAAATCTTAATATTGTAACTAAGGGCCTTTAAACTTCTATAAGCTTGTCAATGGCTCTTGCCTTTAACATCTATATTTCGTAATCTTTTCCAATTAAGGATTCCTTAAAACCAACAAGAACATTGTTCATATAGACCCCAATCGATGATAATGTAAGATGTTGTTTGATAGCATCTGGATAATTAATATATGAATGATGCAAAGATAGAAATGATTCAGACTTCTCGTTAGATACTTAGATCTGTCCGATTAAGAAGAAAAAAAGTTTACATGTAAATCAACATTTTACAACAATTAATCCTTAGTTCAAATACAAAAGTACTATACACATTCTCACCCTCCCTACAATAACAAAACAAAGATGTCATTCATGTCACATTGATATTTATAGAATCTAAACACTCTACTTAGGATTTAACGTTTAAGATTTCAGAATTATGTACCAACACTATAAACATTAATGGATATGAATAACTTGTAAACGAGTTGGTGATTGCGGGAGATTGTTTTCTTCATCCGAAGGGATGTACTCAAGATCCTACAAAATCAAATTTCCAAACTCAATTTGATATTTAAAAGTTAAAACAAACGCAAATTATGGATCAAATATACAGATTTCAGTTTAAACTATTACATGGCGTTGTTGTCGGCGTTGTACAGCAGCATAAGCTCTAACCATAATATATATTGGCAGCAAAACACCAATGCACCTTAAGATGATCAACTACATAAACCATAAAAAAAATTCAAAAGTAAGTTGTTAACATCAATTTTTAAATAAAATAATTGAATAAACACAAGCCATTTACCGTGAACACAGTAACAGTATATCCTCCTGTACCACTGACAATGATTGGCAGAGTATGTCGCAACACGAGTAGAGTCATAAACTGCAAGTATTTTATAAATAAAGAGACTTCATTTATTGAAATTTTAGCATTTAGCAGATGACAGATAGATACAGAATACATACGATTATAGCAACTACACGGCAACATATCAAGCTTCGTGAACTAGGAGTGATATAATCATCAAAGTCGGGTTCATCTTGACGAGAAGAAACCGTTGTTGATAACCGTAAACTGTAGAGATCCCTTCGGTAAATCTCCCAATTTCCCCTAAAAAAAAAACGTATCAGACAGATTTAATTTTTAATGGTGGATAAAAGCTAGCAAACTTGTATATGAAAATAGATTCTTGAAGTCAAACTATACCTGAAATTTATTGGAATGCCATCACAATGGATTAATGGAGGTGGTGATGTATAACCAGGTTTGAATGGCTGAAATTTAAACAAAAACAATAATATTCAAAAGATCATTATATTGAATAATATAAATTAAATAGTTTTTTTCTGATCAACATAAATGTTCATAATTAAAATGATTGTCAAAAAATAACAAACCTGAAGACAAATCTCGCATGTGGTGTTTCCCTTCTCATTGCACCACCGTTGAACACATGTGCGATGAGCATACTGTAAATATAGAGTTAAAAACTATATATTTATATATATAAAATAATTAATAATTTATCAAAATGAAATTAATTTGGAGTGAGAACAACAACCTTCAAACTACCACAACACACACATGGTGTCTCCATGTTAGCAACTTCATCTTCCTCGTGGCAAATCCTGCAATCTGCTAATTTCTTTGAAAATGATTCAAACTTGAGATCCATCCTATGAGAATAAACATCAGTAACTGAATCTTCGTTTTCCAAATTTGTGGAATTATGCAATCTATTTTCAGTATTAGTGACAGCCTGGAGAGAGGATTCAGTGAGCAAACGATCAACCAGCAACACAAAATGATCTTTCATCCTCAACGGGATTTACATAACAAGATTCTTTTGAGGGAAAAAAATTAGAGTAAAGATTGAAAACCTACAATCCTAGTAAACCTGTTGTGTAATCCTTCTTCTTTCTCTACAGATCTGTTGTTGAATTGAATAAAAGAACATTAATTTGTGAGCATGATAAAATAAGAAACAACGGATTGAATCAATGACATTAATACAGGTTCAAGATTATGGTACCATCTAAAGTAGAAAAATTCACAAATTGGATCTCTGTTGCAAATTAATACGGAGTATTTATTTCTTGTCAGAATTAGAAAATACAAGCATACGGTTTCATTTTGGAAGAATTATAAAATCAAAATGTTAAATTACGTTTCTCATTGTAATGGTTTTAAAATACAATACAAAACAATAAAATTGGAGAGCGAAAGCAATTTCAATATTTAATTTTGGTAAGGAACTATAAACTAATTAAATAATGCTTCCTAAAATCAAAATTTAATTGGTTTTTGCATTTTAGCCAAAAAGTTAAAATCGAAACATTAAGCAAAATTCAGGAATGACGAAATGGGAGCAAACCGTAGGACACACAAGGACAAAACAAATTGAACAAAGGGTTCTTGAGAGGAAGAAAAATTACATGATTATAAACGGGATTGCAGCAGAAGAAGGAAGGTGAAGCAAATGATGAAGTTGTGTTGTGCAATCCTTTGTTTACCCATAGATTGGGGTTTCTTGAGAATTGAAGCAATCGGTTGAGTGGCTTGCATACAACGGTTGTTGTTTTGTTTTCTTTAAATCAAATGTGTGTTAATTGAAGAATAACAAAAACCCTAATTTGGAATTTTGGGGGGGAAGGGTATTTCAATGGCGATGAAGAAGCGGGTTTTATGATCGCCATAATCCCACGTTCGTTCATTCTGTTTTCCCGTTACAGAAGTGGGCCCTCAACTTTTAAATCATGTATGGAACGTTATCATTTACCGGGTATTTGCAAATAGAAAAGTCAAAAAAATATACGTGATAACTTTTTGATTAATATATCTTAAAAGTTATTTATGTGTCACACAATATATAACCATCTAATAATGACATAAATTCCTAAAGATTACGAGTTTGATCATTCATTTAGTAAATATTATTTGATGCTCACCACATAGGTTACGTACATCATGGTCAAAACTCGGTCACACCAAAGAGGCTATTTTCCCTATAATGAAAATACCTTTTAAAAACAATATTTAACCTTCTAGGCTTTGGATTTGAACCACATTCACCTAGATAACGAGCTCATTTACACATAATATATAACATTTTAGGCTTTGGCCTGTCAACTTTGACAAATAGACAACCGAAAAAACAGTTGTCATGAGGAAGCACCTGAGCCCAAATTGGACCTTCCGGCTAACAGATTATGCTAAATGTCAAAACTTTTCGCGATTTAATCAAATATATTCATGATCAACAAAATTGAAAGTGTGGCCCATTATTATTCTCTCTCTCAATAACATCATGTAGAAGCATAGGAACCTTATAAAATCAAGAAGTATAAACAAATATGGTACTTCTACTACAACGCCTAGAAAACATGCAAAATCATAACAAAACCATTAAAGTTGTCTAATTCATTTTAATGTATTTAAATTACACATAATCCATATTTCAAATCAACGTTTTGAAGCGAAAACAATCAAACATTTAAAAGACTGATGGTGTAGACAAGATTAGAAACTAATTCGAACATTAAAATCGAACAGAATCATTAATAATCAGAATATGCAAATTATAATTAAAAACTAACTGGCTCATCTCTCCTCAAATCAGGTCAAATATACAGATTCGATTTGCAGGTGCATACAGAACACCACAACTCCAGGAAACAATACAATTTGTATTTTATGTGAATCTATGGGGGGCTGGTCAGTAGGCCCGTCGGAAGGTTTGTCGTTTTTATGGAAAGAAAAAAAGATACATGTAAATACCAACGAAATAGTATATATACATAATTCTTTGATGAACCTTCCTCCGATCATTGGCAATAATGGATCCTTCTGTCATTTAGTCAAAACAGAAGTTGCTTCCAAGTTGGCTAACAAATTGTAAGGGGAAAAGGAGAGCCCATGATGGGCCAAGCATTGGGTGTTCAAAAACATCACAAAACCAGATATCAATCAAAATATCCGAATTTCAGATATCGGACACGGATAGTGTATTCAAATTTTTTGAATATCCGAAATATCTAAAAAATATATGAACAATATTCTAATAGTAAAATCCAATATCTGAAATCTCAACATCTAGATACCCAATTTTAAAAATCCTGGACACTATGGCTTTTTAGTTATCATTTTGAGTAGATATTAGTATGATATGAAACATGATGATCGTATGTTCGTTTTGTTGTCATTGATGTCATATTTTGCTTTTTTACTACTTAACTTTTTTTTGGAAAGTGATGCATGATTATTGAGCAGCAAAGAACATGTGATTGGTTCATCAATTAAGTGGTTATGGGTTCAAATCTCATATGAAATATGTGTTAGGTATTGGGTTCAAATCTCATATGAAATATGTGTTAGGTATTAGGTTCAAATCTCATATGAAATATATGTTAGGTCTTGGGTTCAAATCTCATATGAAATATGTGTTAGGTTGTAATTGTATAGTTGTGTGAATATATACATGTTCTCACATTTTTGTGTTAACGAACATAGAGGAAATGTACATATAAAACCACAATGGTGGTGGCTTAATGGTTGAATTTGATCTCTTAAAGGGTACAATCCTCAGGAAGTCCCCAGCTCAATCTCTGCTATGAGAAAAAAATACCCCTTGTGGACACAGAGGTTTCTCTCCTGCGCTGACTCCGGACTACCCGCAGAGATGGGGGTTGCCCTGGGATTAGCGAGTCTAGACCAAGGTACAAAAGAAAGTAAATGTACATATGAATGCAATATGTACAAGTTATCAATTCTGGCATTTTTTAAATCCATAGTAGTGTACATCAGCACATGTAGATGATACATGAACCTCATTAAATACAACATTTCCGGATCCATAGTAGCGTACATCTAACAAAGCATTGAGTACAAATTCCTAATGCATCATATCTCAAGAAATATCTATAATAATTTGCTGAATGAACTTTATTGTCTCCAAAATACTTCAACCTCTACACATGCTGCAAATCAAATCTTAAAAGGTACATAAAATTCTTCTTCTTCATATTACATCAATAATGGAACAATTTAAACATCAATAACTTCAAACCGCATAAATCCAATCATGCTAGACTAATTTAACAAGATCTTATACTTCCTCCGATTCAAAATAAGTGATACACGTGGGGTTTCACGGTTTTTGAGGCAAAAGATTATAATGATGGTTAAATTAGATTAATTGGATGGTTAGTGGGGAATGGGTCCCACACCTTTTGAATAAAGTAAAGTTAATGATGTTTAAAAGTAAAAAGTAAGGGTAAATGGGTCATTTCACTTTGTTAAAGTAGATAGTTAGTGGATGTGGGTCCCATTTTTTTTTGCCAAATAAGGAAACTTTTCAAAGTGTATCACTTATTTTGAATCACCCAAAAAAGGAAAGTGTATCACTTATTTTGAATCGGAGGAAGTAGTTTACAAACGTAACATGTTTGACATTAAAAGTCAAAAGTACGCGAAAATTGAACAAACTGTTAAAAAGTGACAATGATCATATATACGTGAGCAACAACTTGAAGTAGATAATCGAATACATCGAAAGAGAAAACAAGGCAAAAACATGTTGCCAAAAGAGTAACGCCGAAGCTTCACTAACCGCATAACCCCTCAAACTAGCGATTGCACCAAACACTATCGCGCTCGGTGTGGTGTATTGCAACAAAAGCACAAATTTGAAACATCCGATCACCTTGAATCAACAAATTCATTTTATCCGCCAAAAACACGACCCCGATTCCTAACATAGGAAAAATCAAAAGCCTTGCGACTAGAATCCCGACTGTGGTTCGTAACCCCAGTTTACGCGTCTTGGGCAGAGGAGATAATTGACTGGATGGAGTCGGAGCAATTCCCTAATAGTAATAGCGCGCTGATTATTATCTGGTCTTGTCTAAACCAAAGAACATAGTCGGGATTGGGGGTTGTCTTTTCTTTATCGGTTATGACAATTGATGGTACCATCAAGATATTCAAGGTTGATTGAACTTAATTGCTTCCTCCAAGTTTGAGGGTATTAGTTTTATTGGAAAATGAGTAGGGGCTGTGAGTTGAACAATGTGTTAGCCATGCTTGGGGAACAAGATGATGAATTGAGGATCAAACTCTTTTGACTGATTCAACCTCTGATACCATAAAAGGGTATGGAATGTGTATTTCCGTTATATGAAATGCATACATCATATGTAGCCATTTACAACATATGGAAAGGACATAATTATGGAGCTAAATTACAATAATCATACATTTACTAATAATAAGTTAATTACAAATGGAATCCTTTTAATGGTCCGTTATACTAGTGTCCCTACGACACGCAGCGACAATTAACTAAATTTGCTGTGACGCTAGACGGGCTAAATGTAATTAGATTGATAAACGAGCCTTCACTATCGCATATGGATTTGATAAAATCAGTAAAATAGGCCCAAAAGATAAAAATGTGCTGGTATTTGATTTTGGGGCGGCATTTGCCTTCTAAATAAGGCCAAACGATTATCAAATCAGTTAGTGGGAAGACTCGTTTTGGAGGAAAGAATATTGATGAAGTCATAGTAAATTATTGTCTACTAGATTTTTTTAAAAATGAGAAAAGGATAAACGTGACCAGTGACATCAAGGCAATCACATGATTAAGAGCTATGTGTGGAAAGGCAAAAATAGAACTTTCCTATGCAACAGAAACAATAATTGACATAGACAGTTTTTTTTTTAAGGAATAAACCTAGCGACCAAAGAAATTGTTCGTGATCCCATAGATAAGTCATAGTTGTTTTTGACGTGATTAAGGCATTTGTCAAAGTAATGAGCATTAAGTTGTTCAAACTTGGTATGACTTATTTTGGTCGCAAGGTTTATTCCTTCAAAAAAACTGTCTATGTCAATTATTGTTTCTGTTGCAGAGGAAAGCTCTATTTTTGCCTTTTCACACATAGCTCTTAATCGTGTGCTTGCCTTGATGTCACTGGTCACGTTTATCCTTTTCTCATTTTTAAAAAAATCTTGTAGACAGTAATTTACTATGACTTCATCAATATTCTTTCCTCCAAAATGAGTCTCTCCACTAACTAATTTGATAATCGTTTAGCCTGTATTGTTTATATTTAGAAGGAAAATGTCGTCCCAAAATCAAATACTAGCACATTTTTATCTTTTGGGCCTATCAAATCCATATGCGATAGTGAAGGCTCGTTTATCAATCTAATTACATTTACCCCGTCTAGCATCGCATCAGATTTAGTTAATTGTCGCTGCGTGTTGGTAAAGTATGTAGGGACACTAATAACCGCATCTTTAACTTCATTTCCAATGTAAGATTCTGCGGATTCTTTCAAATATTTCAAAAGCATGCCCAATATTGATACTCGAGAGAACTCCGTTCCTTGTCTATTTTCAAACGCAATCATGGTGCTGCCTTCAGGTCCGCCAGTAACTCTAAACGGCCAAGACTAAATATCTCTCTGAACTTTGAAGTCATAAAACCTGGCTCCGATTAAGCGTTTAACTTCTGAAAAAACATTAGCCAAATTACACAAAGATCGAATTGATAACGAAATAACGATAAGCCTAGGGTTTACTCACGAAAATAAAGTATGAAAGATGTAGATTAAGAAGAACAACAAACTCACCACAAACAGTGTTTATTGGGTTCCTGCTGATTTGATCTTTAGCTGATTCCCCAACCAAAAATTCTTTAGCAGTCCAGGCTACGCAGGACGGTATAAGTCTGTTGCCGTCCTTGTTGGGGATAATCTCAAAACGTCATCAAAACATCGTGAAATACAACAATACGTTGTACCCAAATCAATCCCAATTGAAGTATTTCGATTTCGTTTAGTCATTTTGGGCGAATTGAATGGCGAACAGAACAGAGTTTCCGGTTGGAATGTGCGCTGACTCTACTACTTGAATTCGCGCTCAAAAAAGAGAGATGAAGTTTTTCAAAGTGGAAATTGTTGTGACTTGTGACGGTAATTTGATTAAGGAGCTGCCCCACACCATGTAATTTGAAAACCGTTTTAATTTAATTTTTAAATTTTTTTTTATTTTTTAAAATATTTTAGTTTTAAATTTTTTCTAATTTTTTTAAACTTTTTAAATTTTTTTTAACTTTTTAAATTTCACACTTTTACTTTTGTACATACAAATTTCTATGTACGGTTTAAACTGATATATGTAATTGTTCGTCCCAAAAGATAGAAAGATAGACGAGTCTAATGCTAGATAGACAACGAGTCTTTTGATAGATGGTTTGGTAGGTCCGAAAATAGTTTTTATAAGTAACACTTCGATATCGGGAAATTAGTTCGGATAAATTGGGTATAGACCCGGTTGAAACTGAAATAATAATTCCAACTAGTTTCGAATTTCTAAATAACCATTAAGGATTTGTTTCTATGTTTTACACTATTTATTAAGAAGTTAATAATAATATATATTGTTATAATCAATACCTCAATGTTAAATATTTATGATGATTGATTGACGAAGGTAGAATCGTAGAAGTAATCAACTATGTTTGTAGAAACTGTCAAAAATTGTAGTTAAAATTTACCGACAATTAACAAAAGTAATTGGTTGTTGGCCGTTGGGCTTTGCATGCACACGAACCGAAACCAAAACTGAAATGATAAATTTCAAAACCGAAATCGAAGCAAAACCGAAAATGAAACCGATTATGAAACCGAAAATGAAGTATTTTAAAAACCAAAACTGTACAGATTATATGTTTTCGGTTTTGGTTCGGTTTAGTTTCGTTTTGTTTTTCAGTCCGGTTTTTTCGAGCCAGATGCTCACCTCTAGTATATATAATTATTTGTTTGTTGGTAACCTAAGTTCCGACTTGCTTTGTGAGCCAATTAATCTCATGACGACCACCCGCTTTGTGAGTATGCAAATAAACCTTCGTGGCCACAGATAACTTACAGTAAAACCTCCATAAATTAATACTCGATAAATTAATAACCTCGATAAAATTAATAATTTATCCGGTCCGAACTTGGGACTAGTACAAAATCGGACCTCAATCGATAAAATAATAAGATAATAATTTTTTTGAAATTCTAGAGTTATCAAGTAAAAAATGAATCTATAGTCACTTGTTTTTTTTTGAACTTCAAATCTATATTGAGTTCATCTTTAAATCTCTCAATTGCACTTAAGAGTTGACGCATTGTATTCTCGTATTGCAACAAGAAGTTGTGAAGAGTTGTTGCCGCTTGCAATGCTTCTTTCCGAGTGACCGGTTCCAAAGAAACTGAATCATCATCAACCGAATTTTGAACGGTATCCTGTGAATATATGAATAAGTATTAGATAAGTTAATTTTATAATAATATTATCTTTAAATTAATAATTTAATAATTTATCGATAAATTAATATTTCGCTAAATTAATAAAATATCCTAGTCATAACCTTATTAATATATGGAGATTTTACTGTATATTTTTCATTTATCTATGTGATTATTTTGTTTTTGTGGTATGGTAAAAAGCAAAACCTCGGTGAGCTCTTAGTTATCACTTGCAAAGGCTAAATAGATGAAGAAAGTAGTTATTCAGTGAAGGTGCATTTTACATCCTATGTCCAGTTGTTAATTTTCCGTTCAAAACTTATATTTATTCTAATATTGTTCATAAATTTAAAAATTCATACAACACATTTGTTGATTATATGCGCATAGTTGCTTTTACCATAATTTTAATTTGTGTTCATTTGTAAAGTAATCGTTAAAAAAAAATTTGAACCCGAACAATATTTAAATCGTCACGAAATATAGTTGTATAAGGTACCCTACTAGTAACCATTAATTGTCACAATTTTATCTCTCAAACGGATGCAGTTTCTTCATTTTTTTGCTCATCTTCAGTTTCACCACCAATATGTCCATTTTGCAACATTTTTTCCTCTGATGGCATATTCTTCAATGCTTTTTTGGTACCTTCGATTTTCCAAAAATCCCAAACACGTGTTTTGGGTGGAGGTGTTGAATCTGGAATTGGTGCAACTAAACCGGGTTTACCCTCATCAATTACTTCATCCACTAATCCATATGCTTTTGCTTCCCATGCGTTCATGAAATAATCACGGTCTGTATCAGCTTCAACCTGCCAAAATATAAAAGAATTTTTGCTTTTATGTTAATAATAATGTTTATGATGTCATAAATGAAGAAAAAAAATGAAATGTACCTTTTCGTAGGGAGTTCCCGAAACTTTTGAGATAATTTTGTTGACTTTGACCTTGTGGTACACCATTTCTCTAATTCTTATACTCATATCAGTTGCCTGAATATAGAAAACAAGTTAAAAGTAAGTAAAAACATTTGTTTGTATTTAATTAAATTGGTAATTACTTACATTTCCTCCTGCTTTACCAAGTGGTTGATGAATCATGACCTTAGAATTAGGCATGCAATATCTTTTCCCTTTGCTACCACAAGCAAGAAGAAATGCACCCATTGATGCTGCAAGCCCAACACATATTGTTGAAATATCTGCTTTGCATAGCTTCATAGCATCATATATTCCCATTCCTACATGCATTGCATAATCATCATCAAATTAATTAATAATATTTTCATTATTATTTAAGAGTATAAAAGTAATCGGAATCGCTAATTAGTTTAGCTAAATGAAGCCATATGCATACCAGCAGTAACAGAACCACCAGGTGAATTGATGAACAATTTTATATCTTTTTTATCATCTTCTGCATCCAGAAACAGCAATTGGCTGATTATGAAATCAGCTGACATATCGTCAACCTGCATAATTCCATTTTCGAAATTAAGTCTTTGAACTGTTAAAATAGAAACGAATAAAAAGTAACAGTTAATAAATTGTAGACAATTGTAAACAGAGGGAGTCTCCATATCAGTGATTGTGAAGTTAATTATGTATTAAGCTGCCAAAATGAACAAAACCAAATTGTAATTATGATCTCAAAAACTTAAGTTGCCTAAATTGCAGAACCTCATCAACAAATTCAATATGCGAGCAGCAATAAAGATATAAATGTGCTACAACATGCTGTCTAAAAAGGGGCAAATGGCGATTCAAAGTATGTGTGTAATCTAAAAATTCAAGTCACCAAATTGCAAAAGCACATTGACAAATTCAATAAATTGATTAAACTGGCATCAGTAATAGATATAAAATGTGTGGTCTAAAAAGGGGGGAAAATCCCAAAAGTTGCAAGTATATTAGTAATCTCAAATATTAGGTCACCAGATTGAACAAAACGAAAAGGCACCAACGAAATTAAATTAATTTGATTTAATTTTCAAGATTACCTGGGATCCCAAGAAGACGATACGTTGACGAAGAAGCATATTGGTTGTATCGAGTTCTTCAAATCTAGGCATCCAAGATGGAGCTGAAGCAGAGTAATTTGAATTTGATGTTGGTACATCCCAATTACTCGATAAAGTCTGCGTCTTAAATGAAGAAGAAGCTTTAACAGATAACGAAGGCCTACTGTTAATTGTTGTCGTATTGCTGAAATTGAAATTGGTGATTGATGATTTAGGGTTTTTGGGGAAGAAGGTATTTGGATATAGGAGTGCTGGTGATGTTGAGTAAGCCGCTGAAACACAACCCTTCTCCATCTTCCCTGCTCGATGTTGTGTTTGGTCGTCTCTTTGCTTGATTTGGTTTCGGTTTTGTTATAATTTGTTTCTTGTTATTATTATTTGGATAAGTATTACGAGTATTTCACACGGAATCATGTAATAGCCTTCAGTTATATTGTGTTAAATGTTAATAACATTCTATGATTTCTATCCATAGAAAGTGGTGACCTAATAATTTATAGGTTAATTTCACACACGTCCTTACAAACTTTCAATATTACGTATATATCCTTGCAAAATTTATTATTACGTATATATCCTTTCAAAATCACAAAATTATCACATATATCTTTTTATCTAATTTAATAATATTTAAGTCATTTAAAATTTAATAAAACATAAATGCTAAACTAAATTAATGGTAAAATACCCTTAAAGGTCAAGGCTTTTTCTTTGGTCAATGGTATTTTCTTGCCAAATTCGACAATTGCATTTTATTTTGTCAACGGTTTTAGGCTATTTTACCATTTATTTAGATTAGGATTTCTGTTTTTTAAATTTTAAAAGATTTAAATATTATTAAAATTAGGTAAAATGATATATATGAGAATTTTGAGGTTTTGAAATGATATATATGTAATAATGAAGTTTGGAAGGATATATACGTAATATTAAAAGTTTGCAAGGACGTGTATGAAATTATCCCTAATTTATACACCTATCTTTTTTGTTCTTTTTTTTTCTAGTGGTATTCGGATGTGATTAGTGTTAACTTATCATGGTTGCGTAAGAGAGGAGGGGAGAAATTATTTTGTATCGAGTTTCCATTTTAAGGATATCTTTTTAGGAATGAAATGGAATTTAAGTAATTAAGAAAGTTATAAGCTAAATGATATTACTTCCTCTGCTTCAAAATAAGTGATACACTTTAGTTTTTTTGTTGTTTGAGGCAAAATATTATAATGAAGATTAAATTAGATAATTAGTGGATGAAAGGTCCCACACATGTTGATTAAAGTGAGGTTAATGTTCTTTAAATATAAAAGTAAGGGTACATGTATTATTTCACTATTTAAATGAGATAGTTAGTGGATGTGGGACCTATAATTTTTTACCAACTAAGGTAAGTTTTCAAAGTGTATCACTTATTTTGAAACATCCTGAAAAAGAAAGTATATCACTTATTTTGAAACAGAGGAAGTATAACGGATACACATTTTAGAAGGTGTGGCGGCCATAATAATAGACAAATAAATAAGATTTATGTTCATGTTGTTCGGGGAATATGAGTTTTTAACTTAATGACATAAGACCGCTGCCAACGGCTTACGCCGGTTGGCAGCCACTTTCCGCCAGTTTTCTGCCACCATTGGCATGGCTTCCGCCAGTCTTCCGCCAGTTTACTTGCAGCCGGTTTGGAGACGGGGATGAGAGGTTGCGCCGGTTGGTGGGTGGGACCAAAGGGGTATTTTGTGTGTGTGTGTTTTGTAATGGCGGGTCCCAAAAAATTAAAGGAAAGTGATATTGTTGGCATGAGTACGTCAGTTTAATGTCGGTTGGAGAGTGAGCTGACGTGACGCTGATTTGGCAACAACTGACGGTATCAGTTTGCCAAATCATTGGCACCGGTCTAATGTACACAATTTTAATGACATAATGTGATTTTTTGTGGGTTTTCGACGTGGGCTATTTTGAATGTTAACCATTAAATGGGTTTGAATCAAATGGCAGTCGATTATAAACCTATCAAATTTGGAACCATTTTTATAACTTGATTCGAAATACCAAAACCACTTCAAATCCAGCTCATTTCATCAAATAATAACAAACAAACTTAGAAAGTAAATGCTTTTATTAGTAATGTAAACATCAATCGAGAATTTGGTAAATTAGGGTAAGAGGATGCGGTATGGTGGCGAGAAGGGGTGGGCGCCGGACGCCACATAGGCGCGCCGGACGCGCCACGACACCGGGCGTTACGCCAGCGAGGCGGTGCGCCGGCCCGTCGACGGAAGCAGCGGACGAATGGTGGTGGGACACGTGGACTAGCCGTTGGCAACGGCTAGTTTCCAGATTTTTAATTTTTTTTTTTTTAAATAAACCGTTAACCCTTATAAATACCAACCCTTTTACACAATATTTCCGGCGTCGCTTTCGTATGAGCAGACGATTATTCTTAGAAATAGTCGAAGGTATTTCTAACTATACTGCTGAACCTCTTCCTAACCATTTTGAATTTTTTAAAGTACGACCGGATGCCACCGGTTTAATGGGTTTTAGTGTTATAATGAAATGCACGTCTGCCATTCGCCAATTGGCGTATGGCATAACACCTGATTCACTTGATGAGTATTTACAAATTGGTGAACATTGTGCACGTGATTGTCTAAATCATTTTACCAAGTGTATTATCGACTTATATACCGCTGAGTATTTAAGGAAACCCGACATCCATGACGTTCAAAACCTATATACAAAACACGAGAACGCTCATGGGTTTCCTGGAATGCTTGGTAGTATAGATTGTATGCATTGGGAGTGGACCAACTGTCCAAAAGCATGGCACGGCCAATATGGTAGGGGTGATAAAAAATACCCAACTATAATACTAGAGGCTGTCGCCTCGCAAGATTTGTGGATTTGGCACGCATTTTTTGGGGTTGCGGGTGCCAATAACGACCTCACTGTGTTAAATAACTCACCCTTGTTTGATAACCTTCTTGACGATATTGCTCATTCGGTCCCTTTTGTTGTAAATGGAGTGACTTATCAGAACGGGTACTACCTAGCTGATGGTATTTACCCACAATGGGCAAGCTTTGTCAAATCATTTACTGTTGCACGAGACGAAAAACGTGCTTACTTCAAAAGAAGACAAGAAAGTGCAAGAAAAGACGTAGAACGTGCATTTGGTGTGTTACAGGGGCGTTGGGGGATTATTCGCCAACCGGCTCGTTCGTGGAGTGTCAACAAGCTACGTAGAACCATGTACGCATGCATCATATTGCATAACATGATTGTAAAAGATCAAAACTTTGCCATAAGCGATATGAACGAGTTGTATGTGACTCCACAACTTAATTTAGAACGTACTTGGGTCGAGAGAGCCGAAATACAACGACTGAGATCACGGGAATTACGTGATAAACGTACACACGAATCGCTCCAACGAAATATTATGGACCATATTTGGCAACAATATCAAGAAAATCGTGTGTAATTTTTTTCCTAATTTTCGGTCTTTTTTTTTATTTTTCGGTAATTTTTTTTTATTTTCGGTAATTTTTTTTATTTTTTAGGTATTTTTATTTTGTATTTTGTAATATTTATTTTAATGAAGTATAATGTTTTTAAAAAAAGAAAAAAGAAAAAAAGGGTAGTGGGGCCCAAATGGCTTAAGTGATGGTAGATGGGATATTTGGGGGTTTTGAATGTGAAATGTGAAATGGTGATGTGGCGCATAGGTGACGCAGAGGTGGCGAAGTGGCTTAAGCCACCACACCCCTTGCTCTTAAATTGGACAAATAATGCGTGTGCAACTTTGCGTGTGAAAAGTACAGATAAACATCAATGGCCTTAACAACTGAAAATATCGATACAACAGGAGTTGCAACTGCGAGTGCGAGTACGAATACGATGGCAAGATTCTCTATCGACGACCACGAAGACGAAGACGCTCCGATTACCTACAAACGGCCACGATTCTCGGAACACCTGTCGCAATCGCGTGTTGTGGCTGAAGAAGATGATGATGATGATGAAGACGTGGAATGGGAACCGATTCCGATCGAAGATGTAGAATCGGATTCGCAAGGTTTTGAAGAAGATGAAGTGGATGACGATTTTGAGGTGGTGGTAGAGGATATCGACGAGGATGGGGAGGATTTCGGAAGCGATGATTACGGTGGTGATCATGAAGCGGCGGAGCCGGTACCGGAGATGCAAATTCAACAGCAAGAGACGGTGGATTTATCACTCCGACTGCAACCGAGAGCCCTATCTACTCCTTCGCCGGTGTTTGACAATGCAAACGGAGAATTACAGGTTGTGTTAACCGATCCTGACGTATTGGATTGCCCGATTTGTCTCGATCCATTGTGTTCGCCTGTCTTTCAGGTATTACATCTCTCTGTTTTTGTGTATGTTATATATTTTGAAATTTGGTAACTGAATTGTTTTTAACCAATATCTGATTCTATTGCAATGTATTTGATGTGTTACTCACCAATACTGCATATATGTAGCCTTAGGTTATATGTGTTGTTGATTTAACAGTCGTGCAGAGTTTTAAAACCAAGTCAGAAAGTCGGAGAGAATGTTTAGTTTCTAGTTTCTGCAATAACTATTAAGATTTTAAGATCTGTATTTTCTGAAATCATACAATTTAGTTCCTTTAGTCTGTTATTACTAGCTAATAAAAAAAAAAACTTCACATTTTTGACAACCAAACTTTCTGTTCATTTGCAGTGTGAAAACGGCCACATAGCATGTTCTTCATGCTGCTCAAAAATAAAAAGAAAATGTGCTTCATGCTGCATGCCAATCGGTTACAACCGTTGCAGAGCTATAGAAAAAGTAATCGAATCAGTCAAAACATCATGCAAAAATGCTCGTTACGGTTGCAATAAAACCATGACTTACAGTAAAAAAGCTGAACATGAACAAATGTGCCCCCACTCAACATGCTATTGCCCCCACTCATCATGCCCATTTGCAAACTCTTCCAAAAACCTATATCTGCATTTCGGTATCCAACACGCAGCTTCCACCACACGTTTCACCTACAACACCACTTTCACACTCCGTGTAGAATTATACCAAAAACACATTTTTCTTCAAGAACAACATGAAAGTGTTGTGTTTATTCTTAATCATGAAGTGCAAGAACATGGGCGGGCTTTTCATGTTGATTGTGTGGGCCCTAGTATGTTGAAAAGTTTTTTTGTGTATCAGTTGACTGCTAAAAGTATGGATGGAAATGCAACTTTGACTTTGCAATGTGTACCAGAGGTATATACAAAGTGGAATGAAAATACGCCAAAAAATAATTATGTTACTGTTCCATCTAATTTTTCAGGTTGCAATGGGATTATGTCTTTAGATGTCTGCATAAAGAAAGCTGTTTTATCCGTGTGAATCATATGTTGTATGGTAACTATTATTCTGTTGTTTTAGAAAATTTATAGTCTCTCTAATGTTTAACGAATTGCAAATTTACTGTGACTTACAAGTTGGGGTTGGATAATGTTATTAGTATTTGGAATTTATTTATTTATTATTTTTAATTTTATATTTATTTTTATATTGTTTCTTCTCATGAATGATCATGTGGTGTTGTTGGTTCTTATGGTTGGTTTGTGTTATGGTAATACTCATTTTTTATTAGTGAAAATACATTCTGTTATTGTCACATATCTCTAACCTTCTAGTATCTCGTGGAGGGTGTGTTGGGAAATATTAGTGAAAATTATTGTGATTATATCACATATCTTGTATGTATTGTTTTTTCATTTACTAGTTTTGAACTAAACTGTCTCACATATATATATTGTTGGAACATCTGTGGTAGTCGTAAAACATTTTTGGGAAGGCTTAGGAAATCATACCTGACATTGAAATGCATCGTGTGTTCAGTTCTACATTTTCGGTAATTTACTGCACATATCATAAAGAGAGAAATTCTTAACGCGAATTTGCCATGTTATATTATCTTTGTTCTAAAAGATTTTAATGTGAAATTAGATGTTGAACCAACCGTGTTACAGTTTTAAAGCTTAATAAATAGTCACAAACAACTATATCCTAAAAAGTAGTCAATATGACATACAAACAAAAAAAGTTTTTAATGACATACAACATAAAGCGGAGGTTACGAACTTACGAGATTTGTTCAAATATCGTCCTCATATTTGTTAACTATGGTGTTACCAAGATCTAGCTCTCCCAAATTTGCTATGGTACCAATGAATGGGATCCGCCAGAGGCTTGGCAGTTGGTACCCCTAAAACATAAATAATATTTTCAATTTAAAATTCAAGAGGTTAAATTATTGTTTAATTAGTTAAAACGGAATCAACATCGACTACATTTAACGAGTATTGTGTTACTTGAATGCATCCTCTTTTACTAAACTTAAAACTTTAGGAGATCAACGAACTTTAACATCGTTGGAATTTTAGATACTTAAATAAATAACAATTTACATTATGAAAACTTAAGCTTGTGTGAGGTTTTGGGGTCACGGATTAAGGTTTGGCCTATGCTGACTCTTCCTATTTTATAATTTGAAGATTTCGTGATCGAATCCCATTTTTGCACAACAGGGTTATGAAAATCCACAAGAAGTGACTGGGCATATTGTATGATACTTCCTCCGTTTCAAGATAAGTGATACATTTTCTATTTTGAGGTGTTTCAAAATAAGTGATACACTTTGAAAACTTACTATATTTGGTAAAAGGTAGTGGGGCTCATAACCACTAACTATCTCCTTTAACATATTAAAATGACACATTTACCCTTACTTTTACTTTTAAACATCATTAAATTCACTTTAATCAATATATGTGGGATCCATCCTCTACTAACTATCCAATTTAATCTAATTAATCTTCATTATCATATTTTACCTCAAAAAATGTGAACACCAAAATGTATCACTTATTTTGAAACGGAGAAAGTATTAGATATCAAAACCACTATGCAGGTAATACAATAACAATATTGATACTCAAACCCGTTAAAGATGAGATATTCTGAATGTAAGATGTAGATAATTATACCGTTATCTGAGAGTAGATAGACCGCTTCCCGAGAAACCTCTAGAAAAAATATGCGGTAGAACAATTGGTATATAGATACACTCAAAAGATATAGTAGGTCTTTTGCACATGGTAATTAATCAAAACGCTAAATGGAACTCGATACATAAAGCAGGGACCATTTATGTAAAATTTATCACATCATGAGTCATGACATCAGTAAAATGCAAAGATGGGGTCCATTTCAAATGGCATCCGATCAGAATCAGAAGAAAAAACTCCTCAAAACTCTATTCTAATCCTTCTCCCCCCTTTCAATTCCCCGTAATCGAACCCAAACTCACTACCGATTCACTCAATAAACTCGATCACAATCACCACTACATTAAAAAACCAAAAATTCAGCTGTTTCCCCCCTTTTTACAACCCTAATTAACCTTATTTCTTACATATTGTATACATGGTTACTGATAGCACTCACAATTTCGACGACGGAGCCGACATTTTCTCCCCAATGGTATCGATTCCCCTATTCAGTCTGATATAATCTGCAATTTACATTAGTGATATTCGATTTTGTTTTTGTCGTAAAAAGTGTATTCTTTCCATCGGTTATGGTAATGAAATATGTACGGTATTGGTTATTGAATTAGATGCAAAATTTATGTTTTTGTTAATTTGTAATTAGGTTTCTGTTTAGTTAATCAATCTAATACTGATTGGAGCTTGTGATCACATATCTTTGTTTATAGTTACAATTTAGGTTAAAATAATTTGGTAGACATCAATTCATGAAAGATTTTTCAGCTGTCAAGTGGGGAAAGATGATTGTAAGTGTGATAACGTTAGGTTTTTGATCAATTGTTGTCAATAGCTATTCAAAAAAGATTTGGTGAATCTTATGAGTTAGGTTTAATGAATTACAGCTATTGGCAAGCGTTTTTTTTTTAATGATATTCTCTTGTTTTATACTTTTATTACATTAATTTTTAAACTTTTATTTCAAATAGGTGCCAAGTGAGAGTGATACGATGGTGGGGAAAAGAAAAGAAATGGCGGGCCTTGAGATCGAAGGGAGCAGAAGGAAGAAAAAGAAGAAGCAAGGTGGTACACCTCGTCCCGCTTGTTCTTGGGTACATTTTAGGTAATAAATGTAATTTTTTATTCTTTTTTTTTTGTATTTAGTTGTGTTTTTATTTTTAAGTTAATGACATATTGTAATCGTGAATAATGTTGCAGCCGTGAGTTTATCAAGGAATACAGTGCTTCTCATCCGGAATCCTCTGGTCTGAAAGTTGTAAGCATTTTGTCTTTTTAATTTAAATTATAACGACCCGATATTTTATCATGTAAAAACGCTAACTTTAGTTTATTTTGATGTTGATTTTATATTCATTTAGGCAACAAAAGCAGCCTCAGATGCATGGAAAACAATGACACTTGAAGAAAAATCAAAATACACAAAACGAGCACGTGAAGTATGGGACGATTACTTAAGTTCAGCTCCTGCCCGTGAACCTAAACCTAGAAAACAAGTAAAATAATCACATTTTCATTAATAGTTTCTACTTCTTTTTTTTTTTTAATTTTTATTAATGGGATTTATAACACAGGCAAACCTGGTAACTCGATGTTCTCCTGGTCGTCTAGTGAACGTGTTAAAACATTTCACAACCGAGCAAAAAGAAGCAGTAAAAAGCATGGGATTTGGTAGTCTTCTTGATCTAAAATGCAGAACATTAAGAAGAAGTTTATGTCTATGGTTATTAGAAAGATTCAACACAATAAGACGAAGTTTAGAAATTTGTGGTGAGAGAATTCCTTTATATCCTCATGATGTTGAGCTTGTAATGGGATTACCTGCAACTGGTAAAGATGTGGTCAACTCTGGTCCTGATGACTTAGTTGCAGAATTAAGACAAAAATATAACGCATCAAATCGGGGAATTTCGGTTCGGTTTCTTGAAGAAAGATTAGGTCAACCAGAAGCAGGAGATGATTTCAAAAGAGCGTTTTTATTATATGTTTTAGGGACACTTTTGTGCCCTACTGCAAGATTAGATGTCAGTCCTTCGTTTCTTCATATTTTGACTGATATGGATTCAATTCATGAGTACAATTGGGCAAAATTCTTGCTTGATAGACTTGTTAGAGAAGTTTCTCGTTTTAGACAAGGAAAACAACGGGCAGTTGGTGGTTGTCTTTTATTTCTCCAGGTATTTATTTTTTATTTTTTTTAGTTTTGTTTGGGAATGTTAAATGTGTTTTTTTTGACAGATTTTTTATTATGAGAGTGTTGCGATTGGAGGTACTTGTGAACCGGGGCCCGTTGTTGTTCCGTGCTTATCGTTGTGGACAGAAGAAGCTATTTCTGAGAGAGAGAAACAGGAGAAAGAGCTTGGTGGTTATGGATTTGGAGAGGTAAATCTCTCTCTCTATATATATATTTATATTATACATATATAAATATTTTTTTTTTTTTTTTGAGTTAATAGTTTTTAGGGTAAATATCAGAAATTGTCCCTTTGGTCTTGGGTTTTCTGGCATTTTGTCCCTAAACTTTTTTTTTCAAATTTTTTGTCCCTGTACTCTTTAAAATTCTGGTTTATCGTCCTTCCGTCCAAAAAGACTGTTAACTAACGGAATATACCAAAAAAAATTAGGGTAGTTTCGTCATTTTCCTTTTTTCCCTTCAGAATTTTCTTTTTTATTTATTTTTCTCATCTTCCTTTTCTTTTTAATTCTTCGCTAAAAAAAACCCTAAAATCACTTTAGATCTAAAAACTCACCCAACCGTTTTCGAATTTCCGGCTAGCTCCGGCGACCTTTGGTTCTGAAATTTTAGGAGGTTGTTCGTCTCCTCCGTGCGATTCCAACGATGTATTTTGACCGGACACCGGACCAGTCACGCGCCGCCACGAGGTGGCGTCGGAATTTCAAAAATTGCCGTCAAATCGCCAACCGGCGATTTGCACTATTTCGGTGACGTTATGGTCGATTCGAGGTACGTTTCTGGTCGTATTGAAGTGTTCCCCTAGGTCTATTCCTGTTCCTATTTCGATTTTGGAAGCGAATCAGAAGGTTGATGCTGTTTCTGTTCGCCGGCCGGAATTTCGCGATTCCGGCGAGATTGGGGTTCGGGATTTGACTGTTCTAGTCGGAATATCATGGGGAACAATAACCCCAGGTTGTTGCCGGATCTAGTTCATCATGTGTGAGGGATTGTGAAGAAGAAGATGGTCCAGATCTAGGGTTCATGTGTGAGGGATTGTGAAGAAGAAGATGGTCCAGATCTAGGGTTCATGTGTGAGGGATTGTGAAGAAGAAGGTGGTCCAGATCTGAAGATGATGTGGTCATTAATTCCATAGAAAGTTCAACAACAATCCATATCAACATGATGAATTAGGTTGTTGTTAATTCGGTGTGAAGTTGGTTTGGGTTAGGGTTCTTGAATCTGGGTTATGGTTCATAAATGAAGAACATAGAAGAAGAAGAAGAAGAAGGATGGCAAAAGTCAGAAATGCCCTCACATGTTTGGCATGTGAGGTTAGTTAACAGCCAAATTTGGACGGAAGGACGATAAACTAGAATTTTAAAGAGTATAGGGACAAAAACTTTGAAAAAAAAAGTTTAGGGACAAAATGCCAGAAAACCCAAGACCACAGGGACAATTTCTGATATTTACCCTAGTTTTTAATTATAATTTGGTGTGCAGGTAATTTGCAAGGAGAGAGGTCTAGGGTTAGGGCTATTAAATGACAGGGATCATGTGGATGTGCTCCCTTTAAGAGAAGTAGCTGCTAGAGTTAATCGCGGTACTCTCGTTCGACAAGAAGAAAATCTGGTAAAATTCCCATCTTTTTTTAATTAAAATCCTTTTAAGTTTAATTTAATTGAAATTCCCGCAGGAAAACGTACCATTTGCTTACAAAAACGAAAATACGCCACCCGTACGAATGGACAGCTACAGCTACAAAGCCCCACTAGAATACACAACCTCAAATCTCCACAACAACAACATTTACACAAGTCAATCCACATGCCCATTATTAAACTGCAATTTCACGGGCTTATTTCAAGAATTATCAGATCATTTCAGCACAAAACATTGGGATTCGGGGAGACGTTTTCAATACAATTCACCGTTACCGGTATCTTTAGGTATGGATGAAACGTTTCTTGTGCTACAAGCCGAAGAAGACGGTGTACTTTTTTTACTAAATAAAGGGACTGAAAATATTGGGCATACGGTTATGGTGACTTGTATGGGTCCCAGTACAAGTAATGAAGGGTTTTTATATTATCTTGTTTCAGAAAGAGGAAATAGTTCGTTAAGATTGAAATCTTATACACAAAGTCTTCCTGGTAGAGTTGAAGGAATCCCTCCATCTGATTTTCTTTTGGTGCCGTTTGGGTATTTGAATTCCTCTGGTGAGCTTAATTTGGAGGTTTGTATATGGAATCCTTCCGATTTACCTCAAGTTTGATACCAAAAGATTCTTTTTTTTTTTTTTAATTCACCGGTTTTTTTTTGTTGCATTCAAACCATCAAAATCTTTGATTTTTACAATTTCTTTAAATTAAAAAATTGATATTTTTTGGAGTGATGGTTGGTTTGTGATGAGAAGGCGGGTAATATGGTTATGGAAGTCTTTGCGCTTTTTTTTTTTTCTTTGAAATGGAGGAGGAATGTATGTAGTAGGGGTATTATGTTGGAAATGATGATGTGGTATTTTGTATTTGTTATTTATAGTAGAACTTATAATATATATATATATATAACTGGTGGGAAGTTTTCTCAATATATAGATTTCAAAGCGTGCAATTTTCTGGATGGTTTATGTAAAACCTTGCTATTTGCTGTTTCTTAATGTAACATAGTTGTGATATGAGTTGCAAGTTAGTTTTTCTCATAAATTATTGTACATGAAAAAGTTACAAACTATGAATTGGTCCCTTACCAAAGATTTGGTCTTGTGCAAGACATCAAATATTTCGAATTATTTTAGTTGCTTATTCATGCACAATATGGAATTTACCATAAAAACTACTTTATTTAAAGCATATATTGAAATAATTTTTGGTGGTGTATAATCGGTTCCAATAAATTAAAGTTTACTTGTAACAAAATAGTTTCTTTTTGCAATCCAAGAATTATATCGGTGTAAATAAAATGATAGATCAAACTGATATGGGAAAATGGAAGAAAAAGAACAAATGTAACTGGAATTGACATTTTTGCCCTTACGGTGAGAACAATAGAAAAAAGAACTAAAGAAGCATCTAATCCGGTGACGGAGAGGCTTCAAATGTGATGAAAAACGAGTAGCCGACGGCGAGATACTATATTGAATGCTTATCTACTCATCGGAAAAATGCAGCATTTATCATCGCCGTCATTGATGCTCCGCCGCTTTTGCTGTTCGGCAACGCCTTCCTTTTCGTCTTCTTCAGCCGTTTTTTCTACTTCTGCTGCTAGGAAGAAGAAACTCGTTTTCTTAGGGTCGCCATCGGTAATCTCTTGTTCTATGTTGGCTTAATTTATATAAATTGTTGTAGTCAGTGATGAAGTTTTGATTGTGAGTAAATTGGAGTTTGATTTTTGTTTTCGTGTTAGGTGTCTGCTTCTGTTCTCGAGAATCTTCTAGATGCATCATCTGCTTCTGATTCGTTATTTGAGGTACCTAATTTTTATCGAATTTTATTATGGATGATTTAGGTTTTGTTATTCGCAGTTATGATTTACGATTAATTTGATTTGAAATTAAAGCCGTGCTTTGATTATTAAACACAATTATAGTTGAAATTGGGTAATTCTTATGATGCAGTTAGTTTTGTAATAGAATTTTTGTAAGAAGATGTTGTGATTCAGGTTGCAGGTATTGTTACTCAGCCGGCTTCAGGAAGAGATCGGGGAAGGAAGGTGATGCCATCACCTGTTGCACAGCATGCTCTTGATAGAGGTTTCCCTGCTCATTTGATTTTCACACCTATTAAAGCCACTGAGGTAATCAGCTTTTATGTTAATACCTCCTATATTTCTGCAAAAAGTGAAAATTAATACACTAAGTTACTAACATTTAGTGTTTTAATATAAACAACTTGATAAATTTAAAGTTATGAGGTCAAAGTTTACATTTGACTATGATGCAATGCAGGATGAATTTCTGTCCAACTTTAATGCACTTGAGCCAGAACTTTGCATCACAGCAGCATATGGGAACATATTACCAACCAAGTTTTTAAAGATTCCATCGTTAGGTTAGTGATCTGATGATTAGAGAATTAAAAGTTTCATATCCATGTTTTATTACTCAAATAATAATATGATTGTAATTCACATGGACAAACTTTTTAACGTAAGAATTAAGATTCATTAAACTCTTATTTTAATCATAATTATTTTTTAAATATCTTTAGGAACTGTCAATATACACCCGAGCTTGCTGCCCTTATACCGTGGAGCAGCCCCTGTTCAGAGAGCTTTACAGGTTGTTAATTCACCATTTATCCATTTTAAATATTAATATATTTAACTTTAATAAAGATACAAAATTAATCAGGATGGAGTTAAAGAAACTGGTGTATCATTGGCATTCACTGTTCGAGCACTGGATGCTGGGCCCATTATTGCATATGAAAAAATGGAAATAGATGACCATATTAAGGTATACATTTGCAAAAACTTTATCTTATATTTATAATAGTATTAATGTATATTAAATAATTATTAAATTATGCATTTCTTTGCAAGGCCCCTGAGTTGCTCGATCTGTTATTTGCACGAGGTTCTAAACTTCTTCTTCAACAACTTCCCTTTGTATTCGATGGTTCTGCAAGAACAAACGCTCAACAACAGGATGACTCAAAAGCTACTTTGGCTCCAAAGGTATATACATTTATATTTAATTTAATGCTTCACTAAATATATAATTTTTTAAGAGAGTTACCTTACATTAATTAGGATGTTCTTTTTGTTTCATGCAGATAAGTCAAGAAGAGTCATGGTTATCCTTTGACCAAGAAGCTTTAATTCTACATAATAAGGTATGCCCTTACATTTATCTGATATGGAGGTGGCAATGTTGACCTGTTTTCTTACAAACGGGTCAATCAGGTTATAGCCAAGAATTAAAAATGACTCATACAACCTCTTAGGTCAATATATTAAAATATTTAGATTGTTAATTGTAATAATGTAGTGTTTAGTGATCATACTTGACACATTAATCAATAATTCTTTATAAAAAATAACAAGACCTGTTTCGACCCATTACCCATCATGACAGACAACCTTTTAGGTGCGGGCTTTTGCAGGTTGGCCAGGAACCCGAGCTAAAATTCTTGTAATTGATGAGAAGAACGATAAATGCAGTGAGCTTGAGTTCAAAGTTATCACTTCTAGGGTTTATCATGGTAATGATATTCAAAGTACAGAAGATGATGATGTCATCATCTTCAGGAAAGGGTCACTGATCATACCATGTGGGGCCCACACAGCTCTTGAGGTGAACACCATTTGTTCAAAGATTTTATACAGAAACTCAAATGTTATTATGAATTTAGCTGATGTTAATCTCATGATTATCAGATCTTGGAAGTCCAACTGCCAGGTAAGAAAGTGGTAAATGCAGCTGCATTTTGGAACGGTTTGAGAGGTCAAAAGCTGAAGAAGTTGCGGTCTTGAAAACAGTTTTTATAAAAAAAAGGTATTTTATGTTTGGTGTTTAGAAGGTTACAGTTAAATTAGTGTGTATCATTGATATAAACATGTTTTAAAGGTATGATTTAATTTAGGTTTACACAATTTTCTTCAACAAAAGCAAGTAAACGACCAAATTCATGGTTATTACTTGTTCTGTTTTGTAGGGCTAAGTGCATAAAAATGTATCTAACCTATCGTGTATTGTTATTGGGAGGTGATTTATGTACCACAATTTTTATTTCAATCACCATAACTATTGCTTGGTATAGTTGTATAGTTTGCCATAAAACTTGTACAATGTGATGCATGAAGTAAAAGTTGTGGTATATAAATCACCTCTCATTGTTAATGTGTGTAACATATTTTCAAACGGCCTAATATGTGTAATAGGCTTTCAATACTTGCTATTGTATGTATAATGTATTGGACCTCCATTAACTTGTAAGCTGATGATGTGGCACCGATTAGGATATCGTGATGATGTGGCGGCTTATATGCTGTCATATTAAAAATAAATCTTCAAAATTACTGAGTACTTGATAAAAAGACCACTTGATACATATAATAGGAAATACTGATATTTTTATGTAGCTACGCTATACAACTAGATAATGTAGAGTTTGATTCGGTACATCAAAAATAGTCATGCGACAATCATTGCGCTTATGTTATATAAAGAATTTTTTGTAGTAAAGTTAAAATAGAGTGCAATATATTTAAGAAAATATAATAACTTATGTTTGTAGAAAATTGTAAAGGTTGGTGAATTTATGGTGTTAATGAAAATTATAATTGGGGATGTTATTCAAATTGAAGATAATTTTTTAAATAACGTGTTGTGATTGACTGACTTATAAAATTAAGGAAATGATGGTGTAAATGAAGTATTTTTTATAATAATACAAAAAATTATAGCTATAATAATAAGTAAATATAATAATCTTATTCGTAAATTATAGCTATAATACTCCCTCCGTCCCATAAAAATTTTTACATTTCACTTGGGCTCAATCTTTTAGGAGATTGTTAATGGTGGAGTCCTTTGTAATACATTTGATTAAAATATAAGGTTAGATTGGAGAGAGAAAGTGTTTTATTGTTGGAATGATTGATAATAATATTATTTTATTAGGTGGGTCCTTCAAATTTAAAAAATGTAAACTTTTTTGTATAACAAAATTTTATGGAGAATTGTAAGCTTTTTTATGGGACGGAGGGAGTAATAATTAGAAGTTGGCAAAAGAAATACGTGGTGAAAATTAGGTCTAGACCAAAAAGAAAAGTATGTTCGAAATGTCATTAAATAAGACTTGAATTTGTGAATTGACATACATAGTGTTGATGTGGCAATTTTATATATCGTTTACACATTACCCGTTGTGAAGGATAAATAGTGTTGATGTGGCAATTTTATAGTTTTCTATATGGAAAAACGTTGTGTTACGTAACTCAAAAAACGGTGAACTCTCTCGACTTTACTGTACTGGTAACATACAAATGAACATGTTTGAACAAGAACTTAACTGAATGTCTGAATCAAACAAGAAATAGTATGTGATTTTTTTTATTAAAAAAAAAAAAAAACTGTTAATAAAGATAAAGAGGTTGCAGGAAGAAGTACATATCTTATCAAATCTCTGGTCAAATCACAAGTTTTATACCTTCCCTTTGTCTCTCTCTCCACACATACTCTGTTTTTTATATTTTTTTTGCAGGCTAAATACTACTATTTCCCTATCATCACATTATGTCCTACTACTTGATTTGACCTCAACCTCCCTCCCTCCCTTCTATGGGAAGATACACTATACTCGAACCTTAATATAGTAAAAAAACATACACACAAACACAAACACCAAACAGAAAATAGGTGATCAAGAACAAAACAAGAATGCGTTCCTCTGGTTTTCCAAGAAACATGTCAACCAGTGATCAATTTGAGATTCTACCGATTAAGGTTCCATTATTTTCCTTCCTTCAATTTGAAAAAAATGTGTTTCTTTCTTGTTACTCTGTTTTATATAATGCTTATTGTTTCTTGATTATATAGACCTGTCAACTCAAAGTCAACATTCATTGTAATGGATGTAAGGAGAAGGTCAAGAAAATACTCAGAAAGATTCAAGGTAAATCATATTTAGGGTCTTTGTTCCGATCACTCACTCTAATGGGTGTTTCACCTGTTCTCTGTTTCCAGAGTTCTTCCATTTGACTTCTAAATACTTTGACCATGTTGAAAAGATGATTTTAGCCATGAATATATTTAAAAAACACATAAAAAGTTAAAAATTTTACTATTATAGTATAAAATATTGTTATGCTCCATTACTGAAAAGGGAGTGCAGGGGTTTACTCTGTAGATGTAAATGCAGAGAAACAAAAAGTCAAAGTGACCGGAAATGTTGACTCCACCACTCTAATCAACAAATTGGTCAAATCAGGTAAGTACGCAGAAATTTGGCCATCTAACCAACATCACAACCAAAACCAAGAAATTTCCAATTTCATCAACAACCAAAACCAGTTTCAAAATCTGATCACAAATCTAAATATTCCAAAAAGTCAACCTTTGTTGACTCCTGGTTACCCTAGAAACACTGCAGACCAAATGGTTTTTGAAAGGTATTTGAAACAAAGCATGGATATGAACAACAATCATGCACAGATGGGATGGAATGATGATAAGAATGTAACTGGAGAGAATTATTCGGGATTTATTGACCTCGAAGGAAGTCAACTTGGAGGTTTTGATGGTGGTATTCAAAAGTATCATGATCATCAATCATGCATGCCAATGATGAACATGTATCAACAAAATTTTCAACCACCAATGATAATGAATAGGAATTTGTATAACATGAGCAACATGCATGGTGGTATGGTGCATGATAACATGTACATGCATCAACCATACATGTCGAATCATGCACTTCCCATGATTCATCATGCTAATCATGCTCATTACTACTAATTAATCTCGTTTTACATATTATAGTTAGCGTAATTTCATCGTTATAATACATTAATATTAGTAAGTTAAGTTGTTTTATGGGAATGTTTTAAACATGTGTATTAATCTCTCTATAATATTATTTTTTTGTTAAATTCGGTTTGGATCATTCTTTACCTTCAGGTGTGTTTGGGTTAAGCTTATTTAGCTTATCCTTATCTGTAACATAACTTGTTAACGTATGCATTATGATAACTAACGGATTGAAGGAGATAGTGATTCTGTTTATCTAATGCATTTTCAACCGCTAGTTTTCTAGCTTGCTTTCCTGGTGACAACTCTTCTGGTTCTTGTTCTGATTACATAAATACAACTAATATCATCTAATTATAATTTAGATGGCGTAGAAATTGCATTCCAATCTCATTATATTCCATCCAACCTAAATAAAAGGGACTAAAAGTTGTGGATATAAATGCAAAGACCATGAAAATTGAGGGGCTAACTTATATATCTTCCAAACCAATATTTCACACATCCTCACTGTCTCACACCTTTCCCCCCATTTTCTCTGTTCTTCCGGCCAATGAAACCGTAAAAACTCCCAAGTTTTCCGATTAACCGCCGGCAGAAGTCAATGAAGCGCAAAAAGTGGTCAGAGCTTGAAGAACAAACACTTCTCACCAAATACTCCGACCTCCAAACCGCTGGGACCCTCGCTAAGCTAAAAACCAGAGAAAAAAAATTCAAGCCAATCGCCGAACATGTAAATTCCGTTCACCATCTCTGTGATCCGATCAACTTCCCGTTCAAGTGGTCATGGCGTGACGTATCGATCAAAGTCCAAAACATGCGTCATCAGTATTTAGGAGTGAAGCAAAAAATTAGGGTTTCAGATAGCGAGTATAATTGGGAAGACGGTGAAAATCATTGGGAGAATTTCATGAAGTATAAGGAAGTTTTCGGTGATATCGAGCTCGAATCAAAAGATAACAAGAGGTTTAGTAATGTAGCCGGCGATGTATTTGGGGATTCTGATCTTGCGTATTCACGTAATGGCGGAGATGAGTTTTTTGGATTTGGGTTTGATGAATTGCAAAATGATGAAGAAGATGATGATAATGGTGATGATGAGGCTGGTAGTGATAATGAGGAAACTGATGATGATTCAGGTTCAATTCATGTGAAGAAATCACGAAAGGTGATCGGTGGGGGGATGTTAGGGTTAGTAGGTGCTCAGGTTTTGGAACTGAGAGATGTTGTAATGAGGAGAGAAGAGAAAAGAAGGGAAAGAGAATGGAAGAGAGAAGAAAAGAAGAGTGAGAAAGCTTTTCCGGCGCCGGAGATTGGAGAATTGGAGTGGCGGCAGCGGCTAGAAATGGAATTTGAGGAGGAAAGGCGGCGGAGATTGGTGGTGGAGGAGCGGTGGGAGGAGGAGGAGATGAAGTGGAGGGAAAAGATGGTGAGTATGCAAATGGAACACGAGAAACAAATGATGCAATTACATGCAAATGCTTGCCAGAATCAAATGCAGATTCTTGGAGTTATGGCGAGATTTATTTGTCAATTTTTTGGGTCAGCTAATGATGGATTGGGGAATTTGGCTCCACAAGTTTTGCAGCATCCAATTTCAGGGGGATTGGATGAAAATGGAAAGCCAGATGGTAATTCACCTTCAGAATTCTTGTAGAGTAATTCACAAACCTTTTTCTCTATATACTTTTGCTAAACCTTTGATTACTAATTCTGAACTCTCTGTTGTTAGTTTCCTGATTATTGAATAAAATTGGATTTATCATGCATTTCTTAATATATAGAGTAATTTGATCATCATGTGTAATCCTAAAACATGAAAATTGAAACTAACAAATAAAGACCATGATTACAAATTACTAGGAAACCTAAAATATAAACTTTTGGAATGGTTTTCATTAAATTTAGTAATTTACACACACTACTGTAGTAATTACAATTCACATGTATATGTTACAATATTGAGTCAACCTCGGAAACAATTATATAAGCAATACTGAGATCAACCCTTGTATAGTCACTTAATAATAATTTAATTCAAACTGAGACAGTTTCTTAAGGATTTAATTGTGTTTCGGTGCCACATGGCATTTTGAGGATCAAACCTGAATTCTCCTGTAGGCCAATAGTGTAGATCCTGTTTCAATGTCAGCACTCGAGGTAAGTGAACTGTTCTTACACGAACAAATTCTTCATCTTCAGTTTCCTGTATATTATTAACCTGAATTCCCCTGTAGGCCAATAATGTTTCTTACCTTTGTGACATTAACAAAAGCATCCAAATTAGGAGTTGGTTTCCCGTTAGCTTGAAGAATCAATCCATTGAAGAACATATCTATGCACATGACTCCCATGAGACCATCTGCAAATTTCAAGATTTAATTTAGGGTTTGAAAGTAAAGTAGGATAAAACATCTGGAATAACCCGAACTACTGACAAATTGATTGTCTTCAAATGAAGTCAAACTGTATTTCAGCTGCAAGTTTTAGTTGTGCATTTTTAGTTTGTCTTTTCTGATGGATTTTTGATACAAACCTGCTTCTCCAAATTGCTTTAACCCTTCCATTCCATGTTTATCTGTAAATATTCGTGAAAAACTGCTACCAAGATCTGCATATTTTTATGAAGTGGTTAATTTAACGGTAGGGTGTATACCAATATCGAGTTCTATAACTTCCATGTTGGTAACAACTGATTTTCTTAATCCCACAAGATGTACATACACTGTGACAAAATTGAGCAGAAAAATAAGTTGAGATTTACACCTAATTAATAGAGACAAAGAAATTTGCATAGCAGGAAGAAGATCAGCATCTCTGTATCCTTTTTTCCACTCTTGACCCACCACTCTTAACCAGATGTTGGATAACAAACCTCATTTCACAAATATTTCGTTTACACTGCTAAATATTACACACCTTCATTATCATGTGGCTACAAATAAACACATCAATACTTGATTCATTCAAATGAAAGGTATGATAGATATAAGATGTAGATAATTATATTTCTATCTAAAGGTAAAAAGACTGCTTTTAAATAACTACAATACCATATTATATATGCACGCAAAGCATCTTGTATCTATCTATGGTACGAGTTTAGGTTGATAATGACTAAAATATCTTACAAATAAAAGTTTCTTAATGGCAACTATTCTAAATAGCAAGGCTTTTGTTAGGCCCCCTTACCTTTGTTAAAAACCTTAAAGAAACCCACTAATAAACATAGGGTCCTAAAAACACAACAAAATTAAAGTCGTATGAGGAGTTGTTAAAGTTTGACACTCTTTTTAAGTTGCTACCCTCACTTAATGTAACTTTTGGAGATGGTCCTTAAATACTACTCGTATATCACAATTCAAACATTTTTATTTCTTCCTTTTAATATCTAAACAAATATATCTACTAAACTTAAAGATCACATCTACTCTTCGAATTACCTTCAAACTAAATAAACTTAAATATGATGTAATATATCAAATTGTTTTCGATTAGATTACGGAAGAAAAATACACGAAAGTTTGATAATAGTGCAACCATCCACTATATGTGTAGCCCGGAATTGTCATAGGTAAACATCAGTGGCCACAAAAAGGTATTTTTTATTGCTCGTACAGATTGAAATTGGAACTCCTGGGAAGTTAACATTTTTGTAGACCAATTATCACAAAAAATCTTTTAGTCAATTGGATTTTAAATCATAAAACTAAGGTAACAGTGATGTTTTAACAAGCCTATGTGATACTTAAATATGTAAACTAGAAACCATTTATGATCATAAAAAACAGGTTTAAAAACTAAACTATTGCACAAACACACAAAAGTTGATTATTTTTACAAATTACAATTAATAACAATTTCACCAAATTTATCAACACTTACCAGTCACATGATACCCCCACCAAACACAAAAGGCCTGGACTGGCTTTCCTACTATCTAAAACTTAATCTCACAATCTCCATAATATATATTCATAAACCAGTAAATAAAAACGAAAAAAGAACATATAATTAACTCGATCACGAACCGCTTATTTCAACGAAACTTCAGAAGCACAATTACTAGCAATCGGTAAATCAGATGGAGTGCAAACAAGAGCCCGTTGTTGCAAATGCCTCAAACTTTGTTCCATGCTAACTTGCACCATATCAGCCAGCATTTGTTTTGCATTACCCGACTGTTCATCACCTTCCATTTGTGAAATAATATCGTACACGATGTTTTCGAGAGTATCGGGCTCGAGTTCGGATCTCGGGTACGGTGATTCCCGCAATAACCGCAAAAGTGTATGGGCTTTTGTTTGAGAAATTGGGCTGCCTTGAACCGTGAGCTCTAATAGGCCCGGAATTACACCTTCTTTAAGTATTGGTTCTCTATATCGACACCTGTCACTTTCACACATAGTTAAAAGTGTTCCCACTGCGTGTTCACGGTTTTGAGGGGACCCACGTTCAAGCACTTCAACAACTGCCAGCACACCACCTTCTTCTGAAGTTAACGAAACCCGTCCTTCTTCGAAACCAACTAACGATTCGATAAGTGCGGTACATCTTTCGGATACTTTTGAGGATTTTTTGGAGGATTTAAGGATGTTTATTAGGTAAGGAATTGGGGCGGATTTAAGGATGAGGGTAAGATTGTCTTTTTCCGATGAGAGATTTGAAAGTGCCATTACGGCGTCCATTTTGGCTTGTGGGGTCCCTTGGTCAAGAAAGTCAACGAGAAACGGAATTGCACCAGATTGACCAATGGTTGACCGTTTTACAGTTGATGCAGATAATGTTGCTAATAAAGCAGTTGCGTGTTCTTGCATATTCAAATTCTCCAATTGGAAAAAAGTGACAATTGGTTCTAATGCACCAGCATCCACAATACTGATCTTGTTTCTGTATAAATGAAACCATTTAATAAAAAAAAAATCAATTTAATAAAGATTTTGTTGCATGTGATACAATAAGTAACAAAAAGTAAAAAAGGGTGTAAAAGGAAAGATTGAGTGACAATTGAGTAAAAGCATAATAACAAAAAACATTATCCATAATTCCATATCTTAAAAGCATCAGATGCTATGCCCAATCAAAAAGCTTTCATTTTAACTAAATTAATTCAATCATTTATCATAAGTCAATTTGTTATCATATAGTAAAAATCGAATTTGCTATAAATGTCAAGGTGACACATATATAGAAATAGATCATGTGCCTGATAAAACATTTTCATTAAAGCAAATTCAATAATTTATCCTGTAACGAACAAACAAAATGCATGATACATCAGTTATATTTGGTAATTTCTCCTAAAAAGGTTATAAAGAAAATTCATACATATTGTTTGATGACTTTGATCTACAATTGACTGAACAATTTTATTCAGAAACTGTACATAATTCCCTTCAATTTCCCTGTTTAGGGTTCTTATAATTTGGTTTTAAGCAACCAATTAAAAATTCACAGATTGCAAACATATGCTTTTCAAGATTCCTTCATCAGTACATTAATGAAACCTAGGATCTAAAGTTGGCCAGGCAGAAGCAGACCCAGAAAGTGACATAAATCAATATCCTAAAAACAACCACCACAATTAACTTCAATTTGAATCAATCAACCAAAAACGTAGATCAAACAAACAAGCTATTATCAAAATAAAGAAGATTCTTGTATTTTACAGCTAATTAAAATAAATATAAATTCTCCTATATGTTGTTTAATTATTATTTTTATTGATCAAATCTAATTGAGTCTACAACCATGCCGGCCATACTTAAAAGTAATCATCTCACTCCACTATAAAATTGGAGTTTAAAGTAACTTCTTCCGTGATGAATTTACAAATTCCAAAAATAAGATCTCTAATGGTGAATTGGTGATCTTAGACATGAACAGTAACTCTATTGGAGATTACGTCAAATTGATGATGTGCTTAAGCAAAGTTACCCTCCAGATTAGGCTTTAATTCGATCTATTACCTTTTTTCAATTAACCAATTAGAAGCCTGACTGATGAAAAAGCAGAACCACAAACACTATACTTTAATATTATTAATTTATTACCAGTTTTATCTTAGCTGAGTTGATGAATCCGGGGAAAAAAGATACACACACAGCTCCAAGTATAGAAAATGACATAATTAATTAAAAAAATATCTAAATCAAATTTTAGAAAAAGATAAATTAGTGACTTACGTTTCGTCCTGGACGGCAAGGTTAAGTAGAGCTAGTAACGCTGCCGTTTTGGCTTCAAGTGACGGTGACCGGAGCATGGACACAAGTGGTGGTATGGCATCGGAGAACTGACGGCGGTAACGTTGTGAGGTTTTGGTGAGTCGACGGATCTCTTTAGCTGCTTGAATTTTGGTGAAAGGATCGTGGCTATCGTCTTGGATGAGACGGAGGGTGCGAGTGATGGTCGGAGTGTCATATCCGGTGACGGTGCCGGAGGAGGAGGTGGTGGTGGTGTGTGAATCCATGTGGGAAGTAGCACCGACGAGAGAGAATGAGAATGGAAGTGAAGTGGGGGATTTTTAAACGAGAGAGTAAATGTAAGGTGGAGAGGTAACGTGAGAAGTGGTGCCGTGGCGTTAAGCAACAGTTATTTTCTCTCTTTTTTCCTTTTTCTTTTCTAAAAATGAATTATCACGTTAATTTATAGTATATTTTATTTTAAATAAATATATAAGCGAGATAAAAAAAAATACAATGTTGTTAGAAAATATTAATCAGCACCACACTTTTCTTAACAATATTTGCCTCTAATCAATTAAAGGGTTTCACAAACCAGATACAAAGAATTGTATTTAAATTCTATCAAAGAATGAACAACTCAAGAAAACGAAATAGTTTCAATGTGTCTTCGTTTGATTTTATAAATCGCTGTTCCTAAATGTTTGTAGTAGTTGTGTAACGTCATCTAACTGTTAAATGTCATTTAAGCTTAAAGTTAGAATTATGGATATAGATATAACCAGATTTAGGTTTTGGTAAGTTTAACTAGCGTGTTTATGTTAATTAAAGTTTTCACGTGTGAGAACTGCTCATTGACCCCACTTTAGGACGCTGCCCCTAGAACCATGCAAGGAGGCGCGACCCCTTAACCCTGCTCTTTGGTCACCACGTTAATTCATTCGCACTCGTGCTTCTAAAACCATTTCATCTTTAACAGACTTAATTATGCTAAAATGTCTAATAATCCTCCCTATATTAATAAATTACTTTCGTAAAACAAATAAACACAACACACGAACTTATGTATAAATGAAAATTAAGTATACATTACATTTGTCATCTAACCATTGATACATAAAAGCGAGGATTTGGTGAAAGAAAGGGAATAAAATAAAATATAAAGGAGGGGAATATTATAAGTAATGACTTTTATCCTCAACCATAATGTTTCTTTAAAATGGGAAAAAAATCCTCAACCATAATACAATTTACTCAACCTAATTATCCTAACATACAATGCAAAAAAGGATGGATCATTTAGAGACTTGATAAAAAATCGTTTTATGTATGAAAAAACCAAGCTATTTACCTGTGTGTAAAACCGAACTTTTTTTAAAATAATAACACCTCAACAACCAAATATAACACCACCACCCACCAAACTGTTAAAGAAATGTAGGATTACTAATAACAACCACGGGATATATCTCCGAATCGAGTATTCGTTTTGTATATTTTCAATACTATACTAGTGAGTATTGCATATTAAAGATAAACTTGTAATTATGTATATTTTGAGGGTCTATATATATTAATAGGTAACCAAATATGAATAAGCTGTTATTTTATGAGTTTGTTTTGTATAATATTAATAAAGTATGCGAAAGAGAATTTAGATCAAGCTTTGGATACTTTAGTAAATTGATATAAAAATAAGTTTAGAATTATATATTTTAGAAATGAGCAAGACACTTTTTGCTTAGTTGGAGCAAGTTGAGAAGGGGATCTACTTTCATTTTTTAATAATTTTATTTATAACCACTGTATTACTTTTTTTATTTTTAAGTTTTACTTTAGTTGCTAGTTTCAAAACTATAGCATATGAGTTTGATGTAATGCAAGTCAAACTTCATTTCCATTTACCAAAATCTTCATGACAAAAAAAATTACAAATCCTACGAACTAATCATGTTATCGATTTGTTTTAACAAGACAAACTATTAATGTAAAGACTTTGTATAAAATACATTTCTAAAATTAGCATTGTATCCGTACAAAGTAACGAATAGCTATTTTACTTTGTACTTATTATATAAGCGTATTAATTATATAAATTATGGACATGTTACAAGTTTCTTAGTTCAATTATACGGAGTATATATTTTCTCGACACTTGTAATTTGATAATCATTTTGGAACAATTCTTTTATGGTAAGCATTGGATTCGGGCAGACATTTCTGAATGATAGCATAATCAAGATTTAAGATTCTTAAATGAAAATGACCCATCGTTGTTTTCCCCATGCTTGTTCTTTAGAATAAACTTAAGTGTCTTTGTTTTCTCTTGATTTAAAAGGGACATCTATTTGACTTCATTAACTTGTAAGCTCGTGATCGAGAAAAGAAGTGATGACGTAACGTAATATTCTAAATCATCAACACTCTAATGTTAGAAGTGATAAAACTCTTCAAAGGAAATGGTTACGAAATGAGAGTTGTTTAATTCTATATATAGTTCACAACAAATACAAATTGTGTTTTTCAAAAGCGATAAATGACATCACCGAATTGGACAACACATTTTTGCAACTATGATTTGATCACAAAGCATCCACCGTTCATATTTTTGTATATGTTGGATGGATCCAGTTCGACCCATATCCATACCTGCATATATATTTACCAATTTGGTACATTATACATGCATAAATAGAAGTGGCGATTAAAGCAAGAGTTTGGGTTTCATTTAACTAATTAATTTGACAAGCTTTCAATATACATAAATATTAACCATCTAGAAATGACAATACAAACAAGTCAGATAACAATAATTGACATCCAACAATTTGTTGGGAAACAAAGGTCCAAAACACACTAACAGCCTAATGGCAATTTTAGGGAATACTGTCAACAAACTCATGCCAATCACTGAGACGAAAATAGCGGGAACTGACTTGCAGGTATCATAGGTATTGGAATTCAAAAAAATAGTAAAATAAAGGCCACTTATATTAAGAATGAAGATTAAGAGTGACGGTTACGTTTGACTTACTGCAAGTCAACACAGATTTTCTTCCGGGCATTCTTCTTGTTTCTACGTTTTCGTTTCTTGTCAGAAGTTTGACTAGTCATGTACTCCAGAGAAAGATCCGTTGAAGGATTACTCACCAAGTGTGGTGCTGACTGTACACTGTTGACCACAACAGATGGGGTAACTACGGGCCCACGGACAGGTGGCATAATCTCCATAAATGAAATTTCCGAATAGACACCACAGGAGCAGTTTGAGACATTGATGCAACGGAAGCTTCCGGAATGCATGGTTGAGTAACAACTTTTGAATGTGTCGTTGAGTTACCACAGGAACAGCTGGAGTGATGGTTACCACGGAAGCTTCCGGAATCTGTGGACAGGAACAGCTGGAGGAGGGATTTGCCCCATGGAAGCTTCCGGAATGTGTGGTTGAGTAACCACAACATGTGTGCTATTGTTAATCTCCTGTCATTTCAGCCTGAACTTGGAAATAATTATATCCACCATATCACTTGCAAATTCAGAATCTGCAAACAACATATAAATTACAAAGGAAATAAATAATACGATTTCAAGTTTTGTAAAATACCTAAGAATGAGAGCACGTGCAGCCAATTGCTTTTACCAAACTCTCCCGGATAAGTAACACCGTTGAAAACCAAACAAGACTGGAAAACAGGAACAGCTGTCCCCTGTTTCATATATTGCTCTTCCAATATTCATTTTAGCTACATATTCAGCCATAACAGACTTGCAATAAATCTTATCCTGCATGTCAATTAAATATCATTATCCCATTAATGTCAAATACCACTATAATATGTAATGTAAGCATCAGACCTCTCTAATAAGTTGCAATGCTTCATTCTCTGATTTCTGAGTAATGCCAATATATGCATTTTTGGAAGCATCTGTTTCAGCCACTTTACGTTGATTAAATGTGTTTGAAGATGAGTAGCTTGCACCATCAAACCAGATTGTTGATCTGAACTGTGGTTGATGATCAGATCCTTCATTTTGAGTTTGATATATTGGGGGTTGTTTCCTTAACTTTTGTGCATCAGAAGACGCTTGTACAAAAAAATTGGTTTTGAACCAAGCCAGAAGATAGAAATCATTTTATACGACAAAAGTGAAACAAAATCCCAAAAACAACACACATTAAGAATTTCAAAGTCTTAGCCGCAAATCTTGACTTCATTGACTAACCAAAACCCTAAACACAAAAAAAATTGCGGCTTTTTTCCAATTTATGAGCTTAATTGTTTAGTTTAAAGTCATAATTATGCTTATAAAAAAATAAGCTAACACAAACACTCCAAAATAGGCTAAACCAAAACCTCCTGAATTATGCTTTTTAGTAACAAAATCAACAATAACTTCTCATTTGCAAAGTACTAACAAACTCAAATTGTAACTCATACTTAGAAAAATATCGATACAGAAAGCTTCCGTACAAAACGAAGAGAAATAAACAAAGTAAAAAATCAAATAAAACCACGGGATCAGCAGAAAAATAAAAGGAATCAGAAGGAAAGAGGATGAATTTACCAGCGGCGGAGGGCTGAGAGCTAGCGTCAACATTCTCCAGCACCGATTGAGGCTCCGGCGCCGACATAACTGTTTGACGATTGCGAGACAAAAGCTCCGGCGTCAACGAGGTTTGCATTAGAGCATCTCCAACCATAAACTCTATAAAACTCACTCTATCTTTATACTTAGTGGTCAATTCACTCTAAATATAACCTCAACTCCAACCACAAACTCTATCAATCCCTATAAAACTAGTGGACCCATAAAAATCATATTTTTAATTAATTTATTTTACGTTACAAAATAAATTAAAGTGAAAGATATGTGAGGTCCATGGATAGAGGCATGGATAGGGGGGATACCCTCTCATTTTAAATATAGAGGGAGTTTTTATCTCACTCTATATTTAGAGTGGGGTATAGAGGTGGATTAGAGAAGATAAATTTTTAAATATAGAGATAGAGAAATGAATAAAGTATGATTGGAAGTGCTCTTAGGGAGTGAAGTACCCAGTACAATGACACAAGCTCATTTTTTTTATTTATTTCCAAACTCATTTCGCTAGGAGCAGTTCCAAACTTCCAATTTCCAAGCCCATTTTATTTATTTTTATTTTTAAAAGTCACGAAATTACCACTTTACTTCACATGTTTTGTATTTTTTTTATTGACAGTTTTCTCACATCATACACACCTTAAAATAAATTAATTATTTTTAGCTTTAAGAATATTTTTTTATGTAAGATTAAGAAAAATTGTGTGTAGGTGAGTGCATACCATTTGTATGGAGGATTATATTTTGCAGAAAGCACTTTTACCATATGAATACACATGTATATACTTTTAAGCCTACCTTGTTGTATTTTGGACGAATTAAAAACTTACTTTTCATCACAGATTAAAAATAAAATGTACTGCCAACATACTCTATTCGAAAATCATCATAATAATGATTAGATCACGTACATCATGATATAAACTCATTATAAAACGTTAGAACAAAACTATCCTTTTGGAATGAAAAAAATAAACTCTATATGAAGTTTTTGGTCACTTATATATATTTGCATAAAGCAAACTAATTATCCATACAATAGAAGTAGATCTAGGAAAATGATCTTTATAACATCTTTGCAACATCCTTCATTAATGATCTATTGGCATTATAAAAATTTGTGAACTCCGGAAATGAAATGCACCCATCGCCATCGGTGTCAAGTTTTGCCATCATACGTTGAACATCCTCGGGCGAAATAGAGGTAACTTTCTTCAAATTTTTCTCAAGCTCGGCTGCAGAGACCTTCCCGTCTTTATTGTCATCAAATCGATTGAAGATCCATTCACGTTCTTCCAATGTGTCATCTTCCATCATGGTTTTAATTTGCAATGATACTATTGTTAATTATTGTTTTTTGTTTTTCAAATTCGTATTGATTTGCCTTGAGTTAGGAAGAAAAAAAAATAAGGATCAAACGAGGTTTAAAAAGTGAAGTTGATAAGTTTCCCCTTTTAATACGGGTTGCCTCATATTTTCTTGAGGTAAATAGAACATCTTTCAGGAATTAAGGGTCATTTTTTTTATAAAATGAGTGATTAGTTATAAGGTGATGGATCAGTTTGATAATTTTTGGTTGTTTTGTTATAAAAATATTCTCATTTATAATGAGCTCTTGGGATGACTTATTTTTGTTATGATATACATGATCTAACTGTTTTCGTAACTATTTTTAAACTTTCCACTGATCATTTAATAAATATACACATAGGAAGGGATTAAATTCATGAATTTGAGATATTATTGACAAAAAAAAAGAGACAAAAAAGATCATTTAAGAGGCATGATGTAATCCTTAACCTTTTTGCCAAGTGTAAAGCCCATGCCCAAAAGAAAATGGGCCAAATAAATATTATTGCATAGTGACATTTTATCAACGATCATAACCATTTTTTGTCTTAATTTTTTGTTTCATTATAGACCTAAATCAGTACCAGTTATACACTACTGTTACTTAAAACATTTTTGACAATCATCTATGTAGAGTTGGATTGATATTTTACCTACATATATTAGAAAAGTATTAAGGTATTCTTACTATACAAAATGCAAACTTAAAACAAAGTCCTATGATCAAAAGGTAAACACAAACAAAAGCCTGCAACAAGCTGAATTGCAGGGACCAAACAGAACCCCTATTGAATAAAGGAAAACTTTTGAATAGTTAGGTGCTGTTTGATAAGCCTCTTAATGATTCAGATAATAGGACAGCCTCTTAATCGGGCAGATTCAGAGCGTTTGGTAAGACCTCTTAATCAGCCATCTGAATCAGAAATTGAACATGTTCTGCTTCTTAATCGGACAGATGTAAGGGTAAGTCTGAATCATTCAGACATCTGTATCATTCAGATATTAATCATTCAGATGATATAAACAGCACTTTAAACAATAGTCTAGTACACCTATCTGCCAAAAAACTATACTTACTCCGATTCAAAATAAGTGATACACTTTCCATATTTTGGTGTATTAAAATAAGTGATATACTTTGAAATTTTACCTTATTTGGTAAAAAGTGGTGGGTCCCACACCCACTAACTACCTACTTTAATAAAGTTAAATGACCATTTTACCCTTACTTTTACTTTTAAACATCATTAACCTTACTTTATTATATGAGATCCATTCCCCATTAACCATCCAATTAATTTAATTTAACCCCATTATAATATTTTACCTCAAAAACAGTAAAATTAAGAATGTATCACTTATTTTAAATCGGAGGAAGTATATAAAAGCCTGCAAATTAGAGCTCGTGAGTCATAAACCCAACAAAAGATAATGAAAACTTAATTAAAAATTGCTACGAAATAAAGAAAGATTAGGGTTGTTGCACATAAAATCAAGAAACTTCTGTACGTAGACTGTAGGGTGCACCCATTTTAAAGTTTTAATCTTTTTTATATATATGTAGACGTAGATCAAAACCCACTACTTTTATGACTAACAAGAGAGCTATGGTTCAAGATCATATAAGATAGCTGATACGAACCCATCCTATAATATGTTCACACCATGCTTACAAGTCTAAGTGTAAAACTCACTCCCAAAAGCTACCTTAAAGGAGGAGGGGACACCTACGCTTATAAGCCATCATTTAGTTTTTACTCTAGTCAATGTGGGATCATAACAATACCCCACGCTTTGAAGAACCAACGTCCTTGTTGGTCACGGTCGGCACCCTCTTTTCGGGTCCAAGCCACCACTCCATAGGCCACCACTCCGAGCTCGTTGGTCACGGCTATGTTGGTCACGGTTGGTGTAACGACCGGAATTTTCGGTTAATGAATTAAACGGAAATACTGAGGAATAAAGGTAGTAAAATGTTTAATCGAGTCTCCGTTGTGTTTTATCGAGTGTTTGGATGTTTGGGACTTGGTGTAACCAAGTATGGGTCAAGACTTGGATGGAAACAAGTTTAAAAGGCAAGAAACTGACCCAGACAGCCCTCGCGGCGCGAGCCAGGCGCGAGGCAGTCGCGAGGTTGAACAGGAGCTCCAGAGGTGAAACGCGAGAATCAAGAGTTGAGACAAGAGCCGCGAGCGAAACGCGAGCCAGTCGCGAGCGAAACGCGAGAATCAAGAGTTGAGACAAGAGGCGACGAAACGCGAGCGAAACGCGAGGTCTGTATTTCAGCGGCAACCAGCAGGCGAACCCGCGTCACCTCGCGGCGCGAGGTGGGCGCGAGCGGGGCGCGAGAAGCGTCTGGAATATATAAACTTGTGTGTGAGCTAGGGTTTCATTTCTCATACAACCCCAACACATAGTGCAGCCGATTTGGGAGTGTTCTTGGTCGTTTTTGGAGCTAAGGAGCTCAAATCTTCATCTTCTTGAAGGATTGAAACATCAAGGGTAAGTATTCTTGATTGTCTTGCTTATCTACTTTGATTGTGAGCTTTGTATGGGTAAAAATGGTGGTCTGGGGAACCAACCATGTCATCTTTGGGGAAGATGACTAAACATGGGTGTAGAACACTCATTGTAAGCTTGTAATCGATGTGTACAAGTTGGATTTCGGTTTATTGATGGAAATCTTGAACTAGGGTTTGAGATTCCACCAAGTTGGATGAACTTGGTGGTTAGGAATGTGAATATGGATTGATTTATAATTAGTTATGGATAATAACTAGTTATTTTGATGATATTGATGGTAGGTCAAGAAGACCTAAAGTTTGGTGACATTTCACAAGTTGGAAAGCAAGGATTCGTGTTGTTAGACACGATTTGGAGTTAGCTTGGCTAAGGTGAGTACATGAGACTTTTACTGGGTATATAGCAAATGATTTTGAAAACTGTGATGTTTTAAGAGTCTTTATTAATAAACGTTTTTAATAAAGATATGATTGATATGATGAGAAAATGCTAGTATAGACTATTTTAGTATGTCTAAATGATTGATGATCTTTGAAAGAGATTATGATAATGAAAAGTAATTAATGAGTTTTTATAAATAAGATGTATGAATAAGGATAATGATTTAAAAGAGCTTGATAATTGGTTTATTAATAATATGTATTATTAAAGCTAATAACAATGATTTTCAAGTATCAAGTATTGATTAGTATATTATACTAATGAAGGTAGTGATTGAATTGTTAAGAGAATAGATAGAAAGTGACTAGTAATAAATATGCATTCTAGTCAAAGAGGAGTTAAAGTATTATAATTTTGATAAATGATAAATATGTTTTATTTAATAAAGGACTTGGTAAAGTCAATATTGAAATTGAATAAGAAACGAGAATAATATGATAATTAGAATAGATGTATTCTAATTTATGTTTGAGTATGTATTATTGGGGCATAGACCCGTATTTGATGATTTCAATATGTGTTGAAAAAGGATCCGGATCATAGTTAACCCACATAGTTGGGGGAGTTAGTGACACCTACTTGGGGAGGTACCACCCTGCGCAAGAGTAGACTGTCGAGAAATAGTTAACCCGGAAACGGGGGAGAAATAGTTAACCCGGAAATCGGGGGAGAAATAGTTAACCCGGAAACGGGGGAGTTTTCAGTTAACCCGGAAACGGGGGAGTTTACCTAGTTAACCCACATCGGGGGAGTTTGCTACGGAGAGGTCCGTAGCGTATGTGATAAAGATTTAGTAAGCTATGGGTAGCTTACAAGTATGTGACTATGTGATGGGTAAGCTTACGGTTAGCTTACTAGTAAATACGAATAAGCGGTAAGAATGTAAGATAATAATTAATAAGTGATTAAAGAAAAGAAATGAATAGTAATGACTTTTAATTATTTTGAGAATGGGTCGAAAACCCATGTATCTCACGAGACTATCTGGTCTCACGTACTACTTTGTTTTTGGCTATGGATTCAGGTTCGAGATCGTTGGATTAGAGGGTCGCGATAGAAGTGGCCTAGTGTCGTTTAGCTCGGGAGCTCGTAGGTAGATCCCGTTTATCCTATGGTTATGATATTATCTTTGTAACACCGTGTTTTATAACTCTGATAATCTTTTCAAAGGTTTTTGTTAAACCGTATTTTGGGATATTGGACTTTATAATATTTTTATTTAAAAATATGTTTTAAAAAGGTGTTTTAAAAATTGAGGTGTTACAACTTGGTATCAGAGCTATAGTTTAAGTGAATTAGGTAGGTTTGACCTCCCTAGTCTTAAGCTATGCTAAGTAGGACCATATGTTTTCCATAGGATGTCCTTGATCAGTCCGTTGAGACAGTAAAGTATGGGTATATTAGGGTCGATCCCTAAGAGAAGAGATAATGTTTTGGGTGTTATGGGTTATGTTTGACTAATAAGTCAATCTTTGAATTTTAATGGTTTAATATGTTGGTATAGAAAATGGTGAACCCAAGTAGTGGAGAGATTCCACGAGATCATGAGACGGATTCAAATCGAATCCCGACTCATCCCGGTAATAATGGAGAGGGTTCCGGTTTGGATGCAAATCAAACCCCGGTAACTATGGAAGCTATCAGAAATTTGTTTCATCAGATGAGGGATGAGGTGAATGTGGATATGAATCGGATTATCGATAACCGTTTGGATGTGGGCAGGCGAAATGATTCTAAATCTCGTGGTGAAAGTAAGTCTTCGGGTAGCAAGACCCGTACAGAGAAGTCATTGACTGAAGAGACCGACGATTCGGATTCGGAGGAAAGAGAAGGGTGCACCTACAAGACATTCATGTCGTGCAACCCCGGAGTGTATTATGGAAGTTCGGAACCGAAGGTGACGATGCGTTGGATCCGGGAGACCGAGCAAGTACTAGAAAGTAGCAAGTGTTTGAGAGAAGACATGGTCACTTATGCATCCCGACAGTTGAAGGATGAAGCGTTGTCATGGTGGAATACCATGTATGATACTTTGGGAAAGAAAGCATTGTATGAAATGTCGTGGGAAGAGTTCACGAGTAGATTAAGGGAAAAGTTTTGTCCCACTCGAGGAGTCGAGAGGGGTATTCGGCGAAAAGCACAAGAGTTGTCGTCAGGAGGGGGAAGAAGAAGTTCGATAGTAGCTTGAAATCGACAAAGGAAGATAGACTTGGATCGAGTCCGTCAAAGAAAGGTAGTGTTGGAAGTTGTCAAAGTTGTGATAAGTATCACCAGGGAGAATGCAAAGCAAACACGGCTATATGCTTCAAGTGTGGACGAGTAGGACACCGAGCAAAGGATTGCAAAGTAAGGAACCTCGAGGAAGTGGAGTGCTACACTTGTCACGAGGTGGGACACTATAGTAGTGCGTGCCCGAGGAAAAGAACCGACACGTCAGCATCAACCGCCAACAGGAATCGGGTGAAGGAAACCCGTGGAGCCGCTTCAGGTAATTCGTTTATGAAGTTTTGATATATGATTTAGGGTTTAGTTGTTTATATGTCGCACAATTTAGTGCTTATGTGATCAAAGTATGAAAATAATTATAGATGATACGTGTAATGTGAAAAGGAATAAGGTTGGGAGATAGTCTCCCCGGGTTATTATGTGTATAGTCGAATTGTTGGCGACCGGTATGTCGCGAGAAATAAGGATAAGAAGGACTATGTTATCATGGATTATTTGAAGGTGAATCACGAGAGTGGTAAATGTTTTCAATAAGAGGATAGTAGTACAATGAAGTACTAAGTGCTAGTGAGAATTGGAAAGTACAACATATATATATATATATATATATATATATATATCTATAAAATGGAACTTAGATATTGGATGTGATTGATTGAATGATTGACAAAAGGTTGTATCATGGATGATGGATGCGATGCTAAGTGTAAAGGGTTAATTAATGGTAAAATGTCCTAGATATGGTATGCTAAGTCAAGGGTGACAATTAATTGTTGGAGAAAGGGCATAGGAAAAAGTGTGATAACTTATGTATAGACTATGGATCGGAGTCAATTGGTTGACTCGAGTTGACCGCGCGATTCGGTCAAAATACGGATGATTAGATGCAATGGTGGTTACCTAGGTGGTGAAAGAAAGATTGAGAATTTTAATGATGAGAAAATGAATCGACTAAAGACGATTGGTAAAAGAGTAGATTGGTGGAAAGCATGAGAAATGTTAGGTGTATACCGGGTGGTATAAAGGGATAAGTGGGAGTAATTGTCTATGAAAAGAATATGACTTTAGAAAGTAATGTTATGTGAAATGTGAGGAAATGTAAATTGAATAGAGAATGTGATTAGTTATGAAAGAAAATGTTAGCATGATGCTAAGTGAATGATGCATACATGAATTGTATGCAAGATAGAATGGTATTGAATGGATCTTGTTAGATCGGAGGCTTTCCGGTTAACGAGATTTGATGAGTCGCTTTGGATTGGAGGTTTTCCGATCATTGTGATAGTTTGGAGTCGTGACGGATTGGAGGCCTTCCGATCATCTCGATAAGATAACTAAAGCATAGTTTGTTATAAGGGATATGATGTTTGTATCTGACGTATGTAGAATCGTGTGGTTAGTTATCGTTATGATTTTTATGGCAAGTGAGAACTCGGGTTGAAAACACAGGTAGTGTTTAAGCATAAGTAAGTGTAGGAGATGCCTACAAGTTCATGGGATATGAAAAAGGAATGCTTTTAGGAAGCAAAGTTGTTAGTAACCAATGAGTGGTGAAAGAAGTACAATGGGTGGTTAGGCCACGATTGGATATGATTGAGGCTCTAGAGCCGGTAATCGGGAAATTCAAGTATGGTATAAGGATATTTGAAGGAAATTATAAAGGGTATAAGTAATTGGATGAAAGTTAAAAAGTAATAGAGATTTGGTATTGATTCAAATGGAAATTGTTAATCGATTGTGGAATTGAAATCGAAGAGAAGAGGAACAATTGAGAAAGGAAATTTAGATATTGAAATCGGGAATGAAAAGCTTGGGAAGCGATGCCTTAGTAATAAAGAATATGTGGAATTTAGCAAGGTAAGTTGACTTTATTCATAAGTCAAGGTTAGTCAACTAGTAGATTGTTGACTTTGGTCAAAATTGGATTTTGACTTTCATTTAAAAAGGGTTTAGTCGAGGATAAGGTCATAATGTATCACATGTATGTGTGTATGATAGTGGTTGATTGATTAATGGAAATAATTGTAGTCAAAGGGTGCGACTTTGACCTTTGGGCAATTCGAATAAAATTTAGAAATCGAGTATGATTGTTGTTGGACCATGAAGGTAAGGTCGATTGTTAAGGAAATTATGGTTAATGGAATCACTAGTGGGTAAGGAAATTGTCAAGAAATGGTTGACCTTGTGCTAAGTCAAAGATTGGACAATGTTGACAATTTGGTCAAAGCGAGGGGTTGACTATCATTTTGGTCAATTGGTTATTAGTAATGATTGGGTCAAAGCATCCCAATGAGTACAAATAGTTTGGTTAAATGATGGGAGGTGTTAAGGTCAAATTGTAAAATTTTGACCCGTTCGGGTATTAAGAACTCAAGTTGGTTTGTGACCCGTTTGAGTTTAACGGAGTCAAGTAAGGCAATCAAATGCATAAGTGTTATTGGATCCTAATTTGGAAGTGGAATGTGGATTGGAAATCCTTGAGTTGATTCCGAGGACGGAATCCTTTTTAAGGGGTGAATAGTTGTAACGACCGGAATTTTCGGTTAATGAATTAAACGGAAATACTGAGGAATAAAGGTAGTAAAATGTTTAATCGAGTCTCCGTTGTGTTTTATCGAGTGTTTGGATGTTTGGGACTTGGTGTAACCAAGTATGGGTCAAGACTTGGATGGAAACAAGTTTAAAAGGCAAGAAACTGACCCAGACAGCCCTCGCGGCGCGAGCCAGGCGCGAGGCAGTCGCGAGGTTGAACAGGAGCTCCAGAGGTGAAACGCGAGAATCAAGAGTTGAGACAAGAGCCGCGAGCGAAACGCGAGCCAGTCGCGAGCGAAACGCGAGAATCAAGAGTTGAGACAAGAGGCGACGAAACGCGAGCGAAACGCGAGCGAAACGCGAGGTCTGTATTTCAGCGGCAACCAGCAGGCGAACCCGCGTCACCTCGCGGCGCGAGGTGGGCGCGATCGGGGCGCGAGAAGCGTCTGGAATATATAAACTTGTGTGTGAGCTAGGGTTTCATTTCTCATACAACCCCAACACATAGTGCAGCCGATTTGGGAGTGTTCTTGGTCGTTTTTGGAGCTAAGGAGCTCAAATCTTCATCTTCTTGAAGGATTGAAACATCAAGGGTAAGTATTCTTGATTGTCTTGCTTATCTACTTTGATTGTGAGCTTTGTATGGGTAAAAATGGTGGTCTGGGGAACCAACCATGTCATCTTTGGGGAAGATGACTAAACATGGGTGTAGAACACTCATTGTAAGCTTGTAATCGATGTGTACAAGTTGGATTTCGGTTTATTGATGGAAATCTTGAACTAGGGTTTGAGATTCCACCAAGTTGGATGAACTTGGTGGTTAGGAATGTGAATATGGATTGATTTATAATTAGTTATGGATAATAACTAGTTATTTTGATGATATTGATGGTAGGTCAAGAAGACCTAAAGTTTGGTGACATTTCACAAGTTGGAAAGCAAGGATTCGTGTTGTTAGACACGATTTGGAGTTAGCTTGGCTAAGGTGAGTACATGAGACTTTTACTGGGTACATAGCAAATGATTTTGAAAACTGTGATGTTTTAAGAGTCTTTATTAATAAACGTTTTTAATAAAGATATGATTGATATGATGAGAAAATGCTAGTATAGACTATTTTAGTATGTCTAAATGATTGATGATCTTTGAAAGAGATTATGATAATGAAAAGTAATTAATGAGTTTTTATAAATAAGATGTATGAATAAGGATAATGATTTAAAAGAGCTTGATAATTGGTTTATTAATAATATGTATTATTAAAGCTAATAACAATGATTTTCAAGTATCAAGTATTGATTAGTATATTATACTAATGAAGGTAGTGATTGAATTGTTAAGAGAATAGATAGAAAGTGACTAGTAATAAATATGCATTCTAGTCAAAGAGGAGTTAAAGTATTATAATTTTGATAAATGATAAATATGTTTTATTTAATAAAGGACTTGGTAAAGTCAATATTGAAATTGAATAAGAAACGAGAATAATATGATAATTAGAATAGATGTATTCTAATTTATGTTTGAGTATGTATTATTGGGGCATAGACCCGTATTTGATGATTTCAATATGTGTTGAAAAAGGATCCGGATCATAGTTAACCCACATAGTTGGGGGAGTTAGTGACACCTACTTGGGGAGGTACCACCCTGCGCAAGAGTAGACTGTCGAGAAATAGTTAACCCGGAAACGGGGGAGAAATAGTTAACCCGGAAATCGGGGGAGAAATAGTTAACCCGGAAACGGGGGAGTTTTCAGTTAACCCGGAAACGGGGGAGTTTACCTAGTTAACCCACATCGGGGGAGTTTGCTACGGAGAGGTCCGTAGCGTATGTGATAAAGATTTAGTAAGCTATGGGTAGCTTACAAGTATGTGACTATGTGATGGGTAAGCTTACGGTTAGCTTACTAGTAAATACGAATAAGCGGTAAGAATGTAAGATAATAATTAATAAGTGATTAAAGAAAAGAAATGAATAGTAATGACTTTTAATTATTTTGAGAATGGGTCGAAAACCCATGTATCTCACGAGACTATTTTGTCTCACGTACTACTTTGTTTTTGGCTATGTATTCAGGTTCGAGATCGTTGGATTAGAGGGTCGCGATAGAAGTGGCCTAGTGTCGTTTAGCTCGGGAGCTCGTAGGTAGATCCCGTTTATCCTATGGTTATGATATTATCTTTGTAACACCGTGTTTTATAACTCTGATAATCTTTTCAAAGGTTTTTGTTAAACCGTATTTTGGGATATTGGACTTTATAATATTTTTATTTAAAAATATGTTTTAAAAAGGTGTTTTAAAAATTGAGGTGTTACAGTTGGCACCCTTCTTTCGGGTCCAAGCCACCACTCCACAGGCCACCACTCCGAGTGTAGGAACCTCGCAACGTAGGGCTAGCTCTGATACCAATTGATACGAACCCATCCCATAATAAGTTCGCACCATGCTCACAAGTCCAAGTGTAGAACTCACTCCCAAAAGCTAGCTTGAAGGAGGAACCGAACCGAAACCGATATATATATATATATATATATATATATATATATATATATATATATATATATATATATATATATATATATATATATATATATATATATATATATATATAGGGTCCGGATCCGGTGATGACTCTTTTCCCGGTGAGGACTGCGAGGACTAAAAAAACACTAAAAATGATCCAAAACAAACTTTTTTCAAAAAAAATTATTTTTTAAATATCTAAATCGCAGCATATAAGATCCAAAAAAAAAAAGTTTTTCAAAAATGATCCAAAAAAAAAATATGGATCATAATAATGATCCAAAAAAAAATATGGATCATTGTTATGATCCGCAAAAAAAAGTGGATCATAATTTTTTTTTTTTGTCAAATGTAGTAATAATCATGGGGAGTTATATATATTTTTTTCGAAATTTTTTAAATTTTTTTTGAGGTGTCCTCACCGTTTTTGGAGTCCTCATGACCAGATCCCACTTATATATATATATATAATATATTAAAATTTAAGTCAACTTAATAATTTAATAGAAAAAAATTAGAAAGTCTAAATTTTTATAAACTTTTGATATTTGGGGGGTCCATTTTCATATTTTCGCACATGGCTTTCAAAATTTCGGAGACACCCCGACAGTTAGTTTTACTTAATCTAATATTCTAAGTAAATACTCCGTAATATAATAACTTCTCAACCTTCCGTACTCATGGGCGGTAGGAGGGGGGTGGCAAGGTGGGTCATTGACCCCCCTCAAATTGTAAGACTTTTTAATTTTTTTTATTTCTTTGGGTATAAATTGTAATTTATGGATAAATGACCACCTAAACATGCAAAATTCAAATGTCAAATACAAGGGTTTGGAGGCATGCGATTATATGATTGTATAACTCCAATTCCAATTGTCTTCTTGGACGATCATCAGTTTATTATTTTGAATTTTGACCCCCCATAATATTTCTTCTGGTACCGCCCCTGTCCGTACTTAAATGTTAAATCTGTGTTTTCAAGAAAATCATCATCTGGCGTCATGTTTCATGTTTATTAACAAAATATATAATATAACGAGAAAACAAAACAATCGTTCGTATACTTGAAATACAAACTTGCTAAAATTAATAGGTACTACTATATGAGAAATGTTATTTAGAATTATACTTTAGGCTTATAATTAACCTATCCGATAGATACGATAACATGTGTTATTTTTATATTCTCTCAATTCATTTCCTCTGTAAATTTTATTAAATATCAACATTTTATAGTATATAAATTGATTTATAGGTATAGATTATAATTTTAAACAAAGTTTTCAATAAAGAAAGACAACAAAGGAAAAGAAAACCGAATATCATGGGCAGCTAGGGGTGCTTATCGGGCCAAAACCGAACCGAACCGAACCGAACCGATAGAACCGATAACCGATAACGATGAATTTTCAAAACCGAAACCGAACCGATAACATGTTATCGGTTTTGGTTCGGTTCGGTTTCGGTCGGTTTTCGGTTCGGTTATTTTAGGCCAAATGTTCATCCTTTTCCGAAAACCGGACCGAACCGAACCGAACCGATAGAACCGATAACCGATAACGATGAATTTTCAAAACCGAAACCGAACCGATAACATGTTATCGGCTTTGGTTCGGTTCGGTTTCGGTCGGTTTTCGGTTCGGTTCGGTTTTTTCGGTCCAAATGCTCACCCCTATGGGCAGCACACATTCACGCAAGGTTAAAAGCCTTTTGTTAGAAAGAGGTGGGTAGGTACTTATCACAAGCAAACACTTGTCCTAACCTAACCTCCCTTCCACTCCATCAAATCTCCAAACTTAACCAATGCACATGATTTCCTTTTTCCAAAATATATGAAGGGTTTTGTTAATGATAGCTCTTAGGGTAGTCTCTAACATGTATAAAATGATTGTACATTCATTGACAGAGTAGTGATCCTAAAATTTATGGGGCAGTTTTTATATTGATTTTATCTTCTTATTAACAGCCCTTAAGACTGTCATTATCATTTTCCATATATGAATAATAATATATTTTTTAACTCTTTTTCTTTAATAGTGGCCGGAAAATCTAGACAGAAACTTGATAATGTTATTACTCACGATAAGAAAATCTAAAGAAACATAAACATGTGTATAAAAAAACTAGTAAGATGGTAAAAAATAGTTGCAAACCAAACTTAGGAAAGATTGCTTCTAAGAATTGTCTTCTCTTATTTGAGTTTCCTGAATTGAAAATGTCAAAGAATAATTCAGCCAATGAATCTCCGAATCTCACATGTATATACTATCCATCAAAAATTTAGTCTTGACCATGGCACCAAACTATGATCCAAATTTTTGACATAAAATTTGATTTATAATAAAATTCAACTTAACTTGCATTTATTTTAATAAGTTATATGAAAAATTACACATCTTTCAGATACAACTTATTAGTAGTTAGAATATGCACATTTCCCAATGAGTTAGACTACCCGACTACCCGTTATCATGCGTCCCACCAATTTGGTCGCATGGCATCCCATGCTCACTCGACGCGTCCCTCCCGTTACGCAAGTCCTCCTGCGACGCGTCCTCAAAGCTTTTTGGTCGTCCAGGCGACCACACAGGGTCGCCATTTTTCAAAGGGTAGTGAGTTGTTTTTAAAGGGGATTGCGTTTGGTCGCAAGAGAAAAAACTAACATGGCGTTGATATCGCAAGAGAAAAAGCAAAACAATATACCCTTTATAGTCATAGAGGTTCACCTGCGATAAAATTCAGACTAAATTTGTTCAGCCTGGAATTTATCTGACTGCAAAAACAAGTCATAATCCAAGTTACAGAAAAATATTCACACAATCATGTAGTGGTACTTCCGCAAGATACATACGTACGTACATTCGCTAAACAATAATGATAATTTCTCACCTTTCCTTGCTCTCATGTCTTATTAATTATTGGGTTTTATTAAGGATTTTGTTAATTACAGCCCTAAGGGCTGTTACTAACATGCATAAAAAGCTTATACATTAATTAAAAAAGTAATATTCTTAAAATTCAGGAGGGGTTATTTTTTGTTATTTTGTCTTCTTAATGACAGCCCTAAGGGCTGTCATTATCATTTTCCTTTTATTAATAACAGTCCTTAGGGTTTTTCTCTAACATGCATAAAATGATTGTACACTAATTGATAGATAAATATTCCTAAAATTTAGGGGACGATTTTTATATTAATTTTATTTTATTATTGATAGCATTATCATTTTTCTTAATTATTTATAGTTTTATTGTTCTGTAGTTTTTCATTGCCTTATAATACTAAACACATGGAACAATTTCAATTATTATGAAGAAGTTGTTATGTCCGCATGTGGTTAGTTAATTAGTTATTGGACGACGTGGCTCAACTAGTTTGGCATCCATACTCAATAATTCAACCCATACTAGTTCGTTATCATATCTTAACTAATTAACATGATTGAAGTAATTTATTAAAGAAAAATGATAATGACAGCCCTAAAGGCTGTCACTAAGACGTCAAGACACGCATCAAAAACTTATATAATAATAAATAACCGCCCCCTGCATTTTAGGAATCATCTCCCACTACTAAAAGTACAAACGATTTATGCACGTAACCACCTCTTATTGACAGCCCTAAGGACTGTCATTAACAAAACCCTTTACTAAATTATTTAAATCATCCAAAATTTATGTCCCTTTTCGTTTTTATTGGTTTTTCTTCTTCATATTTATCAAACAAAAAATAATTAAAACCTTGATTATATATATAGAATTTAATAATCATCACAATATACACAACTTGGCGAGTTTTCCCTTTAATATACTCAAATAAAATACTTCGGGTATTTACAATGCTATACGTTTTTAAAAGTTTATATAATTAACCATTTATGTACTTGAATAAAATAAAATACATCTACGTATAAACTTTAATTTCTACAAATTATACTCACTATATTATTCGAATAATCTATTACACTCACCAAATATATAAATGCATATTTAAGTAAACGGATAAAGTTTTTCTATTCATATTATCTGAGAAATAAAAAATAAAATACATTTGCGTAAAAAATTTAATTTCTAAAACTTATACTCGCTATATTATTCAAATAATCTATTACACTCACCAAATATATAAATGCATATATTTAAGTAAACGGATAAAGTTTTTCTATTCATATTATCTGAGAAAGACAGTATTTGACTTAGGTGTACATAGCTAATTAATGCATCTTGGTGGCCATTTCTTAACCCTTCACTAGGCATTACCAAGATTAGGGGTGTGTATAAAAATCGGAAAATCAAAACCGAACCGGCACCGAACCGAACTGGAACCGGTTTAACCGGTCCGGTTTCCGGTTCTTAGATTTGATAAAAATAACAAACCGGGTTTACCGGTTCCGGTCCCGGTTCGGTTCCGCTCTTTTTGGGTTTGGAACCGGCATTTAAATATGTATGTAGAAACATATTTTACTTGAAATATGTATGTATATATGTCGAAATAAAAGGTATATAGGCTTTTAATAGATACATATTTTACTTGAAGCAACTCGTGAACTCCCGCAAATATCATACTTTTATTAAAAATACGCTAAAATATTGATCTATATATATTAAGATGAAAATATGCACTGTAAATGTATAATCGGATGGCAAACACAAAAACCGGGTTTACCGGTTCTAAACCCGCTTGAAGATCGAACCGAACCGGGCCCGGAACCAGTTTAACCGGTCCAGTTCTCGGTCTTTAAATTTTTCTTTTTCCAGTTTCCGGATTTATCAGTTCCAGTTCGGTTCGGTCCGATTCCAGAACCGAACACACCCCAAAGGCCGTAACCAAGATTGCATACAAGAGGCCAAAAGTTTTTTCTTTTTTGCCCAATGGATTCCGAAAAGTTCCACATATGTTGGCCCTAGAAAAGGACAAATTTACAATGTTGTAAAGTTTCCAAATGATTTTAGTTAATCATTATTTGTTGTGATAATCTTGTACTTTAATCAATTTATTTTAGCTTTTCCATCAATCTAAATAATATACTAGTATTTTTTGGCTAAAATTTATTTTAATATCCTAAATTTGGATACTACATTGAGCTATTAAAAATGTAGCATAACAAGTATTGTAATGCCGCGCTTCGCTACGGATATATTACGTATATGTATTTTTTTATGTATTTAATAGTTTCCTGTATATTTTTATTATTACATAGTAACATATTTATGTTTATTATTGCAATATCAAAGTTTTAGGTGATATATATATTTGTGACTTGATGAGATATTATTATATACATTTTAACCCGCTGGATATTTCAAATTTCAGTTAATCCTCCTTGTACTTACTATTTTTAATATATCAAAATATAGTGATTACAATATTTTAAATCAAACTTTTGGGGTTATTAGAGTGTTTTATTTGATTTAAATATTATTAAACTTTCAAATTATTGATGTATATTAAATATTTACTATTTAAAGTTTATATCGTTTGTAATTGAATAAATAATAATTACATAGTTTTATCTATAAAAAAGCTAGTCGATATCTTTTTTTAGTATTAAAAAATGAACAACATATTATATATTAAGCTAAAGGTATAGAATTATAAAAGTCAAAGGGTTAAAATTATGAGTTATAAAAGTTTAGATGGAAAATATTTTTAGTAAATAAAAGTTTATTTAATATGTACAATAAATTTCATAGTATAAATGATAAAACTTCAAAGTTTGTAATAAAAAGAGTTAGAGTAGGAAAGTAAACCACATTTGTAGAAATTAAAATCATAACAAAAATAAAAACTGAGATGGCGTAAGCGTGGGATTCGAACATGGTACACTCAAGTGGAAGGTATGTATGTTCACCACTTTGGCAGGAAGGATTTCTTGTCCATGTCTACGCATAGCCGTATATATTACTCCGTATATTATTAGGAAAGCTTCAACCAATCACAACCAAGTGAACAGTAAATTCAGAACCACAATTGTATTATAAGGGTAATATTTTGAAGTTGATAAAACGATAGATTTAGTATGTTAATTCATTAATATAATCTTATTTACTCACACAATTTTTTTCTAATATTAATATGGATGAAAATGTATTTTTTTAGTTTGTGAAATACTTCAATAAAAATACATAAATTAAGAAAATGTTATCAAATTAGTGAGTGTGATTTTAAATCGCTCATTTTTCAATTTCAGTGTAAGATGTTACATTTGAGTAGATTACACAATTAGTTATAATAAAATACTTCATCTGTTTCAAAATAAGTGATACACTTTTCATTTTGGATGTTTCAAAATAAGTAATACACTTTAAAAAGTTATAATATTTGGTAAAAGGTAATGAGGTTCACACCCACTAATTATCTATTACTCCCTCCGTCCCCCAAAAATTTTTACATTTCTCACTAAACTTTTGTCCCACAAAAAAGTTTACATTTCTCACATTTAATGGACCCCACATAATAAAATATTATTAATATTAAAAACTCCACCATTAATATTCACTAACTATCTTTCTCTCTCCAATCCAATCTTATATTTTAATCAAAAGTATTACTAGTGACCCCACCACTAACTATTACCTAAAATCTTGTGCCTAAGAGAAATGTAAACTTCTTTGTGGGAGGGAGGGAGTATAATATAGTAAAAAGACACATTTACCCTTATTTTTACTTTTAAACATCATTAAATCCATTTTAATCAATATATGTGGGACCCATTTTCTACTAACTATCCAATTTAATTTAATTAACTTTTATTATCATATTTTACCTTAAAAGCCATATGTATCACTTATCCTCCCTTATATATGAGGCTACACATGATAAATACATGCCAACTCATCAAAACGGTGGCCTCCCATTGGTGGACAATGCCACGTGTAAATCCGGCATTGGTCCATCCATTCTAAATAAAATTCTCGAACTTCCATTCCCAGCAGTTATATCAACCCGTAAATTCTGGCAGTTTCCATTCAGTCTCCGATTCTGTTTTGGTATGTAGTTATTGTGAATCCGGTAATTCAGGCAACTATATGCGGTATTTATTAGCTGCATAATTTACAAGCACAAATTAAAAGTCAGTTGATTCTAAACAATAAAAAGAATTAATTAACAATCTAAATTTAATACCCAATAAATAATTATAATTACTTCTTTTTTAAGAATCCCGAATAAACTAATAATTCGGAAAAGATTGATTCAACTATATTCCCGAATTACCGAAGATCCTGCATAATCTACTCCTTTTTTATCCTATTATCACTTACCAATACCGGAATTTAAAATTCAAAATCCATCCACCCCTATATAAAGTCCATAATTCGGAAAAACCATATTTTCATTGATTTCTTAACAGGAATTATAAAATTAGAAGTATGATTTCCGATTTATGTATACGTTTAATAATTTTCGGTTTAAAGCTTTATTTCATTATCTTATAAAAAAGATCAAACTGTAAGATGATGCCAAATTTGTTTGACCAATTTATTTATAATTAAAACTGTAATTACTTTTTTTTACATAATTTTGTACACTGTATTTGCTGTATTTTAAAACTATGACACTTTGACTTTTTAAAGTCAAACTGTTTAACTGTAAATTTATTACTACAGTTTGACTTTATTAGTCAAACATTATAACCTAATGAATAATTAACTATTATTTAAAAACTGAAGATTTTTAAATTAATATAACCACATAATTAAAATTGTAAATTTATTACTACAGTTTGACTTTGTTGAAAAAGTTTGTTTGACCAATTTATTTATAATTAAAACTGTAATTATTTTTTTTGGAACATAATTTTGTACACTATATTTGCTGTATTATCACTTACCAAAACCATATTTGCTGTATTTTAAAACTATGACACTTTGACTTTTTACAGTCAAACTGTTTAACTGTAAATTTATTACTACAGTTTGACTTTATTAGTCAAACATTATAACCTAATGAATAATTAACTATTATTTAAATAATGAATATTTTTTAATTAATATAACCACATAATTGTTGAAAAAGTTTGTTTGATCAATTTATTTATAATTAAAACTGTAATTACTTTTTTTTTAAATAATTTTGTACACCGTATTTGTTGTATTATCACTTACCAAAACCATATTTGTTGTATTTTAAAACAATGACACTTTGACTTTTTAAAGTCAAACTGTTTAACTGTAAATTTCTTACTAAAGTTTGACTTTTTAAAGTCAAACTGTTTCACTGTAATTATATCACGCCAGTTTGACTTTATTAGTCAAACATTATAAACTAATGAATAATTAACTATTATTTAAAAACAGAATAATTTTTAATGAATAAAACCACATAATTCTTTAAAAAGTTTGTTTGACCAATTTTTTTTTTAAAATTGTATTTACTTTTTTTTTACATAAATAATGTAAATAGTATTTACTGTATTTTAAAACTATGACAGTTTGACTTTTTTAAGTCAAACTTTTTCACTGTAAATTTATTAAGACAGTTTGACTTTATTAGTCAAACATTATAACCTAATAAATAATTAACTATTATTTAAAAACAGTATAATTTTTAATTAATATAACCACATGATTCTTGAAAAACTGTGTTTGACCAATTTTTTTTAATTAAAACTGTATTTAGTTTTTATTTACACTAATTATTACACTTTATTTACTGTATTTTAAAACTATGACAGTTTGACTTTTTAAAGTCAAACTGTTTTCACTGTAATTATATTACGACAGTGTGACTTTATTAGTAAAACATTATAACCTAATGAATAATTAACTGTTATTTAAAAACAGAAGAATTTTTAATTAATATAACCACATTATTTACTATTTTTTTTGTTAATAAACTTTTATTCCACCTAAACATTCTTATAAGATTGAATAGCTGACTTTAATTATCAATTAAAGCAGTCTGACTTTTATTACCTTGATGTACAAGATGTTATGCCTTTTTTTAAAAACATTATAAACTTTATTTAAATCAAAATAGTAAAAAATGTACTGATGCAGTTTTACTTTATTATATAAAACGGTTTCCATTCATTTAAATATATATGCAATCATAAACTAACCGCAAATTACTTTGTATCAGCAGTATGAATACCAACACCGACAAAGGAAAAGCGAAGCTGAACTACCAGAAAACACCAAATTCCTCTGGCGGCAATATGAGGCGTTTGGCAAGTTCCGGTATAGCAATATGGTCCCGAAGATTCCGTCCCACTGAAAATTCAACACAAAGTCCTGTTAACATGGAAACAACCCAAGGTAAATAAATTACATACATACATTGTTTAATTATTTAGTATATAATATTATTAACTTCTAAATGTTTATTTCAGAAACCTTCAAACAGAAAACCATTACACCGATAGGTAAAATAGATGCGGGGTTACGGAACATATCTGTTCGGGGGAGATGTCTTTCAATCTGGCATTCCCACCGTAAGAACGAATCGCATAACCCATATTCTCTAGACTTAGTTCTGCATGATGATAAGGTATTTGCTGTCAGTACATCACATAACTTTTTGTGCAACTGATTTAATTAAAACATTCTTATATTTTGAAATTTAACAGAATGATCGAATCCAAATTTGGATTAAAAAAGAGTTCATGCATAAGTTCGAGCCGCTTTTCGAGGAAGGAAAGTGTTATGAGATTTCAAACTTCACTATTTTTCAGAATACTGGAATTTACCCTTTATTGCCACATACGTATAAACTTGCATTTGGATTCAACACAACTGTTACGCGAATTGATCAGATTGATGACAATTTGTATAGTTTACTGCTAGAACCTTATACTGAGATTAAGTCGGCAGATCGTACTTATGCTGAAAAAGACGCTGTTGGTACGTCCTATTTATATTTTAAAATTAACTTCTATATAATATTTTATCGCATGGATATATTTCATTTATACATACTGCTTTGAAATATATAATTTTTAAAGCCAACAATTTTTTAAAGATGACTTATGGCACAAGTATATTTTTTCTACATTCAAAGTTTCTAATGTTCTCTGTTTCAGATGTTATTGACTCTGTTGTTGGGATTATGGAGATTGTAAAGGTACCCACGCAAAGTGGTATGAAATTTCGACGCACTGTTGTGGTCGAGGATAACATGTACGTAATACTTACATACATATTTATATAACATCTGAATTATTATAAGATATTTATAAATAATTACAAGTTAATAAAAACAGGGGAGAACAGCTTAATTTAACATTTTGGGAAGAGTAGGCCACGATGTGGAATGATTATGCAACCGATCCAGAAAAATTTGGACATTTTGTCGTGTTACTACAGCTTGGCAAGGTTAAGTACTATAAAGGTATGTATAGTAGCAAAAAATCACACTTAAACAAAATCTTGTCATTTGATTCATTTTGTTAATTAAAAATAATCATTTGTTTTTGTTACACACACAATGCAGAGGCACCGGCTGTCCATAACGCTTTGTTCGGAACAAAGATAATAATTGATCAGAATCACCCCGCTATTCTTGCATTTAAAACAGAGTGAGTAACATTTATTATTGTTAAATAAATTTTTTGAACTTGGAATTACATTCACATTTGTGCTTGGTTTATTATTGTATTTCAGGGCTGAAAACCAGGATGATTATGATCCAAACCAATTCAAAATTGAGTTCTTCTCACCTGATGCTAATTAAAGTGGTTACCGTATCCGATTTCTTTAGGGGTTCGGTTAAAAGCACAGTGTGTCATATTCGTCAGATTCAACAGGTATGTTAAATCATAGTCCAATAAGTAATACAATAATGCATCTACCTACTTATGGTTTCATTAACTTTACTCTCACACGTTAATCTTCTTCTATATATGCAGCTACATATGATTTTGGTTTGACAACTCATCCATTTGAAGCACTCTGATTGGTTGTTTATGCCACGTGTAATTCATTCATTGGCCAACGATTTCCTCTCAATTTTCCTAAGCCTTGATTTTCTGCATTTAATTAATACCATCCGGATTTAACGTGGGTCATTCAAAAATACACGGAAATCATAATTCACATTCTTAAAATATGCATAAAATTCAGTAAATCTTAACCCATAATTAACAACTTTTTAAAATCCTAACATATTTTTTAGGACTGATACAAGTGAATTAATACCTACCTAAATTACAACATATTATATATCGAAAAATAAGGCTATGATATTCAAATCATTCTTTAAATTAATAATTTTATCAATCATTCCATAAATCTCAAAAATTTAATTTATGGTTTTATTTTGGTCACGAGTTAAGAACATAATAATCCGACTTTATAGACAATACCATTACTAGATTAGTTAGAGACATAAAATACACATATTAATTTATGGTTTTATTGTTTATACCATTTATGTATAAACAATACCATTTAGGAAGTGTTTTTTATACTTAATTGTTTCTTATCATTTCAATTTGAATAATTTTATCACGAGTTAAGAACAAGAACGGATTGAAGGTCATTTGTTGTGACAGAGATGACGATTACACTAATTTAACAGCAAATGTGTTTACAAAGAAGTCTTATTTCGTCTATAAATTTTATGTAACATTTTAATATGTATCAAATTCTGTACAAACTCATCATTACAGCTATCAATTCTTATGTCATTTTTAAAATTATTAATATTTATTGGTATTTTTCTAAAAAAATAAATCTTGAAGCATGCCCGCCCAGTCGGGCGGGTTATGAAGTTAGTTTTGAAATAGAAGAAGAAGTACATTTTAAGTTACCATTATTGCGGTTTGTGGATCACCTTGTATAGTGGACGCGAATACACATGATATTTTCTCCGGAATATAATGACGGGAGAGGAGGCGTACAGAGGGGTTAATAGCATCACCAAACTGTCACTCTACCGCGTAATTCGTAAACGCGTTTTCCGTTTCCTTATAAATATAATATAACACCACACCGCCGCAACCCTAATTTATACAAACCGGAGATCTATAACCGAAACCTCCAATTCTTTCACTATGACGGCTAAAAATCTTTCTGTTGGCAACACACAAGACGTTGAGAAGGTTTTCAAAAAGTTTGACGTCAATGGCGACGGTAAGATATCAATCTCTGAACTCGGATCTATTCTCAGCACACTCGGAACCGTCACACCGGAGGAAGAATTGAAGGTTGTAATGAAAGAGATTGATACTGATGGAGACGGTTTCATTGATTTGAATGAGTTCATCGAGTTTCAGCGCGGAGGATGTACCACCGGCGACGGAGATGCGGCAGACAAGGAGTTACGTGAAGCGTTTGATTTGTACGATCAAAATAAGAACGGTAAGATTTCTGCTTCTGAATTGCATTCCGTTTTGAAGAGTTTAGGCGAAAAGTGTTCGTTGAAGGATTGCCGTAAGATGATTGAGTCGGTTGATGTTGACGGTGACGGTAGCGTCAATTTCGAAGAGTTTAAGAAGATGATGAGTAAATAACTCTCGCTTTTCGATTTCATCGTTTTGTGTTTACAATGTCTTCGATTCCGATGCTAATCAGGTAGTTTCATATCTAGTTTTTAAGCAAAATTTAGTAATAGGATTTGCAGTAACACTGCTTTCAATCACTCTAATTCATAAACTAACCTTACATTGTGTAAATTGCATGTTGCATTCCACTGATTTTAGTTGTTAATCGATTAGTTTGAAAACATCATCCAGAGTTAAAAGTTTCAATTGTTTTTAGTGAATGTGGTTAAGTATTAATAGTCGTTAAACATATGAATATCCTACTTAATCGAATAGTTGAATTGGTACGTAATATCATTGTGAGATCCAAGTTTCACATACGTTTTGGTGAATTTCTTCACATAATTCGAATTAATTTTCACGGTGTAAGTCAGCCCTTAATCATGCCAAGATCAAATCCATAAAATTTTGTATCTTTGGTTTTTTTGGTGAATCTGTTATAAAATTTGTTTACTGGAAAGGAGTAAGTAGGAATCATTTATTTTCGCGGAGCGCAAGTTAGTTGGGAAAATATTATGATTTATGTGAATACGATCACGCCGGATTTGTTGGTTTCCGTTTAAATGTCTTATCTGTTTAGTTATAGTTATTATTTTTTTCTTCAAAATTCGGTTTCCTATATTTCTTAAATTATCTTTTGAAACTATTATACATCGAATTTAATTTGCTTCCCGGTCTGACATCCTATACAATACACTACAGTATGCAGTATAAATCGCTATATTAAAAAGTTATACTTATTAGAAGACTTTTTTTGGAACGTAAAAAAAAGTCTTCTAATAAGACTTGATTAGAAGACTTGATTGAATGAAAAACTGTTTCTTGAATACCACGTACGTAATGAAGTAATTAAAGTTAAAATAAAATTATTAACTATATGTGGTGAAAGGGTATAAAGGACGTGCATGTGATGCTAGTTTGGCCTTCGTCAAAGTGTGCCAGGCAACCTGGGAATAAAATTTTCAGACCGGCCAGTATAATAACTATTGGTTTAGTTAGTTACGTTGGACCCTTAATTTTGATTTTATTAAAAGCTAATGTGTTGGAATAAGACTGGTGCCATTCGAATAAATGAACGAGGATTGTGGGGCCATTTGAATAAAAGTGGGTAATTTTTTATATGTGTACTTTATAATATGTAAAACTCAAAAACTGAAATATTTATTAGAAAAAACAATATCTAAAATCATCATATACTTTTTCAATAAAGGGCTTACGATATTGTAGATTTTTTAGTACCCAACTTGTCTTTTGGTAGACTTTACCGTGATCATGAAGAAAATAATAGTCCAACCATAAATATTTTAGGTCAAATATAGCTGTTGATTTAATTTTCTGGAAGATAAATAGAGTACATTAAAATTAGTTTTCTGTTCAAAAGAATAAATTGGTTTGGAAATTTAGCAATATTAATGTGGCAGTCATGGCATGAAGTTACGCAGGCTGATGCTCTAAACACACATATAGGAACCGTTAGTGAGAAATCTTGAACTTCCATTAATTTAAAAAAAAATAAAATATAGAGGAATCTTGAACTTCCATTAATTTAAAAGCAGCCTTGAAATTCGATTTGTGATGGAACTTGAACACAATGATACTTGAACTTGAAGGATCAAACTTATTGACTTGGACCTGAAGGATCAAATTTATTGACTTGAACTTTGTTTGTATATACAAACATCCTAGGGTGAGCGTCCTGACAAAAATCAAACCCGCCAGATTGAGTCTAAAGCGGAACCAAATTATCACATATTTAGAACCAAGGAGCAGACATTAAGACATTGGTTCGGCCCAACTTGTCTACGGTTTGGTCTTATCATTTTCATTAAGTCCGCTTTTGGGCTGGTGTAGTCTGATCCAGAACAAAAAAACAAAACCAAATCTATATATTTTGGTTTAACACTTCAATTTAATGGCACTGACCCAAGATTTGTTTATGGCCTCGCCCAAGGTAAACATTTTCCGTTACTTATATTTTAATAATTCATGTTACTATATCGTTGGGTCAATAATAGATTTGCAGAATATGTATAATTAACTGGTCTTCATTTTGCATGGTTCCTATTAATTTGTAAATAACTAGTGAGTTTCTCCACACGCGTTGCCGCGGGGATACTCATGTGATACCAAGAAGATTGTTTGTTAATATTTACAATATATTCAAAAGATCGTTGTCAGAAGTTTGTTCATTTGCTAATTTTCATGTGATACCAAAAAAAAGTTTGTTTGTTAATATACCCTGTGCAATGCTGCGGGGAATTTTTATATGCTATATAAAAAATATATGTTGATATTCGTACAACCATAAAACTGTATTCTCAATAATTTAGGTCATATAAATAATCAAACACACAAAACTACTTGATTACATTACAATATTTATGTAATCAAGTTGTTATAAAGAGAAAAAGAAAGTAAATTGTAACTATTGAAACTTAGTTATAAAGAAAAGAAGGTAAACTGTAAGTATTTATAAAGTTAAACATTCAAGCTAAAACTTACAAAGAAAAATATATATATGTATATTATTTTTTAAGTTGTGTGGTACTGTTCATGCATGATGGGTTTTGTTAAATAGTTAATAATTAAGTTTTGAAGAATTATAATAGGATTGTGATTTTTATGATATGTGGATTTGAGAAAATAAGAAAAAATATGCATGCAGTTTATAGAAAATGCACATGCGTGTGAACACAAAACTTAACCAATACGTGGCATCTGGAAACAATTCTCATTGTGATGGATATTTACTCACCTGGCGTAGTGGCAAATTCATCAAGAAGGAGCTGGCACGAACTGAATGGAGATATCACTATTCATTTAAACATAAATGTAGTATTACTAATGGGAAAATGTTTAGTGAGAGCTAGTTAGCCCAATTAATTATATCTTAAGCCCAAAATAAGTTAGCCCAATAGTTAGTATATAAGTTTGGAACTTTGTAGGCTTGGTATCTTGGATGCTTTTAGATGTAACAATGTCATATTAAACGGGTCAGTTGGGTTAAGTAGTATATTGAATTGTATATATACTTGCTCCGATTTAAAATAAGTGATACATTTTTCTTTTTTGGGTGATTCAAAATAAATGATACACTTTGAAAAAATTACTTTATTTGGCAAAAAAAGTGGGACCCTCATCCACTAACTATCTACTTTAACAAAGTAAAATGACCCTTTTACCCTTACTTTTTACTTTTAAACATCATTAACCCCACTTTATTCAAAAAGTACGGGACACAATCCCCACTAACCATTTAATTAATCTAATTTAACCATCATTATAATATTTTGCCTAAAAAACCGTGAAACTCAAAGTGTATCACTTATTTTGAATCGGAGGAAGTATTATTATTCATTAATAGTTTTTTTCGCATTTAAGCTGTAATTTGCTGTTGTTCGTTTTCTCTTTGGATCTTTTACGTGACTCTAACGGAATTAATAACATGTTAGTTTATAAATATTATATGTATTTTTATAAATCGCCGCAAAGCACGGGTCCCATCTTCTCGTAATGTAATTATAGTTTCAAATATGTATATTAGCTGACTAGCATGTTAACTTGTTGCAAAACCAAATAAATATTAATAATATCATATTATGCGTATTGTTTGACATGCTACCAATGTTCTATTTATAAATAGGGATAATTATTTTTATATCTTTATAAAACTCACATCTTATTTTTATATCCTTCTCAAATTAAAAAATTATCAATATATCCTTCTAAACTTTATAATTACCTTCGTATCTTTCCAAACCTTTAAAACTTTTTTCTATGCCCAAAAACCTATTTTATGATATATTAAATCGTGATAATATCAATAATACAAGCAAATAAACATGATTTCTAATATATAATCAACAGATATATTGCATAGCTAGTTATTTGATAATTATTGATATTATAAAATGATTTAATAAATATTAAAATAGGTTTTTGGACATAAAAGAGAGTTTTGTTAATTTAGAAGGATATGTAGACAATTACAAAGTTTAGAAGAATATAAAGATAATTTATGAACTTGAGAAGGACCAAAGGGCCAATGGCCTAGCGGTAAGGTGTTTGCCCTCTAACCTAGTGGTTGAGGGTTCGAGTCCCATAGTGGATATAGGTGGTTATTTAGGAGTAGATTAGATTTGCCGTTCCAAAAAAAAAAAAAAAAAAAAAAAAAAAAAAAAAAAATGAACTTGAGAAGGATGTAGAAATAATTTATAACTTTTACAAGGATATAAAAGCAATTATCCCTTATAAATAATAGTGTTAACGATCTTAATTTGTCCTGTTATATCAATATTAATCCTGTTATAAATTGAGGAAGAGACATTTCATGAATCAAACCAATTAGATGGTCTAATGGGAAGAGTTATCGAATGACTTTCTACATGCTACAGGTCACGGGTACAATTTCTCCCTGGGTAAACATTTACCAGATGACAAAAATAATGTTTGGAAATTACCACGGATACAGTTAAATCACTTATATCACAGCTAAAGTTCGGTTTTCCTGAAAAGTTATTAGTGTGAATACCCTCTTAAATGAAATTACATTTGTAGCAATAGTGCATTAAGTAATCAAAGGGAACAAGCAAAACAAATAATAATAATAATAATAATAATAATAATAATAATAATAATAATAATAATAATAATAATAATAATAATAATAATAATAATAATAATAATAATAATAATAATAATAATAATAATAAATTTATGTTGAAATGAAAAGTTAGATAAGATCATTCAAAAGTTAATAGAATATGTCTAAAAGTCCAAAGACGTATTTATCAGTCCAGCCGGCATATGTTAGACGGGGCCTATAAGCTATTAATTAGTCAGGTTTAAGTCATATAAAATTAGTAGCTTAATCTAAGTTTATTAATGCTTATATGAAGCTTTTGTTGCCTTTGTAAAGTTTATACTACATCGTTATTAACATGTTCAAAAACTTACATACTCGACATTTGCTTACCGATAAATAGCATTCGACATACTTAACAATAGCAAAAGGTACACATGACAAACGAAAAAAGAAAAAAAATTAAGAAACTCACATCATAAAGGATAGATAGGTTTCATAAATTTACATCCTTAGGTAATTAATTAAAGACCTCTAGAGCCCGGAATGTCGATCCACGATAGTTGAATCTCAATCTCTCCGCATTCAACGTTTTGCAACCGAAGAACCATGTTTTGTACAACTTTTCCATCTGTCCATGTTATGTGGCTTTCTTCTGCCAAATGGTTGGTCCTTGTCGGTTTGACTAGCGTGATGATAGTGTCGTTTGGTAGATTCCCTAAACGCATCCTAACAGCATCTATGAACGGTTGGGTGTCGAATACTGCATCCCCCATCTTGTCATCTAAGCTAAATGTATCATGGTCATATACTTCCTGTAATGTTTACAATTGTTTAAACCATAAGGGTGAGTTTTGTAATATTTTTAACGAATTTCTAGAAAGAATATAAATGGAGTTTTTTTATTTTATTATTATTTTGAACGGGAAGTTAGTAAGTTAGTGGTTCGATAAATGCAGTGATATCCAAGCGGGCAGTATGTATTACTCGAACATATCTCTTTTTTTGGGGGAATAAACCCCACCTACTTTTTTATCTCCTAAGGAATACCCTCAACAAGGCTTGAACCCAAGACCTCCCGAAGGCAAACCCCCAAGGCAACCTTGTGATGAAGTACAACTGTAAAATGTGTGTAACATGTGATGTTCATTGTACCTTGTAAAGTGAAAGAAATGAAAATTATTGGTTGCTAGGACCATGCACTTTCATGTTGTGTCATGTCAGTATATCATGTGTGGTTAAAAATGGAAAGGACGATGAAAACTACTTCTTCACCCACCATAACTTATAATTTGATATGCTTGCAATGTTTGCTAAAAAATATGTGCAGTGTGGTGAGTAAGCTAGTTTTGTGGTGTATATAGCGCATTCCTTAAAAGATTACTTGTTTCCAGTATTAATTAATTTGCATGTTTCCAGACCAACGTAGAGCTAATAGTGCATAAGTTATACTCCCACACAGGATTGATGTAGAGTAATTAACAATAACTTACAAGTTTAACGGGGAGAGCCTCTAAAACCGAAAGAGTCAAATCTTCATCCCACACAGGATTGATGTTGTTCTTCACAACTCGAGTTTTCAATTTCTTCATCATCACATTTAAAAAAAACAGTTAGTTACAAAAGCTTCATATAAGCATTAATAAACTTAGATTAAGCTACTAATTTTATCAAATGAAATATTAGTTACAATTTTCAATTTCTTCAAGAGATTATTTTTACCTTTTTATTTCCTAAAATTTTCAAAACATGATGCCGTATTTATTGGCGAAGGAAATTTCCAGAGATATATACGACAGTCGTTTATACAGATTTTAACAAATTAAAATGTAAATTCTAAAGTACGATAAATACAATATTAAAACATTTATACTTCGTTAAATTCAATAATAATAACGATATCAATCCCGCGAAAGGAGGTTAAACACGTATTAATTAGTTATTGGAATACCACCGGAGGATTCTTCCAGCCATCGTCATTGAATATGTACAAGTAAACGACACTTTTTGGTGTTATTAGTGATTTTTTAACATGTGTCCTAAGCGATGATAAGTGTTTTGTATATTTTAGATTTCCTAAAAATAAGAATTTTAGACTTAACAAGTTGAATTTCCTAATTCTAAATTTTTTGTAGGCTTATTAGATGCCTTTAGATTAGAAAATCGACTTACAACATTTCCTAACTTTATTTATTAGTTATTAATAAATAAAAGTAAACGTTAAACTATGTATTGCTAGCTATTACACACTAATTATATAATTCATTAATTAATGGAGTGACGCCGTGATGGGCGGGCTCTGCCAGAGTAGGTGACCGTGATCAAATTAACTACACCACCGGCGGCAGTGTCCGGCGCATTTCAAAGCAAATAATCACGAAAGCGAAGTTAATTTTGTTTTTCGTTAGTGTTTCAAGCGTCCTCACACCAGATCAACTCAAAATCATAGAGAGAAAAGCTTATTGTAATAGATTGTGAAATAATTTTAATTTAAAAAAAGATGGAAGGAATAGAGAAAGCGATGGATGTATGACCTGTTTGCCCATTCGGATAATAACGTAAGGATCGCTAGTAGTGACATCTCGAACAGCAAGGTTTACGCCTCTGTGGATATGAACCCTAAGCAAACCCAGCAAATGCTCCATCACCGTAATTACTAATTAATCAGCAAAAGAGATAAATAAAATTAGATGATGATTATAATGAAGAGAAATAGAGAGAATTTGGTTTGAATTTAGGGTGTGTGAAAGTTGTTATTATATAGACAACAAGAAGACGACGAGGTGTAAAAGAAGACGCTCGGTCCATGTGGTCGTGTTTGGTGGAATGGTGGGTTACCCTTAACTTCGTAAAAGCTTGGTAGTTTGACTACAAATTAAGGCTTTTATCCTTAGACCAATAAATATAAACTATTTTACCAATTAAGCTATCTATATCTTTTACTTTTTCCAATTAATTAAAGATCAAAAAGGTCAAAAAAGGTCCTTTTAAAATAAATAAAATACTTCACATCAATTTAGAAACCGTTCGATTATAAGGAGGATCTGTATTTTGCGAGCGTTTTACAGATATATACATTATATTTAGAAAAAAATAAAAAATAATACTATTCATGTACAATACATCTTTCCTTTGTAAATATTAGAGCGTGGTAACGAACCCCAACCCAAATCGGAGGTCATGTCGCCTTCCAACCCCACCCCATTAAAACGATTACATATTTGTTCAAATATGATAGGCGTAAAAAATATAGTGAATTGTTTGATGTAGTTTATCTTTTAGTTATGTTCTCAATAGACTAATCTTAATCATACTAATTAATTAATCACATAATTTATATATGGATGAATATTTTTGACATTTAATACTCACATAAATTTTAATCTAATTTTTTATTATCGTTATTATTTTTTATTTTTTGTTTAAAAAATATATTATGTTATAATCACATCATTTGATTGTATCTTTGATCATATGTGATATTTTTATATAAATATATTTGATTATATACTTGATTAAATGTGATGTTTATTTGTTTAAATACATGTGATTAAATATATAATTACATGTGATTGTCCCATAATGTTGTTTTTTATGAAAAAATATATATTGTATAAAAAAATTATGTGAGCGTCAAACGTTAAAAATATTCCTTCATGTATAAATCATGTGATTAATTTTGATCATTAATTAATATTGATTCAGTGATTAAGATTAGCTCCTTGGAACTATAATTAAAAGATAGAGTACATTGAACATACCTAAAAAAGATAATATTTATATATATGTGATTTTAATCATTATAATAGTTACATGGATATGAACTTTGAACTTTCAGAAAATAAGGACACACAAATGAATGGATAGCATGATTATTATTCCACCAAATATATATAAGTCAATGATAAAGATATTATATACGGGGTATATTATATCTTCATATGCTTCGATTTTAACTACTTATATGATATGAAATATATTTTTATAATAAGATAAGATTAGAGGTGTCAATTTAGCGTTGGGTTGGATTGATTGGGTTTGACAATTGGGCATGTCAAAGGGCCACCTATTTAAACAATAGGTAAAGTGTTAATTATGTTTGGGTTGGGTCTGTTTAAAATGAGTAAATGACCATGTCAAATAGATACAACTAAATATATTTTGTCTGTTTCAAAACATTTGATACGTTATTAGTTTTATAATTTTTAAATTAAAAAATTACAAGGAAGGCTATATTAAATAAAAGGTGGTTTGTTCAAGGAGATCCAATAAAATAATAAAGTCCTAAGGGACAATTATTGGTCATTGGATCATCAAGATCAATGGTCCAGATTATATCACAAATTTAAATGATTTTTTGGGTGGAGGGGTATAATGGGCATTTTACCCATGACTTAAAAGCAAAACTTCTTCTTCACTCTTCATTCTTCCCCCTCTCTCTACGCTTCTTTCTCTGCACTCTCTCTCTTCCGAATCGTGAAATTGAAGACGAAATCCTCTTCTTTTTTCTGATCAATCGCCGATTTCTTATGATATTTTGCTAAAATCGTTTGTTCTACACTCCTACAACATCGGATTTGTTATACTTTCATCTTTTACGCGATTGACAATGGTCGATTCTATATCTTCTCCTTCCAAAAATCATTTTGATGAACTTTCTGGTAATTTTAACTTTTTTGTTGTTGTTCTTATTAGTTTTTTAACTGTTTATGCATAAATCCTTATGTTTAGAACTTTTCTAGGGAATCTATTTGATAATCGTCGATTTCATGTGTTGATTGTTGATATGTTGTTCTTTATTATGTGTTTGGTAAGCTTTCTAGTGTTTTTATAGTTAATCACCTATGATTCGTAGTGTCTTCACATGTGATTCGTAGTATTTTTTTAAGTTTTTTGTGATTTAGTTAACGACATGTGATTGTATATATCTGTTTAGTTTTAAATCACTTGTGATTGTATATATGTGTTTGTTTTGTTTTTCTTATCAGAGTTGAGTGTATATTTGTTTAGTTTTAAATCACTTGTGATTCATAGTGTGTTTACGTCTTACCATTAGTTATGTGATTTAGTACTATCACATGTGAGTGTTATGTAAATATCCTCCCCTGTTTTTTGAAAACCACTGTTTTATCAACAACAACAACAAACACAAGAGATTGTTCATATAATCACATTTTTAGTTTTAAATCACATGTGATTTTAATCTGTCTAGTTTTCAAACACATATTTTCCTGGTTTATCACTTGTGATTGTGTCTCTGTTTAGTATTAAATCACATATTTATTTTAGTTAATCACATGTGATTGTGTATATATATTTAGTTAATCATATGTGATTGAATATGTATAGTTTTACATCAGATGTTTTTTAGTAGTTAATCATATGTGATTCTATGTCTGTATAGTTTTAAATCCCCTATTTGTTTGAAATTATTATCTCTTTCGTTGTGTTTAAACATTGTCCATTATAATTATTTTTTTATAACTTATTTGATTATATGTGATTTTACTGTTTTTATTATAGATTTCAGCTTTCTAGTTTTTTTAGCTGTAAATCACATGTGATTTTATTGTATTCACATGTTATTTGCCGTTTATTATTTTTACGTGTACTCTGTTTTTAAATCACATGTGATTTTACTGATTTTATTATATATTTTCAGCTTTCTAGTGTTTTTTAGTTGTAAATCACATGTGATTTTACTGTGTTCACATGTTTTATTATTTTTATGTTTACTCTATTTTTAAATCACATGTGATTGTTATTTATTATTTGATTATTATATTATTTTAGTTCAATTACATGTGATTGTTCTCAGTATCTCACATAATCACAGTCAAATAATTCATAGCTTTCAATCACATGTGATTAGTAAGCTAAATTACAGTTGTTTATGTGAGATTGTGAGTTCAATCACATGTGATTTCATTTAACTATCTCATATTGTTATTAGTTGTCATAACTTGCTTCTTTGTGTTTTATAGGTGTTGATGATGAATTCACTATGTTATCTAAGTTACATGAGATACGAACTAAAGTTAATATTGGTAGAAAAAGATCTCTATCACCATCAATAACAAAAATTGTTGAAGTGCCAAAGAAGATCAAAATAAGGCTTAAAAGATCAATTAGCAATGAACCATCCGCGTCAAAAACATTAGTTCCAGTTGAAATAACTATGTTTTACTTAACAAAATCACATCTGATTGCTAACGGAATCACAAGTGAAAGTTAATAAAATCACATGTGATGTAATACTAAGTTATAACATGTTCTGTTTTTGTGCACTTGATGTTTACTTTCCAATCACATGTGATTTTGTTATGTGTATATACTCATCTGTTTTATGAAATAACTTTGTTTACTTACCAGAATCACATGTGATTGGGAACAACACATGTTCCGTTTTTGTGCAATTGATGTGTACTTTCCAATTACTTGTGATTTTTATTAACAATCACATGTTATTGTTTCTATGTACATGTCACTGTTTTTTGTGCACTTGATATTTACTTTCCAATCACATGTGATTTTGTTATGTATATAGATTCCTCTGTTTTATAATAAAAACTCTGTTTTACATAACAAAATCACATGTGATTTTTAATGAAATCAAAAGTGATATAATAAAATCACATGTGATTTAATAATTAACAACGAGACTAATAATTTAATTTGTGAATTAAACATAAATATTTATAATGACAAAATAGTCATCCAAATAATATTCTACAACTAATAATTAACCATCATTAATTACCAAATAAAATGTAAGTTGAAATAATACATCATTCGATAGTACAAATACCCACTTATACTAAATACATAAAATTAATACTCTTCCTCATTTTTCTCAAAAGTTAAATGGTTTTTGGCTTGTCTCTTCCTCCTGTCAAGATTCCATTTCCCATCCCCTAGACTTTCATATTTTGGTTATTAGCTCAATTTCTCATGCATACATGCATTCCCAAAGTTGTTCAACTTTCCTCATTAAAACACCACTCACAAACTTTCTACCCCTTCATTTCTGTCTATCACAAGACACGTGACACAACACTACTTTTCCACTTTTCAAGTTAATCACCAAAATGGAAACTCCTTTTTGCTTTTTCTTTTCTTCTCAAACCAAGGTCATTGACCATCCAAATATGTTTGAAAATCCATCTTTTTAAGTCTTGGAAGACTTGTTACTTCTCTGCACACTCTCATTCTACTAGCAAAGTTGTGCTCATACAATCACATGTGATTTTGTAAAGTGAATCACTTGTGATTTGTTTTTTTTTATCAACCTCCCCTGTTTTTTAAGCAAACAAATCACATGTGATTCACTTAGCAACCTCACATGAATCAGTCAAATAACGTAAAACACACAATCACATGTGATTTTGTAAAGCGAATCACTTGTGATTTATTCCTTACCAACCTCCCCTGTTTTTAAGCAAACAAATCACATGTGATTCGCTTAGCAACCTCACATGAATCAGTCAAATAACGTAAAGCACACAATCACATGTGATTTTGTAAAGCGAATCACTTGTGATTTGTTTCTTAACAACCTCCCCTGTTTTTAAGCAAACAAATCACATGTGATTCGCTTAGCAACCTCACATGAATCAATCAAATAACGTGAAGCACACAATCACATGTGATTTTGTAAAGCGAATCACTTGTGATTTGTTTCTTACCAACCTCCCCTGTTTTTAAGCAAACAAATCACATGTGATTCGCTTAGCAACCTCACATGAATCAGTCAAATAACGTAAAGCACACAATCACATGTGATTCTATTATCTAGTTAACTTGAAATAAATTTTATTACCTGAATCAGCGGTTCATTTATCTGCTTGATCGCTATTGACAGATTCTGGATTCAGATTCATTGATAACGTCAGTTTTTTTGATTTCGATTTCAGATCTGCGTTCGATTTCTGCGATTTTATAAAAAACGCGATTCGAAGTCTTCGATTTCAGATATGTGATTTCCACTGCAGTCGATTCGATGTTTGAGATTTAGATCTGCGTGTACGAGTGATTTTTGAAGCTCTGGATTGAAGAAATCGCAAAAGCAATTACAGTGGAAGAAAGAAGCTTTGGACTGAAGCTCTGGATTGAAGGTCGACTAAGAAGCTCTGGATTGAAGGTCTCTTTCAATTTTTGTACGCTTGGACGATAATACCCCTCCGTGTCTAATTAAATGAATTGATCTTGATCATTGAATAAACTTGATCCAAGGGCTGTGATGTGTTCCTTGGGACTTTATAATATTTGAGTTCTTCCGTGAACACAACTCTAAATAAAAGTGCATAGTTAGTAGAGGTGAATTATATTTAAGAGTAAAACTAAGAGGAAAAAAATATTTACTATATTAAACGAGATAATTAATGAGTGTGGATCACACTATATTTTATTAAATAAGGTAAATTAAATAAAATGTACAATATTGTTTATTTTAAAAGTGTAAAAAATAAAAATTATATCACTTATTTTGAAACAAAAGAGATATTATTTTATCTTAATGCGACGGTTTAAACTTTATACTTCTAATATTATTATTTTGGGTTTTGATAATGACAGCATAAAATGTTGTATAATGGAGTAGTTCCTGAAATTCAGGAGTTGGTTGAAGATTAAAATACAACTATTTAATGCATGTCTTATGACAGCTCTAAGGGCTGTCATTATAAAAACCCTATTATTTTATCTTGTTAATAGGATAATTGATGTTTTATCTCTTAGCTCCTTACTTCCCAGTACACACGCATTTGATGTACTTTTATAATAGTTAAATTGCATATTGTAATAATTTATTTGTGATAAACGTAATAGTTTTAAAATGAAAAGCCTTACACGTTCAGAACATTGAAATTTCATTGTTTGATTGACTCTTCAACGGTTGAATATTTGTTCGTGATGCTAATAACCGAAAGATCTGGATCTTGGATTCTTGGAATTATTCGACTTTGAGATTTCTTCGAAGTGATACACACATACAACGTAAATCATAATGTCTTTTTCTGTTGAAGTTTGCAATTTGCAAATAGTACTTCCTCCGTATCAAAATAAGTGACACAAATTGGCTTACACGTTTTTTGAGGTAAAAGATTAAAGTATAGGTTAAAATATATTAAAGTACATAATTAGTGGAGAAGGGGTCCCACTTTTCTTGAATAAAGTGATATTAATGAGTTTTAAAAGTAAAAGTAAGGGTATAAGGGTAATTTCATTATATTAAAGTGGATAGTTAGTGGGTATGTGTCCCACTATTTTTACTAAATAAGGAAAATTTTCAAAGTGTGTCACTTATTTTGATACATCCAAAAATGGAAAGTGTGTCACTTATTTTAATAGGGAGAAAGTATAATTCTGTGATTTATGTCTATGTGTCATTTACAACTGTTCATGTTATTTGTTTTTCCAGATTTAATTATAGTTAATCATAAGTTTTCAAATTCAAAACGCTTACTTTTTCCAACAAAAAATAAAAAAAACTTAAGAAGGAAAAGATAATATTTATATATAGTTTACAATTGGTTATATTCAAATTTGACACTACAATTAAAATTAAAGCTAAGAAAAAAAATTAAGACAATAAATAATTAGTTAAACCACGCTTATTTATTTTTCTTAACTTAATTTTCCTTTTCATAATAATAATAATTACTAAAGTTATTTAGAATTTAAAAGTTTAATATTTTGAAGGGTAAAATTTGTCAAATTATAAATATTCAAACATATATTTATTTTATAAAACAAATATTTTTATATCATTCAACTTTCAAATTTCAGAACACCTTTTATTATATTATTTACAAATTTCAAACATAAAACTGTTAAAAAATAATCAAAAACCTAAAACACTCTCTTAAAGTTACTTAATAAAAATAATCATTGTTGTCTATGTTTTAAAATAATTTAATTGAAATGGCAAGAGACGGAAAAGTTGATGAACGCATGTTGGACTGACTTGAGCTACTGTAAGGGTATTTATCATAGTTTTGAATGAATTGACTTAGTTTATATCGGCACGCATTTATTTTCCACACATGGTAATCTACTTATCTTCATGATTTTCCCCAACTACTTAAAAAGCGAAAGAAAAACAATCATACCTTATATATAAGGTCTAAATTTGAAGAGGGTTTGACACCATGACAATTCCAAGCATTCCTATTCGTCCATAATGCCACTTGAAATTCCCTGATTGGTCCACGTCATTTGCACTAATACAAACGAATCTGGTACGGATTACGGTCTACATTCATATTCATATGCTCCATATACGGCAAACGAATCTGGTACGACTTACGGTCTACATTCATATGCTCCATATACGGCTTCCTACATACAAGGAAACAAATAACTATTTAAAAGATCGTACATACAAATAACTATTTAAAAGATCCTACATACAAGAAAACAAATAAATATTTAAAAGATCAATCAGCGAAGGAAACAAATAACTATATGTAACATTTATATGTAACATTTCTTCATTTACCGTTTTTTTGTACAAAATCATCATGACATCTATCGATTATTATGTCATTTAGAAGTATATAAAGTTTTTGGATATTTTTCTACATACTAAAATTTACAGCATACCCGCCCGATGGGCGGGTTTTGTAGCTAGTCTTCTCCTATATATGAGGCCTAATTTGACTTGGGTTTGACAACTAGGCAATTCCGAGCTCTCTCATTGGCCGGTTTTGCCACGTGTAATTCTCCAATTGGTCCACGCATTTCATGAACAAATCCGTTTGGTGTTCAAATCAAAACTCATGCATTTATGGTAACAAACTATAATCACGTCAAAAGATATCCGAAATTATCCAATCATATAAATTCCATTCAAATACAATAACTAATACAATAACTATCATATAAAAAAGGTATATTATCCGGACCAATCCAATGGTGCCGAGCTTTACCCATTATAACAGAATCACACTTCAGTAGACGTTTCATGATTTTTTTTTGTTTTAATTTATTTTATTTAACTATCCATTAATCTTGTGCATAATTTTCATACCAGTTGACAATCTCTAGATAATTTTAATTTGAGTTTTTGAATATCCGGTTTATTTATACATACAATCTCCACATTCAATTGATTTTATCAATTCCATAATTATCTACCTTATTTTTTCATAAAAGAAAGTCAAAATTTTAAATTCAAATTTCCCTAAAATCCGGATTGACAAATTTAAAATTTTTGAATCTTTGATATTAATGTTTAACAATGTTCCTTAATAAAGATTACCTTAATTATAAATATTCGACCAAAATATTTAACAGATTTTGGATCTTTGATTCCGTTTAGCTTATTTACTAATAGGTTATCTTAATAATTGATCTTTTAACTCAAAACTCTTATATATAACTCAAATTCACAAATTGTTGTTTAAGTTTTCTGTATGATATATAACGAAAAAAATAACATTAACAAACTAAATAAAATTAACTTGAAAAAATGAAGTAAGTAATTTTCATTTAAATTTCTTCATTATTTTTGTATTTAATAAGCATGTTAATAATATTCTAATTACTTTTAAATTGTATGCATCATAAGTGGAGGGAAGGCATACGACCCCTTGTGGATGTCACTATCTAGGCTCGAACCACTGACTTGCTAACTAGCCGTTAAAAAAAAGGGTAATAGTATTTAAAAATTTTATATTATATGTTTTTTAATAGTTATTATATTATTTGAAATAATTTGTATTAACCAATTAAAATTTGTATTGTAGGTTATAAACTGTGAAAATTCACGAATGGTGAAAATTTTGCTAAACGTAAATTTTTATAGAATCTCCTACTATATATGCAGCCTATTGGACGAAAATGATGACGTGTAACTAGCCAAAAGTCCACCTACGCATATACCTTATAATTATGGTAATTCATGTATTTCCATCACTTTGTTTTTCGGCCATAACTTTGTCAATGTCTCAAAAGTTAAGAGCAAGAAATGATTGAAAGTTATTTGTTGCGACAAAGATGACAATTACACTAACTCAACAATAAATGTCGTTTACAAATAAGTTTTATTTCGTCTCTAAATTTCATATACTTCCTCCGTATCAAAATAAGTGACACAAATTGGCTTACACATTTTTTGAGGCAAAAGATTAAAGTAGAGGTTAAAATAGATTAAAGTATATAGTTAGTGGAGAATGGGTCTCACTTTTCTTGAATAAAGTGATATTAATGAGTTTTAAAAGTAAAAGTAAGGGTATAAGGGTAATTTCACTTTATTAAAGTGGATAGTTAGTGGGTATGGGTCCCACTATTTTTACCAAATATGGAGAGTTTTCAAAGTGTGTCACTTATTTTGATACACCTCAAAATGGAAAGTGTGTCACTTATTTTGATACGGAGGAAGTACAATTTATTCATGTATCAAAAATTGTTTATCATCATTTCAATTATGAATTGTTATTTTATTTAAATAGTATCACTATTTTGTTATTTTCATATATCTCTTTCGAAACGGGCGGGCTTTGAAGCTAGTATAGTATAAGATAATAAAAAAACACTGCTTATTTCAGTTAGGTTAACTCGTTATACTAGTCAATTTTGATTTGTTAAATTTTTGTAAGAGATATTTTATTGCTTCATACTAAATATTTTTATTTATCTTTTTATTAATTTGATCATTTCAAATAATTAAATCAAATAATCAGATTAAAAAAAATAGACTAGTAGAAGATTTAATAGAAAATATACTAATATTATTAATAATCAATTTAACTAACAACGAGCTCGTACTTTTAATCAATAGTACTTCCTCCGTATCAAAATAAGTGACACAAATTGGCTTACATATTTTTTGAGGTAAAAGATTAAAGTAGAGGTTAAAATAGATTAAAGTACATAATTAGTGGAGAATGGGTCCCATTTTTCTTGAATAAAGTGATATTAATGAGTTTTAAAAGTAAAAGTAAGGGTATAAGGGTAATTTCAATTTATTAAAGTGGATAGTTAGTGGGTATGGGTCCCACTATTTTTATCAAATAAGGAAAGTTTTCAAAGTGTGTCACTTATTTTGATACACCCCAAAATGAAAAGTGTATCACTTATTTTGATACGGAGGAAGTACTATAAATTGTGCAAATCTGTTTAACTCATTGTATAAAATAAAAACTGTAAAGTATAATATATAGCAAAATGTTGAGTTTCATTTAAAAAAGTTTCTTAATGAAAATAAAAGATTATTATTGTCAGAATTTAAAACCCTTAATTTCTCAATGTAAGCAAAGAGAAATTTTGTATGGCAGAATAAATTTAATGGTCTATATAATGTTAATTTACATTAATTAAGAAAACTTACAACCAATTAACATACTAGTATTTTTCATGACCATAAAAGCACATTATAGAAAAAAGCTTAATTAACAGCTTTAGCTCACAATCACTTTTACCAAAATAAACTCAATGTTAACATAGGTTGCTAATGATCAAAATTGCAAGTTTTTAGTCTATTAATAAGCATCAACCAAGGTGATTTAGTAAAGTTCATTTTCATTCAAATTAAACTTAAAAAAAAGCAATATACAACATTTCAAATTACACAAGCAACTTTTAAATTCGAACATTTTAAATATATTTACCTTTAGAAAAACACAAACACAAGAAAACAAATACAAACATTTCAATGTTTCCCATCACGTTTTCTTTGTAGTTTATAGTGTAAAAAATAGGATATACCAATCAGACATGCCATAAACAGCCTGACACGTGTCATAGCATGCACTGCTTCCCTCCACTTCTCTCCCGCACATAATTCTGATACCGGAAATCTACACAGTCGATGTACGCCACTCATACGAGCAGCCGAGTTACCGGAATTTTGGTTTCTCCGAGGTAAGTTGAGCTTGTCCTAAATCTCCAATCAGTTTCTATTTTGCTATGATGATTATTTATCTAGTTCCATATTGATTTATTTTATAATTTGTGGGTTTCAAGATTCAGTATGCTAGTGCATTCAATGTGTTTGATAAAATGCCTAAGAGAGGGTTTCTTTCGCTAATTAGCTAATTCGTAATATACCCATCAATGGTATTCGACAGAACACAATTAAACTGTCATATATTTTATAAACAAGCTTGTCAATATCAGTACTTCCCTTATGTTAATCGTCACATCAGCGACCTTCTTTTGTAGTATTTTTCTAAAGGATATGATTCTGTGTTTCTAATTTATATGTTTTGTTCTGATGTTTGTATATGTTAGGATACATACACCATGGAGTGTCGTACAATGAGCACATCACAAGGATTGTTATCTGGGTAACAAGCTTTTTCTTTTCTGAATGTTCAACACATGTTCTTGTATTTTGTAGAAATTTGGTAAATGTTGGCAAAGTTATGTTTTTTCTTCAAAAAAGACTGATAAATTTTCTTCTGCTATTTGACACAGTCAACATGGTAACAAACACATATGGTGGTTTCTATCGCCAAATAGAATTCCAAATTTTGCTAATATACACGGATTACAAGTTTGTATGAAACATAGTATTCGGGGAATACTATGTTTGCCCACCACTCTAGAGGAACAATTTTCCTCAATGCAGTCAAACAATTACTCAGAAAGTGATGAATACAGTTCAGGAGACGTTCCTGAACAATCTGCTAAAGTATATTTGTTTTAATATTTTGTAAACATATATTATTCCTTTTAGTTTGCAATTTATAATGCTTCATTTAATTTTTATGGATAGCTAAAATCACTTCTTGCTGATGCTGAGAGGGCAAAGCTTTTAAAGAAGCTGAGTGAAGCTAATCAGCACAATCGTTATCTCAAACGTCAGGTGTGTAATTAAGATTTTTTTTTATTATTAGCTATATTTAACTCGAATATTTAACCTTTTAAATGATAACTGAATTTACACTTATTTGTAGTTGCTAGTAAGAGAGGAGGCTTTTGCTCAGTTTAAAAGTGAACTTGCTTTCACTGAACTTGAGATCCAAGTTATTTTTTACTTATTATTCTATTCTAACTATTTGTTTAACTTGATGTTTTTGTCATCGGTAATTAGATAATTACTTTACATAATTTGGTGCAGGCATTGTTAAATATGGCAAAAGAAATGGCTAGTTATGGAATTCCAGCAGGTTCACGAAAAATACATCCAATCTCTTCTTCTTTTACAATTACAAGGTAGGATTATGATGATACCAAAAGTTCAATTATTAAAGCATGTTTTTTATTTTTATTTTTGTACAAAAAGGTGTCCAAGAGAAATTAAAGAAACAAATAAAAGACGTGGAACTTGCACAATCTAAAGAAGTGTCATTATTCTGGTCTGGTATGGCAGAGGTGCGTTACATATATCTTCTGTATTTTTATTCCTTTTAAAGATTATTTACATTTGCCAAACTTCATTATTTGTCAATTCAAATTTTCCACTTTGTAAAAATTATAACACAAAAACAGAAATAAAAAGCAAACGCCAAACAAGGCCTAGGAGCAACTGTTTGATGAATAAAAACATTCAGTTAACTAGTTAGTTAGTTAATTTAGGTATGGACAGAAACAAGTAACTTCTTTTTTGTTAATTTAGGTATCCCATTGACAATGTTGAAACTTTCACATACTTTTTATATACTAATAAACAATTAAATAAAAGCCAGATTTATTATTATTTCAGAGTGTGCAAGTAATGGGGTCTTTTGATGGTTGGAGTCATGGAGAATATTTGTCAGCAGAATATACCGGTTCTTATACTAGATTCTCCACATCAGTAATGCAGAAGGTACCTGTCACTAAAATAACTGTAACGTTGACTTTTAGTCAAATATCTAAATTACTGAATTTATTTAACACTTTAATTTGCATAATGAAGGTACGAAATTAAATTCTTGGTGGATGGTGAGTGGTTACTTTCACCGGAATATCCAACTGTTGGAGAGGGATTAATGGAGAACAACTTGTTAATAGTCGAATAACATTTTGGTTGGTAAATTGGTATGATGTTCTACTTTTTCATACGTTGCAAGTGGAAGCATCTTTTCTTGTCGATATATAGTTTTTGTTCTTCTAGAAGTTTATTAGTAAATGTATTCCCCCACACGATGCAAAAATAGAAACATCTAAAGTTGTGGCATTTGATACAGTTCACTCAATTTTACTGGAAGAATATGTGCTTTATTAACATAAAATATATTTTAATAACCTAATACGACTTGCCTCACACTCATTACAACAATGACCCGTTATGGCTCATTACAACCATATATAACATGTACTCACCTCATGACAACACAATACACCACCCATTATATCCATGTGTTTTGATAATGACAGCTCTAAGGGCTGTCAATAAGAAGTGAATATTCCGTTTTAAAAAGTAATCATTAATTAAATTACTCCGTATAAACTAATAATCCTTCATTAGTCAAAATTCTTGCATTTTTCTAGGAATATCCACATGTAACAAATTCAACTAAAATCTCTTTTTCAAAATAGAATATTGCCCTCTTACATTATCAAAACCCTATACCCATTTATGACCTGTTTACAATTTATTACATCCAAATACGATGTTACGTTCAACCGTAACTGATTGAGTCACGGGTTGGGTCACGTAACTTGCTTTTTATTAAAAAATTGCCGCAACTTAAAAACCAAATTATTTTATTTGATTCGGGAATATAAATGACTGGTCATAAGCTAACCGTATCTGCTTGTTTCTGCTTCACGGGGGGCCTCAAATCAGTTTTACCAAAAACAGAGAATTCATGACAAAATAATTTTTTTTTAAAATTATTTTGTATGGGCGGTGATAAAAATCATAAGTATTTTGATTGTTATTATTTTCTATTATTTCGAAACTAAAACAAACAAAAAAAAGGACAAATTTGCAGAAGTCATATACATTTCTATACTCAAGGCTTGTAGCCTAATAGTATTAATGTAAAGTGTAAGATATTGTTCACAATCTAATATGATCATATGTTCAAGTTGGCAATTTAGGTAGATTAAGTCTCGATATTGGCAATTTAGTATACAATTTTTATCAAATGTGATTCCTAATTACTTTCATTAATAACATATAAAACCGATTTTGTTTTCTAAAACAATTTAAATATTTGTTAGGGTGTTTAGGATTGAAATTTAAAACTGATTATCCGCTTATTGCGCTTTGAAAATACAATTAGTTTATTAATAAATTCATGGTAAAAAGAATTAAAAAATCAATTATTTGCGCTTTTGATGCCCTTAAACGCAGTTTTGGAAGAAAATAAACACGTGGAGATGTGCTTATTGTGTTTTGAAAACCTAATTATTAGATTTGTCTATTAACTAAACAAATAATCACATTTCTCGAAAACTAAAAAACTAATTATTTGATTATTTTAGTTTTAAACAGTATAATCACTGTTATTCAGAATCAAGTTTTATAAACTCTGATTATATGATAATTAAAACACATAATATAATTTAAATGATCAATCTCAAACACCGCTTAAATGAACTATCATACTAACACTATTGCTATTAATTACTTGTACAATCACATGTAACACTATTGCGATGCCTAAGATGTCCTTTTCCTGTATGGATCGAAACCAATATTTAGATAAAAAAAATATGTTGTCATAAATTTATTCAAACAACAACAATAACGATACTCAATTCCTTAAAAATAAGATATAATAAAGTAAGATGGATTAATTGTATTAATTACTTGTTTTGGAAACATTAAGTGTTATTAATTACTCAAACTTACATCATATTGTAAAAACATTAAATTGAACGAGACCATTCACTCAATTTTGTTTTCATTTGAAATGTATTAATTACTTGTTATTGATGTCACTTACTAATTTTAGAAAAAACTAAAACATGTAGCAATTTTAGAAGTAATAATTAGGTGTCTCTCTCTTTCTCTGGAAAGCACACAGAGAATGATTTTGGATGATGCACATGAGTTGCTGTTTCATGCTTCTTTCCAATCTCCTTGCTCTATTCTTCCATGGATTCTTGGTATGGTCTCAATATATCCTTGAATTAAATAACGATTTCATCTTTCTTTTTCCCCAAAATCAAATTGAATGTTGAGCAAAATTGAGATGATGAAGAAGAAGAATCATGATAACAAGAACATGAAACGCAAGCGTTTTCTGATAACTGTGAATGTGATCGGGAGTTCAGGACCGTTGCGATTTGTGGTGAATGAAGATGATAAAGTTTCTGAAGTTATTCATTCATCTCTCAAGTTATATGCTCGTGGTGGACGGCTTCCTGTTCTTGGCTCTGATTTTAATAAGTTTTTGCTTTATCCATCAAATGCAGATTCTGAAGGTAAGAAAGTTTTGATATGTCCTGATGTTGTTTAATATTGTAGCTTAAATAGTTCACTAGAGATTTCAGAAAAACACTAATTAAATAATAATGAATGGTCATATGAACGAAAGCAAAGAGAGTAAGTTTGTCTTCATCATGTCTTTGAAAAATTGTGTTGTTTTAAACAACATTATTTGATAATATTTTTTTATTATAAATGATTTAATAAATAACTTTATGTATTTAATGAATTAAAGTGAATGCAACATTGTTTAAATGGTCCAGGTAATCATTCTATTTATTGGTTTTTTAAGTTGTTGTGGATTTTCGTTGACGCCACTTTTTATTTTGTTGTCTTTATAAGTATTTTAAATATGTAGTACTAATTGGATTATTAATCTACGTGTTACATGGTAAACATATCATATGATAATGTAATTTTATTGTATTGATATTGGCAAATATATAAATAATAATAAAAATAAAAAAAACAATTTTCAAATAATAATAAAAATGTTATTTTAATTGTAAAATGTGTAAAGTTAAATAGTTTAGTAGTAATATGTTATTAGATTACATGTTAAATTAGAAGAGGTTAAAGTGAATTGGAAAAAGAGAAATATAAAAAAATATAAAAATGAAGAAAATGATAAATGTAAAGATTGAAGTAGATAAACTAATTGAGTGATATGTGGCAATCAATTGTATAGAGTTTTTTATGAATATTTATATAAATTAGCTTTTTTATATTTTAAAAAAAAGGAACGCTTTTGGATAAATAGCACGGGCATGTCCATGTAAAATTGCCGTCATTTTCTTAGAAAAGAGAATATAATCATCATAGTTGTCTCTAAATGTTCACTTTTGATTTTCTTTAATATTCGGAAGTACAAATGAGTTTAACGGGAAAAAACTACTACGAATCAAATTTTTTTATTATTGGATTAACTACTATATATAAAACATGTTTTGCTAAGGTTATGTTGAATTAAAATTACATTTATTTAAAATATAAATTTTAAAAAGATCAATACATGTTACTTTGTTTCCCATTTTTTTCTATCATGTGAGAATTATAATAAACTCAAGTTTATCTACTTTTATCCATGTTATCCATATGGAGAGGAAAAAAACGTCTCTACTCGACCATAAAATATATTTTGTACATGGCAGATGTTCCATTTGAACAAAATTATTTATGTTTTGGCATAGAACTAACAAATTCCACGGGTTAAAATCCCGTTAAATATAAAAAATACTTGCGAGTTTGTGCGACACAACTAATTTCACCAATATCTTATAATAATGAGAAATGATATTGATATTGCTTCATACTATTTATTCTTATTTTATCTTCCTACTCACCACAACATAAAATGTGTACTCTGTTAATTCTCTTTCCTCATATTAACCCTTAATTTTGATACTTGTCTTTATCTAATAAAGAAAAAGATTGGTAGGAACAAATAGTAGAAAAAATATCAGTTCTCTATAATAATAACTGCTCATAAAAAGACATATAATTCGCATAAAAATATTTAAGGAAAATAATTGGAAATTGTTTTATAGAAGTTTTTTCTGCTGTGATTTTATACATTTTGATCTTTTTAATGTGTAACTAATATAGAAGTATTTGTGTATTAAAAAAATGTGTTGACAGCAATGAAAGCAAACGAGGCAGTAGGAGTGCGTGGAGAAAGGACATTCGTGATGTGTAAGAAGCAAACTCATCCTCAAATGACAGAAGCTCGGACAGAGATGATGACCCGTCGTTGGAAGGCATGGTTCAAGATTTTATCTCACTGATATTTAGATAATATTATTGTACTTGGAAATTACATCTTCCGAACCATAATCAAGATAAATAAAGCAAAACTTATGTGTATCGTAAGTTGGTATAATAAAATTGGTTTTTGCGGGTCCTTTTTTACGTACAAATGGTTCATTCTAAACGGATGATGGTAAATTTTAGAAAAAGTAATATTGATGACTATCTTTTGTTCTTACCTCATGTTGCTACTATCCAAAAGATGTCATGTGCAATCCCATAAAATTCTTTATCATAATATATCTCTTGATTCTGATACACATCTTGATCAAGTGGTTATACACATAAATAGTCATAAAAGATGAGAATTAATTTTTACATCACACTTTTTTATACATATACCATACGATACAAGTATTCCTGCAAACTGTACAAACATATAAAGCAATTATTATGGGACATTAATTAAAAAATATGGTGCAAAAATCACCCCTATGAAAGATAGATACCAATATCATTACTCTAAAATTTATTATCCTGAATTTTCAGTTTCAAAAATTTTACTATACATGTGAGATTAACTTTCTTAATTACTACAAAACTCGTTTTATAAAAGAACATATAAGCTAATAATTAGAGTAAATTACAGTTTTTGTCCCTGTAGTTTTCCCGATTCTGCGTTTTTGTCCCCGTACTTTTTTTTTCATTTTTTTTGTCACTGTGCTATGACAAAAACGCATAATCGTTTTACAAAAATCGTTAATGGGTTCTCGATTTAGTGTTTACAATCGATTTTTTATGTTGATTATTTGAGTTCAAAGTTGATTTCACGAGTTTAGTTTTTTTCACATATGCGATCCACAAACTTCCAAAGCTTACTTTTTGATAAATTAGTTTCTTCATTTGGGAGCTATTTAATTCATGAATTTCTTGATTATGTCTTAGATCAGTGATTCTCCTAATTTAATTGTACAAACAAACAATTCAAGAACAAAATTTAATCGTGTTAAAGAAAATATATTTGAATTTGAATAAAGGCTACTTGATTCAAAGCTAAAGAAAAGAAAAAGATTTTGTTGCTGAAAAATCAAGAAGAAATTTTGAATCAAACTTCAAATTTTCAGAAAAAAAAATGAAAACAAACCAATTTTTAATTATCAAGTGACGCAGACGACTGCTATATAAGTATGTATGCTGACAAATTTGATGACATTAAGATTGATTATCCGTGTCTTTAACTCTTTATGCCTTGAATCCGAGAAAACTTGCACGGTTTATGATATAGATGCAATGATTCAGTTGAAGGGCCATTAACGATACTGAATCAGCCCAAGTCACTAAATTAACGGGCTGTTAATTCATTGGGGCTGATTCAGCCCAAATCGCAGTTGAACTTTGGAATTTTGTCCTCAAGTGGTGGTGTCCGAGTTTCATTGCCCCTCAAAATCTAGAAGCATGCAATTACTCTTGAAAGACTTCAACATTCACTCTTTGGATTATTTAGAAGCACCAAAATGAGACTACACTCAATTTTTAAAAGCCAAGGAAGGATTTTTCGGGTGACAATGTTAACTTTTTTTCATATATTTTTATGGATTTCGAGTAGGTGTCCAATCTTAACTTGAATTGGATTGAATGGATTTATAACTCTCGATTTCCAAATTTAATCTAATTATAATATCTTCTATCTTTTGCCATCTCTTTGCTAGTATTTTGATACAAATCGCCATTTAAAAACTTTGTTTCATATGTTTTTCCTTTCTTGTTTATAGTTAAAAAAAAGTTATAAAAAATTTATATAATAATAATAAAATTCTTTAAGCGTATATCCTAAATCAAATATCATGATTTATAAAATCTCTAGCTAGCTAGCTAGCTAGCCAGAGACAACTTCACGTGGGACTTTGTTAATTACAAAGTTTCCATCATATATTCTTACACTCTTATATGTAAATGCTACAATATCAAGAAGAAACTTTATGAGACAAATATATTAAAGAAATTCCATTTGCATATATTAATAATTAAATAATAAGCTTCGGTAACCGGAAATCATGTGAAGAGTATTATTTATTGGTGGAGATGGATGGAGCGTGCCAAGACTTCACTTGGTTGGTGGTTTTATGTATATAAAACACATCACTTTACAAAAGTTATCATGTAATAAGTAATAACTAGAGTAACGGCAAAATTCTTTTGGGGATCAAAAAACAGAGAACGGAAAATTCATTGGGTCAAGTGGGAAAAAGTGCACGCATCAATTGAATCGGGTGGTTTGAATGTGCCAAGTCTACAAGCTCAAAATCTTGCACTTTTGGCAAAATGGTGGTGGAGATTGAAACATGAGGATGGCTCTCTTTGGAAGAAGGTGATTGTAGCTTTACACGACATCTCGGGCCTTCATATTCCGGCTAGTAAGTTTTCGGGTGTTTGGAACAACATAGTAAAAATCCGAGCACATCTTGATAAAATTAACATTCCTCTCGATTCTTGGTTCCAACATTCGGCTCATCCGGACTCAGGTGTTATCTCAACGAAATGGGTATTCGAGAATGATGGTATATTCACGGTATCGTCAGCAAGGAATGCCATCGAAAGTACTATTATTGGTCCTAATTTGAGCACTAATTTCACGTGGTTAAAAGCAGTCCCGATTAGTGTCAATATCTTTTTTTGGAGACTCTACCATAAGCGGCTCCCTACTTGTTTTAATTTGCTAAAGCATGGTATAATTTTACAGTCGGCGGTATGTTCTTTGTGTGAAAGAGAGATTGAAGATGAAGACCATTTATTTTGGCATTGTCGAAAAACTCGAGCAATTTGGATTGATTTTTGCAAATGGTGGGCCATTGATATCGGTGAAATAAGGGGGATTGATCAATTGATGGAGTGGTATGTTCGAGTTAACTTATCAAAAGAAAAGGCACAACGATACTCCACGGCTTTCATTTCTGCACTTTGGCATATTTGGAAAGCTAGGAATGAAATCGTGTTTAATAAGAATCTAGGGGCATATCAATCTATTATTATGCAATCACGATCCCAAGCATTCTTTTGGATTATAAACCGGACAAAGGTTAAATGGAGTAGCGTAGAATGGGGTTTATGGTGCTCAAATCCAGTAGCAATTTAAGAAGGCGGATCCGGATAGATAGGTGATCGGGGTGTGTCAATAGTAATATTGTTTATAAATATAGGTGTTCGGTGTGTTTGTGTTTCCGTTATTGTATTTAGTAATCCTTGTTTTCCGGTAGTATAGTACTTGGTGTAGTATGTATCATGTAATTTTGCTTATTGCTAGTTTATAATGATATTTGGGTTTAGTCGGGTTGGGTGATGGCAATGCCGAAGCTCGTCCTCGATTAACCTTTTATTTGCTGTTCAAAAAAAAACAAACAAATCTTAGTTACTTATTACACATGATAGTAACTTAACAATATTGATATTTAGTATTGCATATGATCTAAAATTATATGTTCAAGTCATGTTGTCTATAAAATCAGAATAACTTAGGAAGTGTTAAAAAACACTAACAAATCTTAGTTAAAAACAAATTATTGTATATTACGTATTTTTATAGAAATGTTGTTACCATAATACCTATTCACTTCAAGAACTTAATTTTCTAAATTATATATTCATCACTCGTCTTGTTGTCGAGATCGTTCAAGGTATTGTTGGAAAATTTTTGGACACATATAATTATATATTTAAGTATATATAATTAATGGTTGGTATGTCCAAAATATAGTGTGGTGAATGAGATATCGACTCTCAAAGTGGGGTGTATGGAACAAAGAAATAAAACAAATGAACTAGTGGGAACTTGAACCTATTCACGCTCGTCTCCCGGGTTTCATGTTGGTTCGGTTTTGCCACTCGGTTTTGCCACTTGGTTTAGTGGAGTGTATTCAAATAATATTATTGATAATAATATTTATATTTTAATGTTTGTCATTAAAATATATATTTGAATTTGTGGTTTTATTTTCTTTGTATTTAATTGAAATAATGACCATAATGACATTAATGTAGGTCATTATACTCATGACCATATTCTAGTATAAATAGAGATGGTGTGGTTCATTTGTAAGACACACATTCACCAACTTGTCTACACCCACCTACAAGCATCACAATTTGCTCTCTCCATTCTTAGTGTTCCTTAATCACAAGAACTTTCGATAAGTGTTCGGGCTTGGATTATATTCGGTAGTGTAAAACTACTCGGTTGTTTTACCCTGAGAAATAGACAACGAATCTATTTTAAGGGGATCGTGAATTTCACGAGACTCAGCCAAATTTTTTTCTTCTTCTTTGTTTTCTACATATTCTTGTTTCAATCTTGTATTATTTAGTCATTTCCCAATTGTATTGTATTTTATTTAATGAAAATTGGTTAGCTCCTACATGTATGTCCTAATTAATATAGTTTTAAGGTAGTTTCTTACAAGATTATTTCATTTTTTTAATTCGAAAATGAGTTAGGTCATAGAATGTACATCGGTCTAACCTAAATTCACCCATGGAAAGTAGAACCTAAATCTTTTTACAGTTTTACTTGCGAAATAATGTCTTATCGAAGGATTTACCATGTTGTTTCATGAACTTAAATGTTACACCATTCAGCTATGGAGTCTAATTCACATAACAACATGCACTACATCATTTCTTTTATTATCACTTATACATTCTATTTTTTCTCATCATATATGCACCTTTATGGATTGGTATTTGTATTTTAATGTTTTTTTTATTGAACTTCCTAAAATAAAACTAAGAAAATTGATTGAGAGACTTAACATATCAGCATAATCTTAGAACATTTCTTTTAATTTAGGAGGTTACAAGTTTAAGGTTGTTATTCATATTCACAGAACTCATGGGCCCTCTCGAAAAGCCTTGAGGAATAAATACTATGAGGTTCAAGTCTTGGTTCGTGCTCGTTCTAGCTGGCCATTTCACAATGGTTGGTCTCAAATGCACTCGTAATAGTATCCCGCAAATCTACACTTTTCAGCTACATATTTGTTAGTTGCAACCCGTAGCTAACATAAATGATTATTTCAAAAAAATAAAAAATTAATCAACTTGTTTTAAAGTTAAATGTATTTATTTATGGTTTACATTAACTACTATCATGTCATCCATTTCATTTATCACTTTAATATACAAATGATAATCATTTAGTTACTTAAAACATTATTATTTATATAAGTTTAATTAATAGTTTAATCTCTTTAAGTATTGCAAAATTCAATGATTAAACAAAAGTAGATCCAAAAGGGTTAAGTTTAAGGTTTGGTGTTTGATATGTATTTTTGTTCCATTTTAAGTAAAATTATATCTAGGAACTCAACATATGTCAGTTCCACACGTGTCAGTCATCAATAAGATATTGAGCATTACAACTTTTAGTTCAATTACCAACTTTTGACTAATTAATTCGATATATTTGACTAAAGGGATTATAGATGTCCCATAAGTTTGTAAGTTCAAAACCCTATGTGGATAAACTTGTGTTTATTAGGAAGTGCGTGTGTTTGTAGTTTAAAAAAAAAATCGACAAATTTGTTTAATAAAAAGAACCAATAATATTTTCCTTGAATATATTATACGATCGATATATACATTAGAAGAGAAAAAAAATATAAGTGCATTTTTTATAGGTATATTATTTTATCCAGAAAGTATAATTAGTTTGAGAGTTAATTAACAAATATAATTTCATCCATCGTTGCACATATCAAGTGTTGGAGCAAAACACAGATCAACTTAATACTGATACTGCAGTTAGTACTGGTCATACTTAGTACTGATGGGGCAGAACATGTTTACTACTGATGAAGTTGATACTGGTGAAAACTATAACTAAGTTACTACTGATCAAGCTTATTGAAGATACTACTGATCAATAGTAGTTACTACTGATGTTGGTTTTGGACTTACTACTGGTCACCAAACTTACTACTGATGATATGAATTCATTACTGGTGATTGCAGAATACTACTGATACGCGTTTTGGAAGCATATCAAGTCCGAGATCTTCGTAGAGATAGTTATAGCATGTAAATCAATGTATATCTATAGAATTCGAATGTAAATCAAGTCCTAGAATAACTAGGGTAAATAGTTTAGCTTCAAGGACTATTATAAATAGTTCCTTACGAATTGTAAACGTACGTGTGTATTGTTAACTCAATAATATACATTGAAGCTTTTTGTGAAACTGTGTTCTTAATATTTTCGTTTATTATTTACAGTTCATCGTTCTTAATTTATTGATATAGTGTTGATCCGCTGCAACTTCTATAATCAATTAGATCTAAGGTGTTTATTAACTTTTTCATAGTTAATCGATCCTGACAAGTGGTATCAGAGCTTATTGGTTCTAGATCTACTATTTGTTAAGAACAACAAAAAGTTTTAATCTTTAAAACACACACATTATTAATCATGACTGATAATAATGAAAGCACTCAGGCCAACAAAAGTCCTATACTCACTCCCAACAACTTTGGGATGTGAAAGAATCGTATTAAGCAATACATGCTTATTACAGATTATTCCATGTGGGAAGTTATCCTTGAAGGAAACAAAACTGGTCCTGGTCAAGCAAGCAGCTCTGCAACTGAGGCAGACAAACTTAAATGTGAGAAGGAGAAGAAAGACAAGGGAATCGAACTTAAAACTCTAAGCACTCTCCTATTGGCCATTCCTAATGACTATCAACATCTCTTCGTTGAGTATGATGATGCAAAGGTGCTTTGGGAAGCACTGGAGAAGAGATTCGTTGGGACAAAGAGCACCAAGAGGAACATGAAGTCTGTTCTCAAACAAGACTTTGAAAATTTCAAAGGAAAGCCCAATGAAACACTCACTCAAGTGTTTGACAGATTCAACAAGCTAATTGGTGAACTTAACCAAGTTGGGGTCAAGATGGATCAAGAAGATGTCAACATGAAGTTCCTAAGGTCTCTTAGTGAAGAATGGGCCATGTATACAGTGGTATATAGACAAAGAGATGCACTAGAAGAAAAGGAGTTGAATGAACTCTACAATGATCTCAGAGTATTTGAAACTGAGGTAAATCAAAAGAACCCTTCTATTTCTTCTAATAATGCTGCATTTGTATCTAGTACAAGTCAAGGTCAGGAAAACTCCACAGGAAAGGCTGCAGATTCTGAGGATACTGCAAGAGAATCCTTCTTCACTAGTCATGTGCATACTGCACTGATTAGTGATGACTTGGAACAATTGAATCCAGATGATCTTGAGGAGATGGATCTTAAATGGCAGATGGCTATGCTGAGCCTAAGGACCAAAAGATTCTTAAAGAGGACTGGTAGGACAAGCCTCAACTACAACAAAGGTGACAAAGCTGGATTTGACAAAACTAAAGTCAAATGTTACAACTGTAACAACCTTGGTCACTTTGCAAAAGAATGTCCTCAGCCAGACAAAAGATCAAAATCAACTGCTCTTGTTTCACAATAAGGACAAGGCTATGACTGGAGCTTCCAAGCAGAAGAGCATGCTCAAAATCAAGCTCTCATGGCCTTTACTGACAACAAAACTGAGGTAAAACCTAAACCTTGTACTTCTGAATGTGCTAAAATTATTAAAAACTTAGAAAAAGAAAACACTAAATTAACTGAAGATTTAGCAAAAGCAGTAAGAAGAAATCATGAATTTGATGGTGTAATTGCTGATCAAGAACATCAAATAAAAGTGTACCAGATGATTGATCAAAGGATAAAGGAAGAATTGCTTCAAGCTGTGGATGAGAAAGAGTTTTATGAATTAAAAAATAAAGAATTAACATGCAAATTAGAAGAATGTCAACTTGAAACTGAACAGAATAAATTAACAATTAAAAAGTTTGAAAGAAGTACAAAAATTCTTGATGAACTAACTAACAATCAAACTACAGAAAAAGTTGTCCATGGGGTGGGATATCATGCTGTACCACCTCCATATAAATTCATTCCTCCACTTAAAAACAGTTCAGAAAGAATCATTAATGAATTAAAAACTGAACATCAAACTGAATCACATAATGAAACATCTGAATCAAATGATTCTTCTGATGATGACCAAACAATTGAATTTACAATTTCTCCAATTGAATCTCCAAAATCAATTGATACAAGTTTTCACACAGCACAAAGTCAAAATGAATCTCCTAAATATGATGCAGAAAATATACCAAAAATTCTAAAAAGGGGAAATCAAAGAAATAGGAATCAACTCTTAGAACAAAGAAAAATCATAAAGGCTCAAGATAATAAAGTAAAATGTGTTATTTGCAACAAAGTAAATCATTTAGCAAAGGATTGTCACTTCAATCCAATAAACTGCAAAGAGTTAAGAGAATTTAAAATCTTTAAAGAAAAAGCAAAGACACAGAAGTTAAAAGATACTACTGGCCCTTCAGTAGTAAATAAAACAAAAACTCCAATTGCTGAAACACCAAGATTTGGAAGAAGTGCACCAAGATTTGTGAAAAACAGAAGAGTTGGAAGCCCAAAGAACAGCAATTACTTCAAGAACAATGGAAAATCAAATCAAAATAAACAATACTTTCAATTTTCCAACACCAGTAAAAACTGTAACAATTTTACTACTGGTGTTAACCCTAACTATAATGATGTATGGTACCAGTACAAAAACACTACTGGTACAAACCCTAATTACAAAAATACTACTGCTCCTAAACCAACTTTCAAATATACTACTGGTGTCAACCTTAAAAACACTACTGGTCATTCTAAACATGGTAAGTACCCAAATACTACTGGTCCATCAGTAGTAAAGTATTCAAAAGCTAAACATCATGGGTATAAACCAAGATCAATAGAAAACTCAAACACCAGTAACACTTTTAAAAGGGCAGTAGTAAAACTAAACACCAGTACTAAACAAGTATGGGCACCAAAAATGTTTAAAGTTAAATCTCCAAAAGCTTATTTCTCAAAGGATGAACCCAAGACATATAAAGCTTGGGTTCCCAAACTTAACTAATCCTTTACTCACTTGTGCAGAACATTCAGATCCCAGAAGAAGGAAGAACATGGCATATTGATAGTGGATGCTCAAGGCACATGACTGGAAATCTACAAATTCTTAAAGATTTCAAGTTATTTGATGGAGGATATGTGGCATTTGGTGAAAACCCACAAGGAGGTAAGATTACAGGTAAAGGTACTGTTACTAATGGCAAAATTACCTTTGATGATGTATTTTATGTAGCTGAACTAAAATACAATCTTGTCAGTGTGTCTCAAGTGTGTGATAAAAAGAATAAAATTCTTTTCACAGACATTGAGTGCATCATTCTTTCTCCTGACTTTATTTTAGATGAAAAATATGTTGTTTTAAGAACTCCAAGGAGAAACAATGTGTATTGCCTGGATATAGGGGGAGAACTCATTTCCTCAAATGAGGTCAACTGTTTTATATCCAAGGCAAACACCACTGAATCAGAACTATGGCATAGAAGGATGTGTCACACTAATTTCAAAAACATGAACAATTTAGTAAAAAGAAATTTAGTCATTGGACTACCTCAAAAACAATTCATGTGTGATCATCATTGTGTTGCATGCCTAAAAGGTAAACAACACAAAACTTCTCATAAGTCCAAATCTGTGAATTCTATTTCTGTTCCTTTACAGCTCTTACATATGGACCTATTTGGACCTACAAATGTAATGAGTATTGGAAAGAAACAATATTGTCTTGTTATTACTGATGACTTTTCCAGATATACATGGGTTTTCTTTCTCAGGACAAAGGATGAAACAAGTGAACTCATAAAGATCTTAATTGTCAAACTGGAGAACACATCTGATCAAAAAGTTAAAGCCATAAGATGTGATAATGGCACAGAATTTAAAAATGCTAACTTAATTAACTTTTGTGATCTTAAAGGTATTGACAGGCAATACAGCTCACCTAGAACTCCTCAACAAAATGGTGTAGCTGAAAGAAGAAATAGAACCATCATTGAAGCAGCAAGATCAATGCTAGCAGACTCAAAGTTACCAATCACTTTTTGGGCTGAAGCTGTTAATACTGCCTGTTATGTTCAGAACAGAGTATTAATAGTGAAGCCACATTTTAAAACACCATATGAACTTTTTAATAAAAGAAAACCTTCCATAAGTTTCTTAAAATCATTTGGTTGTCCTTGTACTATTCTGATTACAAGAGAACAAATTGGTAAGTTTGACTGCAAAGCTGATGATGGAGTCTTTGTGGGATACTCTACTCAAAGCAAATCATACAGAGTATTCAACAAAAGACTAAGGATAATTGAAGAAAGCATCAATGTATCCTTTAATGAAAATGTCTCTAATGAACAAGGAAATGGTCCAGATTGGCTATTTAACATAGACAATCTAACCAAATCCTTTAATTCTAACATGGATTTCAATGCAGATAATTCAAATGGTCACTCTCAAAAGGAAGGAACATCATCTGTTAATACTGGTCAAGAAGAGATGAGATACTTAGTAGTTAATACTGCTCCCATAGTCAATACTGAGGACAGTAATAACTCAAGTTCTGGAACCAGTAGTAACTCTGAGAATGAGGACAGTAGTAATTCAAATACTACTGGCGCCAGTAATAGTACTCAAAATACTACTGGTCCCAACAATAACCTAGATTCTCAAGATACTACTGATACCAGTAACAACAACAATACTACTGATCTCAATGAAGACAATAGCAGTAGTAACTCTGACCAAGATGATGATGAACCAAACATCAATGACAATGAAGGATCACTAGAGCAACAACTACCTGAGACAAATGAGTCCAATCTTGAAAATCAACTGGTTGTTGATAAAGCTACAACTACAAGGACTCAGAAGAACCATCCATTAGACCTTGTTCTAAGTGATGTTAACTCACCACTTCAAACAAGAAGCAAATTAAATAAAAGCTTAACTGCAAACATGTGTAACATAAGTTTAATTGCTAATGAATGTATGTTTGAATGCTTTCTGTCTCAGGATGAACCAAAGAAGATCCAACAAGCAATGAAGGACTCAAACTGGATTGAGGCAATGCAAGAAGAACTCCTTCAATTCAAGTTACAAGCTGTTTGGACACTTGTACCTTTACCCAAAGGAAAAAGAGCCATTGGAACAAGATGGATCTTTAGAAACAAGAAAGATGAAAGAGGTATAGTGATCAAGAACAAAGCCAGACTTGTAGCCCAAGGATACACTCAAGAAGAAGGAATAGACTATGATGAAGTATATGCTCCTGTTGCTAGAATTGAAGCTATAAGAATATTTCTAGCATATGCTTCATTCAAAAAGTTCAAAGTCTATCAAATGGATGTGAAGAGTGCATTCCTATATGGGAAGATTGAAGAAGAGGTCTATGTATGCCAACCTCCAGGTTTTGAAGATCCAAAACATGGTGATTATGTGTTTAAACTGGACAAAGCTCTGTATGGCCTACATCAGGCACCAAGAGCATGGTATGACACATTATCATCATATCTATTGAAGAACAACTTTAAAAGAGGAGCCATTGACAAAACTTTGTTTACAAAGAAAGTCAAAGATGATATACTACTGGTACAAATCTATGTAGATGATATCATTTTTGGTTCAACAAATGATGCATTATGCAAAGAATTTGAAGAACTGATGCAGATTAAATTCAAGATGAGCTCTATGGGTCCAATGAACTTCTTCCTTGGACTCCAAGTCAGTCAAAGAACAGATGGTATTTTGATAAATCAATCAAAATATGTCAAAGACATCTTGGAGAAATTTGATTTGAAAGACAGTAAAAGTGCAAGTACACCAATGGAAACACACAAACACCTACATCCTGATGTTGAGGGGGAGGATGTAGATGAACACCTATATAGATCAATGATAGGCTCTTTGATGTACTTAACTGCATCAAGACCTGACATTATGTATAGTGTTTGTGTGTGTGCAAGATATCAAGCAAGACCTAAAGAACTACACTTGCAAGCTGTCAAAAGAATATTCAGATACTTGAAAGGCAAACCATCACTAGGTCTATGGTATCCACATGATTCACCCTTTGAACTCATAGCCTACACAGATAGTGACTATGGAGGTGAATGTCAAGACAGAAAGTCCACTACTGGTGGATGTCAATTCTTTGGATCAAGACTGGTGTCATGGCAATGTAAGAAGCAAACAAATGTATCAACATCAACTGCTGAAGCAGAGTATGCAGCTGCATCTGCTTGTTGTGCTCAAGCACTCTGGATTCAAAACCAGCTTCTAGACTTTGGTATCTCTATCCTTAAAACTCCTATTTTTATTGATAATCAAAGTGCTATTAGTATTGTGAACAATCCAGTAAAACACTCTAAAACCAAACACATTGAAATAAGATTTCATTTTATAAGAGATTGCAATGAAAATAAATTAATCAAAGTGGTTAAAATTCATACTGATGATCAATTAGCAGATCTGTTTACAAAAGCATTTGATGTAGGAAGATTCAACTTCTTGGTTAGCAGTATTGGAATGATTTTGATAAATTAAAATCTCACTTAAAATCATGTGTAAAGTTTTTGTAAAAAGTTATTTATTTGTTGAAGTGTTTTACTACTGATAGATCTGTATTACTGGTATGTAGGCATGTGCACAAAATACTACTGGTAGTTAATTACTACTGGTGTGTATTAGGTTTACATAAATACTACTGGTAAGTCAGTACTACTGGTATTCATATATACTACTGGTCTTGTGGGTTGGTGGTTACTACTGATGTCTACAGTTACTACTGATGTCAAAATCCTTAGTCACTACTGATGTCAGTAGATACTACTGACGTTTTATTACAGATAACATATTTACTACTGGTCTTTAAAAATCAAAATTACCATACTAACCCCCATGAAAATAACCGTTATATTATGACTCGAAGGGCATTTTAGTCTTTTTGCAGGTTAAATCGAAAGATATAAAAGGCGGCAGTCGATTAGTTTAGCATTATCTTCACTTCGATTTGCAAAATCCTCTCGATAAACCCTAGCTTTCGATCAAAAACCCTTTATCAAAAACAAAATTCTTACATCTTTCTCTCAAAATCAACAACAAATGGCAACTCTACAATATCTGGATGTGCAAGCCGATCTCAAATATTCCGAATTTCACAATATGTGTGCCTTCCTAAAGAATCCCGACGGAACAAAAGATTTTCGTCCAATCGTCAAATTTTTGAGAAATTCGTATATACAGTTTGCTTTAACTGTAAAACCAAAATCATATCAACAGCACTTGGTTGATTTCTGGACCAATGCTGAAAGAACAGAAGGAACAACCACATCGATGATCAAATCAAAAGTAGATGGAAAGCATATAACAGTAACTGAACAATCAATCAGACACCATCTACAACTCCATGATGATTCAGGTATGTTTACTCTTCCTAAGGAATTCATTGCTGAAATTTTAAACAAAATGGGTTATGAGGGAAGACTTAACATAGTAACTTTTCAAAAAGGTCTTCTCTCCCCACAATGGAAATTTCTTGTACATACAATTCAGCATTGTATTTCTCCAAAATGAAGTACTTGGAATGAGTTTAATAAGGCAATAGCCTCTGCTGTTGTCTGTTTATGCACAGACCAAGTATTTAATTTTTCTTACATGATTTTTGAAGGTATGTTGGGAAATCTTAGGTCTTCAAAATTCTTAATGTATCCCAGATTTCTAAAACATATCATAAACTGTGAATTACAAAACTTGTCAACTCCCAAAAACATTTTCATAATACCTGAGTTGAACAAGAAAGTTTTCTCAAATATGAGAAAACAATTTAAATTTTCGGGCAAGGAAACCCCTCTGTTTCCTAATATGATCAAAGATCAAACAAATATTGGAGAGGGTTCAATAATAGATACAACCCAAATTGAACCTCAACCCACTCCATCACCCCCAAATACAGCCCAAACACCACCCCAAATAGCCACTCAATCACCCACTAACATAGAAGTCCTGAATGTGTCCCAGGAACTTGAAATAAATCTGCAGAGTGCTACTCTTCACTCTGTGGAAGACCTACCAGACAAAACCTAAAATATTTCCACAATTTATAAAAGAAAGAAATCTTCTTTAAAGGACACCAGGGGACAAATCGAGTCAAACCCCATACTCAAAGAGTTGTCCTCCAAGGAGGAGAGAGGACATGAGGCGAGGGCTCTCACTACTGATGCCCCAAAGGTGGGTGCACAGGATAGTGGGAACATCACTAAGACCCAGACCTCGGCAACTTTAAGTGATGACTCATTTGAGGAATTACTTAAAGGACCCCGGTGCCAAGAAACCACAAGGGGGGCATCTCTGCTTCTTCTAGGAAGAAGAGGATGTCTAAAAGATCCAATGAATCACCAAGAAGTGATGAGGGCAGATCTATTGATTTGACGGATAGGATGGAAAACCTTCAAACCAATGTACCTGTTAGTGAGCCCGATGATCTTGCTAGATGGAGTGAGGGCAGTATTAAAATCCAACAATTGACGGCAAAAGTGGATTCTCTTGAATCCATTGTACAAAATTGTCTTACATATCTCACAAACCAAGGGAAAACTATGGCTGCAATGAAAAAGCATGTTAATACCATCAACAAACGGATGAGGCTATATGAACACAGGCTTCATCAACAAACCAAGATAATAAGAAAATTGAAAAAGAAAGTTGGTGATAGTGAGGCTCCACCAGTTGAGCTCACTAAGGGGGAGAAGGAAAACATTCAAACCATGATTGATGAATCAATTGCAGCAGCAGCATCCTCTCTCTTAAATTTAAAAGAAACAACAGTTGATGAAGGCCCAGAAATGATGGTTACTGAAGATGAGCCTATTACTACTGCTCATATGGAAGAACAAGCTGAATAAGAAGTATCAGTAGTAACTCCTACTACTGATATCATAGCAGTAGTAAATGAAGAAAAGGCAGCAAACACTACTGATGCCCTATCAGTAGTAATCTCTGAAGACATACCAGTAGTAACTACCTTGGTTACTACTGATGACATTTTTGAGCTGCCACCACTACTAGAACCTACAGTGATACTTCCACCATCTCCAAAAAGAAAAACAACACAAATGGTGGTAAAAGATATTGATAATGATATCAACTGGTTAGAAGTTGATGAATGCTCCCTGCCTCCACATCCTAAAATACTTCCTATGTCACAGATACAATACTATGGTCCCAAATTTGTTATTGAATCTGAACCAGATATAAAGAAAGATAATTACATAGGAAAGGGAAAGGAAGTTGCTGATGAAGACCAACCTAATAGAGCACAAGGTCATGAAATGGTCAACAAAATCAACTATGCCAAATCAGCCAAACAGGATAGGTGGAAGGTTAAGAGAGCAAAATATTTAAAGAAGGTTGAAGTCTCTCTAGCAAATGAAAACAAAAGATTAGCAGAAAGGGCTAGAATATTGAGACAACCATTCACAGAAATTAAATTGGCAGATATAGCAGATATATCAAAACTGCCACAATTTCAACAGAAGGTCTAAACCAAACAAGTTGCTGAAACAAGAAAAGAACTACAAAGAAGAGAACTAGAAAAAATTAGGCAACTTGAATATGAAACACTAGAACTTCTTGAAGCACAAGTACAGGAATGCAAAGAGCAGAAGGCTGATATGCCAGAACAATTTGCAGAGAAAAAGAAAGAAATGATCACATTCTTGAAATCAAGGGGTCACAACACAAAGGCCTTTGGAAGAATGAAGTTGATCAATTTAATTGAAAAGTACTGTGTAGAGAAGAAGAAGGATCTTACTGAACAAGACATTAATGAGAAATACACCACTAAACTTGAACAGATAGACTCCAAAGAAATGAAAGAAAGAAAAACAATAACTGGAGAATCATCTGGTGTATCCTCTCAAACTTCAAAGAAAAGGAAGACATTTACTTCCGAACTTGAACAACCAAAGAAGAAATTACAAATGGTTCAAGTTTATGATCTTCCCATTGCTCCCCTACAAAATAATCCAATCATCAACTGGAAATATATAGATAATATGATTGAGATTGTCAGAGAAGATAAGGTCACTCAAAGATTCAGAGCTTGGAAACCTTTGGTCATGTCCCTAATCAGAAGTGACATTATCAAGATGTTGATCATTGGTAAACCAAGAATGACTAAGAAGATCTGGAAGAATTCAGCTGCAGGTTATCTTACTGAAATGATTGATGCTGCTTTCTATCCAGAAAATTATCCAGAGAAGTATACAAATCCAGAGAATGTTCAAGCCTGGAATGTGCTGCCAACTGTCAACATGTACTTCTTCGAATATACAAGTAAGAAATGTGACTTATTCCTTTATGAGAAAGAGTATCCTCATTCTGAGAAAACTCTTTATCAACTATGGTGCATGAACTTCATTAAACCTCATGATGCTGTGATGTTACAAAATAAGATGAATGAATTTGTGAAAAAGATCAGCAAATATATTATTGCACAAAGGAATAAACAAAACCAACAGACATTAGAAGGTGATAAAAGAAGAGCAAAACTGTTGGAAGAAAAGGAAAAAGAAAAGAAGAAGTAAATAGAAACTTGATTGATTGAAAGAGAATCAATAAGTTTAGGGGGAGATTATTGGAGCAAAACACAGATCAACTTAATAATGATACTGCAGTTAGTACTGGTCATACTTAGTACTGATGGGGCAGAACATGTTTACTACTGATGAAGTTGATATTGGTGAAAACTATAACTAAGTTACTACTGATCAAGCTTATTGAAGATACTACTGATCAATAGTAGTTACTACTGATGTTGGTTTTGGACTTACTACTGGTCACCAAACTTACTAATGATGATATGAATTCATTACTTTGTGATTGCAGAATACTACTGATACGCATTTTGGAAGCATATCAAGTCCCAGATCTTCGTAGAGATAGTTATAGCATGTAAATCAATGTATATCTATAGAATTCGAATGTAAATCAAGTCCTAGAATAACTAGGGTAAATAGTTTAGCTTCAAGGACTATTATAAATAGTTCCTTACGAATTGTAAACGTACGTGTGTATTGTTAACTCAATAATATACATTGAAGCTTTTTGTGAAACTGTGTTCTTAATATTTTCGTTTATTATTTACAGTTCATCGTTCTTAATTTATTGATATAGTGTTGATCCGCTGCAACTTCTATAATTAATTAGATTTAAGGTGTTTATTAACTTTTTCATAGTTAATCGATCCTGACATCAAGCATGTATTATATTCAATAAACTGAATTTATTAATGATAATTTGGAATTATCAAAACCCACTTTGAAATTTTCACTTCAATATGAATCAATCTGATGACGACCTAAGTGTCTTAACACATGATCATCCATCGATTTATATTCCAACTAATTTAAATGGTATAATATATACGTGTCTAAAATATGATCATTTAACGCAACATATATTAAATATGTGATTTTTTTTTTTTGGAACGTAAGTCTAGCTACCATATAAAAGATCCATGGAAGAGATACAGATTCGGGGTCGGATCTAATTTAATTTACACCCTGGAGGACACCTTAACAATCCACTATCTGAGAAACACCAATCTTTCTCCCCACTTGATTATATATTAATGTTTCTTTCGCCCTATAAGCTAAGCATTTAATTTGCATCAAGATCTAAGTTATTATTTGTGTCTGAGAGAAACCCTAGCAAGAAAAGAAAATAAAAGAAACCCTAGAATTGTTTTTACAGAGAGATCGAGATGGGAAGAGGGAAGATTGTGATTCGAAGGATCGATGACATAACAAGCAGGCAGGTGACATTCTCCAAGAGAAGGAACGGGCTGTTGAAGAAAGCAAAAGAGATTGCCATTTTATGCGATGCTCAAGTTGGAGTCATCATCTTCTCAAGCACCGGAAAGCTCTCTGAATTCTCCACCACCAGGTTCATTAATTCAATTTTTTGTTACATAATTTCATATTCTTTTAATCCGCCTACGTAGTTGTTAATATCATTTGCTCAAATGTTAATTAGTTTCTCCTTTATATATTGTGAATCTATCTATTATATAAATTATTCTTTATCTCTTATGAGCTGTTAAATATGTAAAGTATATATGAACATGAGCTTATACATGAAGTCTAGCTAGGTCATGGTGTTTCAGTTGAACTTGAGTTTCTGGTTAATTAATTAAACTAGTGGTACTCTTATGTCAACTGGTACATATCTCACTCAGTATGAGTTTATCGAGTTGATCCTAATTATAAGCTTGCATTTTTTACTTTTTTTTGGTAAGTTTAATGTTTCATTAGTTCTCCATCCATTCAGATCATAGGAGCAAGTTTTATATTTCTTTAGTTTTAGCCTAAAAACTTATTTTACGATTTAACACGTAGATAACGTACATTATTCTAAGGGCATTAGACTAGAAGTCTTTAATACACTCAAAATTTTTTCTCATAATAAATCAATGCATTTTAGTCATCAATATAGTCTATTTTTTTGTATTAATTAATTAAATGTATGTTTAAATAAAAATGGTAAATTTGAGTTCATTAAATCCACTTATCTCATGATTTTAGGATATGAGTTAAACAAATCCATTTTATATTAACTTATCAGTTTAATTGCTCAAATAGTTAAAGTATACTTATAATAACCTAAAAGTCTTCAATCGGACTATATAAACAGCCCGCTTTCCAGAAGAAACGCTTTGAGGTAGTGTTTCTATCAATCTATCGGCCCTAATGACATGACATTTCAATGTCAAAAGCCTCTGAAAAGATTTGTTACACGACGATATATGCCAAATCCTACTCTTTTCTTTGGATTAACAGTAGAGATTAATGTTAATCTAAATTGGGTGGATTGTATCCTCGCTCCTTGAAATCTTTTGTCTTCCCTTGTACTTTGTAACTCGTTTTCTTTTAATATAGCTCGTTGCTAGATGATAATATATAATGCTCTTCAAAAAAAAAAAAAAAAATTTAGTCATTGATCAACTTTTGATTAATATGATCTTTCTTTGGCATGCTTTTTGTTATGTGCTAATCAGGAAGGTTTAATTAATTTGTGTAATAATTCAGCATGAAAGGAGTGATTGAACGGTATAGTAGATCAAAAGAAGAGAGCAATCAACTGTTGAATCCCGTGTCAGAGGCCAAGGTACAATTTCCCCTTATCTTTTTTTATTTTAATCATCTTTGCACTTTACTTATTTATGAATGTTAATTAACACGCACAAGTTTAAGCTGGCTAGCTAATTAAGATGCAAAGTGACAAGATCATTCTTATAATTGTGCACAAACTATATATTTATCCATGTGTATACATTTATGGTAGCTATGGCAAATGGAAGCAGCGTTACTGAAGCAACAATTGGAAACTCTGCAAGAAACTCATCGGTAAGTTTTATTAATTTATTTCGTTCATCAATTTCTAATCAAAGATTTAATTGAGATTGTAATTTAAACTATCTCAATCTTGAGTTGGTAATTAGCCGACGTACATTATATTAGCCAATTAACTCGTGTATGAACTTGCTAATGACGAGGGATCTTTAATCAGTCATTAATTACCTTTTTATTGAAAAGCCTTGTGTGATAATGTTAGTCAGGTGATGGGAAAAGAACTTAGTAATATGAGTGTTGAAGACCTGCAAAATCTAGAGAATCAGTTGGAAATGAGCCTACGAGCCATTCGTTCTAAGAAGGTACGGATAATTCTTATTTTGCTTCTTGCTTATTTTAAGTCGCATTTAAATTCAACAGTTTATATATATTTCTATATGATTTTCAGGAAGAGATTCTAATCACCGAGATACAAGAGCTAACCAGAAAGGTTTCTATTTCATTTGTTCACTTTTTTTACAACAACAAGTTGTTTCTGCAAAAATTTAAAACTAGATGTTGGTTTTTATTGTCCTTAGGGGGGTTTGATACATCAAGAAAACATCCAACTATACAAAAAGGTAATATTTAATTACATCATATATATCCCCTAAAATCTAAAAGCGTGTGTTCAATTCATTGGATAATTAATTTTGAATGCCCTCAGATTTATGGAACAAGGGCGAATGGTGTAACGGGAGAAGCTTCTGGTAATGGCCTCGTGAATCTGCATCTAAGCCAACCTCAGCAATATTAATGCCGAACAAGAAGACCAAGATTAGAATTTTTGGCAACAGCCAAATCATAGAAAACAAAAAAGAAAATGAAATTAAAAATGTTGTCATGAAAGATTTTGAAGTTGATGTCATATTGGTCCTAGAGGCACAAGGGCAATTCAATGTTTGCATGTGAAAGAAAAAAATTCTAAGTATTAATGAAAGGTTATGAATTGAGTATTCGTTATTATACCACAACCATAAGCAGTACAAATTCGATACTCATTTGAACTTGATGCTGAAATCAACTGGAGTTCAGTTAATGCTCTACCCCTCATTCTAACAAAACCCACATAACATTGGCAATGTAACTGTATATGAATCTATTATGCACAAAAGAACCAACTTTAAAAAGACTGGCATTTCATCAAACACCTGGAAGGCGTCTTCAAAAAAGACCCCTTATGTGACAACCCTCGAAAATGGGCCGGTTACCCGACCCCGATTGTAACCGAGCACCGAAATGTAAAACGATTAGCTATTAATTAAAGAACGTCTTATTAAACGAGCCTAGCAATAGTCTTTAGCATGTGTTGATGAAAAGCATAGATTCACTGAATCAATCCATTAAATGATGTTTGATGATGATTTTGATGAGAAAAGTGAAGAAGATGGATTAGGGCTTTTAGTGAGAGAAAGTAGAGAGATGGGAGAGAACAATTGCTGTGAATTGGAATTTGATTAATGTGCAAAAGTTAAAGTTTTAAGCCTTACATGTTGGTATTTATACCATGGCTTAAAACTTGGTTAGTTAGGACTAATTCCTAAACAAAACTTAACATCTATACAATGTTACACTTTACCCCCTAGACTATCTATTACAACTTTCTAGTACCTAACAATCTCCCCCTTTGTAATAGTAGACTAGGTTGCATATCTTTGAAGATTTCTGTGATTGTAAGGCTGGAGCTGAGAATTGAACCGTTGAGCAGTTTTGTTGATAAAACCGCATCAGCCTTTGATCATCGGTGACAGATATACTTTTAATCGGCTTTTCAACCAATATAAAGTATTCCAGAAGACTTCATGCAAATCGACTGAATGTAGACCCATAGATAAAGCGGTTAGCAGCGGAAGTCCTTTCTTGAAGTTGTGGCGTTTGTCGATTTGCTGCAGATCCTTGGTTCCTGATGTTTGTTGAAGTTGAAGCAGTGCGGAATGTTGATATGTTATGGATTTTCTGACCGTTGTTGATAATGTTGGAGTACGGTCATAAAATCCCTTATCTGATGTGTTGACTGTTGTTGATAAGATTGAAATACAGTCATCAGATCTTCCATCAGACATAGTGACCGTTGTTGATAACAATGGAGTACGGTCGTCTGATCTTCGCACGAGAAGGTATCAGGGTAACCCAGGATCACATAGATTGCCTGTTTTGCACAACAGTTACATAAACTGTGTGACCTACGTTCAGTGTTGGCATTGATGTTAGCACTGGTAGGATTTCCATTCAATCATCGTGGAATACCAATATTTTTTGTATCACTATGAATGTTCCGGCAATATCTCAAAGATATGCTTGGTAGAGTGACTGTGTCCTAGAAAAATTTAATTCGGTTCTAGACTCTATACGTGGACAAATGAAGGCGAGGACTGGAGGTGGGTCCTCTTTTTCAATATCAACAATCTCCAAATGAGATGTCGATAGTGGATGTGGTAATCTCCGTGATTTTGAAACAAGTACTTTTTGTACTTGAGTGGTCAGTGGGGGTTGTGCATTGCATCACTGGGTCCATGATGTCTTAATCAGAAAGCAACATATGCAATCTGATATAGATGAGGTTACCTGGTAATTTGTTCGGTTTAGGGAGGGTTTTCCGTTTTCTTTTAACCCTTTCACACACGCTCCTCACTCAACTCACTTTTTCATTTTTCAACCACACCCTCGTTTTTGTTTTTACCATGTGATAAGCTGATTTGCACCCCATACTTCATACCCCCTCTCAATTTTTACCTCAGCGCACCCCAATCAAGATCCCATGATACTTGATTCTGCTCACCTAGACCTAGGGACCCTCACTTTTTAGTTCCTATATTGTCGGTGGCTCCGGGGAAGATCATGCTGGGTTTAGCAGATCATAGGAGTAATTTGAGAGTGGACTATTACGCTCATGTGCATTTTAATCAGCTTTCAAGATGTTGCATTTTAGTTCACATGGATTTTTCATCGGAATTTTATGTGTTTCCGGTATAAGTTGTTGCCTGAATGATTTTGAAGTTTAAGGCACAGCAACTTTGTTCTTTTAAGGTGACACCGGACTCACATAGAGTATCCGTTGGCACACGGTATGAATCTGTAGTCGTTTGCACAACCGTTGATTCAAATGTGTGACCTGCGTTTAGAGTTGGCGTGGTTTTAGCTCTAGCAGGATTTCCACTCGATCCTCGTGAAACATCATATTGTGATGCCACTACGAGTGTTCCGATGGATTCACGGAGATCCATGTTTGTAGTGCAGGTGTCCTATATTGGAAATATTCTTGGGGGTGAGAACTAGACACACTGTGCATACAAAGAGACTTAACCCGGGGCAGGAGGTTATTATTATTCAATACCGACATACTCCGAATGAGTAGTCAGTAGCTTATGTGCTATGTCCCCTGATAAAATGAAACAAATCCCTGTTGAGAGGAATTTGAGTAGTTGGTGGTGGCGTGCATTTGCTTTACTAGGCTAGTAAAGTCTAGTGAAACATTCAACGAATGAATGATCACCTATTTAATTGGTTGCCCGGTTTGTTTTCGGTTTGGATGCACTCATAAGGTGTGTTTTCTTTGTTTTATCATGTTTTCACATCACCTTGCACTCACCTATTACTATACCCTAGACCTAAACCCTCACATTTACCAGTTGGCTGAAATATTTCCCTGGGAAGGTGTGGCCGGATCTGGCAAACCATGGGAAGGTATGTCTTTTGAAGTAGTAAGTAACGAGAATTAAAAGAATTTGTAATAAACAGATGCAATCTTTACTAGAGAACTAGTAAAGAGATCGTTTACGGATATTACAACAACTTATGATTAACGTTACAAACATAAAACTTTTTATTTGGGTATTTTGTTTTTGTTTTTCTGAATTTTCTCCCCCTAGAAATAATAATTCTCCCCCTAGAATTAATATTTCTCCCCCTCGACAAAACAAAAGTAATTGACAAGTTTTGAGATCGAAGGACGTACCTTATACATCGTTGGAGGGTTGAAGGAGAGGTTTTGCGGTTAAGCTTGATTGAGCTTTGTGCTTTCTTATGAGTGCGGGTTCTGAATCTGTTTTGATCAGAAGCCATGGACCGTTGAGGACGGAGTTATACACTGAAGTGTGTATAAGTCATTCTGTTGTGGCGCGAGTTATACACTGATGTGTGTATAAGTCATTCTGTTGTGGCGCGAGTTATACACTGATGTGTGTATAAGTCATCCTCCAAACTCCAAACACCTTTCTGGTAATTCTACATAAAACAATTAAAACATGTTTGGTACCCAATTATGTATGGGTCCTATACGATTAGTGACAGATTTTTTATGTAAAATTGTTTTAAGATCAATTTAGAGCTTTGGAGAACTGCAAGGAGGCAGTTCAGAGGTTGTGGATTTAACTACCCATTTTAAAGATTTTTCAGAGGATTGGATAATCCAATGAGATTTTTCATTTTTGATCCATGTGTATTTCACAAACGTTGAAGATTTGGTCGTTGTGTTGTTGTCGCTGTTTGAGGAACCTGATGACTTTGGCTTAGGTGCGGAAGATCCTCGAGAAACTTTGCGACGAGAAGACGAGTGTTTATCAAAGATTGGTGGGGTTTTGGAAGAACTCTTCATCTGTTTGGAGGCATGTGAAGATGAACCTTTTTGATTAGGTTTGTGTGGACGAGAGACAGATTTCTTGCATGGTTGTGGAAAACATGTTTTGCATGATTTTATAATTTTACCAGATTTATGGAAAACATTGATTTTTAAACCACATGGAGCATTTAGCTTAACAAAAAATCGATCATCATTCTGAGAAATTTGTTTATTTGTAGATTTATCTCTCAATATCTTTTTACCAAGTTTTTCAGATTTGACACACACATTACCAAAATCAGGTGAGTAATTTACAGGACGATAAACAGTAGAATCATATTCCGTTCTAAAAGCTGTTAAAATAGTTTTCACAAAATTAGAGTTTTTACACATGCCATGAGCTTCTTTTGGAGAAATAAACTGTCTAGAGTCATTACATTTATTTTGAACAGAAAAAGATGAAACTACAGACTTAGGTGAACTAGACTTCTTAAGTAGACTAGGCTTCTTAAGCATACTGGATCCAGTCTGAATAGACTTCTTTGACTGTGTGGCTCTGTTGACTTCTTGTTGCTTCATGGACTTCTTCCCTCTGGACTCTAATCTTCCATCTGCAAGATTCAAAATAGGTGGATTAGAGCTTCTCTTCAAGATCGTTGGAACTGGGTTTGTCGGTGCTGGCCCTAATAGAGAGGCTTTAGAATTTTTGGAAACAGCGTTGCTCGTTTTAGTTTTTAATTCTAAAATGGTGTCCTCTAAATTATGAATTTTGATTTGAAGTTTTTTCTTTTCTTTATCAAAGGCCTTGTGAGTGTCGTCAATTTCAGTTTCAAGTTGAACAATTTTCTTTTCTAAAATCAACGGTGGAACATAAAGCTTTGGTTCAATTGTTTGTTTTAAAACTTCATTGTCAGAAATGGAAAATTCTTCTGGAGTGACAATCGGGAAGTACTCATTGTTTTGAAATTTTGCTTTATTCTTTTCATATGTATAGTTCAATTCAGAATAGTTAAAGCTGATTTGAGCGTATTCCTTCTTTTCTCTGTTGAATTTCTCGATTTCTGCTTCCTCGTCCGGCATATGAAGAAAGCTTTGCCATATTCCCAAGTTCATGTAATCGTAATTGTATAGTGTGGGAACAACATCAGCAGCTTTTTCCAGAGGACGGGAGTTCTCAGCGCCGAGACCCACTTTTGATTTGAAAGATCTGAACTCTTTTGGTTGATTTAATTTTATTGTTTGTTCAGTGTGACCAGCTTTCACAATCGTCTGCTCCAGTTTGGAGATGTGTTCTTCAGCATTTTCTTTCTTGACAGTAAGACTGTGTATGGTTGCTGATTTGTCATCGATTTCCTTGTTAAAATTGTTTGTGATGTTTGTGATTTGTTCATTTAGTTTTTGAATTTCGTTATCAGCTGCCTTCAACTTATCTTGGTAATCCTTCATCTTGATGTCAGCAGACTTCATCCATGTTTGCTCTCGACTGAGTTGGATAGCTAAGTCACTTATCAGCTGCTTGGAGTCGTCTTTGTCATTTGATACCGTCTTCATCATTTTTAGGTTTGATATTTCAAGATTTTTTGTATTAATTATGTGATTTAGACGATTTACTTCACTGGTGTGAGCAGCATGAAATGTTGACAACTGTTGTTGTAACTCTTGTGTTTTTTGATTTGAATTATTAATTTGATTTACTTGAGGAACAAGAGTTTCAAGTTGGCGACGGAAGGTTAAATTTTCATCTTTTAATTTTTGGATTTGTGTGTTTGATACATTCGTTGTATTTATTTGTGTTTGTAGATCATTTTGTAACTCAGTAATTTGAAATTGAAAAGCTGATTTTGATGTAGACAACTGATTTTGTAAGTCCTTGTTTACTTGAGTTATTTGAAGAGAAACTTGACTTAATTCACTCAAATCATTTAAGAGTTGATCTTTTTCAGATTCCAAATCAGTTATTTGTTTTGTCAAGTGTGATTTCTCATCAATTTTAGTAAAGAGTTTTTCATTAAACAAGGAATTTTCTGATTCATCAGTTTCTGAATCAGTTAATAAAGAGTGTACCTCATTTTCATCATTCTCAGGAATGCCCAGTGCAGCTCTGAGTTCGTTAGATCTCGCCATGAGAGCCAGGCTTGCTGTGCATTCCTCTTCCTCTTGATCATCAGAGTCCTCCAACCACTGTAGATCCTCAGCCAGTAGAACTTTCCCATTTTCAACTTGTTTGGCCATGAGCATTTTCCGTTTAAAGTATTCTGAGTCCTTCACCTTTGGCTTCTGGCATTCTTTGGCAAAATGGCCAGTCAGACCACAGTTGTAACATTTCTTAGGTGGCTCGGTGGAGGAGGATGAGGATTTGTTGTTCGGGGTTTGAGAAGAGGAATTGAATTTGAAATTTGAGGATGATCTAAGATTGTTGTTGGTTGGTTTCTTATAGTATTTTTTGTTATAGGTGGAAATGAGAGCCAAGGCTTGACGAACTGAGTCGATTTCATCTTGTGTCCCCGCTGGGATCAGAGTTTCTGGTTCTTCATGTACCACCTCTTTTGTTTGTGCTGCAACCATTGCTTCGTTGATACCTTTGTTAAGAGCCAGATTTTGTTTGGTCAACATTGCCAAGGTGTCTGTCATATCTTGCCTGTTTTTGACGATTCCTTTCACCATTGGCTCGTTTTGATGTAGGTACTCATATAGTTCATGAATATCTATGGAGCTCAAATCCTTGTGCTGCATTGCACTGTTTCCAAACATCTCCCACTCCGGTAGTAGGGATTGGATGAATTTGATGTTGATCTCAAGTTTCTCTTTGATGAGGTTGTTCTTTCGGAGATCGTTGAGCATGTTGCAGAATCTAAGATACGTTTCCCCTAGTTCTTCCATTGGGGTAGCTTTGAATTGACCATAGGCGTTTAAGGTCGAAACCATCTTTGCTTTATTACCCAGGTCGGTACCCTCCATTTGCTTTTGAATTTCATCCCAAAGCTCTTTCCCCGTGCTGAAGCTATCAAGGCTGCTGTAGATTTCATTTGTTATGCCTTGTAGCATGTAGGAGTGTGCGAGCACATCCGCCCTAGCCCTATCCTTTTGCTCTTGAGTGTATTCAGCCGGGGGAATTTCGATTACACCTCCAGGTATTGCTGGTTCGGTGTTTAGGGCTGGAGCCACTGCACGATAGAACTTAGCGGGTCCGGTTGTAAGGGATTCAAGGATAGATGGACCAGCTTGTTGGCTCAGGATGAAATGGAGAAACCGTTTCTTCCATTGACCGTATTCTCCTCGGTAGAGAACATGTGGTTTCGTGTCTGATCCAATAGACAAGGCGTCTTTGGAAGTCATATCTTGTTGGAAGAAAGAACGACCGAAAAAAAATATTTAAATTTGGAAAAGAAGTTCGGGCCGAAGTACAAAGAAGTTCGGGCCGAGGTGCAGAAGAAGTTCGGGCCGAAGTACTGGTGAAGTTCGGGTCGAAGTGTAAAGGAAGTTCGGGCCGAAGTTCAAAAGAAGTTCGGGCCGAGGTTGTGAAAGAAGTTCGAGCCGAAGTGCGGTTTGAAGTTCGGGCCGAAGTTGGGTAGTAGTTCGGGCCGAAGTTGTTGATGACGTTCGGGCCGAAGTAGTGATGAAGTTCGGGCCGAAGTTGTTGATGACGTTCGGGCCGAAGTTGTGGTGTGAAGTTCGGGCCGAACTTGTTACTGTTCTCGGGCCGAACAATTTCTTGAGCAGAACTGTTACGAGCAGACCTGAAAAACCCACTAATTTGATCCTAAAATGCTCGTTTCTTACCCAAATTCACTGATTCTTATAGCAAACTAACCCAAATACTATTTTCTTCAATCCATTGCAACTATATTACTCAAAAACAACCTAGATCTATTCGAAAATTTGAATTTAAAGGGTTTTTGAAGCTTTAATGGTTTTTCCTAAAACCCTTAATTCTTCATCAGTATGGATTAGATTCGATCCTAGCTTGATTCTAAGCTTAATATATCAATAAAAGGAAGCTATTCAATCCATAATAACAAGAAATAGTACCTTAAATCTGATTTTTGATCTTAAACCCCTTTTTCTTCAAAAACCTTCAAAAACCCACTGATTCTTCTGATTTTAACACCAATTGATGGATTTGGATCGTTTTCAAGATGAAATTATGCTCTGATACCAATTGAAAAGCATAGATTCACTGAATCAATCCATTAAATGATGTTTGATGATGATTTTGATGAGAAAAGTGAAGAAGATGGATTAGGGCTTTTAGTGAGAGAAAGTAGAGAGATGGGAGAGAACAATTGCTGTGAATTGGAATTTGATTAATGTGCAAAAGTTAAAGTTTTAAGCCTTACATGTTGGTATTTATACCATGGCTTAAAACTTGGTTAGTTAGGACTAATTCCTAAACAAAACTTAACATCTATACAATGTTACACTTTACCCCCTAGACTATCTATTACAACTTTCTAGTACCTAACAGTTGATCATACACATGTATATATACACACATTATGCAAGTTTGTACGACTTATAAAAACATAACGATTCTTCGGAAGAATCTACGATTAGCGAGTTGGTGACGTAACGTAAAATTAACCTACAACAAATACAAGACTAATAAATTAGTACGTAGTTTAAACATGAATATTCATAATGACAAAATAGTCATTCAAGATAATATTCTACAACTAATAATTAACCATCATCAATTATAAAATAAAATGTAAGTTGAAATAATACATCAATTGTTAGTACAAATACCCACTTATGCACAATAAATAAAATAAAATAAAATAAAATCTCCCTTCTAATTGTAGAGGTCAAACTTGACATCTCCTTTTCCTTCCTTGGATGTTGATCCCCATCACCATATGCACAAGTTTTTACCTTCGTTGTGTATGAGAACACTAATCTAGTGTACACCATCATTCCATAATGTTCAACTTACCACTTTGAGACACCACAAACAAATCCTCTTTAACCTTTTCGTTGACCAAGAGGGTCAAACTTTTCCTTGGTCTCTACACTCCTGCACCACCCCTTCCACAAGTCTTCCCTCTCTCTTTTCTATGTGTTACACCAAGAAATGATAAAAGTAAACCACTTTTCCTTTCCCTTGGATCCACAATGTTCCCATGCCCCAAATACTTGCACTCAACATCTTTTAAAGCACAAGTCCTTCCCTTTCACCCTCTCATACGATTTTTACATAGAGAGAATCTCCAAATTCTCTCAAAGCAAGAAAACTCATATTCCTCCATAACTTGGTAAGTTCATGCATACTTCTTTGTTCTCTCTTGTACACCCATTAATCCACACCTTCACAAGAACACTTACACACACATATTTGTAGCAAACCCCTGAGATTGTAGCAAGGAGAATCAAAGTCTTGAAGCTTTGAAGCAAGGAAGAAGAAGCATCCAACCCAAGGAAAACTCAAACCGAAAACATTGTTGGGTATACCTTCTTTCCCTTCATTTATACCACAGATCTTGTACTTTATGCTTGCATTCATTCATATCGATGGTTTGCTGTTTAAAACGAGCTCCTACAAGTCATATAACAACACACACAAAGATCTTACTCAAACACCGAATTTCAAACCGAAAAACTCATTTTCAAAGTCTTGAATATTAATCACAAACCTTGGATCTAAGTTCATGTGGTTAAACACACCTTAAAACATGAATATATATCGTACATGCATTTTTAGTCGTTAAAAATCGAAAAGTAAAAACAAAAAGAAAAACAGTCGCTATTCGTATTTCATTTAAAAATCTGCTCGAAATCCAGATCAGTTTAACTAAAATATGGGCAGAGTTTAATTCAAGAGTCTCTAGTAGCTCAGCTGGTTGGGGCGCTTCCCTCTCCTGGCTGAGGTCACGGGTTCGAGCCTTGGCTCCTACCCTTGACGAAACCTTTTTTTTAATACCTTCCAGATCCCTTCGCAGCCCAACCTTTCGGCCCAAGTTCCACTTGTGGACTCGTTAGCCTGCGTCATTTCAGACCTGCCCAGCATGCTCCCAAACAGCCCAGTCCATTTTCTGTTCAGTCCAAACTTTAAGCCCATCAGTCCCTTTTAAGTCTTTAGCCCAATATTCCCTATTAAAGAAAAATCAGATTTTAAATAAATTTCAAATAAATTCTCTTTTAGTTGTAAAAATAATACTCCCTCCGTCCCACAAAAAAGTTCCCATTTCCTTTTGGCACAAGATTTTAGGTGATAGTTAGTGGTGGGGTCATTGGTATTATTTTGATTAAAATATAAGGTTGGTTTGGAGAGAGAAAGATAATTAGTGGATATTATTGATGGGGTTCTTAATAATAATAGTATTTTATTGTGTGGAGCCCACCACATGTGAGAAATGAGAACTTTTTTGTGGGACAAAAGCTTTAGGAGAAATGGGAACTTTTTTGTGAGACGGAGGGAGTATTAAATAATTATGTTAAATTATTTTATTTATTTAAAGTATTTATTTGTTTAAATTATTTAATTATTTAAATTATTTATTTATTTAAATTATTTAAATTATTTATTTATTTAAATTATTTATTTATTCAATTACTTCATTAATATTTATTTAAAAATTACTTATTTAATTATTAAAAATCATTTATTTAATTATTATTTACTTAATAAATAATTAATTATTTTTAATTATTTAAATTTATTTTATTTAAATAATTACTTATAAGAAGTGAATCGTTTATTTTTCTGCAAAGTGTACCAACTATTGCAAACATAGTTAAATTATACAAATACACTTAATATACAAGTCCAACCCCACCGAGTCACCAACATACCGCTCGCGACTAGATTCGTGTTAAGAAAGTCCACATGCATTATATAATTAAACGTGTTGTGATACCGTCACTTATTAACAATTAATACACGTTTAGGGTGCTAGAATCGTTTGGTTGGAAACCTTAACTTTGTGGATTACATTTTGCTAGCTGCGCTAAGGTGAGTTTCACGGCCTCATTTTTACTGTTTTTAACTATTTAATTTGGGGGAGAAAACATATACTTATTAAAATGCTTTTGTGATAAACAATCTTTTGTATGATCATTGGTGTGTACTGCTCCAAACTTTGAAGGACCACTGCTTCGGTCTACGTTTAACTATAATCATTAACTATTTGTGGTAGCCAAAGAATATATAGATAGTACTATCGGGATTGATCCCCCGCTCATGGCTAGTAAGCGCTAGACGTGTAACATATGAGATATATATTCTAAGAGGGATTTTTGGTTTGATTATGGGCTCAATGATATACTTTAACTTAAATGTCATGCAAACATTTAAGGGATTATGCATTACACTTAACCAACTCTATGATTCGAAACAATTATTCAATTGGTACATGATGCGTACCGGATTCAATTTAACGATACAAAATATTTTATGGAGTCACAAAACCTGTGAACTCACCAACCTTTGTGTTGACACTTTTTCTATATGTTTTCTCAGGTAATGAAAAATGAAGGATTTAGTTTCTAAGCATGCATCGGATTACCTATTTTGACAAGGAGTCTAAATATAGTTTAATTGTGTCTTTTAAGTATTGTTGTTTAAAACTATCACTTTGGGATATTTGTAAACATTTATGTTGGTAATCCATTTTGATTGCGTTGCTTTACTATTATCGATGTTTTGTGATTCCCAATGTAAGTCGCACGTCCGCTCTTCCGCAAAACCATTTTTGGCGGGGTGTGACACCTTAAGAACTACTTCATTTGAGTTGACCAATATTTAGTCTTGGGGTATATAATTATAGTAATTTCAAAATTTTCATTGTCTTCGTTCTTTCAACTTCTTGTATTTGTCACCACTTGACACCTACTTAGTAGCTTTGAGAGCTGATATCTTCTTGAATATGCCACTAGTATCGAGGAACATAAATGTGCACCAATCTTAAGCATAATGAAGAAGGTGAATTTTTGTTAAAGAAACTTCACACAAGTTTTGATAAGCATCAGCACTTTCCTCTACTTTTGTTTCTGATTTCCATGTTTGATCAACAAAATGTCACTCTTTTGATTATCGAATTTCGTTTCTTCACTTCTTGGTCTTAATTTTGTACATCATTATTTCTAACAAGTTTCACCATCGTGAAATATTATTTTCGCCCCAATAAAACTCGATCTTCGTAAATTATATATTACAGAGGAACATGTGAAATAAATGGTTTTCATTTACATGCCTAATTGACCTTCAATTAAGATACATACTGATGATCTCTGTTGCTTTTAGATTTATAGTTGACCTAAAATTGGGTTAAAACCTTAACAATACATATATACACGACTATCATGATCGATTACTCTTACGAACATTCACCAAAGATTTGAGAGAATCGAGATCCATACACATAATATTCATCACTATGATTTCCTTGATCGAAATGAAGGGCATAACTAACGGCATCGTACTGGAATTTTAGATGATCCAAAGAAGCTTCTTTTGCTTTCTTTAACCAACTTCTTCACCATTTTCTTCCACTTCTTGCTTCGGGGTGTTCTTCTGTTTGTTTGTAAGTCGTCTTCGAGGTCAGAGACGGATGAAAAAGATGAACATTCAGAGAAGTTAGATGATACTTCTTCTTCCATGGTGGTCGTGTAGCAATTGAGGTCAGTTGCAGTCGCCATTTTTAACAATAGATATATAGAGATCGAGATATGAGTTTTGTAAATTTGTGTGTTATGAATGGTATGGAAGTTTGAATTCAAGAAGGGCAGGTTTTATAAATGGTCCATGGGGGGCTATTTGGTAATTTTAGTGTATAGAGGGTTTTAGATCGTCAGCTTGCGAACTTTACACATATTTTGTGGGTCTTAAATGTTTCGACTGGATTGTTGGTAATGACTCTTATCCTAATGCGTTTAATTTACTTTACCAAAAGTTACATAAAAGTAAAAGGTTATTGCGTCGGTGCGTAATGGGTGACCGTTCGCAGTTCGGTCACCCCTGCCACATCTGCGCCACATCAGCTTTCTCTCTCCTGATCAAACACACGACCAGACAGCGACCAAATGCCCGTAATGGGTGACCGTTGATATTGTGGTGGTTGTTGTTGTGGTCGGTATGGTTGTGGGAAGTAGGGGGAGCAAATGGATTATTTTGATAACCTTGTGGGATTTGGTGACTAGTTTGGTGTACGAAACCGGGTGGTCGAAAGTTGATCGAGGGTGATTGAGAGGGTGTAGTAGAGGGTGCTTCGCGCCGAGATTTTGTAGCCTTTCCTTTGTTCTTGGAGGAAGACATTTTTAGAGATGATGATTGAAAGAAATGAGTGTGTGTTTGAGTTTTAGAGAGAAATAAAAGTTGTGAATTATTTGGTAGAAGAATTGGGTATTTATAGGGTAAAAAAGTAGGTGTTTGTTTGAAGATTTAATGTCGTTGGAAGAGGAATTGAGCCGTTGAACGGTCGACTCGAACGGTCGAATAGTCGACCGTTGGAGCACCCCGACGCGTCGGAGATTCGAGTCCGTAACGGCGGCGACCGTCGCCGAGGCTGAGGTGGCCGGTCGCGACCGTTGGTCGGGTCACGCGTTACGCACGGTCTTAGGATCTTCGTGTAGCCCATTATCGAACAAAAGTTAAAAAGGAAATTACCTACGCTTAAACGTACATCATCTCCTAGTCATGTATCAGACAAAGGAAATGTTTGTTAGGATGAATTTCTTAATATCAGGTACGTATTTGAAATGTATTTTAATTATAATTTTTGAAACAACTCAAAAAAGCTAATTTTATTGATTTTTCTTTGACCAACCTTTTCAAGAGTATACTTTCTCACCGTAAGTTTTTCTTGTATTTTGGTTTTAATTTTTTATTTTCCGTACCAAATAAAATAGAGTTTAAAAAATTAATTTTATCTATTTTATACTCCCTCCGTCCCTAAATAAAGTTACCAATTTTCTTGGACATAACTTTTTAGGAGATAGTTAGTGGTGGGATATTTGGTATTACTTCTGATTAAAATATAAGGTTTGATTGGAGAGAGAAAGTGTTTTATGAGATAGTTAGTGGTGAAAGTATTGATAATAATATTATTATATTAAGTGGGCCCCTTAAGTTTGAGAAATGAGAACTTTATTTAGGGACAAAACTTGAAGAAGAAAGGAGAACTTTATTTAAGGACGGAGGGAGTATCACCTTATTATAGAAAAATGATCCTCGCAATAGACATATATAGGGTCGGGCATATAGTGAGGACACGTCCTTACTATAGAATTTTAGTGAGGATTTTTTTCCTCATTGCAGCCTCTTTTTCTTGTAGTGTATATTTCATAGTTATATGTTTTCTTGGTTGTAAACTATTGGTTAGCCTCTTATTAGTTTTTATTTATGTAGTTGTTGGGTGTTCTTGGTAGAGATGACTTTGCCAAAACTCTATTACAAGGGAAGTAACATACTATTGAAGTTTTATTGTTTTTAATAATAGTATAATATAATGTATTTTACAGTTATTTCTTTCCTTTCCTCCAGCTAGGAGTTTTCCTCTGGATCGGAACATTACCATATACATTATTTTTATTTTAAGTCGTGTTTTAACACAGTAATAAATTATATAAGCATTAGTTAAAAAAATATGGATTAATTGAGATATTTTATGTTTAACACAACATAATTAATTAAGAGAATCTCAATCAGGAAAGAAGAAAAAACAGAAGATAGGTGAATGATATGAATGTGGTTCGATATGCAAAGGGGGTAAATCCATTTAATATCTATTATGTTGAAGATCCGCATCAACATATTATAAATTGAACTGAATCATATAATAAGCAAATAAAAGTCAATTAAATTATCAACAAACAAAGACTCTAATAATATGCACGAGGATTCGACCCACTTTAATTGATCGATCTTACAAACATTCACCTAAAACTAGCTTGAGAGCATCGAGATCCATACAAATAATAATCATCACTGTGATTTCCTTCATCGAAGTTAAGGGAGTAACTAAGAGGATCATAGTGGAATGTCAAAGGCTTAGAAGATGATCTATAGAAGCTTTTCTTGCGTTCTTTAAATAACTTCTTTAACACATTCTTCCACTTCTTGCTCCTGCCTATGCTGCTGTTTGTCTGTGAGTAGTCTTCATAGTCGGAGACGGATGAAGTAGATGAACATTCAGAGAAATTAGATGATCGGCCTTCATTAATTGCGGTACAGTTGACTTCAGTTGCATTCGCCATTTTTTTTCAAAACAAAGAATGAGATATGAATTCTTGTTTGTGGGTACGTTAATGAATGGTGTATATGGAAGTTTGAATTCATGAAGGACAGGTTTTATAGATGGTACATGGGGGCTATTTGGTAATTCTAGATTGGTCGTGAAAGTACGTTTGAATTCATGAGCGATGGTTCAAGTTTGAAATGCATGCATGGTGTAAAGGTGTCTTTAGCTCGTCACTAAGTAATCTTTACACATACTTAGTGGCCCATAAAATATTTTGACCAAAAATCGTCACTCTCCAATCTTTACACATGTTTGTGGCATGTGTGGGCCTCGTAATATTTTGACAAGAGTAAATATTTAATCATAGCTAAAACTAAGTAATGTTATTTAAGTTCTATGAAATTTAAAAGATAAATTTTCTTTCTTAAACTAATACGACTTTCATCACGTTCTCTTTATTACAGCAATATAATTAACGTCATATTCTTATCTTATACCATCAACTTTTATAAAAGAACATAAAAGCAAAAATATTTATTTAATTTGACTAGCTTTGACGTAAGATCAGAAAAGATTGTTGGATACATCTCATAACTCTTATCCTTATATATCCACTTTAGGAAAAGAGCATGAAAGCAAAAAGGTTATGTCTCCCTCTCCAGTCGATCGGCTGTTAGGATCTTCGTGTATATGATATCCTTGAAAGAAAAGTTCCAAAGGAAAGTATACGCTCTACCCTTACATCAGTTGATTCTTGGGTGCCCATTTTAGTGTTTTCTTGTTGCAAAAAAATGTTTATTATTAAAAACTTCAATTGCCTCATCATCAGCGGTCTATCCAAAATATGGAGGGTATACCTGACTTACTCATCGGTACTCATCGGTATACAATCAAGAGATAAGAGTTTTAATATGGCTCATGAGTGTATTATTGTTAGGACTAGTTTTGAGCTTAAATGATGTAATTAGCCTTAATTAGACTAGTTTAAGTGTGTTTAGAGGTTAGGGTATAAATACCTCTTGTGATGACTAATGATGTAAGCTTTCCCACACTTGTAATAGAATTACATTTTGAAAGCCTTCCTTCCCTCCATCTTTCTCTCTCAACTACACACACTAAAACACCAAGAACACACACACTTGATTCATCATTTCTTCACAAATCATCATGAATTAGCTAGATTTCAATCACATTAGATCTCTCAATTGGTATCAGAGCATAAACTCTCTAAGAGTAGATCCAAATTCGTGATGATTTGATCCAGATATGAGTTTTTGATTGAAAAAGTTTTGTTCGTCACTTGAAAATTAATTTGCAAATTTTTCGTTTGGAATTGATGATTTGATTGAAGATTCATGTTTCTCCATTGATTATAATAGGAATAGAATCAAATTTCGATCAATTTCATCAACAATTGATCATGATTCAGTGATTTTAGTGAAAAAGTTGAAAAAAACTCAAAATATATTTCTTTTTTAACAAAATCTATTAACAAAATCTATTTTTTAACAAAATCTAATTTCTTTCCAACTCTTATCAATTAACAAAATCTATTTTTTAAAAGAGATATAAATCGCAAAATATATTGTATCATTTGCTTTTTTTTATTGACGGAGAGATATATTAAAACAAGGGTACTGATTTATTCTATGGACCATGAAACAAGATGCAACGATTTTGTTCCACGAAAAGTGAATATATTGGTTAGGCAAGCTTAATGGAATAGGTTGGTAACAAGAGTAAACAAGTCTATCATTTTGATATTTAGAAATTGATAAAAGCCCCTTAAAATGCTTTATAGGCTTTATAGTAAATTTAGGTGCTGTAAAAAAACTGGATATTCGACTCTCTACAACTAAAAAATCCCGAAGTGATATTCACTACGATCGAGTCATTTGGGGATTTTTTTTAAAAACTAATTATAGAAATTCTAGAAAATTAGCATTTGTATTGTGAGTTTTTTCTTTCAAGAGTATGATATCTTTATTTTTAAAACCCGGAATGTCAATCAGAATATGGCACGTGTCATTGTGTCAGTGTAGCATTTGTTGGGTTGATACTTGATAGCAGGAGCAAAAATCTATCTTTAGATTGGTCTATTTGGCATTTTAGCTTGTGTATCGAAAATTGTAAACTAAGTTGTATTTTCTTATCGATGTTAGTAAGTAATTTATTTTTAACTTCTTGCTAGTTGTTTATATGATGTGTTAATAAAATTGCTGTTGAAAAATACAACAAATTATATTATTATCAAGATTCCTTTACGCACATACCTACGATCTCCGATACTGTAACACCCATTATTAATCTTCAATGGGGGCAAAAACCTCTAATATACAACATCATACATATACGCATCAACATATTCCGAATTGATTCACATGAAAAAAATTAAAAAATGCTTAATTCAGCGAAAGACAGGCCGATATTCCCGTTAATTAAACAAAGACGCCATTTTAATTATTTTTACGAGCATTTGCCTAATACTTGGTCAAAGGATCGACGACCATAAAGATAATATTCTTCGCAATGGTTTCCATCATCAAAATTCTTGGAGTAACTAACCGCATCATACCGGAATATAGAAGTCTTTGATGAACCGTATATACTCTTTTTGCTATCTTCAACTACTTTCTTCATCACCTTCATCCACTTCCGGCTCTGCTTATCACCGCTGTTCGTCGGTGTGCTAATTCTGATGTAAGATGATGGGCGGTGAGGTGTGCTAGTGCTGATATCAGTTACAGTTGCCATTTTTCTTTTAGGTTAGATCGAGAAAGAATGAGTATTGTTTTATTGAAGTGATTTTGAATGGTGGTTTGGAGGAGATTTAATAGGTGGTTGATGGAGGGCAATTTAGTAATTCTATATTGGTTGGGTGAGTATGCAAATAACGTGAAGGACATGTGTATCTTTAATATATATGGTGCAAAGGCTCGTCTTGAACATCATAGCTTACAAGCTTTACACTTGTTTGATTGGATACCTTAGAATAAGATATTTCCATATATGACTAAACATAAGCATCTCAAGTTAAGAAGTACTGTTTGCTTTTCTAATAACAAGTTGGGTGACAATAGGGATGGGATTGGGTCCAGATCGACCTGGATGGCCTGGACCCGAATTCATCAAAGACGCAATTTCAAAGGATTAGTAGACCCGAAAACCGAATCATTTTAGAGAATATGATGCCGGGTTCGGTTCGGATAAATCGGGTATAAACCTGATTTGAATCAAAATAGTAACTGGAGCCGTTTTCAGGTGTTTATATCATATAGGTTAGTTTATACATGTAATAAACTGATATACAAATAGCAATTGTGTAATAAAAATGAGCCAACCACTACCATTAGTATTATACAAAAATAAATTCCAAGTACATAAGTAATTAAACTTCAGTTCCAGGTCTTAGACCTTGCTTGTTTTATGCCCGGTGTATATGGACCTAAAGACCCAAATCTCGATTTCAAGAAAAAGTTGGACTCGATACCCGGACTGATTTTTAAAATCCGGTTCCAACTATTTCAAGTTCCAGTTCGATGCGGATATGGGTTCAGATTTATAGTTCTATATCTTATCACTAGTGCACAATGACAATGTACTCAGCTCAGACGTAAGCAAATTAGGTGGTTTGATCGAATTATTATTATTATTATTATTATCGGTTTGTTTTAATAAAAATATATTTATGGTCATCTTTATTCCTACTAGTTTCTTTATGCACAAAAAGTTAGTTGTCATGGGCTTTAACGAGGCCCATTAGAACATGGGTCTTAGCATTGACGAAGGTGGATGCCCACATATTCAGGATGGATAAGATGAAGCTGGATGACACTTACTGCTGAGTGCCGATCGATTTCATCCTCTTTTCCACATATTTATAATCATAGTTATTAATCTATTGAAATTGATTAATTGGGAATTTGAATATTATAAATGATCATCTGTGCTAAGTACCAACTAAATTAGATCAGTGGAATCATGTTATTATATTTATTATACATTCAAATTTCAAAGTCCTCAAGAAATTTAAATCATGCCATATTATTTTTCTTTTTAACCTAATAGAATACCGTTAATTAGGATAGCTTGGGTTGTAAAAGACCTTATTTAGACAAATGGGGCTTCAAAAGACTTACTTTGGAGGAAAAGAAAAAAAAACATTTACTTACTAATTTCATTCCATTATTAAAGATAATTGATTTTTATACCACAACTTTTAATGGTTATATCACACAATATAAGTTTTATAGCTAACTTTACATGTATATTTAGTATTAAATATAGTACATACATTAAAAGTTGCGATAAAAAACCAACCCCTGTTATTAAAACTATCCATTAATTTCCCGCGTATCAAACAATACCTATGTCTACTACTGGATTATTATCTCTTTTTCAATTAATTTTGGCTTTACGAAAAAAAAAAATTTGTTACAATAAAATCTATTTCAATGCAACAATATTTCTTCAGCGAGTATATACATTTCCACTTATACGCACCAACTTTCCAATTAGCAAAGGGCATTTGGCCTAACGGTATGGTATGTGACTTTTGATCTTGTGGTCAGGGGTTCGAGTCCCGACATATGTGATAATTAGGAGTAGATTAGATTTAGAGTAAAAAAAAATAAAAAAATACTAACCAATTAATAAACATACGCAAATAAAACCAAAAATTAATTACAAAAACACGCTAATTTTGCTGTACAAAAATGACGTCATTTCAATCGATCTTACGAGCATTCTCGATCCTAAAACTTGAGAGCGTCGATGTTTATGTGAATATTATTAATGGCAATAATTTCCTTCATCGAAATTCTGTGAGTAGCTAACGGCGTCATACCGGAATACCAAAGGCTTTGATGATCCGTAAATGCTCCTCTTGCTTTCTTCAACCACCTTGTTCATCAGTTTCCTCCACCTCCTGGTCCGCCGATCACCGCCGCTGTTTGTTTGTGTGTATTCTTCGTGACAGAGGATAGACGGTGGCGATGAACCACAGGAGGAGTAGGATGGTCGGCGGCGATGACCTGTGCCGGTGTGTTAAAGTGTATAACAGTGATATTGAGCAATTAAACTGATGCTTTCATTAATGAAACTAAGGCTTTAAATAGCCAATTGAAATACATAACGAGTACAGAAAAATCAGGGATAACAACTAAGGAATCGGTAAATTAACTACTTGACTGAAAATAAGGAAAATCAAATGTTTGACTTCAAACTTATTTGAACGGAAATAAACGGCTACCACGTGACTTAATCCAACATTCCCTCCCTCAAACTAGAATGAGCTTCATCTAGTTTGTCCTTAACTGAGCAAACACCAAGCTTTTCTCTAAGTTTTAAGAACGCATCACTCTTCAGCGGTTTGGTAAAAATGTCGGCTACTTGATCTTTTGTATTGCAGTATTCCAGTGATACAGTTTCTTCATTAACTAAATCACGAAGAAAGTGAAATCGTACTCCTATGTGCTTACATCTACCATGAAACACTGGATTTTTTGAAAATTTGATAGTAGATGTGTTGTCACACTTAATAACCGTTCCATCATCTATTTTTATGCCAAAATCTTCTAGTACTCCTCTAATCCATATTACTTGACAAGCACAAGTTGCAGCTGCAACATATTCTGCCTCTGTTGAAGACAAAGCCACAATTTTCTGTTTTTTTGACATCCAATTAACAACACCACCATCCCACAAAAATGCATATCCCGAAGTGCTCTTCCGGTCTGCAATATCTCCAGCAAAATCACTATCTGTGAATACTTCTAGCAGCCCCTTTCCTCCGTGTTGGTACCAAATGCCATAATCTAGTGTTCCTTGTAAATACCTCATAATTCTTTTTGCAGCTCCATAGTGAGTTTCAGTTGGGTTTGACATGAACCGACTGATTAAGCTTACAACATACTGAATGTCGGGCCGGGTTGTAGTCAAGTACATGAGACTTCCCACCACCTGTTTGAATAAAGTCTCATCAATTTTTCTGCTTTCATCCATCTGCAACTTACATCCAGGAACAATCGGATTGATCACATAATTGCAATTCTCCATGTTGAAGCGATTAAGTATTTCAGCAGCATATTTTTTTTGTGAAATATGTATTCCACTTGAAGTTTGTAAAACTTCAATTCCCAAGAAAAATCTCATTTTTCCCAAATCGGTCATTTCAAATTCCCTTTTCATGGAATTTTTGAAATTTTCCAGCATCTCTACATCATCACCTGTATAAATTAGATCATCAACGTATATATTGACAAAAAGAAAACTGCCCTTGGAACTCTCTTTTATAAAAAGAGTATTTTCAACTTTGCTTCTCTTAAAGCCCTCCCTGATGAAGTAAGTCTCGATACGGTTAAACCAAGCTCTCGGGGCTTGTTTTAATCCGTACAAGGCTTTCCGAAGTTTGTAAACTTTGTGTTCCTCATGTTGTACAACATATCCTTGAGGTTGTTGCACGTATACATCTTCCTTCAATGATCCATACAAGAAAGCAGACTTTACGTCCAATTGATAAACGATCCAGCCCCTTTGTGCAGCAATAGCAATCATTAACCGAATGGTGTCCATTCTAGCCACCGGTGCATACACCTCGGTGTAATCAATACCATATTCTTGCCCATAGCCTTTAGCCACCAACCGTGCCTTGTGTTTTTCGATCTCACCATTCTCGTTCAGTTTTGTTTTAAATACCCATTTTACCCCTATGCACTTAGCTTCCTTTGGCAGGTCAACAAGATCCCATGTATCATTCTTGTTAATGGCTTGAATTTCAGCATCCATAGCAATCTTCCAATTATTATCCTTTTTAGCTTCTTCATAACTTACAGGGTCTTGATTAATGACTTCCATTGCATTAATCTCATCTTCATCAGGGGCTAATTCATTTGCTAATTCATCACCAGTAACATAATCCTTTAAATAGGCTGGTGCTTTGCGTTGCCTTCCTTCTCGTGCTCTTGTGTTGCTGGATTCAAGAACATCGGTTGGTTCGGTGACATTGGTTGGGCAGGTCTCGAACTGATCATGAGTCACAACAGTGGTGTTATCCACCTCCTCATGACCATCTTCATTATCAGAATCAGAACTTGCACATGCTTCGTTGTCTCCCCACGTTAGGCATTCGGTTTGTGTATTTTGGTCTTCTTTCCACTCCCACGATTTGTGTTCATCAAAGATTACATCTTTGCTGGTGATAATCTTCATGGATAGTGGATTGATCAGTCTGTACCCCTTAGATTCTTCACTCATACCTGTCAAAATACACAAAACACTTTTGTCATCTAATTTAGTACGTCTTTCTTTTGGTATATGAACATGTGCAATACACCCCCAAACTCTAAGGTGTTCAACAGTCGGCTTTTCCCCACTCCAAGCCTCTTGTGGTGTAATGTTTTTTAAGGCTTTAGTTGGACTTCTGTTGAGTATATAATAGCTCCAAACTGCTGCTTCTGCCCAGAAACACTTAGGCATTTTCTTTGCTGCTAATAGAGTTACCACCATGTTCATGACGGTACGGTTCTTTCGCTCGGCAACCCCATTTTGTTGAGGAGTAAAACTTGTTGTCAACTGCCTTTGAATGCCATGAACCTTACAATATCGGTTGAATTCCCCAGATAGAAATTCCCCACCTCGGTCTGTACGGAGGCTTTTGATCACTTTTCCCGTTTCTTTCTCCACTTTACTTTTAAAGAACTTAAAATTTTCAAAAGCTTCTGATTTTTCATTGAGCAAATATATCCATGCCTTTCGGCTATAATCATCAATAAAACTTAAGATGTACCTCTTCCCGCTATGAGACAACGGGTTAATTGGTCCACATATGTCGGAGTGAATCAATTCTAGTACTTCTTTGGCCCTCCATTTACTAACCTTGGGAATGGCATTTTTTGTTTGCTTTCCCACCATACAATCGCTGCAAATGGTATCATCTGCAGTGAATAAGGGCATTCCTCGTACCATCCCTTTTTGTATCAACAATTCCATGCTTGTTTTGCTCAAGTGACCATAACGCTCATGCCAAATTCTTGGTATATCTTCATCATTTGTATACATACATCCATCTCCGTTTTTTATGTCGGGTTCTCTAGACTGTTCAACAATAGGAAACATTCTATTTGCAGTCATAAAACTTTGAAAAATCATACCTTTCTCTGGGTGATAAATCTTGCAAGTGTCAGATTGTATAAGGAAAGACAACCCTTTCTGTTGCGGCTGGCCAATGCTAAGTAAATTGTTTTTCAGCTCTGGCACATAATACACATCGCTTATTGTGTAAGGTGAGCCATCAATAATGAGCTTAATCTGCCCTTTTCCACCTACTTCCATTCAGGAATTGTTGCCTAGCTTCACTGAATGGGTAAAGCTTTGGTCCAGATTGTGAAACTTCCCTTTATCTCCACACATATGATTAGAACAGCCTGAATCCAAAAACCATAAATAGTTTTTACCTCCGTCACCCGTTTGAGTCACAAAGCCATTGGTCTCAACATTCATCATCTCCTTTTCTTCCACATCTCCTATTCTAGCCATGAGCATTAGTTCTTCTTCTCCATCAAACTCAGCATAGTTTGCTTCTTTCCAACTAGGACACTCATATTGGAAGTGCCCTAATTTGTGACACCTGAAGCATTCTACGGTTTCCTTATTGAACGACTGCCGACCTCGTCCTCTTCCTCTACCTATGAAGTTTGAACGTCCTCTACCTCGGCCTCGTGTGCTCATGTTATTGCTATAATCAACCTTCAAGGCTTGTTCTTCCTCTTTATCAGCCTTCCTAAACTACCAATTTTTCACCTTAAATCTGATTTTATAGTTGGTGAAAAATTGGTAATTTTTCACCAACTAACATGGAGTATAAATGTACCAGAAAGCCTTGAACACCTTAGAAAGGGCTTTCTGGTACATTTATACTCCATGTTAGTTGACTCTGTAAATAGCGTGAAGGACGTGTACATCTTTAATATATTTGGTGTAAAGGTACAACTTGCAATCTTCACACTTGTTTGATTTGAACCATTGAATCTACTTTTGTGCTTTTGTGTAGAGGTTGAATCTCCGATGGGAGGTTGAAGAAGAGGTTGTTACTATTTGAATAACCTCTAAAATGATTTTTTATCATTGGAATAGATGTCTTTTTTAAGAGGTCACTCCAACCACTTGATCTTCCCCAACCACTTGAACAACTTTCAATGTTTGATTCTTTTAGTCCCTATATTTAACAATTTTACATTTTAAACTCATGTATATATTTATATGTGAATAATTTATTATTTCTATAACAACAAAAATTATAATTTATCATATTTCAATACTTTTTAAGGTTAAGCATTATAATATTTTTGTAAGAGAAATTTAATAATAATGTTAAGTTTTGTAATGTTATAAAAATTGTTAAATTACATAAGTGAGGGGCATATATAAAACATTTGATATAGATAAAGGTAAATTAGTAATATTAGTGAAAAAGTCTTTGGAAAGGTTAACCATTGGAGATGTTTTCAACTAATAGGTTATTAGATGATGTGATAAAATAATAAGTCATTGGAGAGGTTAACCATTGTGGATGCTCTAAGAAAGCAAAAAACTTTATAACTCAATTTGTTAGAGGGGTGATTTTTATAGCATAAACTTTATTATATTTATCATAATCATTGTTTAGTTGTGGTATAAAATGAATTCTTGTATGTTTTTAATTAAAAAAAATTATAGCATTGTATAATATACAAACATGTTCCTTTTAGTTTCATGTCAAAAATTCTTTTTCCAAAAAATTCAAAATGTAGTACAAGGACGAGTCATTATAATACTAAAGTTGGGTGTTTACTATACGATTTAGTTTAAATCGAATAAACAATATAGGACCCATTCACCGAATCAATTTGAGATATTTGAGAACTGTCTAAGAGTTCTGAAACCGACTTATCCAGGGTTGAAGTGAGAAAACTGTTATTTTAGGCAAACCAAACCGTAAGTATAATATAATTTTAAACTACAAGTAATTATTTTGGTCTTATAAAGTTTTCCTATTAAAGACAAGTTTTTATAACTAACTTACGCTCATTGATTGAACCCACAACCTATTGATTAGTGGCAACTCACATATCGCGAGATTAAAAGATTTAAAAATATTGTTTAATTGTTAGTTTCTAATGTTAACAACCATGATTCGACTATCTTACGGTCATTAATTGTTCCTTCTATTTGTAGTCCACATTAAGAAATCTATTTTAGTTGGTTTGGCCAGTTTCATCGTAAGATGCTAAGCTAAAGTTACTAATTTTGTTAATATTTAATGATCAACCGATCCTAACCACATACAAATCATTAAACACAAACACCACTCTTATCCTGTCTATGTCACTTTTAAAAGAGATGGAAGGGTTAATTAGCTTAATTAAGAAAAGGCGAAAAAAAGAGTCTTATCTTTGACGAGAATGCCCACAGAATAGGCGCCATTTCCTTGTACATGCCCCCATCTCGATCTTGTCCATCCAATAAATTTTATATTTTGCAAGGTCGGTGGTTTTATATAGTATTTTATTACTAATAAAAGTTTATTATATAAAAATTGTTGGTGATGTTGCTTTTCTATAGCTCGATTAAATGAACTACTTCCTCCGTTTTAAAATTGGGGTGTTTCAAAATAAATAATATATTTTTAAAACTTATCATATTTGGTAAAAGGTGTTACCCACTCACTATCTCTTTTAATGTAGTAAAATGATACATTTACCCTTACTTTTACTTTTAAATATCATTAAATTCATTTTAATAAATATATGTGGGGTCCGTCCTCCACTAACTATCAAATTTAATCTAATTAATTTTTATTATCATATTTTGCCTCAAAAAACGTGAACTTCAAAGTGTATCAGACCGGTGCCAATGGTGACGGCAACTGACGCCGTCAGTTACTGCCAACTCAGCGCAACGTCAGCATACAAACTAACTAACACTAAACTGACGTACACATGCCAACAACACTCCGTCACTTCACCAACTTTAATTAATTTACTTTCTTTTTAATTAAAACAAAAATATACAACTAATTAAAACATATAACTAATAAAATTAAATTTCATTAATTTAAAAATACATTACATAAAAAAAAGACATTAATTAAAAAAAAAGACATTAATTAAAAAAAATAGAAGGTGAATGTGGTGTAAAAATAGACGAAATGAGAGGGTATTATAAATGTAAAAAGTTTTAATTTTTTTAAATTTTTTTGAATTTTTTTGAATTTTTTTAATATATTACCATTTATTTTTAATATTACCATTTTAAAAAAAAGAAAAAAAAAGAAAATCAAATATTTAATGGCTAGAAAGTACAAGGGGGTCCCACCATTTCCGTCTCTTTCTCCGTCTCCATTCCGGCGAGCCAAACCGGCGGGGCCGTGCCAACGGTCGCCACAACCGGCGGGCGTCGGTATCCCCCGTTTGCACAAGTCTCACTTATTTTGAAACGGAGGAAGTATAACGTGGAATAAGTGAAACCTATAGATGTACAATTTTTATGGGTTTAAGTGAAACCATATATAACTAATTAATTAATATCGGAAAACTGGTAATTGAACAACTTGTGTCTAGGTCTGATGAATAATTTCCTAACTTGCTATCGCACATATTAAATAAATTATACAACAGTTATAGAAACTACATCCGGATTAGTTAAGCCATCTTACACTACAAGAAATAACTCTGTCCTGACGACAACTAAGGCGACGATATATGTCATCCCTATATAGAGCTCTATGACGGTGTCATGTCGTCGCTATAGGTTTAACCCAAATTCATTTTATTTAATCCATATACCGGCGACTAGGGGTGACAATTCAGGTCGGGTTCGGGTTAACGGGTTCGGGGGTTGGCGAGTCAGAAACGTTCAATCCGAAACCGACATGTTTATATAAATGGGTCAGATAGCTCAACCCTAACCTATTTACCTTCAACCCGAACCTTACCCATATAACCCGTTTAATTAAACGAGTTAAACAGGTTAGCAGGTCAAACAAGTTAAACGGGTCAAACAAGTCAAAATATTGTTATTATTCCATAAATTCATAACAAAATACCAAAACATTAAATTTCTAATTAGTCCTTTTAATTTTATCTAACTATTACTTACGCTTGAACTAGTAAACTATAAACTAAGTATAAATATATATGTTTTAAATATATTTTAATAATTAAACAGGTTGGCGGGTCGACCCATTTAAATTTTCATTGACCCAAACCTAACCCGTTTAATAAAAGGGTCTATTAAGTCGACCCGAGACTGACCCAAAACGTTTTTACCTTAACCCAAACCTGTTTATTTTCGTGTCGGTTTCAAGTCGGGGTTCGTGATGGGTCAGAAATTTCACCCCTACCAGCGACATATCATCGGGACAGGATCGCCAGGACAGAGTAATTCTTTGTAGTGTTTATGACCTATATACTTCCTCAATTTCAAAATAAGTGATACACTTGAGAGTTTATGATTTTTTAGGCAAAATATGATAATGGGGTTAATTAGATTAAATTGGATAGTTAATTGAGGAAGGGTCCCACGTATATTGATTAAAGTGAATTTAATGATGTTTAAAAGTAAAAGTATGGATAAATGTGTCCTTTCACTATATTAAATGAGATAGTTAGTGTGTGTGGGCCCATTACCTTTTACCAAATATGATAAGTTTTCAAAGTGTATCACTTATTTTAAAACACATCAAAATGGAAAGTGTATCAGTTATTTTAAGACGAAGGAAGTATGTGGTTTATATAAACCAATTATTTGAGGCTTTCATTTTAAATTTTTGGATTCTAAATCTTATCAATCTATAGTGAATTCATACAGAAATGAGAAGTTTTACTATGATCGATTTACCCTTACATATGTTCTTTTGCTACTCAATACAAATGTACAATGAATTTTGATAAACCAATGTGTATTTCACCACTATATATGTAAATTTGTGTCTATATAACCAACTGTAATTTGTATTTACAAATGTCCTATCTTCAACAAAATACAAATCGTAGGGTTTAATGCGAAATAAGTAATTAATTAACTAAACTTCATTTAACACCTAACTAATTCACAAAAATATATTAATTACACACTCTGATTAAGTGATCTGCTGTACGTACACGATGACTCCGGTCTAATTGAAACTACGAGGATTCACCTAAAGCTTGAGAGTATCGAGATCCATGAGAATAATATTCATCGGAATGATTTCCTTCATCGAAATTCAGCGAATAACTAACAGCATCGTACCCAAATTTCAACGGCTTTGAAGATCCGTAGATACTTTTTCTGCTTCCTTCAACCACCTTCTTCATCAACTTCTTCCACTTCCGGCTCCGGCGACCACCACTGTTTCCCGGCGAGTAATCTTCCTGATCGGTGGTGACAGATGAAGACGATGAACATTCAGAGAAGTTTGATCGACGCCCTTCAGTGGTGGTGGTGGTGATGGAATTGAGCTCACTTGCAGTAGCCATTTCTTTTCTTTCTTTTTTTGTGAGAGAGGAATATGATTAATTATTTGTTTGTTGGGATGATGAATGTATGCATTATGGAAGTTTGAATGGATGAAGTGCAGATTTTATAGTTGGTGTGTGAGGGGCTTTTTGGTAAATTTGCACTAGTTTAAAGAGCGGGTCGACAGAGTGAATGACGTGTAAAAGTCGTTATGATCGTCAGTTTACTATCTTTACACATATGGTGTTGTGGGTTGCTATGTTTTGACTTTTGACTAAATAATGAAATATACTCCCTTCATCCCTAAATAAAGTTCTCATTTCTCTTGAACACAATTTTAAGGATAAAATTAGTAGTGAGATCATTATTAATAAATTTGATTAAAATATAAAATTGGTTTGAAGAGAGAAAGATAGTTAGAGCATCCACAATGGTTAACCTCTCCAATGACTTATTATTTTTGCCGCATCATCTAATAACCTACTTCCCCCGTTTTAAAATAAGTGATACATTGTTGGTTTCACGGTTTTTGAGGCAAAATATGATAATGATAATTAAATTGGATTAATTGGATGGTTAGTGGGGAATGAGTCCCACAAATTTTGAATAAAGTGAGGTTAATGATGTTTAAAGTAAAAGTAAGGGTAAAGATGTCATTTCATTTTATTAAAGTAGATATTTAGTGGGTGTGGGTCCCACTACTTTTACCAAATAAAGTAAGTTTTCAAAGTGTATCACTTATTTTGATACACCTAAATATAGAAAGTGTATCACTTATTTTAAATTGGAGGAAGTATTAGTTAAAAACCTCTCTAGTGGTTAACCTTTCAAAAGATTTTTTTCGTATAAATTACTAATTTACCTTTAACTATATCAAATGTTTTATAAATACCCATCACTTATTTAATTTAACAATTCTTATAGAATTACAAAACTTAAAATTTTTTAAAATGTCTTTTACAAAATTATTATAATGCTAGACCTTAAAAATTATTAAAATATGATAAAGTTATAATTTATAGCTATGGAAATAATAAATGATTCACATATAAATATATACATGGGTTTAAAATGTAAAATTATTAAATATAGGGACTAAAAGAATCAAACATTGAAAGATGTTCAAATGGTTGGAGAAGATCAAGTGGTTGGAGTTACCTCTTAAAAAAGTCATCCATTCCAATGGTAAAAAGGCATTTTAGAGGTTATTCAAATAGTATAAACCTCTTATTCAACCTCCCATTGGAGATGCTCTTAGTGGATAGTTGGTAGTGGGACCCATGATAATTATATTATTTTATTAAGTAGACTCTATCAACTTGTGAAATGAGAACTTTATTTAGGGACAAAAAATTAAGGAGAAATGAGAACTTTATTTAGGGACGGAGAGAGTACCTTTAAGAATATGTTATCATTTGAAATTTTATTTTTTCAGGAAAATTTTTTATTAGCAACATATATTCACGAAATTATGTTAATTATATGATTTCTTTTATCAAAAACAATTCCTTCATGTAAGCAAATTACATTTGATACTATTGATTTTGTTTTCAACGAACCAATAAATTGGAATAAATCTTACCTAAATTGGTAAGTTCGGTTTGTAACTAAATGAAAATTGAATACTTTAGGTTTTTATTTAATTGGTTTAATGAGTGAAAAAATATTAATTAAATAATTATACAAGTAGAGATCAAAAGTCATTATTTTTAGGGAAATGATTTGTAAATAATATAAGCATGCATAAGCAGTAAGCACCATAGGATACAAATTTAAAGTGAATTAATTGTTTTTAGTTTTCATAATGTGTAACAAATAAATCGAAATGCAAATGAGACCAACCTTTAATGCACTTGAAAAATCTTTGTTCTTAAAGTGTATGTGTTATAAAAGGACCACAAAAAAGCATATAATATCCACAAAATCTTTGGTGGATTCTTTATGAGTAACATGTTGTGGGCAGTCATTTTAGACATCATGTATAAATTTGTTTGTTTTTAAAGGACATAGAAAGACATGTGCTGTGTACACTTGTCTTATCTTTGTGAATTAATTATCATGAAAATAATCTAATACTTTGTACTCCGTATATTTTACTAAGATATATAAATATATGTGATAAAAGAAATTACTAATAAAAATAATATAGCGACATTTCGCGTCTAAGTCTTATCCCAACCCCTCCCAACCCCCCCCCCCCCCCCCACCCCCCCCAACAACAACACACACACCACATTACAACTTTTATTTAAAGTGAAGCAAAAAAAAAAAGTGTTTTTGAATTGGACTCGAGTTTCACTTGGTCCATTGAAGCGTTTATGTACCTGTTATCAACAAAAAAAAAAGTGTATTTTCTTTTTAAAGTTAATAAAAAATGATGTCACTAAAATATAATTAATTACATGGTTTACCCTACATGCCGTTCAAAAAAAAAAATACTTACATGGACCGCCACGTCGATCAGTAATAAACTACTGAGTAAGAACACACCGGGATGATTGATCTTGGCTGTAATGCATCATTCATGGCCCTTATTCCGAAAAGAAAGATGCCATTAATTTAGGCGATTTTAGACCAATAAGTCTAATTAACAGCCTCTACAAGGTAATATCGAAAATTTTAGCTTCTAGACTTGCTTCTGTTATTGGTTTGGTGGTCGGGCCGGAACAATGTGCTTTTATAAAAAACAGAAGTATTCTCGATGGCCCTTTAATCATCAGCGAGATTATCTCGTGGGCCAAGAAGGTTAAACGTAGCCTTCTCTTTAAAATTGATTTTGAAAAGACGTTCGATTCGATATATTGGGATTTTCTTGATAATATAATGGATCAAATGCATTTTGGTGGAAAGTGGCGTAGATGGATTAGAGGTTGCCTTGAATCGATAACGGTTTCGGTTCTCGTGAATGGGACTCCTACAAGTGAATTTTTTATGCGTAGAGGCGTCAGACAAGGCGACCCCTTGGCGCCTTTTTTATTCATTCTGGTTGCCGAAGCCCTTAACATTGTTATGACTGAAGCAAACTCAAAAGGAGTTTTTCACGGCATCAAATTGCCCAATTTAGGCCCCACCATTTCTCATTTACAATTTGCTGACGATATTCTTTTTGCAGGAGAATGGTCAACTACAAATGCTCTAAACTTAATCCGTCTTCTTCGTTGTTTTCAGCTAGCTTCGGGCCTCAAAATCAACCTAAATAAAAGCTGTATCTCGGGTATTACTGTGAACGACAACGACATTTCTGCCCTTGCTGCCCATATCCATTGTCGCGTGGGGCAATTTCCTTTCATGTATCTTGGCCATCCAATCGGAGTTTCAATGAATCGTGCAGAATATTGGGCCCCAATTATAGATAAATTCAACTCGAAGCTTTCTAAATGGAAGTCTAAATCTCTATCTTTTGGGGGTCGGCTCCTTCTTGTCAAATCAGTGTTAAACACCCTTGGTATTTATTACTTCTCGCTTTTTAAAGCCCCAAAAAAAGTCATCTCCAAACTTGAAAGCATTAGACTTTATTTCTTTTGGGGATCGACGGGAGAAAACACGAAAATTGCATCGATTAATTGGCAAACCACTTTGGCGGATAAATCGAAAGGAGGTCTCGGGATCGGTAGCTTACGAGCCTTAAACTTATCCATGCTCGCCAAATGGTGGTGGCGGTTCCACAATGAAGATGATACTCTTTGGAAAAAAGTTATCGTTTCTTTACATGGCAATGATGGTGGGCTAAATAACGTGCATAAAGGTGGTAAATTCCCGGGCATTTGGAGGAACATTATAAAGACTCATAAAGAATTTGAAAATTTTAATCTTCCCCTAAGTGATTGGATCCGGATTGATCACAGCTCCGGTAACAGGTCCGTGACTTGGGCCCTTGATAATAACGGGTTCTCGGTTTCCTCTTTGCGGACTGCTTATGATGACTCTTCCATTATCGCCACAGTGGCTCTAGACCTTTACGGTGGATCAATTGGATTCCCGCAAAGATTAACATTCTTGTTTGGCGAATTCTTCACAACCGATTACCGACCAAGCCTAATTTGCTTCGAAGGAACATTACTTGCTTGTCTCAACTTTGCCCCTTATGTGAAGCCACTGATGAAGACCAAGACCATTTGTTCCTCTTATGTCCGTTTTCTAGGCCAATTCTTAGCGACTTCTGCTCTTGATGGGGTACCGATCTTATGAGGTTTAATTCGATCACTGATGTTTTCGATTGGGTTGACGGGACTGACTTGACGGAATCAGTCAAAAAAGGCTTCTTTAGTGTCTTATATATCTATTTTTGGACTGTTTGGAGGTATCGAAACGGAAAATGTTTTAAGTCCTCGGAAGATTTTCATAATTGTATTAAAGGAGGGTATCTGCAGGCGATCTCGTTCTTTTGGATTAAACATAGGGATCCGTCTTGTAACTTAGCTAATAGATGGTCTAATTGATGTTCTTCTCCTATGTCTTGTTTTTAATTCCTTCTTGTTGTTCTCTCCTTCTAGCATCTTGCTAGTTGTTTTTTTTTAATTTAAAGTTGGCCGTTCAAAAAAAAAAACACACTTTCATGACACGAGTATTTCGAACTTCAAGGCATTAGCCCCATTCCTTTAAACAGATCATTGCCTTAAACATCTCCTGAACCTATCAAACATAATATCTTTGAATCCAAACCTAGAAACCAAACACCCCCGAAATTAAACTATAAGATGACGTTTGAGAAAAAAATAAACAAACATTATTAGCTATCATGCAACCAAGATACTAATGCATACTAAAAAATAAAATCGCAAATTATCTTACAAGATAATTAATCAGACTCCCGACAAAGTGTATTTAAAAAAAAAATGATATCTAATCCTATTATTTGGTCTTACTCATTTGATAGAATGACATGTGTATTCCACTAATTTCCTCTCTTAATATTATCCCTTGATTTTGACACATATATTCATCAAATGAATATAAATTATGAGTAGAACCAAATGGTATGACTAAATACTAATACGCTTTAAAAAATAAACCACTTTTAACCCTTAAAACACTTTTTAAAGAGTTAATTGCAAGAATGGTCCTTGTGGTTTGGCCAAATTGCACGTATGGTCCTTAAACTTCATTAAGTGCAGGCGCGGTACCTATGGTATGCGTTTTGTTGCACCCATGGTCCCTCCCCCTAACGCTGTTAGATCCAGTCCGTTAGTGGCCGCATGTGCCCCGCACATGAGGGTGATTTGGTCATTTCGCATGCAGTCGATCTCCCATGTTGTTCTTCTTCTTCCCTTATCTTCTTCCCCAAATTAAAAAAATTACACCTGAACTTAAATCACTCCAAGCAAACCATCTTCTTCCCCAAGCTACATACTCTCTCGTCTCCCTTATCTCACCCGAACTTAAATCCGGTGAACAACCTCCGCTGGAAAAGATGGGGGAGAGATGCTTTTCTATCGGAATCAACTATGAGGCTATAGATCTATAAGACCCAATTAGCAAAGTATTGAAAGTAATCAAATCAGGCTCCAGTCCATTCTTTTCAATTGCATCAAACACAGATACATGAAAACCCACCACCAAAAGTGACCGACAGTTGCGATTTGCTTACAAGGTGCTTACAATTTACAGGAAAACCCACCACCATCGTCTCCGACAAGACCAGAGAAACAGATCTCGTTATATGCCATTTTCATGGAAATCAATTTTGTTTTTTTTTTCTCTTCATAAACTGATTTTCATGGAAATCGATTTTGCATCTCATGGAAATCGTTATTTGCAGATTGTTGAAGATATTATGAAGATTTGTGGGTTTTTTTAGGTTTAACTAAAAATGGTTAAATCTAGCTGAGTTTTGAAAGGGTTTTTAGATATGGCAATTGGGTATCTGATTTTAGTTAAAAAGATTGGATTTTTTTACACAAATTTACACAATCTTTAATCAATTTAGGCAGAAATATTTGTGGGTTTTTCTGGGTTTCATAAGAAAGGAACACATCTATCTGGGTTTTGAAATATGAAATGGAACAACTTAAAGGTGTAAAATTAGAGGGAAGCGAGAGTTGAAATTTTATGTTTGGTTGGTGGTGTTGTTGATCGATGAAGCTGGTGAGGATGAGTTTTTAATTTGGTGTTTTTTTTCCGAGGTTTTTCTTTATTTTGGAGAAGAAGGGAAGAGAAGAAGAAGAACATGGGGGACCACATGCAAAATGACCAAATCACCCTCATGTGCGGGGCAAATGCGACCACTAACGGACTGGATCTAACAGCGTTAGGGGAAAGGGACCATGGGTGCAACAAAACGCATACCATAGGTACCGCGTCTGCACTTAATGAAGTTTAAGACCATACGTGCAATTTGGCCAAACCACAGGGACCATTCTTGCAATTAACTCCTTTTTTAAATCAACGGGCAATTTTGCTCTACTTATCTGTTTACGACACGTGTCGAACAAGACCCTTTTCTCCTTTTAACTAAAGAACATAGAAGCAAAAAGGTCTTTTGTTTTCGTCTTTTAGAATCTTTGTGTGGTCTATTAATCCTCTCATTCGCAAAACAAAAGTTGCGAAAGGGAACTACGCTTTATATTACATCATTGTCTAGATTCAAAATATATTGTTTGTTGAATATACATCTCATTAACTGTCTACTTTTACAAAAGAAACCTACACTTCTGTTTCACTTTTAGAATCTTCATTGCACTCGGATACTTATAACAGTTGTATTTCGAGTCTGAGGAGAGAAAAAAAATCTAATGCATAATTATTTAACAAATGTATGTGCCATCGATCTAAAATAACTATGTTGGTGAACCTATTCAGAGTAATGGTCAAGGTTTAAAAAAAACGTAAACCTATTCGAATTTATTATATGAGGCTTGTTTGAGTGGTAGAGAGATAAAGTTAACAAACATTTTGTTCGTTGATCCCTAAATGGTTTGTTGATCGATGTAACGAATTAACAAGCCTTAATTATAATTTAAAAGTTGTTCTGGATTATGAATAATAATTTCTAAATGGTTAATTGTCTGACATATCCCTCATATATCTACATTATTTTTCATTGATAGCATGATTTGAAACAAAAATCTTGTAGAAATCTAAACATTAGATATATACTGCTGAATATAAGCTATTTGGTACCCATTGTCAAGTCTGTAAAAAAGAAATATCTACTGCCACTGAACAAAAAGTCATCATGACCTTTAACTTTCCAGCTAGTACATGTTATATATTGTGTCACATTACTTGTTATCATTAAAATGTTGTTACATTCATTTCCTTATCACCTGTAATCTTTTCAAAGACCTTTTGCTTTTACTTGTACATTTCCATTTGCTTTTTCTTACTAAAACTCTTTTTTTTTTTTTCGTTTGTCGGGTTGAATCAACTTGTAAGATTCATGAGTTGATTCATGATTTGTTGTAAATGACCCAACCAAAAGTAATTCTCTCTTAACATATCAAATGATAAATAGTTTAAGCGAAGTATTTCCAACAGTTAAATATCTAGTTTTTAGTTTTTATGGATGATATTGTTATCGATTAGAGAACAGAATATATCAAATAACTTGATTGATATTTCTTTCTTATTGTTTAAAATACATAATATGCATATATTTATAGGACACAATTGACATATATAAGGAAAGACAGTGCACGATTCTTGGCTGGTCAATAGCTGTAATTGATCGTGATTGGTCCTCAATTTAAGAGGTGATATTATGAATAATTATTTCCTTTTTAACACTCCCTCTCAAGTTGAGTAGTAGGGTCTCCAAAACTCAACTTGCTAAGACAGTGGTTAAAGATTCTTCCGTTGACTGCCTTCATTAAAATGTCCGCCAACTGGTCTTCTGATCAAACAAACGGGAGTTCAATAATTCGAGCTTCTAGCTTCTCCTTGATGAAGTGTCGATCAATCTCCACGTGTTCCGTTCGATCATGTTGGACTGGATTCTCAGAGATTTGAATTGCGGCCTCATTGTCACACATCATTCTACTTGTGTCCTTCGGAGGAAACCCAAGTGCTGTTAAAAGTTTCTTGATCCATATAATTTCTGCCAGTCCTCGAGCTATGCCCCTGAATTCGGCTTCTGCACTTGAGAGTGCAACAACTTTTTGTTTCTTGCTTCTCCATGTCACTAGGTTTCCACCAACCATCGTAAAATAGCCGGAGGTTGACCTCCGGTTCCCTTTATCACCTCCCCAGTCAGCATCAGTGTACGCTTGTATCTCTAAGTGCCCGTTTGATTTAAATAACACCCCGTGGTTGGGTGTCCCCTTAAGGTACCTTAAGATTCTAATAACTGCTTCCATCTGAGTTGCTTGAGGTTGATGCATGAACTGGCTAACAACCCCGATAGCATATGCTATATCGGGTCTAGTATGCGATAAGTATATGAGTTTTCCTACTAGCCGTCGATACCTTTCTTTATCAGCTAGTTTGGCTTTAAGTTCCATGTGGAGCTTGTGATTTGCCATCATCGGAGTCTCCACGGGTTTGCAATCTAACATTCCAGTTTCTGCAAGGAGATCCAGAATATACTTCTTTTGGCAAATAAATATTCCCCGTTCTGATCTTAGCACTTCAATTCCAAGGAAGTATTTTTAATCTCCCTAAGTCTTTCATCTCGAACTCTGAAAATAAGTTGTGTCTTAGTCGCTCCATTTCTATTTTATCATTCCCGGTAATGATCATATCATCAACGTATATGATCAGACACGTTATAAGGCCATTTCTGCGTTTTAGAAATAGAGTGTGATCAGAGTTGCTCTGTTTGTATCCGTACTTCCTCATTGCAAGAGTGAATCTACCAAACCACGCTCTAGGGGATTGTTTTAACCCATACAATGATTTTTTAAGCCGACGCACTTCTTTTTCTTTGAAGTCTTGAGTGAATCCCGGTGGTGCTTCCATATACACTTCTTCTTTCAGTTCTCCATGTAGGAACGCATTTTTTACATCAAATTGATGGAGTGGCCATCCTTTATTAGCAGCGATAGAGAAGAGTACCCTAATTGTATCAATCTTGGCAACCGGAGAGAATGTTTCAGAGTAGTCGATCCCGTATGTTTGGGTGTAGCATTTGGCGACTAGTCGGGCTTTGTATCTCTCAATAGTTCCATCCGGCTTGTGTTTAATAGAGAAGACCCATTTGCATCCCACTGGTTTTTTGTTTTTCGGAAGTACACATTTTTCCCATGTCTTGTTCTTGTTTAGTGCTTTCATTTCATCATCCATGGCTTCTTTCCACTCTCTTGATTCCAAGGCTTCTTGAGTTGTAGAAGGTATTTGCTCTTAGCACAAAGCGGTGGCGAATGCTTTGGCTTCTTTGGATAAGTTTCCTTTAGCGATGTTTGCCATAGGATATTTTGATCTTGTAGTCTCCTTTTCTGGTGAGTACCTTTTTGGAGGTACTCCTCTATTTGCTATTGGTGGTAGTACATATGTTTCTGCCACAGTTTCTTGAGTAGAATTGTTGTCTCTTTGTTGAACCTCTACTTCTTCCGGCTCGACAGTCTCTACTTGTTCGGTAACTTCTTCCTGTTCTGTGGGCATTTCATGAACCACACTGTTATTGGATAAAGGTGTTTCAGGATTAGAAGTACATACCTCGGGTTCCAGGACTGGCGGATCTTGGTTGGCACTGACGGACGGACCGGTGGATGTGTGAGGTGACCCATGTTCATTAATAGGATCAATACTGTCGCTACATGTCAACCAACTCAGTGGGTCTTCAATTTTTTCCTCCCCTTGACCACTGTGTTGGGAACGATAAAAGTATTCGGTTTCAAGCCAATCACAATTCATGGTGGTGACTATACTGCCTCGTTTTGGACTATAACATATGTATCCCTTCTGGTTTACTCCATAGCCCACAAACACACATTTTTCAGCGCATGCACTGAGTTTGGTTCGGTCAACTTTAGGAATATGGGCAAAAACTGAGCACCCAAAAACTCGTGGTTCAAGAGTAAGACTAGGTGGAATATTTGTGAATTTTGATAAAGTGTGTAACGGTGTTTTAAAATCGAGTGCTTTAGTGGGTAACCGATTAATAAGATAAGCTGCAGTAGCAAGGGCTTCAGGCCAAAAGGATTTCGGTACATTAGATTCAAGCATAAGAGCACGTGTAATTTCTAGTAAAATCCGATTTTTTCGTTCGGCAACGCCGTTTTGTTCAGAGTGTCTTGGACATGTGGTTTGGTGAACCATTCCTTTTGACTGGATAAATTCTTTCATAGAATTGTTCACAAATTCTCCTCCGTTATCGGACCGAAGAATTTGAATATTGGTGTTGTATTGGGTTTGAATCATCGAATAGAATATGGTAAAAAATTTAAAAACTTCAGATTTTTGTTTTAGGAGGTAAACCCAAGTCATGCGTGTGCAATCATCCACAAATAATAAGAAAAAACGAAACCCCTGCCCACCGTTAACTTCTGCCGGCCCCCACACGTCAGAGTGAATCAATGAAAATGGTAACTTCACTCGAGTGTTATTTGGTTTAAATGTTTGTTTATGACTTTTAGCAAGAACACATGTTTCACAGCTTAAAACATTATTCGACGGAAAAAGTTTAGGAAATAATAAATGCAAATAGCGTGCGGACGGATGCCCCAACCTCCTGTGCCATAGCCATGCTTCCCTACTTGGTGTTCTATGAGCAAGCATCACAATGCCGTGTTGGGTCACCTCATCCACATAGTATATGTGGATGTATAATCCCTGCCGTTCAGTGCCACGCCCAATGATCATGCCAGTCCTGATGTCCTGTAAAATACAGAAAGTTGGGTGCATTAAAACAGTACAATTCGACTCTTTTGTGACGTGACTAATAGACAATAGTTTATGAGATAGAGAGGGAACATAAAGACAATTATGAAGTTTGAGTTTTGGTGATATCTCAATTGTCCCTTCCCTTTTAACATGCATACTTTCACCATTTGTAGTTTGTATTTTAGATACTCTTGGTTCAGATTTAAGAGTAATATCCGAGGACTCAAAAGTCATAGTTTCGGTTGCCCCACTATCAAAAATCCATGCTTTATTTTGAGAATTTCGACTCACTTTAGCATGTCTAATAGTCTGGGGTTCATTTTGTATTATTTCAAGAATTTCTGGACTAAAACATTTAGGATTTAATAAACAAGGGTCTGTGGATAAAACCCCACACCCTTTACCTGCATCTCCTTCGTCATTTTTCACGTTTGAAGCAGCAACACCGCCGAAGCCCCCTTTCATCTGGTCGGTGTTAGTACTGTTACCCACGGCCGCCGTCGCCTTTCCTTTTTCAGCCGGAGCGCCAGTTTTCTTGTGACCATCATTCCCCATTCGGGGTAACCGACCAGTTCAAAGCATTGATCTTCAGTGTGTTTCGTCATACCACAATTAGTGCACACCAGTTTTGATTTATCAATTCGGGATGGAGTTTTTCTAGGGTTATCAACTTTGCGTTGTTTCCCTTTTGTGAACAACCCTAACCCACCGGAGTCTTGTGACCCACCAGCAGCAAGACCTGCCGCCACACCAGGTAATGGATTTTCAATGGTGGCTCCGAGGATACCTTGATGGGCCATCTCTTTTCGGACAGCCGCGTAGGCTCCTTCTGCTGGGGGAAGTGGATCCCATCGAAGAATTTCCCTTTTTATAGGGTCAAATCTTCGATCTAAGGCATTCAAAAATTGAAATAATTTTTGTTCGGACCTGATACTATTGTATGTGGATATATCGATGGTGCACTTCATTGGATTCGGGTCTTTCCTTTCGATTTCCCCCCATATACCTTGTAGAGCTATCCAGAAATCTTCAAGAGGAGCCCCATTCTGCTTGATCTCGTTTGCTTTGACGTGTAAATCAAAGGTTTGTAACTTGTCTTTGCCGCTACTGTACGTAACCACCAAGGCATCCCATAGAGATTTTGCTGTGGGAAATTCAGTGAGATTACTAGCAAGTGCGGGTTCAATGTTCTGTATTAGCCATGAGAACACGATTAGATCATCTTGTTCCCATTGCTCATACCAATCATCTAAAGGATCTGGTGGTGCGGGATTACCCGAAAGATGGCTTAACAGAATTTTGGATTTTCCCCCAATTGCAACTCGGATCATCCGAGCCCATAGGGCATAATTCTGGCTGTTAAGTTTAAGACTGATTTTCAAGCTATCAGATAAACTTTGCTTCGTGGTTTGATTCTGGTTGTTGAGAGTGGTTTTGAAAAGTTGGTAAGTTGTGTGGTAAGGTCATTGTTGTTGTTGTTCGAGCTCTCGTCATCAGACATGGTGGCTCGATTCTGGGAAGGGGATGGGTTTGGATCTGGAACGTCTCACCGCTCTGATACCATGTTGTCGATTAGAGAACAGTATATATCAAGTAACTTGATTGATATTTCTTTCTTATTGTTTAAAATACATAATATGCATATATTTATAGGACACAATTGACATATATAAGGAAAGACAGTGCGCGATTCTTGGCTGGTCAATAGCTGTAATTGATCGTGATTGGTCCTCAATTTAAGAGGTGATATTCTGAATAATTATTTCCTTTTTAACAGATATTAACAGTTAAAAGTTGTATTCAAGGTAATTTTAAACTTTATATAGTTTCAAAGAATAAATCTTAACTACTGGATCAAAAAATCCTTTAACCACCACCATCATAAAAAAAGAGTGATTTTTACACCACATTTTTTAATTCATCTACCACAATAAATGTTTTACATACTTGTACAGTCTACAGAAGTACTTGAATATTGTGGTAGATGTATCAAAAAATTGTGGTATGAAAATTAATTCTCATCATCAAATCATATGTGATTCAATATACAACCACCATCTCTGGCAACCACCACCACTGCCAGGCACGGGCACTGCCGCCCGCCTCCGCCGCCCACCACCGACCACCATCTTCCGCCGCCCACCACCGCTGCCGCCGCCGCCTCTAGCCGCTGCAATCACATGTGATTGGTGATTGAAAGCACCCGATGGTGGAGACGGTGGCCGACAGAGGTTGGTGGTGGTGATCGGCGGTGTCGAATCACATGTGATTTATTACACATGGGGTGGTATAGAGATGCACACAAACCGGTTGTTGACCAAACCGGTTTCGGTTTTCACCCAAACCGGTTTTGGTCAACGCCGGTCAAAACCGGTTTTAGCTATAACCGGTTCGGTTAGTAACCGGTTTCGATGCCAGAAAACCCCAACCGGTGTAATCGGTTACCGGTTCGGTTCCTAACCGGTAAAAAAACCGGTTTGGACCGGTTACACTATAATACCCTTTTTTTTTGCCGCAATTCGATATCAAACACAACCATTAAACGTTTTATCAAAACACAAACATTCATTAAGCATAGAAACGTTAAGAACATTCAAGTACACATAATTAAACATAAAATGATAAAAATACGAAAGTTCGAAAGCCCTAACAATACGATTAAACTACAAATCATCGAGATTCGAGATTTACTACTCTTGTAGGTTTTGATTCCATTGTTGTGTGCCTTCACTCTTCGTCGCTATCTTCTTGTGGGTCATTATCTTCATATTCATAACCATCGGAGCTAGATGCTTGGGACGATTCACCTTCTTGAGCTATATCTTCATCGGAAAGTGAGGTTGCAAGACCGTGAGCAACTTCCATGTCGAGAAGTTCTTCTTCAACGTCAAGTTCCTTCTCTAGCTTTTGTTTGTCTTGAATCCGGTACGCTGCATCCAAGTGATCCTTCAAGCAAATACACATCTCCAAAGACGCCGGCGTGAGTCTTGTTCTCCTAATAGATAATATCCTGCCACTAAGAGAAAAAGCCGATTCCGAAGCTACCGTAGAAGCTTGGACACTTAGTAAATCTCTGGCCATGGCGCTTAGAATGGGAAATTGAGGCTCCCTTTCTTTCCACCAAGCCAATATATCTAAATGTTCGATTTCTCGAGTGGTCATATTGCCTAAAAAGTTTGTTTTTGTATATCTCGACAATTCGCCATTAGCGGATTCTTCACTACTCTCACCCCTTTGTCGTTTAGTTGTTTTCTCTCTTATAGCGAAAAACCGGTTAGGAACCGATCAAAATGGTCTGCTCGTACATAGCGAAAAACCGATTACGAACCGGTTATAAAACCGGTTATAACGTTAAAAACCGGAAACCGGTTACGGTCGGGTTTTTGGCCGAAAAAGGAAACCGGTTAGGAACCGATCGGTTTCTCAGTAACCGAACCGGTTACGGTCAAAACCGGGTTTGACCGGTTTCGGTTTCGGTTCGGGTACCGGTTACAGTTTCGGGTATTTTGTGCACGGCTAGGGTGGTAGACTGGCGGCGGTCGGCGGTGTACAATGACATGTGATTTAATACACATGGGATGGTGGTGGTTGATGTATTGAATCCCATGTGATGGTGGTGGTGATTGTGATTTGGGGGTTAATTGATAAAAAAAATTAGATTTTTCCAGGTGGATTACATAAAAATTAAGGATTTAAATTTGTTGGGGGGAAAAAGTTCTGTCGCAAGGTGTTTGTTGGAAATTATATTCGAGGACAGTTATTCTAACTACATATTCTGTCGAAATTCGTCGCTAGTGCCCATTTTCTATAGAGCTGTCCGTTACTGATAGGATTGATTAATGTATGGAGCGTCTTCGATCTGGAGAAGGGGAGTTCACCAGCTCTGCTACTCCGGTATCATCAACCAAGTATGAATCGCCATTAGAGCACGTGGGCCCACTTTTTAAGTTGTGGTCAGAATTTGAACACCTCAATTCGAGTTTTGTTGACCGTTGATTTTGTAGTTTGACATATGTACGTACCTGGTATGAGATGACCAGTGTCGGCATATGAGTAAATAAAGTAGCTGTGTGCTCGTAAGATGGAGATTGAGTTTAAACCGTTTTATTTTTTGGACACTTTTTTTTTTCTTTTTCTTTCTAGGTTGTACGTTCCCATGTATCTTTGGCTTACATATCAATAAATATTTCTATAAAAATAGACTTTATTTAATATTTTTTTATTATATCAGATTTTTTATATGTAATTAATATTTCTTATTATATATCGTAAGTTAGATAAATGATAATGACATGTGAGTGTCATAAATCTTATCCTCTTTTATCAACTTGTAAAAGAACAGAAAAAGCAAAAAGGGTGTGTCATGGGTGCGCTTAACGAATCTTCCTGTGACCCATTATACATTACCAGTTTCCATGAACAAAGTGCATTGCGCTAGGAACTAGGAAGTATCCAGAAAAGTCCACTAAATTTTTTTATTTTCTTTTCACAATAAGATGAAAATTTGATGAAGATAGCGTTAAATCTTATAAACTATTATTGATAATTTGGATGTTTTATATTAGGCAGTCTCATGTTAACATGGCTATGAAATGTAAGTTTATGGTAATTACTTCTACTTTAGCAGATTTTTGTATGGAATGCCTACATAGTGAGATTTGTACTTTTGTTGGAAATCTCTTGAGAGCAGTCTCGCTTATATTATCATTCTCTCTATTTTAACTCTCAATAACAAGTTATTATTTAACAAATTAAATTTAATACTTCCTTCGATTCAAAATAAGTGCTACACTTTGGGTTTCACGGTTTTTGAGGTAAAATATTATAATGAATGTTAAATTATATTAATTGAATGGTTGGTGGATAATGGGTCCCACACTTTTTAAATAAAGTGATGTTAATGATGTTTAAAAGTAAAAGTAAGGATAAATGAGTCATTTCACTTTGTTAAAGTAGATAGTTAGTGAGTGTGAGTCCTACTATTTTTGACCAAATAAGGGAATTTTTCAAAATGTAGCACTTATTTTGAATCACACATATAATGAAAGTGTAGCACTTATTTTGAATCGAAGGAAGTATAATTTTAATCACAACAATTATAATTTTCATTTAATTTTAACAAATTTACCAACTTTTGCAATTTCCACCAAAAAAGTTAGTTACTTCCTCCGATTCAAAATAAGTGATACACTTTTCTTTTTGGGGTGTATCAAAATAAGTGATACACTTTAAAAAATTACCTTATTTGGCAAAAAATAATGGGAACCCCACCCACTTACTATCTACTTTAACAAAGTGAAAAGACTCCTTTACCCTTACTTTTACTATTAAACATCATTAACTCCACTTTATTCACAAAGTGTAAACTTTTGTCTCAAATTCCGTGAAATACAAAGTGTATCACTTATTTTGAATCGGAGGAAGTATTATTATATCTTCTAATATATATTGTTTTGTTTTGTTAAATTTTACTCCAAAAAGTTTCATATCACATTAAGCGATTTCATATTTTTTCCAAATTTTAACTCTCATAATTTTTTTCCAAAATTTAAGTTTGTGTAATCTATTTTTTTTCTGTAACGATTTAAAGCCTTATAATTGTAAACTTTCATTTTATGTACACTTTTTAAAATTAACATTATATATATCGAGACTTGAATAATTTCCAAAAAAATCACATCGTAAATTATAAATTATATAAAAAGTAATCTATACAAAATAAAAACATTTAAGTTTAGTGTAAATTACCTTAACTAGTCGGTCCTTGTATCACGAGGTTTAACTAACAGATGATATTGCGCATACGCCAAATTTCGTAAATTAATAAATAAGAATATAACAGAAATGGATCCTTACGAATTACGCCCTCCGTCCCTAAATAAAGTTCTCATTTTGCTTGAGCACAAAAATTAAAGAGAAAGTTAGTGGTGAGGTCATTGGTAATAAATTTGATTAAAATATAAAGTTGTTTTGTAGAGAGAAAGATAGTTAGTGGATAGTAAGTAGTGGAGACTTATAATTATATTATTTTAATAAGTGGACTCCATCAACTTGTGAAATTGAAACTTTATTTAGGGACAAAAATTTAAGGAAAAATGGGAATTTTATTTAGCGACGGAGGGAGTACTACATAAAGGATATTACTTAATTAAGCAAAACACCTGCTTAAATAACAAAAACACGCGCACTAATTCAGTTCTTACTGTACATAATTGTCAGAATCGATTAACTATAGACAAGTTAATAAACACCTTAGATCTAATTGATGATAGAAGTTGCAGCGGATCAACACTATATCAATGTATTAAGAACGATGAACTGTAAGAACAATATGTAAGAATATTAAGAACACAGTTTCACAAAAAGCTTCAATGTATATTATCGAGTTAACAATACACACGTACGTTTACAATTCGTAAGGAACTATATATAATAGTCCTTGAAGCTAAACTATTTACCCTAGTTATTCTAGGATACGATTTACATCTAATTATAAACGATATACATTGATTTACATTCTATAACTATCTCTGCGAAGATCTCGGACTTGATTTGTTCCAAATATGCGTTGTCAGTAGTAAAACTTATCACCAGTAGTAAATATGAAGATCAGTAGTAAACTTGGTGATCAGTAGTAAGTCCAGATACATCGTCAGTAGTAACTACAATGATCAGTAGTATCTTCAATAAGCATTGATCAGTAGTAACTTTAGTTATAGTATACACCAGTATCAACTTCATCAGTAGTAACATGTTCTGCCCCATCAGTAATAAACATAATTATCACCAACTGCAGCATCAATACTAAGTTGATCTGTGATTTGCTCCAACAATCTCCCCCTAAACTTATTGATTATATTTTAATCAATCAAGTTTCTTCTGTTCTTCTTCTTCTTTCTTTCTTCTTTCTAATGTTCTTTGATTTTGTTGAAGTCTTTGTTCAATTATGTATTTGCTGTTCTTCTTGATAAAATAATTCAATTTATTCTGGAACATAACAGCATCAAAGGGCTTCATTAGAGTGTTGATGAATATCTGATACATTTCCTTTTCTGAGTGAGGATATTCTCTTTCATATAAGTACAACTCACAATTTTTACTTGATCTTTCAAAGAAATACATATTGCAAGTTGGGAGAACATTCCATGCATACACATTTTCTGGATTTGTAAATAACTCTGGATAGTTATCTGGATAAAAAGCTGCATCAATCATTCTTGTTAAGTATCCAGCTCCAGATTCTCTCCAAGATTTCTTTGACATTCTTGGTTTTCCAATGATCAGAAGTTTAATCACATCACTTCTTGTACAGGATCTGATCAAAGGTAGCCATCCAGTAAACTTTTGAATGATTTTGTCTTCCCTTACAACTAATAGAGCATTATTGGGCAAGACTTTCCAGTTTAGTATTGAGTTATTTTGAAGTGAAGCAACAGGTACTTCAAGAACAGGTATAATTTTTTCTTGTTTTGCTTTCTTTTGAAAACTCTGTTCTTGAGCTTCATTCTTTCTTTTCTTTGTCTGGGGAGATGAGGATTCACCAATAGTAGACACACTATTATCTTTAATTAAATTTGGACTTATTGGGATTAAGGTTTTTGCTGCTTTCAATTTCTTTTCTTCTTCAGCCTCTTGTTCAATTAAATCTTTCTTCTTGGCAGTACAGTATTTGTCTATAATAGTAACCATCTTCATTCTGCCAAAAGATTTTGCACTGTGCCCTTTTGACTTCAGAAAGTCAATCATAAGTGCTTTTTGTTCAAACACATCATCTGTTAAGGGACTTTTAGTTCTTTTGCTTTCAGCTACTAGCTCTTCAAGCAAATCAAGATGTTCCTCTTCTACTTTTCTGTATCTTCGAAATTCTGCCAATTGAGCTTCAATCTGACCATCTTTCATTAACTCAGGTATTTCAGTCTTTTGAGGTTTTTCAGTTTTCTTTTTCTTTTTCTTTTCCTCAATAGCTTGATACATAGCTACATTCTCCAGAAATCTTCTATGTTTTATCCTCCATCTTGATTGTTTCTCTTTTCTAACATGGTTGATTTTGTTGACCATGTGATGCCCTAATGCCCTGTTTGGATAATCATCATCATATATTTCTTTTCCCTTTCCAACACAAGCAGGCAAAATTGATGGAGGTGGAGTGTATTTCATGTCAGGAATACCAGTCATTAGTAACTTTGGATAAAACAATTTTAGATCTTCTTCTGGTAATATTTTTGGGTGAGGAGGAAGGGTACATTCATCTACCTCAAACCAATTCACATTATCATCAATGTCAGGTATGATAAGTGGTTGAGTAGGAGTTGGTGGTTTGGTAATGATGACATGTCTTCTAGCATCAATGAGTTCATGAAATTCAGGAATTTCTTCTTCAGTAGTAACCAAGGTGGTTATTACTGGTGTTACTTCATGAGTTACTACTGATAGGGCATCAGTAGTGTTTAGTGCAGTTAATTCCTCTTCTTGACTTACTACTGCTATATCATCAGTAGTAGGAGTTACTACTGGTATCTCTGTTTCAACTTGTTCTTCCATTGTAGCAGTAGTAATGGGCTCATCTTCTGTAATCATCATCTCTGGGCCTTCATCAACTTCTGTTTCTTTTAAATTCAAGAGGGAGGAAGCTGCTGCTGCAATGGATTCATCAATCATTGTCTGTATGTTATCCTTCTCCCCCTTAGTGAGCTCAACTGGAGGAGCCTCACTATCATCAATCCTCTTTTTCAAGTTCCTGATAAGCTTTGATTGTTGATGAAGCCTAAGTTCATATTGTCTCATTCTTTTGTTGATGATATTGACATTTCTTTTCATAGCAGCCATAGTTTTTCCTTGATTTGTTTGATAATAAAGACAATCTTGTACAGTGGATTCCAAGGAATCCACTTTAGCCGTCAATTGTTGGATTTTAATACTGCCCTCACTCCATCTAGCAAGATCATCGGGCTCACTAACTGGTACTTTGGTTTGAAGGTTTTCCATCCTATCCGTCAAATTAATACTTCTGCCCTCATCACTTCTTGGTGATTCATTGGGTCTTTTAGACATCCTCTTCTTCCTAGAAGAAGCAGAGATGCCCCCCCTTGTGGTTTCTTGGCACCGGGGTCCTTTGAGTAACTCCTCAAAAGAGTCATCACTCAAAGTTGCCGAGGTTTGGGTCCTAAAGATGTTTTCACTATCCTGTGCACCCACCTTTGGGGCATCAGTAGTGAAAGCCCTCCCCTCATGTCCTCTCTCCTCCTTGGAGGACAACTCTTTGAGCCTGGGGTGTGACTCTATTTGTCCCCTGGTGTCCTTTGAAGAAAGTTTCTTTCTTTTATAAATTGAGGAAATGTTTTTGGTTTTGTCTGGTAGGTCTTCCACAGAGTGAAGAGTAGCACTCTGCAGAGTTATATCAAGTTCCTGGGACACATTCAGGACTTCTAAGTTGGGTGATTGAGTGGCTGTTTGGGGTGGTGTTTGGGCTGTATTTGGGGGTGATGGAGTGGGTTGAGGTTCAATTTGGGTTGTAGCAATGATTGAACCCTCTCCAGTTTGTGTGTGATCTTGGATCATGTTAGGAAACAGAGGGGTTTCCTTGCCCGAAAACTTAAATTGTTTTCTCATATTAGCATACACCTTTTTGTTTAATTCAGGAAAGAGAAAAAGATTTTTATGTTCAGATAGAACCTGAATTTCACAGTTGAAAATATGAGATAGGAATCTTGGATACATTAAAAATTTTGATGAGGATAGGTTTCCAAGCATTCCTTCAAAAATCATTTTTGAGAAATTGAAGACTTGATCTGTGCACAAACAAACAACAGCAGATGCTATTGATTTATTGAACTCATTCCAAGTACTTCTTTTTGGAGAAATACAGTGTTGAATAGTGTGAACAAGGTATTTCCACTGGGGTGAAAGAAGACCTTTTTGAAATGTGACTATGTCTAGTCTTCCTTCATAACCCATTCTTTGTAAGTTTGAAATAATAGTTTCTTTAGGAAGAGTGGTCATACATGTATCATCATGTAGTTGAAGGTGATTTCTGATGGATTCTTCTGTGATGGTGATAGTCTTTCCATCGACAGTTGATTTGATCATGGGCATTGTTGACCCTTCAACTCGTTCAGCATTTGTCCAAAAATCAATCAAGTGCTTTTGATATGATTTTGGTTTTACAGTTAGAGCGAACTGTATGTAAGAATTTCTCAAGAATTTGACGATTGGACGGAAATCTTTTGTTCCGTCGGGATTCTTTAAAAAGGCAACCATATTGTGAAATTCTGAATATTTCAGATCGGTTTGCACATCAAGAGATTGTAGAGTTGCCATCGTTTTGAATTTTGTTCAAGAATTTTGTTACTGACTATGGGTTTTTGATCGTAAACTAGGGTTTATTGAGAGGTTTTGACAGATCGAGGTGAAGATAATGATAAACTAAACGATTTCCGCCTTTTATATCTTTTGATTTCACCTGCAAAAAGACTAAATTGCCCTTCGAATCATAACATAACGGTTATTTTCATGGGGGTTAGTATGGTAATTTTGATTTTGAAGGACCAGTAGTAAATGATATGCCAGTAAGAAACGTCAGTAGTAACCACAAACATCAGTAGTAACTCATGGTTTTGACACCAGTAGTAACTAAGGACATCAGTAGTAATTACTAACACACAAGACCAGTAGTATATGTGAACACCAGTAGTACTGTCATACCAGTAGTATTTATGTAAACCTAATACACATCAGTAGTAATAAGCTACCAGTAGTATTTTGTGCACATACCTACACACCAGTAGTACAGAAATACCAGTAGTAAAACACTTAAGTGAATAAATAATAATTTACAACAAAAACTTTACACATGATTTTAAGAGACTTAGTTTATTAAAATCATTCCAATACTGCTAACCAAAAAGTTAAATCTTCCTACATCAAATGCTTTTGTAAAAAGATCTGCTAATTGATCATCAGTATGAATTTTAACTACTTTGATTAATTTCTTTTCATTGCAATCTCTTATAAAATGAAATCTTATTTCAATGTGTTTGGTTTTTGAGTGTTTTACTGGATTGTTCACAATACTAATAGCACTTTGATTGTCAATAAAAATAGGAGTTTTAAGGATAGAGATACCAAAGTCTAGAAGCTGGTTTTGAATCCATAGTACTTGAGCACAACAAGCAGATGCAGCTACATATTCTGCTTCAGCAGTTGATGTTGATACATTTGTTTGTTTCTTACATTGCCATGACACCAGTCTTGATCCAAAGAATTGACATCCACCAGTAGTGGATTTTCTGTCTTGACATTCACCTCCATAGTCACTATCTGTGTAGGCTATGAGTTCAAAGGGTGAATCATGTGGATACCATAGACCAAGTGATGGTTTGCCTTTCAAGTATCTGAATATTCTTTTGACAGCTTGCAAGTGTAGTTCTTTAGGTCTTGCTTGATACCTTGCACACACACAAACACTATACATAATATCAGGTCTTGATGCAGTTAAGTACATCAACGAACCTATCATTGATCTATATAAGTGTTCATCTACATCCTCCCCCTCAATATCAGGATGTAGGTGTTTGTGTGTTTCCATTGGAGTACTTGCACTCTTACAGTCTTTCATATCAAACTTTTCCAAGATGTCTTTCACATATTTTGATTGATTAATCAAAATACCATCTGTTTTTTGACTAACCTGGAGTCCAAGGAAGAAATTCATTGGACCCATAGAGCTCATCTTGAATTTAATCTGCATCAGTTCTTCAAATTCTTTGCATAGTAAATCATTGGTTGAGCCAAAGATGATATCATCTACATAGATTTGTACCAGTAGGATATCATCTTTAACTTTCTTTGTGAATAGAGTTTTATCAATGGCTCCTCTTTTGAAATTGTTCTTTAATAAGTATGATGATAGTGTGTCATACCATGCTCTTGGTGCCTGATGTAGGCCATAAAGAGCTTTATCAAGTTTGAACACATAATCACCATGTTTTGGATCTTCAAATCCTGGAGGTTGGCAAACATAAACTTCTTCTTCAATCTTCCCATACAGGAAAGCACTCTTCACATCCATTTGATAGACTTTAAACCTTTTGAATGAAGCATATGCTAGGAATATTCTTATTGCTTCAATTCTGGCAACAGGAGCATATACTTCATCATAGTCTATACCTTCTTCTTGAGTGTATCCTTGGGCTACAAGTCTGGCTTTGTTCTTGATCACTATGCCTCTTTCATCTTTCTTATTTCTAAAGATCCATCTGGTTCCAATGGCTCTTTTTCCTTTTGGTAGAGGTACAAGTGTCCAAACAGCTTGTAACTTGAATTGAAGAAGCTCTTCTTGCATTGCCTCAATCCAGTTTGAGTCCTTCATTGCTTGTTGAATCTTCTTTGGTTCATCCTGACATTGAAAGCATTCATACATACATTCATTAGAAATTAAGCTTATATTACACATATTTGCAGTTAAACTTTTGTTTAATTTGCTTCTTGTTTGAAGTGGTGAGTTAACATCACTTAGAACAAGGTCTAATGGATGGTTCTTTTGAGTCCTTGTTGTTGTAGCTTTATCAACCACTAGTTGATTTTCAAGGTTGGACTCATTTGCCTCAGGTAGTTGTTCTTCTTGAGATCCTTCATTGTCATTAGTATTTGGTTCATCATTATCTTGGTCAGAGTTACTACTGCTATCATCTTCATTGAGATCAGTAGTATTGAAGTTGTTACTGGTATCAGTAGTATCTTGAGAATCTAGGTTATTATTGGGACCAGTAGTATTTTGAGTACTATTACTGGTACCAGTAGTATTTGAATTACTACTGTCCTCATTCTCAGAGTTACTACTGCTTTCAATATTTGAGTTATTACTGACATCAGTATTAACTATGGGAGCAGTATCAACTATTATGTATCTCATCTTTTCTTGACCAGTATTAACTGATGATGTTCCTTCCTTTTGATTGTGACAGTTTGAATTACCTGTATTGAAATTCATATTAGAATTAAAGGATTTGGTTAGATTGTCTATGTTGAATAGCCAATCTGGACCATTTCCTTGTTCATTAGCAATGTTTTCATTAAATGATACATTAATGCTTTCTTCAATTATTCTTAATCTTTTGTTGAACACTCTGTATGATTTACTTTGAGTAGAGTATCCCACAAATATTCCATCATCAGATTTGCAGTCAAACTTACCAATTTGTTCTCTTGTAATCAAAATAGTACAAGGACAACCAAATGATTTTAAGAAATTTATAGAAGGTTTTCTTTTATTAAAAAGTTCATATGGTGTTTTAAAATGTGGCTTCACTATTAATACTCTGTTCTGAACGTAACAAGCAGTATTGACAGCTTCTGCCCAAAAAGTGATTGGTAATTTTGAGTCTGCAAGCATTGATCTTGCTGCTTCAATGATGGTTCTATTTCTTCTTTCAGCTACACCATTTTGTTGTGGAGTTCTGGGTGAGCTGTATTGCCTGTCAATACCTTTAAGATCACAAAAGTTAATTAAGTTAGTATTCTTAAATTCTGTGCCATTATCACATCTTATGGCTTTAACTGTTTGATCAGATGAGTTCTCCAGTTTAACAATTAAGTTCTTGATGAGTTCACTTGTTTCATCCTTTGTCCTGAGAAAGAAAACCCATGTATATCTGGAAAAGTCATCAGTAATAACAAGACAATATTGTTTCTTTCCAATACTCATTACATTTGTTGGTCCAAAAAGGTCCATATGTAAGAGCTGTAAAGGAACAGAAATAGAGTTAACAATTTTGGACTTATGAGAAGTCTTGTGTTGTTTACCTTTTAGGCATGCAACACAATGATGATCACACATGAATTGTTTTTGAGGTAGTCCAATGACCAGATTTCTTTTTACTAAGTTATTCATGTTTTTAAAATTTGTGTGACACATCCTTCTATGCCATAGTTCTGATTCAGTGGTGTTTGCCTTGGATATAAAACAGTTGACCTCATTTGTAGAAATGAGTTCTCCCCCTATATCTAGGCAATACACATTGTTTCTCCTTGGAGTTCTTAAAACAACATATTTTTCATCTAAAATAAAATCAGGAGAAAGAATGATGCACTCAATGTCTGTGAAAAGAATCTTGTTCTTTTTATCACAAACTTGAGACACACTGACAAGATTGTATTTTAATTCAGCTACATAAAATACATCATCAAAGGTAATTTTTCCATTAGTAACAGTACATTTACCTGTAATCTTACCTCCTTGGGGATTCTCACCAAATGCCACATATCCTCCATCAAATGACTTGAAATCCTTAAGAATTTGCAGATTTCCAGTCATGTGCCTTGAGCATCCACTATCAATATGTCATGTTCTTCCTTCTTCTGGGATCTGAATGCTCTGCACAATTGAGTAAAGGATTAGTTAAGTTTGGGAACCCAAGCTTTATATGTCTTGGGTTCATCCTTTGAGAAATAAGCTTTGGGAGATTTAACTTTAAACACTTTTGGTACCCATACTTGTTTAGTACTGGTGTTTTGTTTTACTACTGCCCTTTTGTAGTTATTACTGGTGTGAGAATTTCCTACTGACTTTGGTTTATACCCATGATTTTTAGCTTTTGAATACTTTACTACTGATGGACCAGTAGTATTTGGGTACTTACCATGTTTAGAATGACCAGTAGTGTTTTTAGAGTTACTACCAGTAGTATTTTTGAAATTTATTTTGGGAGCAGTAGTATTCTTAAAATTAGGGTTTGTACCAGTAGTATTCTTGTATTGGTACCATACAGCATTATAATTAGGGTTAACACCAGTAGTAAATTTGTTAGAGTTTCTACTGGTGTTGGAAAATTTAAAATATTGTTTATTTTGATTGGATTTTCCATTATTCTTGAAATAATTGCTGTTCTTTGGGCTTCCAACTCTTCTGTTTTGCACAAACCTTGGTTTACTTCTTCCAAATCTTGGATCTTCAACAATTGGATTTTTAATTTTATTTACTACTGAAAGACCAGTAGTAACTTTTAACTTTTGAGTCTTAGCATTTTCTTTAAAAACTTTAAATTCTTTTAACTATTTGCAGTTTATTGGATTGAAGTGACAATCCTTTGCTAAATGGTTCATTTTATTGCATATAACACATCTTAGTTTCTTATTTTTAGCACCTTCAGGTATTCTTTGGTCTAAGAGTTGATTTTTGTTTCTTTCATTCCCCCTTGTTAAAATTTTTGGTACATTATCTGCATTATATTTGGGAGATTCATTTGGACTTGGAACTGTGTGAAAACTTGTATCAATTGATTTTGGTGATTCACTTTGAGATATAGTAAATTCAATTGATTGCTCATTATCAGAAGAATTATTTGATTCAGATGTTTCATTAGATGATTCAGTTTGATTTTCAGTTTTTAATTCATTAATGATTCTTTCTGAACTGTTTTTAAGAGGTGGAATGATTTTATATGGAGGTGGTACAGCATGATATCCCACCCCATGAACAACTTTTTCTGTAGTTTGATTATTAGTTAATTCATCAAGAATTTTAGTGCTTCTTTCAAACTTTTTAATTGTTAATTTATTTTGTTCAATTTCAAGCTGACATTCTTCTAATTTACTTGTTAGTTCTTTATTTTTTGTTTCATAGAACTCTTTCTCATCCACAGCTTGAAGCAATTCTTCCTTGATCCGTTGATCAATCATCTTGTACACCTTTATTTGATGTTCTTGGTCAGCAATCACACCATCAAACTCATGATTTCTTCTGATTGCTTTTGCTAAATCTTCATTTAATTTATTGTTTTCTTTTTCTAGATTTTTAATAATTTTAGCACATTCAGGAGTACAAGGTTTAGATTTTACCTCAGTTTTGTTTTCAGTAAAGGCCATGAGAGCTTGATTTTGAGCATGCTCTTCTGCTTGGAAGCTCCAGTCATAGCCTTGTCCTTGTTGTGACACAAGAGCAGTTGATTTTGATCTTTTGTCTGGTTGAGGACATTCTTTTGCAAAGTGACCAAGGTTGTTACAGTTGTAACACTTGACTTTAGTTTTGTCAAATCCTGCTTTGTCACCTTTGTTGAAATTTAGGCTTGTCCTACCAGTTCTTTTTAAGAATCTTTTGGTCCTTAGGCTCAGCATAGCCATCTGCCATTTAAGATCCATTTCCTCAAGATCATCTGGATTCAATTGTTCCAAGTCATCACTAATCAATGCAGTGTGCACATGACTAGTGAAGAAGGATTCTCTTGCAGTATCCTCAGAATCTGCAGTCTTTCCTGTGGAGGTTTCTTGTCCTTGACCTGTACTAGACACAAAAGCAGCATTGTTAGAAGAAATAGAAGGGTTTTTGTGATTTACCTCAGTTTCAAACACTCTGAGATCATTATAGAGTTCATCTAACTCCTTTTCTTCTAAAGCATCTCTTTGTCTATACACCACTGTGTACATGGCCCATTCTTCACTAAGAGACCTTAGGAACTTCATGTTGACATCTTCTTGGTCCATCTTTACACCAACTTGGTTGAGTTCACCAATTAGTTTGTTGAATCTGTCAAACACTTGAGTGAGTGTTTCATTGGGCTTTCCTTTGAAATTTTCAAAGTCTTGTTTGAGAACAGACTTCATATTCCTTTTGGTGCTCTTTGTCCCAACGAATCTCTTCTCCAGTGCCTCCCATAGTATTTTTGCATCATCATATTCAACAAAGAGATGTTGATAATCATTAGGAATGGCCAGTAAGAGAGTGCTTAGAGTTTTGAGTTCGATGCCTTTATCTTTCTTCTCCTTCTCACATTTAAGTTTGTCTGCCTCAGTTGCAGAGCTGCTTGCTTGAAGTTGACCAGTTTTGTTTCCTTCACAGACTACTTCCCACATGGAATAATCTGTAATAAGCATGTATTGCTTAATACGATTCTTCCACATCCCGAAGTTATTGGGAGTGAGAAGGGGAATTTTGTTGGCCTGAGTGCTTTCATTATTATCAGTCATGATTAATAATGTGTGTGTTTTAAAGATTAAAACTTTTTGTTGTTCTTAACAAATAGTAGATCTAGAACCAATAAGCTCTGATACCACTTGTCAGAATCGATTAACTATAGACAAGTTAATAAACACCTTAGATCTAATTGATGATAGAAGTTGCAGCGGATCAACACTATATCAATGTATTAAGAACGATGAACTGTAAGAACAATATGTAAGAATATTAAGAACACAGTTTCACAAAAAGCTTCAATGTATATTATCGAGTTAACAATACACACGTACGTTTACAATTCGTAAGGAACTATATATAATAGTCCTTGAAGCTAAACTATTTACCCTAGTTATTCTAGGATACGATTTACATCTAATTATAAACGATATACATTGATTTACATTCTATAACTATCTCTGCGAAGATCTCGGACTTGATTTGTTCCAAATATGCGTTGTCAGTAGTAAAACTTATCACCAGTAGTAAATATGAAGATCAGTAGTAAACTTGGTGATCAGTAGTAAGTCCAGATACATCGTCAGTAGTAACTACAATGATCAGTAGTATCTTCAATAAGCATTGATCAGTAGTAACTTTAGTTATAGTATACACCAGTATCAACTTCATCAGTAGTAACATGTTCTGCCCCATCAGTAATAAACATAATTATCACCAACTGCAGCATCAATACTAAGTTGATCTGTGATTTGCTCCAACAATAATTAATGAGATATGAAAACAATTGATCTACGAGCATTCTCGCAAAACTCGATGAAATCGACTTCCGTACAAATAATGTTCATCACAATGATCGCCTTCATCAAAATTATGCGAGTAGCTAACAGCATCGTATGTAAAAACCGCCGGCTTTGATGATCCGTAAATGCTCCTCTTGCTTTCTTCAACAACCTTGTTCATCAGCTTCCTCCACCTCCGCCTCCGTCGATCACCGCCACCGCGTCTGCCGGTGTTTATAAGTGTGTATTCTTCGTGAACGGGAACGCATAACGGAGACATACATCCGGCAAGGTAAGATGATCGCCGGGGAGTGCTGGTGCAGTCAGTTGCAGTGGCCATTTTTTCAGGGGAGAGAGTTTTTATCAGTTATTGTAAATTTTGTAATTGATGAAAATTGGAAGAGATAATGTGCAGACTTTATGGTAGGTGTACGGGGATAATTTGGTCATTTTCATTTACTTTGGGAGTGTGTGTACCAGCAGTGTGAAGGACGTGTATGTGTTTGATCTACGGTTCTCGTCTTTGCAATTGTTTTTGTTTTTATTCGCACTTGCGTAGGAAATTTAATGTCATATAGATGAATCATACAATTGAAAATTAAAATCAGTAGTAGATTTTGCTTGGATGAAAGTGACTAATAATTAAAGCTAAAACACCTTTTTTTAAAACCACCAAAATATCTCTTACTCACATGACACGTCACAACAATAAAAAAAAAATAAAAAACAAATCGGTTAAGCACGTTGGCTTGAGCTTTTGCACAAGGAGGTCCTGGTGTGGTAGCTAAAGACTATCGGCGCCAAAGAAGTGTCAGGGGATGACATGAGTACAACTTCATCTTATAACCAAACTTAAAGTATAACTGCATGAGTACAAAACACTAACATGAAAGTTTAATCTTATACATAGCTTATAACCAAACTTACAAGTTCAACGAACATATTATTATAAGAGTTTTGATAATGAGATTTTCTAATATGTGTCTCAGGAACATATAATAGTAATGTTAAATGTCTATAATGCCTCTTCATTCTCAATTGTGATAAGGGTAAAATTAGTGCAATACAAAAACATTAATAACTCAATAATAATTAAAGAAATTGTAGTTTATTAAGCATTTATTATCATATGCCTATGCCTATGAAGTACACATTAGCAAAACCATAAACCATGCAAACTAATTACGATCACAAAATATTAATTACAACCACATGAAAAAAAATTTGAGAAGCTAACTAGAATCTCATTTATGATAGTAAAAGAAATACAAACACATTGAAAAGAACACATATTATTTTTTTTGAACAGCAAAAGTTTTATTCAAAAGAATTTAGCAAATCGCTAAATAACACCAAATAATCAATATAACGGGTTTTTAAACCAATCAATTAACGAGATCTTACAATTTTGACCTCGTTGAGTTAATCAAGAAAAGGAAAATAACATAATAAAATCCATAATATCTCCTTTCCTAAAACTATCAACATAAAAAAGAATTGAATTTCTATACCGCCAAATCACCCAACATGTTGCAACACCGATCAATCTCAACTTCAAGAGGAACCGGCTACTGTTCGGAATAGTCTCACACCAACTCCACCAACACGTTGAAAAGAACACATATACTACTATCATTCTAGCCAAACTCACCCATATATAGCCCTTTTTTATTTGGCACCCATTGACCCCACACCGATAAGCCCGTTACATGTGTTGGCTCGTATCGTTAAGTCTTGTCAACGTGGTTCATTGTAGGGTATATGTACGCTATGAATTGTTAGATCTATCAAATGATTCTAAAATTAAAGGGTTACACAACTTACACTCATATAGTAATATAGTACCTTGAGTTAAATTGTACTTGAAGCAATGTATATTTATGCATATATTAATGGCATGCTTCCAACTTTCATTCATTTCAAGCAATATAGTTTGTCATTATATGCAAAATTGCAACATACATTAAATTTCCATTCACTGATTCACCGATGATGACTAATGTTGAAATTCATTTGTAGTATTGGACCTTTTCCTTTTTAAAAAGGTATTCCCGTTGCAATTGGTTTCCCGGATAGACAAGTTTTTTTTTTGTTATGTATCTAATCGTTATCCTGGTCATTTTTGAAAAATTTACATGATCACATGGTAAATGTTTAACCAGTGAAGGATCAAACCATCATTCGAGAACCGGTAATCATTAGAAAATCATTCGATGCTCCTTACTAGTTACTACTGAACCGATATGATAAATGTAGAATTGTACCATCACAGGTAAAACCTGTGAAACCAGTTTATAGAATTATAGCTACTGTCTTATCTATTTATAAAAATAAGCCCAAAGAGTCCATCGAATTGTTTGGGCTGTGTAAATATCAGACCATCACATCTAGCGTCCCATTATAATAACTTTTTTATAAACTTTTAGTCAGGTTGTTACATAGAAAAGAATAAAGTATATGTTCAAGTTATATGCTACTTCCGTATCAAAATAAGTGATACATTTGAGAAAATTATAGTAGTTTTTAAGGCAAAAGAATAAAAGATGGAATAAAATAGATTAAAGTAGATAGTTAGTGGATAATGGATCTCACTCCTTTTGAATAAAGTGATATTAATGATGTTTAAAAGTAAAAGTAAGGGTAAAAGAGTACTTTTTACTTTATTAAAGTAGATAGTTAGTGGGAAGTGGATCCAACTTTTTTACCAAATAAGTTAAATTTTAGAAGTGTATCACTTATTTTGATCCACCCTTAAATAGAAAGTGTATCACTTATTTTGATATGGAGATAGTATTTGAATTAAATTGTTATTAAAAAAATAGGTACATCATTTATATAGTTTATACTTAATTTAAACAAACTATTCAGCATAATTAATAATAATAATGGAGAAGTTAAACTTATTCAATCAAACTGTTATCTTAGTTTCTTGCCACAAATTCATATTTTATATCAACTCACTATATTTAAAACAGTTAATTAATACAATTATAAATATATTAATACTGGATTTAAGACTTTTTGTAATTTAAAGTATATAGAACTAATTTGTATGCTTAACGTTTTGCCAAGTTTTATTGAAAAAGTGGCCATAAAATGGGAGAAGATTGGATAGGATGTTTATGGTTTGGATTGAAGCAATTGACCCGTGATATGATTACAGTAGAACAATATTCACTTTGAGAAAATTCATATATTTTTTTAAGTTGGTTAATTATATACGGAGTATAAGTTATTTTTACGTTGTGTTTGTTTCTTCAAATCAAAATTTTATAATAATAATATGTGGTGCAAAAATCACGACCTCTTTTGAATTTGTAAAAAAATTGTTTTAAGTATGTACTAACCTTTTAATTTGAAAAACCGTTGCCCTCCTCCATAAGAAACGGTTAGAATTGGCCAGAGATCGGGTCGGGTATAAGAGCAATTAAATGGATAACGTTGTGATTTTGTTTGTTCTTCAAAAAGAAAGGAGCACCAGAAAAATTACGTCAATTATCTTCAACCACCATAATCTCACCCAAACCCGACAAATCCAATCCGCACCAAAACAAATTGTGCGCGCCAAATAGTTGTATTCCACTCCACTACACTCTGAGTGTTATCTCTTTTTAAGAGAGAGAAAGTTAGAGAGAGAGTAACAATGGCGTTGGCTCTTCGTAGGCTTTCGTCTTCTGCAGACAAGCCGTTACAGCGTCTCTTCAATGGCGGTCATCTCTATTCCATGGTCTGTTTATGCTTTTATTATTTTCGATTTGAGTTCTTGTTTGAGTAAATTTGTGTATTGATTTTAAATTTGTGGTGTGTTTGGTACAAATTGAATACGGTAGTCGTCTTTGCCTAGTGAAGCTGTGTACGAGAAAGAAAGACCTGGCGTCACTGTAAGTTCAATTAATTTTAATTTAGTTCAGTAATTTTTGTATTCGTTGATGATTTTGTGTGCGAATCAAATGAGTTGTTAACTGTGGGTTTTTGTGAAATTGCAGTGGCCAAAGCAGTTGAATGCTCCACTTGAAGTCGTGGATCCTGAGATTGCCGATATTATTGAGCTCGAAAAAGCTCGTCAATGGAAGGTCATCTCTCTCTCCCCTGTTACCTTTTTGATATGCTGATTAAGTGAACAAATAGGACTAGTTTGGTTTAGATTGAAGTTTTCTTCCAAATTTTAACAAGTTTGTTGTATATTTTGGAGTACAGGAACATATTTTGCTTCTTAAAAACTTGATATCACGATGCTATTGATGTATGAATAAAGTTAATTCAAAGTTTTGATAAGTAATTAGAATCAAAGCCGATTTCTGGTTCAGATATAGAGGGACAAATTATGGTTACAATTGAATCAAAATTTGATTTTCTGACATAGTTGTTAATTTTTGTTATTAAGGGTCTTGAACTAATTCCCTCAGAGAACTTTACCTCACTATCAGTGATGCAAGCAGTTGGTTCTGTTATGACTAACAAATACAGTGAAGGCTATCCAGGTGCTAGATACTATGGTGGAAACGAGTAAGCAAACAACTTTTATTTCAATCATCTCATCAACTATTAAGTTTAATATTCAATTCAAAACTTGAGTCTAATTGTAAGATAATAATATTCTTTTTCTAGGTACATTGACATGGCAGAAACCTTGTGTCAGAAACGTGCTTTGGAAGCCTTTCGCTTGGACCCTGCAAAATGGGGAGGTAATTTTCACATTTAACTTGTCAAATATCTAAACCTAAAACTTGTGTTTAATCAAAATAACATAATAGTTTCATAACAAAAATGTCTAATTATTATTGATAAATGCAGTTAATGTGCAGTCTCTTTCTGGATCACCAGCTAATTTCCAAGTTTACACTGCATTATTAAAGGCTCATGACAGAATCATGGCACTTGATCTTCCACATGGTGGGCATTTGTCACATGGTTATCAGGTGCTAAACAATTATTTAGTTAAAGTTCAATAATATTATTACAGAATTAATTCAATCTGATTTTATAACTTTTTATTACTTTCTCAGACTGATACAAAGAAGATATCCGCTGTATCTATATTTTTTGAGACTATGCCTTACAGATTAAACGAGAGCACTGGTTACATTGATTATGACCAGGTACAATTACCATTTTTTGTCCTAATCATTTTGCTCATATTTATTTTAATTATATTAATATATTTGATTGGTAAATTCCAATTTTTAGTTGGAAAAAAGTGCAACACTCTTCAGGCCAAAATTGATAGTTGCTGGTGCAAGTGCTTATGCACGTTTGTACGACTATGCACGCATTCGCAAGGTAAATTATATATTTTATAAGAATTATATGGTTACCTTCATTCACCCAAAATTTTTATATTTATATGTAACAGGTTTGTGACAAACAAAAAGCAATTCTGTTAGCAGATATGGCCCACATTAGTGGGTTGGTTGCAGCTGGTGTGATTCCATCCCCATTTGAATATGCAGATGTTGTGACCACAACAACCCACAAGTCACTTCGGGGCCCACGAGGTGCTATGATCTTTTACCGAAAGGGATTAAAAGAAGTCACCAAACAAGGAAAAGAGGTACGTTTGCTACTTGAATAATAAATACTTTTGTTTTACATTTATAATATTAACAATTTATTTATTTGTTGTTAAAGGTGTTTTATGATTATGAAGACAAAATCAACCAGGCTGTTTTTCCAGGACTTCAAGGGGGTCCACACAATCACACCATCACTGGTTTGGCAGTTGCATTGAAACAGGTTTCATACAAAAAATGAAATTAGGATTCTGGATGCATAAGTTTAAAATACTTAATTCGAATTGCAATACACAGGCAACAACAGCAGAATACAAGGCATATCAAGAGCAAGTTATGAGCAATTGTGCTAAATTTGCAGAGGTATGAATTATAAACATTTATTTTAATTTAAGCAGGCAGCATACTGAAACTTTCTATTTTTTTCAGACTCTAACCAAGAGTGGATATGATCTTGTTTCTGGAGGAACAGAGAACCACTTAGTTTTGGTCAATTTGAAACCTAAGGTTTGAACATTTTCATTTAACCAATAATTCTCAAATATATAGAATCACAAACTGTTCATATATATATGTTTGAGCAGGGAATTGATGGTTCACGAGTTGAAAAGGTGTTGGAAGCAGTTCATATTGCAGCCAATAAAAACACTGTTCCTGGTGATGTATCTGCCATGGTTCCTGGTGGTATCAGAATGGGTAACATTTTCATTTTCTTAATAATAACACATTTTCATTTTAATTATAATAAATAGTTCACACCAATGACTAATTGTTTATGACTTTAGGAACCCCTGCTCTGACTTCACGGGGATTTACTGAAGAGGATTTTGCTAAAGTTGCATACTTCTTTGACCTTTCTGTAAAATTGGCTGTCAAAATCAAGGGTGAAGCCCAAGGTATTTGTATTATAAGTCATTTTCAATATAATGATGGTCAAGTAAATCATGGGGTTGGTTTTGTCATCAGGGACAAAGTTGAAGGACTTTGTGGCTGCAATGGAGTCAAGTAGCTTCCAATCAGAACTTTCAAAACTCCGCCATGACGTGGAAGAATATGCCAAACAATTCCCAACAATCGGGTTTGAGAAAGAAACCATGAAATACAAAAACTAAGGAATCATACAAGCCAGGTATCACATTATTTTGCTCTATTATTTTTGTTTGTTTTTTTTTAATGGTTTCAGCATGAAACAGATACTGGAATTGAGAGGTGATTTTGGCTTGGAATTAAGGTGGAGGTGGGTTTAAGTTGATGTAAAGTGTGGTGCCATTGTAACAAGAATGTGATTATAAGGCTTTTGTGTATCAAGTCTAGTTGAATCTTGAATACTTTGTAACCATATGTATATGTAAATCAACCCATGTTATCTACAAACCAATAAAAACTTTATATTTCCCTCATTCGCTTAACTATTTTTGTCTTTCTCTTAACCGTAACAGTTAGGGCATGTCTAACACATATTTTTTCAGACAAACCCTAATATTTACCTAGGAAAGAGATCGAACACTTGACCTTTAGGAGATCATTCCGGGTGCCATTACCGCTTGATTTACTAAATAATCTGAATACATTATGTGTAAATCAACATATGTTTTCTATAAATCAATAACACTATCTAGTTGTCTCAGTCATTGAGAATTTGGTTTTATTAGTGTTATTTATATAAGAGTTTTGATAATAATAACCCTAAGGGCTGTCAATAGACACGCATCAGAAGTTTGTACATCAATGATCAATCTATAACTACACTTGAATTTTAGGAACCACTTCCTCCCATGAATTAATTTACAACTTTTATGCGCTTAGACACAACCCTAAAGACTGTCATTATCAAAGCCCTTTATATAATGTTAGAAAATAATGAAACTTTTTTATCCTCATTATACTTTATACTATACAAATACAAGAATAATATAAACATTCACATAAAATAAAATTTAGAATGAATGAAGTTATATAGTGGTTAATGACAAAGGAACATATGGGATACTGAGAGAAATGTAATTAGCAACATGATGGACAAATATTATTGATTTGAGAAATATGTTACGTGAACCTCATATATAAACTTGACCAAAACGTTTGAGGGACTTAGTTAGATATAACAAAAGTGGGAGGGTCTTTTTGTAAATTTATTTCTCCCTTTAGACGAGCACCAAATAACTGAAATTACCATCATGTTTGGTTTCGAATCCGTTGCTTAAATCACACAACACACGAGTAGAAGAAATCATCATCACCGATTCAACTGACGAAGACTTGAATCGTGAAATCAAAGTCAATCAACATTGATGCAAAAATGTCTCGAGCAGGAGGAATAACGAATGCAGTAAACGTAGGGATTGCAGTACAAGCTGATTGGGAGAATCGAGAATTCATTTCGCACATCTCCCTCAACGTTCGTCAACTTTTTGATTTCCTTGTTGAATTCGGTAAGTCCTTACTTGATCTCGATGTTTTTGGTTTCCTTTACTTAATTGGAGCTCGTACTATAATCCAATTATTATTTATTGCACGAATTTACATCGAAGATTGTACTCTGGAAGTTCATTTTTTCTGCTTTCTGATTTGTGCGGTTAATAACTAATACTTCATTTGGCAAGTGGATGGAGACAAATTAGGAACTGCCATATAATTTAGTGCTTTTTGTGTAGCAGGCAGATTGAACAAATTGATTATAAATTTGTTGGATTTGTGATTTTTTGGCTCATAAACATAAATAGTTTATTCAGAATTGTCCTTTCGTAGAACATGACCACATTTAGAGTGCGCATTCTCTCCTTTCCAAATTGGAATTCATCTTTGTGCATAATATTTATTCCAAAAAAGGAGCCCTGTTTAGTGTGATATGAGTATATGACACAATTTACACAGCATTACCATTGAGGATTTTATATTACATATGTAAATTATTATTTGGGCACCAAAGTTTTATGCATTTTTTGGTTTTAATTACAAGTATTGAATACAGATACTGTAATATTGTGTATTTATGAAATACATTTTTCTTTCAGAGGCTACAACAAAGAGCAAATTGGCATCATTGAATGAGAAACTTGATACATTAGAGCGGCGTCTAGAATTGCTTGAAGTACAAGTCAGTACTGCTACTGCCAATCCAAATTTATTCAAGACTTAATTCTACTGAAAGAAACTGTCTTCCAGAATGTGAGCTAATTAGTTTGTTTAAAATCCTGTCCAGTGTGATACATATGGAAATTGTTTTCCTAATTTTCGGATATTTAATTAAATAGCCCATATGCACATGTTGTAATCTGAAGAGTCACATCTTGCAACACAAAAACAAATAAATATGGCCTCTTCATATCAGTACAGTAGCTGAAACTTATGCAGTACATGTTCTAAAACCCCAATTTCCTCCTCTGATAAAAATTTACTAGAGAGATTGAGTAGTTGCAAAAAGAAAATCAAACATATTTACTTACTATTATATTATATATTTATCTGGGTTGTGGAGGATCAGGTTGTGAAAGAACAGAAGATGGTTCTGATGAAGTTGGAGTGGGTAAAGGTAGAGGTAAAATAACAATTGGTCTCTCAATTGAGAAGCGGTTGGACCCACCAAAACTATCCATGGATCTCATGTATTCAGATGCATTATTTTCAATAATTAAAGCATCTTCAAGCTCACGAACAATGTCTGCCATTGATGGCCTATAAGCTGAAAATGGTTCGATACATGCTAATGCTACTTCCACAACTCTCCACATTGCTTCCGTGTGATATCCACCTTTTATGTTTGGATCCACTATTTCATCCATTCTTGAGTTCCGAATATAAGGTTTTGCCTACAACAAAATGGTAGTTAGTTAGTTAGTTAATTATAATCTATTAAGCCAAGATTAGCTATAATTTTGATTTTTTAGATACGTACCCATTCAACTAAACTCCACTCGTTTCGTGGCCTGTGTACATTAAGTGGCTCACGACCTGTTATCATTTCAAGTAGCACAACTCCATAGCTAAATACATCACTCTTAGCAGTCAAATGTTGGGTTGAATAATACCTGAAAACCCAAACAATTTTAGTTTAAAACATAGCAAAATAGCAATATACTTTAGGCAACACTTGGTTTAGGTAAGTATAACTTTTTATGGTCTGTTTTGATAATTATAATGGTCCTTTTAGGCCATTAAAGCTTTTTTTTTTCTTACCTATATGGTAATTAAAAGAAGTTTTTCTTTTGGCCATTTGTGGTTGTTACTTTTTATGTTTCTAACGCTATAATGATGAAAATGGACCGGTTGAGAACTATAATTACCAAAATGGACATATGAATACCAAAACGGGCCATCAACTAATTGCTTTTATGACATTTGCACTGATTTTGTATTTTTGTTGGAATCTAATAGTATAAGAAGTTGTGCTTACTCGGGATCTAAGTATCCAGCTGTTCCCCTTACTTCTAATGAAGCATTACTATCTCCTTCTTGAGGTGCATATTTTGAAAAACCAAAGTCTGCCACCTTGGCACACATACTATGATCTAACAGAATGTTACTCGATTTCACATCTCTGTGTATCACCGAACGCCCCGAAAATGTATGAAGATAGCTCAAACCTAGAGGTATTGATATTTTTTTACTCATGAATGAGAGCCAGTCAATTTGGAGTTTGTTTTTCTCAAATGGGCCAAATAAAAAAAAAATTAACCAAAAGGGAAACGAGTTTAACTTACCACGAGCAGACCCTAAAGCAATGGAAAGTCTAGTGGGCCAGTCTAGAGCTCGTCTTTTAGAAGCTTCACCTGTTAAAACACAATAAGTCACGTGAGAACGAAATCATATAGTAAAAATAAACTTTGAAGAAAAAAAGAAATTACCAACACGTACCATAAAGTCGATCTTGTAGGGATCCATTAGACATAAACGGATAAACAAGAATTTGTTGTTCATTTTCACAACAATAACCAAGAAGCGGGACCAAATTTTCATGGCGAATAGCTGATAAAAGAGTCAACTGTAGACAACATTTTATACATTTTTTTTAATCATATGTTTGTTGCTATTATCATGAAACCAAATAATAACTTCACCTCATTGTTGAATTCACGTGTTCCTTGTGTTGAAGTTGCTGACCGGACTTTAACCGCTACTTCTTGACCATCGGGTAAAGTACCACGATAAACAGAACCAAATCCTCCTTCTCCAATTAAAGTTTTATATTGTTGTATTGCATTTTCTATTTGTTGTAGACTAAAACTTTGTATACATATTTCCTTTAAACTTATATCATCTACACTGCTTGACATTGCATAAATCGCATCTGCATTTTAGGATCGTTATACAAAAATACGTTAAGAAAAAAAAAATTGCTTCTTAGATTATAGAAAAGTTTTTCTTATATAAAAAACCGTTATACTCACTTTTGGTCATTGCTGATGTTTGGTTGAACAAATTTCTTTTCTTGTAATAGCAAATTAGGCAGATGAGTATTACAATAACTAAAAGGGCTGCACTTGCAATTGCTGCTATAAAAACTCTGTGTGGTGGATGTGATGATTTTTTTTCCATGCATATTCCATTGCTAAAATACAACAAATTTATGTTATGTTATGTATAGATATAGATATATGTATATATACACAGTTTATAAGATTAATCATTCCTTACTCTGTAGCAAGTCTGGATGAGTTTTTATTTGTAGGAAGCTCTTGGTTAAAATCTTTATTGCACCCGTAGAGTCTAGAAGACAATACAAAAACTTAAATAAATTGTTTTTTTGTAATTGTTAATCTCATCAAACTGATTAGGGAACTCACAACTGTGTCAATCGTGGAAGGGAGGTAAGTGAGTCTGGAATCCTTCCCATGAAATCATTGTTTCGTAGGTCCCTAAAGTATTCAAAATTTGAAATCAATTATTAATTTCTTTTGTTAAAATTGAGTAATAATAACATTTTAACGTCTAAATATCAAATTCGAAGGAAAGAAGAATACATTGAGGCCAGAACTGAAGAAATCGGGAATACGGGAATATTATTTGTGAACCGGTTATTGCTGACATTCCTGTAGTTCACAATCAAAGAGGTAAGCAACTAACTTATTTTGACTTTTTTATTTCTCAAAATAAACGACTTATAGTTAGTTAATTACAGTTCTATAAGATGAGTCAGCATAGTGATGCCCTGTGCAAGTGTTCCTCGAAATTTTCCATCAGATAGATCCCTGCAAAACATATTAAATTATCATATTTTTCTCCATGTTAATTTTAACTATATAATCTTACAAACTTACATTTTAGTTATAACCGTTGTTCCATTTGACTGATTACATTTCACCCCATGCCAGCTGTCGGGTAGACACGGGTCACCCGTCCAACTTTCTAAAACCTCATTATCTTGATTCTCTACCAACAGCTCCTTTTTTATTTTCAAAATCACATCCACTAAAATATTTAATTTAGTTAATTAACTAATTTCATGTATAAAAATATTAATTAATCACATAAGTTTTGCGAAATTACCTTCTTCTTGATCCGTAGCTTGAATCAACGGGCGAACTTGAAAAATCTCATAAGCATTACAAATCGGGCCCAATTGAGATTCATTAAAGGCTTTTATTAAACTCAGATTAAGAAATGTGTTCGCTGTGAAATTTATAGAAATCGCTTTATAGTTGGTCCCACCAGACATTACATCAATTTGTTCCCGTTTTACATCGTTGATGTATATATCAAAAACCCGTTGCCCGATTTGCAACGAGTCGTTAAGTTCAAGGAAATATAGATATAGAATATAATCATTGTAACCCAAATGCAAATCATGTATAAATTCTAAACCATCCAAATGGGTTCGGCCCGTTTGTAACACTTCAATAGGAGGTAACATTTTTGCACCATTTGTAACAATGATTTTATCGGTTTCCAATAATGTTGAATTACCATTTTGGTTCAAACCGGTATCGGGTTTCCAAATTCGATCATACGGGTCTTGCGGAAACCTGAAATTTGCATATTCAAAAATTCGAATATCACAAGTGTATATACGTAATTTCAAAAAAAAATCCATGAGTTAAGATTTTTGAACAATTGAAACAATGAAAGATACCTGATTTCACTTCCCGTGTTCCCGACATCAACTCTATGTACAACTTTAAGAACACTCGAAATCTTCCCATAATCCAAATCCAACGGTCTTAATTCGATCTTGGAAACATACGGATTTCCTTGTTTTTGTAACAAACAAAAATCGATATAATCACTACTAGATTTTACAATTCCTTCAACTATGGCTTCATTTGATGTTGTATTAATTCGTCCTATTGGTGTAATACCGATTAAAACATCAAAAAATGTCGTAACCAGATCTTCAAATGGAAATGTGCCTCGTATTAAATAATATTGACCCTTTTTTGTTGGCAAATTATAACACCACTTTGTACCATATTTTGTGTTGAAAAATCGAACATGGTTATAGGTTGTACCATTTTGTAACAGTTTTACTGTATCTTGACATTGTCGATTGTCGGGAAACCATTTATCATCTGTGATCCATGTTATGTTGTTGTTTGGATCAGTGAATTTTGAATCAGCACAACATTGTATACTTATAAAATCTGCAAAAATAATAAACTTATTGATAAATTGTTAATAGAATATAATTATATGCAATATAATGTCTTTCTACTTGATTCTCAAAACCTATTGATCAAGATTAATAGTTTTCTAACTTCTAAGCTACTTTGATTTAACAAAAATATCCTTCTTTAGCAAGATTAGGTCTTTTACAATTTATAATCTATGGAATATGGGAAATTATCAGATTATGAACATGATAACTCAACTAATTTCTTTATTAATTCTAAATTTTGATTGAGTGAGTATTGAGTTAATTAAACGTACCTTCTTGTGAACAAGTTGATTGGATGGCTATAAAGATGCATACTATAATACAACACCAAACCAATCTTGAATTATGGTAATTCAATTCTTTCATCATCATCTTATAATGATCTTAAATTTCCTCATTTGATGATTAAACTCATCACTCCAAATTTAACTTCTCACCTTCCCATAATAACCGAAAATCTTGCTTTTATTTTATGAATTCGATCCATTTTTGTCTCTCAGAATTCCCACAAACTGTTGACCAGTTGGTGTTCCTTTAGCATCTTAGATAAAATTAAAAAAAAAAAAACTTCAAGTTTGTGAAATACTTTTGACTTTTGTAAGAAAGAATGAATCTTTGGTGATTTTAAGGTGAAAATATTATGGAATAATAAGGTTCTTGGGATATAGAAGTTATTGGTAGAATAGGGGTTTGACTTGAAAGATGAAGTATTGCAGATGCCTTGAAAGGAAGATGAGAGGGAAATGCTTGATTTAGAATAGTTAAACATAAATTTCTCAATCAGTTTGCTTGATTTTTCCAATAATTATTTAATTAGGATTGGTTTGTTTTAGTTATGAAGGTGGGCATTGTTTAAGGTAAACTAATGATTAATGTTTAAATTAATTAAGGTAAGGTTAAGGCGGAGCAATCCTTCATCTTGGTCCATCTTCCGTCTGTCTGCTACCTTCAAATCCAACATCATGAAATTATTATTATTTTTTAAATAATAATAATTTAATAACCAATCATCTTTCTCCAACTAGACACCCGTAAACACCAATTATTGTATTCAAAACATGAGTTTACATCGTAGTTTAGTATGCAAATCATCTCTCTCTGTATAATGTTTGAAGGGTTAGTTTCGGTATAAGACAACAAACTTGAGCAGTTGTAACATGATTAATTCACAAGGTGATCGAGTTAGGATAGTATTTTGTGAAATATTTTTTACTAAACACAAGTAGCTAACTTTATGAATTTACTAGGTCGGTTAGGGTCAATTTCGGTATAAGGTAATTTTGAACCTTTTTGTTTAAAAAATGCTTAATGAATGATTTCAACACATCAACCAAGGAACGGTACAAAAGATTCTATTAAACTTGCAGCTAATCAGAAGAAGCCAAGTAATGATTAATATTATATTGATTATACTTCCTCCGTATCAAAATAAGTGACACAAATTGGCTTACACGTTTTTTGAGGTAAAAGATTAAAGTAGATGTTAAAATATATTAAAGTACATAGTTAGTGGAGAATGGGTCCCACTTTTCTTGAATAAGGTGATATTAATGAGTTTTAAAAGTAAAAGTAAGGGTATAAGGGTAATTTCACTTTATTAAAGTGGATAGTTAGTGAGTATGGGTCCCACTATTTTTACCAAATAAGGAAAGTTTTCAAAGTGTGTCACTTATTTTGATACACCCTAAAATGAAAAATGTGTCACTTATTTTGATACGGAGGAAGTATACACACACATTACTGATATACCTAGTTTGTTTGTTTACCAACACTAAACAGTCCCGTTAAAGGTGAGATATGAGGAAGTAAAATTTAGAAAATCATAACTTTACCCTGGGTAGAGAAACTGTTTTCAAGAAAAATTTTGAAATAATATGTGTGTTCTGATTGATAGATGTGCGTGTAGAAAATATGCAATAAAACAAGCAATAACCATATGAACATGTAAGCATATGAGCAGACAACTAAGCAAGGTATAACTTATAAGCATGCATAAATCATTTAGGTAAGACATATTAGCAACTAGAAATAAAAGCAAGATATAAATGTTAAATAAGCAACAAATGTGTACATAAATGTTAACATATAAACTCATGTATAGCATAGCAAGTATGAGATTTTTTTATGTAAAGTTAGGAAATAAATCAACAAAGCCTCAGTCTCCTAGGTATCCTATGTGTCACTACTTTACAAACCGAAATTTTCCCCTATTTCTAATCCTCCAAACATCCATACCTTTTCTAGTTAGCTAATAAACTAAATTTTTTTTAAAGCTGTGCAGTTTTAAATTCTCAGACATGCCACCCACATTTCTTAATTTGGTAATATTCCAAGTTGTTTTAGAATATTCCATTTCGCTAGAAGCTGACTTGTGGGATTAAACAACTCGTCACCATTTTCTAAATTGGTTATTCACTTATTTTAATCTAGATTAATTAATATATATTTTTTAGAATACATTTATTAACAAAAACAAGTTGTCTTGCTACAGAAATGTGAACTGAAAGAGTAATCATATTATTCAGAAATTTATGTATACTTTTTTTCCATTAATTGTGAAGTATCATGTTGAACACCTTTTTGTTAACCTCGTAAAAATGGCAATAATATATTTGTGGATCAATTATAAGTTAGATGTTTATGGATTGGTGTCACTTTTAAGTTGAACTATTTTTTTCAAAAAAATACTACAGTATGTTCTAATTTTCATGTTCATTGGTTGATATAGGCTGCTAAGACCTTCACCTTCCAGCCTAATTTCTTTGGTTGATTTTGGTAGATTGGCAGATTTTACAAAGAAACAGACTTCTGATTAACGAATGAAGCTACAATATCACATTATAAGTCAAAATATTGGACTCGAACTCGTTTAGTAAACGAGCTCAAAGTAAAGCTCAAGCTCGGCTCGAATTCGTTTAACTCGACAATTTTATCAATTTTTTAACGAGTCGAATTCGAGTAGCTCGGTTGACTTACATCCCTATATGTGACCGAGATGTTATGGTGACTCAATTGTTATATGTCAATTTTACTAATTTGATAAGTGGACATAGATGTGGTATAATTGACGGATCTACAGGGTTAAGAACAGGGGCGGACCTTGTATAGGTCCCGCAGTGGTACTGGACACTACTTAAATTCTTTTCCACAGGGTAAATATTTTATAATTTTTTTTTGGTATTGTAATGCGGTGTTTTTACCAGATTAAAAAACCTACCAATAACCCACATCAATTTAAAAAAAACTAAAGCATCAATCAATAGTCCAAACTCAAAGTCCCCAAAAAAACTAAACCAAATAAAAAAATACAAAGTGTGGGTCTTGTAGTTTTTTAGTTATCTATAAAATTAGTAATTGTCTTGTAGGTTTATGAAATTAATAATTAGTTATTGAATACTTGGTGTATATAATGTTTATGTAATAGAGTCATTTATGAAATGGGGTGGAGTGGGGTGAGCCGGATATCTTTTTTCCAATACTTTCTTAAAATAATCTATAAAATGTCAAATGTGATTACTAAAAATGTAGTATATTAACTACTGTATAATCTAGTTTTGAATAAAATGATTTAGAAGATGTTATGCTTAAAAGAATTACTTTGGGGGACTTTCATCCAATTCAACCTTAGTTTCCGTAAAGCTTTGTTTTTCTTCTTAAAGTTTTACTCCTTATTGTGCATCTAGCCTGCTAATAATGATGGTATATAAACTGTTTACGATCTGGAAACAGAGCATATATTTTGTATTCTGTTGAATTGTACATGATCTATAAACTTTTCCCCGTATGTTAATTTCTTCACACCCTAACATCGCGTTTGGTTCACAGAATCCACTGGAATTTGGTGGAATAATGTAAAATTCCTTTCCACGTGCTTGTTTGGTTGAAGGACGAATGGAATTAAAATTTTGTAATTTATCATTTTTACATTTCAATTCCACTGATAGATTTGCAAAATAAACATAAACATGTCAAAGAATTGGAATGTTGAATTTTATTCCATTTGACAACCAAACGTGTTAAACATTCCAATTCCGTGGGATCCCAATTCCTTTGAGAAATTCCAATTCCATTAAAAACATTCTATGATTAATTAAACGTGATCACCTAATAAATCCGGTTGTGTTATACAGTAGGAAAGTTAACAATGAGTTAATGTCAATTCTGTTCTAATTTTTTTCCTTCAACATGAACAAAAAAAAAATTGAATAAATGAAGACCTGCATCAATAATTATTTCATCAAAACCAAAAAAGAAAAAAAAAAAAAAAAAACTTCCTTCTTCTGAAACGAAATACTTTTCATGTCTACGTCCTCTGATTCTTGGAAGCAAAACGAAGAACTATATAGAATAAAACCTTGTATAAAACTGCCCACCCCAACATTATATAAACCTTCATCCATTTCGGATCTTTTTCATTATAAATTTGCAACGATTTCAAGATATCAATACCCGTAACATTTACCCCGCCAAGTGTCTGCCCGAAAACCTCATTCCTCTGATACTCATTTATCAAAATCCCTTCATACGGGAAAGTCATAGTAGATATCTTATTCATCCAATACTTTGGAATATCTTTACCATTCAAAAAATACCCACAAAACAAGAAAAAAAGGGCAATAACCGCAGCGTACCCGAGTATATAACTCGGTACAACTGAGCTCACAAACGAGTTAGTCGATAATAAGGAAACATAAAGAACAATCAAAAAGTAAACAAACGGGCCTTCAAGCTTGAGCCCGCATAAACAAATGCTTGCAGTAGAAGAAACGGGAGGTAAGTAATGAGGCCCGCAATGGTGTAAGAAGAAGCCCGATACGTGTTATGAGAAGTCTCTCAGACGAGTTCTTGAATAAACGTTTGATGAGAAGAAAAAGAGACAAACCGTGAAGATAAAGCCCATGATGGTTAAGACCATGAGCCGGGGGTTCGTTTGATGTTTATGAAGTTTCTACGCATTAAGACCCATGTTTCTGTGAAGAACGAGTTTGGAGGTAAATGGTGGTGATTAGTTGTAGCATTTATGGACATTGATGTAGTCGTCTTCATTGACCGTGTAATTGCTACTCTCTGGGGTCGGTCGGGGTTCTTGCTAGGATATCGCTCGACTTTGTGGAGAAACTAGGGGTGAGCATAAAAACCGAAACCAAACCGTTAAAACCGACAAAACCAAACCGTTAAAACCGAAACCATTTCAAAACCGGCGGTTTGGTTTTAGATTTTAAAAAAACCGATGGATTCGGTTTGGTTTCGGTTTTAACCAAAAACCGCTCCATTAAGAAACCGCCTCGCTAATATTTAATATATTATATATTTTTTTAATTTTATATTTATTAAATAGAAGTCGGCCTATTTAAATATCTGAAAGTCCATCTACTATGGTTCATTAATGTTTATATCGTTATTATATGCTACAAAATACGTTTATAATTTGAATTTTGGGCTGGAAAATGGTATTCATTGTTGAAATATATAATTAGACATTGAAGTTAATGCTGTAAATTACATATTGTTACTGAAATTTGTATATAATTTGGAAAAATGAAGATAAGTACATGAGATTATATATCAATGTTTTAAACGAGGTGGATTCGGTTTTAAAACCAAAACCGAACCGTTAAAGGCTAAAAACCGCTAAAACCGAAACCGTTAGAAACCGAACCATTGGGTTTGAAAATCCTAAAACCGAAATTAGCGGATTGTGTTCGGTGAACTTGACCAAAATACCCCCATGTGCATCACATGTGATGTTAGTTAACTTGAAAAATAGACGGACTTTTTCGTAAAGGACCATCGGTGAAAAACCTTTCAAAAATAAGGACAATCGGTGTAATTTTTGAAACTAAATGACCATTGGTGAAATTTGTCATAAACCTAAAGGACCATTCATGTAATTTACTCAAATATTTATAATTCTTAGGGAAAAGTGGCCAAGATATGTAACATAATATACAAATTCTGACAATATGGTTTTTTTTTTAAATTGTTCTCACTCTTCAAAGGATAATTATATTCAGTTTCTTACATTTAGAGAATATTTGGCAAAAAAAAAATTGTGATTTTTACACAGCAGATATTTTTTAAATTAGTATGTTATGTTAACCTATATGTTACAAATTGTATATAGAGAAATGATATTAGTGCCTATAATTTATGCCTACTCATAAGCTAAGGGATAGAATTTTAGGTATCTCAAATTGTCAAAAATTGATATATCATGTTATTTAGTAATTTTCGTTTATTTATTTATTTCAAGCATGCAACTTAGAAAAACAGGGAAGTTAAGCAAAAGTGATTTATAGAAAACATTACACGAATGCAATATGGAAAACGAATTTCCAAACATACCGATAAACCGAGTTGCTCAATTAATGCCTCAACACGCACCCTCTTCTCAGCCTTTAGTGACCAAACCTAACCGAAAGTCAGCAGCAAACATCAACGTTTCATACACGGTTAGCATTGGAAATAGCCAATCATCTTGCATTATATAAGCCGAACTTCTCTTGATCAATCTCGGGCTCATTGTGGCTCCATCCAACAACACCTTACCCTTAAGACTACCACTTGCAATACGGCCCGCTAACCCATCAAGAAAAGTAGATTTGCCCGCACCACTAGGACCCATAACCGCAATGATGCACCCTTTGGGTGGCGTACCCACTGATCTTATTCAATAAGTTGGCTTCTTGACTCACCCGTTTTCCTTCACGGGTCTTAATTTTCTTGATCACTGTGTATGTTAGGTTCATGAATTCTAGCCCGCCGGTGAGGCTTATGGGCTTCACCATGTCAATTAGCGTTTCATGAGGTGTGTGTTTATTGATTTGACTCATTTCACGGGGTCTACTCTGAGTATCTCCCTTTGTTCCGAAATTTAGGGAATTATGTAGGAGATTTTTTATTATATTTTATGTTAGTGTTATTTGTTTATAGTGACAGTTGGAGTGGGGGAGGTTTCAAAGACGGTACAACCGTACAAGTTTGCATTGTGTGATGAGTTTTGGAGCTATTGAAACAGATGAGAATATTATTCTTGTTTTCTTCACCATCTGCTTATTATTTCCACATTACTTACCGAGTACTTTGTATGGGTTTTGAAACAAATTGACGTCATACTAGGAATTGATGCAAAACGGAGTCGAATCCGGTAAAGACTGTTAAATATAGTCAATAGGTATAGAGGTATTGTGATATCGTTATTTATACATAGGGGCTAGATTGTAAATTAAGTGTAAACATTATATATTATTGAGGTACTAGTGTAATACTACATAGAATACCCCATTGGGGTTTATTCCTTAACAAAGACAAATCTAGCGGCCGAGAACAACTCACCAAAAAAGCCTCGGGTGGGCTCACGGAGGATGAAATTCAACAAATGGTCAAAGATGCAGAGCTTCATGCACAAAATATGAACAGAGGAAATTAAGGTGGTGAATCTATGATAAAATATATAGGTGGGTCCCTTACAGAATTTAGGTGAAAAAGATAATGGTATGGACTGGTCGGTTTTGTCAATCGGAAAAGTTAAAAGGAGGTTCGGTAAATGATAAACGGATAACTGAACCATAATTGGAACTATCGGTTAATGATAATTGCTAACTGTCCAGTTTCAGTTAAAAGGTTGTTTTATCATTCGGTTAATATTCTATAACAGTTCATTTAATCAGTTAATTTGGTTTATTAACCAAATTTTCATGTTCGTGCTTATTCGTTTAAGTAAAACTATTTTATTTGAAAATACTTAATATATATGATTAACGAACAAGGCTTACGTCCGTGTTCATTCATTTAACTAAACAAACATTAACTCTTACTCATGTTTGTTCGTTTAACAAATAAATGAACTTTCTACCAAATGATTCATAATTATTCAGTTTGTTTATAAGTCTAACTAGTATAAATAAATAAAAATAAATATACATAGATGGATGTATTGACAAGGTTTTATTCTTTTTAGAACTAGCTTAGAATATTAACTATTTCATGTCAATTTCTTTGAGTTCATTTGTATAGCATTACATCGAAAAACTGTAAATTGAGTTCGGTCAATTCTGGTTCAATTTTCCGATTAAAAACGCATAGCTACAAGGCACAATAGGTCCGTGGCAACAATACTTGAGTGATAAATACCTTAAAATAAACCCGGGCTAACTATGTGTATATTCTTGGGCACTTTTTTTTTTTTAACGGCAAATCTAATCTACTCCTAATTACCACATATATTCACGACGGGACTTGAACTCCTGACCTTAAGGTTGAGAGACAAATATCATACCGATAGGCCAAAAGCCTTTTGGTTTCTTAATTAATGTAAAATGTTAATAATGAGTTATTAGTTATTTGTAAAACCAATTTTACCCTTTCTAAAAGAAAGCTTTTTATGAATTAATGCAATGGACAAAAATAACATTTAACTTTTAACATCATGTACTCCTAAGGCACATTACTAATAATACATATCTTAATATGAAATTTTAGATCCGTCACTTCTAACTTAGGACTGTAATCTCAAATAGGCATGGAATTTGTACCTTGATTCAAACTACAGAGTTATTTTTATAGTTTGCTCTGATTTCTTTTAGCTAAGGTGGACCTGGTGGTAGCCAAGGTGAAATTTGCCTGCCACAAGAATACAAAGAAAAAGTGAACGATCCCATCATTCATTTTTTTTGCTTTATCGATTCAGACTACAAACGCATTTTGGACACAATATCTTTGGCCCATGTCACTCTTGCGTCAGGATGTGGAACTCAAAAAAGGAAATTTGGTGACAAAGATGCTTATTGCATCCTTTTTGCAATTTTCAAAAAACAAATTTACGTATCAATTGCAACTTCTACAATTTCCGTGTTATTTGTTATTAATAAAATATCTAAAACTCTTGCAAGTTTACATATGATCATTGTTTGATCACCAAACAGTTTCTTCCTAGTAAGATCGATGTTATCGATCTTGTTTGATATCATCAAACAGTTTTTTCCTAGTCTTCTAATCTCATATTCACTCTAGTCATTTATGTCTTCTGTGTGGCGTTTTGTGTAACTTTATATTTAGTTGAAAAAAATTAGAATTACAAACAATCCAACTTCAAATCTAGATATATTAACGTTACAATTAGAGAGAGTTATCTATCAATAGCTTCAAAATTTGAAAAAGTGTCACATATTTTGTTTTATTCTCGTTAGTAGGTCAGAACTTGAAAGTTCTACATACCCTTCCAAAGTGTTTAGAGCCTCGTATTCCTGCTATTACGTGTTGTTTTAAACGAGTTACACATAACAAATTAATCCGAATGTCTGAAATTCGGATATTCGAAAATCCGAATACCCACATTTCTAGTTAGACCCAAGAGCTACAATTCAATATTTGAAAACATAAACTCCCAAAATTTTACACACAAAATTTTGAAACACAAACAAAATCCAAACCAAAAGAATATCAACAAAGATATACCCTTAATTCAAGCATCGGCTTTGGATTCATGATTTGACGTGGCTACCATCATCGTCGTCGGATGTTGGAATTCCCCCCTCGGTGCGTCGTAGCTAAGTGGACTCCCACTCATTGGAATATTCGTTTGTTCTTGACCAGCTGAGGGCATAACCGGAATAAAACTATAAACAACCGGCTGTTCCCTGTTACCACCCTGAATATAACTATACACCACCTGCTGTTCCCGGTTGCCTCCACTGTGCTGTCCAGCTTGGAAATACCCGCTTGAAGCCATAGGAGCTCGATACAGAAGCGGCGTCGGGAAAACGTAACTGCCACGTGTCATCGAGCTGTTTTCCACTACTTGTGCCGGAATTTGCTGAATCTGCATCGGAGCGTTATCACCGAGACCGACATTCCCCGGCGGTGACACAACCGTTTCCGTATTTTCAGAATTGTTAACAGCCACCGTATAACTAATCGGATACTCCTTATCGAATCCGAACAGAAAATCCGGATTCACCGATCTCGCCGTAACTGGCGTCGTCACCGCCACCGGAAAAAAAACGAACAGGCGTAACCTAGGCGGTGTGACGGTAATGCGACGGAGGAGATCGTATTCAAACAGCATGTTCTCGACGTCATCGTCATCGAAAACGGAAACCAAAGCGTCGAGATCTTGTCCAGGTACCTTATACTTCAATCGAATTTCGGAATTACACTCGCAAAGGCCGTTCAATTTGGAGATGAGGCTCGAGAAATTGATGGTGCGATCGACTGAGAGGATCTTAGTGACGCCGCCGAAGTAAACGAGTTTCCTGTCATGTGCTCGGTGGTTAATTTTGCCGCCAAAACTGCACATCAATTTCACTTTCTCCATTGAAGAGCGGAAAGCTTTTCGGTTTCACTAGCAGGGTTTGTGCATGTTATAACGAAATGTCAGTATCAATTATCTTATGTCATCCTGACCGTCAATTTTGATCTGGAATGTAAAGAAAAACGTGGGCGGGGTCCACACGGCTTGGAATTAGGTGGGGCCTAGGCCCAAAAAACTGATCTGGCATGCTGTTCAATTTGACCAATTTTGACTTTCTAATTTCGTTTTTTCCTATTTGGGTTTTGATGAATACATAAAAATTTATAGAATAATTTGTGTAGAAGTAATTCTTAAAATTAATGTGTTTTTTATAAAATAACGTACAAGTTCTTAAAATCAAAACCCTTTTTAATTTTTACTTTACCCATTTTAGGCTTTTTAATTTTTAGAACTCGAGCAAGATATTTGTTTGATTGCTTAAACATTTTGTTATGGTTTAGATTTGAGCTAGATTTCTTGTTTATGAAGCCTGATTCGTAAAATTAAATTCCCTTGTTTCTTTTCTTTTGTCTTAAGATATTTGAATTTTCAACGCCCTTCTCAATCACATGCTATAATTTTTGTAATTACTTTATTGTATTTATATATAATCATGCTAAAGGAACTTTTATGTAGAACTATCCAATTTCCACTATCATTGCTTTTCATCATTGCTTTTCTGTTTTTCGGTTTTTTAAAATTTTATATTTGTTTAATTTGTGGTTATGTACTTATGTGTGAGAAAATTCAATCGTTATTAAGAAAATAAAAGCTAAAAAAACGATTAGTATTTAAAAGAATTTTTAAAATGGGCCAACCATTCTAATTTTGGCCCTTCACTGAACTTATCGGTGATGGTCCATTGGTCCTTGTTGATTGCCTCACTGCTCACCATGTGCTTACATGATGGTCTCTTTTTAATGTTTTCCTACAAATCAAATCCAACTTGGAATAATGAAACGTAATATGGAAGTTGCGAACCGGATTGAACAATTGGAATTTTTTTACCGAACCAAGTCCCAGAAACTTGATTCGGTCAGATTGTTTTATTTTTTAAAATTTAACCTAATATTATTTGACGTTTTTACTAGTTGTGAAATACTTTAACTTAATGCTAAATTCTTGAATCATCACATTCATTTCAGATATTTTGTTATCATCTTTAAGACTAATCATTTTTATAATTGGTAATTCTATGAATTTTTATTACTTATAAATTTTTCATAATTAACTTATCATTAGTTATGAAATAATGTTATATTCTGGTTTAACTAGCCAATTCAACCGGGCTCGTCCGACTCAAAAAACCATTGAACATACCAAATCCAATTTTATTTTTTAATAGAAAAATATACTTCCTCCGTTTTCAAAATAAGTGATACGAATTAGCTGTCACGTTTTTTGTGACAAAATATTACAATGAAAGTTAAATTAGATTAAATTGATTAGTTAGTGAGTGAGGGTCCCACATATTATTATTAAAGTGAGTTTAATGATGTTTAAAAGTAAAAGTAAGGGTAAATGAGTAATTTTACTTTATTAAAGGAGATAGTTAATGAGTATGGGTCCCAATATATTTTACCAAATAAGGAAAGTTTCAAAGTGTATCACTTATTTTAAAACACCCCAAAATGTAAAGTGTATCACTTATTTTGAAACAGAAGAAGTATATCAATTTGTAGTAAATCTTCTTGCTTCATTCTCTTATCCATAAAATTACGATATCCTCTTATTCATAAAATTATTGTCAATGTCTTTTTTGTACCGAAAAAAAGTCATGTCTAACCCACTATAGAAAAATATATACTTTGAAAGCCATCTCTTTCTTTATAACATGCTATCATTTACGAAAAGCATAGTGTTGAATCAAGAAACTCTAGCACAAATTATACAGATTTCTCATAGATGATATAATTAACAGCAATGTGCTGAGATATACACTTTGCATTTCATCACATAACAACCGAAACGATATGCTCAACATCACCTACCATCAAAGAATGATCACCCAAAGGCAATATCGTTTTTCCAAACTCATTAACAATACTAAGATGCTTACACGAATCTACAACAATTCTCGTTTTAGTATCCTTATATGAAACAGTATGCACACGTTCAAATTCAACAAGTTGTTTCAACGGTGCACCGTTAAAACCCCCGGGAACTCTCGCAAACACCATCACAACCGTGCTCCCGTCATAAGGACCATGATTTGTGACTGAAATTTCCACCTCAAATCTCAAAGAATCACAATGTTGCGATTCTTCAAGTTCATCGACATAAAGATACTTAGAGAAACCTCCTCGTTGTTGTAATATGTTATTCGATCCCGTTTTCAAATTTCCAAAAACTTGAAGTTTGTTAGGTGCAGATACGAGATCATATGTATACTTTGTGTAACTTAAACCATGCCCAAATCCATACACGACTTCACCCGTATAGAAACGATATGTTCTACCCGGATAACCATTAGAAACATCGGATCTCATGTTCATATTATTCATTGGGACTTTCATAAAACTTTCGGGATACCAAGTGACACACAACTTGCCACCTGGATTATAATCTCCAAATACAACTTCTGCAATTGCTCTCCCGCCCGCTTCACCGGGATAACCAACCCAAATAATACTTGCAACCCGCGGGTCCCGTTGAGCAAATGACACGTCAACGGGCCCGCCACCTGTCAGAACTAAAACTATCGGTTTTTTACTTGTGGCGGTTATGATGGTAATAAGATCTGTGTGGTAACCCGGTAAAAGAAGACTAACTCTGTCACGATCTTCCGTTTCTTGAGTCAGATCAATTCCCGCAACCACAATCACAAAATCAGCTTCTTTTGAGATAGAAATTGCTTCCGGAAATCTGGATTTTGAAATGCAAGAAACATCTAAACAACCCGTTGCATAATTTGTTTTCTTTACATATTTTTTTAGCCCGTTGAATATGCTAGTCGGACTACACGGAACTCCTACAAGTATCAAATAACTTCAAATTCGTAGAAATTGGTAAGTGACTACAGTTATTTACAATCAAATTAGGGAGAATTAAACCTGTGTATCCTCCACCCAAATTGGCAGTAGTGTTTCCCATTGGACCAATAACGGCTAATGATGAAACGGTGTTTTTATGCAACGGTAAAAAGTTGTTATCGTTCTTTAAAAGCACAATTCCTTGTCTCACAGCCTCTAGTGCTAAATTCTTGTGATCTGTAGTGCAAACGTCTCGAGGTCCTAATTTACCAAACTGCCCTTTTAGCGGGTCACCGTTAAATAGTCCTAAACGAAGTTGAACTGTAAATAAATTTAACAGAGCTTTGTCTATATCTTCTTCTTTCACTTTCCCCATATCAAATGCGGACTTTGTGTGTCTCAACATATATGTTCCACAATTAATATCCGTGCCTAAATAATAGTTTCAATAATCAATAGTAAGGGTAACAAAAAATTTTAACAAAATGAAACTGTAAAAAGGTAGGAAAAAAACAAACCAGCTTTGAGAGCGATGGCTACAGCATCTTCGGGGGTTTTAGTGTAGTTTTGATACTCGTATATGGTAGCAACAGCATCACAGTCGGAAGTGATATATCTGTATAATTATGCACTATAAGTATTTAAAAGTTGAGGAATTTAGATGAATTTTGAACGAACCCATTAAAACCCCATTGGGTTCGAGCTTTTTGTAAGAGATTTTGGTCAGCACAAGCCGGAATTCCATTAACAGCATTATACGAACACATTAAGCAGCTGGCTTTGGATACAACTTCTAAATGGTGGCTCGTATGTGTCTTGCATATCCTGTTCTGTTACCTAAATATATACCAAATTTTGAAATATAGTTACTTAGCCATATTTCTCAATCGCATTTTCACATTACTTACAAATCATTGATTCTTACATAGCAATTTTTATCCATGTAGAACAATATTTATTCACGTAGAGATTTTATATCAAATGACACTTATACCCCTCGAATGAGGAATGAAATGCAAAATTTGGTAAAAATAAATGAAGAACATAATTATCATATGGGATGAAATATCAAAAAAGTGCCAATACAAATTTAACAATTAATTTTAAGAAAGAAAAAGAAGTAGAAACTTAACCAAAATCATGGACAAATTGGAGGAAGGATACTTACAATAGCATTAAAATTGTATCTGGCATACTTCCCCCAATTCTCCAAATCATAAGCACTAAAATGCTTACAACAAGCAGACACCATCATTACCTCCACCGCCGCCACGGCCTGCCAGCGCCCTCCGCCGGCCAAGACCATTTCCACCGTCGTTTAAATTACCCCCCTGAAAACCCCTCACGTACTCAATCGAATAAGCCGAAACAACCTTGGGATCCTCACCGGGGGTCTCTTGCCCTCTGCCCCATCTCGGATCCCTAAAAATATTAATAGTCGGAGCCCAGAAAGTTAACCCGGCTTGACCTGAATTGTACATTGCCCTTGCTTCAACTGCAATAGCCGAGGCAATTGAATGCCATAACGTCCGATTGAAAGAGGATATTGTGAGAATCACTTGCGGGAATCCGGTGGCGGCGGGGATGGGTCCGCCGTTAAATGAGACTCCTGGGCCATTGGAGGCGATCCCGTGGAGAGATTCCGACCACCATTCGTAGGGAGGAATACCGAGACGGGGGATTCCGGTGTCGTTGTCGGAGAGACGGCTGATTTTATCGGAAAGAGTGAGAAGAGAGAGGAGGGATTGAGCTCTGATTGTTAGACTATCCCCATTAGCAACCCAACCCAACCCAATCTTTTCAATTAAAAATAATTTCTCTCTTTTCCACCTACACAACCCAATACAACCTAATATTTCACATACATTAATAACCCAACCCAACCCAAATCAAACAACCAATTAAAAAATTACACATAATATTAAAGAAAAAAAGAAAATGCAAATTCAGTGACCCAGGGTCACGACCTGGGTCCTCCATACCAGCCTAGGCCACCAAATAATTAAAGATTCTCCCATTATTTTATTATTGTTTGGTGACCCCGGCCTTCTAAAAACTATCAATGGGGATAGTCTTATGGATAAGGAGGTGTTGCAGAATGTGTAGGAGTTGTGGTGTGGTGGTTCACATGGGAAATTGGGGGAATTTGATTCAGAACTGGGGATAAGGAAGAGGATGACGGTAGTGGTGGACATCAGAGGAGGAGGTTAGACGGTGGTGGACATCGGAGGGTGAGTGTGGGGTTTATATGAGTTGACTAGGTGATGAATTACGGGCGGCTTATAAAAAATTTTATAATCTTTTACTTAATTAAGAATATTTAATTCATTGGAAATTATGTATCTTAATTTGAAATAATTTCGTATGTATCATAATATTTTTATAAAAAATTTCAGAGCATATGCCTACCCGGCCCCATGATTAGTTAGCTGAAATCAAAGATACATTTTCTGTTGATGCATAAGAATCACAAGAATGGAGGTTCACACATATAAATTCTCTCTCAAAATTGTTCAACCTTCGTGAGAATCAAAGGCGCGCACTCAAAAAAACAAAACTTTATACTATGATTACAGATTTTGAGTGATTACACCTTAATAGGAAAGCAACATTCCACCATCTTTTAGTAATTTATTTTGTGCAAGAAACCTTTCACCCGTTCCTTCAACTACAATAGTAACCATGTGCCCGTTTTCTTTTAGTTGTTTTTCAACAAACTCAAACATCTCACTTTCCATGAAGAATGGTGATTTGGGTATTAAACATAAATCCACATAACTTGCAAGAGTTGCATACGTTGAGATGAAGTCTGAAACAAAAAATTTTAAAGAAAAGATTTTGATAAATTAATTTACTAACGTGTACACTTACTAACCAGTAAGGAAAGTATTATGTTGACAACATCATCTAGCTACTCGGATTTTATTTTCTTACCAAAAATTTCTAGTGTGGCATGGTTGAAAATAGGATGCAAAACAGGGGTGCGATATAAAGTAATTATATCATAATAAGGGGGTTTTTTTAATTTTTGAATTTTGTAATTATAAAATTTATTTTTAAATAATCAAAAATATCTTTAGTCCTTCAACTGTACAATCTAGAAACTTGCCATCCATGATCTTGATCTGAAAATGCCCATGATTATAAGCTCTAACAACAAATCAAGTAAACATGTGTGAAATTTGTCTCGTTATCATCAAATATACAATTTATACTTGAAAATTAAAGCAAACACATAAACCCTAATTCATCTGAACATAAATAACTACAAAATTGCAGATGAAAATTGAACATCTTTTTTTTTAACGGCGCCTAATCTACTCCACTTTGCCCCCACCAGGGCTTGAACCCATGACCTTTAGGTTATAGGCAACACCAAATTGGTCAAATAGATTAGTGTATTTAATTGAGTTACATGGCTCAAAAGGGATATAGTGTAAAATGCATAAAATTCACATAAACTGCATTCGGATAGTAGTTCCGTTACAAAAGACGAACCATCTTGCCAACTGAATATTATGGTGGGGATCATGGTGTAATAGTGTCATATTGCCAGCTGAACCAAACCAAGCATTAACCGATTTCATCTACGACAATCATTTACTCAAATGGGTCAACCCCGCCCGAGTAAAAATAACATGTAACCACACATACCTGATCAAACAGTGGATGTTGGGCTAAATAAGTAGGGCCCACATGGCTGTTGTGACTGATTTCTCTCATGAAACTAAAAAAATATTAGCATCGTTTGCTTCCAATCATTGCATAAAAGTTTTCTCCCACCTGCAACATGTGGTAACAGACGAAAATCAATCCGACTGAAACATGAAAATATTTGTGGTAATCACTTTGCTAACATTATTATGGTATTATTAGAAATTCTCCCAACTGAAATGGAAAAGAATTTGGCTTTATTTAGCTGGTTAACAAAGTCTATTCAGGGGCCACTTGGTATTGCAATTAGATAACAGGCTACAGAGCCAGTGACGACACTTTACCAATAACTCCTACTACCAATAATATTGGCATTGGCGACGATGGTAGAAGCAGAGTCAGTGAAGCTGTGAAGGGTGGATTGAAAATAAATAGGAACGACAATCAGCTAAGAATTAAACTGAATATGCTAATAATTAGGGAGCAAAATCACTATGTACTGGTTACATAGAAAAAGGAAACCGACTTTAGTATTATGCCATGATGTTTAAATTTAAGCAAATCAGCTATCTAATGGGCCACATTTCACGGGAATTAAATCATATCGTATAGGAATTTTATTTTAAAAAAGTGGAGGTATCCAGCCGGAAGTAAAACGCAGGTGTGGAATAACGACTTATCATAATAACATCGCACTTTTAATAGTTTTAGACACAATATATTATAATTAGAAGCTCATAATAAATCAATTTTGGACACATTATATTGTAATTAATGTTATTATAAAACCGATTAATATCTGGTAAGTTATTCATAATGATAATTTATACATTTGAACATACAAAAAGACTATTTGTTAGAACGAAATATATAGAGTAGACACGCACAAGTTACATGGCTTTTAATATGTCATTAATTTCACATACACCATAACGGGTAGACTTAAGTAAGCTTTTAATTGGTGTCTTAACGCAATTTTATTATGACATAACGTTACAAGATGCTTGTACACATAAGTAAATATCCCATTGATTATACGTAACATAAGCGTGATGACACGTAGATATTGAGCGTACACATAAGCTTCATATATGACATAAGGAATGATGTGCTATTATGACATAACTAACATGACATGTCAAGATTTCAAAAAAACTTTAGTTTAATATATATAAAGATAAAGAATCTTTTTTGAGACTGATTATTATAAATTAAAACTTAATGTAACCGTCGGTTTTAACAATAACAATCATCAAAAAATATAACCAAGTGTTCTATCGTATAACATGAAATAGAAAAGATCTACACGGTAGTAATGGACGTTGACTTGTATTTTGGTTTGCCCAATGAATCGTTTGGAGCTATTAATGATAATGAGTCACATAAGTTAGTTAAGTGTAATACAATATGGTGGATCATTAGTTTGTAATATTCGTCGTTAAATTGTGAGGAATCTATTACTTTCTATTATATTCTTACCATTCCTATTCCTTTAAAGTGAACCAAAAGCTCATTGGACAAACTAAAATACCAAAAGATTTATTGCCCATACAATATTTAGTTTTTAGGTATTTTATAAAGTTATATGTTCAACTTTTGTTGTGTTGTGACAAAAATGATATAGGTTTTCAAAAGACAAAAGTATATGGTCTGCTTTATCTTTGACAAAAATGATATAAAACATATAAAAAGAACTTTGAAAAAGAAACTCCAACCGTAGAACTTCTGTGCTTAAAAAGAGTATGTTTTAGAAGCAAAAAATAAAAATAAAATTAATTATGTGGAATAAAGAGAATAAATTAATGTTACAATAAATAACAACGTGTTTGGGTATAGAATATAGATGTCGCATTTTAATCACAAAACAATCGAAACAATATGCTCTACATTATCTACCAACAACACATGATCACCCAAAGGCAACATCGTTTTTTCCAAACTCGTCGACGATACTAAGATGTTCACATGAATCCACTACTATCCTCGTTTTCGTATCGGTATAAGAAACCGTATGCACACGTTCAAACTTGACAAGCTGTTTCAACAGTGCACCTTTGAAAAATCCCGGGGGTTTAGCAAACACCATCACGACTACACTACCGTCAAAAGGACCATGGTTTGTGACAGAGACTTCCACCTCAAATCTCAAAGAATCGCAATGGTTTGATTCTTCAAGTTCATCGACATAAAGATAGTTGGAAAAACCTTGTGTTTTTTGTAATATGTTTACACGTTTAAATTTCAAAGATCCGGTTACTTCAAGTTTGTTAGGTGCAGAGAGGATATTGTACGTGTAATCCGAGTAACTGAGGCCATGCCCAAATCCATAAACTATGTCACCCGTATAGAAACGATATGTTCGACCTGGATAACTATTAGAAAGATCGGATCTCATGTTCATGTTGGTCATTGGTACGCTTGTGAAAGACTCCAAGTCATTGGAAGCCTTCCACCTGTGTTTATAATTCATCTAAAACAAAATTAATTACGAAATAATAAATACGCAATGCTCCCTAACTTGGTGGTATTAATTTTTACCTTCGCTAATTATTATTTATTATTGTGACAATTTTTTATATGTCACAAATTAAATTGCAATTTTGTAAATCTATGTACTCACTTGGATTGTGATCTCCAAATATGACTTGGGCAAGCGCATTGCCTCCAGCTTCTCCAGGGTAACCAACCCAAATAATGCTCGCGATTCGTGGGTCCCCTTGAGCAAACGATACATCAAGGGCCCCACCACCTGTCAGAACTAAAACAACAGGTTTGGCGCTTGTAGCAGCAACGGTGGTAATCAGATTCATCTGATTACCTGGTAAAAGAAGACTAATACGATCAGTTTCTTCGTCTTCTTGGATGATATCTAAACCGGCCACCACAATTACAAAATCGGCTTCTTTGGAGATAGAAATTGCTTCCACAAATCCAGCATTAGAAGTGCAAGCCGTGTCTAGACAACCAGTTGCATATTTTGTTCTCTTTACATACTTTTTCAAACCTTCGATTATGCTTTGTTGGGCTGCACTGAGTCCCTACAAATTTTATATTTTAATCATGTTGTGACTACAAGTTCATTAAACGTTTGTGATTACAAGTAAATAACAGCCATAAATTAATGACTAATTAATTTAAGATATTAACGAATTTCTTTTGGTTTAAAATGCATCATAAATAATAGCGTATCGATATCAAACCTGAGTATCCACCACTCAATTCGATCGTAGCATTTCCCATTGGACCAATAACAGCTAACGATGAAACAACGTTCTTTTGCAAAGGTAAAAACTTATTATCATTCTTCAAAAGCACGATGCCTTGTTTCACTGCTTCAAGTGCCAAATTCTTGTGATCTGAAGTGCAAACATCTTGCAGTCCTAATTTACCAACTAACTTAATACTCAAGGGCATTTATGTAAATTTATATAGTTAGTTAATGCAAGCGGTTTAGAGTTTGTTAGTCAGTTACTTCCATTCCCTTGTATTTCTCATGTGTATATAATCTGTTCTTGATCACTTTGATCATTAATAAAAGAAACACTTTCACAAAACTCTCTCTCAATTCTCAAACGATAACATGGTATCAGACTAGTTTCGATTCCTCATCTTCATCCTTTCTCTTCAATCAATCAGTTGATCATCATCACTCATGGCTAATCCTAATCAAACTGCTCCTCCGATTCACGATCCGTCTGTGATTTCTGTGTCAAGTCCGTATTATCTCGGATCTTCTGATAATCCGAATTCGATTCTTGTGTCTAACATCTTTACTGGTGTTGGATTCACCGCATGGAAGCGATCAATGATGATTGCTTTATCTGCGAAGAACAAGTTAGGGTTTGTCGATGGCTCAATCGTTCAACCTCCAATCACTTACCCAACCTATTCTCAATGGTTTAGGGTTAATTCAATGGTCATTAGCTGGATTCTTAATTCCGTTCACAAGAATATTGCTGATAGCGTTCTTTTTCTTCAATCTGCTTCTACTATTTGGGAAGAACTTAACCAGAGGTATGACCAAACAAGTGGAGCACTCATATATCAAATCCATCAACGTCTTTACTCAATTTCTCAGAGTTCAGACGATTTTCAAACCTATTACACCAAATTAATGAAAATTTGGGACGAATTGCGTATGGTTCAAGACTTTCCTGAGTGTTCGTGTGGTACTGCTTCTAAGATAACCAAATTTCTTGAAGATCAACGTTTAATTCAACTCTTAATGGGATTAAATGATTCATATAAGATCATCAGAGGTCAAATCCTTATGATGAAGCCTCTGCCTTCTCTGTCCACTGCCTATGCTCTCATCACTCAGGAAGAACATCAACGTGAAATTAGCATACCTCCTGTTCTTAACAATGATGCTATAGCTATGCATGTTGATGCTAATAAACGCACTCTCGTTTGTGCACATTGTAAGAAAACAGGACATACTAAAGCTCAATGTTATCGATTGGTTTGATTTCCTCCTCATTTCAAGTTTACTAAAGGAGTTAAGAAAGCTTATGATCCTCATTCCGCAGCTCATAATGCTTCTGTTATTCCAGTTGATGATTCTACATCACCAATTACTAATGATCAGTATCAACAGTTGTTAAAAATGTTCAACAGTTTTCAACCTTCTTCATCTGGTTGCATGTTGAATGCTCCTATTTCTAATGGTGCTATGAATCCTGAAGGTAGTCAGTTTTCTTTTTCTATCTTTTGTGATAATGTTTATAAATCATCTCATCTTTTACATAAACATTATTCATGGATCATTGATACTGGCGCCACCGATCATATGTGTTCTAACAAGTCATTTTTTCTTTCAGTGACTAAGTTGAATCAACCGCATTTCATTGGGCTTCCTAATGGTAATAGCACATCCGTTTTATACATCGGACAGGTTAAACTTCATAATTCGATTACTCTTCAGAACGTCCTGTATGTTCCAGCTTTCCATTACAATTTGGTGTCTATTTCGAAGATGACTAAACAGTTAAACACTTTTGCTGTTTTTATTGATGATGACTGTCTTCTGCAGGACCCTTCGTTGAAGGATAGATTTGCTTTGGGCATCTTTGGGAAAAGAATAAACAACTTATATGTCTTTGATCATGAACATATAAATACCAATTTGTCTTTTACTATTTCTGTATTTCCTTTTCCTTCAAACAGTAAATCTTTTGTAATGAATGCTAAACTTCATAATGATGTTCTGAAATGGCATAATCGTCTTGGACATGCTTCTGTTGATACTTTACATAGTCTTTCTTTGGTTAATAATAATACTCATGATTTGTTTATTAAGTCATGTGTCATTTGTTCCAAAGCTAGACATCACAGATCCTCATTTCCAACCAGTGTTACCAAATCTGCAGCCTCTTTTGATCTGGTTCATATCGATGTATGGGGGTCCGTATAAGCATAAAACACATGATGGCTTTAAATATTTCATGACCATTGTTGATGACTACAGTCGTTTCACGTGGATTCATTTACTTTCCCATAAGAGTTACGCGTTTTCTTTAATCAAAGCTTTTGTTGACTTTGCTAAGCCCCATTCAATTTGTGTATTAAACAAATTCGAATTGATAATGCTTTGGAACTTGGTTCAAGTAATGAAGGCATTGCATTCTTTCAGTCCAAAGGAATTGTTCATAAAAAATCCACTCCTTATACGCCACAACAAAATGGCATAGTTGAACGGAAACACAAACACATTTTGGAGATTTCAAGAGCGTTATTCTTTCAATCCGGAATTGGAATTCAATATTGGGGATATTGTGTTCAAGCTGCTATCCATATTATTAATCGGTTGCCATCACCAGTTTTACAAAAAGATTCACCATACAAACGATTATATAACAGAGATGCTTCATTGACACAACTCAGATCTTTTGGTTGCTTATGCTTTGTATCCACTTCATCGATTGGCAGAGATAAGTTTATGTCAAGAGCTGATCCATGCATCTTTATTGGATATCCTTTTGGTGAAAAAGCTTACAAAGTCTTAAATCTTATCACACATAAGATATATGTTTCACGAGATGTCAGATTCTTTGAGGAAATTTTTCCCCTTCATTCCATTGCAGCTAATCCCCAATTTACTTCTGGTACCTCCTTTATTCCAACCACTTTAGTTGAGGATTTTAATTCTGGGACTTCTATGCCTGCACCTATTCCGGATCCTGCACCTGTTCTGGATCCCGAACCAGTTTTGAGGCGTTCAACTCGTATTTCTCAACAACCTGTGCATCTTCATGATTATGTCTGCAACAATGCAGCATTCGTCCCTCATTTTTGTTGTCCTCATACTCTCACAAATTTATGCATTCATACACCTTCATCGGAAAATCAAAGCCTTTCCATGAATGCTTCTTTATTTGATGACAATATTCCTTTTGAACCTGCTTTTTATCATGAAGCTAAAGGCATTCCCCAATGGGAAGCAGTTATGCAAAATGAACTGTCTGCTTTAGCTTCTAATAATACTTGGGATTTAGTATCTCTTCCTAAAGGCAAAAAGTCTATTTCTTGTCGATGGGTGTTCAAAACCAAGTTAAAAGCAGATGGTACTGTTGAACGCTACAAGGCTCGTCTTGTTGCCAAAGGTTTTACACAAAAAGAGGGAATTGATTATCATGAGACTTTTTCCCCTGTTGTCAAATTTACCACTATTCGTTCTTTAGTATCTTTAGCTATGAAACAAGGTTGGGATATACATCAATTTGATGTCAATAACACTTTCCTTCATGGAGACTTGCATGAAGAGGTTTATATGAGGCCCCCACCAGGAATGCCTGTTAGTTCTCCCAATATTGTTTGCAAATTAAACAAATCCTTATATGGTCTAAAACAGGCTTCAAGACAATGGTACGCAAAATTGTCCATGGTTTTGAATTCCAAAGGATACAAGAGATCTGTTAATGACTATTCTTTGTTCATTAAAAAGTCTTCCTCTTCAATTGTCATTGTAGCCGTTTATGTTGATGATATTTTGGTTACAGGAAATGATGATACTGAAATACAGCTTCTAAAAGGATTTTTGGATGACAAATTCAAAATCAAAGATCTTGGATTTATTCACCTTTTTCTTGGTATTGAATTTCAGAAAACAGATTCTGGTATGATTCTTCATCAACAAAGGTTTATAAAGGAAATGTTACACTTGTATCCTCAAGCAGCCACCTTTGTTAAAAGTCCTCTTCCTTCAAAGCTCAATCTTCGGCCTATCATACCTGATGTTTTGCCTGATCCTACTGTATATCGGCAACTTGTTGGCAAACTCAATTTCTTGTTACACACACGACCAGATGTTGCTTTTGCAGTACAACATCTGAGTCAGTTTAATCAGACCCCTAGTCAAGCTCACTTAGATGCTGCTATTCATGTTCTGGCCTACGTACAAAGTACTATTAATCAAGGTCTTCTTTTTAATAAAGAAGCAACCTATAATGTTGAGGCTTTTTGTGATTCGGATTGGGCTTCTTGTCCACTAACTCGCCGATCTATTAGCGGATTCTTTATATTGTTTGGTGGCAGCCCAATCTCTTGGAAATCAAAGAAACAAGTCACTGTTTCTCTGTCCTCTGCGGAAGCTGAATATCGATCTATGCGCCGCGTAACCGCTGAATTAGCTTGGATTAGTCGTCTTTTAGACGAGTTTCAAGTTCTTGGTGTTACCCCTATACCACTTAAATGCGATAATTTAGCCGCAATTTACATTGCTACCAATCCAGTATTTCACGAGGGCACAAAACACATTGAATTGGATTGTCATTTTGTTCGCGAAAAGGTTAATGATGGTCTTATTCGTCTATCTCATGTTAAAACTGAAGATCAATTGGCAGACGTTCTAACCAAAGCTTTAAGTGGTCTATCTCATCAAAAGGCTGTTTCCAAGCTTGGGTTTGTTCCATACCCTCCAGCTTGAGGGGGGGGGGGGGGGGGGTGTTAACTAACTTAATACTCAAGGGCATTTATGTAAATTTATATAGTTAGTTAATGCAAGCGGTTTAGAGTTTGTTAGTCAGTTACTTCCATTCCCTTGTATTTCTCATGTGTATATAATCTGTTCTTGATCACTTTGATCATTAATAAAAGAAACACTTTCACAAAACTCTCTCTCAATTCTCAAACGATAACAAACTGCCCTTTTAGCGGGTCACCGTTAAATAGCCCTAAACGAAATTGAACTGTAAATAAATTTAACAGAGCTTTGTCTATGTCTTGTTCATTCACTTTCCCCTTATCAAATGCAGACTGAGTGTATTTCAGCATGTATTTTCCGCAGTCAATATCGGTTCCTAAACAAATAACGCACAATTAATTCAAGAATTTAATCAATAATAATTAAGAAAATGTGAAAATAGAAATTGAACCGGCTTTAAGAGCAGCAGCCACAGCATCCTCGGGGGTTTGAGTGTAGTTATGATACACGTATATATTCTCAACAGCCGCACAGTCGGAAGTGATATATCTGTAGTTTATGATTTGGATCAAATTTCTGTTAGTGACGTATTTATAAACCTAATTAATTATAAGGTTGATAGTTGATGTAATTTTTATATAAGTTGAACGAACCCTTTGAAACCCCAATCGGTTCTTGCTTTTCGTAAGAGGGGTTGATTAGCACAAGAAGGGATTCCGTTGACTGCATTATATGAACACATTAAGCAGCTGGCTTTACCTTCTTGGATACAACTTCGAAATGGTGGTTGATATGTGTCTTCCATATCCTGTTCACTTACCTGAAAACAAGGGGTTGCTTAAAGTTATTTTAATTTGACACCCGATTTCATTTAGGGTATGTTTTTTATGTGACTTTTAGTAATAATTTTAAAAGATATTATTGACTTTTTATAGTGAAAAGTAAAGGTGAAAAACTCATTTTCAAGGTTTTTTCAAAAGTCAGGACTTATTATATTAGCTAAACAACTTATTAACTTATTGTCTTTTAAAAAAGTTAATAAGAACTTTTTAAAAGATTTCCGAAACACCCTTTAAAAAAAAGAAAACCCTGCTAGGAAATAAAACAAGATTACATAACAAGGCCCGATTTACAGAATTATTGGGCCCAATTGAGACCGACCCGCTTACAACGATTATATATCCCATTATAAGAGCAAAGTTGTTGGGCTTGCAATTTTTCGAAATCCGAAGTGTTGTGCAGCTTCCAGAAGCACCACAGGGCCGATTTAGTCACCATGGAAGGCTTGAAGGGTTTTACCAGTGAGCCGACTTTAATCAGAAAGATTTTCAATCTTCATGAAGCGTGCGTGGAGCCGTGGAGGGTACGGTACTTTTGTTTTTGGAGGCTCAAGATCGCATAAATAAATTTATAAATGGCTTTCACTAAAATGGGGATAACTTGAGCTACGAGGCTCCGTTTCATGTCGCCGACTAATTAAATAAAAGCTTGTAACGAAGAAAACGTCATGGTAAACTGTTGATGGTGGTCTACAGAACTTGAATAATTATGTTTCTTCACGACAAGTTAAAAATATCCATTTTTGCATAAAAATAAAGAGCCCACACTTTTTCATGTAAATAAAAAAAAAACCTCTCATGTTGCATTTATATGTGAGGATCCCAATTCTTATCATCGATAAAGTAACTAATTTTAATTCTATAAAAAATGTCTTGTTATATAAAATTATTATTTAAATATAAAAAATATTAGTATAAAACCTTCCATTATAATAATAGTATGCTTATTCTAAGAAATATCTGGAATATAATTTCTAATTGTCCACTTGTTTGGTGGGCCATTTGCATGTGGCCATGTGGATGAGTATGAAGACACATTTATGAAAGAAAACTAAGACCGGTGCCAATGGTGACGGCAACTGACGCCGTCAGTTGCTTCCAACTCAGCGCCACGTCAGCATATAAACTAACTAACACTAAACTGACGTACCCATGCCAACAGCACTCCGTCACTTCACCAAATTTGGGCCCCACCATTTACTTTTCTTTTTCTAATAAAATATACAACTAATTAAAACATATAACTAATAAAAATAAATTACATTAATTAAAAAAAGACATTATATAAAAAGTTTATTTTTTTTAAAAAAATTAGAATTTTTTAGATTTTTTTTGAATTTTTTAGATTTTTTTTAAATTTTTTTAAATATTACTTTTTTAAAAAACTTTAAAAGAAATTAAAAAAAAATTAAAAAAAAAATCAGATTATACGCGCTCTCTCTCTTCCCCCCTCTCTCGCTCCAACCGGCATCTCCTCCTCCCTCGCCACTTAAGCGACCGGCGGCCAACCGGCGGGCCAACCGGCGGGCCGTGCCAACGGCGCCGGTTCCGTCGGTGGCCAACCGGCGGCCAACCGCACGTCCGATGGCACCGGTCTAACTAAAATTAAATATGAAATTTAATCATGGTAATTAGTGAATTGGAGATGGAAAGAATTCTAACAATGGCATTGAAGCTGAATCTGTTGTAACCTCCCCATTCCTCCATATGATAAGCAGTAAAATGCTTACAACAGGCAGACACCATTAAATCACCACCGGTCAACACCCTCCTCCACTCCTCTTCTTATCTTGATCTGCCGCCTTGAAACCCCGTCACATACTCAACCGCATAAGCCGCCACCACCTTGGGCGGAAGTCTCCTGGCCTCTCCCCCACCTCGGATCTCTAAAAATGTTAACATTCGGAGCCCAGAAAGTCAACCCAGCTTGACCGACATTATACTCAACGGCAATAGCCGAAGCAATTGAAAACCATAAAGTTCGATTAAATGAGGATGTAGTGAGAATGACTTGTGGAAAGCAGGTGGCAGCGGGTACCGTGTGCACCGGAAGCGATTCCATGAAGAGATTCCGACCACCATTCATAGGGAGGATTCCGGTGTCATTGTCGGAGAGGCGGTTGATCTTGTCGGAAAGAGAGAGGAGGGATTGAGCTCTGATTGGTATGGATAAGGAGGTGTTGCGTAGGAGTTGTGGTGTGGTGGCTCGCATGGGAATTTTGAATGTTTATTATGGTGATCAACAGAAAGAGGACGACGGTGGTGGTGGTGGACATCGGAGGAGGAGGTTAGACGGTGATGGCATGAATGAATTCACACGTTTTATATAAGTCACGCCGCATCAACTCGAAGCATCCAAATCAGCCACTTACCATAAACTAATTTCTATATCTAATAACATTAGATCTATTTCATATGTATAAATATTTATTTGCTAAATAATTCATTTAATTCTACCTTAACATGTATTAATAAGGAAAATCTAATATATCTGATTGTTTATTGCTAAAATTGAAACAGTTAAGCTAATCATAGCCATCATTTGACAAATTTCCTTTAAATTGATTACATCATTATTTCACTCGTACCACCAACTTAATTAACTTTCACAAGTTACCTTCACACCAATTAAATGGTTATAGAAGATGAAATGGGCATATGATAATGGGAGAAACGTTTTATGAGTGGATATAATGTCTGACCTTCAGCGATACCTTTTTACACTCAATCATTTCTTCAAGGAGTAATTTTTCTCTACTCTATAATATATCAAACATAGCTACCAACAGTTGTCATTTATAATGTTATCAACTATGTCTGACCTCCAGCCATATGACCCTTATATAATGTGTTCACACCTGCAACGTTCCATGTTTCGAATTCCTTACTTCTTAAGAATTTCCAGCTTCTTTTTTTCTGTTTGGAAATCTCAAGTTTTCTCTTCAAAAAAAGCCCCCGGGATTTAACCCCTTCTAGATTACATTTCTAAATTTTCTCAATTTTAACAATACTAAATTCATCATCATATACTTTTCCTCCCATATGAAGAGATTAAATATCATTGTTTTTGTTGTTGAATAAGAGAATCCTCTCAGTCTTTCTTAGATGGGGCAATTTGCCCCCTTAGTAGATCGCTCGCAAATTAAAGCTATAATTTTCGTGTCCCAAAGGTTCTTTAGAAAAATCAAGTTTGCAACATTTGGGTCTTTTATTGTTATTATTATGATATTATTATTAAATTACTATTTAATTATTTATTCATATTACTTGAAAATCCATAAATGTTACTAAAAAGTCTACGAGCTTCATTTAGAATTAAACGAGCGTAATAGCAGCCGCGCTTCCCTACGGAATTTTATTCTTCGTTTATATAGTTTAAAAATATTGTAAAATCAAAATCCTTGATAATATAATATTTGATGATTAGGAACATGTTATTATAAAAACTTAAGTCAAATAATGTTTCATTTTACCCTTCTAAAACTCATTATCTGAATAACAAAGCTTAATAATAAGAAAAATAAAATATTTCATAATTTTAGCTTTTCTTATTATGCAGAGAATATGGACACTTTTCGTAAAGTTATTTTTATTTTACATTGTAGAAAGTATAGAATTAATAAGCTTTTGTATTAGTCAACGTGCATATATTATCCATCGAGTTACCGATTTTATGAAAAAAAATATAGTACGCTTTATAAATAATATAAATATTGTAAGTACTTAAATATTATACTCATTGTTATCGTATTTTAATAATCTTTTTAATTGTAGACTTTTTAGAGTATAAATAATTTATTTTGTATAAATAAAAGACCAAATATAAAGAGTAGTTATAATGTTTTGTAAATAAGAATAAGTATAGGGTTATGAACAAAAATTTCAATATACATTTACAAATCATACCCTATTTTAGGGGGGATTTTTAAAATTCAATCACATTTATTTGTGTGTTTTCGTATTACAGGTGCCGGTGCTTGTTTATTCTTATACCTTAATTAAAGCTCCACCAATCAGCTTAGATTAATTAAAGCTCCACCAATCAGCTTAGATTAATTAAAGCTCCACCAATCACCTTTCAATGAACAGTGTCTCCACCAATCAGCTTAGATTAATTAAAGCTCCACCAATCACCTTTCAATGAACAGTACCCTGTATCACAATTGCATTAAAGGTAGAATTTAACATTTTTAGTATCATTTAATCATGGGATTTTCTAAAAATTCAAGGTTGCCCAACCGAAGGGCCTTTGGCACGGGCGTTAAACACTATATCCATTTGCACCATGAAATATTATTGTTTAAATGGTACACATGACCCCCTTTAAAGCTACATCTTATATTAAAAAGAAGAACTACTGTTTCTACCACGGATGAGCGGGGTACCTTATTATTGTTAGAAAAATATGTAATCGAACCATTTATGTTCGCCGCGAAATATAGTTGTATAGGGTATATGCCGCCGTATTACGCGGGTACCCTACTATGTGATTAAATGTTTAATAAATACTATGATCACGAGAGAAGAAAGAACAATATTATATGAATTTATATGAACAAATTTAATAACATGTAACCGAACAATATTTCAACCTCAATGCTAATTCTTTCTTTTTACCTCTATTTTATACACAGTTATGATGCTTATGTACTGTATTCGTTATAAAAATATGTAACCAATGGACTTTTAATCGTCAGGAATATATAGTTCATACCCGCCGCATCGCGCGGGTTTTAACCTAATTATATCTTAAAGCAGTCATTCTTATAAACATAAATTTGCTTTCTTCCGTTTCAATAACTTAACGCCGTCAATTTCTTATAAACAGTAATCTAACAGCAAAATGAATGATAAATGTATATTATAGATAATTCCATCTAATATTTTGTACAACGCAATCAAATAAGGAGCTATCTGAGCCTATTAAATTGTATAGTTTAATAAGTTTAACTATTAGTCTTTATTTATATTGTTTAAAAGCTAAAGTTTATAAGTTGATGATAAATTATATCACAAAAATGGGTTACATGTTTTGCTATTTTTTTCGGTTTTAGTATTTTTTTTTACGAAACCTTTTACTATTTTGGTACATGTAGTTCTAAGATTAAAGATATGCTTATCTGAAAATTAGAGATTTATAATTAGTGTTGAAAATTAAATCATTAAGTTTGTGAATAATATAATTTTTTAAGGAAAACTGTGTGAGAAATTGAAAATGATAAAGTGTTAAAATGTAACATATTATTCCTTTTTGCAAGATTAATATTGTATCATCCTATTGCAATAGTTTTCTCTTTCATAAATGTTATAGTATGTATTATATACTAATTATTTATAAAATAAAATAAAAACTCATAAAAATGTTACAAGATCAAAACATCATATATCCCATTTGTAATATTAGATCGCCAGTAGATTTCACATCCTACCTTTGATCACACGATCCTACCCTGTTGTGAGAGTCAAACTAGAGGTTTCAGCATATTTTCCCCAATCAATCTTACCATCGATCATGTGAGGCTTTTTAAAGTCAACAAAGTTTTGACCAGTATAAAAAAGATCGTACGGTTTCATGAAATTAAAGCAGACAAATGAAATGTTCATAGCTGAGAACTTTGCCATGGTTTTTATTTTCTTTAAGAAGTTTCAAATTAGCCGAGAACTTTGGTCAGGTTCTATTATTAACAGTTTTTGCTTTATATATCAAAGTTTTGTTAACCATTGCTCTTATAGTTAAGAATAACTTAAATGGTTAATGTACAATTAAGTAATTATAATTACTTAAAGAGGGTTAATAAAATTAATGAGAGTGGTTTTTATTAGTTAATTTACAACTTCTTTAAGATTAAAATATTTTCTTAACCTTTTTCTTACCGCAATATTTAGCATTTTCCATTTAATAGTATATAATTTAAAAATCCATGTTGGGGGACAAGTTTTGCATCAAATTTCAGATAAGTATTGTATATGGTGAATAAATTTGGGTAAAACAATAATCTATAGGGAAAATTAATACGGAGTATTTGTCAATTAGATGAACCAGAACAATTTTTTCTCCACACAAAAAATTCAATGTCCAATTTTATTTCTAAAAATGTAACAGAAGTGTCAAGATGTATTAAGAGTAAATTACACTGATGGTCCCTGTAATTTGCGATAAGTTTTGGATTTGGTTCTTAAATTCTAGAAATTACACGAATAGTCCTTAAATATGAGGGTTAGTCACACTCGTGGTCCCTAAGGTCTCTCCGAACAGTGACGCGTCACTAAACCCTTCCCTACCGATGGGTTACTGACGAGGTTGTGCCAACAGCAACACATCACTAACATATTCCCCCTTAAAAAATATATTAAAATATTAAACCCAAACCCTTCCCCCCACACAAATCCCCTCGGCGCCGTACACCCCCCGTCGCCACCCCGACGTATTTGTTCTGACGCACGCCCAAGACGTGTTGGTGCCAATGGTGATGGCCCCTGACTGGGCTTTGACGTGCTCCACGACGTGGGTTGGCATAAGCCTAAGGCAAAACGTCTGTTACATAAATCCGTTAAATACTATATGTGCATTATACACAAAGGGTACAACTGTCTTTTCTTAAATACACCACCCTATGGCCAATACACAACTAATTAAAAACCAGTCATCTCACCCCCATCTCATGAACAACGCGCCACAACCTCATATGAGTCAATAAATCATACATGTCGATAGTTATCACTAAGTTATCTTGGTAGTAATTATATAACATAATGTAAATGAATTATAAATGATGTGTCACGCCACGTTATTAAAAACAATTGATGTTGATTTTAAAATCTGAAACAATAAAATTAAAAGAAATCACAAAATGTAAAGCTCCTCAATTTTAGAAATTTGTTAAATAAATTTTGAGCATATAGTTGAATATTAATTTCTTCTGGGAGAACTATTTTGATCCTCCCACTTAATAAAATTGACACTTATATTAGTTATTTAGATATAAATCTGAATATTAAACCCTTTATGAAAGAAAGAATTGTTATAATTCTTCTAACAAAATATAATTTTCAATGTTAGAATTAAACTACCAACTATTTTATTCCTCAAAATAAAAAAGTGAATAAGACGAGTATTTTTTTATGTCTTTAAAATATAATTTGTTTAACATTCATTTAGTGGTTTAAGCCAAACATTAATATCCACAAAAGATAATAAAGTTCTCATTTCCCTTGGGCATATATTTTTAGGAGATAATTAGTGGTAGGTCCTTGATAATAAATTTGATTAAAATATAAGGTTTTTTGGAGAGAGAAAGTGTTTTTAGGAGATAGTTAGTGGTCTGGTATATAGTAATAATATTATTTTATTAAGTGAGTCCTTCCAATTTGAGAAATAAGAACTTTATTTTGGGATAAACATGTTAGGAGAAATGAGAACTTTATTAAGGGACAGAGGGAGTATATAATTAGGAAAATAATTTTTCTGTTATCGTCTAGTAATAAGAATTATGTAATGATTTATAGAGTTCATAGTTCGATCTATTTTATGAGTAAATATTTATGATACCCGAAGAATGATTTAAAAATGTATCTGATAATAATTAGGTCATACATATAAAAAGTAAATTTCGGAACGATGTTGTATTTAAACCGACTGATAGGAACAGCTTCAAGTTGGACATCTCGCACATGCAGGCTCAATCCTTCTTCTGGTTGAAATCGAGATCGAAAGGTGCTATTTTGGGTACAAATTGGGGCAAATGGATATCCGATCCTTGCGGTGTTTTTGATAAGAGATCATAATATTTTTGGCTTTGGTCTTAGTAAGGTGTTTGGGCGTTTTTTTGTTGTTTTGGTTGTTTTTAGTTCCTTGTTTTCTTTGTGTTTTGTACCCTTTGTTAGTTTCTTGCTAGCGCTTTATATATATATATCTGTCCTTGGGTCCTTAGACCGTCCGTAACGGTGACCGAACGAACGGTCGTGACCGGCCAAATAAGCATGCCCGACGCGTCCCCCTCCGTTACGGGCTAAACGCCCGACGCGTCGCCGACCCCCCAACGGTCGACTAATCGACCGTTCGAATCCGAACGTTGCAAGCCTCAACGGCTTCTTTTTACCCCAAAAAAATTTAATTTTTACCCCCTTTTTTACCTTATAAATACCCAATTCTTTTACCAAATAATTCACAACTCTCATTTCTTTCTCCACTCAAACACACACTCAAATCTCTCAATCACCCTCTCTAAAAAATTTCACACTTTTCATTTCTTTATCACACACACTATAATAAAAATGAGTTCCGACGATGAAATGAATGTCGCTAATTTCATTTTTGGCGACGAGGAAGAGGACAGGGTTATACATCTTGGTTTTTTACAAACGGCGGCCGCGTTTCTTGAAGGTTCTAGTTCTAATATCCCTAGAACTCCTAGAAGATACGTGAATAGGGACCGTGGCGGTGCGAATGACCGTCTCGTGGCAGCCTACTTCGCTGAAAATCCCACGTATAACGAGCATGATTTTCGCAAACGTTTCAGGATGAGTCGTGATCTTTTCACACGCATTGTTCGCGATCTCACTAATACCGTCTCATTATTTGCGCAACGATATGATGCACTTGGGAACGCAGGTACTTCTCCGCTAATGAGGTGCACTTCTGCAATTCGTCAGTTAGCATACGGGACCGTACCCGATGCTCTAGACGAATACTTACAAATTGGTGAGAAAACTAGCCGTGATAGTCTCGCAGAGTTCTGTAAAGGGGTTATGCACTTGTATGGAGATGAGTTTCTGCGAAAGCCTACTCATACTGATGTGGCGAAGCTATACGCTTTTCATGAGGAGAAACATGGGTTTCCCGGTATGCTAGGAAGCATTGATTGTACTGATTGGCCTTGGGCTCAATGTCAAAATGCTTACCGTGGGCAATATGTTAGAGGGGATCACGGGAACGAACCATTCATCTTACTTGAAGCGGTTGCCTCGCAGGATTTGTGGATTTGGCACGCGTTCTTTGGTGTCGCCGGGTCGAACAACGACATCAACGTCTTACGAGCGTCCCATATTTTCAATGATCTCAAAGACGGGAAAGCACCTGAGGTACCCTTTTTGGCAAACGGGGTGTCTTACAAATGGGGATATTATCTTACTGACGGGATATATCCGGAATGGTCTGTTCTTGTTAAGTCCATTTCACACCCAAATGCGAATGATGTTAAGCGGGTGAACTACAAGAAAGCACACGAAGCTGCAAGGAAAGACGTAGAACGAGCATTTGGCGTTCTAAAGAAAAAATGGGGTATAATAAAAACGGCTGCAAGGTCCCCAAATGTTAACAAAATAAGGGATATAATGTACACTTGTATCATATTACATAATATGATTATCAAAGACAAAGGCAGGGCCATATGTCCCGATTTTCATCCGGAAGAGCGACATAGTGACGGCGACCCCATACGATCACATGAAGAAGTATTGCAAGTTATCAGGGAGATCAATGATAAACAAACTCATCTTAATCTTAGATCTGATTTGGTGGAACACGTTTGGAATCGACGACCCCACCAGTAGAAATGTTTTTTTAATTATGTTTAATGTAATGTTTTAAATTATTTTTAATGTAATGTTTTAATTATTAATGAAATTTAAATTAAAAAAAAAAATCCGAACGGTCACCCATTACGGGCATTTGGTCGTTGTCTGGTCGTGTGTTTGATCAGGAGAGAGAAAGCTGATGTGGCGCAGATGTGGCAGGGGTGACCAAACTACGAACGGTCACCCATTACGCACAGCTGGTCCTTGTTGCCGTTCAAAAAAAAATATATATATAAAAAGTAAAGGTCGTCCACCATCAAACTAACAACAATTAAAAAAATAAAATAAAATAAAATAATATAATTGGAGTAATGATTTGATGATACAATGATGGATGCACAGGATACAAGTAAGGACAACACATTGGAAAAAGTGGTCAGTGACAAGGTGGTGTGTACATAGGACCAATCCAAACCCACTGAAACAGCTTTTTTTTTCTCCAATATTGTGGGCTTAATCTTAAACCAGCCTCCTGGATTTCTATTAAAAATTCATAAATATGACATTAATTAAAATCAATACTTGATTCATAAATTAGCAATGATCAATAACACAAGACAAAACAAAATACATCAGAATGGAATCCCAACATTGGATGGTGGATGATGTTTGTAATCCGTTCTCATCATACCATGAAATAGAGTCAAGAGTAATTGGTTAAAATGTAGGTTGAAATGTTCTTATTTTATTTATTTTATTACTATTAAAATATTAAAAACTATTAAAAAGGAAACAAGTAATGGCGTAGTTATCAGCAAAAGAAGTCTGCTAACTAATAAAATGACTCAACGTTCTTACTTTTGCAATCCGCTTATATTGATGAACTAATTTTGACACTTAACATTCTTTTTATGACTTATTTGGACATAACTTTGTAGATTTACCACAGTGGACAAAGTGAAAACTACATTTTTGGAAAAGAAAAAAAGAATTTCGAAATATTATTAAGGTAATGGGTAGGACCCAACTTTTAATCGGTATCATAACTTAGTTTAATACTTACAAACTAAACATACCTCAAATAAAGATGTTATATATGCCAAAATCTCTTCCCAATTAGCCACACATTGAGAAAGATGCACCAACCAAGCAGTCAACAAGGTCTCTTGGAAGATCTCTTGGCTTCAACCACAGAAACATGGTCCACATTTTCTAATTTTCAAGAACTCACCACCATTAACACTCAATTATTCCCACAATTACAAGATGACGACTTATTACTATTACCTTCTTCATCATTCTCAAACTCATCTTCATTCTTGCAACCAACTTTCCAATCCCCTTTCACTGATGAATCTATCTATTCTTCCACACCATGTTTTGATACCTTCATGCCGATTAATGGTTCGGTTTCTTCATCGTATGATCAACAAATGTTTCCATTCTTGGTCGATCAACAAGAAGAAGACAACATTAATGAATGTGATGAAGATCAAAAGAATGTTGTTCCTCATGATCAAATCCCAACTGTTTTCTCCATGGGATTGAATGGTGAAAAGAAGAGTAAATCAAAGAAAGTCGAAGGACAACCTTCCAAGAATTTAATGGCGGAAAGAAGGCGACGAAAACGATTAAATGATCGGCTTTCTATGCTTAGATCAATTGTTCCTATGATAAGCAAGGTATAACAAACCATACCCATGATCTAGTTTTTCTTGATTCACTAAATATATCTTTCTTTTTGTTCATTTAGATGGATAGAACATCAATACTAGGAGATACTATAGATTATATGAAAGAACTTATGAAAAAGATCCAAGATTTGAAAGAACAAGAAATTGAATCTGTGATGGGAAGTTTTAAGGAATTCAACATGGACGAATCACAAGTAAAGAATCCCCCAAAGGTATTATTTTACTCTATCATATGTCATTTCTATCACAAAAACACACAAAATGATTAATTATGTTAAAACATGTTTTAAAGTTTGATGTAGAGAGAGAAAATATGGATACCCGGATCCAGATTTGTTGTTCAACAAAACCCGGATTGTTGTTATCGACAGTGAACACACTTGAAGCATTTGGTCTAGATATTCAACAATGTGTTATAAGCTGTTTTAATGATTTTTCACTTCAAGCTTCATGTTCTGAGGTATATATGTTTTTATTAAAATCAACATTTAGATCTTGTAAATTTCCATGATACTTTAATTCATATAATATATAAATTTAGGCACAAGATCATCGATCGTTGGTAAGTTGTGAAGACATGAAGCAAATCCTATTCAGAAATGCTGGTTATGGAGGCAGATGTTTGTAAAGAAACATGTTAAAGATGCATGTAAGAAGTTTTAGGAGATCGATGATGGATTAATTGATTGAAGATTTCTAGATTTTGGACTATTTGTGATAAAGCTGTTATGCTTTTTAGTTGTTTGATGAATCATTGTTAGATCCGTTGTCCAAAGTTATGAATATCAACGTCAACTTTAGATTTCTAATAATACAAGAAAAAACAATTATTCCCTCATTGATTTAAAGAAAAGGTGAAGTACAGAAAGATGCAAACACTTCAACAGGAAACAATTCTTTTATGTGATTATATAATTTAAGAATCCATTGTGGGTCCTACCATGAGGAAAAAGAATGTTGTCAGATTATATGTATAATATATTTCTATATATGTAGCATGTGTACAAGGATTTATATATATAAACAGGTGTATATATGACAAAAATGAGGTGAAAGAAAAGGACTTGTGAGTTTAAGATATAGTCTGAATAAACAATATATTTGCATCAATGATGCATGAAAAGCATCTACTTTTTTCGATTATGGAAACTCAAACACAACAAAGATTCAATAATGCATCACAGAAAAACAAGGGGGATTCTTATGTTTTCAATATAAATTTGGTATTATATAAGCATACACATATTGATTTGCTCTTACACAATCAAATGTGGTCCATCAGACGAGATATCATGGGTTCAAGTCATGAATTAACACATGTGTGAGGTATTAGTTGTATACGTATGTAAAAATTTGCCGTTAAAAAAAAAAGACATGAATTAACGAAGCAAAAAAAATAAAAAATCGTTGGGATAGGAAGCAAAAACTAAGGAATTTGGTTGTACAAGAGTTTAATGGTGTGAAATTTGCGGGTTACCAGTGAAGTATGTGCAACATGAAGAAGATCATGCATGATTACGGGTATATTATGGACTTTGTTCAAAAAAAACATGGAATAAGGTAGATTGAGCTAAGGTTGTTATGCTTTTAACTGATGCTGCAAATTTTTTGGAAGAAAGAGTTATACGGTCCAATAAAAGTTGTATTCTATTATTACTGCACAAAACTTAAACCAAGTTGATGTATATGATTGAGGATGACCGATTGAGTTGTATGCTTGTGGCCAAAAAACGATTTAACTCCTCAAATGAATTTAAATAAACCATACAAGATGTGAATGCAAATGACATCTTAGAGAATGGTTGTAGAGAAGCAATGAGTTTAAGAAACAAGTATAGTAAATCTAAATGAGTCTAGTTGAGAACATAAGAAAATATGCAAAGCAGGATATTATCAAAACTCTTACCTTAATTTCCTTAATTAATAACAACCGTGAAACTAATTGACACTCTAGTTTTTGTAAAATCGACGACACGTCAGCTGACACTAAAATGATACAGTCAATCTTATGCCCTAAGGACATGAGTTACCCAATTCCTACACAAAGCAAATAGAATAGGCTTTAATTATAAGCCATGGTCTAGAAAAAATGGACTAGTCCATTTGGTCCATTGTCTTAAATAACCTAAAATGTAACTAAATACTAATTAGATAATAACAAGATAATTAATTACGGTTAATTAAACCAGGTTCACTTGACCACAAAGTTAGACTATATGTCGATCATTGTTGACTTTATTCTCAAACAGCCTTCATAATCTAAATGACATGACTAAATGAAATTTGGCATACTAAAATGTCCCTACGGAATATGAAGAGAGGTTAAGAATAATCTGTCAATTTCAGATAATCCTCAAGTGTTGATCTTAATTTCAGGAAGATTAGCAAATTGTCAAAAAGGTAGTTTGAATATTGCAAGGTTTTGTGCCACCAAGGTCAAGAACCAGCCCCCAAAGACCTATTTAATATTACAACAAGACCATAATGAAATACTAGTAGCATCTATAATTATTCCACCACACCATTCTTCGCGCAACAACTACTTAACAATAACAAAAAAACGTTACCAAATTCCAACACTAAAAGTTGGAAACAGAATACTAGTCTCTATGTACACTAAAAGTTATTATCAGCAAACTAATTAACCTTAACAGGCTTCCTTAATCCTAACAACATTCAAAAACATTAACTATTTAAATCACAAGACAATGTTAGCCTTATGACATTCAATATAAACACATAAATCTACGATAAGGATTAATCTTCATCACTTTCATCATCAAAAATGCTACTCAACGCCTTCATTTGTTGATCTTGAAACTCATTAATAGCATTTTTAGCATCATAAACCAACGCAAATTTTGCAGCTTTAATCGCATCCTTCCTTTTAACAGAACTCCCATCTTTAAATCTATGTAAATTTCCTTCTTTTAAGGATGCTCTTTTCCTATTAGCATCCCTACAATTTAACCGATCAATATATTTCTCATGTAAAGCTAAATTCTTAACCTGTTTCAAAACCGGAGGGCTCACAATCGGTGTTTCATACAAATTACTTAATCTTGAACGACTTTTTTTATAAACCGTTGAAGATCCTTCAAGACCCTTAAACTTGTTGCAATCAGGTGTGGTGGTAATTACCTGATTATGATTTAATGATGGTTCAATAACTGAAAATAGGTCTTGTTCGACATTATGTTGTTTTTGTAACATGTGTCGTACGGTTCTTTGTAAGATGTGGCTTTTTTGCTTACGTGGCTTTTTAGTCTTTTGAGATGAAGAATCGAGTAATTTACTTGCGGACAAATTATTGTTTTTTGAAATTAAACCTTTTGTTCTGGGACGAGGTGGACGTTGAGGTGGAGTTAAGTGATTGCAATGTATTTTGTCAAAACATTCTTGTGCAGATTTTCCAGGTACCTAAAATACAAAAATATTAAAATAATGTTTTTTATTTAATATAATAACATAATTTTACATGTGTTTAGTAACTGTAAAACTTGTCCAATCCGGTCATTGAAAGATGATTTGTTGTCCCAATTGAATTAGTAACAACTTTTTAAATAAATTGTAACACTTTTTAATTAAAATAATCATTTTTTAAACGATTTTTTTTGTTTGAATAAATAATATTTTAATGATCTAATTGGGAGACAACCATTTTTTGTAAAATTACATTATTGAGGTTGTAATAATTCATGTTGCCAAAGAAGTTCAAAATGTAGAATAAAGAACATCTTTATGAAAAATTGATTAATTATAGAGAATTACCATCCTAGAAACCTTCTTCCAGAAATGTGGGGTGGGATTTGCAATCAAGTAAGCTCTCTCCAATGCCATTTCTTGATCTTTACTCCAACCTTTACTGATTCTTGCATCGTTTTCACCATGATTTCTCTTTCTTTTAATCCCAACCTTTGTTGGCATTTGACCAACTCTACTTTCTGTCTTCTTTTCCAATTTATCTAATTGTTTTTCAGGTAATTCGACATCCAAAACATCATGAACTTTCACTTCTTTCATTGAAACAGCACCTTTATTCATCTTATCATCAGAAACGATCTCATCAGCTCGATCACAATCATCATTCCTGTATTTCTTGATGTCATTCTTGCTCACACTCTCTTCGGTTTTATGCCTAATTGGCTTTCCAGAACCACAATTGTCATTAGTGTTGGCAATTTTATTGGGATATCGGCGTGTCATTGGCCTGTTTGATTCCCCTTGTACTTTTTCCATTATCACTTAAAAAATAAAAATACATAAGACTTAAGTCAGTTTTCCTAATTCTTGAGTAAATAAACTGATGATAACATGAAAGTATGCGAAAGTTACACAACAGCATCTAATCAAGTAATTGCACTGTCGTTAATTAGGATCAATCTAAACTGAAACTGTTTGACCTATTGTCAATCAAAATAAACGAAAAGGACGTACTGTTGACTTCAATGTTTTTGGACACATCAGGAAGACGATTCAGTATTCTAGATCTTCTCTGAGTATTTGATTCTTTGAATTGTTCTGAAACTTTTTCTGTTGATTTGCTGGTTCTCTTCAATATCTTCGTTCCTGTTGAAGTCAGAGGTGTCTTTGAAGATTGAACTCGAGTCCTCGTTTGTTCTTTAAGAAAAGGGGTAATCGGGCGATCTGAATCAGGAGGTTTAATTTGATGAAATCTGGGAAGAAACTCATTAGGGGTCTTCGGAAGTTGCGAATCGGGCTGTTTAATTTGAATAGATCTACGAAGAACAACGTTGGGGAGCTGGACCTTGTTTCCGGAATTTCTCTGAGGCATTTTCACAAACAGTTGGTCTACCAAATGGATACAGGGTTGAAGAGGGAAAAGTCAAATTTCAAAAAAAATATGCTTCAAAATTCCGACTTAGGAATATTGAGACAGAATACGGCTCAAAAGATGTGGGGCAGCAATTATGGGCTCGTGAAAGCCCAAATGATTTGTCGACACTTTATTTGTAACTCTAGTTCTTTGTGGGTTTTCACTTATTTAATGTAGCATTTTTCGTAAGAAAATCAATTTTTAAACCATATATTTTGATTCACACTTTACAATATTACTGTAGACTGTATAGATATATAACACACCTATTATGGTGTATATGTTAAATTATGTGGTGTAAAAATCACCATCTTTTTCGTAAGGCTATTAATTTTTTTTATTTTTTCTAAGTTATCACCAACTCATGTTTGGTTTGAAATATTTTTAAAAAAATTTAAAAGATATCAAAGAACTTGAAACTTGAAAAAATTGAATATATGGAGAAATTTAAATTTTTCAAGCATTTGGTTGATAGGAAACGAACAGTGCCGGCCCTCAATATATATATGATAGGCTCAAGCCTACATAAAAAAAATGGGGGCCCATTTATTTTTAGATTGCTTATGTATTTTAAAACCAAAAAAAAATGTATTCCCAAATCCACCGCTTGCTTATGTGGTGGCCAGAATGTGAATACGCAAACCCCCAAATCTCAATATTTGTTGTCATTAGTTAATTTTACAAACTCACGGGTTTACAAATTTACCTCATGTTTATAGTGTTTTGACTTTTTCTTTTATAAATTATAGTTTAATTTAATTTTTGATCCATTTGTAAATTTTATTTTTAGGGTTTAATTCAATGAGTTCAAAAAATAATTAAATGGGACACTTAAATATTCGACAAATATTTTGAAATTTTTTGCATTAATATTTATTTTTACAATTATAATAGGGGCCCAAAATCAATGTTCGCCTAGGGCCCTGATGAACTCAGGACCGGCCCTGAAAACGAACGGAATTCATGGTAGTCAGTACTAATAAAGGTGGAGGACGTTGTTTCGAAACTTTTTTTCCATAGTAATGTAAAACATTTCGTCCATTATACGAATTTTTTGAATTGGAGGGATTCAAATTCCTTTCTCTTTGTCAACTAAACACCTGAATGAATAGAAATATATTCCAATTTTGTTATATTCTAATGAATTTTGCGAGTCAACAAGGTGTAACTCTCCAACACCGTTACACCGAAACCTAAAACAAGTAGATAACATGCTTACTTTTTATGTGCAATCATATCAACCAAGTAGATAATATTAGTTTAACTTATCATAACAAATTATCATTATTTACGCAATCCAATTAAATTGTTCGATGGATTTGGTGAAAAGGTGGTTAGTGGTTTACATACTCCACACTCCATAAACAAATTGTCCGTGCCTAATTTTTAGAAAAGGATTGCTCAGTAGCCCATCTCATTATCAAGTAGATATAGTCTCTGGTACCCACTCTAGCTCATAAAACATTATCTATAAGAGCATCAGATATCATGGATTAAGCCGTTAATACCACATTATCATCATCATCTCATCGTTTCTTTTTCACATTTATACACCAAAATACCTCACCACTAATCACTCAAGTCATTTCACTTTTGGGACCTACCAGAAGGGTAGCGGTAATGCCTAAACGGCGGCGTCAAAGTACCTTCGGAGTGGTGCCTTTTCACCGGTTTAACATGTACCCGATGCAGTAAAAGTTGTATAAAATGTGATTTCGTTTGCTGAAGACTATAACATCATCGAAGTACAAGTTTGTACGAAGATTCCCAACCTAACCATGAGCAATTAGACAAAAGACATCACTTTTTTTTCCAAGTCTAGTAGGATTTCCACAATACAACCTCTTTGTAAAAAAGCAAAAAGGATCCACTCAGTTGGCTCTTATTTTCTTGTGTGGTTATAATGACACTTGATATACAATCCCTTTTGTCCCAAGATTTCCAAACACATACCTAATTATCTTTCAAATTCCAGTCATCTTTTTTCATTTGATATGATTTGATTCGATAAAAGTGTGTCACTTAAGTTTGATGTTAATAGTAATGAGGTGTATTCTAGGAAGTCAAAGGGTTTTGCATAGTCCCAAGTAACAAATCCTAGTCATTGGATCAAAATGGTCAAGATCAAATCCCCCACCTAACAGCCACCTACAGCCACCGCCGGCGGCCAGCTCCGGCCGCCGTCCGCCGCCGATCGCCGCCATCCGCGGCCGGCGGCGGTGGTGGTGGCTGACAGTGAAGGTGCTGGTGCTAATGGGGGTGGTGGTGGTATTGATGTATCGAAGCACATGTGCTTCACTAAAACACAACATATTAGTTTGAAGCACATGTGCTTCAGGTCACGAAACACATGTGCTTCAAGTCACTAAAAACATGAGTTTCTAAACACACAAGGGAGCATACGAAGCACTTGTGCTTGACGTTATGAAACACATGTGCTTCACTACACGGAAAAAAAAAATCAAAACAAGTGACGAACATATCATTATGAAGCACATGTGCTTCATAAAGCCAAGCACATGTGCTTCATAAAGCCAAACACATGTGTTTTTGTTCCTGAACACATGTAACTTACAAGCAAGTCATTTGTGTTTGAATCACGAAGCACATGTGCTTGATGTTATGAAACACATGTGCTTCACTACACAGAAAAAAAATCAAAACAAGTGACGAACATATCATTATGAAGCACATGTGCTTCATAAAGCCAAGCACATTTGCTTCATAAAGCCAAGCACATGTGTTTTTGTTCCTGAACACATGTAACTTACAAGCAAGTCATTTGTGTTTGAATCACGAAGCACATGTGCTTGACGTTATGAAACACATGTGCTTCACTACACAGAAAAAAAATCAAAACAAGTGACGAACATATCATTATGAAGCACATGTGCTTCATAAAGCCAAGCACATGTGCTTCATAAAGCCAAGCACATGTGTTTTTGTTCCTGAACACATGTAACTTTCAAGCAAGTCATTTGTGTTTGAATTACGAAGCACATGTGCTTGACGTTATGAAACACATGTGCTTCACTACAAAGAAAAAAAATCAAAACAAGTCACGAAGCACATGTGCTTCCAGTCACGACCACCACTACCGGTCACCACCGTAGGCGGCCACCTCCGGCCGCCGTCCTCCGCCGCCGCCCGCCGCCCATCGCCGCTGTCCGCCGTCTCCGGCCGCCGGAGAAGCACATGTGCTTGTAGTGGTGGTGGTGGTTTTGAATCTTGATCTTGTCCATTAATTTTTTTTCTTGATCCAAGGGCTAATAAATGTCCATTGGGACTAGATAAAATTAATGGACTAGAACATTTCACTAATAGTAATAAAAAAAATGTGTAAACAGTTTAGGTATATAATTTATACATTTATGTTAAGGAATTGGTTTATCCGTTAACTTTTATTTACCATAATGTGTGAGTTCTACAAGAAATTTTACATTTATATCAAAAAATAAATATGGTGATTGAATTAAGTTGTGATACTTAAATCATTTCTCGGTTAACTTATCACACATTTCGTAGTGTACAAAACCAAAAATTGTGTCATATTGTTTTGTCTAAATTTTGAGTGATCTTATAAGAACAGAAAGCTTTTGAATTCGAATATCATATTGGGACGTGTTAGAACTTAAAGCATAGAACTATACAGTATACACGTGTGCTTCATTTCAAACTGAATTCGAACATCTTCACTATTATTATATACGGAGTAATTTGTATTTTCACTCTTAAAATTTAATAACTTGAAAAAAAAAATCAGTTCTAAATTTCTAATTGATGAAACGATATAACTAAAAAAAATCAGTTGTAAAATCATAATTTCCACGATGCTAAGTTCCGAATTAACAGTTACAAATTGCGTAACTAACACTTTTTGTATTGCAAAGTTAATTCTTTCGCAGAAAAAAATATTGTGTATCTAGGTTTTATAACATAACCATGCATAATATGTTGGACCTCTTGAGGAGCTTCATCGCCTTAGGTGCAAGGAAACCAAAGATATCAAACGCCAAAAGAATAAATACGTGTTGATTTTCAATGAATGCTTGATTGCTTTCTCATGTTTTGTCACTTTGCACGGAACGGAATGACGTTTAAAACAGTTTGTCATATCGTAACACTCACGAAAGCAACTTAGGGGCGCTTGGTTGAAAATTGGTAATGGGAAAGGGAAAGATAATAGGAATACTAAGGAATGCAATGGGCATTCCTTAGTATTCCCTTGATCATTAATATTGCTTGGTTTATCATATTAATATTATTATTATATATAGTACACTATTATATTATATAATATATTAGTATAATATATTATTATAATTTAATAATACATTTAATAATAATAATAATAATAATAATAATAATATATAATATAATAATATAATATATCTATTATTTATAATATATATATCTATTATAATAATATATATAATAAGATATATAATAATAATAATATTATTATAATATAATATATTTATTATTATTATTATATATTATATTATATAATATTATATTATATTATATTATATTATATTATATTATATTATATTATATTATATTATATTATAATTTAATAATAATAATAATAATCATAATAATAATATATATATTATTATATATATTATAGTATATAATATAATATATTTATTATTATTATATATATTATATTATATTAAATAATATAATAATATTATATATTTATTATTATATATATACTATATTATTATATATAATAATACAATATATATTAATAATATTATAATATATATAATTATTATATTATAATATATATATATATATATATATATATATATATATATATATATATATATATATATATATATATATATAGGGGAGGGTTCATGCGAGAAGTGATTTTTTTGCGAGAAACGCGAGAAGTAATCCTGGCCACTAATTTAATCCAATCAATATTTAAATCTGAAAGGGTATTATTGTCTTTAAAGTAATTTCCAGAAATAATAATTTAATTAAAAATACATTCCTTAATTAACTAAATCAAAACAGTAACTTAAATTCCTATTATTGTGGATCTAATTAATTAAAAAAATATGTTATTCTTCACATCCAAAGAAATTCCAACTTTAAAATATTAGTGAACTATAGTTCGATTTGTGAACACCGGTGAACGGCAATAACTATTTGTGAACATCAGTGAACAACATGTCATAAGTTCAACATCAGTGAGCGACTGTAACCCTTCAACATTAGTTAAAAAAAGTAACCATTCAACATCAATGAACAAACGACAGTAACCATTCAACATCGATGAACACTATTAATCATTCAACATCAGTGAACAACATTAATCATTTTTATTAAAATAAAACAAAGTGAACAGATATGAACGAAAGACCAAGATACAATCCGGCACCAACTTTATAAAAAATCCCAAAAGATGGACAAAAAAATGAAAATATATGAACAAGACATGAACATAGATGAACAGAGATGAACTAGATGAATAAAGATCGGAAAATAAGTGCACTCCTGGCATCTTCAATGAACATAACGAAACTTGTTGTTCACCAATGAACATTACCGAAACCAGATCCGGCATCTTCACCGGAACCCTAGTTGCCGACTTAGCCGAAAACCAGATCTGGCCAACGAGAAAACCCAGATCCGCATCATATCTTTCTCGGTTTCATCTTCTAGTTGTACGAGATGAAATCAAATCTTAGAAGAAAGAAACCCAGAAAAATCAATTTTTTAGGTGATGCGACAACAAAAATGGCAGAATCTCGTCTCTTCTTCACATCGCCGGAAAACATAACGCCGACGATTTCTTCTTCCTTATCGGTGACTGACATAGGGCAGCGCTTTGTGCGGTTGTGGTGTGGCGATGGTGCTGCGGGTGTATTGCGGTGGTGTGGCCGTGTTGTGGAGGAGGTGGTGTGGAAAGAGGTTCACCGGAAACAGAGGTGGTTGGGGAAAGATTCACCGGAAAGCTTTTTTGGGAGAGAAACACCGAATGACACACATAAATGTGTGTTCAAATGAGAGAAAACTTATTTTTAATTTCATTAAAAGAATATCAGAATTAATTTACGGTTTAGTTTCCTAAACTACCCTTCCACCCTTATCTTTTAAACCATTTTTTCTCACTTATTTTCAAAATTGCCACCATACATCATAACCCTTTATTTTTTAATCTAAGGATCTATATCGCTTCTCGCATTTCTCGCAAAAAAAGCCTTCTCGCATGAACCTTTGCCTATATATATATATATATATATATATATATATATATATATATATATATATATATATATATATATATATATAATTTAACAATAAATAATAATATAATATATAATAATATAATGTTATTATATAATATAATAATAATAATAATAACAATATAATAATAATAATGATAATATAATAAAATATAATATAATATAATATAATATAATATAATATAATATAATATAATATAATATAATATAATATAATATAATATAATATAATATAATATAATATAATATAATATAATATAATATAATATAATATAATATAATATAATATAATATAATATAATTATAATAATAATAATAATAATAATAATAATAACGGGGGTAAAGCATTATAGAGTTCATTACCCCCGATTTGGTGGGTAATGATGTATGGCTTAGTAATGGGTAATGATTGCTTAGCTTGAAATAAATCAAGCATCTTCAATGGTAATCAATTCTATTACACACCCCTTAATACCCCCAACCAAGCACACTCTTAATGTCAACTAATTCGGTTGTTTGATGCGCGCAATATCGACTTAATATTTGAACCAACATAAGCTTCTTTGCCAACCGATCGAATCAACCCCAAATTCATGAAAATTCTTAAAATTCGAATACATATAAGAGAATCTACATATGTTAGGCCCAACTTGTTTCATACTTTTGAAAACCCTTGAAAGTGATGGTTCATCTGGTCGGCAAATTAGCAAGCTTCTAATGGGTTTCGAAACTAATTTCCATGTCAGAAACTTCAACGCCGAGGGAAGATACACCCAATTAAGCCCAACATTTTCGACCTACCCACATGTTGCCGGTGTATAGCTAGCGGCGACCTTGCTTGAGACGTCATCTGCTAAGTTCGGTTCAACGCATAAGGGATTCCGTTTGCTTAGAAATCTATGAAGTCGTGTGTATCAGATCAAAGTATTTCCTTGGAACTAGTGAAATATTTAATCGGATAAAACTAGAGATCACAAGAACAAGAACAGAGAATGTAGAGTGTTTTTGTGTTTTTATACCAGATTTGTGTTTTTGTACCAGATTTCTATGACAAAAAACGAAGGTTAATTCCTTCATGTATAAACCACCAAAAACTGCCAAAGGCAGTTCCAAAAAACTGCTCAAACCCGCCCATAAGTGGGTCGGATTTGACGGGTCGGAAAACAGGGTTTTCAATCCGAATTCAGATTTTCCTACGTTTTTTATAAAGCAATATTAATTCAAATAAAAAAGGACAAATTAGGGGTGTTAGGATTCTTGTAAGGAAGAAGAAGCTGCATTAAAAGGGGGAAATGACTAAAATGCCTTTACGTGCATGGCACATGAGGTGACTTAACAGACTTATTTAGATGGAATTGGACGGAATGAGAGAAATCGAGAATCTAAAAAAGTATGGGAAAAAAACTAAAAAAAATATATAGGGACAAAAAATATGAATCATATATATCACAAAGACAATTTTTGTAATTTACTCTTAATGTTATTTCAAAAAACGTCTAGCCCAAAAATTAAACATACGGATATGAGTTTTGGTAAGGTGGGACAAACGTACGTAGGAGCATTATCAAAATATTGGATATGCGTGCATGTTTATTTATATACGTTGTCCAACTTTATAATGTGAATTAAATATATGTATCTTATAATTATTATGATAACATTACTGAGAATGGAATTTTATGGATAACAATTTACAAACTACAAAAGAAGTAGTGATGATTAGAAAGTGTTAAGATAAGATCACCCTCCCAATAAACGAACCACTAAACATTGTCTTCCCATGTGAAGTTTGGTGAACACTTCCTAGCCCACCTCTCCTCCTCTCCCAAGTCTCATCCGATTCTCTAAATAAACGGATTAGATTTGGTTAACCATCTGAAACCGATGGTATAATACCCGATAATACAAATCAATATTATTGAATGCATCATACCCTATGTGAGTTATAAAAAGTTGTAATCGTTTGGATTCCACTATCGATACCTCACTGTGAAAATCAATATCTTATTCACATTGTCTCCAATTTAAACATATATATCTCGTTACGAAGTTTATATTGAAGATAAATGACGTTGCTTATAAACAATGGCGAATCCAAAATCAAAATTAATCGGGGCTTAAAAAAAAATTTACTAGATTTTTTTCATAAGAAGGGCCCATGCACCCCCTTTAATATAGTGTGAATTCTCCCCTGCTCATAAACCAACTAGCCTACACGTTAGAAAAATAACCATTTTTAGGCAAATCGGACAAAATCTAGGTATTTTTTATTTCTTTTGCTCTGGAATATTTCAATCATAGGTAATATTGTTCAGAGTAAGTTAGAGTTGAAATCATTTTTTCAAAGAAAAAGGTAAAACGGAGGAAATAAAGGGGTGGGTGACTGGGTGGAGCAGGAGCACCTTATTTGATTTGATAGGAAAATTAGGTCAAGGAATAAGACGACCTAGGAATTAAAAGGACTCCACTTTTCTAAATGTTATGTTTGTTCTGTTCACTTTCTTTGTAATGTTTCTTAGGTCACTCCCAATCGTGACGTGTCACTAAACTCATCAGTAGCGCTATATCATCATATCCTTACTGACACGGTCGTGCCAACCATAACACATCACTAACTTATCCGCACTTAAAATAAATATTAAAATGTTACATTTAAACCCCAATATTACATTTAACTCCCCTCAAATATTACATTCAAACCCCCAAAATAATACATTCAACTCCCCCCCCCCCACCCCCTCCGTCGCCACAAGGATGGGTTTTTAGTTATGGGGTGGTGCCAATGGCGTCACTCCCCGACGGGTAAAAAAGTGTTAGTGACGAGTGTAGGGACGTAGCGTTGACAACGGTCTTACTCTTAATTTTATTATTTGATTTGATAGGAAAATTTGATTTGATTTGTAATGTTTCTTTGTAATGTTTAATTCTCTTAAATGTTATTTAAGGGATTTTCTAATATGTGTCACAGGAGCATATCATAGTATTATTAAATATCTTTAATGCCCCAGCATTTAATTATCAAAAATCGGTATAAAATTATAGTATTAATAACTCATAACTATCATTTTACTCTAATTAAGGAAATTCTAGTTTATTAAGTCTTCATTATCGTATGCACGTGGGCACACATTAGCAAAACCCTATATTTAATGAAGACCTTTGGCAACACGAATAATCAATATTTACTTTTCTAAGTGTTTAAATTTCAAATCAAGTACTAGAACTATAAATATAAAAAAAAAATGAATAAATACAACATTATTTTCGGAAGTGATAATAATATTACCTTAACTTGTCAAGAAGATATCTTCCTATGTGTACAAATGCTCTCATTTTATTATTTATGGATCTTAAATGAGAAATGATATTGTTTTCTATTTTCTCTGTTTTAAAATAAGTGATATATTTTCTATTTTGAGGTGTTTCAAAATAAGTGATATACTTTAAAAATTTATCATATTTGGTAAAAGGTAATAGGGATCACACCCAAAAGACACATTACCCTCACTTTTACTTTTAAACATCATTAAATTAATTTAATCAATATATGTGGGACCCATCATCCACTAGTTATCCAATTTAATCTAATTAACCTTCATTATCATATTTTGCCTTAAAAACCGCCAACTCCAAAGTGTATCACTTGTTTTGAAACGGAGGAACTGAGGAAGTACTATTTATTCTTATTCCATCTTCTCATTCACCACAAGATGACATGTGTACTCCACTACTTCTTTTTCCTCATATTATATCTTGATTTTAACATTTGTCTTCATCTATTAGGTAGGAAGATAGGTCAGAAGATAAGTATGAACAAATACTAGGAAGCAGAGTCATTTCTCAACTTAAATATATGTGATTGGCTTAATTTTAATTGGAATAATTGGATAACCTAATCATAAATGTAACAGAGACACATAGTTTGTTTTTTAGTGTCTGTTTATGGTTGGTTTTACTGTTAGTGTCACCTTGAAGCATTTGCTTTGTTGTATGAATGATATTTTTGGCGGATTTTGCTAATATATGTCAAAGGGCAAATGATGTCAAATGTAAAATGTCATTTTTATCTTTGCACTAATTTAAAAATGTCTTCATTTCTCATTTATAGCAAAGGTAAAAATGATTTAACACGAAATAATAAATGACTCAATATTAATATTTTACATTAAATAAAAAATTCAAGTTTATTTTAATGTTTCATATCATGTGCATCTAAGACATATATCAGTAAGATTCATTTTTTATACCGGAAGTATATGTTTTTTGTACTTCAAAAAAACTAATGTTGTATTCCACTTGACTACTTTAAACCACCAAAAGCGCAGTTAATATGATGAAGCAAATTTGGTGTTTATATTACAACTTTAAAATGGATGTATGTATAATTGAGCTATTTTGTTATTGTAAATATAAGTTGATTCACAGTTATGATAACGATTAGGTTAGATATATCATAAGCAAAATCCGTTCATCCATAAAAAAAACATATCATAAACAGTAGTAGCATTTGAAAGAATGATAGCAAATTGTCATATAAACAATTATGGAATATTTTCTTGTATACCAATGGTTACCAAAGAAAATAATCTTGTAAATGGCAGACCAATTGAATTCTTAGCCGCCATTTTATTGATCACTTCTAAGAATCAAATTAATTGGATGGATTTAAGTCCTTTTCAACATTCAACTAAACTAAATTATCTTCTCTTAGCCGAATTTTCAACAAAATTCTATAGAAATTTTGATATCAATAGCAGGAGTTAGAAAATATGAGAATGGTTGAAACTCACAAACTAATTAAAATTTTATTATAGGTGTAGGTCGAAAACAAAAATACCTTATGAAACCTATGTAACCAATATACTTCCTCCGATACAAATTAGCTTTCACGTTTTTTGAGGTAAAAGATTGTAATGAAGATTAAATTAGATTAAATTGGATAGTTAGTGAGTGAGGGGTCCCACATATTATGATTAAAGTGAGTTTAATGATGTTTAAAAGTAAAAGTAAGGGTACATGAGTAATTTCACCTTATTAAAGGAGATAGTTAGTGGGTATGGGTCCCACTATATTTTACCAGATAAAGAAAGTTTTAAAGTGTATCACTTATTTTGAAACGGAGGAAGTATATTTTAAGAAAATCTTATTTAATAAAATCATAAAAGGCCCAAAAAGACTACAAGGAGAAGCCAAGCAAAAGACCCAAAAGAAAGACATGATAACAAAATAAAATTACAACAAAAATCAGTTGCATAAAATATAGGATTCATCTAAAGGAGGGTATGAATCCAGTCTTCCAACGTCAAGTCTATAATCATAACACGATTCTTAATACATTGTAATATGGTATAGCCAATCTTTGAGTTGAAGGGAAGATATCTTAATTAAGAGGATATCGTGCGGTGGTACACCTCTCACGCCAATCCTCTCTGGCAGATGTTTTGGCGTCGCGAGCACTAAACCACGACACTGTCTTCGGGTTGTGCCAAACCCCACGCGAAGGAGATGACGCGGAGTTATTTTGGTGGTGTGAGTGAGGAGGGTTTTTTTTTTCTTTCCAAAAGAGATGTAATGAATTGAGTTAACATTGAATGAGTATTTGAGGTGTGAATGTGAAATTAAGAATGTTGAGGTGGTGCTTAGGGGGCACTGAGATGAGTGTGTAGCTTGAGCCACCACCCCTTACTCTAAGAGCATGGGGTATGGTGGCTTAAGCCAAACTGCCACCTCTGCGTCAATTATTATTTCACATTTCACATTCAAAATCACAAATACCCCTTCTACCATCATTAAAATACCTCTCACTCACAAAATACCTTATAAATACCTCGAAACCACCCCTCCATCACGCCACTCTCGCCTGTGCTGGCTTGGGCCACCACTCACACCACTTGCGGTGTGGTGGCGCGCCACTTTGAGCATATGTGGCATCCGGCGAGGTGTCCCTCCGCCACTATACCCCTTACTCTAAGTAACTTTTCTCTTTCCTCATCTGAAACATATATAATCTTGTTACGCCAATTTCAAATTTGCCAACATATGTGATTCCTTGAAAAATCTTGGTTTTGTGTTTATAATTATCAACCGAGAGGGTAACAAAGGCTGTTAAAGCTAATATTTTGCGGTCCACCTTTTCAAAGGAATTAAGATTTCGAGCAGTTAAATATAAGGTGATTCACGTTTTCACTGTACTAAATAGTATATAAAAATGTTAAGATTATGGGCTACAAGATGACTTAAATAAGTATAGCACAATTTCATCTTATTAGTTATGAAGATGCAAAAAATACAATGATTAAAAAGAATAAACGAAAAACTACATAGATATTATATAATGCTTTTAGATAATCTATTTCAGTACACAAATTGGAGATGACGACACCAACACTTTTGCTAAGTTAAATATCTATATCTTAGCAAGCATGCCATGTTCAAGTCCCTAATTATATGTCACCATAATTGTCATGTTCATTCTTTGGTCTTTCTTAATATGTCACCATTCATAAGTCGAAATCATATGGGTTCTAATAACCCTTGACAGATTTTAACAACTACAAAGTTAATTAGCGGAAATTAAATAAAGAAAAGAAAATTAGACACAAATTAGTTAAACCCTGGAATCGGTTAACTATATTAGAGTGTGGGTTGCGCCAAACTTGTACAGTCCTAGTTGTCACATGAAACTGGCGCCACCATACCATATCATCAAGGCGCCAAACTCTACGGAGCGGTTTGGCGTCGCGCCAAATGAAATTGCGGTGTATGGTGTGACTGGATGAGTATTTTAGTGGGTCTCCTAAAATGGATGTTTTGACTTGATATATTAGTGAAAATGTATTTGAGGGTGTGAATGTGGAATGAGAAACGTTGGATGTCGCTGAGATGGATAGTTGCTCAAGTCATCATACTCAATGCCATTTTAAACGTACACTACACTAGTTTAGTCGTTCATAAACGCTCGTAACAATTTAACCAGTTTCTAAGCAAACCCGTTACATGACTAAAAATACACTCTAGGAAAGCTAAAATAACAAAAAATTGAATCGTGATAACTTTTCTGATCTGCTCCAATTGAGTGGGTCCCTGTTTATTAAAAAAATCTTAGAAATATCTAAATTTACATTCATAAAAGAGAGAGAAAGTGATTTACTATGTTAACCGCACCAGTCACTTGATGAAGAAATTTGCAAGTAAAACATAAAAAGTAAAACGTAGTATATCATTGGCGTACAGCATATGACAGAGAATTTTAAAGGTTCCTTTCAGTCTAACTTTATATAAACACTGGAATTTTCTGAGAAACTTGATCAAATATAGATTTTTAATATTTGAATTTGAATATAAGTATATAACTTTGGACCACTAACCGTGATCAATTTGTAAGAAACGACTAAATCACGACAAAAGTAAAAGTGTAATATGAACACTGGATTACATATGAGGAAGCAAAAACGAATTTGAATAGAAGGCAATAAGGCCGATCAATTCATAACCGACTGTGTATTCTTATCCTTCAAACAGGAAAGATTATAAATAACGCTAAGCAAATGGTAAGATTCTCATCAAAGTAGTTATTGCATTTCATAAGTAACAGATTAAATACGAATATAAATTCATTCATAGAGTTAACTGAAATTTGGTGAATGTTATGTAAGAAATTATGATTAATTTGAAGAACGAAAAAGATTCTGAAGAAGATGCTAGAAGAAGGAGAATAAAAAAAGGAGTATTTGATTTTATAAATTTTAATCATACAGAGATATTGTCAGGATCGATTAACTATTAATGAGTTAATAAACATCTTTAGATCTAATTGATAATAGAAGTTACAGCGGATTAACACTATATCAATATGTTTAAGAACGATGAACTGTAAGAACAATATGCAATAATATTAAGAACACAGTTTCACAAAAAGCTTCAATGTATATTATTGATTAACAATACACACGTACGTTTACAATTCGTAAGGAACTATATATAATAGTCCTTGAAGCCTAACTATTTACCCTAGTTATTCTATGACTTGATTTACATCGAATAATAAAAGATATACATTGAATTATATTCTATAACTAACTCTGCGAAGATCTCGGACTTGATATGCTTCCAAAACGTGTACCAGTAGTAAATTTGCATCGTCAGTAGTAACTCTGGTGACCAGTAGTAAGTCCAAAACAACGTCAGTAGTAACTACTAAGATCAGTAGTATCTTCAATATGTGCTTGATCAGTAGTAACTAAGTTATAGACTTCACCAGTATCAACTCATCAGTAGTAAATGGCTCTGCCCCATCAGTAACAACCATAATCATTACTAACTGCAGCATCAGTAATAAGTTGAACTGTGATCTGCTCCAACAATCTCCCCCTAAACTTATTGATTCTCTTTCAATCAACTAAGTTTCTTTTGTTCTTCTTCCCTTCTTCTTTTCTCTAAGGTTCTTTGATTCTGTTGATGTCTTTGCTCAATAATATATTTGCTGTTTTTCTTTGTAAAATAGTTCAATTTGTTCTGGAACATTACAACATCATATGGTTTCATCATAGAGTTTGTGAATATCTGATACATAACCTTTTCAGAGTGTGGATATTCTTTTTCATACAAGTAAAGCTCACATCTTTTGCTTGACCTTTCAAAGAAGTAAATATTTGCAGTTGGTATCACATTCCAAGCATAAACATTTTCTGGATTTGTAAAAAGTTCTGGGTAGTTATCTGGATAAAATGCAACATCAATCATTCTAGTTAAATATCCAGCACCAGACTCTTTCCATGATTTCTTTGACATTCTTGGTTTACCAATGATCAGAAGTTTAATAACATCACTTCTTGAGCATGATCTGATCAATGGTAACCATCCAGTAAATCTCTGTACAGCTTTGTCTTTCCTTATAATCTCTATAACATTATTAGGCATAACTCTCCAATTGATGATTGGATTGTTCTGCAAGGGAGCAACATGTACTTCAAGAACAGGAATGATTTGTTCAGTTTTTGACTTCTTTTTAGCACTTTGTTCTTGAGTAATAGCCTTTCTCTTCTTTGATTGGGGAGTTGAGGATTCACCAGTAGTTGATATACTACCAGTTTTAATTAAATTTGGACTGATTGGAACTAAGGCTTTTGATTTGTTTTCTTCTTCAGCTTCTTGTTCAGCCAATTCTTTCTTCTTGACAACATAATATTTTTCAATAATAGTTATCATCTTCATTCTGCCAAAGGACTTTGCATTGTGCCCTTTTGTTTTCAAATATTCAATCATATTGGTCTTCTGTTCAAATACATCATCTGTTAATTCACTTTTTGTTCTTTTGCATTCAGATACCAGATCTTCAAGACAGTTAATATGTTCTTCTTCAACTTTTCTCAGTCTTCTAAATTCTGCCTTTTGAGCTTCTAACTGCATATCTGTTATTTGAACAGGTATTTCATTTTTATCCTTCTTTTTCTTCTCTTCCAGAGCTTGATACTTAGCGACTTTCTCCAAATATATCTTGTGCTTCACCTTCCATCTTGATTGTTTATCTGCTCTCACAAGATTGATTTTGTTCACCATGTAGTGACCTAGTGCTCTGTTAGGGTAATCTTCATCATAAATTTATTTACCCTTTCCAATACAAGCTGAAGGTGGAGGTGGAATGTATTTCATATCTGGCACACCTCTGATTATTATTGAAGGAGAAAATAATGTAAGTTCATTTTGTTGAAGAATTTTTGGATGTGGAGGAAGTGAGCACTCATCAACTTCAAACCAGTTCACATTATCATCAATGTCAAGTATGATAAGTGGTTGATCAGGTGTAGGTGGTTTGGTTATGACTTCAAAACGTTCCCTTTCAATTAGCTCTGGAAGCTCTAGTTCTTCCTCTTCAGTAGTAACCAAGGTAGTTACTACTGGTGTGACTTCAGGAGTTACTACTGATAGGGCATCAGTAGTGTTTGGTGCAGTTGTTTCCTCTTGTTGTTTTACTACTGCTATGATATCAGTAGTAGGAGTTACTACTGATACTTCTTTGATTAACTTGGAGTCCAAGGAAGAAGTTCATTGGACCCATGGAGCTCATCTTGAATTTGATTTGCATGAGATTTTCAAACTCTTTACATAATGAATCATTTGTTGATCCAAAAATGATATCATCTACATATGTAACATCCTAAAACTGGCCTAGTTGTTTTAGGTATATTTTGATATTTGAAAATATCTATTTGACCCTATGTGGAATAAATTGACTAAATGTTAAATTGATTGTTGGACCTTTTGTCCTTTTGTGATATTTTAATCAAGGGATTAAAATATCTGTTTTCTGAAATGTTTAAATGAAAATGTGATTTTTATATCTTTGGATTCTCCTTTTAATATCGTCTCCAGAAATGCTTTCGTTTTTAAAATTGGAGCCCGTTTGGTATTTTAAATAAATTAACTACGAAAGGGACTTTTGTATTGTATTTGTTTAAAAGAAGAAAAAATCTCAAGTGGGCCCCACCCCCTTTTTGGACGGTTTATTGATGGGGAAATGCCCATCTTTTTGTCATTCATCCATTTCTATCTCTCTCTCTCTCCCACACGTCTCTCTCTCTTTCTCTCTCTAAATCTTCTTCTTCTTCTTCTTCAAGTTCTTGGTGTTTTTTGGAAGATCTTGTGCTCATTTCTTAGCCAATCATTAATCCGAACCCGTTTTTGGAAAGCTCTTGAGGTAAGCTTCAACCTATATGTGTTTATTTTCGATTCCATGTTAGTTGATAAATTAGGGTTTATGTGTTCTTAAGATTTGGTTGGTAATTATGGTGTTAAATGGTATATTAGGTGTTTGTGCAAAGTTTGACATGTATTATTGCTTATGTACAAGTGATTTAGCACAAGGTACAACCTTTGTAGCATAATGTACACATGGGTGAGTGTGTGTGTGTTCGTGGGTGTGTGTGTGTGTGTTCGTGTGTTCGTGTGTGTGTGTGTGTGTGTATCAATTGTGTGGTTTTGGTTTATGTTCTAACTTGACTTAATATGGGTTTTAATGTTAATGTGGGTTGAATTAATATGTAGGAAGTGATAATATGTCAAATATGTTAGTTATGGATTATGTCAAGTTTTGGTGAGATTTGATAACTAGTGTTTGGATGATTTGGGTCAAAAGTTAGAACTTATGATTTTGAAGTAAAATAGTTGAGTTGTGATAGTTATGAACTTGTTAGATTGATTAATTAGTTATGATTTGCTAAATGGTAGATTATAGCATTTGTAGTTGTGTTTGGATGTTTTTAGTTAAAAATGGTTAACTAGTAAATTGGGAGTAAAATGCATGGATTGTTGGTGACTTGAACTTGATGAATTGTTATATGATTATGAATTGCCAAATGTGGTTTGATGTCATGGTAAAGTTCATTGTAGGATTAAAGAGGTAATAATTGGGCATGTTGACAATTATGTGATTTTGACCCGTTTGGGCCATTTAGTGGTAAAATGATTTAAAATAACTTGGATTGTGAAAGTGTAAGTATTTTGTTAGGATTATGTGATTAGTAATGTTATTGGTAACATTTGGTGAATGGCAAGTTGATGATATGACTATAGTTGTAGGAAGTATTATTGTTTAATAATCCGGTTTGACCCGTTTGGGTGTAAGATTTGCAAAATGACTAGTTGACTTGCTATGTAAGTGTAGATGGTCATGACATGTTCATATGATGGTTTAAGTGTTTGGCTATTTAGTTAGTGCAAGTGTTAGTGTTAAATGTATATTTAACCTTGTTTATAATTTGGTGGAATTATATACTAATTCGGTATTCCTTTGATGTACAGGAATCGGGATCGTGACTCAGAAACATTAGACCTCTGAGTTCGACAAGTGGAAGGTTTCGGTGAGTGGATTTAACCTCCAACTTGTGTTTAGTTACAATTAGTTTGGTATATGCATGCTTGTTGAAAATGCAGGAAATGTACCAGCTTCAGGGAGTTCGCGACGCGAACTAGAGTTCGCGAACCGCGAACTCGAGACAGAGAATTTTGGTGTTGGCCGTGAACACTTCGCGACTGAGTTACCGAACGCGAACATGAGTTCGCGACGCGAACTTGAGTTCACGATGGGAACTCAGTTGCAATGCTTTTGATGCAGTTTCGTTGTATCTTGCTTGCTAGTTTAGTACCTATTTACTAGTGTTGAGTCAAATAGGTTATGTGCCATATGTGAAGTGACTTTGCTTGATTGGTAGCAACTACTCGGTAAGTGGGCAACCGGGTTCCGAGAAGTCAGTGCGCTGGGCATCGGGTGTCGACTAAAGGGTATCCGACCTTACCTGTATTTGTTGCATGGTCAAGGGGAGGGAGTTGCCCGGGTGTTGGTCACGAAACGCTATCGGTTACCGTGGTTTTCGCCGACCATGGTTTAAGGCTCCGGCAGGACCCCGATCTTCTTGGACAAACAGTGATACGTGATTATGTGGCTTTTAGATCGTAGAGATGTCTATGCTAGCTTGTTGGGCTTTACAGAATTTGTAGATTATATTCATTCACTTAGCTTTGTGCTAATCCCTCCCTCGTTGAATCTTTTCAGGTTGATCGGTGCTTTGGACGGAATGAGTGACCAAGCTCAGTTTGTTATGTTTTGAAAAATGAGCCATGTCGTTTAAGTGACACCGTTTTGTATTGTTTAAGTAATGTTCATTTTGGAAGCTTATTGTGGGAGCTTGTTTGTAAAGTAAACTAAACTAAACTAAACTAACCTAGAGGATAACCTAATCGCCTTCGGGCATTTAAAAAAAAAAAAACGCTTCCTAAATTTTGCGGTGTTACAACATAGATTTGCACCAGTAGTATATCATTTTTGACCTTTCTTGTAAATAGAGTCTTGTCAATTGCTCCTCTTTTGAAATCATTCTTCAGTAAGTATGATGACAATGTATCATACCATGCTCTTGGTGCCTGATGTAGGCCATATAGAGCTTTGTCTAGTTTGAATACATAGTCACCATGTTTTGGATCTTCAAAACCTGGAGGTTGGCAGACATATACTTCTTCTTCAATTTTCCCATATAGGAAGGCACTCTTTACATCCATTTGATAGACTTTGAACTTCTTGTATGAAGCATATGCTAGGAATATCCTAATTGCTTCAATTCTAGCAACAGGGGCATATACTTCATCATAGTCTATTCCTTCTTCTTGAGTGTATCCTTGGGCTACAAGTCTGGCTTTGTTCTTGATCACTATACCTCTTTCATCTTTCTTGTTTCTAAAGATCCACCTTGTTCCAATGGCTCTTTTTCCTTTGGGTAGAGTTACAAGTGTCCAAACAGCTTGTAATTTGAATTGAAGGAGTTCTTCTTGCATTGCCTCAATCCAGTTTGAATCCTTCATAGCTTGTTGAATTTTCTTTGGTTCATCCTGAGACAGAAAGCATTCAAACATACATTCATTAGTAATAAACTTATATTACACATGTTTGTAGTTAGACTCTTATGTAATTTGCTTCTTGTCTGCATGCTTGAGTTCACATCACTAAGGACTTGATCCAGAGGATGATTCTTTTCAGTTCTAGTGCCATGAGTTTTATCAACACATAGTTGGTTTTCAAGATTGGACTCATTTATCTCAGGAGATTGTTCCTCTTGAGGTTCTTCATTGTCATTGATGTTTGGTTCATCATCATTTGCTAGTTCAAAGTTACTACTGGGATCAGTAGTATTTAAGTTATTACTGGGATCAGTAGTGTTTAGAGAATTTAGGTTATTGCTAGGACCAGTAGTATTTTGAGTACTATTACTGGTCTCAGTAGTATTTGAATTACTACTGTCCTCATTGTCTGATTCACTACTGCTTCCAGAATTTGAGTTATTATTGTCCTCAGTATTAACTGTGGGAACAGTATCAACTACTATGTATCTCATTTCTTCTTGACCGGTATTGAAAGATGATGTTCCTCCTTTTTGAGTGTGACAATTTGAATCACCTGCATTTAAATCCATGTTAGTGTTAAAGGATTTGGTTAGATTGTCTATGTTAAATAGCCAATCTGGACCATTTCCTTGTTCATTAGGAACATTCTCATTAAAGGATACATTGATGCTTTCTTCAATTATCCTTAATCTTTTGTTGAACACTCTGTATGATTTGCTTTGAGTAGAGTATCCCACAAAGATTCCATCATCAGCTTTGCAATCAAACTTACCAATTTGTTCTCTTGTAATCAGAATAGTACAAGGACAACCAAAGGATTTTAAAAAACTTATAGAAGGTTTTCTTTTGTTAAAAAGTTCATATGGTGTTTTGTAGTGTGGCTTAACTATTAATACTCTGTTCTGTACATAACATGCAGTATTAACAGCTTCAGCCCAGAAGGTGATTGGTAATTTTGAGTCTGCTAACATTGATCTTGCTGCTTCAATGATGGTTCTATTTCTTCTTTCAGCTACACCATTTTGTTGAGGAGTTCTGGGTGAGCTGTATTGCCTGTCAATACCTTTAAGATCACAAAAGTTAATTAAATTAGTATTTTTAAATTATGTGCCATTATCACATCTTATGGCTTTAACTTTTTGATCAGATGTGTTCTCCAGTTTAACAATTAAGTTCTTGATGAGTTCACTTGTTTCATCTTTTGACCTGAGAAAGAAAACCCATGTATATCTGGAAAAGTCATCAGTAATAACAAGACAATATTGTTTCTTTCCAATACTCATTACATTTGTAGGTCCAAAAAGGTCCATATGTAAGAGTTGTAAAGGAACAGAAATAGAGTTTACCATTTTGGACTTATGAGAAGACTTATGTTGTTTACCTTTTAGGCATGCAACACAGTGATGATCACACATGAATTGTTTTTGTGGTAATCCAATTACCAAATTCTTTCTTACTAAATTGTTCATGTTTTTAAAGTTTGTGTGACACATCCTTTTATGCCAAAGTTCTGATTCAGTAGTGTTTGCCTTGGATATAAAACAGTTGACCTCATTTGAAGAAATGAGTTCTCCCCCTATATCCAGGCAATACACATTGTTTCTCCTTGGAGTTCTTAAAACTACATATTTTTCATCTAAAACAAAATCAGGAGAAAGAAAGATGCACTCAATGTCTGTGAAAAGAATTTTGTTCTTTTTATCACATACTTGAGATACACTGACAAGATTGTATTTTAGCTCAGCTACATAAAATACATCATCAAAAGTAATCTTACCATTAGTAACTGTACCTTTGCCTGAAATCTTACCTCCCTTTGGGTTCTCACAAAGGCCACATATCCTCCATCAAAAGACTTGAAATCTTTAAGCATTTGCAGATTTTCAGTCATGTGCCTTGAGCATCCACTATCAATGTGCCATGTTCTACCTTCTTCAGGGATCTGAATGCTCTGCACACGTAATTAAAAGATTAATTGAGTTTGGGAACCCAAGCTTTATATGTCTTGGGTTCATCCTTTGAGAAATCAGATTTAGAACAGTTAACTTTAAATATTTTTGGTACCCATACCTTTTTAGTACTGGTGTTTTGTTTTACTACTGCCCTTTTAGATTTGGTACTGGTGTCTGAGTTTACTACTGATCTTGGTCTGTACCCATGATATTTAGCTATTGAATGCTTTACTACTGATGGACCAGTAGTATTTGGGTACTTACCATGTTTAGAATGACCAGTAGTGTTTTTAGCTTTTGGTTTGGCAGCAGTAGTATTTTTAAAATTAGGGTTTTTACCAGTAGTGTTTTGGTACTGGTATCCAACAGCATTGTAATTAGGGTTATGACCAGTAGTAAACCTGTTAAAGTTTCTACTGGTGTTTGAAAAGTTAAAATATTGTTTATTTTGATTTGCTTTTCCATTATTTTTGAAATAATTGCTGTTCTTAGGGCTTCCAACTCTTTTATTTTGCACAAACCTTGGTGCATTTCTTCCAAATTTTGGTGTTTCAAATTTTTGAGATTTTATTTTATGTACTACTGATGGACCAGTAGTATCTTTTAGCTTCTGTGTTTTTGCTTTTTCTTTAGAATTTTTAAATTCTTTAAACTCTTTACAGTTAATTGGATTGAAGTGACAATCCTTTGCTAAATGGTTGACTTTGTTGCACATAACACATCTTAATTTCTTATCTTTAGCACCTTCAGGTTTTTCTTTGATCTAAGAGTTGATTGTTATTTCTTTCATTTCCCCTTCTTAAAATTTGTGGTATATTTTCTGCATTATATTTAGGAGAGTTTTCTTCACTTTGTGCTGTGTGAAAGCTTGTATCAATTGAGTTTGTAGATTCAGTTTGAAAAATTGTGAATTCAATTGAGTCTGTAGTTTGATCATCATCAGAAGAATCATTTGATTCATATGTTTCATTATTAGATTCAGTTTGATTTTCATTTTTTAATTCATTTATGATTCTTTCTGAACTATCTTTAAGTGGAGGAATGAATTTATAAGGAGGTGGTACAGCATGATATCCCACTCCATGCACAACTTTTTCAGTAGTTTGATTACTTGTTAATTCATTTACAATTTGAGAGCTTCTTTCAAATTTTTTAATGATTAATTTGTTTTGCTCTAATTCCATTTGAAATTCTTCTAATTTGATTAAAGTTTCTTTTAATTTTAACTCAAGATGTTCTTTTTCATAGGTGGTTTGTAGCAATTCTTCTTTTATCTTTTGATCAGTTATTTTATAAATTTTAATTTGATTTTCAAGATCAGCTATACAACCATTATATTCAATTCTTCTGTTTCTATTTAGAATCATCTCTGCAAGTGTTTCTTTATTTAGTTTTTCTAAATCTTTATAAGCTTTAATGCATTCAGGAGTGCAAGATTTAGAAGTTACCTTAGTAGGAGAGTCAGTGAAAGCCATGAGAGCTTGATTCTGTGCATGCTCCTCTGCTTGAAAGCTCCAGTCATAACATTGTCCTTGTTGTGAAACAAGAGCATTTGAGTTTGATCTTTTGTCTGGCTGAGGACATTCTTTAGCAAAGTGTCCAAGGTTGTTACAGTTGTAACATTTGACTTTAGTCTTGTCAAATCCAGCCTTGTCACCTTTGTTGAAGTTTAGGTTTGTTCTTCCAGTCCTCTTCAAGAACCTTTTGGTTCTAAGGCTCAGCATTGCCATCTGCCATTTAAGATCCATCTCTTCAAGATCATCAGGATTCAGTTGTTCCAAATCATCACTAATTAGTGCAGTATGCACATGACTAGTGAAGAAGGATTCTCTTGCAGCATCTTCACAATCTGCAGCCTTTGCAGTTTCCTGACTTGTTCCTGTGCTAGACACAAAAGCAGCATTGTTTGAAGACAAATTAGGAGTTTTAGAACTTACCTCAGATTCAAACACTCTAAGCTCATTGTACAATTCATCCAGCTCCTTTTCTTCCAAAGCATCACCTTGTCTATATATGACTGTGTACATAGACCATTCTTCTCCAAGAGATCTAAGAAACTTTCTATTGACATCATCATTGTCAGGTTTCACACCAACTTGATTCAATTCACCAATTAGTTTATTGAACCTATCAAAGGTTTGAGATAGAGATTCATTCTTTTGTCCTTTGAAGTTTTCAAAGTCCTGTTTTAGTACAGACTTCATGTTTCTTTTGGTGCTTTTAGTACCAACGAATCTCTTTTCCAGTGCCTGCCATAATACCTTTGCATCATCATATTCAACAAAGAGATGTTGATAGTCATTAGGAATGGCCAGTAGAAGAGTGCTTAGAGCTTTGAGTTCGATTCCTCTGTCTTTCTTCTCCTTTTCACACTTGAGTTTGTCTGCTTCAGTTGCAGAACTTGTTGCTTGACCAGGAACGGTTTTGTTTCCTTCAACAACAACTTCCCACATAGTATAATCAGTAATAAGCATGTATTGCTTAATACGATTCTTCCACATCCCAAAGTTATTGGGAGTGATTATAGGGATCTTATTTGCTTGAGTACTCTCATTGTTATCAGTCATGATTAACAATCTGTGTGTTTTAAAGATTAAAACTTTTTGTTGTTCTTAAAAATCGTAGATCTAGAACCAATAAGCTCTGATACCACTTGTCAGTATCGATTAACTATTAATGAGTTAATAAACACCTTTAGATCTAATTGATAATAGAAGTTACAGTGGATTAACACTATATCAATATGTTTAAGAACGATGAACTGTAAGAACAATATGCAATAATATTAAGAACACAGTTTCACAAAAAGCTTCAATGTATTTATTGATTAACAATACACACGTACGTTTACAATTCGTAAGGAACTATATATAATAGTCCTTGAAGCCTAACTATTTGCCCTAGTTATTCTAGGACTTGATTTACATCGAATAATAAAAGATAAAAGATATACATTGAATTACATTATATAACTAACTCTGCGAAGATCTCGGACTTGATATGCTTCCAAAACGTGTACCAGTAGTAAATTTGCATCGTCAGTAGTAACTCTGGTGACCAGTAGTAAGTCCAAAACAACGTCAGTAGTAACTATTAAGATCAGTAGTATCTTCAATATGTGCTTGATCAGTAGTAAGTAGTAACTAAGTTATAGACTTCACCAGTATCAACTCATCGGTAGTAAATGGTTCTGCCCCATCATTAACAACCATAATCATTACTAACTGCAGCATCAGTAATAAGTTGAACTGTGATCTGCTCCAACATATATGTGTATATACAAAATTAATTAGTAGTTTAACAAAGAGTGACAGCTACGTGCTGTGGTTTTGGAGGCTTCTTAATATGTTCTACAGCGACTGCTTCTTGACTCGGCGGTTCGCACGGACACGGCATTGCTATGAACCTTGCAATCCGATCTCCCGGCATTACTACCGGCAAACTCTGGTTCTCGCTTTGCAATTTCTCCTGTTAACATCAAACAAACGCCATCAGTTTGTAATAAAATCAACCAATTCAAACTACAATCCGAAGAGCGTACGAATCTATAGGATTTAGTAGCAATTGATATGAATTGACTTACCGAGTACGCAAGTTTAGGTTTGGTAGGTGAATGATCGTCGTCGTCTCCGTCGGAGTATGAACCGCGGAGGTGCCTGAGTTTGTCCCAATGATAGCAACATGAGAATATGCCGCTGAGACTGAAGATTACGATCAACAATAAGGCGGTGCCGAGAGGAAAACCTAAGGTAGGGCGAGATGAATCGGAGTGATGTAGCGGTGGCGGATAGTAAGTCGGAGATTCCATCAATTTGATTAGAGCTTGAACAGGCGGTGGTGGTACAATTGGAATGAATCTGCTTAGATTTATGATGTCGTTGATTTAAAGCTTCTAATCCTCCTCTCATGAGGTGTGTGGAAGACAACAATGGTGAAATTGAGGCGTACGGGTATGAATTGGGAGATGTTAAATGTGGGTGAAAGGGGGGAGGGGTGTGTGGTGAATTTATAAAGGAGAGATTTGGGGGGTGGGGGGAGTGTTAGTTGGGGTACAGCTGTTTCTGTTTGTCCCCGCCAATGGTACGGAGGAAGTGGGAGGTTATTAAAATAATACTTTTTTATTTACTACTTGCGTATTAAAAATGTCTGACTGAAAATTAAAAAGGCTTAATTTGATAGCTTATTCGTTTTAAAGTTAGTTGTACCAATAGACGTTTTGTATGAGTCAATGATTCTCGTATTATAAGTGTCTGGTTCGGTTTGAACTTTGAAGTTTATATATATTGTTAAAAGTTGTTTGATTAATTCAGTTTCATTTACTTTAAGTTTTTCCTAAAATTAAACCCCGAACAATCTGAGTTTTGCTTTGATTAAGTTGAATCATTTTACTTACCTATAAGAAATGCTGTATATTTATGTTTTGGACATTTTGAAAAGAAAAAAAATAGTGCCTACTTATGTGGTGGTGGTTGAAAAACTGAAAAGGGTCAAAAACAATTTATGAAAATAAGCATATACAAGATTTTATTTTAGTATATACTAGTTTATAGTCTCCTGTTATACACGGACATGCTCGGTAAAAACTTTGCATCAAAATTGCTGAAACTCATACCATGATTAAATTACCTAGGTCCCGTTTGGTACGAATTATTCGCATGGAATAAAAAATGCATGTTTGGTTGGTCTTTGGAAAACAATAAAGCTTTCCTCTCATTCATGCTATAACCGCCTTTTCTATTCTATAGGGTGACCTTGTTTTTCATCCATTTCATTACCCACGTAACACAATGGACCATATTACCCTTTATCATATTATATGACCGCCTGCTATTTTTTCAAAACATATTGATGCGATGGAATTCAGTTTTTATGAATTTTAATTTCAAAGCAAACGTGCTTTACGACTAAAACATGAACTGTATTGGTTCGTTTGGATAATTTTGGTGGCTGGGAAATAGCATGACTGACCATAATTTGCATCAACTGTCAATCAGATGGACTATCGGTACATATATAAACCATGGAAACTTGCTTTCTTATGAATATATTAGTTCAAATTTTGGTTTGAATGGAGTTTGCATATAAATGTTTTGTATATAAATGTTTGATATAAAATGGAGTTGAAAGTATATAGAGGATAAGATGACAAGGATTTCTTGGAAATCACAGTCATCATAGTTAGTCGGTTATTGAACTTCAAGATTAATTTGATTTTTATTGAAGGGTGATTTTGTCTAATTCTCTTGTTTTTAATTTCATTCACACGGAAAACTTAAATACAACCAAACATGATAAATGAATGTAATGACTCTTTGTATTACAATATTTATTCCATTACTATCTTCATTCCATTTCGTTGTTATTGCATTCCGACCAACCAAACAAACCCCTATATATGGTCTTACATCAAAACAAAAATAAATGATTGTATTCAAAACTTTTATGCTAAACCCCCCCCCCCCCCCCCCCACTTTACATATTTATGGTATTGGAAATAGACACGAAGACTATGCGTAACGGGCATGGTCGCCCATGTGGTTGCCATGCGTTCCCTGCACATCTGACGCGTCGCTGCCCTTACTCAGGTCCTCCTGTGACGCGTACATCCTTGCATTTGGTCGTCTGGATGACCTTTGCAGGTCGCTAAAATTTCAAAGGAAAATATGTTATTTCAAAGGAGAAGGGTTTGGTCTCTGGTTATGTGGGTTTGGCCGGGGTTTAATCATGTATTTAGTCGTAGGTATAGAAAGTTGATGTGACACTGATATGTCAAAATTGACCATTATTATATTGGCCACCCTTACACATAGTCTAAGCCGATTGTTCTATATAGTGATATGTTGCTTCAATTTCAACACCCATCTGCAATTTAGAAAGCTAATACAGGTCGGTTAAAAAAGATATTCATGAATCACTTTAGAAAAAAATAGCTGTTTGAAAATAAACTTTGATAATTCAATAACTTCCATTTGTGTGTCAAAATAAGAGGTAATTGTCAAAATATAACAAAAATAGGTTGTTTTTTTTTTTTAAAAAAAAAAAACAACTTGTAAGACTTGAGTATTAAAAAAAAGGTGACTTAGTTTTTTTTTTTTTGCTACTCCATAAATCACTAAGTTTGGGAAAAGCAAATCATTGTGTATGTTAATCTTTCTAATAATATGTCATAAATATTATTTTTTTTAAAACCTTTATATAATCAAATATTTTGAGATTACATCATATTGTCAAAAAAATGATAAAATTATCTTTTTTATAAGATAATTATTCAAAGTATTAATTTTTTTTATATTTCAAATACACAAATCTTTTGATCAATAATAATGGTCAATATTGATCATATATTTTATATATGGAGGGTTATTTCGGTCATTTGACACCCACATAAATTTTAATCCAATTTTTTTTATAATTTATAATTTTTTTATTACTTTATTATTTTTCATTAAAAATTAATTTTAAGTAAAAATATAAAGTAATTATGTGATTTTCAAAATGACCAAAATAACCCCCTATGTGTAAAATATGTGATTAATCTTGACCACAATTATTATTGATCAATGGTTGAGATTTTTCATTTGGATTAAAAAAATTAAGAAGTACCTTGGAAAATATTTTTTTTATAAAAATATTCTTAGCAAGAGTTTATACGTAATTTAAATATACTTAGAGCAATAAAATCTAATGTATACTAAATAAAAAATGTATTACTATCGATGTAAAAAATAGTCATATATGAAGTATTAGTTACGGAGCACAGGCTAACCTTACTCGTTATTAATACGAGTCAGGCACGTTTGACCATTCTCATATGCTAATCCACTTGTATTTTTTCAACTTTTTTTTTTCATTTGTTAATGAATTGGATTCGATTATATAAATGTTCTTAATAACTTTAGAAACACTTGTTTCAACACAATGAACATGTACTAATAAATGGTCAAACAGGCCAGCAGGATACACACATGTAGTGTCGTACTATCATTTATAATTGTGGGACTGTATCTGATTAATCTCATAAGCCTAATGTAATACTCCGTGGTAAGTTATCAAATCGGTTGAAACTTGAAAACGGGTAATTATGAATGTTTTTATTTCTTAAAGAAACATACTCTTAAATGTCGAATGACCGTAATTTCCATACTATGTATACTATAATAACTATTTTGTGATCATATTAATGTCAAAAAAGCATATATGTTTTTCGTGTTGGATGTAAAAATAGCTGCTAGTAAATTTTTCCTCAATAATATTCATTCATTTAACGAAGAAAACAATACTTTCTTTAATACTAATATTCATTTAACGTAGAAAATAGTACTTCCTCCGATTCAAAATAAGTGATATACTTTGAGTTTCACGGTTTTTGAGGCAAAAGATTATAATGATGGTTAAATTAGATTAATTAAATGGTTAGTGGAGAATGGGTCCCACACATTTTGAATAAAGTGGGGTTAATGATGTTTAAAAGTAAAAAAGTAAGGGTAATGAGGTCATTTCAATTGTTAAAGTAGATAGTTAGTGGGTGTGGGTCCCATTATTTTTTGCCAAATAAGGTAATTTTTCAAAGTGTATCACTTATTTTGAATCACCCCAAAAAGGAAAGTGTATCACTTATTTTGAATCGGATGAAGTATTAATGATATTCATATAACTTAGACACTAGTGTTTTCTTTAATAATATTCAGTTAACTAAGAAAATTAATAATACTTTCTTTAGTAATATTCGTTAAATATGTCCATCATCCTCAAACTCAATAACCATTTAAAGGCTTAACCCTATCACCGTCATTGCCAAGATTGCGGGCCCATGATCCATTTCAAACACGCTTTCTTCTGATCATTGACGATTTGATTCTTGTTAATCATCGTGGCGAATGTTTCTACTCTTCTTGCTCTTGTGGTGCTAATTAATGGCGGTGGCGATGAAAACTTTAGAAGCAAGAAACATGCAAGGAAGCCGCCATTATTTGTTAAAATTATTTAGTTACAAATGTTTTCGTTATGATCTCATTTTTATATTATGGAATGACACAACTTTATTTAATTTGTTTGAATGACATATAATCTACTACAATATGTCCATAACGAGACTTGAGTCCTTAACCATTAGGTTATGTGCAACATCTTATATCTTACATCAATGTCACTATGTTACAAGTGTAGAATGACACGAAATATATACTTCGTATTATTGTTTAATTAGTTATGATCTCATTATTATTATTTTTTGGTTGACGTGTTACGTTATATAATTGTAAAATTAAAATTCAGATTTGATTGTTCTCTCAATGTCCCTATGTTAATGGAGTCTATCGGGAAAGCGAGACAGAATTGATTTGCAATTGTCTATATCACGATTTGAAAAGGAGAAAAGTTGAAAAGAAAAAAAAAAAGTGAAAGGCGAAAATATGTAATGTTTTTTTTAAAGAACACGAATACAAAGATAGAGGTGTATTCTAGGAAGTACAATGGTTTTGCATAGTCCCAAGGATAAATTCTATCCATTGGATCAAGATGGTCAAGATCAAATCCCCCACCTAACAGCCACCGCCGGCGGCCACCTCCGACCGCCGTCCGCACCGGCGGCGGCGGACGGCGGTGGTGGTGGTGGATGACAGTGAAGGTGCTGGTGCTAATGGGGGTGGTGGTGGTATTGATGTATCGAAGCACATGTGCTTCACTGAAACACAGCATATTACTTCGAAGCACATGTGATTCAGGTCACGAAACACATGGTGCTTCAAGTCACTAAAAACATGAGTTTCTAAACACACAAGGGAGCATACAAAGCACATGTGCTTGACGTTATGAAACACATGTGCTTCACTACACGGAAAAAAAAATCAAAACAAGTGACGAACATATCATTATGAAGCACATGTGCTTCATGAAGCCAAGCACACGTGCTTCATAAAGCCAAACACATGTGTTTTTGTTCCTGAACACATGTAACTTACAAGCAAGTTATTTGTGTTTAAATCACGAAGCACATGTGCTTGACGTTATGAAACACATGTGCTTCACTACACAGAAAAAAAATCAAAACAAGTGACGAACATATCATTATGAAGCACATGTGCTTCATAAAGCCAAGCACATGTGCTTCATAAGCCAAGCCCGTGTGTTTTTGTTCCTGAACACATGTAACTTACAAGCAAGTCATTTGTGTTTGAATCACGAAGCACATGTGCTTGAAGTTATGAAACACATGTGATTAACTACATAGAAAAAAAATCAAAACAAGTGACGAACATATCATTATGAAGCACGTGTGCTTCATAAAGCCAAGCACATGTGCTTCATGAAGCCAAGCACATGTGCTTCATAAATCCAAACACATGTGTTTTTGTTCCTGAACACATGTAACTTACAAGCAAGTCATTTGTGTTTAAATCACGAAGCACATGTGCTTGACGTTATGAAACACATGTGCTTCACTACACAGAGAAAAAATCAAAACAAGTGACGAACATATCATTATGAAGCACGTGTGCTTCATAAAGCCAAGTACATGTGCTTCATAAAGCCAAGCACATGTGCTTCATAAGCCAAGCCCATGTGTTTTTGTTCCTGAACACATGTAACTTACAAGCAAGTCATTTGTGTTTGAATCACGAAGCACATGTGCATGAAGTTATAAAACACATGTGCTTCACTACATAGAAAAAAAATCAAAACAAGTGACGAACATATCATTATGAAGCACATGTGCTTCATAAAGCCAAGCACATGTGCTTCATAATGCCAAGCACATGTGCTTCATAAAGCCAAGCACATGTGTTTTTGTTCCTGAACAAATGTAACTTACAAGCAAGTCATTTGTGTTTGAATCACGAAGCACATGTACTTGACGTTATGAAACACATGTACTTCACTACACAGAAAAAAAATCAAAACAAGTCACGAAGCACATGTGCTTCCAGTCACGACCACCACCACCGGTCACCACCGCCGGCGGCCACCTCCAGCCGCCGTCCGCCGCCGCCGGCCGCCATCCGCCGCCGTCTCCGGCCACCGGAGAAGCACATGTGCTTGTAGTGGTGGTGGTGGTTTTGAATCTTGATCTTGACCATTACTTTTTCTTGATTCTAAGGGCTAATAAATGTCCCTTGAAACTAGATAGAATTAATGGACTACGTTGAACATTTCACTACAAAGATAACCAAAAGATCCACAAGGAGCAGACCCAGAACAACAAAAAAACACAAGAGAAAGACTAAATACATAGACATTTACACAACTGTAAAAAAAATATCATTTTTTTCTTATTAATTAACTCTAAATAACTATTCAAGACACATTTTTTTTTCCTTTAATCAAGTATATATACCAGTACCATTTAAAACGGACACGAACCAGAATCCAACTTCAACCAGATGATCTCACAACGAACATAAAACGTCTTATGAAAACAATGCATTAATGACAACTATAAAAGGGTATGCTTGGTTGAAAAAAAATGAGAAATAGTAACGAAAAAGAGAATGACAATAGTAAGGAATGGATGCATTCCTCCCGTTTTAGTTGTTAATGACCCAATCAAACCTACCCCAAATGTCAAACTACCAAGTTCTATATTTCTCTCTGCCTCCCATAAAAAAATTTACATTTCATTTGGACATAAAATATTTTAAAAGATAGTTAGTGGTGTATCTTGTAGAGAAAGAAGTGTAGGAGCTAATACCAATTTTCATTAATAAAATACAATACAATTGGGAAATAACGAAAACAAATACAAGATTGAAACAAGAATATGTAGAAACAAAGAAGAAACAAGTTTTTGGTCGAGTCTCGTGAAATTCACGATCCCCTTAAAATAGATTCGTCGTCTATCTCCCAGGGTAAAACAACCGAGTAGTTTTACACTACCGAATATAATCCAAGCCAAAACACTTATCGAAAGTTCGTGTGTTTAAGGAACTCTAAAAATGGAGAGAAAAGTGTGATACTTGTAAGTGAATGTATGGAAGTATGAGAATGTGTTTCAAGTTGTCAAGAATGTATCTACAAATGAACCCAAACTCTTCTATTTATAATAGAAATGATCCAAAGGTCTAATGACACACATTAATGCCATTATGTCAATTCAACACAATTCATTACAAAGAAATGAAACCACTAATTCAAATTTATTTTAATGACAAACATTAAAATTATAAATAATATTATCAATATTATTATTTGAATACTTTCACTAACTCAAGTGACAAAAACCGAGTGGCAAAAAAAACCGAACCCCATGAAACCCGGGAGACGAGTTTGGATAGGTTCAAGTTTCCACTAGTTCATTTATTTGATTTCTTTGTTCCGTACACCCCACTTTGAGAGTCGATATCTCATTCACCACAACTACATTTTAGACATACCAACCATTAATTATATATAATTAAATATATAATTATATGTGTCCAAAATTTTCCAACAATCCCCCACATGAATAGAGATCGATCGAAAACACAACAAAATTTCGATAAATGTTCAACAGTTAAGTCTTGCAAAGGATAGGTAGGTGTTAGCCTTTGAACCTTCCCTTGAGAAGCACACTTAGTCTCCTAGCAGTCAGTAGACGCGATGTCCTTGAACTGAATCCGCCTTTTGTGTAGACGACAGTATACATTCTCACAAGACTCTCCCTAACTTGTTCATATCCTCTTATCGTGCCCGTCTTGGTCATGGACACTGCCTGGTTCTGCGAGAGCTACTAAGAATTGTGCCCCAATAATTCCATTCGAAGCGACCCCACTTCTCTCTCACATAGGTGATTCTCTACCACGAATCATTAAAAGCCATAGTGCTTATCCTCATTGTCACTGAACTTGGAATGGACTAGGAAGTAGTAAAATTTACTCCCTTTAAGAATGTTTGGAGGAATTCCGTTACCCCCACAGTGACATCCCTTCGTTTATACAATTAGGTTGTCCTATTGAACCTAGATCTTGGGATCTCCAGTCAACTAGGTTAGGTTTCCTTCGCATAAACTTTATTCCAAGGGCTTTAGTCTCATTCCATAACTAACTCTCTACTTAAGCCTTTTTTCATAAGCGGATCCGCAAGTTTATCATTTAACTTTTATAGTCAATCATGATAACTTTACTTGAGAGTAGTTGTCATATCATATTATGTCTCACCATTATACATTGTACACTCGACTAATGTAAATTTGAGACAATAATATATACCATCAATTATTTAGAATATCTTCTTTAATTGATGTAACTTTTCTATTAAGATGAATTAATACCTTAGCAAGGTACCCCCACATTCGTAAGTATTTATTAGACGATTTTCTTTCAAATCAAAATTCATACGATGTTTCATCTTATCCTCACGGGTTATCTTATATAAAAGATAAGTAGTCGACACGCGACATGCCCCCACATTTGTACAACTTAGTAAATTAATTGCTTCAATTTTACTTATCATTAAGTAAAATTAACAACATAATTTAATTCGTACATATCACTATGTAGTATAATCATCAATATACATTATGATATACTTGTGACCACCTTTAGAAGTTGATTTCCCATCACACACTTTTGTATGAATTATATCAAGGAGTTTGGTTATTTCTTTCAACCAAATGGAATGATGAATTTGTTACACTTGTTACATTTGTGAGTTGAATCAAAATGGAATGATGGTGGTATTGAATTAAATTTATTTAAAACCAACTTTAATTAAATTTATATGGAATAATCGACCATGTTAAATATTTAACAATTCAAAATAAATGAACAACTTTATTAGCAATTATTAAAATCGCGGTTAAAAGTTGTCACATTTAATTTTAACATTTTTACCAACCAATTTCACATTTTGATAACACAATTCCATTGGATTCAATCACAACCCGGGTAACAACTTAGTAAGCAACCATCCGGACACAATATTCTTACGAATCTCCGGAACATACAAAACATTGCTTATTGTAACATCATTTACGGAATTCATCCTTAAGATAACATTTCCGCCACCTTTGATATATGTTGTAGTCAACTTTTCATTAAAAGTTTTTGCTCATTTTCAACATCTTTGAAAATGCTAAACAAACTTTTATTGAAACACACGTGACGGGTTGCACCCGTATCGACATACCATCCACTTGAATCGGTTCCCACCAAATTCACTTCCGACAAATCGGAAATCATGGCCACATTATGTACATCTTCCTTCATGTACATTTGCATGTTAGGCATTGTCACAACATTTGTCATTTTTCCAAATAAAATGCAAATTTGACAAATTAGCCTTAACAATCAAAATGTTCCAATTAGTAGTAAGATATATTTCAAGTATCATCTCTTCAAGAATCAACTCAAGAAGCCAAAGACTATCTTGTATCTTACTTACTAATATAAACCAACATTCTTCCCAAGTCTCACAATTTGAAAGTAGAATTCTAGATGCCAAAGCAATCCATAGATATAAAATCCGAAGAATTTAACTTTTACCAAATTTGAGAAAATTCAAGTAACCAAAGTTAACTTGAAAGCTAAAACAATAGAACCTTTTCATTTCCAAAATCTTATAATTTCCAAATATCTCACCTTATGAGACTATATTCAAGAAACCAAGGTAATCTTGATATGTATAAAATGGAAATTAAAATTTTTCTAAGAAAAGTCTATAACCATCAATCACAAGTTTCATAAGAAACTCCAAAATTCTCAACTTTGAAAGCAAAATTCTAGATGCCAAAGCAATCCATAGATAAAAATCCTGAAGAATTATAGCTTTTCACAAGTATGAGAAAATCAAGTAGCCAAGGCAAACTTGATTACCAAAAATTTTAAATCCAAAAATTCAAGTATATTTTCTCACTATATGAGATTAAAGTCAAGAAAACCCAAGTTATCTTGATACTTGAAACAAAATAAATCAAAACTTTTATATCTAAAAACTTTTAATTTCCAAATATCTCACATAATGAGACTATATTCAAGATACCAAAGTAATCTTGATATGTATAAAATGGAAATTACGAAAAGTTTATAAAATATTTTCTTAAACAAATTCTTTATAATTGAAGAATAACGACAAAATTATCAAATATAAATCCAAAGTATTTGATTTCCAAATAGTCTCACAAATTGAAACCATATGTCAAGAAGCCAAAGCTACCTTGAGATGAAGAAAATGGAAATCAAAATCACTTACAAACCAATGTAATTTTTGATATTATAATAATCAACAAATTTCACAATGATATACAAATGTTTGTAAGATTTATTTCAAATATCATCTCTAATGAGAATCAACTCAAGAAGCCTATGACTATCTTGAACCTTACAAACAAATATGATTGCAAAACTTAGAATTAACAACAATAATTCTTACAATTATAAATTTTAAATCCAAAATTGTTTTAAACGATTTATCAAGTTATTTAAAATCAATCTTTAAAAACTTGATATAAAACTTTAAATCCTAAAATTTGATTTAACAATTTAAACAAAACAAAATTGGAAAATTTTTAAAAAAAACTCAATTGAACCTTTTGTTCTATATAAACGTTTCAATCACCACTTTTTCCGAATCTATGCTATTAATCAAGCAAAATCGAAAAAAATATGTATTTTCCAACCGGTATTAGCAAAGAGAGGAAAAATCTATTTTAAGTTTGTAGGAGCTAATACCAATTTTCATTAATAAAATACAATACAATTGGGAAATAACGAAAACAAATACAAGATTGAAACAAGAATATGTAGAAACAAAGAAGAAACAAGTTTTTGGTCGAGTCTCGTGAAATTCACGATCCCCTTAAAATAGATTCGTCGTCTATCTCCCAGGGTAAAACAACCGAGTAGTTTTACACTACCGAATATAATCCAAGCCAAAACACTTATCGAAAGTTCGTGTGTTTAAGGAACTCTAAAAATGGAGAGAAAAGTGTGATACTTGTAAGTGAATGTATGGAAGTATGAGAATGTGTTTCAAGTTGTCAAGAATGTATCTACAAATGAACCCAAACTCTTCTATTTATAATAGAAATGATCCAAAGGTCTAATGACACACATTAATGCCATTATGTCAATTCAACACAATTCATTACAAAGAAATGAAACAACTAATTCAAATTTATTTTAATGACAAACATTAAAATTATAAATAATATTATCAATATTATTATTTGAATACTTTCACTAACTCAAGTGACAAAAACCGAGTGGCAAAAAAAACCGAACCCCATGAAACCCGGGAGACGAGTTTGGATAGGTTCAAGTTTCCACTAGTTCATTTATTTGATTTCTTTGTTCCGTACACCCCACTTTGAGAGTCGATATCTCATTCACCACAACTACATTTTAGACATACCAACCATTAATTATATATAATTAAATATATAATTATATGTGTCCAAAATTTTCCAACAAGAAGTTACTATGTATTAACTTCTCGTTGTTTAAAGTGAAAAAAAAAAGGAATAAAGAGGAAGTAAGAAAAGTCAGGATTGTCGTTTTAGGGCGTCATAGGTCACTATCTAAGAGAGACATATTTTAGATCCTATAATCTTATCTCCCTCCCTATTCCCCCTACACAACTAAAAACCCTCTATTTTTTATATTAAATGATAAATATTCACACTTTTTTTTTTTAACGGCTAGTTAGTAAGTTAGTGGTTCGAGTCTAGACAGTGACATACACAAAGGGCAATATGTCTTCCCTCGAACTTTCCACATTGTTGTCCACAACTGGACTTGAACCCATAAGATCATGGGCAACACCTTAAATCTTCCTTGGATACCACTAGGTTACAAATTCACACTTATACAACATAATATTTTACAAATATTTCAGATGAAACTTGAGTTTAGTTTTCGCTGATCAAGTTAGACCAAAGTACTAATCCTACTTAAGTCACAACTAATGACACATTTGACACCGACTGTCCTCTAAAAGACCACTCTACTGGCCTAAAGACACATCCTTGAATGTTCCAAATAGATTACTGGGACCCTATTATTTAATATATATATGAGAAATGATATTTATTTATATTATTTATCCTTATTTATCTTCATACCTATTTGATGGATAACATGTGTAATTTGTTATTTTTCTCTCATAATTATCATTAGATTTTTACACATGTGGTTAGGATCCAGTGAGGACTCAAAAACCGGTGAAGACCGAGGATAATTTTCGTCCACCCATTTGTTCAAGGACACAAAGGACATTTGGAAAACCCACATTTCCTCCTAGTGCCACTTGTTATCCAATGATTGGATGCGGGGTCCCCCTACTTCATTTTCATCTATAACTTTTTTTTTTGAAAAATAAAAAATATAAAAATGTCAAAGTTTTTAAAATTAAATTCTCTATAAAATAAGTATAGTCATGGAAAAAAAATTATCCAAAATTAACAATGATCCAAAATTAACAATGATACAAATGTAAATAAAATTATGTAACATTGTTATTTTTTGACTAATTATTTATACAAAAGTATGCTTATGCAAATTTAACAATGATCCAAAAATAAAAAATGATCCAAAATTTACAAAAAGATCCAAAATTAACAAAATATCCTAAATTTAAAATAATCCAAAATTTCATACTTATTTATTTATTTATTTTCAAATTTTCATGACTATGCTAATTTTATAGAGAATTTAATTTTAAGAACTTTTGTTTTTCAAATTTTTTTTTACAAAAAAAAAATTATGGCAGAAAAACAAAGTGAAGGGGAAAAAACCAACCAAATCACAAGGTGGCAAGTGACATAAGGAGAGATAAACCATTTGGAAATGATCATTTTAACCCTCTTAATTTTCTTTTTTCACTCACTATTTTGCTAGACTTTACACAAAAACCCCCCTGAACTTCAACCATTGTTTATTTTTTCTTAGATCGAGCATCTCCAATGGGAGGTTGAAGAAGCAGTTGATACTATTTGAATAACCTCTAAAATGACTTTTTACCATTGGATTTAATGACTTTTTTAAGAGGTCACTCCAACCAATTGATCTTCCCCAACCACTTGAACATCTTTCAATGTTTGATTCTTTTAGTCCCTATATTTAACAATTTTATATTTTAAACTCATGTATATATTTATATGTGAATCATTTATTATTTCTATAACTATAAATTATAATTTTATCATATTTCAATAATTTCTATAACTATAAATTAAAATAGTTTTGTAAAAGACATTTTAAAAAATTATTAAGTTTTGTAATGCTATAAGAATTGTTAAATTAAATAAGTGAGGAGTATTTATAAAACATTTGAGGTAGTTAAAGGTAAATTAGTAATTTATAAGAAAAAGTGTTTGGAAATGTTAACCATTGAAGAGGTTTTTAACTAATAGGTTATTAGATGATGTGACGAAAGTACTTAGTCATTGGAAATGTTAACTATTGTGGATGCTCTTAACATTGAATCCTAGTAATTAATTGTGTTCGATTAAATGTTTAGATTTATCATTGCACTGCTCACCCAAAAAAAAGTCGTCACTCGATCTCACTTTTTGACACGTATATTAATCTAATGAGTAGAAATATAAGTAAAAATTAATATAATATCATTACTTTTAATACATTATACAGTTGATAATGTTATTTTTGCAACTTATTTTAATAAATAAACTTGTAAACCTATCAACAATATAATATTACGTGTTTAAATAACTAACACTACAACATTTCTTTGTATACAAAATCTCATAATGTAAGTCTTTATTTTCAAGTAAAAAACTAAATAACCATAATTTTGTGCCGTTTGGGCCATTGGATGTGGAGAAACTTGATCATTAACTCAGATGCTGCTGCTATGAGGATATCTTCTCTGTAATTCAACGTTCCTGGAAATAGTGGATCACCTCTAGCTGCTCGGTGAAAAATCCTAATTGTGATTGGTGGAATTTTTTACATATATTAGAGGGTATTCTTGCCGTGCGGCCGAGTTTTGCTCGTCATATATGTAATATAATCATTGTCGTGTTTTGAATATTTCTCTGGTTATCTGTTACAGATTTACTTTGGTATCGAATATGTAGCCTCTAGAAAGTTATCTAAAAAATTTACTAGCAGGTTATCACAAGATTGTTAATTATTGGGATGAAAACCCAAATTATTATTTTTTTTCTCAGGTTTTTTGTTAGTTTTCCTTTTTCCTTTTGTTGTTGTATCAACTGTTGACTACTTCTCGGAGTTCTGTTTTTAATATAATTTCAGCTTTTCTAAATAAAATAAAATATTAACCATTATATTATAATATAAAAGAAGAGGTGAGAAATTTATAGAATGTTTTTTTTTGAAATGGCAAATCTAATCTACTTCTAATTACCACCTAAGTTCACGACGGGACTCGAACTCCTGACCTCAAAGTTGAGAGGTAGACACAATACCGCTAGACCAAAGAACCTTTAGTAGAAATTTATAGATTAAAATTATAAAAGTCACCTTCAAAATTGGTCCCAGAATCCAAAGCATCGTACGACTAAAGAGGAAGAAGAAGAAAAGCCCGACTTTGAGACGTTTATTTACTTCAAGCAATAACAAAAGCAAATACATATGAACTTTATTGAATTATTATTATTATAATTATTGTTGTTATGATTAATATTTCAACAAATATTTTGTGTCTATCTAAATTCTAAGTATCCAAATATATTATAATTTTGCAATATCTGAAGTACTTACTACCTTGGCATAATCAGGATTAGAAGCATTTTCTGTAATAATTTTATGAATATGTTTGAAAGGGAAGAGTTATAACAAGTAGATTACAGCTCAACGTACAACTTACGAATTTAAGATACCAACCAACTTAATATCCAAATATTGGAACATGCACTAATAACCACATCCAAACAGGGTCCCAATTAAATAACAACCATACATAGGATCGATCTCAAAGCTACCTGAAACCCGACTAAACAACCCTTGAACCAAACACAGCACGAACCGGCATAACAAGTTTAAATCATTTGACGATAAAGTTAAATTTGGACACAAAAAATATTGATACACACATGGTACTTGAATTCAGCATATGCCAACAATAGAAGTTGATATGACCACTTTGGGAAGAACATATCCTCATACACAAAAGATTGTTAATAATTTTAGTGTCACTTATTTAATTTTAGTAGAATGGAAATAATATGGATATGATTGGTTTCATATTTTGATACTAATACGAGTTTGGAGGTATGGAGTGCAGTAGTGCACACTTGTATAAGTTAACGACGATGCCAGTACGATTTATAAGGTGGACAAATAAGCTGATACAAGTTTTATTATAAATATTTGTTATTAACATAAAATTTATTGTATGAAGTTATGAACTATGAAGGTCAAAGTTAGAAGGTTTGACCACTATGTGAAATAAGGGTGTAAACGAGTCGAGTCGAGTTCTGCCAAGCTCGATCTCGACTTGGCAACTAAGCTCGAGCTAGGTTAAGGTACCAATACTTTTGTGCTCGACTCGATTCAGCTTGGTTTTTTTGGTTTTTTTCAAATAAGACATTAATAAGTTGATTTGGAAAAGTAGAATTGAGAAATATGATAAGTTCTTTTCCTTGTATACAAAATATACATATGTAATGATGTATATAAGAAAGCCTAAAAAGTAATTTAATGGAAACTTGATTAGGCTCGTGAGTTTGTCGAGTCGTGAATTAGGGAACTCGTGCTCAATTTGAAACCCTACTCGAGTAGCTCGAGATGAAGCTTAACTCAGTTTACAACGAATTAATTCCAAATATTTTTTGAGTCGATCTCAATTAGCTGGTGAGCTATCAGCGGCTTACACCACTAATGTGAACATCATCCCCAGTGGGATTTCGTCATGCAAATTGCAAACCCCTATAACCCACTTGATACTAGATATTCCACTTGCACCTTTTATAAAACAAAATTATAGTTTATACCATTAGTTAATGCAGTTTTAGTTTCGACAAATTGATAGATCACCTACAAGTTTTTATTTTATTTACAGTTAATTGTTTGTCTGATCAATTGTATGATGTTATTTTCATGGGCTCATGGCTCGGTTTTATTTAGTGTTAAACAAATTCATGATATGTTCTGTTCAATTAGTCAAATTAATATTTTTGTATGTTTTTGTGTTAGCAACTTTACAACTCTCGACATATAAATTGGATATAATAATATGAATGGTACGTAAATAAGGAATATATTTTCACTAAGGACCGACCTCATGTAATGTTCAGTTGCTCTCCGTACCCGGGAGAGTGGAGGGACCCTATAAATCGAACCCATGATCTATTTCTCCAACCACAGTTGAGATTATTAAAAGGCTTTTTCTAACTTATGCCCTAGGGGCACATAATACCAAACATTAAAAGCCAATTATGCACCTGCATAATTAAATCAATTTTGTACAGCTTCAACGCTGTCGTATTTGAAAATTATCTCCCTAATACATACTGCATACATACTTTCATAAATACATGCCCCCAGAAGAAGTGATGTGGGCCAAAAGAAGATCACATAATAATTGGCTTACAGCTAAGTATTTCTGTATTATAATACAAAAAAAAAAAAAAAAAAAAAAAAAAAAAAAAAAAAACCTATTAATATTATACATTCATATAATTGGTTTGGTATAAGTTATTCTCAATCTCCAAATATCCAATGTGTCATTCTACAAAATCTTATCCTATAAATCCAAGTCTCTTACAATCTTTCCAATTATGCATAGCTTTCTTTTGCTTTTGATAATTTGACATTATCCATTCTTATTCAACTTGCGTTGTTTAACAATTTTATCCATCTTAATTTCTGTATTAATTAAAGAGAAATCTGGGCGCAAAAACGTTTTGGATGCTTGTTCGCTAAAATGGTTATCAAAATGTTTACAAATTAGGGGTTAACGTGCATATATGTTGCTAAGAGCATTTATTTTATGTACTATGATACTATCAAACGATAGAATTAATACACAGTAAAACTATTAAACTTTCTTACCAGCCTTTATTAAAACGGGTGGAAACAAATATATATATATATATATTTAATAAAAAGAAATTATTAACAAGGCTGTTAAGTGTTAACTATAAAAATTAGACGAATACAAACTGATTCTAATCAGTCAATATCTTTGAGATGGGTGTCATGATTCACTTATCATGGGCCAAAACCATATAAAAACCAAAATTGTTTTAACTCTTGTTATCTAGAAAATTAGCAAATCATAAGCCTAACCCATATAAACAAGCCCAATAACATTTTAAAGCAGGGTACGACCGGTAAGTTGGAGGCACAGCCCAATAACCCGTATTTAAAACTTCTTCCAGTATATACAGCTTTAAACACTAAGCATATACGATCAAAAACTTATATATCAATCAAAAAACAAGTCTCTGAAAACAATCCATTAATGAAAGGGAATTAAGTTTCATACCACATATTTTGATACCTATACCACATAGTATAAGTAATCATAAGCACTGTACAAATGTATAATGCAATTGTTATAATACACAGGTTAAAAAATGTTGTGTAAAAATCACTACCTTTAATGAGATTATAATATTTTTGTGTTTCTAATAATTTTTTGAAACAGCGTTTAGCATCATTTGAGTTTTGTTTTTGTATGTACTATTTTTTAGAGGTTTGCAAGTTTTCTAATTCATTTTTTGCATTGCACGCCTAGGAATTAGGATGATAACTTTGCTGAATGTCTAAGTGAGTTTTAGCTTTTGCTGTTGACAAAAAACAAAATGCATTACAAATACAAAAATATGCGCTCGTACTTGTCACACGTGAGCTGACCTCCATAGTGATACACCATTGTCGAGGTTTTCTTCAAGCGTAGCTGGTCTATCTATGCATAACGTAAACCTGGACCCACACAATCACATCTGTTTGACCCATATTTAATGCACAAAGTACAACACGCCGATGCTTCCTGCAACACTCCAAATATATTCTCAATATAATACTGTTTACGACACCTGCGGATATACTACTACCTCCGTATCAAAATAAGTGATACACTCTCCTAAAAGGGGTGGAACAAAATAAGTGATACACTTCTAAATTTTACCTTTTATTTGGCAAAAAAGTGGGACCCCTTCTCCACTAACTATCTACTTTAATAAAGTCAAATTACCCTTTTACCCTTACTTTTATTTTAAAAATCATTAATATCACTTTATTGAAAATAAGTGGGACCCATTCTCTACTAATTACCTATTTAAATCTATTTTAAACTATCATTTAATCTTTTACCTCAAAAACCATGTTTCTCCAAATGTATCACTTATCTTTTTATATATTAAAAGAAGGTTTTTTTGAAATCTTTAAAGCCATGTCATAATGGCACATCATACCTTATGCCATGTATGATGCCACTTGGCACTTAAATGCCAAGTCATTATTGCCACCTAAAAGTTCACATATGCACTTTTAAGACACCTCACTTTTATTGACCTTTATAGGAACCAACTCCTATATTTTACTAAATGTAAATGTAAATACGTGTAGATCTTTTCTATTTCATGTTATACGATATAACACTTAGTTATATTTTTTTGGTTATATCTTTTCTAAATGCAATGCAATGGAATATTAAGGTTGTAACTGTCCACATAAACAATCTTAAATGTAAATATGTGTAGATCTTTTCTATTTCATGTTATACGATAGAACACTTGGTTATATTTTTTGATGATTGTTATTGTTAAAACCGACGGTTACATTAAGTTTTAATTTATAACAATCAGTGTCAAAAAAGATTCTTTATCTTTATATATATTAAACTAAAGTTTTTTTGAAATCTTGACATGTCATGTTAGTTATGTCATAATAGCACATCATTCTTTATGCCATATATGAAGCTTATGTGTACGCTCAATATCTACGTGTCATCACGCTTATGTGTATACGTATAATCAATGGGATATTTACTTACGTGTACAAGCATCTTGTAACGTTATGTCATAATAAAATTGCATTAAGACACCAATTAAAAGCTTACTTATGTCTACCCGTTATGGTGTATGTGAAATTAATGACATATTAAAAGCCATGTAACTTGTGCGTGTCTACTCTATATATTTCGTTCTAACAAATAGTCTTTTTGTATGTTCAAATGTATAAATTATCATTATGAATAACTTACCAGATATTAATCAGTTTTATTATAACATTAATTACAATATAATGTGTCCAAAATTGATTTATTATGAGCTTCTAATTATAATATATTGTGTCTAAAACTATTAAAGGTGCGATGTTATTATGATAAGTCGTTATTCCACACCTGCATTTTACTTCCGGCTGGATACCTCCACTTTTTTACAATATAAATTCCTATAAAGGTCAATAATTTAATTCCTGTGAAATGTGGCCCATTACATAGCTGATTTGCTTAAGTTTAAACATCATGGCATAATACTAAAGTCGGTTTCCTTTTTCTATGTAACCAGTACATAGTGATTTTACTCCCTAATTATTAGCATATTCGGTTTAATTCTTAGCTGTTTGTCATTCCTATTTATTTTCAATCCACCCTTCACAGCTTCACTGACTCTGCTTCTACCATCGTCGCCAACACCAATATTATTGGTAGTAGGAGTTATTGGTAAAGTGCCGTCACTGGCTCTGTAGCCTGTATATCTAATTGCAATACCAAGTGGCCCCTGAATAGACATTGTTAGCCAGCTAAATGAAGCCAAATTCTTTTCCATTTCGGTTGGGAGAATTTCTAATAAAACCAGAATAATGTTAGCAAAGTGATTACCACAAATATTTTCACGTTTCAGTCGGATTGATTTTCGTCTGTTACCACATGTTGCAGGTTGGAGAAAACTTTTATGCAAAACGATGCTAATATTTTTTGAGTTTCATGAGAGAAATCAGTCACAACAGCCCTGTGGGCCCTACTTATTTAGCCCAACATCCACTGTTTGATCAGGTATGTGTGGTTACGTGTTATTTTTAGCCGGGCGGGGTTGACCCATTTGAGTAAATGATTGCCGTAGATGAAATCGGTTAATGCTTGGTTTGGTTCAGCTGGCAATATGACACTATTACACCATGATCCTCACCATAATATTCAGTTGGCAAGATGGTTCATCTTTTGTAACGCAACTACTATCCGAATGCAGTTTATGTGAATTTTATGCATTTTACACTATATCCCTTTTGAGCCATGTAACTCAATTAAATACACCAATCTATTTGACCAATTTGGTGTTGTATATAACATAAAGGTCATGGGTTCAAGCCCTGGCGGGGGCAAAGTGGAGTAGATTAGGTGTCGTTCAAAAAAAAAAAGATGTTCAATTTTCATCTGCAATTTTGTAGTTATTTATGTTCAGATGAATTAGGGTTTATGTGTTTGCTTTAATTTTCAAGTACGGATTGTATATTTGATCATGATAACGAGACAAATTTCACACATGTTTACTTGATTTGTTGTTAGAGCTTATAATCATGGGCATTTTCAGATCAAGATCATGGATGGCAAGTTTCTGGATTGTATTGTTGAAGGACTAAAGATATTTTTAATTATTTAAACTAAATTTTATAGTTACAAAATTCAAAAATTAAAAAAACCCCCTTATTATGATATAATTACTTTATATCCCACCCCTGTTTTGCATCCTATTTTCAACCATGCCACACTATAAATTTTTGGTAAGAAAATAAAACCCGAGTAGCTAGATGTTTCCTTACTGGTTAGTAAGTATACACGTTAGTAAATCAATTTATCAAAATCTTTTCTTTTAAATTTTTTGTTTCAGACTTCGTCTCAACGTATGCAACTCTTGCAAGTTATGTGGATTTATGTTTAATACCCAAATCACCATTCTTCATGGAAGGTAAGACGTTTGAGTTTGTTGAAAAACAACTAAAAGAAAACGGGCACATGGTTACTATTGTAGTTGAAGGAACGGGTGAAGGGTTTCTTGCACAAAATAAATTACTAAAAGATGGTGGAATGTTGCTTTCCTATTAAGGTGTAATCACTCAAAATCTGTAATCATAGTATAAAGTTTTGGTTTTTGAGTGCGCGCCTTTGATTCTCACGAAGGTTGAACAATTTTGAGAGAGAATTTATATGTGTGAACCTCCATTCTTGTGATTCTTATGCATCAACAGAAAATGTATCTTTGATTTCAGCTAACTAATCATGGGGCTAGGTAGGCATATGCTCTGAAATTTTTTATAAAAATATTGTGAAACATACGAAATTATTTCAAATTAAGGTACATAATTTCCAATGAATTGAATATTCTTAATTAAGTAAAAGATTATAAAATTTTTTATAAGCCGTCCGTGATTCATCACGGGTTATAGGCTAGTTTTGATAGTATTAGATATAACAAGTAAAATTATAACAACCATAAATTAAATGAAAATATAACCGAGGTTAAGAAAAGTCACCGGCAAAAGCGGATGTCATCCGGAAGTGGGCCAACTTGTCTCGCCACAGTCCCGCAAAATACTGTGGCCCTACACTTCTACAACCTCTCTTGTCCCCACCATTTTTATTTTATTCATCAAATAATATACTACCTCCATATCAAAATAGGTGATAAATTTAAGAAAATATAGTTTTTTAAATAAAAGATTAAAAAATAGTTTAAAACAGACTAAAGTGGATAGTTAGTTGAGAATGTGTCTCATTTCTTTTGAATAAAATGATATTAATGATGTTTAAAAGTAAAAAAAAAAGATAAAAGGGTAACTTAACTTTATTAAAATATATAATTAATGGAGAAAGAGTCTCACTTTTTTACCAAATAAGGTAAGTTTTAGAATTGTATCACTTATTTTGTTCCACCACTAGATAAAAAGTGTATCACTTATTTTGATACAGAGGTAGTATGAGGAATTGTATTTGTTTCTATCATTAGTGGATTACACATGTTAAGTTTAGAGATGAGTAGACACATAAGTGGGGAACCGTTATTTCCCATGGGACGGAGAGAAAGAGCGTACTATGAGAGGATTACGTAAGCAATGGAACTTATGGGCAAAATGGTAAAAGATCAAAGTGGGGGAGGCGTGCAAAGGTAAGTGGCAGTTCATGATGGTTGTTTTAGACGAAAACTTGAATCGAGTAACGTTTTAAGCCTGCTGGGTATGGGCACCACATGTGGTGGTGCCTTTTTCTGCCACATCATCGCCACCTCATACACCACACCACATCATCTCTAGGAAATACCCACCACACCACACCACACCATTTTATTCTATTAAATTTTAAATATAATAAAAAAGTAAATACCCCTCAACCAATCACAGGTCACCATTTATCAAAAAGCAATCCTCACACACCGTGGCCTCCCGTGGTCTGCATGCTTGCTCCACCACGCCCACCCCCCATGGTGTTGGGGGGAAATGGTGTTCCATACCAAGCCACGGCGTTGCCCCTTGCCAAATCACCCCCTTACTCCACGCCGTTGGCCCATTCCCTTTAGTCTAAGTGGAAATGGAAAATGAGAGAGAAGGGCATTGTTGAAAATAAAAATATACATAGAGCAGATGTGATTGAATACTGATTCAAATGTGATTGTACTAAAACACCAAATGTGATTAAATATACAATCACATATGATTTTACACTAAAATCAAATGTGATTAGGTATTGCACGTAATTATTAAATAAATATTGTTTTTTAAGGAAAAAATAATAAAAATAAGGGTTTTGTTAATGACAGCCCTAAGGGATGTCTCTAAAACGCATAAAACGATTGCACATTAATGGATAGAGTAGTGTTCTTAAAATTCAGGGGGCGGTTTTTATATTAGTTTTGCCTTGTTATTGACTGCTATAAGGACTGTCATTATCATTTTCTTAAAAATAATAAAAAATAAAAGAATAAAAAAATAAAAAATAAATAAAAAATAAAAGAAAATCGAAATTTTTTTAAGTGCCAAATGACCAAAATACCCCTCATGTAGAAATATGTGATTAATCTTGATCATTAAATTTTATTGATCAATGATTGAGATTTATCCCTCAGGACTATATAAATATAATGGACCTCCCTGAACGTTTCTCTATATATGTATACACAGCTTTTTTTTCAAATATTTAGGTCACATAATTAATGTTTTGAAGAATCAGTTTTTGCATCGATTCGTTCAATAATCCGAGTATACACAAACTTATTGGATCATATTAATCAACACATTAAACCGGATGACTATTTTTCAGAAAATGTTTATAGATCTATTAAATTTTGCAATGTATATGATTAGAAGCTGGTATAAAGATTATATAATTTAGGAAAATATTATAAAAATTTATATAACCACCCATGATTTATCAAGAGTTATAAGTTATAAGATAGTATTATATGATAGAGTAATACTATATATAAATGCCAAAAGAACAAGGAAAAATACTAAACACATAAAACAAAAAACATCCATAAATTTAAAATTTTGTCAACTGTGTTTATTATAAGTTCTACACCTATAAAAAGATCTCATGTCTATCATTTTTAAGTTTATCATTTTAGGTTATAAGATTCTTTTATCATGTTAAATGTTAATTAGATTTTAATATCGTATGATTAATCCTTAAATAAAATATGAAACTGAATAGTTTAGATATCATTTTAGGTTATAAGTTATAACACTTTGTTTCTATACCATATGTATGGTAGGCACATAAAATGTCTACAAATAATCAATAGGAGTTTAAACACGTATTCATCACTCGAACAATGGAATGTTATTCTTTTATCAAAAATGTTTTCTCACCCTATTAAAACACAACATCTTGTTTAATTAGAAACAATTGGAGGATTCATGTTTTAAGGAATCTTTAACCCTAAACTAAGTATTCCTTTTATGTTCCTTGTAATGAAAGCAAAAGATGGTTTAATTGACTCTACAATGTGCATTTATTATTGGTGAGGCAATTTATTTTCTTCACACACGTAAAAATAATACCTTAAAATTTTATGTGCATCGAGTAAATAATTATATATGTTTGTCATGTATCACCTTATATAAAAATTTCATTAATGTATAATAAACGAATTATTTTTTTATGTAAAGAAAATTTTTAGTCTATATTAAACCTCCCCCTTAGGGGCTTAGAACCGAAATACCGATTATGATATTTGGTTTCAGGTTGAACCGAACTGAAAACCAGTTATATTGTTTGGTATGATTTTATTCGGCTCAGTGTTTGATTTACTAGGCTTCAAACTGAATATTGAACACCCATAATATAAGCCACCTAATTAATGCTTAATTTGTTTATGACCATGGTTGGTTGTCGTAAATTTGCCCGATCATGTTATTCAAATTCAAAACGAATATATTAGTCTGATAAAAAGTAAGTGTAGTGTACTGTCCTTGAAGAAAATTCAATATCATCATTTAGAACCAAACCATATGATTGTTGTTATGTTTTAATGGAATAAAGCATAAACGTATGTTCCATGTCGTACAGCGCGTATTGTAGCCATGATATAATTAACGAGGGATGCATTCTGAATATTCAATGTTGGAGCAAAACACAGATCAACTTATTACTGATGCTGCAGTTAGTACTGATATACTTAGTACTGATGGGGCAGAACATATTACTACTGATGAAGTTGATGCTGGTGTATAGTATAACCAAGTTTACTACTGATCTTCATATTTACTACTGGTGATTAGTTTTACTACTGACAACGCGTTTTTGGAAGATATCAAGTCCGAGATCTTCGTATAGATAGTTATAGAATGTAAATCAATGTATATTATTATTATTCGATGTAAATCAAGTCCTAGAATAACTAGGGTAAATAGTTTAGCTTCAAGGACTACTATAAGTATGTTCCTTACGAATTGTAAACGTACGTGTGTATTGTTAACTCAATAATATACATTGAAGCTTTTTGTGAAACTGTGTTCTTAATATTCTTGCATATTGTTCATACAGTTCATTGTTCTTAATTATTGATATAGTGTTGATCCGCTGCAACTTCTATCATCAATTAGATCTAAGATGTTTATTAACTTGTCTATAGTTAATCGATCCTGACAAGTGGTATCAGAGCGTATTGGTTCTAGATCTACTATTTGTTAAGAACAACAAAAAGTTTTAATCTTTAAAACACACACATTATTAATCATGACTGATAATAATGAAAGCACTCAGGCCAACAAAATCCCTATGCTCACTCCCAATAACTTTGGGATGTGGAAGAATCGTATTAAGCAATACATGCTTATTACAGATTATTCCATGTGGGAAGTCGTTTGTGAAGGAAACAAAACTGGTCAAGTTCAAGCAAGCAGCTCTGTAACTGAGGCAGACAAACTTAAATGTGAGAAGGAGAAGAAAGATAAAGGCATCGAACTCAAAACTCTAAGCACTCTCCTACTAGCCATTCCTAATGACTATCAACATCTCTTTGTTGAATATGATGATGCTAAGTTGCTTTGGGAAGCACTGGAGAAGAGATTCGTTGGGACAAAGAGTACAAAAAGAAACATGAAGTCTGTTCTCAAACAAGACTTTGAAAATTTCAAAGGAAAGCCCAATGAAACACTCACTCAAGTGTTTGACAGATTCAACAAACTAATTGGTGAACTCAACCAAGTTGGTGTAAAGATGGATCAAGAAGATGTCAACATGAAGTTCCTAAGGTCTCTTAGTGAAGAATGGGCCATGTACACAGTGGTGTATAGACAAAGAGATGCTTTAGAAGAAAAGGAGTTAGATGAACTCTATAATGATCTCAGAGTGTTTGAAACTGAGGTAAATCACAAAAACCCTTCTATTTCTTCTAACAATGCTGCATTTGTGTCTAGTACAGGTCAAGGACAAGAAACCTCCGCAGGAAAGGCTGCAGATTCTGAGGATACTGCAAGAGAATCCTTCTTCACTAGTCATGTGCATACTGCATTGATTAGTGATGACTTGGAACAATTGAATCCAGATGATCTTGAGGAGATGGATCTTAAATGGCAGATGGCTATGCTGAGCCTAAGGACCAAAAGATTCTTAAAAAGAACTGGTAGGACAAGCCTAAATTTCAACAAAGGTGACAAAGCAGGATTTGACAAGACTAAAGTCAAGTGTTACAACTGTAACAACCTTGGTCACTTTGCAAAAGAATGTCCTCAACCAGACAAAAGATCAAAATCAACTGCTCTTGTGTCACAACAAGGACAAGGCTATGACTGGTGCTTCCAAGCAGAAGAGCATACTCAAAATCAAGCTCTCATGGCCTTTACTGACAACAAAACTGAGGTAAAATCTAAACCTTGTACTCCTGAATGTGCTAAAATTATTAAAAATCTAGAAAAAGAAAACACTAAATTAAATGAAGATTTAGCAAAAGCAATCAGAAGAAATCGTGAGTTTGATAGTGTGATTGCTGATCAAGAACATCAAATAAAGGTGTACAAGATGATTGATCAACGGATCAAGGAAGAATTGCTTCAAGCTGTGGATGAGAAAGAGTTCTATGAAACAAAAAATAAAGAACTAACAAGTAAACTAGAAGAATGTCAGCTTGAAATTGAACAAAATAAATTAACAATTAAAAAGTTTGAAAGAAGCACTAAAATTCTAGATGAATTAACTAATAACCAAACTACAGAAAAGGTTGTTCATGGGGTGGGATATCATGCTGTACCACCTCCACATAAATTCATTCCTCCACTTAAAAACAGTTCAGAAAGAATCATTAATGAATTAAAAACTGAAAATCAAACTGAATCTAATACTGAAATATCTGAATCAAATGATTCTTCTGATGATGAGCAATCAATTAAATTTACAATATCTCAAACTGAATCACCAAAATCAATTGATACAAGTTTTCACACAGCTCAAAGTCCAAATGATTCTCCAAAATATAATGCAGAAAATATACCCAAAATTCTAAAAAGAGGAAACCAAAGAAATAGAAACCAACTCTTAGAACAAAGAAAAACAATAAAGGCTCAAGAAAATAAATTAAAATGTGTTATTTGCAACAAAGTGAATCATTTAGCAAAGGATTGTCACTTCAATCCAATAAATTGCAAGGAGTTAAAGGAATTTAAAGTTTTTAAAGAAAATGCAAAAACTCAAAGGTTAAAAGATACTACTGGTCCTTCAGTAGTAAATACAATCAAAACTCCAATTGCTGAAACTCCAAGATTTGGAAGAAGTGCACCAAGATTTGTGCAAAACAGAAGAGTTGGCAGCCCAAAGAACAGCAATTACTTCAAGAACAATGGAAAATCCAATCAAAATAAACAATATTTTAAATTTTCCAACACCAGTAGAAACTCTAACAAATTTACTACTGGTGTTAACCCTAATTATAATGCTGTATGGTACCAGTACAAGAATACTACTGGTAAAAACCCTAATTTCAAAAATACTACTGCTCCCAAAACACATTTCAAAAACACTACTGGTGGTAACTCTAAAAACACTACTGGTCATTCTAAACATGGTAAGTACCCAAATACTACTGGTCCATCAGTAGTAAAGTATTCAAAAACTAAAAACAATAGGTATAAACCAAGATCAGTAGGAAATTCTCACACCAGTAATAACTCCAAAAGGACAGTAGTAAAACAAAATACCAGTAATAAACAAGTATGGGTACCAAAAGTCTTTAAAGTTAAATCCCCAAAAGCTCATTTCTCAAAGGATGAACCCAAGACATATAAAGCTTGGGTTCCCAAACTTAACTAATCCTTTACTCACTTGTGCAGAGCATTCAGATCCCAGAAGAAGGAAGAACATGGCATATTGATAGTGGATGCTCAAGGCACATGACTGGAAATCTGCAAATTCTTAAAGATTTCAAGTCATTTGATGGAGGATATGTGGCATTTGGTGAGAATCCCCAGGGAGGTAAGATTACAGGTAAAGGTACTGTTACTAATGGAAAAATTACCTTTGATGATGTATTTTATGTAGCTGAACTAAAATACAATCTTGTCAGTGTGTCTCAAGTTTGTGATAAAAAGAACAAGATTCTTTTCACAGATATTGAGTGCATCATTCTTTCTCCTGATTTTATTTTAGATGAAAAATATGTTGTTTTAAGAACTCCAAGGAGAAACAATGTGTATTGCCTAGATATAGGGGGAGAACTCATTTCTACAAATGAGGTCAACTGTTTTATATCCAAAGTAAACACCACTGAATCAGAACTATGGCATAGAAGGATGTGTCACACAAATTTCAAAAACATGAATAATTTAGTAAAAAGAAATCTGGTCATTGGACTACCTCAAAAACAATTCATGTGTGATCATCACTGTGTTGCATGCCTAAAAGGTAAACAACACAATACTTCTCATAAGTCCAAAATTGTAAACTCTATTTCTGTTCCTTTACAACTCTTACATATGGACCTATTTGGACCTACAAATGTAATGAGCATTGGAAAGAAACAATATTGTCTTGTTATTACTGATGACTTTTCCAGATATACATGGGTTTTCTTTCTCAGGACAAAGGATGAAACAAGTGAACTCATAAAGAACTTAATTGTCAAACTGGAAAACACATCTGATCAAAAAGTGAAAGCCATAAGATGTGATAATGGCACAGAATTTAAAAATGCTAACTTAATTAACTTTTGTGATCTTAAAGGTATTGACAGGCAATACAGCTCACCTAGAACTCCACAACAAAATGGTGTAGCTGAAAGAAGAAATAGAACCATCATTGAAGCAGCAAGATCAATGCTTGCAGACTTAAAATTACCAATCACTTTTTGGGCAGAAGCTGTTAATACTGCTTGTTATGTTCAGAACAGAGTATTAATAGTGAAGCCACATTTTAAAACACCATATGAACTGTTTAATAAAAGAAAACCTTCTATAAGTTTCTTAAAATCATTTGGTTGTCCTTGTACTATTTTAATTACAAGAGAACAAATTGGTAAATTTGACTGCAAAGCTGATGATGGAATCTTTGTGGGATACTCTACTCAAAGCAAATCATACAGAGTATTCAACAAAAGACTAAGGATAATTGAAGAAAGCATCAATGTATCCTTTAATGAAAATGTACCTAATGAACAAGGAAATGGTCCAGATTGGCTATTTGACATAGACAATCTAACCAAATCCTTTAATTCTAATATGAATTTCAATGCAGGTAATTCAAACTGTCACAATCAAAAGGAAGGAACATCATCAGTTAATACTGGTCAAGAGAAGATGAGATACATAATAGTTGATACTGCTCCCATAGTTAATACTGATATCAGTAATAACTCAAATATTGAAAGCAGTAGTAACTCTGAGAATGGGGTCAGTAGTAATTCCAATACTACTGGTACCAGTAATAGTACTGAAAATACTACTGGTCCCAACAATAACCTAGATTCTCATGATACTACTGACACCAGTAACAACAACAATACTACTGATCCTAATAAAGATAATACCAGTAGTAACTCTGACCAAGATGATGATGAACCAAACATCTATGACAATGAAGAATCCCAAGATGAACAACTGCCTGAGACAAATGAGTCCAATCTTGAAAATCAACTAGTGGTTGATAAAGCTACAACTACAAGGACTCAGAAGAACCATCCATTAGACCTTGTTCTCAGTGATGTTAATTCACCACTTCAAACACGAAGCAAATTAAATAAAAGCTTAACTGCAAATATGTGTAACATTAGTTTAATTGCTAATGAATGTATGTATGAATGCTTTCTGTCTCAGGAAGAACCAAAGAAGATCCAACAAGCAATGAAGGACTCAAACTGGATTGAGGCAATGCAAGAAGAACTCCTTCAATTTAAATTACAAGCTGTTTGGACACTTGTACCACTACCCAAAGGAAAAAGAGTCATTGGAACAAGATGGATATTCAGAAACAAGAAAGATGAAAGAGGTATAGTGATCAAGAATAAAGCCAGACTTGTAGCCCAAGGATACACTCAAGAAGAAGGAATAGACTATGATGAAGTATATGCTCCTGTTGCTAGAATTGAAGCCATAAGAATATTTCTAGCATATGCCTCATTCAAGAAATTCAAAGTCTATCAAATGGATGTTAAGAGTGCTTTCCTATATGGGAAAATTGAAGAAGAGGTCTATGTTTGCCAACCTCCAGGTTTTGAAGATCCAAAACATGGTGATTATGTGTTCAAATTAGATAAAGCTCTATATGGCCTACATCAGGCACCAAGAGCATGGTATGACACATTATCATCATACCTATTGAAGAACAACTTTAAAAGAGGAGCCATTGACAAAACGTTGTTCACAAAGAAAGTCAAAGATGATATACTACTGGTACAAATTTATGTAGATGATATCATCTTTGGCTCAACCAATGATTTATTATGCAAAGAATTTGAAGAACTGATGCAAATTAAATTCAAGATGAGCTCCATGGGTCCAATGAACTTCTTCCTTGGACTCCAAGTCAATCAAAGAACTGATGGTATTTTGATAAATCAATCAAAATATGTCAAAGACATCTTGGAAAAGTTTGACTTGAAAGACAGTAAAAGTGCTAGTACACCAATGGAAACACACAAACACCTACATCCTGATATTGAGGGGGAGGATGTAGATGAACACTTATATAGATCAATGATAGGTTCTTTGATGTACTTGACTGCATCAAGACCTGACATTATGTATAGTGTTTGTGTGTGTGTGTGCAAGATATCAAGCAAGACCCAAAGAACTACACTTGCAGGCTGTTAAAAGAATATTCAGATACTTGAAAGGCAAACCATCACTAGGTCTATGGTATCCACATGACTCACCCTTTGAACTAATAGCCTATACAGATAGTGACTATGGAGGTGAATGTCAAGATAGAAAGTCCACTACTGGTGGATGTCAATTCTTTGGATCAAGACTAGTGTCATGGCAATGTAAAAAGCAAACAAATGTATCAACATCTACTGCTGAAGCAGAATATGTAGCTGCATCTGCTTGCTGTGCTCAAGTACTATGGATTCAAAATCAACTTCTAGACTTTGGTATCTCTATCCTTAAAACTCCTATTTTTATTGATAATCAAAGTGCTATTAGTATTGTGAATAATCCAGTAAAACATTCAAAAACTAAACACATTGAAATAAGATTTCACTTTATAAGAGATTGTAATGAAAAGAAATTAATTAAAGTAGTTAAAATCCATACTGATGATCAATTAGCAGATCTTTTTACAAAAGCATTTGATGTAGGAAGATTCAACTTCTTGGTTAGCAGTATTGGAATGATTTTAATAACTTAAAATCTCACTTAAAATCATGTGTAAAGTTAGTGTTGTAAAATATTATTTACCAAAGTGTTTTACTACTGGTAGTTCATTACTACTGGTGTACATTAGGTTTACACAAATACTACTGGTAAGTCAGTACTACTGGTATTCACATATACTACTGGTCTTGTATGTTAAATTGTTACTACTGATGTCTATAGTTACTACTGATGTCAAAATCCTTAGTCACTACTGATGTTGGTAGATACTACTGACGTTTTACTACTGATATCTTATTTACTACTGGTCTTTCATAAACACAATTACCAAACTAACCCCCACGAAAATAACCGTTATGTTATGATTCGAAGGCCATTTTCGTAGTTTTGCAGGTTAAATCGAAAGATATAAAAGGCGGCAGACGATTAATTTAGCATTATCTTCACTTCGATTTGCTAAAACCTCTCGATAAACCCTAGTTTACGATTAAAACCCTTCATCAGTAACAAAATTCTTGCAAAAACTCAACGACAATGGCAACTTTACAAGCTCTCGATGTGCAGACCGATCTCAAATACTCAGAATTTCACAATATGGTTGCATTCTTAAAGAATCCCGACGGAACAAAAGATTTCCGTCCGATCGTAAAATTCTTGAGAAATTCATATATACAGTTTGCCTTAACTGTCAAACCAAAATCATATCAACAGCACTTGGTGGATTTCTGGACCAATGCTGAACGAACAGAAGGAACAACCGTTTCAATGATCAAATCAACAGTAGATGGAAAGCACATCACAGTAACAGAACAATCCATCAGACACCATCTACAATTACATGACGATTCAGGTATGTTCACTCTTCCTAAGGAATACATTGCTGAAATTTTACAAAAAATGGGATATGAGGGAAGACTGAACATAGTAACCTTTCAAAAGGGTCTTCTCTCCCCACAATGGAAATTTTTAATACATACCATTCAGCATTGTATTTCTCCAAAAAGAAGTACTTGGAATGAGTTTAATAAGGCAATAGCCTCTGCTGTTGTCTGTTTATGCACAGACCAAGTATTTAATTTTTCATACATGATATTTGATGGTATGTTGGGAAATCTTAGTTCTTCTAAATTTTTAATGTATCCCAGATTTCTACAACATATCATAAACTGTGAATTACAAAACTTGTCAACTCCTAAAAACATTTTTATATTACCTGAGTTGAACAAGAAAGTTTTCTCAAATATGAGAAAACAATTTAAATTTTCGGGCAAGGAAACCCCTCTGTTTCCTAACATGATCAAAGATCAACCCAATATTGGAGAAGGTTCAACCATTGCTACAACCCAAGTTGAACCTCAACCCACTCCATCACCCCCAAATACAGCCCAAACACCAATCCAAATAGCCACTCAATCACCAACTCAAACAGAAGTCCTGAATGTGTCCCAGGAACTTGATATAAATCTGCAGAGTGCTACTCTTCACTCTGTAGAAGACCTACCAGACAAAACCCAAAACATTTCCACAATTTATAAAAGAAAGAAATTTTCTTCAAAGGACACCAGGGGACAAATCGAGTCACACCCCAGGCTCAAAGAGTTGTCCTCCAAGGAGGAGAGAGGACATGAGGGGAGGGCTTTCACTACTGATGCCCCAAAGGTGGGTGCACAGGACAGTGAAAACATCATTAGGACCCAAACCTCGGCAACTTTGAGTGATGACTCTTTTGAGGAATTACTCAAAGGACCCCGGTGCCAAGAAACCACAAGGGGGGGCATCTCTGCTTCTTCTAGGAAGAAGAGAATGTCTAAAAGACCCAATGAATCACCAAGCAGTGATGAGGGCAGATCTGTGGAATTGATGGAAAGGAAGGAAAACCTTAAAACCAATGTACCTGTTAGTGAGCCCGATGATCTTGCTAGATGGAGTGAGGGCAGTATTAAAATCACCCAATTGACGGCTAAAGTGGATTCCTTGGAATCCACTGTACAAGATTGTCTCAAGTACTTAACCAATCAAGGAAAAACTATGGCTGCCATGAAAAGGCATGTAAATACCATCAACAAGAGGATGAGATTCTATGAGCACAGGCTTCATCAACAAACCAAAATCATCAGAAAATTGAAGAAGAAACTTGATGATAGTGAGGCTCCACCAGTTGAGCTCACTAAGGGGGAGAAGGATAACATACAGACAATGATTGATGAATCTATTGTAGCAGCAGCATCCTCCCTCTTAAATTTAAAAGAAACAAATGTTGATGAAGGCCCAGAGATGATGGTTACAGAAGATGAACCTGTTACTACTGCTACTATGGAAGAACAAGTTGAAAAAGAAATACCAGTAGTAACTCCTACTACTGAGGTAATAGCAGTAGTAAATGAAGAAGAGGAATTAAAAGCAACAAATACTACTGATGCCCTATCAGTAGTAACTCCTGAAGTTACACCAGTAGTAACTACTCTGGTTACTACTGAAGAGGAAGAACTACATTTTCCAGAGCTTATTGAAAGAGAGAGACATGTCATCATTACCAAACCACCAACACCTGATCAACCACTTATCATACCTGACATTGATGATAATGTGAATTGGTTTGAGGTAGATGAATGTACACTTCCTCCTCACCCAAAAATCTTACCAGAAGGTCAACTACATTTGTTTTATCCAAAACTTCTGATGATGGGTATACCAGATATGAAATACATTACACCTCCACCATCTGCTCATATTGGAAAAGGAAAAGAAATATATGATGATGATTATCCAAACAGAGCTTTAGGACATCACATGGTGAACAAGATTAATCATGTAAGAGCAGAAAAGCAATCCAGATGGAGAATTAAACACAGAAAATTTATGGAGAAAGTGGAAATGTATCAAGCTTTAGTAGAAAAGAAAAAGAAAGTTCAAAGTACAACTACTGTTCAAATACCTGCTCAAATTAAAGATGTTCAGATAGAAGCCCAAGAAGCAGAGTTCAAAAGGCTTAGAAAGGTAGAAGAAGAACATCTAAACTGTCTTGAAGATCTTGTAGCAGAATGCAAAAGAACAAAAGGTGATTTACCAGATGATATTTTTGAACAAAAGTCTCTTATGATAGACTTTCTAAAGACAAAAGGTCACAGTGCAAAATCTTTTGGAAGAATGAAGATGATAACCATAATTGAAAAATACTGCACTGCAAAGAAAATAGACTTGGCTGAACAAGAAGCTGAAGAATCAAAGAAAGCCAAAACCAAAACTTTAATCCCTATCAGCTTAAATTTACTCAAGGCTGGTAGTGTTTCAACTGTTGGTAATACTTCAACTCCCAAATCACTGAAAAGAAAATCTGTTGATCAAGAACAAAGCTCCAAGAAGAAATCAAAACAAATTATACCTGTTCTTGAAATGCCAGTTGCTCCATTACAGAATAATCAAATTATTAACTGGAGAGTGATGCAGAACAATGTCATAGAGGTCATAAGGGAAGAAAAAGTAGTACAGAGATTCACTGGATGGTTACCCTTAATCAGATCATGTTCAAGAAGTGATGTAATCAAGCTTCTGATTATTGGAAAACCAAGAATGACAAAGAAATCATGGAAAGAATCTGGAGCTGGATATTTAACAAAGATGATTGATGCTGCATTTTATCCAGACAATTATCCAGAACAATTTACAAATCCAGGTAATGTGTATGCTTGGAATGTCATTCCTTCTGCCAATATGTACTTCTTTGAGAAATCAGGCAAAGTGTGTGAACTGTACTTATATGAGAAAGAATATCCACATTCCGAGAAGACTATGTATCAGATATTCATAAACACTTTGATGAAACCTTATGATGCTGTTATGTTCCAAAATAAATTGAATTACTTTACGAAGAGGAACAGCAAATATATTATTGAACAAAGACTTCAACAAAATCAAAGAACCCTAGAGAAGAGAAGAAAAGAACAAGAAGAACAAAAGAAACTTGATTGATTAAAAGATGATCAATAAGTTTAGGGGGAGATTGTTGGAGCAAAACACAGATCAACTTATTACTGATGCTGCAGTTAGTACTGATATACTTAGTACTGATGGGGCAGAACATATTACTACTGATGAAGTTGATGCTGGTGTATACTATAACCAAGTTTACTACTGATCTTCATATTTACTACTGGTGATTAGTTTTACTACTGACAACGCGTTTTTGGAAGATATCAAGTCCGAGATCTTCGTATAGATAGTTATAGAATGTAAATCAATGTATATTATTATTATTCGATGTAAATCAAGTCCTAGAATAACTAGGGTAAATAGTTTAGCTTCAAGGACTACTATAAGTATGTTCCTTACGAATTGTAAACGTACGTGTGTATTGTTAACTCAATAATATACATTGAAGCTTTTTGTGAAACTGTGTTCTTAATATTCTTGCATATTGTTCATACAGTTCATTGTTCTTAATTATTGATATAGTGTTGATCCGCTGCAACTTCTATCATCAATTAGATCTAAGGTGTTTATTAACTTGTCTATAGTTAATCGATCCTGACATTCAATTATGTTTCTAAGGCGAACATATGGATGTAGTATTTGAGTAAATCATATTAGTCGTGCTCTATGCGAGATTTTATAGCTAATATATATTGTGGTGTTATGAAGTGAAGAGATCGATGGCATGATGTATCAGTCCCGGCGATCTTACCGATCTCGTTCTTTCAATTTTCAACAAACACTCAATAATCTAAGCATCTATATATACTAAAGTTTGAATGTCAGCTGTTTTTGTTTTATATATTAAACTACATGCTAATCCATGCATAGATTAATAAGTACATGCATAACAACAGACTTTCTTTTTAGGTTATAAAAGTGGATTGCTAACAAAGCATGACGTGCCTCGAGCTTATAGATCATATATATACTGTCATGTTCAAATTTTGGGATTACTCTTTGTATATTACCAGAAGATTACATATGTAAACGCACATAAAGGGTTTTTAGTCATCGAAGTTTGTTTGCCGTGTAGACTAAAAGAAAATTATTTTGTGTGTGTTTTGGAAAAAATCGCCCACGACTAACTAATACAGTAAATACTCGACTCGTTAATGCATTAAGCATATACAATAACAGGATTGAGAAAAATTCAGTCATGACGACATTTTCCCCATCTAATCAACGTTTGTCTCTCATTTGGATAAAAAATAGAAGTAAACGTTTACGATTAAATTGGTCGAATTGGATTCCAGTCAAACATGTTTTGACCCAGGTTGAGAGCTCCTTTTCTTCTCTTTTGGTGTTGTATTTTCTGTTTTCGTTTGAGACTTTAATGGCTTTGTAATTGTATACTTTTGGATCCCATCTTGGACATATTTAATAAATTTGCCGTTAAAATAAAAACGGTAAGAGGAAAGTAAATTCAACAATAGTTATTATGGAGGAAAATAAATTTGGCGTGAAAGAAATAAACCATATGTTTGTTAAGAGGCGGAGGGCAGGATGGTCATTGCAAGAATATTAAGAGGGGTAATAAGGGAAGAAGGAGGTTAGATGTCCCGGTCAGCAGCCGGCAGAATAACTAAAAATGCCGCTTTCTTGTCCCCCATCGCAGTTTCCTCGCCTGTTTTCCTCTGTCTCCCTTCTAATTTAATACGTAACTTACACCCTAATCTCTTTCCAATTTCTCTCTTCACCCCTTGAGCTTTAATATATTACCAGTTTTCATCCTCCACTTTTAGTATATGACCCGTATAAAAATTACACCGATACTTTTAATTATTTTTCTAGCATCCATCTCTTTTTTGAGAAAATTACATTGTACACCCAGTTGAAGGGATTCATCAAACCGATGTGATTGGTACCACAACTTCAATTCTTCGTCTGTTGTTTTTTCTTCGATTTGGGGAAGTGAAAATCGATGAGAGTGTGAGTGTTTAAGTGTGTATTGGTATTATGTGTGTGTATTTTATATATAAAATATTAATTGAATGAGTATTGTTGATAATCATATGTCAGATAGAATTTTAGCTAACTTAACATTGATGTGACAAAAAATAAAATGTTAATTGATATCGTGATTATAAAATTTTTATTAACAGCACGATCTAAGTAACCGAGGTTAACCTATTTCCAAGTAAATACACCTTAAAAATTCGCACCTATAAAGTGTCAAGTTCAGTGGCGGATTTTAACGGATGATTTATATTATTTATTGTCATTATTTGTTTCTATAGATATAGTCAACTAGTGAGACAATCCATAATTGTGGATCTATATTTGTAAAGCTTTTATGTAATATCGTGTATATAATGAAAGCACCTCCTCATTGTTCCATGAGGCTTAACAAGGGGGTATTAACGGATGATTTATATTATTTATTGTCATTATTTGTTTACACGATATTACATAAAAGCTTTACAAATATAGATCCACAATTATGGATTGTCTCACTAGTTGACTATATCTATAGAAACAAATAATGACAATAAATAATATAAATCATCCGTTAATAGCGGAGGGGTCTCTCACGTTGCACATTTTTTTCTCACAGGTGTCCTACGTTACACATTTTTTTCTCAGGGGTGTCACCTACACTAATTTTTTTATTAACATAACACTATTTTAATACTATTCAAACAAATTCAAGGGGTTACACTGGCAACCCCGTACACCATACTAGGTCCACCCGGTCAAATTGACATTTTATCTCAGTTATCTCTCTCTACAACTAAAATACAGTTTTGTAGATTAAATATTACGTCATAATTTTGAACGGTTATCATACGTGGCATGCAATTAGGATGTTAATTAACACGCTAACAATCCTCGCTGACGTCAACAAATTAGGTTGAGGTCCGTGTTCGATCAATCGCCCTCTCAATAGGTGCTTCCATCGATTAACTGGATTTAATTCGGTTTTCCGATGCGCCAGTACATGGAGCAACCGTCGCTTTTTGTTATTCGGATGGCTTTCCAAATACGCCTATAAGGTAAGATGAATATGGTTACAGAAATTGAATCATTTATGAATCTTCCAAAATTCGACCCATGAAACTGATTTCGTCTGCCTCCATTATTCCTTATTATTCAAACTTCTGTCATTGATTCACTTTCGTAATTTGTTCTTCCAATTGAATCACCAGTTACTATTGTCGTTGTTTCATTTTAATTCAATATTATTTCAAAGTTCCAGTTTAATGAAATTCCAATAATTAATGTTTTAGTTCATACAGATTTGAAGTTATGTTATTGTTTATATACTAGTTCTGCTGCAAGAGGATTTATTATTGACGGTATATGTACAGAGATTATGTGGATACTTTAAAGGTGTTTCATGATTAAATGAATGAGATTATTGATGTAGGGGTCTGATTATGGATTTACCTAATTAGCATCAACCTAGCCTAATTAATTTACATATTAAGGTTAGAATTAAAAATTTAATACTGTAATATTTATCATTTTCTCTCTGATTAAGAACACAAAACAATCTTAAATTATTTCTTTCTTTCTAATTTGGGACACGAAAAATGAAAATATTTCCAAATATTATTTTTCTCTTATAAAATTTTAGATTCTTTACCTTAATTTTTTTTTAAAAAAAAAAAAAATTCTCAAACACATCGTAAGAGATTATTAAAAGTCGAATATTTCACAGGAACCTGGTTCAAGTATACATAATACATCCTTCGTTGTCCTTGATGATATCTGTTAGAGTTAAAGGGATTTTATCAAATTTTGAAACATGAAAGATTTGGCCCGTTGACTGTTGTCTTATTTGAAGGCTAATTTTTCATTTTATATATTTAACTCTCTAGAGATAAAATATGAAATTTGAAGTAACCATCTATGTTATATACCAATCACACGCTTTAAAGAAACTTGGATGCATAAAGTATAAGCTATGTGAATTTAAATTTCATTGCAAATTATTAATAATACTAAATTTCAATAAATAACTTAGTTAATTGCTCAAAACTTAATCATTTGTACTTATCATATAATATTAAATAAATTTATATACTCACAGACTCATACTAGTATTTTCTTAATTCACACTTTTATTTGTGCTTAAAAGTTGCGTTTGTCTTCCTAATGAGATGTTGATTTTCTAAAACGGTCCATGTGTTAGCATATGGGGCATCTTTTTCAATCCCCACGTTTGCCCTTATGGGGAGCGAGTTGGACCCACTTAGCGTTGAAAAGGGCAAGAATACCGGTTGTGGTGACATGCGAATGTAGTAGACACGTGTGGATACGGACCGGTGAACTACCGGGGTGGTTTTTGTCATTTCATGAAACTTGAGGGGTATATGAGTGGAGTTGTTGAATAATGACATTTTTGGCTAAACATAATCAAAATTTGCTTGATTTCGTAATTATTGTTTTCCTGCAAAATCTTGAGCATCACACTTTGTCTGCCCTTTCTCATGCCTATTATCATCATACTCGTATGTATATTCATCCCTTTTACCCTCTTAACCTAACAATCCACCATAAAAACGTAACAATCCACCCTAAAAACACTGGTAATTTTCAATATGATTTAAACAAGACATTAAAATATTGAGGTTATTCTTGAATCTAAGGTGCTGTTTGGTTCGCTGGAATGTAATGGAATCTGAGGGAATTGGAATCCAATTCCATCAGATTCCAGTGTTTTGTTCAAAAAAATAGATGGAATTGGATTCCTAAATGATGGAAACATTCCACTAAATGAAGGAATCTCAATTCCGTCCAAATGTTGATGCAATTGAATTCCAAGGTTTGATGGAATGTTCTTTTACCATTATACTCTTTATACCCACCACCACCACCACCCACCGCCGCCACCACCCACCGCCGCCACCACAACCACCACCTACCGCCACCACCCACCGCCACCACCACCAACCCCCACCACCCACCACCGCCACCACCAACCGCCACCACCATCCACCGCTGCCACCGCCACCACCGCCACCAACCGCCACCGCCACCAACCGCCACCACCACCACCGCCACCAACCGCCACCGCCACCAACCGCCACCACCACCACCCACCGCCGCCACCGCCGCCTCCGCCACCACCATCACCCACCACCGCCTCCGCCTCCGCCACCATCACCACCACCCACCGCCACCTCCAACCAACCACTACTAGTAATAAGGGTAAATTCGTCATTTTAGATAATTTCAATTTCAATTTATGTCAACCAAACAGAATATTGAATTAGATTCAAATTCCCTTCCATGCCAACCAAACAGACTATGGAATTGGATTCCAATTCCTGACGGATTCCAATTCTTTCCTAGATTTCAATTCCATCAGAAACATTATTCGAACCAAACAGCACCTAAATGATTTTTGTTGTCTAAGTGAGGGTGATATCTTAGCAAAAAGTCTCTTCCTAGTTTTCCATTCTTGCTGTACAAAGAAAAAAAAAATAGGATCACACACATCTTTTAGTACAAGGTCTCTTTTGTAATACATATATGAGTACTTGTTATTGAACTATATAATATATTATTCCAAAGTATTTTAATGCAGGTAGTGGATTATAAAAGCGAGTATGTGGTTGTTAATTATGATGTTGGGGGTATTAACATATGGTAGTGACCAAATACAAATGATTACACATATATTATTAAATTAAACAAATATTGTTTGTGGTGGCTAGTGAAGGACCGAAGGTTCATCCTATATCTTTACACTAGCTTCATAACCCGCTCGATGAGCGGGTATGCTTCAAAATTTAGTATGTAGAAAAATACCAACAAAGATTATTAATTTTAAAAAATGACATAATAATGTTGTAGCTGTAATGATGATTGGTATAAAAATCGATACATGAACAAATGTTACATAAAATTTACAAACGTAATAAGACTTCTTTGTAAACAACATTTGCTGTTGAATTAGTGTAATTCTCATCTATGTCACAACAAATGACCTTCAATCATTTCTTGTTCTTAACTCGTGATACAGCCACATAAAGCTGGCCATGTGAGAATACCGGTTTTTGCAGAAACAAACCAACCTGAGACAACCATTTCGTGTGTGGGAGCAAGAATGGCTCGATCTTGAAAAAAGTTGGGTTTCCACAGATTTTGTAGCAACCGAGGGTATGTTTCTTGAATAATGGAGCCAACATTATCATCAGACTCTGGAATCAGCATGTTATCCAGTAACTCTATTGACGATTCACCATCATTTTCAACACCTGTGTTTAGATCATTAATAAATTTGATATCATTCAAAATTCATGATCTGGTTTATAAAATATTACAAATAAATGGAAATCAGTTTATCACATACCTATCACATACTTATTTAGTAAATGTATAGAAAGAAACAAATACCATTTGTTTTGATTTCACTTTTTGAAGTAACGGGAAATGAGCACGGTTGTGTTGTAATTTTAGGAGTTTCAAACGCTACAAATGGTGATTTGGTTGTTGGTGGTGTTGCGAATGATCCATTTATCGAAGTGGTACTTCGATAAAACATATTTAAAGGTGAACCTAATTCAATTTATTAATAATAATAAATAAGCCCCAACAACTTTGTGTTTTTAGTTTCACATAATGGGCGGGCATGCTTCAAAGCCCGCCCGAATGGGCGGGCATGCTTCGAGAGAGGTGTAGGAAAATAATGAAATATTGATATTGTTTAAATAACATACCAATTAATATATAAAAATAAGTTGTGTATAACTAAGTAATAATCACAAACAATATTACTTGACGAAGTTACTGTTACATAGCTAGATATAATTGGTTATAATACAAAAACGGCTCCTTTTATAATGTTACGGTACATGTAACTGGTTACATTTTAAAAAAGTTTAATGTTTTGATATGGTGGTGGATAAGAACAAACAATAATGAACATTCAACATAATATTCATCTTTACATAAATAATTACAAAGAGTGAATGTGTAAGTCAATAAACTAAATCGTAATAACACAACAATACGCTTTTATTAGTTTCACATATAGTCCCTAAGTTTTATGATTAATTTCTTGTAAAATCACTCTATTTCCCCATTCTTCTTTGTCAAGTTCATCATCTCACCCATACAACATCTCACCACACGTCTATCTGGATAGCGTTGACCTAGTTGTGCATTAATGATTCTGTATATTTGCATCAAACATTTACTTTACTTTTATGAATAATAAAAAATATAAAATAAAAGCTCATAAAACATAAGGAACGAAACAAAAAGGATTTGTCATTGTTATTGCCTGAAGGTTGTGCTGAAAGCTAAACCAACTCCAATAACACCAAATAGGGTGACCATGGCTCAATCAAATCCACAAAAAACCTTATAAGGAAAATTGGCATAAATACAGAGAAATGCACCATACCCAAGAGCATTACTGCTCACAGATAATCTTCCATCCTTTTTACTGGCAACAACATTTGTTAAAGCACCTGCTGCACCAGCGGTTAAACCAGCCATACACAGCTCAGCAGCCTTGTAAATGAAAGGAGTGAAGTCTTTTTTGCGTATCAATTCGATAGCTTCTTTCAAAAACATTATTTGGAAAATTTTCAACTTATTTTGCAAATCAAAACGGAAAGTATTTCCATATGAACGACATGTAGCAAGAGACCAAACAACAATGCTGTTACAGTCAAGTCAGCTCAGTTCAAGACCTCATTCCTCCTTTATCCTAAAATAACATAATAATTTAATTAAATTTACTAAGATCATTATATTCACCAAATTAGTTGCAACTTGTGTATGACTGTATGTTTAGGGTATTTTTAATTAATCAGTTCATGAAAGGTATGTTTAGGGTATCTTTATTTTTTTAGCTAAATTTGTATAAAATGTTGACTACATTACTTTTATCTAAATTTTATATTAAGATCATTATCTTTATAGTTTGGTAACATAGTGTTTAACGAATCGCCAAGATCAATCAATAAATTTATATAATTCATAACTTAACGTTTTACCGGATGAATCTCACCGCCTTGTAGAGCTCTTGTTGAGTTTTCACCCTTTACATCATTCTCAAACTCAACAAATGTTCCAATTGCTGCTTCACCTAATCCACTAAAAACAACTTTCACTTCCTTACAAAGCAATCCTCCAGATTCACGAGTAAACAACAATACGAAATCGGGTAAAATATCTGCAGCATCATACATATCAAGAATTCAGAATAGCTTCTCTGAAAAAATTATCTAAAGACAGACACAAAAGATTAGAAGTTGATGTAAACATCAACTTACAAGTACATGGAAACATTGATGGTTATCTAGCTTCGTGTTTTCCAACAACGGTTGCAACTTAATCATGGGAGCTAATTTAGTTACTTTATTATCCGCAATAGATATTTGTAGTACTTAAAAGTAGTCTTAAAATATGATTATATCAATTGTGTTGGTGAAAAGTGAGTAAGAACATTATAATTGAGCAGATAGACATGCTAAAAAGTGAGGAGTTAAATCTAATTCTCAGAGTTCCCGAACTTTCTATTGTGTAGGATTTGTTTTCTGAAAAATTAAAAAAACACCAAGAAGACATGCTTTAAATTAAAAAGTCAAAATGTTGTCAAATTAAAAGAAGTCCATATCATGTACCATGGCATCATTAAACGGGTCAATAACAATTAATACTTATCCTGCCAACTAATAAGTTTGGAACTAAATATGGAACTAAATCGAGTTTAGTAAAAGAAAAATTAACACATTAAAGTATATAAAATATAAGATGATAAAGATATAAGATACAAATGACATACTTCCAATTTGCATACTGTATGCAGCATTTTGCACCTCCTTCACACCACCTTCCTCATATTCTATAAAGTTATTTCAAGGATACTAACCAGGAATTTACCAAAATTGGCTAGCATAATATTTTCTCCGTCCCACAAAAAACTTCTCATTTCACTTTGGTACAAGTTTTAAGGTGATAGTTAGTGGTGGAGTCATTGGTAATAAATTTGATTAATATATAAGATTGGTTTGGAGAGAGAAAAATAGTTAGTGGATATTAGTGGTAGGGTCTTTAGAAATAATAATATTTTAATATGTAGAGCCCATCAAATATATGAAATGGGAAGTTTTTTATGGGACAAAAATTTAAGATGAAATGAGAAGTTTTTTGTGGGACGGAGGGAGTAGTAAATTTAACCTACTTACATTGATAATCTCGGCGCATTCATCTTCTCCCGATTATTGTGGGTTATTGGATCTGGTTAACCCTACACACACAAAAAACCCTTGACAAAAAAAATAATTGATTCTTTAAATTCTAAGTAACACAATTAATATACAAAGGTTTAACAACTGAACGCAAAGGGAACCTCGGCGATGTAAAATCTGAAATCAGTGTGTACAATTATCCCAGGACGATTTGGACTAACAAAAACGATAGCATAGATGGCGTAAATTATCCCAGGAAGATAACCCAAAACAGTCAACACCAAACATATAAGGACCTCTATCTGCATCTTACAAATATAATCTCATTTAGACATTTTCACAAACTGTTAGTGTGTTCCTCAAATCCACTTCTTACCGTGCAACAACCGTATCGGAGATATACACCGAGTGGATGTAGGATGGAGAGTATGATCTCACAGAGAAAAAAACATCCTGATGACATTTTTGTTCACAAAGATTGCAGATTGGGATATGAAGCATTAGCAGCAAACAGATCGGGTATAACTCAATGCCCCAATGTTGCAAATTATAACACACTCCAAGTAATTAGGATAAATCAAAAAATAGTGTAAATCAACCAACAATAAACCCTAATTGAAGTATAACTTAATCTAAACTACACATCCATATATGCATCTATGCTTAAACAACTAAAAGAATCGAAATTTCTGATAAACTTGAAATCATTAATTAGATAGATAACAAAACAAAGAGACATACATGAGTCGTACGAAACAAAGAGAAATTGCAGAAGGGTTCGGCAAGATGCAATGCGATTGTGGAGGATCTCATCATCGATTGCGGCGAGTCATCGTCGTCAGAAGGTCCTTAGATGGATTCGGCGAGGGATTTGCAAGAAGTCTTCAGATGGGATCGGTGAGGGGGGCGACTGTCACGTTAGGGTTCACTGAGGAAGATGTATACATGTTTTTGACTTTCATCGGAGGTTTTGTTTTGAAGATGCCAACATTAAGGGGCATCTTGATCGTATTGTGAAAAATGTTAGGATTGAGTTGACGAATGAAGGATTTACACGTGGCATTGACCACCATTCAGAGACTTGCGTATTGATGACATGTCAAAATCAAATCATGTGTAGCTCCATATATAGGGGAAGATAGGGGTGGCAATGCGGGTCGGGTTCGGGTTGAAGAGTTCGGATTCGTAGATTGACGGGTCATAAATGTTCAACCCGAAATCGACATGTTTATATAAACAAATTCATAACAAAATATTAAAACAATACATTATTAAGTAACTTTTTTAGTTTTATCTAACTATTAGTTACGTTTGAACTTGTAAACTATAACTAAGTATAAATATATTTTAATAATTAAACGGGTTGGCAAGTCGACCCATTTAAATTACTATTGACCTGAACCTAACCCATTTAATAAACCATGTCAGTTGAGTCGATCCGAAACTGACCCAAAACTTTTTTACCTCAACCCAAACCTGTTTATTTTTATGTCGGTTTCAGGTCGGGTTTCATGCCGGTTCAGAAATTGACACCCCTACCTTTACACTTAAAAATTAGATTAATAACTTATTTGTAATTAATTATGCATAATCTATTTATTTTATTGATAATTTATATGTTAAAATACAAGAAATAGAAAAATGACAACATGCACATTTGATAATTAGAATGGAAAGTTATGTAACATCGACCCTTGGGTTTGTTCCATAGCACATAATACGTGGAAATTTGTAAATATTGTCTCATATGAAAATGAACAAAATCAAACAAAAGAAAAAGAAACACAATACATTTACCTACACAATACACATACACTGTGGGGGTGACTTGTTCTCATGTAATCGTAATTACTTACCACATAGGATCATACCACCTCGTCCACTCCCATACCCAACTGCCTAAATTTCCAATTTAGTTAATCATCATGAATTACCACTACTTCTTCCCTATCCATACCCAAATCATAGCAGGAGTTTGCTATTAGTACTTTTATATACGTATTAAAAACATTTATTAATATTAATCCTTAGTAAAGAAGAGTTGCATCGACCCACCGATATCATTTTGTTACATAAATACATTAAGCCAGTTATTACAGTGTTTAAAGAGAATCATTAGTTGTAAGATATATGGGGTTATGTATTCATGAGGTCTTGGTGTGTTTAGGTACCTTTGGTTTGGTTTTGCATCGCTCTTTGACTCTTGTGATCCCGCTAGTTTCTTGCTAGCTTTCACTATTTAAATATTTATTTCGGGTGTTTTTGGAGGGGATAATGATATTGCCGAAGCTCTTTTCGAATTTCACTTTTTTGCCATTAAAAAAGAATCTAAAATAACCGGCACAAGTTAACCAAAATATTGAATCGTTTTTTAATACATATTTATAATTTTAGTTTCAAATAATTATTTAATAAATAGAAAAGAACCACATTTTTATTAATTAACTTTAAAATCTAGAATATTTTTTGTTGAGTTTTTTTTACTAGAGTTAGTAAGTTAAGAGGGTGTTTGGTTCACCGGAATTGAATGAAATTTAGAGAAATTGGAATCGAATTCCTTGACATTCCAATGTTTGGTTCGCATAAATGGTAGGAATTGGAATCCTAAATGAAAAAATAATTCATCATATGAAGGAGAGTGAATTCCATCCGACACTTGATGGAATTAGAATTCCAATGTTGAATCGAAAGTCCATTTTACCGTTTTACCCTCTAATTTCTTTAAACAAAAACCCTACACTGCTTTGGTGCTTCCAGTTCATCATCGTCACACACAGTTCATCATCGTCACCCACATATCAAATTCTTTTGTTCATCTTCTCCGGCAAACTGCATCTAGAGTCGACTGCTTCTCCGGCGAACATAAAGAGGCGGTAAATCCTCTCTCTCCCTCTCTCCCTCATGTTTTCATTATCGCATATGTCTCTCGATTTCCTGCGTAATGAAGCAGGTAATCATTTTTTTTTCTGTAATATGAATAGGTAGTCGCATGTCCTTCGCTTTCTTCCAGCATACGTGTTTCGATATTCTAGGTTAAACAATTTATGGGTAATCGATTTAACCTACTGGGTTTAGAATTTTTGGATAACTACTTTCTGGGTAATCGATGTCAATCCATGTCAAAATTCAATTTATGCTTCATTTATGTACTGTGATGTATTTTGCTACCAATTCCATGCCAAAATTCAATTTATGCTTCATTTATGTAATGTGGTGTATTTTGCTTCTAATTCCATGTCAAAATTGAATTTATGCTTCATTTATTTACTGTGATTTTTAAGCTTCATTTATGGGTGAGAAAATAATAAATTTAAGCAAAAAAATAAAAATAAGGGTAAATTTGTCATCTTGTAGCATTCTAATTCCCTTTTCTGCCAACCAAACAGAATATTGAATTGAACTCCAATTTCATTTCCTGTCAACCAAACAGAATATGGAATTGGAATCTAATTCCTGAAGGATTCCAATTCCTTCCTAGATTCCAATTCGATCAGAAACATTCTGCGAACCAAACAACACCTAAGAGTTTGATTCAAAACCAAATGATATGGAGAAAAAATATACTTCCTCCGTTTCAAAATAAATTATAAACTTTCTATTTTGGGTGTTTCAAAATAAGTGATACACTTTGAAACTTTCATTATTTGGTAAAATATATAGTGGGACCCATACCCACTAACTATCTCTTTTAATAAAGTAACTCATTTACCCTTAATTTTACTTTTAAACATCATTAAACTCACTTTAATCATAATATGTGGGACCTCCCACTCACTAACTATCCAATTTAATCTAATTTAACATTCATTACAATCTTTTACCTCAAAACAAACGTGAAAGCTAATTTGTATCACTTATTTTGAAACAGAGGAAGTATTAATAAATTAACTGAATTACGACATTATACTGTTAGCTAAATAATTGAAATAAACTAGTTTACCTAAAATTGAAATGTTTGCAATCATTATTATTCTTATTTTTTTGAACGGTTAGTTAGAACATCCTCAATGGTTAACCTTATAATAGCTTATTACTTTTGTTACATCAACAATCTACTAACCAAAAACCTCTACATAAATAGCATCTCCAATGGTTAACCTTTTCAAAAACTTTTTCTTTAACAACATTTTCAATTTACCTTTATCTATCTTAAATGTTTTATATATACCCCTTGTATAATTTGACACTTTTTATAACATCTTACTACATATAATATTTTTTAAAATATCTCATAAAAAATATTATAATAATTGACATTAAATATTATATAATTTATTTATTAAATAATAAAATTATAATAAAGAATTTATGTACGAAGTATAATATATCTGAAGTTTAAATTGAAAAACTATTAAACATAAATGACTAAAAAAGACAAATTTTGAAAGTCCATTAAAATGTTAGTAGAAAAAAAGTCTTTGAATAAGCTTTTAAAAAAGCTAGTTATTCCAATGGGTAAAAAGCCATCCAAAGACTTATTCAAATAGTAATAACCTTTTAAAAAAACTACCATTGGAGATGCTCTTAGTAAGTTAGTGGTTCGAGGTTAGATGATGACATCTATAAGAGACAGTATATCTTCCCTCGAACTATCTACATATGGGAAATAAATCCCACCACCTATTCACCTCAAGAAATATCTTCAATAATACTCGAACCTGAAACCTTGTGAAGAAAAACTCCTAATATTTTAAGCCATAAGGCCCATAACTATCACAAACCGACTACTATTTACTCCTATTCAATTGAATTGAAGATAATAAAATGAACTTACAATTACTTTTGAGAACTTTTTTTAGTAGTAAATATAATCTTTTTATCTATTGAGTGATTATTATTATTTTATTAGAAGACATAATAATAAAACTTCGTATAATGAAGTGTATGTTTTATGGAGGAGAATTGATATTCATATAAAAAAATCACTTCTCATATCACACTATACAAACTTTAAAACAAAATGTATAACTATATTAAAGCATAATGTGTGATAAATGAATTAATTTATGTGATATCAATATCACTCCATATCGAGGGAGTATATATTCGTGTGGAAAATTATGCTTAAAAGATATGAAAGAAAAAGTTAAAAGCTTTCATTGAAATTTACATAATACCCCCTAGAAAACACACTCCTTTTCACTTTTTGTATATTTTACTCAAGAATTATTAGTTACTCCGTATATTACATAAAATCCGAGTTTCACGGCACACAGCTCACAGACCTTTTGTTTGCTTTCTGCTTAATGGAGGGACCTTAAAATCCTCTTCTCCTTCTCTCTCTAAAACACAATTTCTCTCTCCTCAACTAGTTTTTTCTGAGCTTTCCGTCGAAATTCCTGTTAACATTTCGATCTTCTTCTCTCAGTGTTACTTGATTCTCAATTTCTCATCGATTTCAGGCAAGTGCTTCGAATTTTGTTCATATATCTGAGTATTTATTTATTTATTTTATTCCCTTTTCCAGATTTTTAGTTAAATCGGGGTTTTTTTAAGGCTGAGATCTGGATTTTGTTCTGTTCCTGTTATATCTATGTTTTTAGGATCAAAATCGTTTGTTGATTTTACAATAGAGTATAAAAGTGTGTTTGTGTTGCTGTTTGATATATAAGTTTTTTCTATGTGGATTCGCTTTTGTTCTGTGCTCTAGAGTTAACTGCAAGAGGTAAAAACTATGAATAGCAGATTAGATGGAGCATTATATATTTAATTCATTTTATGGATTTTTGCTTATATTTTTTTGTGTTGAGCCTAGCAAAATTGAGCATTATTTTACAAATTCGGGTTTTCAATAGGTGTTTTTCGAGGCGCATGCTGATCTGGTGGAATGTATTTTAACTGTTGATTTTAATCAGCTAGCACCTTTAATTTTAGGGATATGCATATCCATCTTGTTGTTTCGTGTTTTTCTAAGGATTTTTGAGGTTTTCTATAATATTATGATCGCTTTGCTTTTTCCAAAGGTCCGATGCATAAATTACAATTATATCTTTTAATTCCTCCACTCTATGAGCTTCTTAATATCACTTTGACCAAGCTTTTTATGCGTGTATAATCGCTGGCTCTCAAAAGTAAAAGTTACTGACCTAATCACACTCTCTCACACGAAAAGCATTTCTGTTACATTAGCTGTTTGATAATCCCAACATATTAAGCTCGATCTGAAATCACTTGTTTATAATAATAGCAAAATGTCTAGTGGTTTTAATCGATGTCTTATCTGTACTATTAATTAAGCAGTGCTTTTATATACCCGAAACATTTAATGATTTAATACCTTTTTAGTTGTATTAACAGTTGATTAATGAAACAGATTAACAAGAAATCTTGAAGTTTATGATCTGATGACTCCACCGCTGTTAGGTGTTGAAGGGGATGAACAGGGAAACGTCTCCTTAATGACTTCTGCTTCCACTATGGAATCAATTTTCCAGAAAAGCGCTAATTTAACTGAGAGAAATTATCTCGGATTATCAGATTGTTCATCAGTGGACAGCTCAGCTGTTTCAGGCATTTCAGATGCAAAAAGAAACAACAATATTAACCTTAAAGCTACTGAGCTAAGGTTAGGTCTCCCAGGATCTCAATCCCCTGAGCGGGACCCAGAGATTAACCTCACGAGCTGTGAGAGTCTTGATGAGAAACCTTTATTTCCATTGGTTCCTTCAAAAGATGGGATTTGCTTAAACTCACAGAAGAACATTGTTGTTTCTGGAAATAAAAGAGGATTTTCTGACACAATTGAGGGGTTTAGAGAAGGAAATTGGATGTTTGGTTCATCTGGAACCCATTCTGATGCTTCAAAATCCATGGTTGAAGGAAAATTCACTAGTAATTTAACTGTAAATGGAAAGATCTCATCAGGAACTCAGTCTGCAATGATCAAAGATTCTACATCAAATGTGGCACAGAACAACAAAGTCAACAGCTCTAATCCTCCTGCTGCAAAGTAAGTGCAATAAACAAACTCATTGTTGTGTGTAACTGATTTTTCTTTTCTTTTTTTATATAAAATTTCTAGGGCACAGGTAGTTGGTTGGCCTCCAGTTAGATCTTTTCGCAAAAACATTTTAGCAACAAATGCAAAGAACAATGATGAAGTTGATGGAAAACCAGGTGCACCTGCTTTATTTGTGAAAGTTAGTATGGATGGTGCTCCTTATCTGAGGAAAGTTGATCTAAGGAGCTACACTACTTATCAAGAACTCTCATCTGCACTGGAGAAAATGTTTACCTGTTTTACCCTTGGTGAGTTTTTTTTTACTGTTTTACTTATTTATTTATCACTGATTTAATTTGATTTTTATAATGCAGGTCAATGTGGATCACAGGGAAGGGAGAGTTTGAGTGAGAGCAAATTGAGGGATCTGTTGCATGGATCAGAGTATGTTCTTACTTATGAGGATAAGGATGGTGATTGGATGCTTGTGGGAGATGTTCCATGGGAGTAAGTACCAAACACCCCTATTTATTCTTTACTTCTCTTATCTTGTTATTATTATTGTTATTTATTTGTTTGTAATTGTACAGTATGTTTATTGGATGTTGCAAAAGGCTGAAGATCATGAAGGGGTCTGATGCAATTGGATTAGGTATGCCTTTTTTTATTTCAAATTTTACCAGTTTTGGTGATACATATTGAATTGATAAACAGCTCCAAGGGCCATGGAAAAATCAAAAAACCGAATTTAAGCATTGCTTCTGAAAAATCAAATAACTGCGAGAGAGCAGAACGGAATATGTTTTGATGAACGGAATATTGTTCGTGGTTAATTTAATTAGCAAGAGTAAAATGTTTCTAATATATGTTTATGTTTGTTGGTTTTATATTATAGGAAGCCTTTGTTTTCTGACTGACTCTTTTGTCTTTCTTTTGTATTTCACGAATGTGTGTGTGTGTCTGTGAGTGTGATTTAAGAAATTTCAACACTACTTGTGTCATGTGATGTGAGATATTATTGTTTCTTTCGTTATGGTGTGTGTTTTGTTCTTGTTGAGGGGCTCAACATGTAAATAGAGACAAAAGGAAGGACTTAGATTTAATATACATGAAAGTGTAGGACTTTTATTAGTAAAATTCCTGGTGAATTTGCATAGCTGCAGGTGTTGTGCAGAAGCCCAACACGGGACAGCAGTGGCAGCAGGGATATAAAATAAAACAAAATAAAAATATAATATAATAAGTTTCATTCATTGAATTTTAGAGACATGTTTCCATGCTTTGTTAAATGTACGAGTTATATATTTAATAATAAGATAAAGTAATATTTGCTTTGAAATAAAACCCATCTGTGATTGTGACTTAATATTGGTATCACGTGAGGAATATCTGAATTTTGATTTTATGGTCCATGAAACTATTGATAATCATACTTTTTTTTTTTGTCTAACTACGCTACAAAAACTATCTCACAATCAACACCATTTGTCATGAAAATAATTAAAAATTCAAATATTAAAGCTTCAAGGCCACCTTCAATCCACTGTTTTCTAGAAATTTGCTACTTGTTAACTTGTTATTGCCAAAATCCAATTTAAATATAGTAGTTGATTGTTCCTGGTTTTCTGCAGTATATTCTGTCTTTGCTTGCACATAACATTATGTTTAATATATAAATAATACTAACCTTTTATTGAATAATGGTGGATGTGAGGGACGGAGGGAGTAATAAACAAGTTTATGTCATTCTTGTGATTTGCAGTGTTTTAACTGTTTTAATCGTTGAGAATTAGTATCTTTCTATTGTTGTGAAGTTTTTTCTTATAAGCGGTTAAAATATAGTGACCTACATATGACAGTGATGAAGCTGAGTCACTATTGAAAGTTCCCGTTAAATAGAGTTTGGACATTTTTTAATTTGGTTGCTCAAAATTCTATTGAACTGATTTAACCATTCGTCTTTGTAAATGGTTTATATGTCACGTTTAACATGTCAAAATATACATATATAAACTAAAAGGTAAAAATTGATGAAAGTAGCTATAAATGCAAATAATCAAAATCAATTTATCTAAAGGAGGTTGCATGTATATTGTAAGGATCAAATTTCTATAATACTTGTCCAGCCTTGGCCTGGCCCACCAACTCAAAAACAAACAACCACCCGTTCATGAATTCTGGCCCATTTTAAGTCCATACCAAAACCAAGTTTTAGGCCGAAACTCGATCGAGATCACCGTCATTGTGCATAACCTCTGCACCAGTTTTTCTTTCGAATTTGATAATCATACTTTATTTTCTGTCCCATTTTAATACTTCCTCTGATTCAAAATAAGTGACACACTTTAAGTTTTACGCTTTTTAAGGTAAAAGATTATAATGTTGATTAAATTAGACTAATTGGATGATTAGTGAGGAATATGTCTCACACCTTTTGAATAAAGTGGGGTTAATGATGTTTAAAAGTAAAAAGTAAGGGTAAAGAAGTTATTTCACTTTGTTAAAGTAGATAGTTAGTGGATCCCACTAATTTTTGCCAAGGTAATTTTTCAAAGTGTATCACTTATTTTGAATCACCTTAAAAAGGAAAGTGTGTCAATTATTTTGAATCGGAGGAAGTAATTATTCTTTCTGTTAGTGTGCTACTCTCGTAATCATCTGACCAGTTAACTTTATGAATTAAGAATAATTTATGGTGGCAATGCAAGTTGGGTTCCAGTTGGTGGGTTCTGGTTCACAGGTTGGCGAGTCAGAAACTTTCAACTTGAAACCGGCGTGTTTATATAAACGGGTCAGATATCTCAACTCTAATATGTTTACATTCAACCTAGAAACGAACCATATAAGCCGTTTAGTTAAATGGGTTAGCAAATTAAACATGTCAAATGGCTTGTTGTTATTCCACATTCCACAAATTTATAACAAAATATCAAAACACCAGAATTATTAAGCAACCCTTTTAGTTTTATATAACTATTAATTACACTTGCACTATTAAATTATATTCTAAGTATAAATATATTTTTAAAATATATATTTATAATTAAATTGGTCGGCAGGTCGATCCATTTTAACCATCATCGACCCGAATCTAACCCATTTAATAAACGGGTTTGTTGAAATCATTCCAATACTGACCAGGAATTGCCACCGCTAATTATGACGCGGTTTTTTGTCTGTAATTAGCCATTATTTTTAATTTTTTGTCCCATGTTAATTATTATTTTTAATTTCGACTATAACTCTATGTCGGATGGCATAGAATTGTAAAGATTATTCAGTTTTGTTACATACTGTTTAGTGTTTTCAGATGTCATATCCTTCAAGTTAAAATAACTTCTGCATCATGACAAAAACCAATGTCAAATGAGTCACAATCTTATCGGGTCCATAATGGATAATTCAATGGCTTATTGATTTTGAACATTTATGTGATCCATCAATCAAGTTTTGAAAATGTTGTTATTAATTTAATTTTATGTTAACCAGTTTTGATTATCTGTTTATAAAGATGCAAATTCAGTACAAATACGAGTCAAAGAGGTTTAATATCTTCAAAAGTTACATCATTTGTAGAACTTTTGACTTTCTTTTTTGCTACGTGAAGGTTTTGTTTCATTCATCAGTGTCAACTATCATCATTATCACTATCAAGAATATAATTTAAATTGTTTATTATTAGAATAAAAAAAAAAGAAAAAAGATCAGATACTGACATAAGTGTGCAATATTCATATCTACAAATATTATTGCTTCATTTTATTAAGATGTCAGATGTGACACTCAAATAGAAAATTCAACCAACACATTCAGAGTGATTTGATATTCGTTTATCTACCTATTACATATTTCTGTTACTCTGTGTCACATTCATATCGTATTCAGAATGGACATCTGAGATGTCATTGTCGATCTTTAGAATTTTCTAGCAATTGTATTGGTTTTTTTAACAGCAATATTATGTTGATTTTATTGAAATTACGTACATTTTTTTTAAGAGAAATATATTTACTACCGATTGAAGGGACACAGAGACTAATAGGTTCAATGTTAGCATTTATATATGACACATGCTAAGATTTAAAAATTATGCTCTTATAATACTGGTAGATCGAGATCACTTATTTTGAATCATAGGAAATATTGAATTGGTAAAGCTCAACATAGTTTGCTTGATGATGCACTGATTTTATAAGCATTTACTTATTATCCTAATAAGTTTATGGGATGAGAGAAAAATATGTTTTAATTTTGATAAACCATAAAAAAAAAGTCAAAACCTATTTTTCAACTAAGTTTACATTTTTTTTAATCTCTAAAACCTATATAAAAATATACTTCTTAGGGGTATTCCTATTGGAAATTAAGATTTACTACGGATTCGAGCCATAGCATTTGGTTTCATCAAACTATATGATTTTCTTGATCTAAATTTTACTTTTTCTTATCAATATAGAGTTGGAACACTAACTTTTTAGAAAAATTGGTATTTCGTGCGGTTTGATATGTTGGTTCAACTAGATTTTTATGTCCAATCATACAAATTTGAATTTTTTGATTGAGTTATGATTATCAATCTAACCAGTTACCTTCTGTTTGAGTTCAATCTAATTTTTAAAACATTGCTAAAATGACTTAGAGTGAATAATGAGTAAGCCCATAAGTTAACTACAAAACTTTTATATGAACACAGAATTGCCACGTTGCTTTACTTCGCTACCATACAATTCATTTTATTTGTTATTTAATCATTTAATGTGTAAATAATTGGCGGGCCTTTTGTAGCAAATTATATGGGCTTAACTTATAGCGAGTGATTATTTGTTGGGCCGTACACCGGGCCATCCATATCATATGTTCGTACAACTATGGCAGTGGATCGGTGGAGCCTCTGATTTAGACCCGATTAAAACATTCTTCTATTATCAAGAATATTTACAAGAGGAATGTTAAAGGTAGTTCAAAGATTTTATCTAGTTTCAAGGGATAATTAATAGTCATTGGATTAAGAAAAAGTCAAAAGTCAAGATCAAGATTCAAACCACCACCACTACTACATACACATGTGCTTCAACACATCAATACCCCACCCACCTCCGGCGGCGAGCGGCGGCGGCGGCCGCCGGTGGTGACCGTCGGTGGTGGTCGTGACATGAAACACATGTGTTTGAAACACATGTGATTCGCCTTTTGAAACGCATGTGCTTCGTAGTTCGTATGCTCCCTTGTGTTCTAAAAACTCATGTTTTTAGTGAAACACATGTGTTTCGTGATTTGAAACACATGTGTTTGAGACACATGTGTTTCGTGACTTGAAACACATGTGTTTCATCTTTTGAAACACATGTGCTTCGTAGTTCGTATGCTCCCCTGTGTTTTAGAAACTCATGTTTTTAGTGAAACACATGTGTTTCGTGACTTGAAACACATGTGCTTCGAAGTAATATGCTCGTTTGTATTTTGGAACACTTGCGTTTTAGTGAATCACATGTGTTTCAATACATCAATACCACCACCACCCCCATTACCACCAGCACCTTCACTGTCAGCCACCACCACCGCCGCCGCCCTCCCCATATGGCAGCGAAGCGGTGGAGCCTCTGATTTAGACCCGATTAAAACATTCTTCTATTATCAAGAATATTTACATGTAAAGAAACTAGAGGAATGTTCAAGGTAGTCCAAAGATTTTATCTAGTTTCCCAAGGGACAATTAATAGCTATTGGATCAAGAAAAAGTCAAAAGTCAATATCAAGATTCAAACCACCACCACTACTACATAGCGGCGGAAGGCGGCGCTCGGCGGCGGCGGACGGCAGCCGGAGGTGGTGGCCGGCGATGGTCGGTGTTGGTGACCGGCGGTGGTGTTCGTGACTTGAAACACATGTGTGTGAAACACTGTGATTTGATTTTGACCATTTTGATCCGATGGCTAGGATTTATCCCTTGCGACTATACAAAACTCCTGGACTACCTAGAACACAACTCAAAGAAACTAATAATATTTTGATTTTATCTTTTACATTTGTGGGATGTATTTAACACGTGCATCGTGCTTCGAAGGGTTTAATTTGCTTCGTTGAGACCATTATGAAAAGCTAAAATTTTCGCCTTGTTTCAATGTTGAGGTTATAATTTTACCGCTTTTGCCCGCTTTCAACCTTCGTAATTACTTAAACTTCATTTGCTACATCAAAATCATGTTAGCGGAAGCTCAACAAGCACTCGTAATAACTATACATATACATTTAATATTTTATACATCAAATACAAATACACATGATAGTAATACCCACGAATGACAAAACTACCCATTTCCCCTTCTTCATCTCGGCAATCAACCGAAGGAGTAACTGAAACCACCATACAATTAGTGTCGGTTTACCGAAAGCAACTAAAGGTTACCTAATGGTAAACATTGGCACATGTCCATATTAAATTCTTAATTAATATATTTTTTTTGTTCACTTGCGAGTTGCGATAGTTTTGTTTTGCTAGAAAATAATTTTTCCCACTTAACGTTTGTTCTATTCATTATATATTCTATTCTAGTCAACAATGTATGTTTAGCTAGTTTTGGTATTGTTAGTCTCCTATTGTCTAACATTTTATTTGTTTTATTAAACTAAGATACTTCTCTATGAGATATACAATGTGCAATTAGATTAAAATTGCTTACTTGCCAATTATTATCGTTACAACTCAATGATGCAGTAATTTTCTTTATATAAGCCTCGTAATATTTAGATTTTTTAATTACTGATTTATTTGAATTTCACTACAAAAACAATCTTTACACGAAACCCGTGGTACATATACCAAAATACAATCTTAAAAAAACAACTTTATACACAAATATCTTTACAATTATTAATACTGGCATTATATGTAGTGTGGTATCCAAATTCCAAAAACTATACTATAAAATATGTCTCTTGAAATGATAGAAAATTTAATGAGTGGGATTTTCTATATGCATCCCACCTTGATATCAACTTGCTTTTTTGTGAATTTTAATGTGAATTTGATTTTACTCGCATATTTTATTTTCCGAAAAAGACGATGATAAAATGGTTGGTGAGGATTGTAGTAGTTAACAAGTTGGTGTCATGTGCCCCAATTATATCAACATTTCAACCACCATTTTAATAATAATTTATATATTTCCTACAATTATTATAATTATTGTAGTTTAATTAAACTATCCATTATTTTGTTTTTATTATTATCTTTTTAGTTTTTGGTCAAAATATAGTACTACTCACACTGCTTATCCATGTGACTTCACCAAATTTGATTGATAGTTCGATTTTCTTGTCATTATTTTCCTTTGGAACAACTAAGAACACAACTAATCCCATACAGGGATTTTTAAAGCATTTTAGTAAACATATATAAACAATTTTATAGGGAATTAATATAACATAGTCAAATGTTTAGTTGGTGATTAAAACAAGAGTAAATTACATGGAAGGTCCCCGTTGTTTGCCACTTATTACAGCCACAGTCCTTGGTCTTCGTTTATTACACTGAAAGTCCCTGGTGTATTCGATTTGTTGCACCCGACGTCCCTCTGTCAAACGGACGTCAAAAAATTCCGTTAAGTGACCCATGTGCACCTCACATGATGGGCAAATTCGTAATTTCCCTTCTCCTTTTAAAGAATAAATTACACGGAAGGTCCCTGTGGTTTGCCACTTATTACAGCCACAGTCCCTAAACTTCGTTTATTACACTGGAAGTCCCCGATGTGTTCAATTTGTTACACTCGACGTCGTCCCTATGACAAACGGACGTCTAAAAGATCTGTTAAGTGACCCATGTGCACGTCACATGATGTGCACAATTATAATGCTTTGTATATAAGTGATCATGAAGTTCGGTAAGAAAAAATTTCAAAAAAATCATAAATACACAAAACACATACAGTAGAGTTCATTGCAGTCATTTTCTTCATTATACGTACCTCTTTTACTGCTCGATTGGCCCGTCATTGTTAGAAAATAAGGGTTTTTTGAAGAACAAATAGAGTGGAGAGAAGAGAGGGAAAATGAGAGGGAATAAGTGAAGGAACGGCTGGTGTAAATTGGGGAAGATACGTTTGAGGGGGGTAGGAAAATTACCATTGTTCACATCATGTCAGGTGCACATGGGTCACTTAACAGACCTTTTAGACTTCCGTATGACAGAGGGACATCGGGTGTAACAAATTGAACACACCAGGGACTTCAAGTGTAATAAACGAAGTTCAGGGACTGTGACTGTAATAAGTAGCAAACCATAGGGACCTTCCGTGTAATTTACTCTTTAAAAGGAGAGGGAAATTACGATTTTGCCCATCATGTGAGGTGCACATGGGTCATTTAACGGAATTTTTTGACGTCCGTTTGACAGAGGGACGTCGGGTGCAACAAATCGAATACACCAGAGACTTCCAGTGTAATAAACGAAGATCAGGAACTGTGGCTGTAATAAGTGGCAAACCACAGAGACCTTCCGTGTAATTTACTCTTAAAACAACGAGCAATCATTTATTTAATTTTAAAAAACAAAAGAATGCAACTATGAACTAACATATTTATATACAGAGTCACTAATTATAATGATTAAAAATGAGTAATATTTAACCAAATTTTGAACTCACAAAGTGTTATTTGTAGGTCGCCTACGTATAGAAAAGTTAAATGCAACTTAGTACCAATAATTTAAAAAGCCCTTGATTGCATATTAGATTGGGTGTAAGGGGAACGTCCCTCCAAGGCTCCAATGCGTCCCCTTCGAGAAGGGTTATCTCATTACTCGAAACAATCACTTGACGTTCAATTTATATACATTACTTCACCGAGAATAAGAAATTCAAAACTATCTAATATCAACATAACACTGAGCGATTTTACTTTAGTATTGGAATGTTGCCTTTAGCACTAGTTTTCTCCCATAATTTAACTTGAAAAATGAAAAAATTAAAATAAAAGAAGTATGATATCTTATATGAAGTACATCATAATTGTATATGGGTATTGGTTACCATTTGCTAATATGGGATTAAAAATGTAATTAATATGGATTATAAAGCCACACACTTTTTACTTTGTGGATGTTTCAACAATTGGGGTTTAGCGGGTCCTTCCCCAATCATTTCATGTGCACCTTGAATTGCTTTTTACATATATCGCTTGTTTAATTCCACTCAAATCTAAAATGGGAATCAACTAAGATAACTGGTTCTTTACTATCTTTGTTTTTTGAACGGCATAATTTGATTAAAAAAAAAAGAAGAAAAAAAGTACAAAGAACTAGCAAAGAGCTATAAGGAAACAAAAAACAACAAAGGTAAACAGACAACATATTACAACATCACGAAGCAAAAACGGAATTACACCGACTTAATTTTAACCTATGTTTAATTCAAAAAAGGGTTGAGCATGAGATTCGGATATAATCGACGCCAAAGGATTGTTGCAACGACTGAACACCTTATCATTTCTACGCTTCAAAACGCACATCTAATATTTTCCCACCCTCGTATATTTTTACGTAACTATAAACACTTTACACTCTGCTTAAAAATCTTATTAAAAATCTTATTGTGTTATCAGCCTAGTGGTTATGAGTCCACAGGAGTTGCCACATTAGACGCGACCTAAGAAATCATGTCATTTCAGAGGAAATATACATCAAAATGATAATATTCACAACACGTACAGTATGGTTAATGCCCATACTCATCAGCATAAGTGTAAAGTGCTGGAAGGATCTAGTATTTTGGAATACGGGTCCATGGCCCTCTGTGATCAATCAAATTGCTTCATTTCTTAAGCTTAGATACTGCTATTTTTTAGTGGCGAATACACGCAGCAAAAGCAATTAACTTGAAAAAGGAGCTCTCAAATCAATAGTCAAAACTCAAAAAAAAGTAAAGACATTAATGACTTTTGTTTTAGTGACACACAAATAATAATTACCATACGTGACATTTTTTTTAAAGTGTAAAAGAAAGTTTAAATTTTACTTATACCTTGTAAAATGTGTGGGTAAAAATCAAAATTTTGAAGTTTTACTCAAACTTTTTTAAGAAAACATTGCGTCGCTAAAAGATTAAAATTTTATTACCCGCAATTTTGTGTGGCACTCTATATTTTTATTTACTCGATCTTTAGTTCTTTACCCATACTTCTTATGCGTGGGTAAGATAGTTTATTAATGAGTAGTAAAAAAGTTTGATTTTATTCCAATATGTAGTAACAGCTTTTTTACTTAAAAGTGACAATTTGTATCAGTATCACTAATGAAATTTATCTTTTAGTGTTGGTAATTTATTTTGCTAGAAGTAGAAATCCTTGTTAATATTAAGAATAATGGTGCAATTCATGTGCACTTTTAAAAATGAAAGAACTTATAGGACAATTATGAGATGTTATTTGTTTTATCACATTTTAAGAGATTTACTTTTCTTGACAATTTACTATATGTGTTAAGTGTTCGATATTGTTTTGTTTCATTGTGATCCTTTTGTGGTTTGTCAAAATTTGTAAGGGTTTACTTTTTTCACTATCCATTAAATATAGGGGTGATTTTTCTTTTACAAGTTTTAATGTATGTATTATAATACCGCAATCCTAGAGTCATTTTTTTTTTTAAAGACTTAAGGGAAGCGAATGAAAAGACATAAGTCCTAATTATTATAAGCCATAAAAACTCTTACATATATATATATATATATATATATATATATATATATATATATATAACTTTCAAACGGTGTTACTAAAACGAGGCTCGACCCGGTTTACAAAATCAGAGTACGGCCAGACTTCCAAAACCCGACTCTAGTCAAGCCCAATCCACAACCTGAAAAGAGTCAACAAATGAGGGATTAGCACAAAGCTAAGTGAATAGATTTAAACAACAATTTGTATAACCACAACAAATTAGAAACAAAGAGAAATCAATCTGGAAACCCGTCCAAACTTCCACAAGCAATTGGACGTTATGAGAGTATCGGCGGACTTGCGCAGAACCTACAACTGTTGTTGGCCGAACAACAGTTTACCGATGTCTACTTTACTATTGGCACGGTAGTCCCCCCTGACGGAACACATCCGTAGGAGTCCGAGCACCCCATCCAATAGTAACGAAGCCTAGCCAAAACCCACTCATAGCTAAACTCTAGAAAACATGTGCACATACTACCATTAACAATCCCACAATTAATGGTACCACTGGAAAATTAATAAAAACCAAGAAAAATGAATTTTCCCAAAACCAGCCAAGATAGCGCCGCTAACTCCAGAGATAGCGGCGCTATCTGCCAAAAGTTAGCGTCCGCTATCTCAAAGCCAAACGCGATTTCGAGCTTCTGCCCCAATTTTCCAAAAGCGATAACAAGATAGCGTCGCTATCTACAGATAGCGTCGCTATCTTCCCCAGACAGACACAAATCCTGCAATTTCTCTTATGAACTCCACCATTTCAACCTTTTTGTACATTACACAAAGAAGAAGGTTAAATCCACTCACCTTAGCTTCCTTTTAGTGTCGAGCTCAGTAAACTTATATTACTGAGGCTCCTTCCCTTTTCCTGTACAAAACGAATACCGAATTAGTTACCCGAAATCACTAATTTTGCAACAAGTAATATAAGTTCAAGACAACATCTTTATACAACATTTGCAACTAATTAATTGTATTCCAACACTTAATAATTACCAATGTCTATAACTTCATCAAGTCATGCCAAGTAAATCATAATGCACTTTTAACCAACTTGCACACATTAGGCCCAAACGGGTCAAAACACATAATCAAGTCAAACTTGTTATTTACCAATTCCATATTGTCAAGCAACCTAATCAATACCAATTTGAGTAAATTACATACTACTTGCATACCAATGCAAGCTTAACCAACTTTGGCCTTATTTAGGTCAATTTGCACATATTGACAACCAAACGGGTCAAAACTATACAATTAAGGTCAAGCTAATTACCGTTCTCAAAATAGACATAAAACATGCTCACAATTATCGTTTCAATATCAAATAGTTAGAACATAAAGGTGTTTGACTTACAAGGTTAAAGTCCACTAATCTCAACTTCACATCTTTTGACCAAACGGGTCAAAATTCATAATTTAGTTCTTAACACAACTAAAACACATTTAATCATGGCAAAACTAGCAATATATATTATAATTTGATACAAGCAACAATTACCATCCTAAACATACCATTTGACCTAAAATGACTATTTTGATCATAAGACTTCATAATTTGACTAGTTATTACCAAATGGGTCAAGATATCTTTTAACCAAAATCATGCCCAACTATATATATTCAATTAGCATTTCAATCTTCATATTAATATCAAACTACATGTTTATTAGTTACACACTTTGAAACACCCAACTTTGTTAATGCATGATTTACCCGAAAAAGACACATACAACCACCTGTTACTAACTCAGAAATCTGCTCATTTTTATAACCATATCAGTCCAGGAAAATATTATATTATTAAAGTAGACTCATAGACCTTCGAAACGACTGGTCGCACGCCCAAAACGGATTTACAGTTGATTTTATATGATTTTTGCAAAATGGTCAAAATCTGCCATATTTTTGTGCTTACGGGATTTTTACCAAAAACTCATCCAAACTTGTTAATTCATGACCATTTCAACAATTTAAGTTACAATCCAACCTATACAACAATTATCACTTCTAAGATGCATTTCCAACCTAACCAAACACCAAGATCACCAAAATACACAATTCATCAAATTGGGAATAACTCTATCTTCTTCCCAAGAACACCATTGATGAAGCTTTTATGGAAGCTTCACCAAGAGAGCTACAACTAACAATTCTACACATATAACTTACAAGAACTCAAATAAACACCAAATCATGCATCAATTTCGGATTTCCCTCAAGATTCAACAAGAACTTCATGAAAACCCATTAACACCAGAACCCTAGTTCATCCCTACATCAAGAACATGAAATCTAGCTAAGGAAGAAGAGAACTTACTTAATCTTGCTTCTAAATTCTGAAAATCACACAAGAGAGACAAGACTTCAAGCAACAATCTTCAATTTGGGAGAAAACTTCAAGAGTGTGTGTTGTGTGTGTGTGGTGTCGTGATTGGCAAAGAAGAAAGGAGAAAAAAAAACAATTTTGACACATACTCCTACCCTTGGCCACGTACCCCCTCCCCACACAGATAAATTCATTTAACACAGTACAGGTTATTAGGTTCGCAGATAGTTAATTTAGACCTAACTAACTCCAATTTTAACAACGAAGATATTTTTGAAACCCCGGTTCAGAAGTGAACCCAAATATGTAAAGATCACTTTAATATTTAAATATCTCAGTTTTATTAATTTTAACCCAATGGTTAAAATACAATTATAATTAAATCAAATAAATTATATAAAACAATAAACAATTAAATTACTTACCGAAAGTAATTAAAAATTCTAGGCCGTGTCTCAGGATGTTACATGTATCACATCCAATATTTAATATATTTGTACAGTTAGATGTAATAACTGTGTGGTATAGCCATTAAAAGTTATGGTACCAATATCAATCTCATTAAATATTTTGGATCCATCGCTAGTTAAGGGGTCATCTGTTTATATCCTGGGGTTTCTATGAAGGGATGCAAAAAATATGGTTGTACATCACTTATGTTTTAGAGGGGTTCTAATTTTTAATAGGGTTTTTCTAATATGTGCCTCAAGACACATGTTAGGATGCATTAAATAACATCAACTTTCCATTAGAATTCAAAAACACATTTAATGCATCACTTCAAAATGTAATATATGGACTTTATTAATGTTTAATACGAAGTAATAAATTATTTGAAAGTTGATGTTATTTAATGCACCCTAACATGTGTTTTGAGGGCACATGTTAGAAAAACCCTTTGTAATATATGTATATTATAAATATATATTTTTTATAGCTTTTATGCTCACTTAAAATTTTAACAGAAAAAAATTAAAAAGTCTAATACGAAGTATATTTTTTTAAGGGTCTACTTTTGTTTATCCACACCGCATAGTCTTCATAATTCATAAGACGTCTCTGTTTATACTTAACTATTCATAACAAACATATTGTGTCTAATGAAGGGCACAACACTCATTATTGCCATTCAGCCAAGCGTTTATATCGTATCTTTAGTATGGGCAACATGACATACTAAAAGTTTTGTCACATCATATACCACATGAGCAATCACAATCATTATTACTTCCTCTGTCTTATAAAAAAATTTACATTTCATTTGGGCATAATTTTTTAGGGGATAGTTAGTGGTGAAGTCTTTTGTAATATTTTTGATTAAAATATAAGTTTAGATTGGAGAGAGAAAGTGTTTTATTGGTGGAATGATTGGTAATAATATTATTTTATAAGGTGACCCCATAAATTTGATAAATATAAATTTTTTTATGAGATAAAATTTTAAGGAGAATTGTAAATTTTTTTATGGTACGGAGGAAGTATTTTTGAAGAAATACCCTACCCATCTTCTCTCACAAACACAACATGCTCACCTGTGGCTGTGCCATAGTCCATACCCCTCCTTATATTTGTACCACACTGTGGACGGACATGAAGATGTTCTTATGAGTATCATATCGTGATGATTTGCCACCTAGTACCATATTATGAGTCTTAAAACCCATACCTAGCAGTCTTGGCAAACTATATTATATGTCCCTTTATTCCGCTCCACAAAAGGTAATTGATGAAATTGACAAAATTAGGAGAAAATTTTATGGGGATCGTCTAGCAACGGTAAAACAAAGATTTGTTGGGTTAATTGGGCCAAAGCCATTACCCCTAAAAAGCTCGGGGGGCTTGGTATCAGGTCACTAAAGCATGCTAATACATCATTGTTAATAAAGTGGTGGTGGAGGCTAAAAACAGAAGCAAATGCCCTTTGGGCTAAGGTAATTACCGCAATACATGGGCCTACTAATTTTTGTTTTTCTGTTACTGCAAAGAAAAATACAAAGGTGATTGGCTCAATATTGCAAAAGCGGGGAACTCCATGCACTCCATCAATATAAATATTGAAGATTTATGTTCAAGGGTTGTTAAAAACGGCCATAATTCGGAATTCTGGCATGATCGTTGGTTAGGAATCCCGAAGCTTTGTGATTTGTTTCCTGAATTATACTGGCTGGAATCAAATAAAAAGTGCACGGTGGCGGATCGGATAGCAGGACAGAATATTTATGTTTGGTCATGGTCGGTTTCTCCTTTCCCGCCGGCTTGTTCGTTCAAATTAAAAGAACTTGAAGAATTAGTTGCCCATGTTAAACTAACTATTGGGGAAGACCTTTGGCGTTGGAATGGCGATGCGTCTGGAACATTTTCGGTAGGGTCTTTGAAAACAATAATTGATAATTTATCATATAATTCCCCGGAGATTGATTGCTTTTGGAACAATTGGATGCCACCTAAAGTTAACTGTTTCGTTTGGAGATTGTTACAAGATAGAATCCCCACAAAGGTGAATCTTTCCAAAAGAGGTGTTAATTTACCTTCTACTAACTGCCAATTCTGTGATATTGAAGAAGAAACGATGGAGCATATGTTTTATTCATGTTCAGTAAGCAGGAACATTTGGGATTGGTTCTTGCGATGGTGCCAAAATATTGTCCCTAATCACGGGTCACTACAAGAATTGATTAATGGTATTATTGGCGCTGGGCAGTCACAACTATGACAAAGAAATTCTTCCAGGCGGCAATCGGGGGCCTTGTTTGGCTCATGTGGAAATCTAGGAATAACGCTGCGTTTGAAAATATAAATGTATCGGTGTCTAGAATCCAAGATGAGTTGAAAGCCCTATTGTATTCGACGATTCGTGGGTAAAATATAGGGCTAAATGTCTTAATATCTCGTGGTCTGTTTGGTGTTTATGTCTGATTTTGGTTTTTTGAACTATTTGTATCTCTTCTAGTTTTTTGCTAGAATTGTTATTTTTTTTAGTATATATATATTTTGGGTTGTGGTGGGGGTGATGACATTACCGAAGCTCCCTTTCCCTTCCCTTTTGCCGTTCAAAAAAAAAAAACAGTCTTGGCAAACTTACATTTTGAACAAGTTAAAAAGGTATCATCGTTTATGTAAAATTATACTAAACTGATTGTTTTATCTTGGACAACGTAGTTTTCTAATGAAGTCGGTAAAAAGGCATCATCGTCATTTGGATTGGTGTCCATATCAGGTGCATCGGGATTTATTCCCACTAAGTATTAATAAAACCTATATAAAAAAAAAAAAGTTTTCTTGATAAAATCATTAAATAGGTCAAATACAATATTCTTTGAGTAAAGTCAAAAAAGAGTGGATTAGGTTAAGGTGGTGGTGCACATTAAATTATGAAAATTATATTGATTTCTGTTTAATATTTTTATTTGTTTATAATTTCAATTGATATGTGGAAACATTATTTTTATTATAATTCTACCATTTATATTATATTAATTAAATTAGTATGGAAAGAAAATTAAGAAATTTAATAAGAACTAATAAGATATTTCTTTGTATTATGAAGAGTGAAGACTTTGACTAACAAAATGGGTCAAAAAGGTACTTCGTCTTTAAGTACATTTTTTTTGAAGTATTGTTGAAGGGGAGGTGCATGCCTCAGTACTCACATGTCAACACAACAAAAGCGCCACGAAACAGTGCAATAAAAGGTTGCACAAGTGCATTGATTCGTTGTACACATCGACTTACATAGGTTTTTACAACAGTGCCTGTGTTACACTGCTACTGGTTAATCGGGTTGCGTAAAAATATTTAGAATTTTTTATTGTATTTGTGACGCTATTGATTACCGAATTATTTGTATGCTATTATTCAATCCATCAAAATTAACCTGTTTTTTAATTATAATAAAATCATGTTTTTGAATTAGATAAATAGAAAATGATATTTAGTCTTACAATTTAGTTATACTCATAGTCCTACACATTTGATAGGATAACATGTATAATCCACTAATTCTCTCTCATAATATTATTCTTTAATTTTAACATACGTATTTATATAATGAGTAAGACTATGGGAAAGAACCAATATCATTACTTAACAGTTAATTTATCTATACTAGTTTCAAACATACACGAATCGGGGGTAAAAGAAGTTACCGTGAAATTAAATATTTTAATATTATATATGTGGGTCATGTCCACCAGGTTAATTGGTTTATACTTCTATATGTTTGGGTTAGGCTTGATTTTGTTGCGCGATAAAATCAAACGGATTGTGTTTGTGCTGAGAGATATTAACCTTAACCCAACAGATAAACCTGTATAAATTAAAGGAGTAAAAATAAATACAATTTTCTTTTTTGTAGAATTAACTTTAGCTGAATTCATTAAGGATATAAATTGGATTTTGAATTGGTCCAGAAACTGCAAATCGAATGGGTTTAATTTCAAAGGCTTGCAATGGAGAATACATCAGAAATTTTATAACTGTTTAAAAAAAAAAAAGTTTTTAAGATTCCCCTTATTCGGTGTTACTTTCAAGTCATCTCATAGCCAATCGGGTTAGGGGAGAAAAATATGGTTCTTTGAGCTGTTGGTGTGACCATTTATGAGCAAAAACTATAAGCTCACTCAAGTCATTTCGTAGCATAGCTTGCTTGGTGCATTTACTCCAACGATTAGTTGGTGTATCAACATTATATTAAATGAAAAATATTATTTTTTATGATTCTATCACTTATAAAATGATTATTATGTAAAATTCATTGATTTTTTTTTCTAAAGCTCATATTTTTATTTGTATACTTATATTGATATAGTAAGTAATAAATAGATAGTAGTATATATAGTATGAAAAGATATCTTTTGACATTAGAAATACTAGCCTATAACCCGTGATAAATCACGGGCGGCTTATAAAATTGTTCACAAATATAAGTATAAAATATATAAGAAACATGTGTTGACAATAATAACTTTAATATTGAAGAAGTCTTGTCTTTCTCACATTGCCTAAAAAACGATTTAGTTTCAAACACATCGGTAAATCGGGTGGATTAAAAGCTTGACTATGACTCGAATGGACCGAGAACGAAACATGCAGATTCACCTATTTAAAATGTCCTGAATTTTAGAGAAAAAAATATGAAACTTAGAAAATTTATTTAAAATGAATAAACTAAATTTAACCTCATCAGTGACCTCCATATGTCGTGCTCTTTTGCTAATATGATCAGACTACATATATGGTCAACAAAATAACGAACATATAGAAAAAGGAACAACAAAACAAAACAACAAACGTGTCAAACTTACAGATGTTTTGAAAAAACTTTTATTTATATTACAGTGTTAATTCTTTAAATTGTACCATTATAGGTTAAATGGTAACTCTGATCAACCTGTTAAAAAATTAATTACTTAAGCAACATAACATGAGGCACTATATAGAAGTTAGTCATATGTAATGTCGCAATTTTCTTGTAGTCTACTTTTGATTTGTTCTCGTGCATATAAAAAAATGTTACACTGTCAACTGAAGGCATTACTGTTTGTTTGACTAATTTTTGGTAAAACTGAATTTTTCCACATTTAAATTATAATCTTATGTATAATTACAAAAATATAAAAAAATTGAAAATGAATATTTCAAAAGGGACTTTTCTTACACGAGTCATTACTGTTTGGACCAGGTTATCTTAACTCGCCACCACATTTTTGCTATTTTTAAATCATAATGAAATCTTTCAATAAAACAATTAAGTAGGTTATAGGCATTCAAAACAGACATTAGGCGACTTTCAACCTGTTTGGCCCGCTTTACTATAGACAAGCTTTTCTATTTGACCCATTTGGATTAAATACAACCAAAATACACTGATTGATAAGGGTTATGTTTAGCAAACCGTCCCTACTCATTCAAGAGGAAACACACTTTTAAGGGCATCGGTTTACCTGTTTTCGTTGTTCATTTATTCCTTATTTTGCACACAATAACACGTACTTCATCCGTATCAAAATATATAATTAAACCACTTTGAAGTTCACATTTTTTGAGGCAAAATAAGGCAATAAGAGATTATTGAAATTAAATGGGGTAATTAGAATGGATGGTCCCCACACCTTGTACTATTTTGTTGTTTTTATAGGAAGATGACAAAAATGGATGAGTCTCACACCTTTAATGATGTTTAAAGAGGGATACGTAAGGGTAAATGAGTAATTTTAAATATAAAAACTTACTAAATAAGGTAAATTATTAAAGTGATTCACTTATTTTGATACACCCCAAAAAGGAAAGTGATTCACTTATTTTGATACGGAGGAAGTATACAAAAGTGATCTTGCAATAGTTGCACAATGTTATAGAAAATAATAATTCTAACTATTGTTGCTCTTGCACTTTTGTCAAGTTGAAATCTTTTTCATGAAACAGGATTCGTGTTAAAACAATAAATTAAATTATTTAAAACTTCATTGTTATTCAAAACTATTCATATTTAGGTACATTAAACGGATAATAAATACTTTAATTATATCCCTAAACGTATTTACATATACATTTACTAAAATATAGGAATTGGCTCTTACAAAGATCACTAAAAGTGAGGTGGCTTAAAAGTGTATATGTGAATTTTTAGGTGGCAATAATGACTTGACATTTAAGTGCCAAGCGGCCTCATACATGGCATAAGGTATGATGTGCCATTATGACATGGCTTTATGGATTTCAAAAAAACCTTCTTTTAATATATTCAATTTTATTTGACACTGATTATCATAAATTAAAACTTAATGTAATCGTGGGTTTTAACAATAGCAATTTATTCAATTTTAGGTACATTAAAAGTCAAATTTTCAATTTTATTCGACGCTGATTATCATAAATTAAAATTTAAGGTAACCTTCGGTTTTATCAATAGCAATCATCAAAAAATATAACCAAGTGATTTATCGTATAACAGGAAATAAAAAAGATCTACACGTATATCCCTAAACGTATTTACATATACATTTACTAAAATATAGGAATTGGCTCTTACAAAGATCACTAAAAGTGGGGTGGCTTAAAAGTGTATATGTGAATTTTTAGGTGGCAATAATGACTTGACATTTAAATGTCAAATGACCTCATACATGACATATGGTATGATGTGCCATTATGACATAGCTTTATGGATTTCAAAAAAACCTTATTTTAATATATATAAAGATAAAGATTAACCCGTTCTTGATTTTGATTCTTATCCATTCATTAGGAACAATTTTTTTTTTGAATTAATTCATTTCATATCCCAAAAGCTCCTATATCAAACACATCTTTAACAAGAATTTTAAATTAATGACCAGTTATGGAAAATTCTTCTTGCTGACAGTGAAATTAAGAAAATATATGAACACAATCATCATAGTCAATATCTTTGATAACAAATTAAAATCTCAACTTGAAATTTTAAATTTTTTTCCTTCTAAAATTTGTTATATCACAAAAGCATAATGTTATTACTTTAAAGGTGTGTAAATTGTAAGGTCTTCAAAATATTGTTTGAAATTGGAAAATACAGTATTTATTATTATTCCATAAAAATATCAAACATTGTAACATATGAAATCAATAATTTAAAATATTTTAAACATTGTAAACGGAATGGAGCATTTATTTACTATTAATGGCAACCGATTTTTCTATAAATAAAATACATCGATTATTGACCTCGTAATAAAAACTCTGCCCAAGAAACAAAGATGCAGAGACTCTCTTTATTTATTACTCATCGACCTTTTTTCTACATTCTGGCTTCCATCTTCCGTTAACAGTTTTTTTTTTGTCAACGCACACATTCATGATCTTTTTTATCTGCTACTCCGTATTTTCTTATTTATATTAGGAAAATTGATAAATAACAAAAAAACAATCCTTGAATTTTAAGAATATTACTTTTTTAATTAATGTATAAGTTTTTTTATACATGTTAGTGACAGCCGCTGTCATTAACAAAACCCTTTATATTATTCAAATTTGATATTTTGATCAATTTCATTGTTAAAGAAGAAATTTGAGATTCTGAGAAATGGTATTTGGATGGCGAAGAGCTTTCTGCACATCGTTTCCCCGAGAAACTGATTCCGACATTAAAGCTACCGGAGACGACGATGAACATGTTTCCGGTGGCAAAAGTAACGGTACCAGTGGTACTCCAAAATCCGGTGGAAGATTTGGTTTATTTAGCTCTTCTTCCTCAAATCCTTCTACTCCTCGGCTTCAATCGAACACCGATTTCAGTCCGAGCCTGCGTTGTCGAACCACCAGCACAACCGTACCGGAGAACTCAGCGTCTGTTCCTGTGAGTCCAAGGCTTCAATGCAAAACCAGCAACAGCCCTAGGTTGTTTCAATGGTCATCGACACCGTCATCACCTCGTTCTCCTTCGACTTTCTCTCTCCTCAAGGCAAACCTGCGCCTCTCCACAGTAAGATTAGATTCCATACCTTTTCAATTTTCCTTTTCAAAATATTCGTAATCATCACAGAATCGAGGGAATTTAAATTCTGACACTGTGAAACAAATCTTTTGAATTTGCAGAACAGATGCGGATTGTGCTTGCATAGCGTGAAGAGTGGACGAGGCGTAGCAATTTTCACGGCGGAGTGTTCTCACGGTTTTCATTTTCCGTGCATCTCCGGCCACGTGAAGAAAGAAGGAACTCTAGCTTGTCCTATATGTGGTGCCAAGTGGAAAGAGCTGCCTCTGTTGTCTGTAAACGATCAGAATAAGAATCACCGGTTAGCTGATAATGAAGAAAAAACGAAGGAGAAGCTAGCCACCGCTCTAATAGATGATGATGTTGAGAAGAAATGCAGCAAATTTAGAAAACAGCACTCATTTCGGCCAGATTTGAAAGTTTATGATGATGATGAGCCGTTAGCTTCCTTAACACCGAAATCTCGGTTCAATCCGATTCCGGAATCTGATGAAAGTTGCGAAGAAGACTCAATCGGAGAGTTTCAAGGATTTCATATTGATGGACGCAGTAACAATCACAGCAAAAGTCCAGTTGACATTAATGTGAGAAATGTGGACGTACAGTTGTTACCAGACGCAGCGGTGATTTCGGCTGGCCGGAGTTACGAAACGTACGCGATTGTTCTGAGAGTAAAAGCCCCGGCGTTGCCGGATAAAACACAAAGCAGAGCTCCGATTGATTTGGTCACTGTCGTTGATGTGAGTGGAAAAATGTCAAATGAAAAGCTCCAAATGATGAAACGAACAATGAGAATGATCATTTCATCACTTTCATCCACCGATCGACTATCAATCGTTGCTTTCTCATCGTGTTCTAAGAGGTTATTACCTTTAAAAAGGATGACAACTTCCGGCCAACGCGCGGCGCGTCGGATAGTGGAGGCGATGGCGGTTCTAGAAGGTTCTTCAAACGCATACGACGCCACGAAAAAGGCTGCGAAGGTGCTAGAAGATCGACGGGAGAAAAACACCGTTGCTAGCATCATTGTCCTCTCCGATTTCCCCAATCAGTCATCATATATTTCATCCACGCGCTACTCTAACTCTCACCTCGACATTGCGGTACACACACTAATGCTCACCGTGATCGACGACGATGCGTTTACGAACTCCGTCGCAAGTTTATTCCACGTGGCGGTTCAGGATTTGCAGTTGAAGCTACGGTTTATCTCCGGCTCAGTTCCGGCTGAGATCGCGGCTGTATATTCATATGCACCACGATCCGTGTCTCTCGGGTCGGGTACGATCCGGATCGGGGAATTGTGTGGGAACGAAGTGAGGGAGTTGTTGATTGAGTTGAAAGTCCCCTCGTCGGCGGTGGGGTCCCACCAAGTACTATCCGTGCGCTGCAGTTACAGGGAATCAGTAACCCAGGAAGTTATAAATTGTAAAGAGCATGCACTGGTTGTACCTCGTCCCCACACCGTCAGATCATCTTCCGTGACCATCCAACGGCTGAAAAACCTCTTCATCACAACTCGAGCAATAGCCGAGTCACGCAGGCTTACAGCTCGAAACGACCTGATCGGCGCGTACCACATGCTCATCTCGGCTCGAGCTCTACTGCACCAAACAAGCTCGGCTTCTAGCGAATTCGTGGTCAGCCTTGAAGCCGAGTTAAATGACTTGCAACGTCGGCGCGTGGCTCAAGCTCAGGCAGGGAGAGGGAGGGTAGAGACGGCTACTTACATGGATGACAAGGACGAGTCGTTAACGCCGACATCGGCTTGGCGAGTGGCTGAGAAACTTGCTAAAGTCGCCATTATGAGAAAGTCTTTAAACAGAGTCAGCGACTTACACGGCTTTGAGGATGCAAGATTCTAAGAAGAATTTACATTATTAGTTCGTATTGTTGCAATTGTTACATTGTACACCCTCAAAGAATAGAAAACGTCAAAACATTGAGTAAATTAAAAAAAAGTGGTGGGGCCAGATTGAGTATAATAGCGACAAAGGGTACCGGACGGCTTGACCCTTTTATTCAGTAGAAAGAAACAAGAGATAATGAGATTGATTGAAAAGTGAGGGGGCTCTATGTCTTTTCGTTATACAGAAAACATAGAAAAATTCGAAAAATAAGTTAAAAAATGTTAGTGAGAGTGAGAGGTGCAAAAAAGGTAAATGATGATATGATTGAAGGAGGAGGTATCTTTTGTTGTTTCTTTGTGTTATAAGATATTATATTTATTTTGATTTTTGTATTTTAGGTACAAAATCGTCTTTTCAATTGTCATTATTTAATCAAATGTATACATGAATCTAATCCAGAAAATGGACACTCACCTTTCACATTTTTTGTGGGTTGTTAATATATTCCAAAAGTGTAGTCCAAAGGTGATTTGAACATATTAATTATAAGATAGCATGTGAAATGTTTTTTTTTGTGATTTAGACATTTAGTCATAAATGTTGTTTGGTGACTAAGCTTGTTTTGTTGGGTTATTTATCATTTTGTAGCTTGTTACATTATACTATTGATCAAACTCGAATTTGATTACCGGTGTTATATCATGCGAAATCAACTTTATTTCTTTAGATTAAACACATGAGAATTCCGACCAAGCTCTTATAGTGGTAAAAGACTAATAACTAAATCTTAAAATTGATTTCAATACATGTATCACTTACTATGCATAATGTATAAGTGACCAATGCACAACACTCAACTACCTCAATCGGTCGCCTGGACGATCAAATGTAAGGAAAAAGGGAGTTTGGTCGCGGTTGCATGTCCCCTAATTGAGGACACATCGGTAACAATACTCGTGTGCGCCAACCCTCAATCATTACAATCAGTCTTAGACTAAAGTATTGCATTTTCACTAGAAAAATATGTTACAATTCATAAAATTACAAGATGGCATATTGTTGGTTCTACACCCAGTGCAAATGGATATTGTTTTAGATTGATGCGTTTGTTATTTTATATTCACATCTTGCTTATTTACTAGAGAATATGTTACAATTCCGTGTATTACTAGTTTACATATAACTGAAGTTGCTTGTCGCATTTTTATTCTAAAAATTGTGTTATATATGTGAAGGATTATTTAATGGGGCCGGGTAGTTATAACTTATTAACCTCTACTTGCGTCTTGCACTTCTTAACTTTAAAGTTTAAACTAACAGGATTTATTCCATTTAAAAGCTACCAAAAGAATCAATCTGTTAAATTACACAAGTAGTTTATATATATGCTACTAGTTTCATAGTCCGTCCGACTAGGCGGGCATGTTTCAAAAGATATATTAAAGAAAAATAACAACAAATATTAATACTTTTAAAATGACATAAGAATTCATAGCTGTAATGATAAGTTTGTATAAATTTTGATACATGAATAAATGTTACAGAAAATTTATAGACGAAATAAGACATTTTTGTAAAGGACATTTATTGTTAAATTAGTGTAATTGTCAACCCTGTCACAACAAATGACATTCAATACTGTTGTTAGACAATTAAAAACAATCCATACTATATAATTAAGAAGCTTAATTGTTTTTATTAAACAGTTTTTAAGAAATTAGAAAATAATAAATAACCGCAGTTAGTAATTCGGAGTAGACTGTTTTTAAAAAAATTAAAAACACTGAAAAATATGTAACACTATTTAGAGAAACCATTGTAACCATATTGAAATATATGTAACACTATTTAAAGTGACTGCATATGATTTTTTGCTATAAGGTAGACTTATTTTAATGTTGACCTTTATAGTATGGTTAAAAATCAGTTAAAATATTGTGTTTGCTACACCTGTTATAACATCTAAATCACCAAAATATAATAGTCAAAATACTGAACAGTGATACAGTGAAATTGTATTGTCAAACTGTTAATATTTATAATCAGATTTGATTTTTTTATTTTTCTTAATTTTTCTTTAATATGTTTAATGTGGAATATAAGCAACATAATTTAAATTGCAGGTTAAAAAGCGGTAATTTTAATAAATTATTATATAGAATAGTGTTGTTTTGAAGATACCTGGTATCTGAAGGCTGTCCTCTGCTGCTGCAAAGACGTTTCCTGAAGAGTAACATAAAATTTTTACTCTATATAATTTTACTTTTAGTGAAAACAGTTCTGATTGTATTGCTATTCGATGCAAGAACTTATTTTTTTTTAAGAAGTAAACAGTTGGTGTAGATGAAAAGTTGAAGAGTTGAATAACTTTACACGAAAATCACTTTACCTTATGATGCTTAGTAATGCAGAGCTTGAGAGTAGTGCCTAAAACTGTAAGTCGTATAGGTAATAGGGTGTATGGTTTAAATAGGGTTAAATGGTTATCAAAATCGTATAGATGGTAAAGATTTAGGTAGTTACTAATTCGCCTAATTTATTTTCAGAATTAATGTGATATCAAAAATTTCGTAATTTTTGTAGTTATCTTATTTAGGTTTGATTGATTATTTAATGTTTTTTTTTTTTTTTTTTTGCTGGCATCGTTTTAAAGTTGTAATCGGTTTGACTTATAATAGTCATACATTAATGTTGAAAATTGTATTAGATGGAAATCAGAACCGCAAAAAAGGAAAGAATTAATGTGATTTTCAAAAATTCCGTAATTTTTGTAGTTATCTTATTTTAGGTCTTTTATATTTAATGTTATTATTATTATTTTTTAAGCTGGCATCGTTATAAAGCTGGTATCGGTTTGACTTATAAAAGTCATACATTAATGTTGAAAATTTTCGTCTAAATTGTGTATGAAATCAGAACCGGAAAAGGAAAGAATTAATGTGATTTCAAAATCCCGTAATTTCTGATTTTTTAGCTTTTAAAATTAAAGTAGTTATAATACCTATCTTTTAAATGATTTTGCAGTATAATTTCCCTAAGATGGTTGGGTATTAAATGGAAAACATTTATCTGGAAAAATGGAAAGAATCAAAAAATGATTATGTTCTAAAATTTCATGATAATCCCTATTAATTGTGTGCTAATTTCGTTAATATCGTGTATTTTGTTTAGGAGGAGAGATAAAACAATTTGTAGAATGTAGGGAGGATTTCACATGGCCAATAGGGTAATTACATGTGGCATTGTGGACCAATGAGAAAGCTTGAAATTGATTAGTTGGCAAAATAAAATCAAACTTAGGCCTCATATATAGGTTAAGATTAGTTTCATAATAATCAAGCGATTTTTACAATTGCAAACGTAAAATACGCCATGTAAATCATTTTTCATATCTAACAGTATGGTGTTATCCTGTCGCTTGAGATATGAAATATAAAGAGATTACTTAGCCATCTAACATTTTTCATTAAGATAATCCGATTATTGAAACTGCTTTTAAATTAACTAAGTATTTATTTAGTATCGTCTAAACCAAATCTGCTAAAAGATTGTTGAATAAAAAAGTTTTTTATGACTCAAGTATATGCCCTCTAGCGTGTTCTTTTGTCAAAGTTTTGTATAAATGAAACTCGATGCATGTATAAGTGATTTGCAAAGTAGTTTTAATAGTTAAATTATTTTAATAAAAAATAGACTATTTGTCATAACTATGGAGTACATAACAAATAAAGTTGAGTGAACTCGCCGATCCCATGTTTTGAACCTGGAGTCTCCACCATAGGTATTTTAATTTTTCTGTTTGAATATGTTACTTTAGGATATGCATCTAAAACCATCAAAATTATAAGAATTGAAGTGTAAACTGTAGATGCAACAAATTTATTAAAGAAAAAAAAAATCATTAATCAACTTCTCTACACTTTATTAATATGAAAGTTAAATAAAATAAATAAAGTGTCAAACAATTATGAAAAATAGATTAATTAAAACAATGATGGCTGGAGCTTGTGACCCAGTTAAACGGTGGAATTTAGATTTTAATACAATAGCTTTTTTGGATTATTCATTAAGGTGGTGGGGAAAGTATGTTTTCATATATAAAATAAGTAGATAAAAACAATAATTGTATTTACAATTATTAAAGTTGTAATCTTGAGTTTCTTGGAATGATGTTAATTTTTTCCTACACAAAATTATATAATTACTAGCTAAGACTTCGATTGTTCAATTTCGTGTGTTTGAATTATATACTTTTTTTAGTAATAATAATCACATCTAATAACTTAATCTCTTTAAAAAGGTATAACTTTCTTTTCTCTCTTCAATTCTGTCCCTTTTTTTCTTAAACGACAAATAATATCATCAGAAGCCTACTCGCAATTTTCCAACGAGCACCCCGGATTCGAGCTCCTTTACAGGGTAAACTCAACCCCCATAGAGATTTCCAGGGAAAAATCCCTCATATTTGGCACCACAAGAGGTGTTTACAGGATTCGAACTCCAGACCTCACACTTCATATAAGAGTAAAACTCATACATCAATCCAGCTTAGCTATACATTATTTGCATTCTCATTTGAAACCAAAATTTCAAACTAATTCATTTCTGTTATAAATTAGATATGATTATGACCATATTAGCATTTCATCAAAGAACTTGCTACATCTATAACAAGAACATAAGATAAAGAACAATAACTAGAAAGAAGAGAGGAAGAGAAGTATGTAAACACTTATGAAAGTGTTGAGGTGCATTTTATTCATCCATCTCATGGGGTATTTATACTAAAAGTTTTACCCTTGCATTATATGTACATACAAATGAAAGGTAAATAAGTAGACATAGATTTGATGGAGAAGACATGAAGGGTTGAAAATGTGGCAATCCATTTAATGACTTTGTCTTGTATATTCATAATAGTTTCTCATTTTTTTTAAAACTAAAAACTATTTTTTGTTGGAAAGCTGATTTAATTGCATATATGCCATATAAAGAGCGATTTTTCTTCTTTTGGTTTGTAAATCTTAAAACTTAACCAACAATAAAATAGGTAATATACTTTTAACATAGGAAGTAATAAAAACTACTTCATACATCATAAAAACTATGTATATTTTCATATATTTATATACTATTTGATACATCACAACCATTAATAACCATCGTGAACAATTACATGTAGAATTATTCAAATGTATATGACTTTCTTTATTACAAATTTAATATTACTATCTTGATTTAATCATTTTCTTATAATAATTAATGTCACTTATAAAACTAAAACTAATAAAAAGGGAAAAAAATAATAATATTCAGTCTGACTCTTAACCTTTTGGATGAATGGGTAAATAAGGTAAAAATATAGTTTAGTTGAAACCTTTTTGTGAGAAACTTTAAGAACTGAGAAAAGGTAAAAAGTAAAAACTTGGGATTTGGTAATGAAGATACGAAAGGTAAAAAGATGAAAAGGGAGTTTTTTTTTCCTTTTTTTTCACACTTTTAGATCGACCAATATCTGATTGATTTGTTCCTGAAATTCCGCTAACTTTTTATTAAATATCTTTCGTCAAAATGCATCTCATAATGTAGTCAACACAGTTTCCTTTTAACAAAAAAATAACTATATCCTGCTGGGTACTGGGTAGTGCACTAACCCCACACCCGCACAAATATATTAACAAGAATTGGGTAAAAAAATAATGAAAATCAGAAACTATTAACTCAATCGTAACCCATTCCCAACATATTTTTCACTACATATACAAATATGATATGTCAATATTACTTTTTTAAAGTGAAACAGATATAGCATTGTAGACTTTTGGAACTGTATAAAGTTTATTTGTAAGAGCAAATTGTGTGATAGCTCATCACGGCCACTGTAAAGTGGAGTGCTTGCGGTTTATACACCACCCAAATCATGGTGTGTGTTTGCGTGGTGCAGACTGTGTACCCGATAGAAAGGTGAGAGAGAGTGATTTTTTCTCTTATCATTTTTTAATTAAATATGGTATAGTAATGTGTGTGATCCACAATATGATATTTTCGATGGTGAATAATTTTAAGTGGAAAATACTTCCACATGTGCGGCATTTTATAATGGCTGTATTAGGATTCACCAAACCATGTGTTCTAAGGCTATGGGGTATGGGTAACATGTGGTATCCATTTTTCCTGTCACGTCATCACCACCTAAGCAACCACACCACTACCACACCACATCATTTGGTGGAAATACCCACAATACCACACCACACCATTTTATTTTCCATATCATCATTTCATTTCCACTTATTTTACACACAACTAATATTTTATATAATTTAAAATTACATTACATTAAATAAAATTAAAATGACAATACTTTAAATTAAAATGAAAATACTAGAAATTAAACATTAAATTAAAAATTACAATAATTAAAATAAATTATTACTCTTCATCATCGGCATGTGCGTTGTTGTATAGATGGTCCGCCAAGTCCCGTCGAAGTCGTTCGTGTGTTGTTTCGTCTCGAATGTCGACAACCATGTCTCTTGTAACACCTCATTTTTAAAACATCATTTAAATCATATTTTTAAATAAAAATATTACAAGGTCCAATATCCCAAAAATACGGTTTAACAAAAACCTTTGAAAAGATTATTAGAGTATTAAAATCCGGTGTTACAGAAATAATATCATAACCATAGGATAACGGGATCTACCTATAAGTTCCCGAACTAAAACATCTTTAGGCCACCTCTATCGCGACCTTCTATTCCTTCAATCTCGAACCTGAGTACATAGCCAAAAACAAAGTAGTACGTGAGACAAAATAGTCTCGTGAGATACATGTGTTTTCGACCCATTCTGAAATATAATAAAAGTCGTATTCATTACTTTTCTTTATTCATTTATTTCTTATTAACTCGTGATCTTATCATTTTTATACATATATACTAGTAAGCTAACCATAAGCTTACTCGCATCATAATCACATACTTGTAAGCTAACCTGTTCTTACACATACTTTATCACATACGCTACGGACCTCTCCGAAGCAAACTCCCCCGATGTGCGTTATCTAGGTAAACTCACCCGTTTCCGGGTTATCTATTGCTCCCCCGATTTCCGGATTATCTGAAACTCCCCCGCTTTCTGGGTTATCTATTTCTCGACACACTACCCTTGCGCAGGGTGGTACCGCCCAAAGTAGGCGTCACTAACTCCCCCAACTTGTGTGGGTTATCTGTGATCCGGATCCTTTTCTCAACAAATATTGAAATCATCAAATACGGGCATATGCCCTAATAATACATACTCAAACATAAATTAGAATATATATCTATTATAATTATCATATTATTCTCGTTTCTTATTCAATTTCAATATTGACTTTACCAAGTCCTTTATTAAATAAAAACATATTTATCATTTATCAAAATCATATTACTTTAACTTCTCTTTGACTAGAATACCAATCTAATTCTAGTCACTTTATATTTATTCTCCTAGCAATTCAATCGCTACTTTTATTAGTATAATATACTAATCAATACTTGATGCTTGAAAATCAGTGTTGTTAGCTTAATTAATACATATTATTAATAAGCCAAATATCATACTTTCTCAATCATTACTCTTAGTCAAAAACCTCATATTAATAAAGAATTATTAATTACATTTCATTATCATAATCTCTTTCGAATATCATTAGTCATTCAGACATAATTAAATAGTCTATTACTTGCATTCTCTTGCCTTTTTAATCATATCTTTATTAAAAACATTTATTAATAAAGACTCATAAAACATCATAGTTTTTAAAATCATTTGCTATGTACTCAGTAAAAGTCTCATGTACTCACCTTAGCCAAGCTAACTCCAAATCATGTCTAATAACACAAATCCTTGCTTTCCAACTTGTGAAATGTCACAAATCTTTAGGTCTTCTTGACCTACCATCAATATCAACATATAATCCAGTTATTATCCATAAATAGTCACTAATCAATCTAAAATAACCTCCTTTACCACCAAGTTCATCCAACTTGGTGGAATCTCAAACCCTAGTTCAAGATTTCCATCATCAAATCCCAAATCCAACAAGAACACAAGGTTCTTAAGCTTACAAAGAGTATTCTACACTTATCTTAGTCATCTTCCCCAAAGATAACTTGGTAGGTTACCCAAACCACCATTTTTCCCCAAATAAAGCTTACAAACTAACTACCAACTATCAAGGATCAAGAATCCTTACCTTTGATGTTTCGATCCTTCAATATGGTGAAGATTTGAGCAAGAAATCACCAAAAACTCCTCTTTCTCTTCCAAAAACGGCTCCAAGCTCAAGTGGGTTTTGAAAATGAGAAAACCCTAGCTAAAACCCTATTTTTATACTTCCTGCACGAATTAGCAATGCTAATCTTAAAATTCACGTTGCTAAAACTCGCGGGTAACCAAACTCGCAAATGCTAAAATCAGGATTAGAGATCTCTAAACTTTGCTGCTTGAAAATGCACATTTGGCCATCAATACTTGCGATGCTAATCCCCGGATTAGAGATCTCTAAAATATGCTGGAACAAAATGCACTTTTCCAACTTGGTCTTTTACCCAATCTTAACCCGTTTCGACTTTAACAAGGGAATACACATACCAAACGATGTCCAAATGACACGAAGTCAATTCCCACGTCTTTTAAATAATTTATCCTTATTTATAATATTTTTTCCATAATTTATTCGATACAAAATTTCGGGTCGTTACATCTCTCTTCGTGTGCCTCATATAATTTTTGAACATCGGTTACTGTTGGTTTTCGCAAATAAATAGGTCTGAATATTTCCAAAACACCTTGTGAAAATCTATACATACTTTCCCTAGCAGTTCTTTCAGAAATGCGTAGGTACTCGTCAAGAGAATCAGGGGATGACCCGTAAGCCATAGCTCGAATTGCTGCAGTACATTTTTGCAAAGCAGTGAATCCCAGCCTACCTCTAGCATCATATCTCAATTGAAAAAAAGGATACCTGTTTTCTAATGCGCTACATATGCGCATAAATAAATTTTTGCTCAGTCGAAACCTTCGTCTGAAATCGCTGTCGTCATAAACAGAATCATCCGCAAAATAATCTCGATATAGCCTGTCGTGTCCAGCTTCTCGATTTCTATTTAGCTTCGCGGTTCTAGTGTCAAAGACTTCACTTTCATCATCGTCGGATAAATCATCGAGGAGTTCTACGTATATTGTTAGCATAAACGAATCATCGTCGTTAGATGATGAACCAAGATAATTCATTATTTGTGAGTTGGGGTATTTTGGTAGAGTTGTGGTGTGTTTTGGTAGTGTTTTGATAATGTTTGAGTGTGTTTATATAGGAAATAAATAAATTAAATAAATTAATTTTTATTTTTTTTAAATCTCCAACGGATAAAAAAATAGCCGTTCAACGGCTATATGCTTGCCACGTCGACCGGCCACGCCCGTTAACCCCCGTCGTATGCTTGCCGGATCCGCCACGCCCACCCCCCACGCCGTTGGGGGGGGGGGGGGTGTTCCAACCCCACCACCACGCCGTTGCTCGCCACCTCACCCCCACGCCCCTTCAGTTTCGTCCCATACCATGCAGCCTAAGTATCTAAGGTTCTAAAACCAAAATAAATATTTGATCAAACAATTTTTGTGTGGTGCCAAGTGTTGATGATATACGGTCTTCAAAATAAAAGTCAAGTCAATGAGACACTTGCGATATACAAAAACTTACCATCACATATTAACCATTATAATCATAAAATGCAACAATCGAATATTAATGTACTAATGCACTTTGTGTTCACCTAAACAAACAGACCAGTCCTCAACATAATTTACTTGCAATTATATGTCGAATTAGAAATGATGAAACTAAAACAGTTAAACATTTTTAATACTAAGATTATTGTTTGCATGTTATTTTTGGTGAACAAGGAAGGGGAAAGAATTTCTATTTACATACATACAATTCATATTAGAAGTACACCAACCACCAAACATCTTTTACACCTTCCCCTAAAACATGACATTACAATTACAATGTATAAAACCAAAGTAAACGTACAACCCATGAAATCAAAAGTACAACTGCCTACATTGACCAACTTCCACCTCAGTAGGACAATAAGGACACTTAAAAGGCCGTGTACTATTATTCTTCGACAACTTACTAATCGACTGCTTGCAAAGCACGTGACCACATGACATCAGCATAGGCGGGTTATCCTCACTAGCTTGATCACGGCTAACCGGGCAAACAAATATCGAATGAAACTGAAAATCCTGATCCAAATCAACGGGCACGGGCAACTGTTTCATCAACCGCCATTCTTGCTTTTTCCCATTCATCACATTCATCAATTTCAACAAAGTTGGCAGCCCTTGAATTCCAGCAGCAATCGTTACACTTAACGGGCTCTGGTATGACTCGCCCAAAAGGTTACAAAACTCTCGGGCCAGTTCATGGGCCAGTTTGGCCCAATGGGCCGGTGAAAGGAGCCCGGAATAGGGTGAGGTTTCAAGCTTCCCGGCCCATAACAAACACGCCATTAACTTTTGTATTTCGGGTAAATGTTGGTCGGCAAAAGGCGAGAAATAAGTTCGGGCATATTTTAAAGCTTCGTCTCTACGGCCGTTTTGAAGTATTTCCATGAATTGTAAATGGTGAAGTTTGAGCTCGATGTGGGACCCGGTTTGTTGGAGTTTGTTACGGTTAGTTGTGGCCCATTTCAAAGCGGGCCCCACATCTCGTACCTTCATTGACTCAAGAATCTGATACATTTCTAGAAAGTGAGTTTTTCTCTTGGTAACTGATTCTTCGTTTGATTCGTTTACGAAAGAATCACCGATATCGAAAAGGCCTTCACGGTATAAATGACTAGCGATGATTTGGTTGACTGTGTGGAAGTCAAAGTCAACATTCCGGTAAGACTTTGATATGTCTGGATTGAATTGTTTTTCGAGAAGCTTAGTGTACTTGGTTAAAGCAAGATTAAGTTCTTTTTGGGTGGTTTCAAGTGGAGGCATTTCCTTCAATTTAGTTTTGAGTTGGGTAAGGATTGAATTGTGGTCAATGGTTGTTGTTGACTGGATTAGTGACAATGCTTGGTGGATATCTTGGTTGATTTGTTGGATGGTTTCCTGAGATTTAGAGGATGATACCTTTTGCTTCTTTGTGACACGATCAAATGCATCTTTGATTGAATCCACCTCCATCACTGTTATTGATTTGGTTTGTATCAGAAAGACGTGTATAGGTGACAAATACTGTAAAATCAAAAACACATAAAGAAATGACAAAATGAGAACAATATAATGATCATGTGACTATTACAGTTTAGTCATTCTGTTTTAAACTGTGCTTCATACAACAAACACATGTTACGTCCATGCAAGCTACATCTTGAACTAGTGTTTATCAAATACAAAATCGATGTATTTTTTTACTAATTTACCACAAAGATGGTTCAGTTGCAGTACATGTAACAATGTTCTAGTCCTTAATTCAGTTTACAAGTCCATTTACTTTTAACTAAAACATATTACCTTTATTTTCTCAGGTCAAAGTATAGTCCTTTTATGAAAGCATTGATATGTAACTAACAAAATTACACCAATTTCCACAATAACAACAAAACATAACTCAAAAGTTGGCTAGTCAAATATAAGAATTTATTCATACACATACATAAGTTGAATTACCCCTTAGGTGCTAAATCTGTTCCAAAGAAAACAGCATTTGACTCTTAAGCAAACCGATTTACCTACTTCAAAATTTAATCAATTATTTCCCATGTAGAAAGTTGAAAAATCCATAAAAGAAACACATACTAAATAGTATTAAGATCAACATACTTCAGAGAGATAAAACTAAACAAAAAGAAAATTTTAATCAAACATCAAAGTTGAAAGCCATAGGTTGGATCTCTAAAACCAAAAGTGTTCTATCTTAAGAAGGATAGGGTATTATCTATGTCCATTTACTATCATTTCTCCTAATACAGATTCACGTGACATTTAGAAACAAATTTTCACCTAATTCACAAAAAGTCGACTTTAACCATATTCTGAATCACTAAAAATATCACTGGACTCCAAATGCTACTAATTTAACATCGGAATGGAAAATCGGCCTAAAAGATTGATCTAAGAATCCAGTCAAACCTTCTGATCTCTATTCGGTTAACAATTACCAGCGATTCAACAGTAATTGCAACAAAACAGGTCCAGAGTAATAATAATAAAAAAATACGAACGTTCCAGATCGAGACAAATCAAGAATCAATTCCTACTAAATAAAATCACAAAAATCATAAAACGGTTAAAAGTATAGATGCAAGGAAGTCGATATTACCAGGATCAAGGCGCAAGATGGAGTTAGCGATCAAGGGATTTGCTTGTAAACTTGGGGAATTTGAGAACGGAAGGCTATATCTATGGCGAAGAGATTTTTGTGAAAATGCTAGATAGGGCTTCGTTTTTAGGTTATATCCTGAAATTTTATGACATTAATTTAAAATTTTTGGCACTAGAAGGGAGGGCAATCATGAAGCGGAGGGGTTCGCTAGATGTACGACAAGGTGAGGGCCCTCCTGTTAACCGCCTAATAAAATAATTAAAAATAGAAATAATTACATTTCTAGATGTGTTCTCAAATTATATTTCCGAGAAAAAATCAAAGTAGCGAAAGGAAACAAAAAAACCTAGTTTTTTTAATAATAGAAAGAAAGTGAACATGAGATAAATGGGAGGGGAATTTAGGTTTATTTTTATCCAAAATCATCTGATTGCGAGAGAAACTTAGGAACAAAATGTATTGGAAAAATGGCAATGGGTCATAACGAGTTATTCTTGGCGTGATGATGGAGGGGTCATAGAGCACACACCTAATGCTCATTTAATTGTTTTAAGTGTCTGGATGAGTTATTTTTTAAATATTTATTATATTTTTTGCACAAATAAGCTACAAAACTTCAACTTTCGAAATAAGGTTTTTTTGTGATGAAATACGTTCTTTACAATTTTACACAAGTTACCCATACACCTCCTTGGTTAGCCAAACACTAACCATATTTAGCAAGGATTGGAGCTCTTACTTTTCATGTGTTATCTATCAGCTAATATATTTATCACATTAGGGTGTTCATCTCATTCTAATACCAAACTCTTATTACATCATTCCACTGATTCTAAAACAGATTATCAACACTTGACAAACTCAACGCTCATCTAATGGCAACTATAAATAAAACACGTTATCATCACTTGAAACGTAACATATCAATTTCTACTTTATTACTCCCATAATATAAACAGTGTATTATTCAATGCTAAGAACGAAGGTTACCTTCAAATGTACCGTAAGTTGGAGAATAAAGATCGTGATTGTATATTTATTGAGAGAGGCTGACATAAAAATATCTCTCTTATTATAGTAAGTTGTTTTTACAAAATTTGAAATAAAAAATCTCAAATAACAAACAACACTTGAATATGCTTAATCCTTTTACCCTTTGCCTTATTTTTTTGAAAATGTATATACTATAAAATGTTGTATCTTTTTTTGGAAACGGCAAATATATTAAAAGACCCGAACTTAGCAAGATACTAAGACGAGCAAACAAAATTACAATCAAAATTATACGCAAGACAGAAAAGGAGATATACTCCAATCCACCGAATTACAAATAAGGTTACTCCTATGTTTCACCCATAAATAAGAAGTAGAAATTATATCACTTGCAATCACCGAATAATTATTGTGAACGTTGTTAAAAATCACCTCATTTCTTGATTTCCATATACACCAAAACAAGCATTGAATGATTGTGGTAAGCACCTTTCTTTTCTTTGGACAATTACCCCAACCTTCACCAAATTCCAGTAATTCCGTCACCGAATGAAAGTTGGGTAACAAGATCCCGCACCATTTGAAGATCCAAGCTAGGACCTCTTTCGCTATAGGACAACGTAAGAAAGCATGTTCGGTATCTTCGATTTCATTGTTACATATTTTGCATAAATTAGAGCCAATGTTTACACCTCTTTTTTCCAAGTTTGTTGCAATAGGAATGCGATCCAAACCGACTCTCCATACGAAACATTTTACCTTAAGCGGGACAAAACTCGACCAAAGCATATTAACATACCCATTAGTGGTTAATTTCTTGTCAATCCACTTCCTAACATAATGCACCGAGAATTCACCATCATTAGAAATTTTACAAGTTATAGAATCAGAGGAAGTATTAACTCGAACCTCGTTGAGCAAATTTAATAAGGAACAGAATTCATCCACTATAATATTGTTGTTAAAACCACTTTTCCAATCCCACGTAAAACCGGTGCACTTTATCCGGTCCGCAACAGTGCATGATTTTCTTTTCTCGAGTATGTATAAATTTGGGAAACGCAGATGCAAAGGTATATTGCCAATCCATATATCTTTCCAAAATAAGAAACTATTACCCGAACCGATACGTAAGGAGAATAAATCGAAGAAACTATAATCTAATTTCTTTAATTCAACTTCTACCTTAGTAATGTTGCACCATGCTCCTGCTCGATTATTTGAAGCCATGATATGTATCGGTTTTACTTTTAAGTTATGTATTGCCAAAATGACATCTTTCCAAATGCTTTTTTTTCCATCACGAAGTCGCCACCACCACTTCGATAAAAGTGCGTAGTTTTGAGCCTTGAGTGTTCCAATCCCAAGACCGCCATCACTTTTGGGTGCCAAAACAGTGGACCATTTGACCCAATTGATTTTTTTGTCACCCCATAAAAACTTCCTTCTAATTTCTTCAAGATTTTCAATGACACATGAGGGAGCTTTAAAAAGTGAGAAATAGTAGAGAGGCAAACTACTTAACACCGATTTGACGAGGGTTAACCTACCACCAAATGATAGATTTTTTGATTTCCACCCGGATAATTTAGAATTAAAACGATTAATCACCGGTACCCAATGTTTCTTTAAATTCATATTAACTCCCACGGGAACCCCAAGATAAGTGAAAGGAAAAGTACCGGATACACAATGAAGTATGTTGGCCCAATTATTTGTTTGTGACGAGGAAACACCAATACCGAATACTTTTGATTTATGAAAGTTTACTTGCAATCCGGAGGAAACGTGAAAGCATTTCAATATTCTAGCGAGATTTTTAAGTTGTTTCTAGAACCTTCACCAACGAAAATTGCATCGTCCGCATAGAATAGATGTGATATAGTTGGACCGTTCGAGCCGATTTGTTGTCCCCGGAGTAGTTTTTTCTCACAAGCGGACCGCATAGCCGCATTAAGTCCTTCCATTGCTATGATAAATAAGAAAGGAGATAAGGGATCACCTTGTCGAACTCCTTTTGTTACTTTGAATTCGGAGGTAGGTGACCCGTTAATAAGGACCGATGCATAAGATGATGAAAGACAACCCCGAATCCAACTACGCCATTTTGTGCCGAAATTCATTTGTTCTAATAAAGAATCCAAATATCCCCAATTAATGGAGTCAAAGGCTTTCTCAAAATCAACTTTGAACATAAACATCTTTTTTTTTCACACTTTTTGCCCATGAACATATTTCGTTTATAACAAGAGGACCCTCCAATATGTTTCTACCATTAATATATGCCGATTGCGGTTCACTAACTATATCATCTATCACCGATTTCAATCTAAAAGATAGCGCCTTAGCCAAAATTTTATATGTGCAACCGATAAGAGAGATGGGACGGAAGTCACATAGATTGACCGGATCTTTAATCTTTGGTAATAAATTTATAAAAGATGAGTTACAACCTCTAGCAATGTTCCATGTTTCTTCAAAATACCGAACGAAAGACATTATATCCCCTTCGAGGCTTTCAAAGTGGGTTTTAATAAATTTAAATGTGAGCCCATCCGGCCCGGGAGCCTTTTCACCGCCACAAGCCCATACGGCCTTTTTAATTTCAGCTGTCGTGAAAGGCCGCTCAATGAGGAGTTGTTGCGAATCTGGAAGTTTAGCGATATGTGAATTCTGAAATGAAGGTCTAATCGGCCACTGCTCCGAGAATTTGGAAGAAAAAAATTGTAATGCTTCTTCTTTAATAGCACTCGGGTCGGTGATCCAATTACCATTTATTGACAATCCTTGGATGTGGTTGTTCATGTTTTTATTCTTGAGTGTACCATGAAAAAAAGAAGTGTTTTCGTCACCGTCCACCGCCCATTTGATGTGGGCTCTTTGTTTTAAATCGAGTTTGAGAAATCTTTCCATATCCGCCAATTTAAGTTTACCGTTTTTCACCTCGCAAACTTCATTATCTGATAATGAACCAGATTCCGCTTGGATGTCAAGAATATTAAGGCGATTTTTAAGTTCCTTGAATTCTTTATTTTCTTTGCTAAATTCGATACTTCTCCACTTTTTGATCTCAGATTTTATATGCTTCAATTTGGCCATAAGAAATAAATCCGGTGTTCCAAACCCATGAAAAGATGAACATGCCTGAACCATCATATCGTAAAAACCATCTCTTAATAACCAAGAATTATAAAATCTAAATGGTGGTGGACCAAAATCGACCGAGAAATTACAAAGAGTAATCGGTGAGTGATCCGAGTGCTCCCGGGGAAGTGCGGTAACGGCTGACCGAGGTTGAGCTGCCATGAAGTTGGAACATACTAAAAAACGATCAAGTTTACTTAGTTTTCGACAATCGGGGCTTAGGTAAGTGAACCTTCTTCCACCCATGCTAAATTCCAATAAGAGCGAATTACATCTAAGGTCCCTGTGGTTTACCACTTATTACAGCCACAGTCCCTAAACTTCATTAAGTACACTTGGAGTCCCTGGTGTTGTCACTTTGTTGCACCCGTAGTCCCTGAAGCAAACGGACGTTAATTAATGCCGTTAAGTCCCCCATGTGCACACCACATGATGGGTAGTATGGTAATTGTCCACCCCTTCCTCATATTTAAACCTGAGTAAATTACATGGAAGGTCCCTGTGGTATACTACTTATTACAGTCTTAGTCCCTGATCTTCATTTATTACACCGGAAGTCCCTGGTGTATACACTTTGTTACACGCATGTAGGCCTGTAAACGAACCGAACGTTCAACGAATCATTTGCGAACCGTTCGGCGGGAGTTCATTTATGTTCGTTCGTTTAGCTAAACAAACGAACACAAACAAGATTTTGTGTTCGTTTAGCTAAACAAACGAACGCGAACAAATGCCCGTTCGTTTATGTTTGTTACCATAGTTCACGAACCGTTCGTGAACACTGAATTTTCTTAACATAAACGAACACAAACGAACATAAAGAAACACAAAAGTACACGAAACAAACACAAACGGACACAAACGAACACGAAACAAACACAAACAAACACAAACGAACATAAACAAACTCAAACAAACACTAACAAACGAACGTAAACAAACAAACACGAACGGATGTTCACGAACGTGAACGAACGAACGGGCATTTGTTCGTGTTCGTTTGTTTAACTAAACGAACACAAAATCTTGTTTGTGTTCGTTTGTTTAGCTAAACGAACGAACATAAATGAACTCCCGCCGAACGGTTCGCAAACGATTCGTTGAACATTAGGTTCGTTTACAGGCCTACATGCGTGTAACAAAGTGTATACACCTCTGGTGTAATAAATGAAGATCAGGGACTAAGACTGTAATAAGTAGTATACCACAGGGACCTTCCATGTAATTTACTCAGGTTTAAATATGAGGAAGAGGTGGACAATTACCATACTACCCATCATGTGGTGTGCACATGGGGGACTTAACGGCATTAATTAACGTCTGTTTGCTTCAGGGACTACGGGTGCAACAAAGTGGCAACACCAGGGACTCCCAGTGTACTTAATAAAGTTTAGGGACCGTGACTGCAATAAGTGGTAAACCACAGGGACCTTAGATGTAATTCGCTCTTCCAATAAACCTGCAGAATTAATGAAATTATTGAAATAATTCGCGGTGGCACGACAAAAAGATGAATTGATGCGTTCATCGGGCCAACGAACCGAATTGAAATCACCGAGAAAAATCCAAGTCCCTTGTCTAGAATTTTTTAAATTAACTAGCTCTTCCCACAATTGTCTTTTTTCAACCAACGATTATGGAGCATAGATGTTTACAAGATATGTTTGACCGTTGAAACCTTTACAATGCCCCATACTGTTAAACTATTTCTTGATTCTTTACAAAAATTGACATCAAAAACATCCGAATTCCACATACTTAGTATACCGCCTGATCTACCAATGGAATCAACTGCTTCAAATTGCATATCGTTGCCACCCCAACATCCAGAAGTGTCTAAGTTACTAGCAGACGCATGTGTTTCTTGTAAACCTATAAAATCGATCTTGTGTTTTAATTTCAATTCTCTAACCCACTCAATTTTGTGAGATTCACTCACCCCCTTATATTAAGTGATAATAAATTCATTGGGAAACATTATTATCACCTTCACCAGAAAACATCGCTTGCAAAATAGGATTGTCGTCATTGATCTGAAAGCCAACCTCAATTCCAACTACGACCGTTTTGGATATTTTAGGACCCGGTTGAGACATGGAATCGACACCCGAATTGGATGATCCGACCGGACCATTGTTAAGATCGATTGATGGAGCTTGCTCTGGAATTATTGGTGATGTTGGGTGCGTAGGGATATTGTTGCGATTGCCCACAATATTCCTAATAGGAGAGAATCTCCTACGTTTTTTCAAAATTGAGCCCATGCCAGCTTCGGAATGGGCCTTTCCCATTAAAAAAGAATTAACACCAAGCCCAGGAGAGTTAAGTCCAATGGGGTCAGAGCTGGGAAATGGGCCAAAGTTAAAAATAGACCCGTTAGGTAAATTTGTGCCCCACGAAATCTTAGTCTGCGGTGCCTGGGGGAAATCAACCGATTCCACAACAATCGAGTTACCGTCATCATCAACATTAATTTCGGCATTGGAATTAGTACCATGAACTTCATTGGTTTCGATGTTGATCGGAATATCCACATTTTCGTTCTGATTCACCGTACCGGCGAGAATTTCTCCATCCTCAACTTCATTAACCATTGAATTTCTCTCCCAAGTTTCTGATACCCCATCTTCAGAATCAGACGCAGAATCGGAAACACAATTTGGTGTACCATCATCTACTAATTCACCTTCTTTTGTAGGTTCCATAGAAAATGGATATGTAGCATATGGATGCCAATCGTACAGAATTTCTGAAATACCAATATTGAAATTACCACCATCAGAGGATACTGGCATTTCATCATTTATTCTAGTTTTTGAGGAAGTTAAGATGGCCACTTTCGCATTAGCAAGATTGGAGCTTTCCCAAATTGAATCAACTAATTCAACTGTGTCACCAAACCTGTCAGCGATCTTTTTTAAGTTTTCATCATCACGAAAACACAAAGGAAGACCGACAATTCGTAACCATGCCAACCTTTGGAACTTAATATTCATGGCATGCATGCCAAGTTTAAGCCACTTAAGCCATTTGCTCCAACATTCCTTGTTTTCCAGAAATCCGTTTGCACACGCAGATCTGCCGAAGTAAAATGCCACATGCATACCGCCATAATAGTATACTTTAGCTTCGGATAACCCTTCATCTACAAGTAACGTGGGGAGGTTACGGAGTATGTTCAAGTCAATGACCTCACCAATAAGAACCATACTCCTGAGATGGTTGTCCAGAACACGAGAGGGCTTGAGAAACAGCGGAGTAGTGTTCTGGGGAAGATCATTATGCCCCATGACTGCAGCCGCATAAGATCTCCCATTTGAGAAACCCCTCGGGACAGCATTGTTATTTTGAGGACGGATATTAATGGGAGGTTGGCGTACCTTTGGCTTGTTACCAGTATCAAAATTTCTTTGGTACCTAGCCAAGTTGCACCTAAGAATATTATGGCCATACTTTATCCTGCCAATGGACCTTTCAAAACCTTTTCCATTTTGAATGCCGGTGAATCTAATGAATACAAAGTTTGCACCATCACTATCTTTCTTCTTAGCAATGTAGATGTCTACAATCTTACCGAATGGAAGAAACTTGTTCCTCAAACCGTTGTAATCAGCCTCCTCCGGAATATTTCCGACAAACAAAGTGGTTGTTTCTTGCCTCCGGTTCCCAACAGTGCGCCACCCATCGCCATAATCATAATGCCTCTTCATCTTCTGTGTGAAAAACTCAATGAACGAACGAACAAACCCTAGGGGCTCAAGAATCACTCCTGTAACAACGCTCGTAAAGCACAAATCCAAGGATGAATTCACACGATCACAGGGAAGCTTGCAAGAATGATGAACAAGAGCGGTAGAGATTTGAATTCTTAGCAATGTAGATGTCTATAAAATGTTGTATCTAATTTAATAATTAGAACAACGTATATATATTATCTTAAATTAATAAATAAATGCTCTTTAATAAGCTGAAATGAGTAGTACTAACGTTTTGGAAGTATTTCAAACATTAAATTATACTTATAATATAATGGTGATAGGCTTTTTACTGTTCACAATAAGATTATTGGTTGAAATAAACTAGGAAGAAGGCTATTGGTTGAAATAAGGGTGGAGTAATTAATATTAAAATGCTGGTGGAAGTGATTTGTTAAAACTTTTAACTTAAAAGTATTAAATGTTGTGGACCTATTTCTAATTCCACATGGCGCGTGGTATTACTCCTAAATCCTCTTTTTTTTTTTTAAATGGCAAATCTTATTTATTCCTAAATCCTAATAGGGGTAAATCCCTTTGTTTTTTTCGAGTGTCATTCCACATTTATACTAATATTTTTTTTTTGAGAAGATCCAAGTTAAAGTCTTTGCATGAGCATTATTTTTGTTTTCTACTTTCAAATTCAAAAAGAGTTATTTTAGTATACATCTCAAAGCTGCAATTGCAGTTCTTTTATTCATGATATCAACAATGATATACAAATGAAATAAAATACTCCGTACTAATTAAGAAATCTTTTAATAATTTTGACATTAGTTAGGTTGATTTTGGCTAAAATGATTATTGTATTGTATGTTTAAGGTATCTTTAATGGTAAGAATATATAATTTTATAAGACATCTTTCATTTACATGTCATTATATAATACATTATAAAATTGTATTCTGATAAAGAATCACAACCACCTTTAGAACAATATACATCGATGGTGGTGTAGGGGGAATCAACGGCTAAATTTTTTCAATTTTTAATTTTTTACTCTTAAACCCTTAACTTTTATAATTTAAATATTTTAATTATCTTATCTTTTGGCAATAAAAAAAATACGACTAACAAATAGTTATTATGTACATATTGATTTAGGGGGTGATTTTCACACCACAACTTTTATGCCATCTACCATAATTATTGCATGGCATACTTGTACATTTAGCTGTACAGTTTATACAGTGTGGTATAAGAAGTAAAAGTTATGGTGCAGAAATGAATTCCCTATTGATTTATGAAGTTATAATTTATATCAAACCACAAGTAAAACTTCTTATGATAACATCACTAAAAATTTTTAATTTTTTTTAATAACTTCAACATTTTGATGAAAAAAAAAGGAAAATTTTATAAGCTCGCAACGAAGCGCGAGAACCCATTATGCTTGAAAGAAAAAGCACAACGTATCGCACATAAATGGAAATTCTTTCATAAACATCCAAGAAAGGCCTTTTGTTTTAATCGGAAAGAAAGAAAATCTGATACGTTGATAAAGTCCAACGGTCAAGATCATCAACGGACAACCGATGGTCCAGCTAATTCGATAACAGAAGACAATACCTTCGTCGTCTTCCGCTTTCAATTTTATTTATTACCCGCGTCAATGTCCATCACCGTAACTCAATACTCCTCTCAATGGCGTCACTGCCTTCATTAGCGTATCTCTCTCGTCTTTATCGTTCACTCTCTCTCACACACATACACGCACTTGATGTGTAACGGATTTGATTATTCCTTTGAAGCTCACAATAATGTGATTTAAGTTGAAAATTAATACGTTTTTAGGGTTTACGTTTTCGATTTATGTTTTGTTACTTATTTTCTAGTTTTTGAGCTCAGAAACATACTATTCGGTTAAGATATAGTCGAATTTGAATATTTTAGCCTTAAACTTGTGCACTACGAATCCTAATTGTTAGGTTTCTACTTTGAATGTGTATTGGTTTATATTTGCTGAAGTAATAGGAATTTTTGGGGATTTTTGTTTGTTGAATGAATGTTTTGATAAAACATGCCAAGTATCAGAGCTCCAGCAACCAAAAAAGCTACAACTCTCACTGTAAGTATTTCGCTCATTTAAATTGGGGATTGAAATTCAAATTTCAATGTAATTGTAGCTTATGCAGAGTCGTTGTCAATAGGTTGCTGTAAAATGTAGACCATTAACCGAGACAGAGCGTGGTCGTGGTATAGTGCGAGTAAACAACTACAAGGTGTATATTTTGTTAACAAATTTGAATTTGATTTCACATTTTGCTAAGATTTAAGGTTTACATTTTGGTGATCGTACACTGTTTGAATATGTTGTAATGTGTTCCTCAGGAGGTAGTTGTTTTAGATCCTGATTTGTCAAAGGACTACCTAGATCGGATACAGAATCGAACAAAAGAGAGAAGATATGCTTTTGATTATGCATTTTCACCAGACTCTAAAAATTCGGTATTCGGATGATAGTTATTAATTTATAGCTTTCTCATTCATATGCTTCTATTGCTAATTGTATGGAAATTGCTATATGGTGTTTTTGAGGAATTGTTGGGCACATGTATGAGGTTGAAACATAGTGTGGAGATGAAGCAAGGGGCATTTTGGACATTTACCATTACGTTAAACAGTCATTATCTAGGTGTTCACTTCACTTAATAATGATAGTGGTTAATAATTCCATGATATTGCTATATGCAGGACGTCTATGAAAAAAGTATATCTTCTACAATCTCTGGGGTAGTTCATGGTTTAAATGCAACTGTGTTTGCCTATGGTTCAACTGGAAGGTAATCAGAAAATACATTTTCATATATGCATATATTCTCTATAAGTGTGTAACATTCATATATTCTCTTACGTTTTTGGTGACTGCGTTTACTTAAACATAACATAAGTTTTTATTTCAGTGGAAAAACCTATACAATGGTAGGAACTGAAGGTGAGCCAGGCCTGATGGTTCTCAGTCTGCATACAATATTTAATTTTATAAAAAATGATAAGAGCTCTGATGAATTTGAAGTTACTTGTTCCTACCTTGAAGTCTACAATGAGGTAATAACATGCCGATTTCTGTCTAAAACTTTATTATTTAATCTACTGTTTTAATAACTAATAAGATCCTACCAAAATTTTCCTTTTTTAATATATTTTATGAAAATAGGTAATCTATGATCTACTTGAAAAATCATCTGGCCATTTGGAACTCAGAGAGGATCCAGAACAGGGGATAATTGTAGCTGGCCTTAGATGTATAAAGGTTAAACATCTTTGTGTATTGTTAATTGGTATTTCTTATAATAGTTTTGGAAGCTTAAATCTGATGGTGTAATTACAAATATAGTTATTATTATTTTGTTTTAGGTGAATTCAGCTGATAAAATTCTCGAGCTTTTAAATGTGGGAAATAGCAGGCGCAAAACTGACAGCACAGATGCTAATGAAACCATAGTTACCAGATTCGGGGTTCGCTCCGGTACGAAATCGAGAAACGGGTACGCGATTCGCAAGGGTTGCACGTTTCCGATTCGGTGGGGGTAGGTTCATTTCGGTACGATCCGATACGATCCGGTACAACCGGGTACGATGTACTAGAAATAGGAACCATAATATACATAATATCCATTATTTCTTTATCTAGAATTCAATTTCATTAACCAAAAAGTAACACTTGAAAAGAATACTTGGCTTTTTAAATTAAAAAAATTATTTGGAGGCATGAAAAACACATTTAATAAACTAAAAGGACTAAAAATGTAATTTATTTTCAATTATACATCTCTTTTCAATGCACGCTCTCTCTTTCTTCCGAATCGTCGGCTTGGAAATCAACATGTACGCACCATTGTTGGCCTTGGAAATCGACGGGTATGCAAAATCGTCGGCTTTAATTCGTGATCCTGGGTTTGATTCGACGATTGCAGTCCACAGAATCGCAAGTCTCACTTCGTTTGCACTTCTATTTCATCGATTAGGGTTCGACGCATAATCAATTCGGGTACGCATCTTTTTCGAATCGAACACCGAATCCTTGTATGTGCGGTTCGCTTTCGTACCCCGATTGGGTACGAAACGAACGGAAACAGATTCATGAGTTTTTTAGCGAATCTGGTAACTATGAATGAAACATCATCCCGGTGAGTCAGGAAGGAATATTCCCATTTCCCCCATATATTAAAAAATTCTGATATTTTTTTGTTTCTTTCTGAAATAGTTCACATGCAGTTTTGGAAATCACTGTGCTAAGAAAACAGAAAAGAAAATACCGTAATCAAGTTATTCGTGGTAAACTTGCACTTGTGGATCTTGCTGGCAGGTATATAACTACAATCAGCATATACTTTTAGACAAAGTTTGAATTTTAGAAGTTTGGTTATAAAATTATAAATTATGCCTGCAGTGAACGGGCTTCTGAAACAAACAATGGTGGCCAGAAACTAAGAGATGGTGCAAATATAAATCGTTCACTTCTTGCTTTAGCAAACTGTATAAATGCTTTGGGTAAACAGCATAAAAAGGGTTTAGCATATGTCCCTTATCGTAATAGGTAAGATATTGACTAACTGACTAATATTTTTATTGCATTGGTTTGACTTTTTGACTAATATTTTCCAGCAAGTTGACCCGAATTCTTAAAGTTGGGTTGAGTGGAAATTCTCAAACAGTCATGATTGCAACTATATCACCAGCAGATAATCAATATCATCACACTGTTAATACTTTAAAATATGCAGATCGAGCTAAGGAGATTAAAACACACATTCAGGTAAAAGTTGTAACAGATAAGAGCACGAATTTATGTATTTTTAGATTCGTGTAAATAATTGAATTTAGGGGTGTATTTTTTTTCAGAAAAATATTGGCACGGTTGATACACATGTTTCAGATTATCAGCGGATGATAGACAGTCTTCAGGTAAGCTCTTTGTTAGATTGTATTATATTTAGAATATATTACATATTTCGCCCCAAAAATTACACTGGATGTCCCTGTGGTTAGGGTTTTGTAACAGTTTCGTCTGTGTGGGCCAAAGGGAATGACAAATGTACCCTTGTCTTCTTCCTCTTCGAATAGCCTCTTGAATTTTTTTAAATCTAAAAATTCATAAGCCCAAGAAAGGAAAGGCTTTTTGATTTTGGTTTGACTTGATTAATTATAGAAAAGTATCTCAACTATAACTATGATTTTGATGCAAGGATTCATTTAATTTACGCGTGTGTTATTGGGTTAAAAAAATAATAATTTAAGAGGCATTTCGAAGAGGAAGATCACAGGGGTATTTTTGTCATTTCAGTTGGCCTAGGACGAATATGTTACAAAACCAGAAACACAGAGATGTCAAGCGTAGGTTTTCAATTCTCGGGGACTTGATCAGAAATAACAGCATACTACAGGGATGGAATCTGTATTAGTTATATAGAGGCTATTAATTCCTATTTAGTGATGTAGTTTATTATTTGAACAGACAGAGGTTAGTCAGTTAAAGACACAATTAGCTGAAAAAGAAACACAACTGAACACTAAACCTACTGAAAGAGCAGTAGATGATGAATTATCTTGGTTGAACATATTAAGCCAAGAAACCAGTGAAAATGTTCAGGAACGAATAAACTTACAAAAAGCCGTGTTTGAACTTGAGGAAACTAATCTTAGAAATCGAACTGAGCTACAACATCTTGATGATGCTATTGCAAAGCACCAGGTATATATAATTAAAATTAATAATGATTTAACTATTTATAGACACTGAAACTTATATTTTCGTAAACATTAACAGGCAATTGAAAATGATGGAACAGCTGTGCAGGCTTTAATGTTAAGGCGACAACTTGTTCTGGATAATATCCGTGACAATGATGAGACTGGTGTTACTTACCAAAAGGTCCCTCATTTTGGTTTGACTTGTGGACTTTGACTAATAGGTTTGAGTGACAGAAGCGAATGAGAAACGAAGATGTGAATTACAGGAGATGATTGATGAGGGAATTAGCAAGAATGCAAATAAAACTTACTTGCGCATTCTGAGTCAATATAGACTCTTGGTAAACATATATTAATTACTACTAGTTTATATTTGTTTAAAAAGCATACTTAGGGGTTTTATGGCAGGGGATGACTAATACAGAGCTGCAATATGAAATGGCGATGAGGGATCAGGTGATTCATAATCAAAGGGAAACACAAAGGAATCTGGTGATGGGGTTAGATGAGAAACAGTTACTTAAACAAGGGATAACTATTGAAGATTGGACAATGACACAAAACCCTAGGCCTTTTTCCCAAGGTGTTTATTGCAGGGAAGAACATCACTCTGCTTTAGGTCTAATAATTCTCCATCCACATATATGAGAAGCACGTGGTCCTCATACAGTGAGGAGGGCCGTCCATCTACTTCTCATCAGACGGTATGGATTCAATCTTATTACATTATTAAGTGTTTCTTATTACTACATTATATTATGGCGTGTTGTAGGATGAATGGAATAAAAACTTAAGAAGGCAATCGCTTGGTGGAACTAGTTGCAGTGAAGATGATGCTTCTTGTATGTCCACTACACCTGTCAATATATTTTCACTGTCTCAAATACTACAGGGCCAAGGCTAGTCTCTCTAAAGTTGGTAGTTTAGCTCTTAGGACTTCTGATTCTTTTTCTAACCAACTTCAATTCAATACAACCCTATATATATTTCGGTTTTTGGGGTTACCGTGTCTCATGGAGTCTTTACAATAGAATTGTTAGGGTACCACCACACTGTCATTTTGTTACATGGCGTATGAAAAATGTCACTGTATATGTTTTCCTAGTTAATTTTCTTATATATGTGGCCTGATAGTAAGTAAATAGATTAGTAGTATTCTAGAATAAGTGTAAAATAGGTTAATAATAGTTGGGAAAGTAAATAAGAGACGAGACGCACACAGGAAGAATATATATTAGGGTTTATATTTGCCTCTTAGCTTTAAGAGACTAGAACAATCATCCATTGTGGATTGATTGTAAGTTATCTTAGTTCTAATTTTGTTGTTCTTTCTTTTAATTGATAATTCGATCTCACGTTTCTCATCATGGCAAAAAGTAGTGCTATGATTTTGAATTTTATTTACAACTTTTATGGAAAAAATTGTGTTGTAGGAAGGTAAAAAAATCTATTTCTGTAACAGTATAGGTCTTTGCAGACACATTGGCTTACATTTTTATGTGTACATAAAACGTCTGATCATTTTTGTAATAGATGTTTTACAATTAGTGTCTATTCTGTTTTTTGTGCTATTTTGGCCATTAGCGACATTTTTTGGGTAACTTGGGTTCCGATTAATCATATGGTGACCATTTGCTTTGCGAAGTCAGCGCGAGTGAACTTCTATGGCCACTAGGGGGTATTTTTTCTATGTGGCTTAACACAGAACTTTTCTTGTAGCGATTGAGGATGTTTGATATATAAATGATTTTATTTAGGGAAAATAATCCCTGCAGTTGCTGCAGGGAGAGTAGTTTCATTATATAATGCTTTTTCTGCTGTCCAAAAACAAAATATGAGTTGTATTTATAGTCATTGATCCGTGCCACCGAAATATCCACACAAGACAACCTGATGACAAACAGACTCCACAATTTAACAAGAAATTATTGTTTATAGAAACAATGAAATTTTTCTTCAGAATCTTCTTCCTATAGTTTGGACTTTGGTGTGGTTTTGTTAAAGTCAATTGCGTGTACACGAGTTTACACTGGAAATCAAGACTTATATTCTTTTATCTCAACATAATATATGTACCTAGAATTAAAGATTAAAGATATACTCGTAGAAAAGGACATCTGATAATTAAATATTTCAAAAACTCTTAAATAATTAGTCTCGGTGGGTCCATTCCATGACTTGCATTACAATAAATTAAATTAGCAACTTGTAGGCATTTTTCTTTTATAGTTTTGTTGTCATATCACAGACATAAAACTATAAAAGTGCAAAGTTTATTGTTCTTATCCACGCTTTTACACGTTGAAAATATATGCATGGAGTTTTATTGACTTTGTTATATTCATCTGGTGCCAAATTAGCCAATATAATGTACTTCTTAGGATATTCCATATTAGCCAATCAAAGTAATTTGTTATTTGTACCATTTTTCTCATTATGTGACTGGATAATTGGTAGGCTTATATACTCTATCGACGTGGCTATATTTACTTTTCCCAAAAATTGGGCAAATCACACATAAGACCTATATACCCTTTAATTTTGTCTCATATTAGTCAATTTACTTAGAAATATCTCATATTAGCCAACCGATTATATGGGCACAACGACAATGTTTATAGGTCAAACACGTCATCCGATCGCATGATGTGACAAACTTGACAAGAAACCAACTTTTACCGGCTAATATAGCACATTGGCTAATCTGGAACAAAATAAAAGTATATGGAGTTTTTATGTAATCCTTTTTTTTACAAGTTTATAAAAGTATATGGAGTTTTTACAAGAAACCAGTTTTTATGCATTAATAATTTACACATTTCCGTAAGCATGGAGAAAAATAAACTTGAGCTATTTGTTAATTTTGTTGTAGTGTCGATATCATCTTACTTTTAGACTCCATTCATTGGTCATGAAATTAACTAGAGTGTGTGGTTTGGGATTCCCACTGAATCGAGTTCTAGATATCGCATGGAAGGATCATGACTGAGGACTATTAAGCATTAAGCCGACGCTTTCCCTAGGTTAATTAAGGTCATGGTCGAGAACGTGTTATTGGTCCTTACGCTTATTAATTTGACCATGCTTACATCAACATCGATCTGTGATAAATATTAAAATATATATAATTAGCACGTTTTTGAATCAAATTAATTAAGAGAGAAGAAAGTCCGTAGGAGCAGGAAATGTGGTTTTAGTCTCGATCGGATGAATAAACAAAGTTTCTAGGTTGCAGCTATAAACACTAAGAAATGTTCTTCTATTAGGTCATTTGAATAAAACAAACACACTTCACAAGAATTCAAGCTTTCTCCTTTCTCAAAGGTAAACCCTTGTCCCTAATTAATTTCATGATGATCATATATATTTTCTTCAGAATCCCCTTAGTTAGCTGTTTCTAGCTTGAATTATTCTAGAAAGATTAATTGTAGAAATAATTAACAGTTTTTCTATTACGTGGTTTTTGTGCTAGATCTAATAAAGTGGCTATATTTGCTAGTTGATCGAACATATTAGGAAATAAAATGGACATGGATTTGTCATCGACGGAACTGGTAAGCAACACATACACTCAGTCTAGATTTAGTTCAAACGGAAGAACATATATATATATAGTCTAGATTCATTTACTAGCTTATTTTAATTAATTAATCAATCAGGAAATCGAGGGTTCATGAATTATAATGTTAAGAGGAGCAAACCATGTGACATGGGTGATCCCGATTCTATTTCATCAGAAAGCTATATAGAAAACGAATGTATGATTGAAAGATGTTTTCAGTCTCCAAGGAAGAACAAGCTGACTGTCTAGCAATTATAATAAAGGGAACGGATTAAGGTCTCAAACACCATCCAACACTTTCACAATATCTTTTGGAGATCAAAAACCTGAAGTCGAGATCCCATCGGTTAACGATTCACTCGCTGGTTGGCCCGGGAAGGTTCAGACCATGACTAGGGGCCTGGTTCAAGCTCAAGATCATGTGTTGTCTGAAAGGAAGAGAAGAGAAAAGTTGAATCATTTCTATGTCTTCCCTTCTTCCTAACCTCAAAAAGGTATGTACTAACTTAATTCTTTTTAAATTAACTATTGCATTAAATCCATGAAGAATCCAAGATTCAATATGTGTGCGTGCGTGCTTGATATATATATATTATTTCTAGCTAGTGGTTAACCATTAATCTTTCATATATATATGTTGTTTTAGATGGATAAAGCATCTGTGGTGGAAGAAATTACATAAGAGAACTTGAAGAACGCGTGAAGGAACTCGAGGGATTATCTGTTATATCTTTGAAGAGATGTAGGCTTAATGATAATGAAGACTCATTTTCTGAAGAAGATGATAGTCAATGCTGAAATGGAAGTGAGGATGTGTTAGTAAGAATTGAGTCTTGTTGTAATTTGTTAGTGAAAGCGCTGAGTGTGAGCTTGGGCTATCTATCATCACTAGCAGTTGCATGCCAATACTTGTCACCATTGTTGCACAGTATAACTTAATTAATTAACCCCTTATCTATCGTGCGGGAGGAAATCTAGTCTTTAATTATTGTGTTTCTAATTTGATGGTTTTGAGCCTAATCGATTTAGATGTCCTGGAATATTTGAATTACACTACAAAACTGCGCTTATAATTAATTACTTAATCTCTTATAAATGTCTGATTGATCACTACGTACGTTTTGTGTATTTGTGTATGATCTTCTCATGACACCAAGTGAACAACCTTCAACTAGCTTTCTCAACTTAGATCGATGACATGTTCAAGATTTACATTTCAAGATATATATATATATATTAATTGTGTGCCAGTACGTTATAGCTTTTGAGTTTATGCCGGCCAGAAGGATCGAGGATCCAAAGCTGAGAACATATATATTCTCATTAATTCCCATCGATCATGCATGCATAATGATTAATTATGGGTTTTCAGTTTCAGGAAGCTTAGGCCGGGTGGGATCATGGATGAAAGCGTTTGTTTTTTACGTGGTTAACATCTATATATGTTCTTTTAATTAACCTTAATTTCTGATTTGTACAAAAAAACACCATTTTAATTAATTTCTCAAACTATTCTTAATTACTTGTATTTGATGCTCTATATTTCTGGTAGAGGGTCAGTACACATCAGATTGAAGTACAGATAGATAAGCAACTTGATTAATTTAATAAAGGAGGGATAATGTTGTTGTTAGTTTGTTAATTAATTGGTCCTAGTGGAAGATTTTAATATTGTAAGTTATCTCCATTCCGAATGTAGATATAAATATGTTATGGAACAACTAATTAACTTTTTCTGCGCCAACTTCACCACGTTCCTCTCATAAATTACCTTTATTTTTTTTTCTGGAAAAAGAAAAAAAAAACATCACATGTTTCACGACTTCATAAAATTAGAACAAGAAAATTGAGCTTACAACTTATTTGTTGCTACTTCACTTACTATTTCATAAATCTACAAGCTCCAAGATTTCATTTTTAACGGCGATATGTATTAATTAACCTCTAGCAAGAAATAATTTTTTTTTACAAAAGCACAGAACAAAGAATTACATAGAGCGTAGATTACTACTCCAATCCACCAGATTTCATAGCATCAGGGATCTGGTTTAGTGGTATAAGATAGATAGAGTGTGTGACTCGGGTTTTTATATTATCTCGACCAATGCATCTTGACTGGATAGTCCTGACATTTGGGAGCATGACATGAAGTAAAATTTCAAATTAGGATAATTAGCATTTACCATAGTCTTTTTTAATTGATTCAAATAACATAACAAATAGAATCAATAAAGAATATACATTTTACAAGTACCTTTTTAATAAGAAATAGTTTTTACGATATAGAGGGTGTTTGGGAAACTTTTAAAAAGTAACTTATTGACTTATTGTCTTCTTAAGAAGCCAATAAGTTAATAAGTTGTTTTGGAAAACACATCAAAAAGGAGTTTTCAAGAAGTAAGTCTCCCCTTACTTTTCAAAACAGCTTTCTAAAAAGTCAATAAGCTAATAAACACTTTTTGAAAAGCACATCCAAACATGCCCATATTATATATATAGTGTTACAATTCTCAATATGGCAACAAAAAGTTTCTTTAAGTCGTGACTCGCACCTTCCTTTGGATTATTTAATTTGGAGTTTTCAAAATGAATGTACTTTTAATTTAAAAAAAAAAAAAACTAGAAATGATATGTTAGGCGGTGATGTTAAATTGTAATCTTTTCTTTGACTCTCAAGCAGGTGCCATAATTTTAATTTGAACCGGATCGAGGGGGCTTGTAATCCCTCCTCCCATAGTTAGGGACTTTTGTAATTGTTTCTATCTAGCTCATTGCTAAAAAAATTAATATAGTTTTTTCACCGGCCGTTCAAAAAAATGAAGAAAAAAACTCCAAGTTCAAAAAATGGAGGTTTAAACCACCATTTTTCCCACTTGTATATATGGATGCTTTATACACGTTTCTTCTGGATGGTGACTATAGATTTACATGCAATTTCATATATATTCTCTGTTAATTAAACTGTACTTGCCAAAGTACAGATGGGCTGATGGATTTTAATTAGAAGGATCTATACATATATTTTTTCATTTGGGAGAATATGTCTTGAGTTTTCTTTAATGTGAACTAATCTATAAGAATCCTTCTTGATTGATATCATGATCCTAATGACGATTTTATTTCCCAAATCCAAATATTATATCACCTGGTTTGTTGGTGATATATAATTGACAAGGAACAGCTCAATGTTAAGCCATGTTGGAGAATATAAAAAAGAAAAAGGTGACCATTAAAATAAAGAATATCATTTTGGTTTTGCTTTATCGTATGTTCCCTCTGATTTTAATATTTATATGATGTCATTATTCTAACAACTAATGTTATGAACCAAAAATGTTGGAATACTTGTTGCTAAATGCAGAATATGTAATGCCTGTGTTGATACTAACATATTTGTAAGAATTTATGTGTATATATATGTATGCCTTAATAGACACAAGGGTAATTATGTAACACAAACTTAAAGATGAAATTTGTAATGTTTTCCTTTGCACCCTACCTTTTCGTTAGGGTCAGTTTTATAAAATTTCACGTTCAAAATACAAATAAATAGACACTCATGAGTGATACAAGCGCTTTTTATAAATCGAATTTCATGTAAGGATGAGAATGAAACTAATTATTACTCCGTAATATACATATCCTTAGTGTTAAGCAAGAGAAAAAATTAAGCTTATAACGGTGCATATTATCTGTTTGATTAAATATATTCGGTTTAAACTAGAAATTCAAAAGTTCGTTTTTTACATAATTTTTTTTTTTGTGGGAAATTATAGTTATATAAAAGTTAAATGCTCACTTAGCATTGGCTCTAGTAATGTACGTGGCTTGCATTTTTTAGGTGGTTGAGGGTTCAATTTATGGTTTTATATTTTGTAGCGGGTGCATACCTTTTATATTGAGTTAAATCTCTCCGCTAAAAGTTAATATTGAGTCATGGAGGATTGCAAACAAGAGACTTTAAACTAGCTAGAATCAACCAGCTTGATAAATGGGCGTGGATTTGCACTTGACTAGCTGCCCATTTTGTAATGACGATTAAAAGGCCTATCTTTACATTGGCGTGATGCAAACAAACTTGTGATTATGTATCTTCTAATGGTGTGGAAGCTTTCTAAACCAACAATTCAAAATATGAAGGATATGTTTAACATCACAATCATTTGTAGACTTTTTGGATCATGGAAATATAGAACGGGATTACTTTTAGCTTTAAAAAGCCTACAAATGATTTACTATAGTTATAAGAATGTGAGCATCAATTGGATGGATTGGAATTTTAAGCAAATTCATCTTCATCCCTTATGTTAATGTTACACATTGGATAAATATCAAACTTGTAACGTGCTTATAAGGATCTTAGGTCAATCCTCTTACAACCAATTGGTTTTAAGATGAAATCCCACAAACTTACACCTTGTCATATGATTGCCATTATTTTCACTAGCAACTTGATAGCTCGTAGCTTATAATTCCATGGCCATAAAAACATTAGGTGGATAATTTCAAACATTAATTATTTGTTAATGTATATTGGTCATATATAAATATAAATTCTTAATGTATATTAAAATTCTAGATTTCGTAAATAAATGTATTTATGCTTACGTGTTATATTATTAGCTTCTGGAAACTTAAATCTTAGTTAACACTACGAATAAATATATAATATTACCCCCAAAATACCAAACGTGTTCGGAATTGAAGATCATGTCCCTCTCGAGCATAGTAAATAGTAATTATAAATAATGGCAAAGGACGTCGTGAAGATCATGTCCCTCTCGATCAAATTATTAAGGTCTCTGCCAAAGGACGTCGTGGAGGACGTCAAAGCCCCGTGGGTAGTCATCACCGTTAGCACCAACCCATCACGGGCGGGCGTCAGTAGAATCACGTCGAGGGGGCGACGGGGGTTTACAGCCGTCGAGGGATCTGTGTGTGGGGGAGCAGGGGTTTAGGGATTTGCTAACAAGTGCCCTAAGAGCAATGGTTAAGAATGACTAAAGTGGTTAATGTACAACAAAGAAAGCATAGTTAATTAAAGTTAGTTAATAAAATGCATGGGGTGATTTTTTATTATGTAGTTTACAATTAATTTAAGCCACAAAATTTTCTTAACCATTGTCCTTAGGGCACTTGTTAGTATTTCCCATTTTTTTAAAGTGAATGAGTTAGTGATGTGTTAGTGATGGTACGACCTCATCAGCAACCCGGCGGTAAGGAAGAATTTAGTGATGTGTTTAGTGACACATTATTATTATTGGGAGAGGCCTAAGGTGTAAATGCAAGTACACTCTTTCGTGTATTTCTAATTTTCTATTACTTCGTTCGAAAGTCAAGTGACATGATCATTTGCTTGCGCTGCCTTTTATGAAATACGATCTTCTTCCTGATCTTTCGGATAGTTTTATTTAAAAAATAATAATAACCTGAATTAACGTCAAATCCATTAATATTGTGTTATAATCGAGTCAAAATGTTTTGGAAAATGAACCCATGGTATTATTTTTTTAACGCACCTAATATACTCTATTTTGTTTATGACGAGACTTGAACCCATGGCATATAAGTTATGAGCAACACCTTACAACAACACCACTGGTATACAAGCTTTAGGTGAACACATCTATAATTATAATAAAACAAGCTTTTAGGATGCCACTAGGCCTTTTTTTAGACTCCCACTATGACACATGGCAGTATTCTATTGCCCAAACTCTTTTTTTCCCGCCCATTTGTACAAAGCTGTAAATTCGTAAAAATTAATGCATGATTTGAACATCACGAATTAATGTATGATTGAAAATCACGGTTTATAATTTGGGCAATTATTAAAATCATATAATTTTAACCGTAGGCTTTTTAACAACTTTTCAAAATCCACGCATTATTTTAGGATTGATTTATCTACATTAATATCTACCAAAATTACAGCGGTAAACATCTCGAGAATTAACTTTATGAATTTCAAATCATTCCTAAAATTAATGATTATATCAATCTTTTCTGAAACCAAGTTTTGGTCTTCCACTTTTTTTGCTAAATAAATATATCATCTTCATTCAACCTCAAATACAAAAGAGCAGCCTCCATCAGCATTAAGCAATCCTTTCCGCAAAACTACAGCAGCTTCTAACAAGTATTTTCCAGCCTTCTTTATTCTAACATGTCATTATGCATAAACCAGTCGGTAAAGTTAGTAAATCAGTTTTCAATATTTTAATACATTAATATATTTTCCAGATCTTTGTATTCAAAAGCATATAAGGTAAACATTTGCTTTTAATGAAGATCACTAATCGTGTGTTAATTGTAAGAACAGCTGTTAATGTAAAATTCTAAAGCTTTTTATATTGGGGTTGCTGAATCTTTGTACTTCCTCCGATTCAAAATAAGTGATACACTTTCCTTTTTGAGGTGATTCAAAATAAGTGATACACTTTGAAAAATTACCTTATTTGGAAAAAAAAAAGTGGGACCCTCACCCACTAACTATCTACTTTAACAAAGTGAAATGACCCCTTTACCCTTACTTTTTACTTTTATACATCATTAATCCCACTTTATTACAAAAGTGTGGGACTCATTCCCCACTAACCATCCAATTAATCTAATTTAACCATCATTATAATCTTTTGCCTCAAAAACCGTGAAATCCAAAGTGTATCACTTATTTTAAATCGGAGGAAGTATAATAATTCAAACTTACTATGCAGAATCTCTGTATGATAAGGTAGGTGGACGGTATGTTTAGGCAATGTTTGAATTTTAAAATTCAAACTTTTTTTGGTTAAAGCCATCAATAACTTCTTTTTCTTCAAAATTTTAAAAATATTTTAGGTTTACTCTGTTATGGCTAGCGGTTAGTGGTAAGATTTTGGGTTTATGGTTAGCACTTAACAGTAACATGTATTCTACATGTTTGACTTTAAAAGTCAAATCTTAACATAACTTTTTTCTTTTTTAAAACGGCATTTCATGACACTTCCTGCAAACGAACAAAAAATTTGGATTATATTAAAACCAGATTTGCAGCATTGTGTTTTTCAAACACAGTTATTTAAACAGAATAAACAAAATGCATAGAACAACAGGTAATTTCTATCAAGTAATTAGACAACGGGATTTGTTAGTATATGTATGAAGCATAAATCGAAAATTGATTCAAGTGATCAGAATCATAAATGATAGACTAATATGTATTGTAAAAGCAACAACAGATGAATACATCTTTGACTTTGATAAGTACGGTGAAAAATTATTTAAGGGTAACACTTAAAAAATACCGTAAATAAATCCAGTTTTTTCTACATTTTGATGGTTACCGTAATCATCTTGAATTCTTTTTGTATCCAAATCAAAATCAAGGAACAATTTTACAAACTCACTAGCCTCAATAGCCTGAACTATGTGATTAGGATATAGAGGAATTTAGGAATAAAGCTTGACAGTGAAGCCCAAATACGTGTAGGAAATTCGCAAAAAAATGAGCAGTAGGTTCATGGTATTACTAACACGTATAAACCCTGTTATGTGTACGGTGTACCCCCACATATCGTATTAAATATTATTTAATCAAAACCCAATTTTAAAGTTTAAATTTTATTTATAGTAATCTATGATTGGTTTTTAAGTAAATGTAGGTTATGAATCCAATGATTAATCAAAGATTAAGCAATAATAAGTGATAATATGGAAGATTTAGATGGAAAAGAAAAACTTGAACACTTTGCTATGGATGGATAGCTTACAATTTAGGCAAAGGTTATAGAAATTAGGTTACAACTATCTATTTATACATAGCCTAAGTTTAGACTAAATACACAAATGGTCCCTAGACTATTGGTTACAACATATGAGACCCAACAATCTCCCCCTTTGTAACAATAGCCTGGGACTCATATCTTCGAAGTATTCATCTTTACTCAAAGCTGCACCTGGAAGATATTTCGTTGAATAATGATGTATCAGGATCAGCTTGAGCTTTGTTAACATTTAAAAAGGAATACTTCTTGTTGCTTTTCAACCACGAGAAGTATTTTGAAGACTTTACTTTGAAGATACATATAAATCGACTAAAAAATAAGACCCATAATGATAGAGCGGTTAACAGCGGAAGTCCTTTCTTGAAGTTTGTGGCTTTATGTCGATCTATAATTCTTGATAATTGTTGTTAGGGTAACATGTTGATAACGGTTACGCTCCCCCTCAAACAAACAATTATTACTTCACGGGAGTTGGATTAAACGTTTTGAAATTTACTCCCCGGTGAACGAGTTTCCTAATTGAAATCTTCATAGATCTTTGGTTTCTTGTTTACACCCCCATAACTGGTGCATATATCTTATTAATACTGAGTAAACTGGGCTAACGTATCAATAATCTCCATACAATTAAAGGATTCTCCAAAATTTGTTCCCGCAGATTGGGCTTAAGAAGAATTTTTGGTGAATGCATTAAATTCTTTTATAAAAAGATTATCTGAAATGTATCTTCTCCCCCTCATGATGAATATGATTTATCTGATTCATCGTGTAAAATGTGAAGTTCTACGAGTTAAAATTAAGGAGAATCTTCGATTTAAGGAACGAAATAAGTGGAATTTGACGAAGCCCATTGATAAAAATGTGTTGAATAATGATTATACATCTTTTGTAATAATCAATATATAACACATTTTATCATTTAAACCATTGAAGTCTTCTTCGTTTGTAAAAGCTGGAACTGGGTGATAAATCGTTGAGCAGTTTTGATTGAGAAATCAGCATCAGCTTTAAATAATCGGTGACAGACATACTTTTAAATTGGCTTTTCAACCAATATAAAGTATTCCAGAAGACTTCAGGCAAATCAACAGAATGTAGACCCATAGATAGAGCGGTTAGCAGCGGAAGTCCTTTCTTGAAGTTGTGGCTTTGTCGATTTGTGATCTTTGATAATTGTTGTTAGGGTAAAATGCTGATAAAGTTTACGCTCCCCCTCAAACAGACAATTATTTCCTAACGGGAGTTATGTTTACTCCCCGTTAGATCTTATTCTTCATTAAACTGTGCATATCGAAAATCTCCTTAATATTCTCCTCCTCATTATGAACAAGATGTATCTGAATCATCATGAAATCTGTGAAGACTCGCGAAGTGGAATGAGGAAGAATTTTCGAAGCACGTTGATAAACATGTGTTGAATAATGATATATTCATATTTTGAATGAATCAATATATAACACATGTTATCAGTTAGACCCAGATCGTTGTTGATAAATATCTGACGTCTATGACATGGTTTATGGTGTAGGCATACGGTCTAATATTTTATCTTTTAATGCTAGTTAACCGTTGTTGATGTTTTGACCGATGTTGATAATGTTGGAGTTCGATCATCCATTCCTTGCACCATATTCCAGTTGGGTAACCCGGGATCACATAGATTGCCCGTTAACACAACAGTTACAAAAACTATGTGACCTACGTTCAGTGTTGGCTTTGATGTTGGCACTGGTAGGATTTCCATTCAATCCTCGTGGAATACCAGTATTTTTGGTATCACTGTGAATGTTCCAGCAATATCACAAAGATATGCTTGGTAGTTTGCCTGAGTCCTAATGGTGTTTGATATATCGGTTCTAGACTCAATTGTGGACAAACGAAGGCGAGGACTGGAGGTGGGTCCTCTTTTTCAATATCAACAATCTCCAAATGAGATGTCGATAGTGTATGTGTTAATCTCCGTGATTTTGAAACAAGTATTTTTCGTACTTGAGTGGCTAGTGGGGTTGTGCATTGCATCACTGGGTCCATGATGACTTTTTAAATATCAGAGAGCAACATATGCAATCTGATGAAAATGTGGCTACCCAGCTTTTTAATCGGTTAGGTGAGGGTTTTCCGTTTTCTTTAACCCTGTCACACGCTCTTCACACTAGCTCACTTTTTCACTTTTCGACTACTCCCTCGTTTCATTTCATTAGCTGACTTGTACCTCATTCTTCATTCCCCCTCTCAATTTTTCTACTCACCCCAATCAAGATGTAACACCTCAAAATCTGAACCATTTTTTTTTTACAACACATGCGGAAACGTTTCAAAATTATGTATATACGACTTGTTATTCACAAGTTATACAAAAACATAAGATGTATAATTTTACAAAAGTTAACTTTCCAAAACAGTGTTACTTAACATTACGTCTCGACATCAAAATCATTTCTTTAAGTCTTGGTCAATCATTCCTAAACTTAATCTCCAAAAGACCCGTCCAACTACAACCTGTAAAAGATTCAACATAGTGGGGGATTAGCACGAAGCTAAGTGAATGAAAATATAACATTTTATATTGTCTAAGTACAACAATCTCGATTCACAATCTTCATAGATTCACAATCTTCACATATTCACAATCTTCACAGATTCACAATCTTCACAGATTCACAAATAACGAGAGGTCCGGCGGTTTTGCAGAACCTTACAACTGTTGTGGGCCTAACAACAGCTTACCGATAGCCCTTTACTCATTAGCAATGGTAAAGCTTCCTTAAGACACAACGAATATGCCAAGGTACAATTACCATTATCTAACAGTAAACGAAAGCCCAGCCACCCAGTCAAGCTGCCTCTATACTTTTTCATGTGCACATATCGATTAATTAACACATAGCCAGTTAATTAACATATACCATTAATACCGGTCCTGAAATAACGAAGCAGTACTAATGAATCAGCACTAACTGATCAGCACTAACTGAATCAGCACTAACGGAATCAGCACTAACGGAATCAGCACTAACTGATCAACACTAATGAGATCAGCACTAACCACTTTCAGTTACAACCAAAACCATTGCAATTTAAACAATACAAAGGTTATAAATCCACTCACCTTTGCCAAGTCTCTTTCCACTCAGTTGTCTAATATCACTGAGCCTCTTTCCTTTTCCTGATAATCAAAACAATACCCGAATTAGTACCAATTTGACCTGAAAATACCAACTAACATTTCATGGTATTAATAACAAGTTTTGTACTACTACTTGGCACAATTATCACTTTAAAACATTTATGACCATTTATACCAAAACCATTCTAATTCATTTTTTTTTCTTTTTTTGACGCAAGTAGTCCCTAACAAAAATCATATTGCTTTTTCTAATGCTTATACGCAGACAGCATGTCTCAAAACCAAAAATATCATTTTATTGCTTTCTTTGTTCTTAGTGCAGACCGCAAAGGCACAAAACAATACAAGATTTCTTTATTTGTATACATAATAAAAGCATACCAAAACCCAAAGCAATACTCCCTTTCTTCCTTTTCGCCAAAACCATATTACCCCTTTTTTTTCTTTTGGTTTACGCACTAGTAAGACATAGAAATGTAAGCATAAAAACTTCATCCTTCCAAATTAAGATTTATACCAATTTCTTCAAAAATCACTCTTAAATTAACTTCTAAACAAATCATCTAACTATAATGACAATTAGCAAGTTATTCATGAAACATATCAATAACCATTAACAACTAACAAAAGAGACACCAATTTAACCATTTTATAATAATTTTAACAAAAACCCAAATCTAGGTTTAACACAAACAAGAGCTAAGAAACCCTAACTCAAAGAGAAAGACTACTTACTTGATTCTTACACAATTACGAATTATACGCTGGAAATCTTCAAGAACCAGAAGATTAAATCTTGATTTTAAGGATAAAAAAAAGAAATTGCTTTTGGGTATAGTGAATAGGACGAAACAGAGAAGCAAATCCATAAAATCAAACTTTTCTTTTAAACTTACACGTACACAACACTTGCACAACACTTGCACAAATCTTAGTGGACCAAAACTTCATTAAACATAGTATTATATTGTATGTCTGATTCAAAGTTAATATGTTTAAAATACCTATCTAACTCCGTTTTCAATAATGAAGATATATTTGTAACTTTGGTTCAAAAATGAATCTACTAATATAAAAATCATTAAAATACCTACATATTTTAATTTCAACTCATTTTAACCCCTTGGTTAAAATAACAATTAATTCAAATAAATTAATAAATAATATTTGTCACTTACCAAAAGTGATAAAACACTAGGCCGGTTTTCAGGGTGTTACAAATCTACCCCCTTAAAAAGATTCCGTCCTCGGAATCTCAACACACTTAAACTAACAACGAAACAATTTTTATCTTGTTCTTAATCAGTCACATTAAAGTAATACCCCAATGTTCCCATACCGCCTCGAGAACTCCAATTATTTCAACTACCCAAACAAGATTCAATAATCTCTTTTAATGGTGCACAATTATGAACTCGTCCAACAAGTTGTGCAACATTTATCATCTTTCTTTTCTTTAATTCACCAATAAAGTCAAATTTAAGAACTACCAAGTATCGGTACCCAATATGATATTGATCAATCTTTAATCCTCTAAATTATCAAATCAATCTCTTTTTTGTCAAAATTTTATTTCATCCTTACCTTCAAATTTGTTCTAATTCACATAAAATAGTTAGTTTCCCGTGATTTCTTATATCTCCAAAGCACAGGAAATAATGTTTTCTTTACTCATATAATAATAACCCATACAGTTCCTTTATTCTTCATTCTGTTTACATCATCACAATCATTTATGAAATCCACTTTGTCATACTTTTAGTCAATCCACTAACTCAAAACTATCTCAACCTGTTCCAAAATAAGTAATGTCTATAATTTCTTTACAAATCCAAGCATAGGCATTAACAACTTTTCTTCACTTTTAAAATTCATAATCCTCTAATACATTCTAATCATCTTCTTTATAATAGTATACATCCTTTCGTGGTCTGCGTAAAACGATGCATCTCATATTAAGCACTAAGGTCTCCATAGTTTTAAGGCATAACAACAATTATAAATCGCAAGTGATGGTTAAAATAATCCTTCACATGTCTTTTAATAATCCAAAAACATAGACAATCTCAAAGTTTCCTTATTTACGGTCACAACAATCATTTCAAAGTCTATAATTTTACATCTTGTTCACCATTCCATCGAAATTTCGCACACTTTTTATTCTCTAACTTTGTCTCGATACTCAAAATTTTCAATCACCACTATCAAACTTACGGTCATAATCCACTAAATTTCAAATTATATCTTTCTTATGCAAAATTCGCATCAATTATCACATAATACAACGTCCAATCTCATCTTGTCCAACACTTCTCTCAAGTAATTCTCATAATTAAATTCAATTTTATAGCATGTTGAGGATATCACCAATCTATCATTCACAAAACAACACGGAATACTAGCCAATCTAGGTTCATTAAGTCAATTTTTCATACTCCAATTCTAGGTCAGGAGACATTTTAGGTAAATTTATCATATATTCTTTCAGGTCATTAAAAAATCATTCAGATATCTGTCATTATCTATCTTTCATATTTACACCCATAACAAAGGTAATAATAGATTCAAATTTATGGAACCAATATATTCAGCCTTCACTCTACACATCACTACATGTGATATAACATGTCACCACAAGAATTTCTCTTTCTTATACCAACCGCTAGTCTTACTTAGACATTTCAGCCAACGTCTATAATTACATCAATTTTAATTATAAGCTATATATTTCAGGATTTTACAATAATTACCATTTTACTCAAATTAATCTGTAGTCACATATATTGTGACTGAAGCAAACATACAACTCATCATCTTCACTCCTCGTGAAGCAGTAGAAAAATTCAAACAGTTAATTTCAACTTATCATCAATTTAGACAAGACATAAATGAGCTATTTGCTCCAACATTGAATAAAACGAACACTTAATGAGCAACTGACACCTCGCAAGTCACTATGTGTGACCCGACAGTCCTCGGTAATGATTACCCATTCCCTTACTTTAATCACTAGTTCCACCCGAACCACTCAGTATATACTTATGATCACCTCAATCTCAGTTATAAGCATTTCATTCAGGAAATTTACAACAATTATTATCAAAATCAAATTCAACTTCAATCACATATACTGTGACCGAAATCAGTATACCATCAAGCATCTTCACTTCTCCATGAAGTAAAGGAACAACAAAACAATTAATTTCAACATATCACATATTCGCACATAACATACATAAGCAATTTGCTCTAATATTACATGACATAATTAAGGTATTGAGTTTATCGATAACATACCCGTAATATCTTCAACAGTGACGGTAGCATCATTCGCCATCATCATGTAAGCTCCACTCCCAAGTGAAATAGCATTCTTTCTCTTTTGCCTCGGAGATGACAATCCCGACCACCCAGTCCTTGACCTATACCTACTTTCTTTTCTGTATGACGTTCAGTCAATCTATACCTCTCACTTTGACAATTCCACCACACACTACGAGAAAGTTCACAATCATTTGCCATGTATCTGATCGTTCCACACCTAACACATCGCATAATCAACTCGGCACCAGATCTTAAATGAAAATTCTACAGTTATTGTACCACCAAACTCTTTGACTCGACACTATCTATTTGTCTTTGATTTTGATTCCCTTGTCTCTGATTTTCCTGCCTTACTTTTTGTCAGAATCCAAAATATTAATATCTTGATTTTTTTTAACGACACGTTTTCCTTATTCTTTACATATCAGGTTTTAACATCACTCTCAACTGATTTGGCCGTCATAAAAGCCCGAGATGAGGTACTGGCTAACCTAACTGTGCCCCTATACTCTAGAAGCAACTCCAATAAACTGTCGTACCTGTGAAATCTCATCGTGTACCCACCATTATATAAATTTCGACTCCTAATTAAACAGTTTTATCAACTCAGCAAATGTCATTCCCTCGATCATTTGTAGTTTCATAAACTCTTTTCTGATTCGGGCCATCATAAAATACTACGGTGTGATTTATAAAGCTTGTCTTGAAACTGATTCCAAGAATTGTAATCCTCTAATTGTTTGTAAGTATATTCTTGTTCCAATCCCATATGTAATGGAAATCCCAAGTAATGATACAATTATGATCCCCGAAGTAGAGATGAAAAATATGATTGTGATCGTATTAACTAAGGTATAAGATGTAACGATGATGAGATTGAATGTATAACTAACTGACTTGTAACAACTGCAGAAACCTACACTCGTGAAGTCCAAACTTGTTATTTAAATTCATACACTTTAATTCTGAATCCCTGTATCTGATGCGCCAACATTTCCTGGATCAAGGGGTCGGGTTTTCTTTATCTGTCATACATGTAAACTCAATCACAACATCTCACAAATTTTTAGTTTAAACCGTTAGTACCTAACATACTAACCTCTAACATACTAATCACACTTTCCTAATCCCCACACACTAGGAATATTTGACCAAACTTAAGCCAAGATTTGGGAATGCTACACCTAAATGTGTACACACCGCCAAACCAATGCTCTGATACCAAATTGTAACACCTCAAAATCTGAACCATTTTTTTTTACAACACATGCGGAAGCGTTTCAAAATTACGTATATACGACTTGTTATTCACAAGTTATAAAAAAACATAAGATGTATAATTTTACAAAAGTTAACTTTCCAAAACAGTGTTACTTAACATTACGGCTCGACATCAAAATCATTTCTTTAAGTCTTGGTCAATCATTCCTAAACTTAATCTCCAAAAGACCCGTCCAACTACAACCTGTAAAAGATTCAACATAGTGGGGGATTAGCACGAAGCTAAGTGAATGAAAATATAACATTTTATATTGTCTAAGTACAACAATCTCGATTCACAATCTTCATAGATTCACAATCTTCACAGATTCACAATCTTCACAGATTCACAAATAACGAGAGGTCCGGCGGTTTTGCAGAACCTTACAACTGTTGTGGGCCTAACAACAGCTTACCGATAGCCCTTTACTCATTAGTAATGGTAAAGCTTCCTTAAGACACAACGAATATGCCAAGGTACAATTACCATTATCTAACAGTAAACGAAAGCCCAGCCACCCAGTCAAGATGCCTCTATACTTTTTCATGTGCACATATCGATTAATTAACACATAGCCAGTTAATTAACATATACCATTAATACCGGTCCTGAAATAACGAAGCAGTACTAATGAATCAGCACTAACTGATCAGCACTAACTGATCAGCACTAACTGAATCAGCACTAACGGAATCAGCACTAACGGAATCAGCACTAACGGAATCAGCACTAACGGAATCAGCACTAACGGAATCAGCACTAACGGAATCAGCACTAACGGGGTCAACACTAACTGATCAACACTAATGAGATCAGCACTAACCACTTTCAATTGCAACCAAAACCATTGCAATTTAAACAATACAAAGGTTATAAATCCACTCACCTTTGCCAAGTCTCTTTCCACTCAGTTGTCTAATATCACTGAGCCTCTTTCCTTTTCCTGATAATCAAAACAATACCCGAATTAGTACCAATTTGACCTGAAAATACCAACTAACATTTCATGGTATTAATAACAAGTTTTGTACTACTACTTGGCACAATTATCACTTTAAAACATTTATGACCATTTATACCAAAACCATTCTAATTCATTTTTTTTCTTTTTTTTTACGCAAGTAGTCCCTAACAAAAATCATATTGCTTTTTCTAATGCTTATACGCAGACAGCATGTCTCAAAACCAAAAATATCATTTTATTGCTTTCTTTGTTCTTAGTGCAGACCGCAAAGGCACAAAACAATACAAGATTTCTTTATTTGTATACATAATAAAAGAATACCAAAACCCAAAGCAATACTCCCTTTCTTCCTTTTCGCCAAAACCATATTACCCCTTTTTTTTCTTTTGGTTTACGCACTAGTAAGACATAGAAATGTAAGCATAAAAACTTCATCCTTCCAAATTAAGATTTATACCAATTTCTTCAAAAATCACTCTTAAATTAACTTCTAAACAAATCATCTAACTATAATGACAATTAGCAAGTTATTCATGAAACATATCAATAACCATTAACAGCTAACAAAAGAGACACCAATTTAACCATTTTATAATAATTTTAACAAAAACCCAAATCTAGGTTTAACACAAACAAGAGCTAAGAAACCCTAACTCAAAGAGAAAGACTACTTACTTGATTCTTACACAATTACGAATTATACGCTGGAAATCTTCAAGAACCAGAAGATTAAATCTTGATTTTAAGGATAAAAAAAAGAAATTGCTTTTGGGTATAGTGAATACGACGAAACAGAGAAGCAAATCCATAAAATCAAACTTTTCTTTTAAACTTACACGTACACAACACTTGCACAAATCTTAGTGGACCAAAACTTCATTAAACATAGTATTATATTGTATGTCTGATTCAAAGTTAATTTGTTTAAAATACCTATCTAACTCCGTTTTCAATAATGAAGATATATTTGTAAATTTGGTTCAAAAATGAATCTACTAATATAAAAATCATTAAAATACCTACATATTTTAATTTCAACTCACTTTAACCCCTTGGTTAAAATAACAATTAATTCAAATAAATTAATAAATAATATTTGTCACTTACCAAAAGTGATAAAACACTAGGCCGGTTTTCAGGGTGTTACAAAAGATCTCATGATACTTGATTCTGCTCACCTAGACCTAAGGACCTTCAAAGTATGGCCTATATTGTAGGTGGCTCCTGGGGAAGATCATGCTGGTTTTAGCAGATCATAGGAGTTATTTGAGAGTGAACTATAACGCTCATGTGCAATTTAGTCAGCATTTGAAATCGATCAATTTAAATAGTCAGAACAGAGATTGATGAAGCTAAGATCTTAAACAGATGCAATCTTTACTGAATAAGTTCAGTAAAGAGATCATTTACGATTAAGATCTAAGCCTAACCAAATACAGTTCTAACAAAAGATTTTGATGTGAAGATCGAATTTTGAATGAAAAATTTGTCATTTAAAATATTTGAGAGAGTAAGTAACGAGAACTAAAAGAAGTTGTAATAAACAGATACAATCTTTACTGAATAAATTCAGTAAAGAGATCGTTTACGGATAGAACAACAACTTATAACTATCGTTACATGTAAAACGCTTTTTATTTTGAATGAAGAAGTTAAGATCGAAAGCAACAGAAATTAAAAGGAGTTGTAATAAACAGATGCAATCTTTACTGAATAAATTCAGTAAAGAGATCGTTTACGAACATTACAACAACTTATAATGACTGTTGCAATCAAAAACGATTTTGGATTAACACACTTACCTTTTAGGTTCTGTTTTGATTTATGAGATTTTTGAGCAACGAGAATCATAAGACTTTGTAATAAACAGATGCAATTTTTACTAAAGTTTTAGTAAAGAGATCGTTTACGGATATTACACCGACTTGTGATCCACGTTGCTAACAGAAAAAGGTTTGTTTGTTTTGTTCTTTGAAATTTTCTCCCCCTAGAAATAATAATTCTCCCCCTAGAATTAATATTTCTCCCCCTCGACAAAACAAAGGAATGAAAAAGTTGAGAGTTTTGAGTACGTACCTTAAACATCGTCGGAGGGTTGAAGGAGAGTATTTGCGGTGAAGATTGATTGAGCTTTGTGCTTTCTTTTGGGTGCGGGTTCTGAATCTGTTTTGATCAGAAGCCATCGTCAGTTGCAAACCGGGTTTCAAGCTGAAGTACTTGAAAGCCATTTCTTTGAAGCTCGGGTCATACACTGAAGTGTGCATAAGCCTTACCGTTGAGGTTCGAGTTATACACTGAAGTGTGTATAAGTCATTCTGTTGTGGCGCGAGTTATACACTGATGTGTGTATAAGTCATTCTGTTGAGACGCGAGTTATACACTGAATTGTGTATAAGTCATTCTGTTGTGGCGCGAGTTATACACTGATGTGTGTATAAGTCATACTGCAAAACAAATCATACAACTTTTGGTACCTATTTTTGTTTGGGTCCGATGGTGTTAGTATTAGAGTGAAACCATCGATAAGTTGTATCGATTTGATGTAAAGATTTGGAATTCCATGAAAAAATGAACCTTGATGTTTCACTTTTAAATAAATTCCGGGGAATTATTTGAGATTTTGGAGTTTTCGGAATCCATTTTTCTTTTAATATTGTGGGTGTTTTGAAAACAAAAGCATGATTTGTTGTGGGCACTGATTTAAAAGTTCTTTTAGGTGCCAAAGAAAGTAATTCTTTTCTTGTGTACGTTAATGGTTTCGTTGCAGAAATTGAATTATTTGAAAACATAGAATGTTTTAAAACAAATTTTGATTTAGACGTACAAAGTTCCGAAGATTGTGGTTTTACAAACAACTTTTTACTCTTTTGAAGTGAATAAGTTGTGAACTGTGAGACCTTTTTAGAAACAGATTTTGAAGATTTACCGGTGTAAATCTTAATCGGAACTTGTACTGCTTGTTTTCCTTTGTCAATGATTTTAGATTTAAAACTTTCCTCAAGCTTGATTTTCAAACCATCGTTTTGATTTTGTGACAAAGTAAGATCTGTTTCAAGAGATGTAATTTTATCTAGAAATTTTGCTTTTTCAATATTAAAAATATTGATTTATTTTTGTAAATCAGATCCAAAATTACATTCAAGTTGTTTGAATTTATCAGTCAAAATACGTTTTTCAGCACAAACAGAGTCATATTTTTTGATGTTTAAACTATTCAACTGGTTGGAGTCATGAAGTTGTTTTGTTAGTTCAGCAATATGAATTTTAAAGTTCTCAGAATCTGTTTCAAAAGTTGTAATTTTTGATTGAAAATTTGCATTTTCAAATTCAAGAGCTTGAATTTTATCAGTTAAAATATCAATTTTGCAATGAACTTTTTCACTTTTCTCCAATTACTTAATCGTAAATTCTTAAAACTATCATGAAATGATTTTTCAAATAAAACATAATTCTGCGTACTTGTAATTTCCCACATCACAACTGATTCTTTTGATTCAAAAATTACCTTATGAAGTGATTTAATTAAATTTTCATCCATTTTATCTCTTTTAGTTTTCGAATGTGAAATTTTCAAATAAAAAGATGTGACAATACGATTTCGTCTGATTTTAAAGAGTTTTACTTTGAAAATTTTAGCAATTAATATATAACTTCTATTTGAATGAATAATTTGTGGTGAAGCAAACACTTGCACTAAAAAAAATAGAATTTTAAAATTGATTTTGAGGTTTAAAAATTTTCCATAGTCATTTTATAAAAAAAAAAAAGATTTTGAGATAATTATTTTTTTTGTTGTTTATTTATTTATTTTTTTTTTAATGATTTTTCATTTTAACTTGATTTGAATTAATGTTTTGAAAAATGATACTTTGACTTTTGACTTTTGAAGCGACGAATTAATTGTGAATTACTTCCACTAATATGGCCTGCTGAATGCTAATTCCAAGAGAAAGAAAATACTACCGAACAATTGTCTTAAATTTACGAAAAATTGAAATTAATTAATTTGGAAAAAGAAAAATTTGCTTCAGATTTTGGTTTTGATTTTGAAAGCTTCAGAAGATAAACTCGAAGATGAACCAAAAAGTGATATAGTAACCAGATTTCTTGACGCTTCTGAAAGTGACGTTAATGGAGGACGGTGGTGGTCGACTTTTGAAGAAGATGACCGGAGGCTGCCGGTGATAAGGTTAGATCGATGGAGATCGGAGACAGCTGTGACAGAAGTGTCGGTAGACGGGATGATGACTACTGTAATGGAGATGATGAATGGTTATCGGAGATGACGGTGGTTTCGTATCGGCGAGGCTTGTTCAACCTGAATGTTATCGGAAGGTGGCGTAGGTCCGGCGGCGGTTTAATCTGCTGGAGAAAAGAAAAATCGCCGGAGATAATGGGCTGTGGTGGTTGTCACGGTGGCAGCGATCGTTGACGAACGGTGAAGATGGAGAAACAAAGACCAGTGGTGGCGGGTGAGCTTGCCGGAGAAAATGAAAAATTCGCCGGAGAAGACGTTGTTGATGATGATGATCTGTTATGATGATGAAAATGTCGCCTGAAATCAGATATTGCCGGAGAAGAAGATAAATGTCGCCGGAAAACTAGAAGCTCACCGGAGAAGACGATCAGCCGCGGGGATGGGCGTCGCCGGAGATGGCTGTGATTTGGTGGTGTTCTTGTGGAGATGAAGGAGGATGTGTCTTCAATTTTAGTTTTAGAAAGAGAAAGATGCTACTAATCGTTGAAGAAGATGACATTAATTTGTTGATGTGAAATTACAGAGGAGAGAGATGTGAGAGATTTTTTTGTCCTTTTTATAAAAGAATTCCTTGTTCACAAAAACGACGTCGTATGGGACTGTGACAGCCTTTCTTCTTTTAAACTTTTTAATTTTTTTTTTGAATTTTGAATAGTAACTTCTCAATAGTATTCGGCCTCGACCCGCGACCCGTCAGACCCGAATGTCAGACCTGAAACTTGTCAGACCCAAACTTCGAGCCGAACTTGCCAGATCAGATCTTGATTTTTCAAAAATTCACTAAAATCATCATAACTTCCTCATTTCTTGACCAAATCGAGTGATTCTTTTTGCAAAACGTTCGATTTTCAATTACCTACAATCCTATTCAAACACTTTTTCGAAAACAAGTTCTGATTTTTTCGATTTTAGCTTTAAAACTCCGAAAATATGGTGTTCTTCATGTTCTTCATTTTTGAACTTTTAAAAACGAAATTAAACCTTGTTTTTTATGATTTTAATATGAAATTTGTTATTGATTTGCTCGAAATCAATAATAGAACAATGTTATACTATCAAAAACTTGAATTATACATTCGATTTTGAATTTGATACCACTTTTGAGCAATTTTTCACCAAAAATCTTCAAAACCCATCAAAATTTTCAAAAAGTTGCTTAATCTCTACTGATTTGGATCGAATCTAATGAGACTTTTGCTCTGATACCAATTGTAGGTTATGAATCCAATGATTAATCAAAGATTAAGCAATAATAAGTGATAATATGGAAGATTTAGATGGAAAAGAAAAACTTGAACACTTTGCTATGGATGGATAGGTTACAATTTAGGCAAATGTTATAGAAATTAGGTTACAACTATCTATTAATACCTAGTCTAAGTTTAGACTAAATACACAAATAGTCCCTAGACTATTGGTTACAACATATGAGACCCAACAGTAAATAATAGTAAAATGTTCTTTTTTTCAATATATAATATATCAACAATTCATTTTTCTACGAGCTAAACTGATTTTAATATGTTAATATATTAATTTAATAAAATAATAATGACATAGCTGGCAATAAAAAGCAGAGATATATATCAAAATTTGTACAACATCAATAACTACCCATGCATTTTAGGAATCATCCCCACTAATAAAAGTACAAACTATTTATGCATTCAATTACCCTTAAACTCAAGACAACCCTAAGAACTACATTAACAAAACTCATAATTTATACATCAAATTCTAATAACGACTTCAAATTAAAATATGGATTTTCATGACCATATTGAGAGCATCTTGAGAGAAGAAAATATAAAAATATGTGGATGGATGATTTAAAATCCAAACAACTGTTTCTACATTAAATATAAAGCAGTCATCGAATAAATATGTATGCTAATGAGCCAAACTAAAGGAGGAAACTTAAAAAATTGTACGGAGTATTTGATAGTAGGAAATTCAAACATATTTTTACCAAATGACTTCCATCTATTTCAAATGTAATTCACACTAATCAAATATGTATTTGTTTGAGTCTATTCAATAATTTCTACAGTTAAACATAGATTGTTGTATGATGAACCCTTTTAATAATTAACATCCGAAGTTTAACACTAAGAAATAAAAATGATTATACAATTAACTAATAATATTTCTGTTCAAAAGTCACATATATAATTATCAACGATCAAATATATAATTATCAATATCATATAATTATAAAATCAACGATTTGTATTCCATAAAAGTTACGTTTAATAAAATTATTGACAGCCCGTGATTTTTCACGGGTTATAACCTAGTTGTATATATATTGGTGTTTGAGTGATGATATTATTTCCTGACTAAATATTCTACTTACCTTCCTATTTAATCCATCCGTCCCAAATTTATTGTTCACTACAAAAAAGCACACAGTTTATGAAAAGTACATAATTATAGTATGTCACAAATCAAATTTTCTCTTTCCCACTTAAATGTTTTTTGATTGGTTGAAATTTAGGAAAAACATTCTTGGTGGGGCAAACTAAAATAGTATACTAGACAATAAAAATGGGACGGAGAAAGTATTTGATAATTGTAAATGAAATGAAAAAATTAGGAAATACTTCCTCCGTATCAAAATAAGTGAATCACTTTCTTTTTCGGGGTGTATTAAAATTAGTGAATTACTCTTTTACCCTTACTTATCTCTCTTTAAACATCATTAAAGGTGTGGGGCCCCATCCACTTTTGTCATCTTCCTATATTTGACTTTTTCACTCTTTAGAAAAACAACAAAATAGTAAAAGGTGTGTGGTTCATCTATTTAATTACTCCATTTAAGTTCTTTAATCTCTTATTACCTTATTTTGTATCAAAAACGTAAACTATAAAGTGATTCACTTATTTTGATAGGGAGGAAGTAGAATTTATATGACAATTATTTTTTTTAGTAAGAAAATTTAGTAAGAAAATATATAACTTTTTATTTAGTTCAAGACTGGTATCAAATTATTCATGGGCATTTTGAAAGGTGACTCATCAAGGTCTTCGTTCACAACGTGTGATTGGTCCTTATCCTTTGCTTAATTTGACCAAATACAGCCAAAAACATAATTAAAATATAAGGGAAATTGACACGTTTTTGGAAGCAGGTGAGGTGCGAAGAAAGTCCATTCATGGTGACCCGGAATTTGCATTTACACGCGCCTGGTAATTAAACAAATTACATTAATCAGGTTTTCTGGTTACAATATAAACACGAGGGATTTTTGCCATTTGAGTAAACAAGAAAATAAAATAACAGAAAATATTTCTCCTTCTTTGAAAGGTAAATCCGGCCTTGTCACATTTCATCACTTACACTAAACTAAGAATTATTAATTTCATGAAGATCATCCATATCAGTTCTTGATTTCATCGATCAGTTATATTAAATTGTTTGTATTAATTAATTAATGAAGTGTATCTGTATAATTGCAGGTTTGACTATTAAGCTCTCAAAACAGTAATGGATATATGGATATCAGAAATGGTAAGCAATCGATACAAACTGCTATAAGTTATGAATTAATTTATTGATTTTCAACGGTTTAATTTGGATCTATATCTATTGTAGGAAATGGAAGATCAAGGATTCATGAATTATGATCAGATGAGTAGGATTATTACAGTGATGATTCATACTCGCCTGAGAGCTATACAGAAAGGATGACGTTTATTGATCAATCTTTTAACAACCCGAAATCAATCACGAGAACATAATTACTACTATCAACAAAAGATCATCAATTTCATCATCAAACACAGCTTTCACTATATCTTTTGGAGATCTAAACCCTAAAGATGATGAGATCCAGCATACACTTGGTAATTATGAAGCTGCAAATACCAAGAAATTAGCTCCAACAAGTCCAGGCACAAGATCATGTTTTGGCAGAGAAGAGAAAAGTTGAATCGACAATTCATTTCTTTGTCTTCCCTCCTTCCTAACCTTAAAAAGGTACCAATTCTGCATAGAGCTTAACTGTGGTTAATTGTATTCGTTCTTGTTTTAGATGGATAGTTTTGGAAGATGCATCTAGTTACATAAAACAACTTCAAGGCCGCGTGAAGTTGAATCAGAAAGCATTAAAAGAAAGAAGGTTCAAGAAGAATCCGTTATTATTTCCTCCAAACATTCTACTAGTGATGATGATGAATATTATTCATCAGATGAACCTACTAATGCTCCTTGCTGAAATTGAAGTAAGGATGTCAGGAAACAATGTTTTAGTAAAACTTTTCTCCGTTGGTGAAAGCACTAAACAAGATGCAAGAGCTTGGATTGTGTGTCAGTGCCATGCCTTTTGCTAACACCACACTTATTGTTGCGCAGGTACATCATCATGACATACAATATCTAACATAAACTTTTCGCTTCTTTTTTTTCTTGCTCAAGTTTTTGTATAAAACACTAAGGGGGTGTTTGGCTCAACGTAATCCTCCGTAATGTAATTGAAATCGGTGGTATTTGAATTCGGTTGTAATTGAATTGGGTTGTAATTGAATACGCTTACGCGTTTGGTTACCAAAATTTTGAGTTGTAATTCAAATCAATACTTATGACTTTTTTTTAAAACTTTTTTCAATATTTTATTATTTATTATTTTTTTTTATTTTTAAAATTTTTTTTATTATTTGTTTACATTTAAAAAAAATAAATAGTTTTTATTTTTTTAATTTTTTTCTAATTTTTTTAAGATTTTTAAAATTTTTAATTTATTAAAAAAAATTTAATTTTTTTTTAATTTTTTAAAAATTTAAAAAAATTTTAAAAATTTTTTAAAATTTTTTAAAATTTTTAAATTTTTTTATAATTTTTAAAATTTTTTAAAAATTTTTTTAAATTTTTTTAGAATTTTATAAAATTTTAAATTTTTTTTAATTTTTTTAATTTTTTTTAATTTTTTCAATTTTTTTAATATTTTTTAATATTTTTAAATGATTTTAAAATCTGAAAGCATATAAGATATTCAAATTTGTTAGTTTACTAAAGGATCGTAATTGAATTCGTAGGGTGTTGGGATGGATTTCAATTACAACGAATATCGTAATTCGAAATTACGTCGTAATTGAATTACGAAAAAAATGGGCCATCCAAACGTCCTCCGTAATGTAATTGAATTACAATTACGGAAGATTACGGAGGATTACGTCAAAACAAACGGGGCCTAAATGAATTTCTTTTTTTGTGCAGATTGAACATGACTTCTGTATGACATCGACAGAGAAGCTTCAACTAGCTATATGAACTTCAACGATGACATGTATATATACGTACAATAATAATTAAAGATAGTTTTTTAGTAGGTTTTCGAGTTTCCATTTGAGGGGGGGAAGTTTGAGAACATTTATCCCTATTTTGGGTTTTTTTCAAGTATTCCTGAAGCAGCATATATAACACCCCGTAGCTCGATCTGTACGACGTTTTTTGGTGGAATATTTCCTCGTCTTGGTTAGAGATGGAAGGAAAGGTTTCACGAGCTTTTTACAATGGTTTTTTTTTTTTTGTCGCTTCTTGCGTGGTTGACCGCGTTCATTAATTAATTTACCCTTGTGATTATGCTTACAAGACCACCATATTTTTTTGTCGTTCTTTTACTTGTATTTGGTGCTGTATGTTTCTTTTGAGGGGTTAATGAATATATGCAGAAGTTTCATACTTATTCTGTAACTTTACTTAATTAAATACAGATAAGCAGCTTTACTTTTGAAAAGCTCACGTTAATTGTTAATCTAGGGGTGTCTATGACTTATTTAAGAAGCTTAATTAAGAGGTTTGGAGCCACTACTAGAAAAAGGCATGTGTTCCTAGGAGGTATTTCCTAGGAAATCCCTCGGAAAAGGGTGTTTCCGAGGAAATCACTTCCCTCGGAAAAATGCCCGTCGGAAAAAATTTTCGAGGGAATTCCGAGGAAACTTCCGAGAAATTTGCTAGAACGTCACCCGCATAACGTTTCCGAGGGATTTCCGAGGGAAACTGTTTCCGAGGGATTTATTTCCTAGGGGTTTCCGAGGGAATTGTTTCCAAGGGATTTCCGAGGGAATTATTTGCTAGGGATTTCCGAGGGAATTGTTTGCTAGGGATTTCCGACGAAAGGTGTGACAATTGTATTTTATAGCTTTTCCTAGGGATTTCCTAGGAAAATGAAACAACCAAAAAAAAAAAAAAGCAAAAGCTAAATGTAATATCCAGATTTTTTTCTACTCAAAATACATAAAAAATAAAATAAAATGACCAAAACTTAATCCACAATAAATATAAGTCTTAAAACTATTCAACATACGTTTAAACAACAAACACAGTCATAGAACCGTATAAACAACAAATAATATTAAAAAACTAGTTTATTGCTTGAGCAGCTTTAGTTTTGGCAAATGGCATCATTCTAGTCTTCAATTTTTTCCCCCATAAATCCACTACTACCTTTCTTCTTCTTGCTTACTCCTCCAATCAACCTGACCACAAAAAGTTGTAAATTGATTTTGTTTTACAATAAATAAATACGCTATTTGCATCAATTAGATGTTTCCTACATTCACATGTGTTAACACTATTTCATTATATCATAAGAAATTTAAATTGTCCCTTTCATAAAATGAAATTTGGGTTGACACAAAATGATCATTCTATCTATCGTGCTCTTACAACTCAAGTTGGGTTCAAGAAGTTGGAAACTGATTCACAATCCAAATTTTAGGCTCTATGTCTATTATCCAATCGTAATTTGGAACTAGAATCAGTTTTAATGTTAAATATAATAAGACATTATTCAAGACAAGCCCTTATGATTCTACATTTTCAACACTACTTAAAGATTCCTCCATTTCTAGTTTATTCTAAAGACTTTATTTTAAAAAGTGTGGAGATGAAGGCTTACTTATCGACACATTTTCTGAATTTTTCAAGAACCTTTCATTATCTTCCTCGGCAATCTTAAAGGCTTACTTGTCGATTAAATCTTCTTGAGTAGTTGCGTTTAGCTCTTGTACATCCAACAACATCTTATCGGTTGGTCTTTCTTGTTGATCTTTGGAAATATAAGGCATAAAATAGTATCAATATTGGTTTATTTATAAGTTTTTGAATGAAGTGCCATTTGAAACAAGAGAGCAAAGAGAAAAATCAAAACCCTAACACAAATCATGCTACTATTTCCTTAACATAATCGCTATTAGATATCAAACCTGGTTCCTTTAAAGTTTTAAGAGTAAAAAACAGAACTTGAAACCTAAAACATTACAATAACAGAGAGTCAGAGAGATTAGGATAAATAGAATTAAAGTTTAAATCTAAACTTACCATCCGGCAAACACAATCCAATTATAGGCGGTGACCAGAGAATTGATAGAAATCTGCCATTGTTGAAGAAGCTGAAGTCAGATCCTTTCTTCTCGATGTTTTTCCTTTCCATGTGATTATTTAATTCTTACATAACATTATTTAATTCCTACAAGATTTGTGGCATTTACAAGATTAACATACGATTTGACCAATTTATTTCGATTTATCAAAACATTATTTAACTCTTACAAGATTTGTGGCATTTACAAGATTAACATGTGGTATTTACTTACGAGTGTGCTAAAAGAGTAATAAAAGATTGCAATATGTACTGTGCTAAAAGATTAACCTGTGCGATCGCTGGCGTCCGAAGACGGATGAGTAGGTTACAGTCGAAGGTGGAGGAGAAAGAACAACCGTCGGTGTTGCCGGTGTCGCGGATGAGGAAGAAGCACAGTGTCGCAAGTCGATTTAATTTGGGGCCCCTACGGGTGAAAGGCATAAATGAGAAAGCCCTAGTTTGTTCAATTTTTATTATACTCCCTCGGAAAACCCTAGCAAACTCTTTTTCTCGGAAAAGTTATTTTATATAAACCTCTCCTTATTTTGTTCAAATTTTATTATACACTGAAAAATTAGTCTTAAGGACAAATTTAAAAGTGTCTTTTATTCAGAACACATCTATAAGCGACACAATAACAATTGTCACCATATCTAATTTTTAATCACACTTTTTTTTCTACATTATTTTTTAAGGAAAGATAATTTTATGTTTAGCGACACTTTTAAGTCCAAGTTGTAATTCATACGATTTTTGTAGAAAGTTTAAGCTTACCTTTTTTAGTGGTTATTAACATACACTGATTTATATCTACACATGTATACATATAATTAGATATATGTTTTTACCATTTTGACATTTGCACTTTAATCCCTAGGAAATCCCTCGGAAATTCCTATACATTTCCTAGGGATTTAGAATCTCCCTAGGAAATCCCTCGGAAATTCCTACACATTTCCTACGGATTTCCAACAATTAGAATTGGTTTTTCGTTTTTAAAGGTTTATACATCATTTTTTTTGTTCCATACTCTTCGCAACATCATTATACATGAAGAACATTCATCTTATCAAGTTAGATGTTATATACACATATGTACATGTGTATGCGTTATAGAACTCCTTGCTTTAAACATATTTAGCTCATTCTAATTATATGCAAGTCTATGTGAATGTGCGTACATGTATGTGTATGTATACATATATAAATTGGTGATATGAAAGAATTTAGTGTATAACAAAGTTTAACAAAATATGAAAACGAAAAAACCGACATTTGCACCTCAAAAAAGAAAAAAAAAACAATTTAATCCCTAGGAAATCCCTCGGAAATTCCTACACATTTCCTAGGGGTTTAGAACCTCCCTAGGAAATCCCTCGGAAATTCCTACACATTTCCTATGGATTTCCAACAATTAGAATTGGTTTTTCGTTTTTAAAGGTTTATACATCATTTTTTATATTCTATACTTTTCACAACATCATTATATATGAAGAAGATTCATCTTATCAAGGTAGACATTATATACACATAGGTACATATGTATGAATTATAGAACTCATTGCTTTAAACATGTGTATCTCATTCTAATTATATGCAAGTGTATGTGAATGTGTGTATATGTATGTGTATGTATACATATATAAGTTGGTGATACGAATAAATTTAGTATATAACAATGTTTAACAAAATATGATACGAAAAACCCGACATTTGCACCTCAAAAAGAAAAACCAATTTATTCCCTAGAAATCCCTCCGAAATTCCTACACATTTCCTAGGAGGTGTAATGTTTTTAAACTTTGCTAGTAATTCCCTCGGAACTTCCGATGGATTTCCGAGGAATCTTTTTTCAAACTTAATGTTTTGAGTTCCCTAGGAATTTCCTAGGAAATTTACGAGGGTTTTCCGAGGAATATTTTTTCAAACGTAATGTTTTGATTTCCCTAGGAAATTTACGAGGGTTTTCCTAGGAACCTTTTTTCAAATGCCATTTTTTGAATTCCCTCGGAAGTTCCGAGGGATTTCCGAGGAATCTTTTTTCAAACGCTCTTTTATGAATTCCCTCGGAAATCCCTCGGAAATTCCGAGGGGTTTCCGAGGAAGTTTATTTATTCGAATTGCCTAGTAAATCCCTCGGAAATGTGTAGGAATTTCCGAGGGAAATTACCCCTAGGAAAAAATCTGTAGGAACAGGGGCCTTTTTCTAGTAGTGAGCTTCTCTAAGCTAAAAAAACCTATGAATTGTTTAGTTAAGTTTATAAACTCATGATCTCTAATGGTAACTTTTTTCAAAGCTTTTTACTATTTCAATAAGTCTTTAAAAGACTTTTTACCATTGCAATAATAAGCTTTTTCAAAAGCTTATTCCAATGACTTTTTTTTCTATTAATCTTTTAACTTAGTTTTAATGTTTGTCCTTTTTAGTCCTCTATGTTTAATAACTTTTCATTTTAAACCTTAGATATATTATATATAGATTGTTTATTATATATTTATTAGTTAATAAATAAATTATATAATATTTAATGTCAATTATTATAATATTTTTGTATGAGACATTTTAAAAATATTGTATTTAGTAAGATGTCAAAAAAGTGTCAAATAAAATATAGGGGGTATATATAAAATATTTGAGATAAATAAAGGTATATTAGAAATATTGTAAAAGAAAAAGTTTTTGAAAAGGTTAACCATTGGAGATGTAATTTATGAAAAGGTTTTTGGTTAGTGGATTATTGATGTTGGAAAAGTAATAAACTTTTGCAAGATTAACGGGGATGCTCTTTGCTTTTTGTAAAGGCTTTTAGATAAGCTTTCTACACTAACTTATTTATATTTATTAAACATATGTCATCTTTACCCTTATATAAGTTCATCTAAACTAAACATTTGATCTTATTAACTTACAAATCATATTTTTTTCTAGTTATTCTACGATATCTTTATATAATAAACTCTTCTAAATACTTTATTCAATACAATATTATAATTATTATTAACTTAGACAAACTTATTAACTCAACCATAAATCTATTTAAATAAAACATTCCCAAACAACCCATAATATTGCTCTCTCTCATTTAACTTCGGTCCCACATCCAAATATATTACTTAATTCTAATATAATTTGTTCCAAATAATAAAGAAACAACTCACTACTTTGTCCAACAAAGTCATCACTTATCAATTAGTACATTTATAAATATATAAATTATATTTATAAATTAATATATTCATAATAATATATTTTATTTAAAAAAAATATTCATTAAAGATATCAAAAAAATACTATTTATAAACAGTTAACTGAGGAAAAAATATTATTATAGGTAATGTGTAGAGGGGTAAATATTATTAAATCATAGGGTTTAGTTTATACTTACAATCAAATTTAGGGTGTAAAATGTAATTTGTCCCTAATTAGTGATAGTATAAATAGGAGATGTGATATATACACAATAAAAAAATTCATACACCACATTTTACAAGTTTTAAAATATATTGTACAAACACACCAAAATAAAGTTGTAGTATTATGAATAAATTTTTATAATATAAATATCAATAACATTATAATGATCAATTCTTATAATTATAACTTTCATTATTTTAATACAAGAAAGGATTCTTTCTAATCTTTCTCATCTTAATCTCTCTTAACATCATTAATTGCTTAGTCTTTTGCTAATCAATGAATTACATAGTCACAAACGGGTATCTGCGTCGGGTCGTGAGTTTTTTTTTTTCTCATTGTCATCTCTAATTACAATAGATTATTTATTTTAACGGTAACAGGTTGATTAATTTTATATATTTCTTCATCAATATAGTGTAATCATGTATCATGTGATCTTTTTGGTCAAAGAAATTAAACTATAGTTTATATTGAAAAAGAATAAAATACTATATCCTTTTACTATTTGATATGCGTAGTGTGTTACAACTTACAACTACCAACAAACGAGCCTGGCTGGTTACTTTTTTAACTTCTCTCTTCAATTAGTTATAAACTGGCCGACGTCAAAATATAGTAATTAGCTTCTTTAAATGAGAAATGATATTTAGTCCTACTCATAGTCCTACTTACTTAATAAGATGATATGTGTACTCCACTAATTCTTTCTCTTAATAATATCACTTAATTTTGACGCATATCTTCATCTAATGGGTATGATTATAAGTAGGTTATTACTCCTTTTAAAAACATACATCCAGTTTCTACCTTTGGGGGTTGGGCTCCTATTTTAATTTGGGCAAGCTTGGACTTCTGTAAGCTAAGTCCTTTAGGCCCATTTATGTTATATCATGCAGGCCAACCCAAACTGTTAAGTTATAATGTTTCTATCAAATTCATACATATAGTTATGCTATTGTTTAATATGTCATTTATATACCACTAATATGAATGTATTATAATAATAACATAATAATATCATAATTAATTAATAATAAGACAATTATATCATACGAATTTACTTAAATGTGGTGTTATTATTATTATACTAACTGCAATCGAATATGTATGATATAAAGTTATCATTAGCTAGCTATGAAGATTTCATAGAAGAGAATACAAATCTACAATCATTACTTATATATAACAAATATAAATATATAATCAGATGTGTATAAAGTTGGTGAAAAATCGTCTAACATATTTTTTTCCAACAGTTGCCACTAGTTGAAGGAGGTCATATGGAAGGGGAGGGGGATTAGGCAAGTGTGGCGTCGTGGTGATGATGTTGTGGTGTCGACAATTTGGTAATGGTGGTGATGATTGCGAGTAGTAGCGGACTTGCGGTGACCCAAGCATGTAAACTTAAAGTTTTTTTTTTACTATCTACTCTTAATATTATTATCATAAAAATCAACTAAAATTGGAAAATATAAAAAAAATTATGGAGGCCGAGTATTATTATTTTTTTATCTTTTTATTTAAACGAATGATAAAAAATGATAGTAGTAATAATACTATCATGGAACTCATAGGTAATAACAAGTCAGGAGACATTAATTAATATTTTGAAAATAAGCAAAAATGAAGTAGCAAGACGCATTCAATGTGGAATATTAGAATAATAATAATTTAGAATAATTTAGACGAATATGGATCAAGAAAGAACTAAGCTTATTTGAAGAAGTTAAAGAACCAATTAGGGGAATTGATTTAACTAAAACATTTAAGGGCATTTAAGGGTACTATTGTCATTTTTCCACTCCTTCACAAGATACATGATTTCTAATTTCCCCACATTCCTCATCTTCTCCACCAGACACCACCATACGAACTTCCCCAATTGAAATCACCTGATCAACTAGGTTAAGGTAAGTAAAATCTCCCAAGTTTCAATTTCTATTTTGTTTATTACCGAATCTGCATCTTAATTTTGTTTATCATTACCTAATTTTTATTTCTCCCATACGAGCAGACCCACCATACGAACCTAGCCTTTTAATCGGAATCAAGTGATTCAGGTAAGTAACAGCTCCTAATCTTCAATCTCTATTTCGTTTATCATCTCCTAATTTCGATTTCTATTTCACGTGATTTCAAACACGATTTCTCCTGATTTCTCATGCTCAATCTGCTCCAGTTCACATGATTTCACCTCCTCAATCTGCTACATGTCGCACAGCTCCTATACGAATAGCTCCTCAATCAGCTCCGGATCCAGGTAGGTCATCTTCTAATTTGATGCAACTAATTTTGGAATTAATGCAAATTGATGGAATTAATGTATATGAAGTTTTTTTTGAATTAATTCAAATTTTTTGATATGCAAATTGATGGAATTAGCTTACACAAATAGTTTAACTTCGATTGTAACCAAATATACATAAATTTTAAACATCTGTTTGGTGTACAGGCATTTGCATATGCATTTTCATACTCGCATTTGCATTTGAGTTTTCATCTGGAATTTTAAACAACTGACTCAAAATTGCATCTGCATTTTCATCTAAAATATTAGACAGCTAACTAGAATTTACATTTACATTTTCATCTGAAATATTAAACAGCTGACTGGAATTTGCATTTTCATCTGAAATATTAAACAGGGACTGCATTTGCATTTTCGTACTTTTCAATTGCATTTTCATCCTATGTACTTAGTTTCTAAAGTATAATCATGTTTTGTAGCTTTAATATATTTTGTCTTTTTATATATACAGATTTTGATCATGTTCCAACTTCTCTTCAAATTGGTTTTGAAAAAATCTATACTCTTGGTGATAAGTATTGGGTTCCCAATGTTCCCAATTCTAAACGACCCGTTAATGGTATGCAATTTGGTTATTTGGACGATGCTTGGAATTTCTATAAAGAGTATGCTATTATATGTGGCTTTGAGCCCATTAAATCACAAAAAAGGAGAAAGTGTGGTCACTGTGAAAGCTATGATCCGCATAATATTCGCACTTGTCCAAAAAGAAAAAAAGTTGAAGATGCACTGAAAACGACCGCAACAAGCTGATGATGATGCATGATTTTCTTGAGTGCCACATTATTTTTTTATTAGTTATTTTTATATTCTTACCAAATGTAGTTAAACATACTTTGACATTTACATTTTCATTTTATCTAGTTATTCCCTGAATTCTGAAATACTGATTATGTATTAAATAATGTCAGTTGCATTTGCATTTTCATACTCACAGTTGAACTCAAGCAGTAGCTTTTTTATTTTACATCATGTTTCTGCTTTAAAACTCAGTTGCATTTGCATTTTCATACCTGCAGTTTCATTTTTATTTTATGTAATTTGAATTTTAACTTTTCTGTTTTCGTTTTAAATACTAGGTTGCATTTGCATTTTCGTACTTGCAATTTAATTTTCACTTTCATACTTGTAATTACGTTTCGCATTTCATTTTATACAGTTATTCTGTGAACTTATACATACTAGTTCTGTTTCAAACACTAGTTTTTGCATTTTGCCTTTTCAATATTATCATTGATTTGGCGTTTTCATTAAACCTAGTCATTCCCTAAAAAAATTTCCAACTGTTTGGCATAATGATAATTGCATTTGCACTTTCATAGTTGCATTTGCACTTTCATAGTTGCATTTGCATTTTCATTACATATATCTTTTTCACACTTTCTATTTTCTTTTACCTTTTCATGTATCATCATCACGTGATCAAATTTTGTGTACATGCACTTGTTGTATTGAATATCATAACACAAACAAAGAAAAAGAATCAGAATCATAACAATCTATACTACTTCTACAACCATCCATCATTCCATATAATCACAAACAAACCAACCAACAAAAAGTTTGAAAAAAACAAACCAAACTTAAAAACACATCCAACCACCTAAATCTAACAATTTGTATTATCAAAAGCCAACAAATTACCTAGTTTATACTTCTACATAACAAACCTAATTTTTAGTTAGAGTACCACATTTTTTTCTTCATTTATCGTAAGGCGATTGTAGGGCGGCTGAGGGTTTCACTAGTTCTTTTAGGTCTCTAAGATATATTCAGTTCAACTTCAACTTTCTTTAAATTTTTATTTGAACCGTTTCCTTTCTTTTTCTTCCTTTTTTAATCTTCTTCTTCATCTCTTCAATTGTTTCATTTTGATGTTCCTTTTCCGGTCTTGCTTACTTCTCCTTTTCCGACATTCCTTTTCTTCTTTTAGGATTTTTTGCATAACTCGGTTCCACCCAACATTCACTATCAGATTCCGTTTCTTGAGTTTTTGTAATGTTAATATTACGGTTGTTTTGAACCCTGGATTGCTTCGATTTCCATCTTGTAGAATCTCGTGTTTTTGATCTTCTTTTCATCTTGTATCTGTTAATTAAAGAATTGAACGTCTTTCTCATTTAATACCCTATTTTTAATGGTGATTTTCGGTTATTACAAGTAACAAAACGCAGCGGAAAGATTTAATCACCATGAACGGATCTTGATATCAATCATACAATTAAACTATAAGAAAATCAAAGAGATTGGATGAACATTTCATACCCTTGAAGCCTTTGATCTTGTTGTGGATTCGGATGGATTTGATGATGGATTGAAACCAAGTATTCAATTAGAATACCTCTAAAAGAAATCCACACAACACAAGCAAGAACACCAATGGAGGATGCTAGTCCTTGAATCTTGAGAGCAAAAAGAAACAAAAAAACACATACAAGTGTGTGTTGGGGATTACCAAAATGGGTGGTCAAGGGTGAGTTTATGGAGCCATTCAACACTCTTAATGGTGCCATAAAGACCCATCAATGATTTCCATAAACCATTGTTCCATTTTCACTTTAGTCCCTAGTCATTTGTTTCTTCCATTTTGCTCACAATAAAGTTTCAATATTAACAATTAATATTAAACTTATTATACACAAGCTTATAGCTTATATATTAATAATTAATGTAATTACACTAATTACACTAATTATATAATGGTGTTTAGTGTTTAAGTGTGTGACCCTTTAGGCTCACAAACAACTAGCCATATAACTATATGTTATACGCGTGAAGCATATTCCAACAGCTCCCACTTGCGCACGTGATAACATCAAGTAGTTATACAAGCAAAGGTTAGAGTCTAGCAACCCGCCAATGCCCCTAGGAGTATATGAGGAGTTTCATAAAATCTTTGTTCAAAGTTTTTCAAGCAGTTATCCTTTTGTTACTGATACTATGTTGAATTTTAGACAAGGATCAATGTCAATCTAAAACTTCAACGATTCTGTTTCTCGATCTATATAATGAAATAGATTACCAAAACCAATCAAGATTCATCTTGATTACCTTTTGGGTGTGGCCACACATACATCTTATTCAAAATCATCGAGGGGCCCAGTAGTATCTAATCCACATACGTGGAGGAACAAATTCTATATTGACTGCACGTGTCTGTCATATGCTTAATGATAAACCCGATAATGGTTGTTATAGCAGCCTTATTCAGGTCAGCGTTTAACCACATCAAAGTTTGCCCCTCTACATACACAAACCAACTTGCATCTCAAGTCAGAGGATAAGTGACAAAGCCTTTGTGAGATTCACTTGTGACATAAATCCAAGAAGTGATTTCTCATAGTTTGGGTCAGTCCAATCGTGCATCGTTATGAGCGACATGTGAGTTTGATTTCATCATCCTTAGTCATACTAAGATAATGTCATCAATGCCCTCAGATTTGTCTTAATAATATTCCCATATTATCAATATGACAATGGACAATTTAGAATATAAAACACAGTAAATATTCAAGGATATAAACATGCAAATATAGAACACAGTAGATATTCATATAAAAACGATCATATCAAATATATCAATTTATTCCAATATAAACTGCTCACAGTTCCATTATCCAAATACTAAAACAGATTTACATGAAACTACTAGCTTGTCGAAGTCCAATGTTCCATTCATATTCAAGATGTTTGGTACAAGACATTGAGTTCGATAAAGCGTCAGCTAGTTAGTTATCTGTTTGAACTTTAAGTGTACGAATTTCACATATCTCGATAAATCATTCGAATGTAGTGAACCTTCGTAAATAGGATCTAGCGTCATCACGCCCTATTTCAAAACCAACATAAGTATAGCAAGTATACTTAGTTTCAGTTCAGTATCTCCACCATGACCAAGAAACATATCTCCAGTACTTTAAAATACTTCAATGTGTTCTTAACAGCAATCCAGTGACCTCTCATGAATTCTGTTGGTATTTTCTAGTAAGGTCCCCTAAGGACGTTACATTTGGCCTAGTGCTCCTTACAGCGTACATGATGAATGCAATGGCCGATTCATAGGGGATTACATTCATCCGCTTCACCACATCAGGTGTGGAAGGTCCTTGAGTCTCACTCAAGTTTACATTGTGTGGCATACGAGGACTTCCTCGTTTGGGAGTACCACTCTAAACCATTTAGAATTTTGTCAATGTAAGCACTTTGACTTAAACCAATTAACCGCTTTGATCTATCATTATAGATCTTTACTTCAAGTATGTATGTCGTGTCCCTACAATCCATCATGTCGAAACATTTTCCAAGCCAGGATTTTCATCTTGTAGCATGGTATATTGTTTCACATGAGTGACATGTCATCAACATGTATGACTTGAGAAACGACAACGCTCCCACTAGCTTTCATATATACACATACTCAGTTTGGGTTTTAGGTGAAACAAACGATTTGATTTCATCATCAACCAAATTTCGTAGTCATAGTACACTACTTTGGCTATAAGAATCCTAATGTCTTTAGTAACAGGCGAGAAGGTTTCATCATTGTCAATCCAGTAGGATTGAGTGTAACCTTTTGCTACTATGAGAGATTTATAGGTGTGTATATTTTCATCCATGTCAACAGTCTTACTGTTTTGAGAAAGATCAACTAAGTTCAAAACTTGATTGTCTCTCATGGATTTTATTTTCGCATTCATAGCTTCAAGTCATTTTTCGAATACAAAATTCGATAATGCAACTTGATAGTTAGGGGGTTCATAATGATCCTCGAAACTTGCTCCTTAGCATCGACATAAATCTATATCGTTCAGGTGCATGAAGTGTCCTTGCGGATCTATGAATGGGAACAACATCATCCTGTGGTCCAACATCTATATGTCCAGCCTCAGAATGATATTTGCTAGTGTTACCAGAAGGTTGTGTATCTTCACTTTGCATCTTGTCAAAGTCTATAGTGCTCCCACTTGCTTTGTGAAATGAGAGTGTTCTCAAGAAACTCAGCATACCGAGTAACAACCATTTGTTCTCAGTTGGGAAGTAAAATAGTAATCGAAGATATACTTGATAGATATGGGCTCAAGTTTGTTCGGCATGTCTCGTTCCACGAGATCCTCACAACCCCAGATCCTCAAGTAAGACAAATTGGGACTTTCCCACGCCATATCTCATATGGTGTCTTTTTAACCTTTTGGTCGGAACCATATCAAGTATTCGAGCAGCAGACTTCAGTGCATGCCCCTCAAAAGGATAGTGTAAGAGTAGTAGGACTCATCATAGATCGCACCATGTCATACAGGGTCCGATATCTCTTTCCAGACGCACCATTATCTTGTGGAGTGTATGAAAGAGTGAATTGTGAGACAATCTCACGATGTGAGGGATGATCCAGAAACTCTTGACTCATGTACTTTCATCCGTAATCAGGACTGAAAGCCTTTGTTGTCTTGCTAAGTTGATTTTCTACTTTTACTTTAGAAAGCTTTGAACGTTTCAAAGATTTCATGTTTATGTCTAATCAAGTAAACATAACCATAGCGACTGATATCATTAAAGCTTCCATGTTGATGTTTAATCAAGTAAACATAACCACATCGAATGATATCATCAGTGAAAGTAGGTGGCACTTTCCCTAGTCTTAGTTCTAAAAGGGCCACATACATCAGTATGTATGAGTCCAAGTAGATTTTTAGCTCTTTTGCCAACATGGGAGAAAAGCTTTCTTGTTATCTTTCCATAATATACAAGAGAGGCATTTTAAATGATTCATAATCATTTGTAAAGAAGCCTGTCGAGTTGTTTATGTGGAAAAGATGACGATGCTCTAGGTAAGTAGAATCCAAACCAATTTGGATTCTTGAGTGCTACATTTGTATATAGAACTATCGTTTGAATTAGGATCATGCATATTAATTTCAAACATACCATTATAAGGAATAGTAATAAAAAATGTTATTTTTCATAAAACAAGATATCATAATCCCTTATTCAACAAACGATAAAGCTAAACAATGCATAATTGACAATTATTCAAAACAATAATTAACGCATTAGGAAGGATAAGATCACAGCTTCCATTCATTTAGCTTTCTACTTCACATTCAATCTTGCACATTTGTGTAAATGTGAGTTCCACAACTAGTGTCATACACTCAAGATTTATCACGAAAAGTATAGAGTTCTATAATGAAGATACCTAATGTGCTAACTAGAACACATTTGTCCTTCATCAACTCTGCCACGTAGGCAGGACAATTCCTCCTTCAATGGCCAGTTTCATCGCAATGATGGCAAGAAATATCCTTTGCAGGGTGCTCCTTTTTAGCAGGTGGGGGAATCGTAGGTTTGGAAAAGTAAACTAGCTTACCCTTACCTAGACTCTTGCCTTGTGCTTGCGGTTTACCTTCCCTGATTGCAAGAAAAGTATTGGGTAACCCTTGCTCAACCAGTTTTACCATAGCATGTTCAACGACTGTCTTCCCCATGCTATGTACTTTTAAAACACTTTTCAAACTGGTCATAGTCCTTGGATAGTGAGGTAAGAATCAAGCTCATTCCAAGAACTTGTGGTAAGGGGTAACCAAGACGTTCCATTGGATCAAGATAGCATTGCATATTCAAGATGTAAGTGCTAACTGATTGGACGTCCTCCTGATTGCAAGCATGGAATGCTTTAACTGTTTTGAACAGTTCAAGTTCTGCCTTTTGTTGAAATATCATTTTCAACTCGCTTATCATGTCATATGCTGTGAGTTCCTCGAAGTACTTTCGAATCTCGGGGTTCATGCTCACAAGCATATGAGTAGCAACTTCTTGGTGTTCGTTAAACGTTTCGGTAAAGGCTTGACGAACAGCAGCAGAATCACTGACAGGAGGTGCCTCAGGTAAGGCCTCTTATAGGTGTATCAACTTTCTCATCTCTAAGGACAATCCTTAGAATTCGATACCAGAAGATAAAGTTGATATTAGTCAGTTTCAGTTTTCAAGAACTGATTTTTGAGTGGAGATACTTAGGTTTTGATGTTGTTGTTATCTGTATAACAACCAAAGTTCAAAAAATAGTATTTTCAATAATAATTTCTTTTAATCAATTAACTACCCAATTAATTTTAATTAAAAGCTAAGATCCCATTGAGCTTCTATCACCGCATCAGTTGATCTGCTAGAGGTGATAGATCCAATAGGTAGGTGACGATCAACAATTGCATTACAAGTGCAACTCTTAGAGGTATGGGACTTCATGGCACCTAGTGAACAAGCATCTAGGGTCAAGTGGCATGTTTGTCGCATCGTCGCCTCGAGTCAAGGTCTCACCGTTAACTCGATTAAGTCATCCAATGTGAAATCATGTCAAAATAGCTCTAGGTCTCACGCGTAGAGAATAATGACCTCGGATCTAGATTCAAACCACGTCTCACGTGAATTCAAAAATAGAAGCAAGTGATTTACAACCGATTGGACGGCGTGACTTAAATTTTAGGTATGTTAAATTTTAATTAATAAAATTTTATTAAGATATGAATGAATCATGTACTTCATTCATATCACTTCATAAGTCGTTTAATAAAAGGTAAAAACATTTAACGATTATTAAGGTTTAAGTTTCAAATCGTATTTAAACTTAGTTTAATCTCAAAACAATTTTAGATTAAAGGTTTAATCATCAATGATTAACTATTATTTTAAGTTTCAAATCATATTTAAACTTAGTTTAATCTCAAAACAATTTTAGATTAAAGGTTTAATCATCAATGATTAACTAGTAATTATTGATGATTAAATGTTTGGATGTTTTAATGTTTGTGTCAAAAAACCATTTTTAATTGTTTTATTTACTTGTATCTAATAGGAAAAGAAAACAACCACAAACATAAATAAAACATGCAACAAATTTTGTGCAAACCTCAACCGATGAAATCCTAGGTTCGGTCACGTGAGTCATCACGACGGACCGAAGGGTCAAACTAGGGGACGGGCCAACATGAACCCAAACGGGCCTACATAAACCCAATGGGCTCCCACTTGCTCCAAGACATTCTTGAGCAAGTAGAACCCAAAATTGTGAAAAAGTGTAATCTGCCAGAAAATTCCAGCAGACTTTGAAGCCCGAAAAGTCACTGAAGGAGTCTTCGTTGGTCTTCCCGGCCTTCTAAAAAGTTGTAGCCCACGACTTTGCAAGCATTTTAGGCTTTTGAATCGCCCAAAACGGAGTCCGTATGCCTCTGGAAAACCTGTTTTCGCACAGCCCTCGCTTTTGTGACGGAAATTTGTTGTTTTCTTCATTAGTCTTCAATATTTTTTGTCAACAATTTACAATAAAAAGATAAAATAAATACAATCTATTCTATTACTTTTACATTACAAATTGCCCCAAAAATGGCACCAAAAATAAAAGAAAAATAAATGAAACAAATTACAACAATTAAGCCAAAAAAAAAAAAACAAGGCTTTTCCCAAACAACCAAACAACCAAACATCAACCACATTCATTCACAAATGGTCTAGGCTTTCATCGGTTTGCACAAACAAGCAACAATTGACAAGGCTTTGGCTTGGGATATGGCAAAAATACATGTTTTGCCATATCAACAAAATGGAATTAAAAATTAAATTCCAAGCCAAATAATCAAAAAATACAATAACAAGATTAATTTTTTGATATGATTTTGTAACAAGTGACAATAGGGTTCCAAAAATACCATATTTTAACCCACATTTTTATAAAAATCCGAATATTAAAATAAAAAACCCGTAGGGTTTTTGTTTTTGTCCGATCGGAATTTTAAAAACACAAAAACGATTGATTTTTGCCACTTTTCACAAAATCTAGCTAATTATATGATTAATATAATGACTCGTGATACCACTAATGGTGATTTTCGGTTATTACAAGTAACAAAACGCAGCGGAAAGATTTAATCACCATGAACGGATCTTGATATCAATCATACAATTAAACTATAAGAAAATCAAAGAGATTGGATGAACATTTCATACCCTTGAAGCCTTTGATCTTGTTGTGGATTCGGATGGATTTGATGATGGATTGAAACCAAGTATTCAATTAGAATACCTCTAAAAGAAATCCACACAACACAAGCAAGAACACCAATGGAGGATGCTAGTCCTTGAATCTTGAGAGCAAAAAGAAACAAAAAAACACATACAAGTGTGTGTTGGGGATTACCAAAATGGGTGGTCAAGGGTGAGTTTATGGAGCCATTCAACACTCTTAATGGTGCCATAAAGACCCATCAATGATTTCCATAAACCATTGTTCCATTTTCACTTTAGTCCCTAGTCATTTGTTTCTTCCATTTTGCTCACAATAAAGTTTCAATATTAACAATTAATATTAAACTTATTATACACAAGCTTATAGCTTATATATTAATAATTAATGTAATTACACTAATTACACTAATTATATAATGGTGTTTAGTGTTTAAGTGTGTGACCCTTTAGGCTCACAAACAACTAGCCATATAACTATATGTTATACGCGTGAAGCATATTCCAACAATTTTTACCTGCAATTTAGGAAGCATATTAGCATTTTGTGTCAACAAACTTTTAATAGATACACATACAAAAATGCAAATACATTTTAGCAGTTTGCAATACCCTGGACCAAACAAACTATATGCATTTTCTTATTTAATAGGGCTACAACTGATGGATTCTCATATGAAAATGCTAATGCATACACAAAATACACAATACGAGCATACATTCGATAATGCAAATATATATTAGTCGCATTACTATGCACATCTGAAGTTCTTGTGCTAAAATCACAACTTGCATCATCTGAATTTTAAATGTCACTACATGGACCAAACAAACAATATGCATTTTCACATATGAAAATGCAAATGCATACACAAAACAGATAATAAGCGCATACATTCAAAATCATAACTATGTAACTCAGTTAACAATTGATAGCAATGCAACCATGTGTAAGACCCGAACCATTCTTACTAACAAACGGGTCAATCTTGACCCACACAAGCGAAAAAACTGAAGCCAACAAAACTGACCACAAAACCCATAAACCCTACGTGACCGAGAGAAAGAGAATCAGGTCAAAGTTGAAACAAACCTTTTGCCTTCGTCGATTTAGACCTTGATTCGCCCAAATCGCCTTCAACTATGTCGATTTAGACCACAAATCGTCTTCAATTCGCCTTCAACTTTGATTCGCCTCAATAGTGAGAGAGAACAATTGATTGAGACTGGAATCCCGTAAACAGTCGATTGAGAAACCCTATATTATCGAAAATCGCCCCAATCGTGAGAGAGAACCAGTTGATTCTTCTTTGAAAACGAAAAAAAAACCCTAGTCGTGTGAGAGAGAACGAACGAGCATGAATGTGAACGACAAAATGAAACTCTTGTTTCTTTCTTAGGTGAGAGAGAAGGTTTTTGACAATTTTACCCCTCTATGGAAATTTCCCATCCAGATCCCCTCCTTAATTTAGTGAATGCGCGTTTTTAAAGTGCTTTTCATCTGAACCTTTCAATTTCTGATCTAAATGCTGTAACGTATTCCTTGTATTCTTTAATTAATAGTGATTTTCTATGGATCCACACCCTAATTTAGACTAAAGGCTTATAGTTTAGTGATATTAGAGAATGGTGTAACCGTGTAAGGTGTTGCCATGGGTTCAAATTCTAGCTGAAATCATTGGCCCAATCCGAGATTTCTAGACATAGAAAATGTAGTCAAGATAAGATGGTCGTGGCTGAAATCATTGGCCCAATGAACTTGTACTTTATCTAACTAAGCCCAATACTATATAATTAATTAATTATAGACGATAAAACAAAAAATAAACCCAACAAGAAGAACATATTAAATAGGGTATTTTTAGGGACCATTTATTAGTAACTTATTTAATTATTCATTTTTGTTTTAACTTGAAATAGATGTGCTAACGTTGTTAAATTCAGGAATATATAATACGCGAATTTTTCTTTTGTTAAATAAGTTTCGATTTGTTTTTGTGAGTTTGACAGACCACTAGTAAAGCGGGTAGCTTAAAGTCTGCCCGTGTGAATCTTCATGGCTATAAAGGGTATTTTTCACTTATATGGATTAAACATAAGATCTCATGAGAATTTCCTATTTAGGAGACCAAATTCAAATACTAGAGTACTACCCTTGATTAAAAAAAAAAATGCAAAGTAAGTCTAGTCATTAAAGAAATTTTGTAATCATCTTATTTAGCTATCTTTTCTTAATACATTTTTTAGGTTTAACCCCTTTGATTCAACCCCTCTATGTATTTTAGGTTTAAGCTATCTTTTCAATATTCGAATTTCGTTTATTGAGTTTTTATGTACGTTTTTTAGTTTATTTGCGTTTCTCAGCTTCAATCTTAATATGTGAAATTTTAAACGTATAGTAGTAGTAACTTTTAAAACAAAAAATGTCAGACACTTTATATATAGTAGAGATACTGATCGACACATTACTTAACTTTTCTTAATACCTATCATTTTGATTAGGCTTCATACTCGAAAGATTACCGTCTCTGTTTACATCTATAATTTCCTATTATCATTAACACATTCTTGTTTCTTCAGTTTCACCTCTTGTAGCAGAATACATTATTTCTAACATTTGAAAGTCTAAAATGTGTCCAAACTCTGTGAAGAAGTTTATAAAAACCTTGTAAAGTAATCATATTTTTTGTGTTGGATACCAAAAATAAAATTACGGAAATAATACGAACAAAGAGAAATTTTGTAGAGATAATGAATTGAGGTAGTGCAGTGGGAACTGGAAAGCTTTCTTATATATGGGGGGGACCCCTGTCTAACCCTTGCTGATCAGTAGGGGTGAGCATAAAAACCGAAAAACCGAACCGAAACCGAAAAACCCGAAAAAACCGCCCCGAAAAAACCGAACCATTTGAAAAACCGATGTCAGCGGTTTTGATTATTGGAAAACCCGAATGTTTGGGGCGGTTTTCGGGGGCATATAAAAGCCCGACCGAAAACCCCGCCCCGCCCCACCATTATATATCTTTCATAAAATTTAAAAGTATTCTTATATTTATAAAAGATTTGGCATTTAATTTCTTGTAAATAAAATATATGATTGAATTTCTAGGTGATTTATTCCTATATTTTCAAAGTTTCAAGTTATGTAATCATTACATTATATTAACCATGCTAGTTGTTTTTTATTTATAACAAAATGTGTTAATGTTTGGGAGTTTGAATCATAATATTAATTTTTAAGGTAACAAATTGGTAACTTTAAGGAAAATAAAAAAACCGAAAAAAACCCAAAACCGAACCGAAAAACCCGAAAAAACCGAAAAACCGAAACCGGAAAAACCGAAACCGAACGGGGTGTAATTCTTAAAACCCGAACTTTTGGGGCGGGGTTTGGTTTTAGCTAAAAACCGCCCCAAACCGCCCCATGCTCACCCCTGCTGATCAGTCCCTCCATCAATTTGCTGGCAGTTATTGACTTATTTGCCCTATCAACATGTTGGATATACAGCTATTAGAAACTGTTTCGATCTATGCTAAATAACTTTCTTTTAGTGTATAACTCATATTTTTACTTGTATATACAAACATCTGATTAATATTAATATGGGTAGTTTGATAAATATTAATTATGTTGCGTACATCACGAGCAAAGCTTAGTCACGGGGAGCCCTATAATAAGAATATATTTTTTCAAAACCTTCATAGGTAGACAATTTGGGATGACCAAGTATCAGAAAAGCGAAAAACGACCACCTAAATACCGGTCAGGCCGCATATATTATCCTAGCTAGAAGCACATTTTTTTTTCCGAATAACCTGAACAAAGTTCTATCTCTGTTTACTCACTTACCAGAGATATAAACTGGAAAGTTTCTCAAAGTCGTTCATTTTTATTGCGATTTGGTCAAATAAATATACAAATTGGTTTTTGGACACTTCAATAACGTTCGCTTCCATAAATCATGTTCACTTGTTTTAGTTGTGATGTAGGCCTGCAGCCTAGAGAATAGGCGAAAATGTTTCCTTGTTACATGTGACGTCAATATATTATACTCTTAAGAGTGGTATACTTACGAAGTACGATATTAGCTTTATGATGAATTATGATAAGATGTTTTAAGCGTTGGAAATCTAGTGAAACGATCTTGAGAACTTATGCCATACGATCCACTGCACAAAAGAGGACAACAATAAAGATACCTAAAGTGAAAAAAAAACAAAGATACCTAAGGTTCTTAAAAATCAAAGTGCGGCGTGACGGTACCATTAAATCCTAAGCTTTACGAGTTTTGAAGTTTTTAAAGGCGTGAATGGATTAGGCGATAGTTTTTCTTTATGTGTATATTAAGGTCACAAAAAATTATAGATTTATTGATTTATATGATAACTCATATGTAAAGTTCACAAAAATGTTATATCTAAATTTATTTAGGGTTTTGATAATAAAAGCTCTAAAGACTGCCATAAGACATGCATAAAACATTTGTATATTCATTTGTAACTGACTCCTAAATTATAGGAACTACTTTCCCATAAATTAATAGTACAACATTTTATGCACTTAAAAACAGCTCTAAGGACTGTCATTATCAAAACACATATACTACCTCCGTATCAAAATAAGTGGTACACTTTCTATATAGGGATGAAACAAAATAAGTGATACACTTCCAAAACTTACCTTATTTGGTAAAAGAATAGGACCCATTCTCCACTAATTATCTACTTTAATAAAGTAAAATTACTCTTTTACCCTTACTTTTACTTTTAAACATTATTAATATCACTACATCCAAAAGAAGTGGGACCCATTATCCACTAACTATCCACTTTAATCAACTGTAAACCACTTTTTAATCTTTTGCATTAAAAACCGCAATTTTTCAAATGTATCACTTATTTTGATACAGAGGTAGTATAATTGTATATGTCGTTATTTTTAAAAAATAAATATAAAATAAATTTCATAATGCACCACAAAAAAACTCGCGGTAACGCGGAGTCGCGCCTTGTCGCGTTTTATCTTACGTCACACCTTACATTGTCGCTATGAAATATTTCGTAACAGAGAAGTCACGCTTGCGCCTTGTTAACACCACAACGCCATCATGGCAAGCTTTTAATAACCTTGATGATACCAAAAGACCTAGTATAAAGACACAACAACGATGCCCATTTGGCAATATTTAACCATCTACTAACAATGCTGCTACGACACAAAACCAATTTACATGCCAATACCTAAAGACCTAGCACAAAGAGACAACAACAATGATAGTAATAAAATCGAATCCCATTAAAATCAGAGTATATGGGAAGTGAGACCCAGTCAAATACTTAAAAGGTGATGATTTTTACAAGACACTTTTTAATCCATCTACCATAATTATTACATAATATATTTACATGATATACAAAAATACGTGTACAATATAGTATAAACATTACAAATTGTAATATAAAATTAATTCTCGTTCTCAAATTATGTGCTAAGTGGAATGATCCTTTGTGATTTGTTGGTCACATTGTTAGCGTGGTTTTAGATGTGGGGCCCACTTAATTGTCGCATATTCCGTTAAAGCAACCTTTTACTCTTTTTTTTCATTAGCAGGGTAATCACCATGTATCACATTTTGGGGCGGTGGGATGCGACTTCACAAAACTCATGACAAATGTGTGAGAGAGTGAGAGTGTTATGTAGAAAATATTAGTTAGTGCGATAAAATATTATAATGGAGTGGCTTAATTAATTTTAAATGTAATTAGCTGATTTTTTATTTTCTTTTTAGTAATTATTTTCTTTTTAGTAATTCTAACACCTTCTGAGTAAACTTTTTTGTATTTTAGCGTCATAAATGGGTGTAATAAACTAGTGGAAAGTGAGCGGTGATCGGTCCATGAAGTCCACGTTGGCATGCTCGATGCATGGAGTTGCCTTGGATGAAAAAAAGTTGCACTATTTGAGTAAGAATGTCTAATTGATTAAATTTAACTAACATACAATTCAATTTAGTTTTTGTCCATATAACTCAAATCAAGCTGAAAGTTTTACTTATTTTTTTAAGTAACACAAGTTCATTTTAGATCGCCCCTATGGCTATGGTTAATGTTGCGTTTTTCACAATTTAAAGATTTTATTTAAAAAGTGAACATCTAGTAAAATAAAACTTTTGTTTAAATTATTTTTATTAAAAAAACACAAAAAAAAAAAACTAATTAAAATAGCTTTTAAATTTTTTTTTGAGCAATTAAAAATCATACTCCAGATTAACAAAATACTTATAAATAAAGGTATTCCTTCTATATTTACTATTTAGCCCCTTTTATCGATTCTTACATTCATTAATACTCGTAGTAATGTTTAGTTCCAACTCCAACAAATTTGCTAAAGATATCTATAAAGATAAAGTTCTAGTTTCTAACTAGTAACTCTAATCTCTACTGCACATAATTTTGCATTAACATTCAAAAAATGATGTAATATAAAATGATGAAGAATAAGATTTAAATTTTCTTAAAATCAGCAAGTCATGTTCATATTCTCGATTTCGAGGTTCTCGTTGCCCAAAAAGACAATTCCAAAAAAATAACACAATTGAATGACAACTTGACAAGAGCCAAAAGCAGGATAACCCAAAACTATGGCACTAAAAAGACCTTTTTGGCCCCCATATTTGCTTTCCAAAAGTACCCCTCCTTTAAACTGACTCCCCAGTAGACTCCAAATTTAAAGTCACTCCCAATCTTCATACTTCACCCACTCTGTGTGTGTGACACAGTAGAAAAAATGAGGGTTTTTCTCTTCTTCTTACAAATATTGTTAACCACTTCTTTCGCCGTGAAACCAGGCAGGTGGCCGGAATACCGAGCTCTACTCTCCCTGAAAACCTCCATTACAGACGATCCACAATCCTCACTATCCACATGGAAAGTATCCACCAGCCATTGTACTTGGTTCGGCGTAACCTGCGACGCAAGACGTCATGTCACCGCCGTAGACATCTCCGGTCTTAACCTCACCGGCGTTCTTTCTTCCGACATTGGCCACCTCCGCCACCTCATCAACCTCACCGTCGCTGCCAACAACTTCATCGGACCTATCCCACCGGAAATCTCTTTGATCTCTGGTCTTCGTTTTCTTAACCTATCAAACAATATCTTCAATGAAACCTTTCCGCCGGAGCTTTCAAACCTTAAGGTTCTTGAAGTACTTGACCTGTATAACAACAATCTCACTGGTGACCTCCCTGTCGGCGTCTCTGAAATGGCCACACTCCATCATCTCCACCTTGGTGGAAACTACTTTTCCGGTGTTATTCCACCTGAGTACGGCCGATTTCCTTCTCTCGAATACCTTGCCGTATCTGGAAACGAGCTCACCGGCTCTATTCCTCCAGAAATCGGAAACATAAGTACACTTAAACAGCTGTATCTCGGTTATTACAATGTTTACTCCGGTGGTATACCACCGGAAATCGGTAACTTATCGAACCTCATCCGTTTCGATGCCGCTAACTGCGGTCTCTCCGGCCAAATTCCTCCTGAAGTCGGAAAACTTCAAAACCTAGATACATTATTCCTGCAAGTCAATGGACTTTCTGGATCTTTAACAAAAGAGCTCGGAACTTTAAAAAGCTTAAAATCAATGGATCTATCAAACAACATATTCACCGGAGAGATACCGGAATCATTTCAAAACCTCAAAAATCTCACTTTACTCAACCTGTTTCGGAATAAACTTCACGGGTCAATACCGGAATACATCGGAGAGCTGCCGGAATTAGAGGTTTTGCAGCTTTGGGAAAATAATTTCACCGGCGGAATCCCTCAGGAGCTTGGGAAGAACGGTCATCTACGGATGCTTGATCTGTCTTCTAACAAATTAACCGGTTCGCTTCCTTCAAATTTGTGCACAGGAAACAAACTCGAAACCCTAATTACTTTAGGGAACTTTTTGTTTGGTCAAATTCCAGAATCTCTCGGTCAATGTCGATCTTTAAGTCGAATCCGAATGGGAGAGAATTATCTCAATGGTTCGATTCCTTCAGGACTTTTCAGTTTGCCCCAATTGTCACAAGTTGAGCTACAAGACAATCTTCTTTCCGGTGAGTTCCCCGTGACCGATTCTGTTTCAAGCAATCTCGGTCAGGTTAGTTTATCCAACAACCACCTGACCGGTCCTTTGCCGGCCAGCATTAGTAACTTAGCCGGCGTCCAAAAGCTTCTACTCGATGGCAACAAGTTCAACGGAATCATTCCTCCAGAAATCGGAGAGCTGAAGCAGTTGTCAAAGCTTGATTTCAGTCACAACAGTTTTTCCGGCAAAATAGCGCCGGAGATCAGCAAGTGTAAGCTCTTAACGTACGTGGATCTTAGCCGGAATGAGTTTTCCGGTGAGATTCCAACTGAAATTACCGGTATGCATATACTCAATTACTTGAACATATCACGAAATCATCTCGTAGGAAGCATTCCAACATCCATTGAATCAATGCAAAGCTTAACATCAGTTGATTTTTCATATAACAATCTTTCCGGATTAGTCCCTGGTACCGGTCAGTTCAGTTACTTCAATTACACTTCATTTTTGGGGAACTCGGATCTTTGTGGACCGTATTTAGGACCTTGTAAAACTAGCATCATGAACAGCACCCATCAAGAACATTCAAAAGGACCACTTTCTGCTTCAATGAAGCTTCTACTCGTTATCGGGTTACTTGTGTGCTCTATCGCATTTGCAATTGCAGCAATCATTAAAGCTCGATCCATCAAAAAAGGAACCGAATCTCGATCATGGAAACTTACAACTTTCCAGCGGTTAGATTTCACTTGTGATGATGTTCTTAGCAGCTTAAAAGAAGACAACATAATCGGAAAAGGTGGGGCCGGGATCGTTTACAAAGGTGTCATGACAAACAACGAGCACGTTGCAGTCAAACGGCTCCCGGTCATGAGCCGTGGCTCGGCTCATGACCACGGGTTCAATGCTGAGATTCAAACCCTAGGAAGAATCAGACACCGACACATTGTTCGGTTACTAGGTTTTTGCTCAAACCATGAAACAAATCTTTTGGTCTACGAGTACATGCCGAATGGAAGTTTAGGTGAAATGCTACATGGTAAAAAAGGTGGCCATTTGCATTGGGACACACGGTATAAAATCGCTTTGGAAGCTGCAAAGGGTTTATGTTATCTTCACCATGATTGCTCGCCATTGATCCTTCATCGCGATGTTAAATCCAATAATATACTTTTGGATTCCAATTTCGAAGCTCATGTTGCCGATTTTGGGCTTGCAAAGTTCATGCAGGATTCAGGGACTTCCGAATGCATGTCAGCCATTGCTGGTTCTTATGGCTACATTGCACCAGGTAACTATTAATCGATAATCATCATAGTTTACAAATTTTATTTTAATTAATTAATATGGTTTTATCTTGTTTGTAGAATACGCGTACACGTTAAAGGTTGATGAGAAGAGCGATGTGTATAGTTTTGGGGTGGTTTTGTTGGAGCTAGTAACTGGAAAGAAACCAGTTGGAGAATTTGGTGATGGGGTTGATATTGTTCAATGGGTTAGAAAGATGACTGATGGTAAAAAAGAAGGTGTTTTGAAAATTATGGATGCTAGACTCTCAACTGTTCCCGTTCATGAAGTGATGCACGTGTTTTATGCTGCAATGTTGTGTGTTGAAGAACAGGCGGTTGAACGCCCTACTATGAGAGAAGTTGTTCAGATATTAACCGAGCTTCCAAAGCCACCCTCTCCGCCGCCAGCCGACCTTTTAAGTTTGTGAAACTAGAAATGTTGTGCAATCAGACTGTTTGTTGTTGAGGTCTATGGATTTGGGACTTAGGTTTGTTTTTTATATTTTAATTATGTCTTTGATGTTGTTATTATGGGGTTTTAATTGCGGTTTAGTGTTAAGGATGTATAGTTGCAGTATTGGTTGGGGTTTTAGTCAATATTAGTACTTAAAGCTGTCTTTAAACGAAGTAATCTAAGATCATATATGCTTGATGGCTTGATTGATATCGTTTAACAAACCATTTGTTTCAAATTTTGGGTTTTTATATGAAGTTTATACGGGTAAACATGTCAAAACGCTTTGCAATCATGTTGAGATTGGTTCAATTATGCGAGAATAAGTCTAATATTGATAATTTTTTGGATCTTGAAGATGAACCAATTCAAAGTTTCAAACACAAAAGCCTTTTACCAAAATAATATAATAATAGCAAAATGACAAATAGCTCCTGTTCAAGATTCCACAAACGTTAACATGTCATGCTTCTCAAATGTTTTTAACGAAATCTAAAATTTGAAAGTTGAAATAATAATTTATTTGCACCACAAAAAGTCATAAATATTTGATGCACCCATGCATGAGAATGATTTGTGTGCGGTTTTTATTTCATCTCTCATGATGCATTTTTTTATTTAATTAATAATTATACAAGCAATGATAAATAATCTATATACTTCGTATAACAAATTTACTTCATACAAAGCAATATATAAAGTTTACATACAATTATACAATCATTTCAATGAAGTAATTCACTCTAAAGTTTCCTAATAAGTTCTTATTAATGAAGGTCATACTTTACATTTTGAAAAGATGTATTAAATGATTTTTTAGTTTAATTTGAAAGTTGAGATTAATTAATTCATCTAAACATATGCATAGGGGTACATATTAGAAAAACTCATTATATAATTATATAATAATATTTAATATTTAATTATTTTTTATAATTAATATGTGTTAGTTTGTTTAGGCTTGCGAGTGTAAACGGACTTTTTGTTTGGAGTTGGGCTCGAGCTCGTCTAAAAACGAGCTCTATGTTAAACTTGTGACTGGCTCAAACCGTTTAACTCGAGTTTTTATTAATTTTTTTAACGAGATAATCTCGATTAGCTCGCATATAACTTGACTAATTTATACCTTTAATTATGTCATTAGCTTTACAAAAAAAAATTATTAATTAAGATATACGAAATTATTTGTTTAATCTACGAATCACTTTCAATAAAATTTTGTTGTAGGTAACTCCCTATGCCATATGTCTTTTTGACTACTACCAATCTACCATATAAATCTTAATGATATCGGGTAAGAATTAAATACTATACGGCCATCTGCAACAATCAAGTAACATTAAATTTTTATAGTTAAAAAGATATGGTAACATTTATGTGTTTTGACTTTGGCAGTCAGATACACAGAGTTAAATATTTGGGTATTGAATATTGAATTCAAGTGAGACTGCAAGGTCAATGAGTGGTGTCAGTTGCCTTTATACCAAGTTATCTACGGATATATTTTGGGTGTGTCTATCCCTACCGTTTAAATCACTTTTCCCACCAAGACTGATTTGTACACGTTGATGTAATGTTGACATGTTGGTAGGTGGTGGCTATACTCCTATAAGAGTCTAGTTAAACCATTGGTAGCACAAAATTTACTTCGTACTTTTTAACTATAAAATTTGATCATTATTTAATATTAATTTACTTTCAGTAATAATATTATAGAAAAATGATAATGATAGCCCTTAGGGCTGTCATTAAGAAGGCAAAATACATAAAAGACAAGTCCCCTGAATTTTAGGAATATTACTTTTTTAATCAATGTACAAATATTTTATGCATGTTAGTGACAGCCCTAAGGGCTGTCATTAACAAAACCCAATATTATATTAGTGATGAGTCGTAAGTAATAATATTATATTAGTGATGAGTCCTCAATAACAATATTACTTCCTCCGATTCAAAATAATTATTACACTTTCCTTATATGGGTGATTCAAAATAAGTGCTATACTTTGAAAAATTACCTTATTTGACAAAAAATAGTAGGGCCCACATTCACTAACTATCTACTTTAACAAAGTGAAATGACTCATTTACCCTTATTTTTTATTTTTAAACATCATTAACCCTACTTTATTCAAAATGTGTGAGACCCATTATCCACTAACCATTCAATTAATCTAGTTTAACCATCATTATAATATTTTGTCTCAAAAACCGTGAAACCCAAAGTGTAACACTTATTTTGAATCGGAGGAAGTATGATATTAGGTTAACCCATGGCCCGCCATGGCTCGCCTTGGCTGAGGCTTGATGGTGCCGTCTCACCACGTCTTATGCTTTCTAGAACCTTGGGTGTGAGTCACATTATTATTTTATCAAATAAGATAATATTTCAAAATGTATAAGTTATTTTAGATCACCCAAAAAAAAGTTACTTTTTTTTAATCAGAAGAAGTATGTAAAATTAAAATCAACTAATAAAAACTCTAAGAATTACGGAGTATATGTTTTGTTTGAAAAAGGTAAATAGAAAGAAAAAAAAAATTTGTTGTACGAAAGAGAATAGCTATGAGCCTATGAGGGTGGTGGACTAATGTGTCTTGTCAACACAAGTATTTCCGTGCAATTTCTTTTTAAAATTAAAATTTGTGGGTAAGCTTAGTATGACCCTATATTTTATCTTTGTCCCCATTTTCTTTCTCTTAAAATGACATTTAATCTATTTTTATTATTCGAGATTTGAACTTATGTCTTATATATCATAAGTAATATATTACTCTTTCCATCATAAACACTAGGCTATAAGTTTTCTTAAACCGAGTTTTAACTCGATTTGTAAGTCAATTAATGTTAGAAGAACCATCTGCAAGTGGGTATATTTTCTTCCATAAGAATGAACATGAAACTTTTTAGAAATTTTATATTTATAAAGACTAAATATAACCATTAAGCGTCTAAACCATCACCCGGTTCTCTGTCCTCATTTATATATAAACGTACTATACATATTCTACATCTGCGTCTATATATATTAAATGCACCCAAAGTACAAATACTAATCCACATTTTACATCTTTGCAGCAACCCATCATCTAATTCCCTCCCAACAGAGTCGACCTATTTTGGTTGTTAAATACTCCGTATGATAGAGATTTTAGGTTATCTTTTTAGTTATATATTTCAGAATGATTAATTTTATTTTTGTAACCACGATCTAAATTTGCTAGAGCAAAATTTTTATGTTATAAATATAATGACTAACCAATAAATATCTTAAATATATATAAAATTAATTATGTTTTCGTAGTTTAGGTAGGAAGTCTCTTTCAATGGTGCATGGAGATTGGAGAAGCATCATAAAAGAATCCAATAATTCAATCTCATAAACACTTATTTATATTTGTTTATAATGATATTCTATTTTATTATATTCACACGACATGGATTTGTTTGTGAATAATCCATCTTAATAATACTATAGGGATCATGGTATATGTTCTCTTCAATCACGTCTCTTAATATCGCTCCAATCATTATCACTACGATATTTCATTTTTTGTTGAATCAACATCATGTCAACTAAAACACTCATATCAGTAATATACACTCACTTTATATTTTTGAGCTCCACGCATTATAAAATACACGCATACAAAAGTACTCACTTTGTTTCGATATTCCACACAACTCGAGGCGATATAACTGACACTCTCCGTCTACAGAGATTTGCCAACGATGTTGATAAACTAACGACCGTTGGTAGGTTGGTAGTCAACCGACGTAACTTTTGCCACCCGTCTTAAGTGAATGTTTTGTTATTTGTCACTAATAAAATTGATTCATTAGCAAGCTATTGACAATAAAAACCCTAAAACCACAATATATACAACCGTTTATATTCAAAAGTTCATGACAACTATTCAAGATATTTTCCAACCGACAGTGAATTGTCTAAACATGTACTGTATTAAGTTTATATTATCGTGCAGTGGTTCTTTTTACCCTTTTAGTTGACGTGTCAAAATAAAAAGAAAATTATTTAATGAATGAGTGATTGAGTGGAAAACGGAGTAATCCGATATCATCAATGATATTTTAAGTTAAGGACAAGCCTGCTTTAATCACTTGGTAGAAAGAAAACATTTTCAATTATCTGGGGTTTTTAAGAAACTTTATTCGATCATTATGTTCATTATAAGTCAAAACGTATTTTGTATCTTAGATTAGTTGACCATGTTTTATACCGACTGAGGGTAGCGAAGGGTCTGATTAACGAATTATGAGATGCTAAAAAATCATTTTGAAATACTGAAAACTTCTTTTTGTAGAATTATTGAAACCTTTTTAAAATCCTAATTCTTGTAATTTACATAAAATTTCTTTTTTCACATAGATTGAATAGTTGACATCGACCATTTACAAACGAGTGAGCCTCTTTGGATTCCAACCTGAATCTTGATAACACTCAGATACATCACCAAAGAATGTTATGGTTCCTCAAAAAAGTCATAATTCTACCTTTTTAATAATTGAAAAAACAGTATAAATCTAACAAAGTTGAAAGAGGACACATGCGACTTGTCTTGATTTTGGACAAAAAGCAAGTATAAGATAGAGACTTTTTACTTTCGTTTTCAAACTTTTAAAAAATCAATTTGAAAAGAGAAAAAAAATCATTTTCCACTATCTTTTGATTTTTAATAATTGTTTTAGAAAAAAAGAAGGTGAGGGGGGAAGTACAAGAATACGAAAACGGGGGACTGAAAGTAAAAATGGGATCCATCACTGTGGGGTTTGCCGGATTGGTGGGGAGAAGGAGGAAGGACCCAAGGACACTCGAAAGACACGACTAGTTTTTAACCTTTTATCCTTTTCTACTACGGAGATAACCTTTTTTTTTTTTTTTTTTTTTTTTTTACTTTTACCTCTTGGTAAGTCACCTTTTGAATCACGTTTACTGGTTTTACCAAGAGAGCACCTAAACAATTTGAGTTGAAGTGGGACTTTTTTCTTTTTAAAGAAAAAAAGCTAGTAAAAACAGCTATATTTAAAATAAAATAAAAAACTCGCCCTAAACAGTGTCTAGAAGGAGACAGCGACCGGACACCACATCCAAAATACGGAGAATGGCGGGTAAAATGAAGCCAATCTGTATGCTATGTTATGCATTTTGGCCTATCATTATTTTATTTTTTTTTGTACAGCACAGGGGTGAAAGAGTGAATTTTGGCCTATCATGATTGTTTTAACAAATTTAACTTAAATATCTAGTCATGAGAGGGTCCATAAATAATGCAATAGAATGATAGGCATATGCATGCTAGATTGGTAGGGGAACTTTAATTATGGAGTGACTCACGGATTCATCATTTACAGAAAATATTCTTTTAGTGACATATCATATCATACAAATATTTATATATATTATTTAGTTTTTTTAACGGAACGTAATTTACTTATGTATACACAATGGGACTTTGCCCCATAACTTAAATAACTTATAGATAATAAGTAATACATTATATATTATGTTAATATTACTAAGCTATAAACCTTGAGTTTATTTAGTTATTTAGAGTACTTTGGAATTTTGTTGTTCATAGAATATATAAATATTAATTTTAATATTTTAATTTGAACAATAATTAAAAAGGGCATTTAATATAATTTTAAGAAAGATTTCTCTATTTAAATATAGAAAAGAAAATTATATATTATTATTTAGATATTGGTTCATTACATCTATGGGTTGTTAAGGCTATATGGTATGGGTATCACAAGTGTTATCCAATTTTCCTGCCACATCATCGCCGCCTCAGCAACCACACCACCACCACACCACACCACATCATCTCTAGGAAATACCCATCACACCACACCACACCATTTTATTTCATTTAATTTTAAATAATAAAAAAAAGAAAATCAAAAGCAACCCATGCCAACCAATCACAAACCAACACCTACACACCCACACCCGTTACGTCGCGTTGCCCGTGCCCCCTCCCCACCACGCCAACCCCCACGCCGTTGGGGGGGGGGGGGGTGTTTGCCTTCTCTCCTACGCCGTTGCCATTGACACATCACCCCCCACGCCATTATATATTGGCCCATACCCAGGAGCCTAAATGTTAATGGCATGGATTTTATTTCAAGGAATATAGTTTTAAAAATTAGTGGCGGATACACTTCAAAATTCAAATATATTAATCTTGGTGGCTTGAAACAAAAAGTTATTTAAAAGGGCTTTGCCATGCGGTTGGGTGTAGCTTGTGCCTTTTACAATTAGCGAACGATGTTTTACTTGTTGGCCAGTGGTTACCCGAAAATGCCACAAATCAAATGAAAATTCTAAATTGTTTTAACGAAGCTCAGGGGCTAAAAGTAAACCTAGTTAAAAGTCGCATGTGTGGAATTGGTGTCCAAAATTTGGAGGTAACAAACATGGCTAATGAGACAAAATGCCAACAAGATTTATTACCATTCATATATTGGAGAAAAATGAACCGAATCTCAAGTTGGAACTTTATAATCGACAATATAAAAAACAACTCTCAAGTTGGATAGGTAGGCTACTCTCAGTTGGGGCCAATTGACACTAATAAAGTCGGTTTTTAGCTCGCTACCACTATATTATTTTTATCTTTTAAAGCTCTAGAAAAATTACAATTAGAAGCCATTCGTTCAGGTTTTCTTTGGGGATTAAAGATGACGAAAAAGGATTCACTTGACTGAGTTGGAAACAAGCTATCCTAAATAAAGATGAACATGGATTGGGTATAGGAAGTCTCAAAGTGAAAACACATGGCTTTACTAGGAAATAGGAAATGGACATTTATATCCGAAAGTCAAGCGCCCTGGAGAAATGTTACAAAAAACATGTACGATCCATATGATGGTTTCGTGGATAACATAAATTCCAGCAGAAAAGGAGTTTGGACTGATGGGCCTGGAAGCTAAGCCCAAATTGTGATTTCTCAATCCAAAAGCTTTCGGCCATCTTGGCTCTTGCACACCACTGGCCCACTCTCTTCACAGCCCAACTTCGGCCCCTTGATAAATGAGAAGTGATTTTGGGACCACATAAATAACTTTAAATACCACAAAATAATACTTGTACAATATGATTTAAATCTTGTACAGTTTGGTGGGTGCAGTAATTTATGTGGTCCCAAAATCACTACCCTTGATAAATTCGGGAGGTACGGAGCCCCATTAAAGGTAAACATACTGGTTTGGAGTATTTAAACCGGTTACCAGAAAAGAAAAAAAAAAATAACTTGGTGTCTATAGGAACACCCGCATAATAGCAAATTGGAACGATTGGATTGTTAGCCCGCACATGATTGAATCTTTTGGCCTTTCTATGGGTCTTCGGGCATGTACATATCTTTTGGCCCCTTTTTGGGGTTTAATTAGTCTTTGCCGTTTCGAAAAAACAATCTAAATTATTTAACTCCTGCCTTAGTTTTACTCTGAAGTTATATAACAACGTAGTATGCATATGTTATTTTAATCTTCTTATGAGAGGTGTCACAACTGGCCAAGGCATCTATTAAATTATTTGTAAGTTTGGTTCTATATTACTGGCAATCAGGCTTCTATTTTGAGGTGAACATAAATAAAATGGTCAAAAAGAAATACCAATTTTATTTTGGCTAACAAACTTCAAAATAAGAAGATAAAATATGTGATGCTCACATAGGTGCTGTAAAGGAAAAATTAAGTAAAAAGTTTATGCCTAAACTACGTTATCATTTACCTTTAACACATACACTTAATTTTCCTTTTAAAAATACCTTAACAATATACTCAAACTTCCGTTTAGTTCTCATTTGGGGTAACATGGTCGGAAAATAAGTTCGATTGTTGGCATGAATTTGATATTCAACTTGAGGGGTCTTTTTGGAAAGTTGTCAATCAGTCGTATTTTTGTGGCAACCGGCGAAACAGTCCCACGTTCTCTGCTATATATTTAAACCCCTGATTCCTGAAACCGACGTGACAAATTTCAAATCCATTTGAGAGGCGTCTTAATAAACGCCCCCCCGAATCTCTCTTCACCCATCCAAACCCTAGATCTCCGATCTTCCTCTGCTCGTTTTCCGTTTCCTTTTCACGATGAGAGAGTGCATTTCCGTTCACATCGGTCAAGCCGGTATTCAGGTCGGCAATGCCTGCTGGGAACTCTACTGTCTAGAGCACGGCATTTCGGTAATTCTCGTCTTATTATCAGATCTACGGGTTTTAGGTGTTATTTGAATGATTTATGATTATTTCGTGCAAATTTGATGTGTTATTAGTTATTTCTATCATTTTGGTTGTATATATGCCTGATCTGTTCCACACTTTCAGATCTGTGTTGAATTCGTGTTATTTGGACATTCGTGTAGCAACAAATGGTTTACACTGTTTTGTAACATGATAATGTGAATGAAATGATACTGCGATGCCTATTATTTCCGATGTAGCAATAGATCTATGGTTCTTGATGCTTATATATGCCGATCGTATGAATATTTGATGTTCTTATCTGGATCTATCATTTGCTAGCGATTCTGGAACCGGTCTTTTTGCTAAAATTGAACTTGTTTGTTTCTCAGTTTTTTTCCTCATATAGTTCTGTACAATATGTCTATCAAATAGATTATTTAGTTGATGAAAAAGGTTTGCAAAATTGATTGTGACAGCCTGATGTCCAGATGCCAAGTGACGATGAATGTGATATGATATAGCCATTTCAAAAGGATAGATCTATATGTGGTTTGATTATTTGTGAACTTGAACTTGAACTTGTTTGTTGCTCAGTTTTTCTCATGTAGATCTTATACAATATGTCTATGAAATAGATTATTTCTTATATTTGATATACGTTCATTCCAGATAATAACCTGTTTATGGTTTTGACAGCCTGATGGCCAGATGCCAAGTGACAAAACTGTTGGAGGAGGTGATGATGCATTCAACACTTTCTTCAGTGAAACAGGTGCTGGTAAACATGTTCCCCGTGCTATATTTGTAGATCTGGAGCCCACTGTCATTGATGAAGTGAGGACTGGAACATACCGCCAACTTTTCCACCCTGAGCAACTCATCAGTGGTAAAGAAGATGCAGCTAACAACTTCGCACGTGGCCACTACACCAGTACACATCTACCTACCATCCAATCTGTTCAATTTTATATCATAAAAGATGAATATAATTGCTGATTATTATTAATAATTTAATCATTTTGCAGTTGGAAAAGAGATTGTTGATCTATGCCTTGACCGCATCCGAAAGCTAGCCGACAACTGCACCGGTCTCCAAGGTTTCCTAGTCTTCAATGCTGTAGGTGGAGGAACTGGTTCTGGTCTTGGCTCACTTCTATTGGAGCGTTTGTCGGTTGACTATGGAAAAAAGTCAAAGCTGGGATTCACCGTATACCCTTCACCCCAGGTTTCCACTTCTGTTGTTGAGCCTTACAACAGTGTTCTCTCCACCCACTCTCTCTTGGAACACACCGATGTATCTGTTCTTCTTGACAACGAGGCAATCTATGATATCTGCAGGCGATCTCTCGATATCGAACGGCCCACATACACCAATCTTAACCGTTTGGTTTCTCAGGTTATTTCTTCATTAACCACATCTCTGAGATTCGATGGAGCTTTGAATGTTGATGTAACCGAATTCCAAACAAATCTGGTGCCGTACCCGAGAATCCACTTCATGCTTTCGTCTTATGCACCTGTTATCTCGGCTGAAAAAGCATATCACGAACAGCTTTCAGTTGCAGAAATCACTAACACGGCTTTTGAACCGTCATCCATGATGGCTAAATGTGACCCTAGGCACGGTAAGTACATGGCGTGTTGTTTGATGTACAGGGGTGATGTGGCACCTAAGGACGTGAATGCAGCTGTGGGGACCATTAAAACTAAACGTACAATTCAGTTTGTTGACTGGTGTCCTACTGGTTTCAAATGTGGTATCAACTACCAGTCACCAACTGTTGTTCCTGGTGGTGATCTTGCTAAGGTGCAGAGGGCTGTGTGTATGATTTCAAACTCTACAAGTGTTGCTGAGGTGTTCTCGAGGATTGACCATAAGTTTGACCTTATGTATGCTAAAAGGGCGTTTGTGCATTGGTATGTGGGTGAGGGTATGGAGGAAGGTGAGTTTTCTGAAGCTCGTGAGGATTTGGCTGCTCTGGAGAAGGATTATGAAGAAGTTGGGCTTGAGTCTGGGGAAGGTGAAGATGATGATGAAGAGGAGTACTGATCTGCCTGCTTTCTTCATGCTTTGTTTACTGTGTTGTTTTTAGTACTTGCTGTTTCAGGTATTTTATGATGTTTGTTACTTTTGTGTTGTAGTTTGAGACATGTTGATGGTAGGAAGGTACTTTTGAGTTCTTGATATAACCTTTTAAGGTTTTTCTCCTCCTATTTTCCAATATCAGATCTTTGGTTTTAGCAGTAAAATGTTTTACTAATATCTTCTTTCTGTTAACTGTTTACTTTCTTTTACTAATTGTTTGGTTTTGATATGAATAGATGTATGTTTGAAAGAAAAGTGAGGTATAAAAGTGAGAGATATATCATATGTGACTATGTGTTGAGACAGTAATTAAAGTTCAATTATTTTTCTAATACTTACCTTGCTTAGCCATTGAAGAACAAACCCATTTTATTATATTAACAATAAGCGTTTTTTATTTCGGGTGTATCAAAATAAGTGAATCACTTTAATAACTTACATTATTTGGTAAATTTTTATATTTAAAATTACCCATTTATACTTACTTATCCTTCTTTAAACATCATTAAAGGTGCGGGGCCTATTCATTTTTGTCATCTCCATATATTTGACTTTTTCACAATTTGGAAAAAGCAACAAAATATTAAAGGTGAGAGGTCCATCCATTCTAATTACCTCATTTAATTTCACTAATATCTTATTATCTTATTTTACTCAAAAAAATGTAAACTTTATATTGTTTCACTTATTTTGATACGGAGGAAGTATGAAAATAGAGAAAGAGAGAAGAATCGATGATGAGAGTCCCTCGTGTTTTTAGGGACAAAATCCAGTCAAGTTCTTTCAAATCCACTCTCTTGCCCAACGTTAGAGAAAGCTATGTAGGGTTTGTCTTTTTTATCAAATCCATAACCGGTAAACAAAGTATCACTTTCATACTCATTTCCCTGTTCCTAAACATCAGTACCAAACAAATCCTTACTTTATAAGGTGCACACACTCCTTCCCTCTTATGTTCATTAATTGTTCTGTTTTGTTCTAAAAAATAAGTTCAATGTTGAAATTGACATTGATTCAAAAGAACAAGCACGGAAAAGATCAATCATAATAACATATGAGGATATCTTGCAATAAGTTGGGAATACTGAAACTTGAAACTTGTAAACATAAAATATCATACACTCCGTAGTTTTTAATGTGACAAACATTGTTGGGGAACTTTATCAAATCAAATATAACTAGTGGGCTTTCCCCGCACGTTGCCGCGGGGACTTTTCATGTGATACCGAGAAGATTGTTTACTAATATTTAGAATACGTTCAAAAGATCGTTGATAGAAGTTTGTTTGTTTGCTAATTTTCATGTGATACCGAGAAGAAGTTTGTTTGCTAATATTTACCCCGCGCGATACTGCGGGGGATTTTTATATGATGTACAAAAAATGTATGATGATATTCATACAACCATAAAACTGTATTATCAATAATTTGGGTACTATAAATAATTTGAACTGTAAAATCAAGTTGGTAAATATTATATTACTAATTTACACATTACAATAATAATTAATTTATGTAGTCAAATTGTTAAAAAGAAGAAAAGAAGGTAAATTGTAACTATTGAAATTTAGTTATAAAAAAAAGAGATAAATTGTAAGTATTTATAAAGTCAAACATTCAAGCTAATAAAAAAATATTATTATATAATTGAACATTGTTCATTCCTCTCACATAACCTTGTTGAGGATTGTTATTAAGTAGTAGGTTTTTACCCCGTGCGATGTTGTAGGAGTAATCAAAATATTTTTCATATTTAAAAACAAAATATAAGTTACAATATAATTTTTTCCAAGTTATTCGTAAAATGGTGGTTCACATTCTTTTTCTACGATATTAGTAAAAGTATTTCTTTAATACTTAAATGAATTTAATGAAAAACAATATACTCCCTCCGTCCCATAAAAAACTTTACATTTCTCATGAGCACAATATTTTAGGAGATAGTTAGTGGTGGGCCATTTGTAATACTTTTGATTAAAATATAAGGGTAGATTGGAGAGAGAAAGTGTTTTATTGGTTGAATGATTGATAATATTATTATTTTATTAGGTGGGCCTCCTAAATTTGAGAAATGTAAACTTTTTTGTGGGACAAAATTTGAAGGAGAAATGTAAAGTTTTTTGTGGGACGGAGGGAGTATTAGTCAAAATATTAGTCACACTAATATATAAATTTAAAATACTTTAACGAAAAACAAAAGTATAAAATTGACAAAAAGATATCTCCAAACTTTGTAAGTCAACAAACACGGCAAAGACTAAGGGGGTGTTTGGCTCAACGTAATCCTCCGTAATGTAATTGTAATTGGTGGTATTTGAATTCGGCTGTAATTGAATTGAGTTGTAATTGAATACGCTTACGCGTTTGGTTACCAAAATTTTGAGTTGTAATTCAAATCAATACTTATGACTTTTTTTAAAAAAAATTTTAAATTTTTTTTCAATATTTTTTTATTTTTTTATTTTTTAAAATTTTTTATTATTTGTTTACATTAAAAAAAAAATAAATAGTTTTTATCTTTTTAATTTTTTTCTAATTTTTTTAAAATTTTTAAAATTTTTTAATTTATTAAAAAAATTTAATTTTTTTTTAATTTTTTAAAATTTTTTAAATTTTTTAAATTTTTTTTAAATTTTAAATTTTTTTTAAAATTTTAATTTTTTTTTAAAATTTTTTAAAATTTTTAACTTTTTTTTATAATTTTTAAAATTTTTTTAAAATTTTTTTAGAATTTTATAAAATTTTAAATTTTTTTTAATTTTTTTAATTTTTTTTTAATTTTTTCAATTTTTTTTTAATTTTTTAATTTTTTTTAATATTTTTAAATGATTTTAAAATCTGAATCATATAAGATATTCAAATTTGTTAGTTTACTAAATGATCGTAATTGAATTCGTAGGGTGTTGGGACGGATTTCAATTACAACGAATATCGTAATTCGAAATTACGTCGTAATTGAATTACGAAAAAAATGGGTCATCCAAACGTCCTCCGTAATGTAATTGAATTACAATTACGGAAGATTACGGAGTATTACATCAAAACAAACGGGGCCTAAAAGTAAATTTTTTTTAACCAGTGTGGCACTATTCATGAATGTTTGTAAATGTATATTAGTATATAATGGATACGTATTCTTAAAGAATTAACCACCGTTTTAGTATGTAGGTTTTTTTAAAATGAGAACCCTTAATATCAAAACTGTAAAAGTAGAACTAAAAGCCAAATAAACTAAATAGTTTTGATAAGAACATGTTTTAAAACACATCAACCTCTATATATGAGGCCTAATTTTGAATTCAATTTGTCAACTTGTCATTTTAACACAATCTCATTGGTGGGCAATGATGACATGTAATGGCCTCAAAATCCCACATGTCATCTAATTCAAAATCAGCTGCAAGATTTTAAAAAAATGATTTTGTAGTCAATTAGTTTAGGCAATACAAACTGAATTGCATATCAAATTCGGTTTCCCCCTTTAATTTCGGAATTTTCTATGATAAACATTGAACAAATATTCCGATTTTTTCTAAATTTAAAATAAAATCCTCAAACAAAAACTCAAGATAAAGTTTTTCACCCAATAGAAATATTCTGAATTTAATGGGGTTTTTTAATATATTTTTTCAAAATATCCCAATCTTTAGGAAACAAAATCTGCAATATCACATCCACTTTATTAGCACATCCCAATCTTGCATTAACCCAATCTACGATATCACATCCCAATCTTTAATTTAAAAGATATTAATTGTTAGCATATTTGAATTACTCCTTATATACATTTGTGGTTCAATAGTCAGTGTTCACTTAATTGTGATTGGTTGGAGCTTTCCTAATATACAGCTATATAAAAGCCTATGTGCAATTGTTAACAAGTGTTCTTTCTTGCCAAAGTGGCTAGGGCGTATGCCTTCTTCCTGGCCAAACTATGTTCGAATCCTCATTGTGTCTTATTTATTTTCATTTTTACAAACTGAACAAGTCCCATCTGCTTTGATGGTTGTAAAAGTATAAAATATTTTTATTTAAATACAAATTTTATAAGAATCCTTCTTAAATAATTAAATATTCTTTTTTTTTGAAAAAATTACAAATATAAAATGTACACATTCTTATTAATTTATATTTAGATTACATAGCTTAGTTAAGTTAATATTTTGCAAAAAACAATAGAATATAATTTTCTGTTTTAATAAAGGGAAAAGTTGTCCACCGAATAAGTTTATTGTGATATATGATTAAACGGTTTGTTTCTATTGCGAATCAAAATATTTGAATTACTAAGTTTTTTTATATATTTAAATGATAATTAGTAGGAGAGATTAAATGATATATGTTTTAGTTAAGTTCAAAAAATGACATGTCATTGATTATCAAATAAATTTATATGACTGAGTATTTTGATTTTTGTAATGTTAGAAACCATATAAACAAATAATAAGAGTCGTAGCAAATTAACGTGGCTCGGTATACAAAGAAAACCACACTTATAGTAATTCCTACAGCTAAATGAACGAATAATAAAATCTGCAGTGAAGCGCAGCAATTATTATGCTCGTTCAAAACAATCAAACTATTATTTTGGTAAATGCATAAAAGATATGTATTACCATTAATATGACCAAATCGTCCGGTTATGATACGCATTTGAATTCAAAAGGCTATAAATATCAATTATAATCAGACGCCTAATCTCACCAAAACACTCTTGCCATTCAAAACATTACGAGGTCCGAGTTCCAATCTGCATATTCAATTCACAAAAAGGTTAGTTATCATATTTTTAATGTTTGTTCTGCTATAACCTGAGATTAGGCCAAAATCCATTAAATACTGCGTGTTTAACACTACTTTTGCATTACTAACCGATTACATTATACTGATTTTAAAACTGTATCGATTTGAAATCTAATATGATATTCCATTAAAACTGGTTCACTTCATCACATTCAAGTATTTTTTTAATTTCCATCACATTTATTCCAATAAATCGGATTCACTTCATCACATTCAAGTATTTTTTTTATTTCACAGTACATTTTTTTTAAAATTTTATATACTGTAAAATTATTCATATTAAATGATGGCAATGGAATTTATGAACTGTTTTGGAATTTGAGATTGGATTTCATTATTATTTTGTTTATTATTTTTTCTTTTACTAACCGATTTCTATTTGCCATTAAATTTGGCCAATTTATTATACTGTCAACGAACTTATTTAAAACTGTTTTATTGCCAAAATTTTCTAATGTTTGGAATTAATATTTTGAACTGTAAATATTGACTAAATTCGCTGATTGAAACTATTGACACAATATATTTGAAAATTGATACTAAATATATGACCAATATTTAATATGGACCAATATTTGTAATTTTACATTTTTTGGTAGTTTTACTTATTATTTTGTATAGTTCACCAATTTTTATTGCTGTTATTTGACCAATATTTACTGTGGACCAATATTTGTAATTTTAGAGTATTTTTTATTTTTAAAATTGATAGTACTTATTATTTTGTTATTTTACAAATTGATAGTAAATTGTACTCCCTCCGTCCCACAAAAAACTTCTCATTTGACCTTAATTTTTTGTCCCACAAAAAACTTCCCATTTCATTCAATTGATGGGCTCCACATAATAAAATACTATTATTACTAAGGACCCCACCACTAACTATCCACTAACCATCCTTCTCTCTCCAAACCAATCTTATATTTTAATCAAAATTATTACCAATGACCCCACCACAAACTATCCCCTTAAAACTTGTGCCCATATCAAATGGGAAGTTTTTTGTGGGACGGAGGGAGTATAATATTTAATATGGACCAATATTTAGTAAAAAGTTAATTACACGGATGGTCCTTTACGTTTATAGCAAATTTCACCAATGGTCCTTTAGTTTCAAAAATTGCACCGATGGTCCTTATTTTTTAAAGGTTTTTCACCGATAGTCCTTTACGAAAACGGCCGTTAAATTTTCATGTTAAGTGACCTCACATGTGATCATCGGTGCAATTTTTGAAACTAAAGAACCATTAGTGAAATTTACTATAAACTTAAAAGACCATACGTGTAATTAACACTTTAGTAAATTGACTAATATTGGTCATAAACACGTTGTATTGCCAATTCCACAGTAAATATTTGATAATAAGTAGACTCGCAGTATTTTAAAATTCTGTTTGGTACAAAAAATTACTATTTATAATTTATAAAATATTTTTTTGGAAACGAAAATTTATAAAATATTGATACAGTTTTTAAATTCTGATTTTAAAAAATTTGGACAATTTTTAAGTTGTATACTGTTTTTTAATTAAAATTATGTATTGTTATAAAATTATGACAATTCTCGCAAGTTGGTTTGTTTCTTCAAAACCAGTATTCTCACATGGTCAGTTTTATGTCGCTGTATCACGAGTTAAGAACAAGAACGGATTGAAGGTTATTTGTTGCGACAAAGATAGCAATTACACTAATTCAACAATAAATGTCGTTTACAAAGAAGTCTTATTTCGTCTATAAATTTAGTGTAACATTTATTCATGTATCAAAATTTGTACCAACTTATTATTACAATTATGGATTGTTATGCCATTTAAATTGTATCAATATTTTTGTTATTTTTCTAAATATCTCTTGAATCATTTGAAGCTAGTTTTTGTATATACACGTCTTTGAACATTATTTAAGTTTTTTTTCTTTTTTATGCAATATGTATTAAACATCAATTTAGGAATATTTCTACAAGACTTTCTATTTATTGGGCCCAGACAGGCCCCATTTGTTCGTTAATCTCAATTTAGCTTATATCAGTTTGTGAATATCGGGAAATCTGCTAATCCATTTGAAAAGGCAAAAGATGTCGTCGGCGATTGTAAGGTCTAGCCTCCGGTCGGCTCTTCGTGGCGGTGCACGTGCCAATCCAGCATCTAAACGGTCCTTTTCTTCCGGCGCATCGGTTGATGAAGAAGCTCGTAAGATCCTCCTCTCTCTAATTCTTTCAACGACAATTTACACGCTGTTAAAATTCATATGAATCGGTTTAAAACTTCGATTTTTTTGTTAGATCTCGATGCGATGTTATAATGACGTAATGTTACGATAGGAATTACTTACCTCCGTCAGATTTAAGGCTTCGTTAATGAGAATAACTGTGATATGACAGTGATTTATGTGTTTTGATTTCAAATGTTGGATAATTAAATGGAAACGTTGAGCAATTGCTCTCGGTTGAAATCTGGAAATGTGAATTATCTGTTGCTATGATTTATTTATTTATTTGTGTAAACACAGGTGAGGCAGCAAAATGGGAGAAGATTACTTATGTAGGCATTGCTGCTTGCTCCATTCTTGCATTCGTTAACCTATCCAAAGGCCATCCTCATTTCGATGAACCACCTGTAAGCTTAAAATTATGAAGGATATAAATAATCGTATTGCTAATACAACATTTGTTATAAGTGGCATTGTAGTCAAATGACATATATTATAAGTTTTGGTGCACAAGATTCTCTGATTTTTGTTGTTAAGTGGGTGGTATTTTTGTTTTATTTTCTTTACACTGATATTAATTTGATCTATGTATGCAGCCATACCCGTACTTGCACATTCGTAACAAGGAGTTCCCATGGGGTATGTTATACGCTTTTCATTATTATTATATTTTTGTTGGATTAATTTGATATTTCTCTTTTGTGTATGGCATCTTCTGTATATCTTGATATTAGCTGCTGCAATGTTCACTATTAATTTATTTTCCTTGGATGAAAGTTAATACATGTTTTCAAGATGTTTAAATTGGGTAGTATAATTTTTTCATATCTTTTACTTGATATTGTTTCATCAGGTCCAGATGGCCTCTTTGAAGTCAAGGAACACCATTGAAGCACATGTAGTGATGTGATTTGAAGATGGTGGTATGAGTAGTGATTTTGCAAATAAAGAGTTTGAGAATACTCTGTTTTTCTACTTTCAACAACAATTGATTTATAGTTGCACTTCCATTGGCTGCCTTTGAATTTAATGTCACAAATATGCATTGGAGCCTGAAGTTTTTCTTGTATGGTATAAACACGTACTTAACCATTTATAAAATTAACATTAACGTGATACATATATATATTCTTAAGGACTCGAGATTCTTATCCCATTTTATAAATAAATTATACTGTATCTAAAAGAAGAGGTGTAGTGCAACCAACCAAGCATCAACAACATGAGAGGGAAGTCACAATTCACAAATACTTAGATATTAGCTTTTGCAGATAAACACAAAAAAGAATATAACTGAAACTTGAACAGAACTGAAAATAAAATAAAATATAACATAAGAGAGAAGGATGGGCATGGGTAGTGGTTCATTGGTTGGCAATTTGGTCTTGTGGCAATAGAGAAGAATCATGATTCTGCTGTGGGTCTGCACTCTGGTTCTCATTTGAAGGCTCCATTGTCTTTACCTTGACTTTGCTCTTTGTTGTTAGAGTATGTGCTTTGACTTTGGTCATTGGATTGTGTCTGGGTTGACTTGTTTTCTGCTGTCTTTGAATCCAAATTTGCTCTGTTATTGGTACTTTGATTTTGCTCATCGTTAGAATATGAATTTGCTCTGTTAGTCGGTGCTTGCTCATTGGGCCCGTTTGCTACATTGTTGCTGTTTTGAGTTTGCTCATCGGATTGTGTTTGGGTTGACTCGTTTGGATCTGAATTTGCTCCATTGTTGCTAGAGTCTGTTTGCTCCTTCTGAGTCGACTCATTTTGCGCCGAGTTGGAATCTGAACCATCTCCATTGTTGCTAGAGCGAGTTTGCTCATTCTGAACCAAGTTGTTATTCCCATTGTTGGTCAAAGAGTCAGTATTACCTCCATTGTTGGTAGACTCTGTATTTTGAGTCTGGGTCTGCTCCTGAGTTGACTCATTTTGTGATGAGTTTGAATCTCCATTGTTGGTAGAGTCTGTACTCACTTGCTCCTTGGACTCCAACTCATTTTGTGCTCCATCATTAGTATTCCCACCTTGATCCTTTAACTCAGTGTATGGTGACTGATTTTGTGCTGAGTTTGACTCCAAACTCCCTCCTGTATTGGACTCAGTCTGAGTTGACTCATTTTGTGTTGAGTTCCCTTCATTACCTTTGACTCTGTTTGTGTTGAACTCTCATCTCCATTATTGTTGGTGTCTGTACTTCCATTTTGCTCCTTTGACTCTGTCTGAGTTGACTCATCTTCTACCGAGAACTCACTTCCTTATTGGTACCTTCATTTTGCTCTACTGAGTTAGAGTCTATATCTCCAACTTTTTGGTCATAAGTTTCTGCTGTGGGTCTGAACTTATATTTGTAGAATCCCCGTTTTCTGTGATTCATCAACAACTTCACTGGAAGCATCATCTCCTTTTTTATTCTCTTCTCTCATCATTTCCATCACTTAACTTTTCATTCTCATTATCTTTAACTTCACTTTTAACCTTGTTTCTTCACTCACATTTTCAGTCTCATTCATCTTTTCAATCCCATCTTCCTTTTCTTTACTCTCTTCTCCTTCATCACTACTTCTTACACCATTTTCTTCTTCACTTTTCTTCTTTTCACTCCCTTCATTGTCTTCACTATTATTATGATCCCGAACAAGCTCTTCAGAATTATCTTCATCTTCATGATGATCATCTCTTGATTCCTCAATTTTACCTAATTTGATCACATCATTATTATTACCATCATTCTCTGATCTCTCGGAGATCGTTGTTGATGCTGGTTTTTTGTTGTTGGAGCTGGTAAAGCAACCATACACTTACACCAAGCAGAACACAGATCTGTAACACATGCTTTATCTTCAAACCTTTGCTTCTACCATTTCTTCGTGGTGAGTGCCTAAACATGATTTATTCCCTTAATCGATCAACCATTTAGACACATAAATTTACATCAGTTATTTAAAATCTCATCAATTAGCTGAAGTTAATCCTAGATCTAAGTTGCTAGTGATCTGAATCATATAGATCTTCATATAATTTACAAAACAGGGCAACAAAACGAACTCAGCAAAAATCAAATTTAAACGAATATTCTAAATAAGTATGGAAAAGGTGCATAACAGGACAACTACCGAAATCCTAGAATATGAAATGAAGATAAAATTGAACCTAATCATATATTGCAATCAGTTGATCTAAAGCAAATTAATAAATACCGGTGACAAAAGATATGATACCAGTAGCAGTTTCGTAATGCAAAACACAAATCGATTCAGATTGAAATCGAAAACGCAAATAAATTACTCAAATGGAGAACGAAATCAATCAATACAAACTCATTAACTTAGGTTTAGAGCAACAATGTAGCGTACTGCCAGTTGAAGATGCAAAAGCAAAGATTACCTTTTTGTTAAAGTTACTCCAGACAGTTGCAAATCCTGAGGCTTGAAACTGTGATCTGTAGATTGTAGAATGATGAGCAGTCTTAATTAAGTGGAAACTTGAAAATGAAGTTGCGTCTGGTGAGAAGTGAAATGTGGCCTCTGACAATGGATATTTTATCTTCTTCTTCGATTATTCTCTTCTTCTTCACAAGCAGCAAACAGTAAACACAGTCTTTTTTTCTCTACCTGAATTTAGATCCGATCTACGAAAGTGTATTTAAAGATTATGTATTATCTATTGTTTAATATATACAAGTCAACTTGTTCTACTTTCAATTTTTTTACTCCACCGACGTAGACACTCTTTTTCCAACAATACTCGATCTACCTGTATTTTATTTATATATTTCGGTTTCATATCAACTGAATGCTTACATTATTTCAATTAGGGATGGCAACTATCATCCGATCTGATGATCATCCACCCGATCCGCTCCACCGGTGGTGGATATGGATGGAGTTAAATGAGTGAATATCGGATGTGGGGCGGATATAGATGTTTATTGGAGCGGATACGGATGATAATTTTCAATCCATGGATAAATTCATTTAACCCGAAATTAAATTTTTTTACATTATAATTTCACATGATTAATAATACATGTCTACACATTTTTTATTCAATAAAATTTATACATAACATAACATCTAAATTTGTAAACATTACAAATCATACTCTAGGCTTCTATATATATTATGTTATATTTTTGTTTGTATTCATCAATATCTGGGGATTAGTTACCAATTATGTTCTATGCCTTGATGCATCGAATGTAGATTCGTAATTATGTTTTCGTTTGTATATTTTTTTTGGAAGAAATATATATATATTCAACAAAAATTGTAAATTTATCTACAAAACTATCGTACTTTCTTTAGAAAACAAATTTCTTTCGAAATCCAACGGATGCCCATTTACCCGCTATAATCCGATGGATATGGATATGGATGGATGAAATTATTTTAAATGGATGTGGATGTGGATATGGACGATGTAAATCTAAATGTGTATGGATGTGGACATCGCATCACCCGATCCACATCCGCTCCATTGCCATCCCTAATTTCAATCCTTTTAAAGTTTGGTAGAGATTCAACTAATTTAAATGATTAGTCATAATGTAAAATTTATTTTAGCACCACAACTTTTAATAAGTAGTTATACTACAAGAGGTATTTGTTTGGAGAATTGATTTTTTGTATCACAACTTTTAATAGTTATACCACACATTATAGATTTTACAGCTAATTGTACAAGTATATTAAACATTAGATGTGGTACATACATTAAAAGTTGTTGTAAAAAAATCACCCCCTATTTGTTTGGTTCAATTAGACGTACAATATTGTTTAGAGTAATAATATTAGTGTTTATCTTTTGTGCATACTTATGTACCTACACACTAAATTAAGTCATGTGTCAAAATCAATATAAATAATATTTATAGAGAGTTTTAAATGATTACAGATGTCATCTTATCAAATTGATAGACAAATAAATAAACATAAAAAATATGAATCAATATCATTTCTCTATTATTTATCCCCCTACGTACATTTGAAAACAGTTTGATGGTTGTTCCATTGTATATTAGTTAGAAAAATCCTTGTTATAGTTGTGACATTTAACCGGAAAGAGTGAAATTGAAGTGATGTTTTAAAACATTTATATTTCTTTATGGTAAATACTCGAGCACGTATTGATTTCTTTATTGCGACTCAAACGCGTAATTTTGCAATTTTTAATTGACAAGATTATGTTCACAATAAATCTCACTTTAGTATATGTGAATATCGTGACATCTTCATTTGCTATTTATAATAAACATTAAGTATGATTAATTACACCTAACTACCTAAGTCCTTAAACTATTATTACTATTTATATATTCCAACGTAGACAGATAGATAAACATGATTTGTAAAATAGAGAACTAATAAATGGCCAAATTTAACCATTAACTTGTGTAAAAAATCATAGTCAAAACTCAACAGAAGTTACCCAAAGATTATAACATAGCGGTATTAGTATTTGATGATGCACATGACCTAAGGTAAATGATTAACCGGTTTGGAACGCGTTCAAAGTTACCGCTTATCAATACCTTCCACCATTTTTTAGAACTGTTTTCGATGTTATTGGGCTAGCCTATTGATTTGAGCTTGGAAATTACAATAATTAACTCAAAACACCTAATGGATTAAACCAATACTACCTTGTCTCATTATTGGTACGTCACTTTTGTTCCCATGGACTATGGCTATCAAAATTATATTAAAAGCCCAAAATTGTATGGCCGGGCCCTGACTCACGTAACTTTTGGGTTGGGACATGGCCTCAAATTTCTAAATTGCATTGTCACCATCAAATATCCGAAAGTTGTAACAAAAAGTATGTAAATGAACCTTCTACACAAAATTGCAAATTCAGCCTTCCATACTTCCAAAATCTAAAGAAATGAACAAACAAATATAATTAATTAAACATTATTTGCAAGTCATAAGTAAAATACTAACTTTTAATTAATTAAGTAAATACTAACTTTTAATAATTTTTAGGAATTTAAATAAGTAACATGAGAACGTGATAAAAAGGAGAAAGTGACCTATGGTCGTGGTTGGGTTCTAGGATTATTGGAGTTCATACTGTTTGTGAGAGTGATGGTGCTACATTACTCTATTTGATTGTTACATGTCAAGATGTACCCCTTATCTCTACTATTTATAATGCATTTAGGACCTTTCCATAACTAGCTGGCTGAAAATTCAGCCAAATACTTGCCATTTTTAGAAGTTAACCATTTTGCTAAAAAAACACTACATCCATGATTCGAAACAGCGACCTGTGGGTAAAATATCAACGCCCAAACCACCATGACAGGAGTCCGGTTTCTGTTTGATACCCAAACACAAACATAATAAATGATATCAGCGTGTTCGCCCACCAAAACAATTGACTGGCCCATCGTCACAGTAGAATCGATTCTCTCTTCCTTAAAAATTCAAACTTGAAGCCATTGTCTCCTCGGTTCCTTCAACGTGATGATTTCTTTCCCTAACCAAGATATTTCATTGCCTCCTCGGTTCCACCATTGCCTCCTCGATTCCACCATTGCCACCTCAACATTAAAAAATTGCGGCTGATTTCACGAGAAACCGAAGATTGAAGAGACGAAAATGCAGTCGCTCACGCAACCCCTAGCAGCCCAAGACTCTTCGACCATCCTTCGATTCTTCTGGTAAGTGTTCGATTTGATTTTTATTCAGTATCTCAATCGGATTTTATATATTGTATCTCAATTCGCTTAGGGTTCTTTATTCGATTTTGGATACTGAAATTAGGGCTGTTAATTCGTTTTTTATCTGTATCTTAATTCTATTTTATATACTGAAATTAGTGTTCTTAATTAGAGTTCTTAATATTTTTCAATTTGATTTTATATACTGACTTTAGGACCTTTCTCTTTTATCTTCAATTTTATTTTCTTAATTTGGTACAGGTATTTGCGATAGGAAATGGATCAAATGACGCTGCAACTTTACGTTAACAGTGGTTTAAACACTTCGTGGATTTCATTAACCTTGTCATAGGCATGGCGGTAAGCAGAGATACTAAATAAAAGTTAAATCACAAATTTGTTTCCTGCAGGTTTTAAGAGGGAAGCACTTGAGCTGGTTGTTGGAACACAACATCTAAAACGGGCATCCATCTTCCAAAACTTCCAACATCTTCAATCATCACAGCTTCATTTGAGCTCTCTTTTTTTGAAAGGGTGAACTAGAATTGTGTTTGGAGGAGCAATGCCAGGAAGTTAAAAATTCAGCATGAATTGTGTTTGAAGGTATGTTCCCATATTTGTTAAGCATTTAATATATTTTTTCTATGTTTTTAGTTGTTCCGGGTTGACCGGCTATTTCAACGGTTGAATGGTTGACCTGCCAGCCATCTTGTGACCCAGCCTTTTTTTACAGGGTCGAGTGATAACCCGGGATTTAAATGGTTGATTAATTCTTGCTACAACTGATTTCACTACAAGTTTGTATATTCACCCTTTTTGAAATGTAAATCTATTTGATGATTTTGTTTTTCATATTCAGAACTAAATGGTAAAGTGGTTGTATGGGATTTGAAAAACCATCAAACTTGCTTCGCAATATTTTTTTGAACATGTTAACCAAAGTTTAAGGGTTAAAAGTTAAAACACCAAATCAATGGATGTATCAATGGATGTTTGAAGATTAAAATGTAATTAACCCATAATTATGAACATGTTTTCGGTTTAAAAGTTTGGTTAAATTCTCTTTTTTTCGTGTGAAGGTAGATGACGATGCATCAGGAGCAGATAAATAATTAAAAATGGAAATTGAGGGAACACCATTAACATCTGGTGTTACCGAGAGCAAGAAGAATGTTGATGAAAAATCATAGAGAGATGATGATCCATCTTAAAGCCACGTAAAAAGAGGGGACTTCTAGAAGCTAACAGGGTTAGTTTCTAATCTCTATTTAACTAATTAGTTAACTGGTTAAACAACATTTGTTGTTATATGCCATTTTTGGTATGGATTGAAAAATGGGCCTCTTTTTGGTATGGTTGAATACGGGCTTTTGAATTGAGGTGTTTGAGAGAAAATGCAACCCAAATTCACCCATATTTAAGTTAAACGGGTCGAATTTTCCTTGTCTACTTAAAAAACATGGACTTTAAGCTAATGGTTGTTTAAGCAAATATCCTTTCTAAGTATTTTTATTTTATTTTACTTTAATTGATCAACTATTCATATTTTTATCAGATTTCGCAAGACAAGAAAAAGACAAGTGTAGATACCCTGAAAACAAGGAACAAAAATATTCAAAAAGATAATGGCATCTGACTGAAGTTGATTCCTCTTTATCTATCTGGCTACTTATTTTATGAGCGGTAGTTTTGTAGTTATTTATTACACGTTTTTAACAGTTTGGTTCTCAAAATTTGGTTTGTTTTTGTATCACGTACTATTTTGTTATCACTTATGCAACTTTTTGCAATCCAATATCTTTTATAAAATGCATTGGGACCTTTACAAAATAGCTATATTTAATTTTCAGCAAACACTTGCAACATGTGGGTTGTTAACATAAACCAACACTACCGTCAAATCAACCACCAATTTGTCGACTCCAAATAAGTTGTAGGGTACCCGCCGCCGCATTGCGCGGCCGGATACCCTTCTATACTTCTTTAATCATTTTAATTATAAGATAATATTTCTATTATTAATACTGTTTAATATGTGTTTTTACTTCAGGATGTACTAAACCTCTCGAAATAGATATAAATTTGTCATGTTTATGTGGCAGCTATTGGTTCTTTATGTTTTTGTTCATGTATGGTAATGCTTTTACAACACAAATGGAAACATCGATAAAGTTAACATGAGTTCAATCAATAAATCAAGTCGAAAATAACAACCACCAGAACTGAACATTTGCAACGCCCATCACCTGTGCCTGTCACTATCGCCACCAACTCCCACCAATTTGTCGCCGTTAACTATAATCACAGGGTACCCGCCGCCGCATTGCGCGGGTACCCTGCTAGTTATACTTTATTCCAACCTCTTCAAAATTGTATATTAGGAAACAAAATCGAAAAGACCAGTCACAACTTTGAAAAGTGGATATACATGGAGATTATCGTAACGAATTATTGATTTTGTAAAAGGTTTCAAATATATTTCATCCGTCCCAAAAAAACTTCTCATTTAACTTTGGCACAAGTTTTAAGGTGATAATTAGTGGTAGGGTCATTGGTAATAATTTTGTTTAAAATATAAGATTGGTTTAGAGAGAGAAAAATAGTTAGTGGATAGTTAGTGGTGAGGTCCATAATAATAATAGTATCTCTCACCTATATATGGGGCAAGACCTTTAGCAACCATTTGATGACATGTCATTTTATAGCATTTTGATTGGTCCAAAATGGTGACTCAAAGGGCATTATAGGAAAAAAAAATTATGACATTTATAGTTGGAGGTTTTCAACAATTAATTATTTGGTAATTTATGAGCATTTTATAACGGTTTTATGATAAAAAATATTTTTTTTGGTAACTCATTAATGCACTAAATAACGTCTTTTTTGATAATGGACACCTTAAGTTGCTTACATATTTGTCATGCTTACGCATTCATGCTATGTAATTATATATGTCCATTGTTATATTTAGTTACTTCATAAAATGAGTTTTTCTAACATGTGCCCCCTAGGCACATGTTTAGGTATATTAATTAACTCAAAGTTTCCATTACAACTTGAAAATGCATTTAATATGTTTCTTGAATATAAAGTATGAAGTTTATTAATGTGTACTAAAAATTTATTAGGAAACTTTGAATAAATTAGTACATCTAAACATATGCCTAAGTGGCATATATTAGAAAAACTCTCATAAAATTTGTCATTTGTTGGTGGTTTATAAGATAGTTACAGTTTAATGGCATGATATTGTTGGATTTATACGATTGTTATAGTTGAATTTATATCCGTTTCACTTTTATTTTACATTTTGTTTTTTATGTTGAAATGGGTCAACTTATCCACACACACTATATAGCCCATTTTGTTTAGAAAAAGTATAATATATCGTAATTGTTATTTTTTACTACAAAAACATTTTTCTTGAAATAGTAGTAATTAATAACCGTGCAGAAAACAAATTTATGACATTGTATGTATTTTTCTAATAGATTTTGGTCTATTAACTACTACTTCCCCGTATCAAAATAAGTGAATCACTTTGAAGTTCACGTTTTTTGAGGCAAAATAAGGTGATAAGAATTAGTGAAATTAAATTGGGTAATTAGAATGGATGGGGACCCACACTTTTTACTATTTTGTTGCTTTTATATGAAGATGACAAAAATGAATGGGCCTCCGCACATTTATTGATGTTTAAAACGGTATAAGTAAGGGTAAAGATGTAATTTTAAATATAAAAACTTACCAAATAAGGTATATTATAAAAATGATTCACTTATTTTGATACACCCCAAAAAGGAAAGTGATTCACTTATTTTAATACGGAGGAAGTATTTCATTTGACCCGCTCCATGTTAGCTTTAAAAAAAATTATTTCACACGTATGACATAAACCATTTATAAATAAATGGGCTAAAATTCACAATATTTGAAAATATGGTGAAACAATGCCAAGCAAGAGTCTATATTAACAAAATCATAATCAATTACAACTAACATAAAAAATAACATTTTTATTCTATTTGTTAGATAAAGAATCATATGTTTTTTGGAAACGGCAAATGAAATAACGGAAGCCTACTCGAAATTTTTCAGCGAGCACCCCGAGTTCGAGCTCCGCATAAGCGGGCAAACCCAGCCCCCAAAGGGATTTCCGAGGAAAATTCCCCATATGTGCCCGTGTGAGGTATGAGTTAAATTACGCTAATGCAACGCTCCCAAATGGATTCAAACTCACGTCCTGCAGCCCACATGGGTATGAACCCAGTGCCTCAGACCAGCTAGGCTGGCCATCATTGGCAAAGAATCATATGTTATATCCATAAATGTGATCTGAATATGTGTTTTTTTTGAAATGTTGGTTTAATTATATAAGAAACATCCATTGTTGTTTCAAAACATATGAAACCCATATCTCTTTCAATACTGAGCCATTCTCGCACCTACACACAAAATAGTTGATGTTATCAATGAACGGATAATTTCTTTAATTCCGGGAGACGAGAAGATACACAAAATAGTCTTCGGACTCTGTTTAAACTTACTATTGAACAAGAACGGCTTGAAGGTTATTTGTTGTGACCACAATGGCAACTACACCAACTCAACGACAAACGTCGTATATTAAGAAGTTTTATTTTGTCTTTAAGTTTTTTTATCTGATTATTCATGTATAACAAAATGTTTATTTATCATTTCAACAATATTTGACTATATGCTTTCTTACGTTATTTTCATTGTTATGGATTCTAGATCTCGAAGCATGCCCGCCCAATCGGGCGGGCTTTGAAACTAGTTTTATTATGTGGAGCCTATCTAATGTAGAAATGGGAAGTTTTTTACGTGACAAAAAATTAGGATGAAATGAGAAGTTTTTTGTGGGACAGATGGAGTATCATATAATCAATAACATCTAATAAGGCAATCCATTTTTCAAGTTCTACGTCAAAATATATTTTAGTGTAAATGTACGAATTGATGCATAGATTGAATTTGATCTAATTAAGATGTCCTATTTTTATATCCATGGGTAACTTTAACATTGAGTCAAACGAAAATGTGCTATCATGATCAGTTGCCTTTATTTATTTTTTAGAGAGTTTATATGTAAAATGGAAAAGTTGAATGTTAGTTTGGATAGAATAAAAGGAATAGGGTTGCATAAGACAATTATGAGGAGGGCGGTTGATGAAAGATCCCATCCATCTTACTCCTCTCTGCCCTACTTTTGTCCACACAGTATTTCTACCCTTTCTAAAACTAGAAATTTAAATACTTGTTCCTATGTGGAATTAGATTCCCCGCCACAAAAAAGGTTCAATCCGGTAATCCTGACGGGCTTCATTAAAACCAGCCTTTAAAGATACTTGATGAGGACATAATTTGACTCACCCAGCAGTAATGTATCTATATCATGGTGAGTCAGGGCTTTAATTAGGTTTTTTGCATATCCAAAATTTAATTATCCAAATATACTTCGTACTTCCTCCGTATCAAAATAAGTGAATCACTTTGAAATTTTCGTTTTTTGAGGCAAAATAAGATAATAAAAGATTAGTAAAATTAAACGGGTAATTAGATTGGATGGCCCCACACTTTTTACTATTTTTTTGCTTTTTCTAAATGGTGAAAAAGTCATATATAGGAAGATGATAAAAATGGATGAGCCGCACACCTTTAATGATATTTGAAGAGGGATAAGTAAGGGTAAAGAGTAATTTTAAATATAAAACTTACAAAAAAAGTTAAATTATTAAAGTGATTCACTTATTTTGATACTACCTAAAAAGGAAAGTGATTCACTTATTTTAATACGGAGGAAATATATGATTACTCGATATATTTACACGAATATCAAAAGCACCATTAAGCCCATAAGTTATCATGATTTGTTAAAAAACACTATTTTAAATACCACTATATTTTAAACCTAAGTTCAAATGTATTAGAGATTTGAGGTAACCATGAGGGGGTGTTCTAGTGGTAAGAGCTTGGTCTCTATTGGCGAAATTACTTGGAGTTTCCAAGTTCGAATCCCACGTGGAGCAAAAAATATACCCCCTTTGGCTACGGAGGTTCACATGCGCCGACTCCGGGCTACCTGCAAAGTGGGTGGTCGCCATGGGATTAGTCGGCTTGCAAAGCGAGTCGGAACCCAGGTTAAAAAAAAAAAAAAAGATTTGAGGTATTAATTTATTATATTCGAGCAGGTGAAATAGTTGATTACTGTCATCACTTGAAATGTGATTCACTGTGTATTCTATATAATAGCATTCAAAGTAATGATTTTTTATTATACCATGAAAGATTTCTTGTATTTAAAATAGTACTCACAAGAAAGGGAAAATTTGCGGAAAATTAAGATTCAAGTTCATTGCCTCCGAACAACATTAAAAACTCCACTAACAGTATGATTTGATTAGAAAGGTTAAAAGCATGGAAAAAAGGTGGAATGAGAAATAGTAAAGTTGGTATTTTTCACTTTTGAGTGGACTGGTATGAAATGATCCCGCCTAATTCCCAGAAGATCTAATGGCTTGTAAGACAAGTAACCCAAAACCACCCCTAATATATATCTCATCCCGATGAAACTACAAGACAAGTAACCCAAAACCACCCCTAATCTATATATACCTACCTCATCCCGATGAAACTAAGGCTAGGCCTCGGATTGTATTCTAAGACCACTCGGTACGAGTCATTGACGGTGTGAATCAGGGTTTTTTTAAGGAGGTGCGGAGTTACGGTCGCAAAGAACCCATATTTTACAAATTTACAGGGGCCCAAATTTTATATATATCTTATATACATAATCTTAAAGTTTTAAGTCAAATTAATAATTTAATAGAAAAAATAGAAAGTCCAATTTTTTATATAAATCTTGTATTTAGGGGTCCACTTTCGTCTATTAGCACATGGCCTACAGAATTTCGGAGACGCCCCTTGTGTGAATGTGTCCTATGTGGCTCTTAGGTGACAACAACTAAGAGTCATTTGCTTATATAATGTTGTCTCCACAAGGAATTCATAATTAATGTTGTTTTTTGAGGCATTGCAAAAATAATGCTATCCCCTTTTTGTGATCACGGATCCCCCATAATCCCATACTTCAAATCCCGGATCCCACTTTTTCTGTTTTTTTGTACTGTTTTGTACTTTTGTACTTTCCGACAACACTTACAAGCCCCTTTCTCTAAACCCGGATCCCTTAGGGTATCCCCTTTCTCTAATCCCGGATCCCCTAGGGTATCCCATACCAGGAAACCCGGATAATAATTTAAAAAATATACACTCATTTATAATCATAATTTGGTTATAATTTGATTTAAAAAATAAAAACTCACATTTATAATCATGATTCACTTTCTCTTCTTTCTGTTAAAGGCTAATCATTTAAAATTAATAACAATAAATTTTCGCTTAATATTTTTGGAGACTACATTATAAAATATACACAAAAAATACTAATACTAACATAAAATACTCATTTTATATTAGAAACGGGCACACCTCTTCTTTATTTTGTGATTTTGTCACATGTTCAACCAAAGAGGCGCACACCTAAAGATGCAACCGACAAATTTGTTCAAGGGTATTAAAATACATTTTTGGCTTCTTTTATCCGAAGTAATTTTAGCCAATATAACGATAAAAAGACCTAATAATTAGTCCTATATTCCTTTTGACATTTCTACTTTTATCCACAAACCACTCAAATATTGTCTACATAATAATTCAAGAGAAGCAAAAGTTTAAGGCAAATTGAACTCAAACAGAGATCATACTTTACTCCACAAGAAAAAATAAAAATTTCTCAAATAAATATTAACCAAAATTGTAAAACCTTAAAAATAATTGACAGCCCATAAAAGTCTATGAGATCCCTATAGTTTCTTGTGCAGATATCACAACACTTGATTTAAAATGAAATAAAAGTCTATGCGATCCCTATAGCTTCTTTTAAGAGAAAGGGGATCCGAGATTAGAGAAAGGGGATACCCCTAGGGGATCCGGGTTTAGAGAAAGGGGCTTGTAAGTGTTGTCGGAAAGTACAAAAGTACAAAACAGTACAAAAAAAAAGGAAAAGTAGGATCCAGGATTTGAAGTAGGGGATTATGGGGGATCCGGGATCACAAATGGGGGATAGCTTTATTTTTACAATGCCTCAAAAAACAGCATTAGTTGTGAATTCCTTGTGGAAACAGCATTATATAAGCAAATGACTCCAACAACTACACCATGGTTCACATGCATACGCCGCCCCCTTTCACGGTGTGGTCCAAATTCGTGAAAGGGTAGTAGCCACGGCTATGGAACTTCACAGGTGTGAAGGTGTTGATTGTAAGACACAAAAACTGATTTGGTGCGGCCCTCTACTTTTTGGACCTCACCGTAAAGGGTGCGGTGTTTGCATGTAAACCACGATGTGGTTGTTGCCACATATGACATAATTTCGTATAGTCTCATTGACCCATACCCAATAACCTAAAGCTAACCCAAAACTCACTTTGTTTTAATATATTTCCATTTTGCAGAGAGATTAGCATATATTTATATACATTTCTAAATATCTGGGTGTCGATTGTATCCTTCGATTTGGGGTATATGTCTTGGCGTAACAGGCTTTCATATGCGGAGATTTGCAAGAACGGTGACATTCTTAGAGAAGATACGTTATTTATTTTAGTATTGTATAAATATAAAGAAAAAAGTATTAACTTGGATTAGGAAATGACATATGTAACGGAGTCTCTTATTCCTACTTTTACACGCTACCCTCCCTTATTTCTTCATTAATATTCCTCTCTTTTAATTTTACCACCAACTCCTCACCCAACCATTTTTTTGTCTGAACACAAATATAAGCATATGATTTTACATAATAAATCTTATAATCAAAATATAATTTAAAAGCGTGTTTAACACTAAACTTATTATTCAAAATTACCTATCAATAAACAAAACACAAATTTTATAAAACCAAAAATATATATAATTGCAGCGCATATCTTGCAAAAAAAGAAAAAAAAAATTATTCAAACATGAAAAACCATATACTTCCTCCGATTCAAAATAAGTGATACACTTTCCTTTTTAGGGTGATTCAAAATAAGTGATACACTTTGAAAAGTTTCCTTATTTGGCATAAAAAATGGGACCCACACCCACTAACTATCTACTTTAACAAAGTGAAATTACCCCTTTACCCTTACTTTTTACTTTTAAACATCATTAACCTTACTTTATTCAAAAGGTGTGGGACCCATTCTCTACTAACCATCCAATTAATATAATTTAACCATCATTATAATCTTTTGCCTCAAAAACCGTGAAACCTTAAGTGTATCACTTATTTTGAATCGGAGGAAGTATCAAAATTCAACATAAAAATTCAACTTTCATGCAAGTATGGAACCTTCATCAAGGTCGTTTAGATCAAATATTTCGAACTTAAATACTTCCCAAACTCTAATGAAATGTAATTACTAAATACCAACTTTATTTTATTTTTAAATTTGGTATAGATAAGATAATCTGGTATGACAGCATTGCATTCAACATTAATAACCAAATCTTTTTGTGTCTTTCAACAATGTCTAGTTATTTATGACAAATAATTATAGATTAATCCAAAAATATTCAAAAAAGCAGTACAAAAATGAAAAATCGGGCCGTCAAGAAAAACGCAGGACTCAGATCAAACATAATTCGAAGAAGCTCTCGGGAAGGTGATCTTGAACAACTACTCGTACTCCTCCTATATGTACATTTACTAATTAATTAATTAATTAATATTTATATATAGTAACCAATTAATGATGAATTAATAAAAATTCAAGGGTTGAAGATAAAGCTTCCACATTTGCATTTCCAACTCATGGGCTTGTAGTTTGAGCTATAATCACCTCTTGCATATGCAATTGTGGTAACAGAAACAGTTGTTGGATTCTTGGCTCCATTTATTGTAGTCTTGATTTGTGGGGTTGTAGGCACTTGAATAGCTTCACAATGACCACAAGAACCGCACCTTCTCTCACATCTTGGTGGTCTTGATCCTATTTGTCCTCTTAGTATTGTCTTTTCTACATCCACCTTCACAAAAAATAAATAAATATTTTTTATATAAATCCAAATACTAAATTATATATAAAAAAGAGAGAGAGAAAAAGAACAAGATTGAGTAATTTTAATTAAGTGTTACCTGAGAATGTGTGGCTGGTTTTACCATCATTCTACCTGCCATTAATGAGAAAAGGAGAGTGAAATTTTGTTAGTAGTGTGTTACTTGAATGTAAAAAAGATTTAATTTTTTTGATGATTTGAGAGAAACTGAGTGACATCCATTTAAGAGAATGCATTTATTAACTAAGTGTGTTTTTTTAACTAAAAAAGGTTGATTTTTGGGAAAAAAGTGTGTAAAAAAGATAGATTTTTAAGGCGATTTCAGAGAAAGTGAGTAACACCCATTAAAGAGAATGAAATTTTAAATTAAGGGTGGTTCTTGAATTTGAAAAATATTAAATTTTTGGGTGATTTCAGAGAGAGAGAGAGAGAGAGCGATTTACCTTGACCAAAAGATATGAATGGAATGGAGAGAAATAAGAGAGAAATGGTTAAATGTTGAAGTAAGCGGGGGTTGTGATCACAACCCATTTCTGGATAGAGCAGAAGATTGATGATGCTCCGTGTTAACTGAAGGATTTAATGAGTGAAGTCTAGTGGAATTGATCTTGAAAAGGGTATGTTATGTGTGTGTGTGTTTTTTGATGATTTTATTGATCAGAGTTCAAAACCGTGTTGAGAAAAACTAGGAAAGTAGATCAGAGCTCGGAAGGGTCAATTATTAAGGAATCCTTACACGTGTGGGTGTTTGATTAGTACAAGTTATAAATACTCACATTCCAAAACAATATTAAAACCAGCACTTTTGGCTAAATGTCACATAAACACAAACTTGACGTCATTTAGTTATTCAAAATATAACTTTAGCCAGAGGTACTGTCAGCGTCGAAGTTATGATGAACCGTGTAAAAATGGGTTTTAAAAAGGTGTTTTACTTGAAAGACCCGACTTTTTTTTAAAAACCTCAAAACATGTTTTGATCGAGTTTATTGAACTTTCTTCTCTATAAACGAAAGGAAAAATGTCACATAAAAAAAACAAAAATAAGATGGAACTCAATAAAACATGTTTTTCTTCTACGTACGTAGTTGTGAGGTCATCTTATGGATCTCTTTTAGAATTACTATTTTCGGATAATATTTTCAAAGTATTGATGTTTTATTGTTTTGGAAATGCAGGTACTTGCTTAGGTTCTGTTTTATTAGACATTATAGTATAACTAAGACATATTAATGTGAAATAAAAGTCTTGATGACATCATAATTTATATTCAAATATGTGGTTTATTGATAAGAGCACGCGGGCTTCAAGTACTGACACCGTCCGTTTAAGGACGTCCTTTTTGACAGATGTAAGTGTGACATAATCTCTGCCAAGAAAATAAATCGTCCGTAAATTTTTTGACTAATCCGTTGGATAGAAGATCCACAATTTAACCATCTATATCTCTTTTTCCAGTTATAATTATTATATTTCATAAAAACCCATTGGTTTCCAAAATCTAAACCATCGTAAAATCATTCACGTCTTCACGACTTCTCTTTTATCGTTCTTACTTCACCCGTTCGTCACGTCTGCCCTCATACAATCATAACATAAGCAAGGGGAGTACTTTGTTGCAACAGTTCATAACAATCAAAAAATTGGAAAGTGGAAGGAAAATAGCAAAAAAAATAATTTTGGAGTTTATTGGACCATATCGATTTGAGACCGAAAACCGGAACCAAAACCGAAACCGAATAAGTATTATCGGTTCGGTTTTCGGTTTAGAATTTTATGTTTTATCAGTTATCGATTCTATCGGTATGGTTTAGTTTGGTTTCGAACCGAGCTCACATCTATTAAAAAGAGTCCATAAAAAAAAGAGTCCATAAAAACTACTCCGTATTACGGAGTATAACATAATTTTGTGATACGTAATAGAAAAGAGGAAAAAAAGGGGATGGTAGTAGTCTCAAGTCCCAAGGGAAAATGAATAGTACATAGATGTGAGGTCATTCATAGGGTGTGTAGTCTCTTCCTTAAAGTTTATGATGGAACATAGGAAGGACAAAAAGGTAGATATAAAAGGGTAGCATCCATCCCATGACAACAATCACTTGCATATTAATATTAACACTAATTCATGCAAACACTCTTACTGTTCCTCCCCCCTGCTCTGCTCTTTCTTCAATAAGACTATATATGTATATGCCATGCAAAAAACACAAGTAAACTATCGTATTTTATATATTTCAAATAATCCTTTTATCCTTTTAAGAGTAAATTAAATGCTTCTAAAAGTTCATCTTATATTTGCTATGGTTTAATAGGGATTGAAGCTAATGGTCCAAGACATGAACATAAGATTTGACGTTTACCAGAGCATCAGGTATAGTGGTTCAAGCCAAAACGCTAAATTAGCGTCACCTCAGCATCACATCATTATTTCACATTTAACAATCAAAACCTCAAATATCCCATCTACCATAACTAACAAATAATATTTCTTTGAGACCAGGGATCCAGGACGAAAGTCTAGGGGTAGCACAAATTTTTGGCGAATACGGCATCAATGGCCACTTATATAGTCGGTGAGGGAACCACTTATATAGGGGTTAATTTGTTGTGAGAGGTAGAAGATGTGTTGGGATAGCAAAGACACCCGAAGGTGCGAAGATGAGTGTAGGAGGGATTGCGTTTGTAGAGAATGGTGGTGGGAGTGTGATTTTTAATTGCAGAAGAAGGTAGGATATTGAGGAGATAAGTAGCGAAATGAAGGGCATACGACCAATATGAGGGAGGAACGGAAGCATGTATGAGGTTGGTTCGAATGATATTATTTAGGGTGCGGATGAGGCGTTCGGCTTTACCGTTTTGGGGAGAGGTGTAGGGACAAGAGAAGCGAAGATGCATGCCATGAGTGTCACAAAAGGTTTGAAATTGAGAGTTGTTAAATTCACGACCATTGTCGCATTGTAAGGTTTTAATTTTCTTTTCGAATTGGGTGTTAATATATGTGTAAAAGGTGGAGAATATGGAAAAGACTTGTGATTTATATTTTAGTGGAAAAGTCCATGTAAAGTGAGTAAAATCATCTAGAAGAACAAGATAGTATTTATGACCTAAGGTAGAGGGGATATGAGAAGTCCATAAGTCGGCATGCAATAAATCAAACGGGCTAAACGTAATAGAATGAGAAGAATTAAAATTTAAACGACAATGCTTGCCTAAGGAGCAAGAATTACAAGAATTAATACTACTAAGTTTATGCGAAAAAAAAAGTATTATTCCAAAGTAAAGAAAATACAAAAGTCCCCGGATGACCGAGGCGATTGTGCCAAATGGATGGAGAAACGGTATGAAGTGCTAGAGGTGTAGAACGCCCATTGAAACCCTTTGGGAAAGGGTACAAATCACCGGTACTGTTGCATCTTGTGATTGGCGTCCCCGTTTTTAGATCTTTCACAGTGAACCCAAAAGGGTCAAATTCAACAGAAACAATGTTATCACGGGTAAATTTTCGAACAGAGATCAAGTTTTTAATTAATTTAGGAACATGATAGATACTTTTTAAAAGGTATGGTCGGGTAGGGTCGGGTATGGTTGCGGAACCTAGGCCCGTAACTTGAAGACTACTACCATTACCTACTAAAATATAATGCGGTTTATTTAAACAAAATAAGTGAGAAAAGTTACCCGCATTGCTAGCAACGTGTGATGTAGAACCCGTATCCATGTACCAAGAGTTATCCGGCATATTAAGGTGCATGGTATTGAACGTTGCGTCTAGCTCGGTTGGAGTCATCGGATTGTCGTGCATAGGGTACGGTGCACCCATGTAATACGCCTGTTGTGGAGTGTTTGGGCGTGGACCGAGAATGCCCTGTTGTTGCGGAATTAGCGCAGCTGTTGTATAGGACATGGTGTAAAATTTTGATCTGCTTGCTCAATATCGGTTGGACCAGTAGTAGAGGGTGTTGGCGATTCTTGAATAAACAGGCCGGCGGCAGAATCTTGAATAAACAACCAGCAAAAAAACAAAATAATAGACTGGCAGAGCGTTTCTTTCTTTTTTTTTTGTTTTTTTATTACTGGTAGAAAGCCACACAATGGAAAAGAAAAAAAACACGAAATTGAAGGCAAATGTGTGGACTAGAAAAAGCACGAAATTGAAGGCAAAAAGAAATTGCTTCGTTGTGAATTAAACGAAAGAAATAGCATGAAATTGAAGGCAAGCATGCAAGGAGGTGAATTAAATAAATGAAAGGAAGTGACAATTAATTCTTGTGAATTAAACGAAATAGCTTCGTTGTTGTTTTGATAATAAAATAAAAGAAAGGAAGCACACTATTGGATGGTCAACAATGGCTGCAAAGCATTTAGATGTAGAAGGCAGTAGGTAATTCCTTGTTTGAAGAAGAAACGCAAGGTACGACCGATGTAGGGCGGCCGATCGAATATTAGAGAAAAATTTAGGTTATTGCTCTGATACCATATTAGTTTGTATCAAATCTTGATTCTCATTGATTGACAAAGTGTGTATTATATACACAATTACAAGGCTATAAATTAGGAAAGGATTACATACAATCAAGCCAATATATATCTATAATATAATTCAAATATAGGCTATCTAACAATTTGAATTAAGAGGTTGAATTCAATCAACACCAACATCAACTTAAGTTTAACTAAGAGGTTCACTAAAACCATATTCAAACTTCGATTCATAAACCCTAATCATAATGTAGCTACAATAACAACCATCCCAAATATGGATTTAAATCTCCAAAATCAACGATCATGTATAATAAACCTCATATATCAACTATGGTAATAAACCCCAAAATCAACGATTATGTATAATAAACCTCATATATCAAGTTATCAACTATTGGTAATAAACTAGTAATCAACGAAATAAAGTACCATAATTTCACAAATAAAACCAAAAATCAAAAAGCAATAGATTTTTTAATTGTATGTATCAGAAATTAACGTCGATCAATGCTACCATATTAAACCCAAATTTAAAGCTATACTACGTACTTTGGATTCGTATTACCTTAATTGACTGAAAAATCATAAGAAGACTTTGACCACAAGGTAGGAAACTAATTGTTAAAGAAGCGGAATCTTAACGTTGACGAAGGATTTTGAATCTGGCATGCCTATTGGCGACTAATTCATCGCTGAAGTTTGGATTTTAGATGAAGATTTTAGATGAGATGCATCTGATGACATACAAAAGAGGGGGTTTGTTTATAGGCTTAGCATTTGGACTCCTATTTTTGGGTTGTGGACTAAATTAACTATACTTATGGGCCAAGTTTAAGGGGTAGCACATGCCACCTAGGGCTCCAAGGGGGTCCGCTCACGGCTAATGTTTGAGACACACCAAAATACCCCTCTTTCACAAAATATTCTTAAAAAATAAAAAACCTCTCCTTGTTGTTGCACCCATGGATGACTTCACTCACCCAACATGGGGTGTGGTATCAAGCCTAGGTGGAGGTGAAAAAGATGTCATGTCAGATTTTGCAGAGGCCCTCCGCCATAGCACTCGAGACTCTTACACTGTGTTCCAGAGTTTTAATTTGAAGATAAGAGAAGAGAAACGGAGATAAATAACAGAGTATATTTTTTAAAAGAAGGGAAGAGAAGAGAAAAGAAATTTTAGTCATTTTTTCTCTCCTAATCTTTCTCCCAAAAGTGAGAAGATTTGGAGAGAAGAGAAGTTTTAACTAATTAAAAATATTTGCAATTATCAAATTACCCTTGATATTACCTAATTTGTTTATTTTTTAAGGATAAAATTGTAAATGTGTTTATTTTTTTCCTTTCTCTCCAACTCAGGAACACAAAAAATGAGGATTTTCTTTTCTTTTCTATCCGATTCAGGAACACAAAAAAGTTGAAAAATATATTCTTCTAATATCTTTTCTTTCCTCTTTACTTCTCTTACTTTCTTCTCTTTTCTTTCGTTTAAAATTTCTGGAACACAGTGTTAAGGTCCAACTTTTAGCTCATTTTACCCATTATAAACTGTGTCTTTAAGCGTATTAAAGAAGGTATTGTGTAATATGTGTCAAATATATTTAATAATTTAGTTATAAAAATAGTTGATCTTTCAGAAAAATGATAAACTATATTATAAATTTATAATTACATGTTATTTCATAGGATTGTTTATTTGTATAATTGTATATACAGTTATAATTTATACACAAAAGTATCATATTACTCGACAGTCAACACATTAGTATAGGAACGTGGAACGTCAAGATTTGTCATGGCTTCTAAGGCTTCAAAATTGATTATGACACCTCGTCATGCCTCACATCAATATATAACCTTGTAATTATATGTCAAAAAACGATGAAAGAACAGCATGAAGACAATGAATGAAACAGAAAAACGGAAGGGACAGTAGAAGACTGCCAACGGACAACTCATTTCCGTGGTATTCGTTTTCTTTTTCGTATTTTCGTTTTCCATTGTAATTGGAGTAAATCAATAAAAATAAACAATTAAATAATAATAAGAAAATCAATTCAAACTTCTCATCTCCTCGAAATAACTTTTCATTTATAGTTTTTTTTTTTAATTTTCATTTTAAGTTACAGAAACTCAACACTTGTTTTCAACACTGTTCATAAACGATTATATATTGTTTTCGCGATGCGGCGCAATATTAAGACAGTTTTTTTTCTAAAAGAAGTTACTAATGACTAAAATTATAGTTAATAATAGCTTAAAATCCGTTGTATGATTTGTTTTTAAAATAATATATTAAAGCTAATAGTAAACTTGGACATAAACACCCGTTCATGTAAAACTTAATACAGTATATTATAAAGATAAAATGAAAAAAAATAGCATGAAGCCATCAAGCAAACAGCAACTCAAATACGAAGTATATACCTGTGACAGTCTGACAGGAACAAAAATATCTAGTTTGCGGCATATAATATTGGTCCAAAGCTTCGAAGCATCTTTGATCCACATTCCACAACTTATAGGACTAAATTTTAAGGAAACAAGGCAAGTGCCCAACTAATATTAGAAAACCCAACCCAACCCATCCCACACAAACGGCCCAAATCATGCCTAAAATTCTAAAATCATTACATTTGAAGTCTTGAAGAACAATATTTTTTTATATATATATTTTTTTTGAAAGTAGTGAATTTTAGTATACAGTAATGTCATAGTAGTACTTCCTCCGATTGAATTACAAAAGATACGATATTCTAAACAAACTTTCCTAAGATCTCGGACTCGATGAACTCCATAAATAAGCATAGCAGTAGTAAATCCATCGATCAGTAGTAATATTGATCATCAGTAGTAAACACGAGATCATCAGTAGTATTCGTATCATCAGTAGTAAGTCTTGTAGCAGCACCAAGACATACATTAGTATTATCTGCAGCATCAGTAATAACCATAAAATCAGTATTAACTCTGATTTATCCCAACAAGAATTATATGAATGATTGTACATAATTCAGTTCAAATTCAAAACAAGATTAACTTAATACTACGTAAAATTAGTGTTAGCAAAGTTAGTTAGATTTTTATTTGGATACTTTTAGTTTAATTTGATGTGACAATAGTCTCCCACTCCTAATTTATGAGATTTTAACATTTCTCCAACTCCCCGTGTAATGTCGCATATGGCACTTCCACCAAATTATAAGACTTTTAGGAAAGATAAATGTTATATATATTTAATTGAATAAGCTTAATCAATTTAGTAGATATGTGCCTTCCAAAAATTCCATCAATCTTATTTTATTTGTTGTTACCATCACCAAATTTAAGGTATTTATAATGCATTATAATGTATATTGTATATAAATGTTATAATGTGGATTAACCCGATTTTTAAAACATTATAGGAAAATAATTCTTGGTTCAACCCGTCGATTTAACCTGATTTTTAAAACATTATAGAAAACAACTGGTTAATTGGTCCTTGATTATTAATATATAATGTGTATCACATGTTGGTTAAATTCTTCTATTTTACAAAAAAAACAAATACTATTTATGTCTATATTTGTTACTATATACTCATATGAGATGATGAGACATATACCAACATTAGAAAAGTAAAAAGGAAGAAAGGATAAAGCATTAATGTTCATATTATCATCCTCTTAATAAATACACTAATTCCTCTTATATACAAATGTGATTGTGATTGAGATTTCCGTTAAGTTACTATTCACATAATAGGACGGAAAACAATTACAGCGTTAATTTAATATTAAAGTCAGACTTGCTTTTGCGAGCGTGCCTTGCTGGTAAACCTCTCCCAGGTTTTTACTTTTGATATTTACTTTTTGGTTGTTTTGCAAAAGTTACACCCTAAAATATTATTAATTTATTATTTCTACTTTAAATCCTATAATTTTAAACTTTAAGCTTAAACTTAATTAAAATATTTTACTACTTTTTGTTGCGTTTAAACTTATTAAAATACTAGTTTATATCCCGTGAAAATTCACGGGTTGTTGTAATTTTATTGAAAATCATATTTATATAATATATAATATTTCGATAAGGTAATTATTTTGTTGAATCATTTATAATGCTATGGGCGAAATAATATACGTTTACAGAATCATAATATTTAAAACATATAATAAGATACATGAAAATTTTAAACACTCAGTATATGATCATAAAAATGGTTTAACAAAAATAAAGGTAAGTAAATAACAATTAAGATGACTTAATATATATGTTTAAAGACTTCGTTAAAAATAATATTTAATGTTTTATTTGCTTTACCACCATCTTTATCTTCAACTAATATTATCAAACATTTTATAATATTTACTCTAGATAACGTTACATATGACTGTCTGTGTGGAAAACTGATTTTCTCAAATACAAATCAACATGTGACAATGATTGTACTTGAGTATTATTAATGGTCATAGCAAAACAAAGAGCTAATGAAAATTATCTTCTTTTAAACTTAAATGGAACTTTGTTGTCAGATGGTGTCAAAGACAAATTTTGATATAAAGGTACAATATCCAACATTATTTCCATATATAATAACTAGGGGTGTCAAATATGTACCGAATAAAACCAACCAACATGCTATCAACCATACCAAGAATAGTTGGTAGCCAATATGTTGGTAGCCAACATGTTTGGGTGGTAGTACCGTACCAATTGTGTAATCATGGTACGTGTAACGACCCGAAATTTGTAAATAAATAAATTGTACAAAAATATGATAAATAAGGATAAATCGTTTAAAGAACGTAGGATTTGGTTTCGTGTCGTTTGGAGACCGTACGAGAAAGTTATGGGCGAAACCGGGTCGAGACAAAGATAAAAAAAATGCAGCCCTGCTGCCCTAGGGAGTTCGCGACGCGAACTATGGGTCACGATCGGGAAGTCGGGCCAAGGAGTTTGGCTTTGAGGCGCGAATTAGTTCGCGTTTGGATGGCGATCACTAAGTCTGCGTGTACGGATTGGAGTTAGCGACGCGAACTTAGTTCGCGCCGTGAACTCTGGACGACTGCATTAAAGTCGGGTTTGAGCTCATTAAATGCAAAGAAAAACCCTAGTTTTTATCCCTCTCGAGCTTGTGGACGATTTTGAGTGCAAATCATCATTTGGAGCAGATTTCTTGGTCAAATCTTGTGATTCTTCACTCCTAGTTGAAGATTAAAGGTATATCTTCAATCCTTTGTAGTTGTAGCTTTAGATCTATGGGTTTAGAAGCTTGGGTTTGAAACCCTAGTTCTTGGGTTGGTGATTAATGGTTAAATAAAGGTTGTATACACTTAATAGATGGTATTTTGACAAAGGAAACAAGTGTATGATTTCGATTTGTAAGAATCTTAAAGGTTGGTTAAACCTAGAGTTTGGTAAATCACCATATTTGGGGGAAATGGATTGATGGGTGTTATCTAGAGGTAGATGAACACATTGGTAGTAGTTTGTGTTGATAATCTTGTTGTGATAATTGTTTTAGACATTCGGTGAAGTGTTGAAGTGGAAGAATTGTGAGCAAGGAACCGGCGGAAAGAATACGGTTAAAGCATCTTTGTTACTAAGGTGAGTACGTGTGGAATTTACTGAGTACATAGCCCTTTTAAATATATTCATTATTTGCGTTACGGTCTATTTGCTTATATGTGTAGGCTTGTAGTATTCTGAGTTAGTGATAGATATTACCGATAATATTGGACTAACTTGTCTGATGACGAAAGTGATAGCCGAGAGCTAGGTTGGCATAACCATAGGGTTATGATGAGATTGAGATGATGTGATGAGACGGGCGATTCCCGATCATGAGGTGTGGATTGAGGGGCAGTTGGGTGGATTCCCATCGACTCATCCACGTTAGTTATGTGATGACACGGGCGACTCCCGGTCATGAGGTGTGGAGTGAGGGGCAGTTGGGTGGATTCCCATCGACTCTTCCACGTTAGTAGTCTTACTCATTGGACGTATTCCGGTGGGCAAGGCAGGTATCGGTAGCGTGGGCGATCCTATTGCCGATATCTTGTTTCTAGTTAGCTCGGGGGCGACCCGATAACTAGATATGTATGTGATTCTAGCTAGTTCGGGGGCAACCCGATAGTTAGACGTGATTGCTAGGTAAGCAAGGTTGATAGGGTCACACTAAGGTGACTAGACTGGATAGTTGGACATATATATATGTATATTGATTGGTTATATGAAACGTGGCATTTCATTTTATTATCGGGTCTAAACCCATGTAGCTCACGAGACGTTTTTGTCTCACGTACTCCTTGTTTTGTTTTGCTATGTACTCAGGTTCGGGATCGAAGGCTTAGGTACGCATGGATAGAGATGCGGGACCTAGATTAGAAGAACACTAGATTGGATTTAGTCTTAGCTTGGTTATGATCTATTTTCTAACACCTACTTTTATACTCTGATTTCATACCAAGGTTTCTGTAAATCCAAATTTGAGGATGTTCTTCTATTTATAAAATGTTTTATTTTGGCCAATATTTTGTATTAAAATTTGAGGTGTTACAGTACGGTAATGGTACAAAATTTTTAAATACCATGGTATACCGTACCAACCAAGATATATATATATTATATGATTTTTAGTTTAATATATTATACCAAACTAGCAACCTATTTGGCCAAGATTCCAATTAAATATTAAAGTATATGATATTTTATTTAAATTATAGATGTGTCCAAAAAAATATCTCTGAAACTAATATAATATAATAACACATACTTATTTTATCATTGAAACTAAAAATATCTTTGAAAATATAATATTTTATCTCTACATTCACACAAATCAGTGATTCAGTTACGACAAGATAGCTACATCTTTTATTACTTTATCGTACTAGATTATGTCTATATAACACATAGCATATTATATCACTTTGCTTATTTTGTTTCCATCTTCGGAACACTTGTTAATATGTTTAACTGGTCGATAATGATAAAATATTATTGTTCTTTTGTTATTAATTTTTTTAATTTCATATGAGTTAGTGATGTTGGTATAATACCATTACCAATTTGTACCAACCAAGATTGTTGGTAGCCAAACAAATTGGTACCAAGTAAACTTGGTATGGTAATGGTAGCTAAATCAGTGTACCAATTATAGTTGGTACGGTACACGGTATGAAGAAAATATACGTGGTACCGTACCATGTCCACCCCTAATAATAACTACTTCGATAATACGGGCACACAATACTTTGATAAAAATACATATTAAAGGATTTGAATTATATTATTAATATTACTTAAAAAGAGTCGCGTTCAAGGAGGTTCATTATTTTTATAAAGTCCCGAGAAACAAATTTCAACCATTGATCAATAAGATCTAATGGTCAACATTAATCACATATTTTATACATTGAGGGTATTTTCGTCATTTAAAAAAAATTATTTTTTTATTTTTTATTTTAGAATTATTATTATTATAAAAAAATTATTATTTTTTCATTAATAACATATAATGTGATTGCATACTGAATCACATGTGATTGCGTACTGAATTACATGTGATTGTGTATTGAATCAGATGTGATTGAACTAAAACATCAAATATGATTAAATATACATTCACATGTGACTTTACACTAAAATCACATGTGATTAAGTACTACACATAATTATCAAATAAATATTATTTTATAAAGAAAAAAATAATAAAAACAAATTTAAAATAAAAAATAAAAATATTAAAAAAATAAAAGGATTAATTTTTTTTAAATTTAATTAATTTTTGAAATAATGGACCTTCTTGAACGTTTCTTATCTATTATAATAAAAAAAAGTTTTAAGAAAGTCATGTGATATCTTTTAAAGTCTTCAATGACTGACAACTACAAAAAAATTTAATTATTTAATTAATAACTAATATTAGAATTCAAAAACTTATCTTTGACATTATCCTAATTTATGAAAATATAAAACATCACTCATGGTAGCCTGTAATTATTAAGAGAAACGTTCAAGGAGGTCCATTATTTTTACGAAGTTCTGAGGAACAAATCTCAATCATTGATTAATAAGATATAATGGTCAAGATTAATCACATATTTTTATACATGAAGGAGTATTTTGTTCGTTTGGCACTTAAAAAAATTTCAATTTTTTTAATTTATTATTATCATTTTTAATTTTTTTATTATTATTTCTATTTTTTTCGTTAATAAATAATATTTGTTTGGTAATTACGTGTAATACTTAATCACATGTGATTTTAGTGTAAAATCATATGTGATTGTATATTTAATCACATTTGATGTTTTAGTACAATCACATGTTATTCAATACACAATCATATGTGATTCAGTATGCAATCACATTTGATTGATTATGCAATCACATTATGAGTTACTTCCTCCGATTCAAAATAAGTGCAACATTTGTATTTTCACGGATTTTGAAGTAAAATAGTGTAATGGAGATTATGATAAATTAAAGGGATAATTAGTGAAAAGGGTCTCACCATAATTTTTATCTTTATTGAAGAAAGAGAAATTAATGATGTTTAATAAAGTTAAGTAGGGATAAAATGGTAATTTTATAAATAAAAATATGCCAAATAAGGAAAGTGTTGCACTTATTTTGAATCATCTCTTTTTGGAAAGTGTTGCACTTATTTTGAATCGGGGGAAGTATTAATGAAAAATAATTTTAAAAAAAATTAATTAAAAGAATTAAAAAAAATTAAGAAACTAATTCTAAAATATAAATTAAAAAAAAATCATTTTTTTTAAATTATTAAATACCCCTTTATGTATAAAATATGTGATTAACCTTGACAATTGCTTATAGTTAATCAATTGTTGAGATTTGTCCCTTGAAACTCTATAAAAATCAAAGACTTTCTTGAATACAACTCTACAATAGATAGATGTCAGACGCTGAACATAAGTTTTGAACTCAAAGGAGTTTTATGTTTTTTATGTAATAAGTTTTTAATGAATATAATTTTTTTATGTAATAATTTTTTTTAAATTACAATATATATATTTTATTGTTGAAATTAATGCTTTTAAAGCTATAGATTTAAACGGATTTTGAATAAAATATCATATTGAATAAAAAGATATATGTAAGCTTTATGAATGATTAAAAGATATACCATAATTTGAATAAATATATTTAAACGGGAGAATGACAAAATTGGGCATCTAATGAGCTGCCACGTGTACATGTGTGTTAAAATAGTGACATGTGGCTTAAAAGGCTTTGTTTTATTATAGTAGTAGAGTAGATTTATAATATATACTTTTGATTTAAATTTATTATCATTTATATTTCTAATATCTCATTAAATTTTTTATTTAGTTAGTAAAAAAAATGAACAAGCTTCATTGATAGTTTATGATCGTCAAAATTTTAATAATTATTAATTTGAATACTTCCTAATATATAAAAGAAATAGAAGTCGTTAATAAAAGAGTAATGATATTTGTGCATATAAAATCTGTATATGATCATGATAGGTGTCAAAATCAAGAGATAATATGAAGAGAGGGTATTAGTGGATGACACATGTCAAGTTTAGAAGTGAGTAGAGCTATAAGTAAGCACAAATTGTAGGCATAAATATCTCTTAATTAAAAATATAAATGTTGGATTTTACATTTTTATGGATCAAGATCAAGATTTTAACAACCTTCATTTTGTATACTTCGACAATTTAAAAATTGAATATTGTTTAAGTCATATTAAACACTAACAACCCAAATACATATAATTATAAAATTATGCGTTATAGCATAAAACGAAAGATTTTATAAGTTAAAGTTTTATATTAATGTCAACAATTAGCAAATTAATTCATATACCAAGTAATATGTATACCTTTGGGAACTATAAAAACGAATATTAAAAATCCACAGCAACGCGCGACTATAATTATACTCGTTAAACACAAAATATATTCACAAATGACCTCTTAGAATAATGGAGTAAACTTTATAAGCTTCACAAACGGGAGTTGATGTGCAATTAAGAAATATCATACGCCTGAATGGAAGTTGCTGTACAATTAAGAACTACTCCGTAGAGAAATATTGTAGGAGATCTATTATGTTTAAATAGTCTTAAGGAATGAATTTCTAACTATTGATCAATAAGATTTAGTGGTCAGGATTAATCACATATTTTATATATGAAGGGATATTTTCGTCATTTGGCGCTTAAAAAAAATTTCAATTTGTTTTATTTTTTATTTTAAAAGTTTTAAATTTTTAATTTTTAATTTTAAAATTTTTAGTTTTTTAATTTTTTTAATATTTTTTTCGTTAAAAAATAATATTTATTTGATAATTACTTATAGTACTTAATCACATGTGATTTTAGTGTAAAATCACATGTGATTTTATATTTAATCACCTTTTATGTTAGTACAATCACATGTGATTCAGTATGCTATTGCATTATGCGTTATTAATAAAAAGAATTTTAAAAAACAATAAAATAATAAATAATAATAAGTAATAAATAAAATAATAATTCTAAAATAAAAAATACTTTTTATTAAAAAAATGACCAAAATACCCCATATATAAAATATGTGATTAATGTTAATCATTATTTATAATTAATCAATAGTTTGAGATTTATCATTAGTACTTCATAAAAATAAAAAATTTCCTTAATACAACCCCTACTCCGTGTTATATAATGGTTTTCAATTCTAAAATAAAAAATTAGTTTTGCTCTTATTTTTTAGCAAAGAAGGGTGGCTGAATTGGCATGCAAGTATATCCAAAAGCTGACGTGGAATGTCGGCAAGTGAAAAGGGCCGCACTATATGGAGTCGAGACCGGTGCCAATGGTGACGGAAACTGACGCCGTCAGTTTCTGCCAACTCAGCGCCACGTCAGCAGACAAACTAACTAACACTAAACTGACGTACCCGTGCCAACAGCACTCCGTCACTTCACCAACTTTAATTAATTTACTTTCTTTTTAATTAAAATAAAAATATACAACTAATTAAAACATATAACTAATAAAATTAAATTTCATTAATTTAAAAATACATTACATAAAAAAAAGACATTAATTAAAAAAAAAGACATTAATTAAAAAAATAGAAGGTGAATGTGGTGTAAAAATAGACGAAATGAGAGGGTATTTATAGATGTAAAAAGTTTTAATTTTTTTAAATTTTTTTGAATTTTTTTAAATTTTTTTGAATTTTTTAATATATTATCATTTAAATTACCATTTAAAAAAAAAAGAAAAAAAAAATAAAATCAACTGGTCTCCGTCTCTTTCTCCGTCTCAATTCCGGCGAGCCAAACCGGCGGACCCAACCGGCGGGGCCGTGCCAACGGTCGCCACAACCGGCGGGCCAACCGGCGGGCGTCGGTTGCCCCCGTTGGCACCGGTCTCAGAAGTCTTTTCTTTCTAGTTTATTCACCCGGAATAAATACAAAGTATTTTACATTCTGAGTTGCCATTCATAAAATAAATAAATAAAAATTTTGATAATGACGTCAGTCAATAAATATGCATTAAAATTTTATACTTCAATCTATAATTAATTCCTGAATTTTAAGAATTACCACTTCAACTCTTTATACCTTAAAGACAGACCTAAGAACTGTTATTATAAAAAAAAAAAAATTACATTCTAAGTTCTGTCAGAATCGAATAAAGATATGCCCTGTTAAAAACAAATTATAAGAATTTATCTTATTCATTTTAACTTTTTTGTAAATCTTTGTTAACACTTGTGTCAACAATGTCGCATTCGACGCCATCAGTTTTTGTTAACTAGCGTCACATTATCTTACACTCCAACTGACATACTTAATACTTATATCATCGATACCCCTTTCAGTTATTTGGACACCACCATTATAAAATATACAAACACAAAATACCAGATACCTTAGACTGGGCGTATTGCATGACCGATCGAATGGTCACGACCGCCACCTCCCCTCCGGCGACGCGTCCCTCCCCCTTACACGAAATTCGGTCGCGACCGTTCGCCGGCCGAATGGTCGACTCCACGACCGTTCATCTTGCCCTCTTTCATTTCTACACACACACACACACACACACACACACACACACATATATATATATATATATATATATATATATATATATATATATATATATATATATATATATATATATATATATATATATATATATATATATATATATATCCTATAACCCGTGATGTATCACGGGCGGCCATTAAAATTTTCAAAAAAATTAAGATGCAATCGATCACACATCGAAATATAAATAATGCAGTATATATAAAGAGACACTGAGATTTACGTGAAAACCCAAATCGGGGTAAAAAAACACTGGCAGATGAAGCTGATAATCAATCCACTATAATCTTGCAGTGCTTACAAAATTTGAATAAAAAAAAATCTTACATAGTGCACGTAAATTATAATAAAGTACATACATTGTAATTATTTCTTCATATATTTTGTAGGACTTCATGGTAAAACAACGTTCAAAGTGATGTTTGTTACTTTTTCATATTTGTTGTATATTAACATCTTCAAACTCCTTTGCGACTTTTTACTCTAGACACGGCCACGTAAAGCTGAGCACGAGTAAAAAAAAAACAGGTTTAGGTGCCAAAATCTCAATATTTGATAAATATTGACCTTGACTTTTATTGATTGTCATTGCAAAACACATTGAAAGCGGAAACTGACGTCTATTCATTTTCAATGGTAGTCTCTTGTCAGAAGGGCTGAGTTTCAAACGTGGTATTAAAGTAACATGGCCAATATTCGTCCATGTCGGTATATATTGACCATATAATCTATTATATGAGAAATTAACAAATTCACATAATTTAATGGATTTTGATAGTGACAACCATAAATGTTAATTGGATGGTATATGTATACTTTTATCTTATGAGCCTTAAAATCAATTTTTAGAAGCATAAGGCCCGTTATTTTTGCTTATTCATCTGACGGATTCGAGCGAATAGATGATTGTATGCCTTATTTTCGAACATGATTTCTAAAGTATGTAAGCATAAATTGAAGATGATATTTTCGAATAGGGTATTTAAAAGGCCCTTAATTTCTAACATATGTTAGTGATTGTTTAGGGCAACAGGTATCACAGACCTGTTGAAATGCGTGGAGCAATATTACATGCCGTATAGAATGACCTGTACATAAACAAATGGATGCATTGATAGAAATTTATACAATTGAATAGATAAAACATAATTTCAATGATAATGTATTATGGAAAATATACTTGCTGCTAACAGTTGCAGAATATACATGCGACAGAGGAAGGAGTCGAGATTTTTTATGCTGCAGGAAGGACTGCAACCAAGTTTTTATATATAATATCTTGGAATTTGGAATTCTTTACCTAATTAATATTGCAGTTACAATATTTGTTTTGCTTTCCTGTTTATATCAAAGACAGTTACGAAATTGATGTTGATTTGAAAGAGGAAGGCATGAGGTTGTGCCAAGTGTACTTCATGAGGTGGCCTAGAAGTGCCAAGTGGATTTGTCTATGCGGCAGAGATTAAAAAAAACCTCTTTTATTATATATAGAGATATATATATTAATAAATTAATAATTAATAATTTAATAATATATTATATATAAAATAAGTAATATATATATATATATATATATATATATATATATATATATATATATATATATATATATATATAGAATATGGATCAAGAAAGAAGCATCCTTATTTGAAGAAGTTAGAAAAGGGTTGCATTTTCGTAAAATATACATATAAATATACATATACATACAGATATGTCATATACATATATATTTAGACCATAGATATACATATTTTCACATGTATACCCTCAATATGTATTTATATACACACATATATATACGGTATGTATATGCATTTTCGTAAACGAAAATGCAAGTTGGGATACGAAAATGCAAATGCAAGTTACGTAAAATGCATGTGTATATATATGTGTATATATATAGATATATAGGGCATGAATATGCAGATATATAATATATATGGTCTAATTATATATGTATATATACATATATGTTTGTATATGCATGCATATATGCATAAGTTACGAAAATGCAACCCTTTTCTAGCTTCTTCAAATAAGGACCATTTTCTATGGATCATTACCCTATATATATATATATATATATAATCTGCAAAATAAAAAAAAATTGGTCGCCAATTCGGTCGCCCATTACGGGCTATTGGTCGTTGTCTGGTCGTGTTTGATCAGGAGAGAGAAAGCTGATGTAGCGCAGAGGTGACAGGAGTGACCAAACCTAGTTTGTACACCCATTACGAGTAGTATTATTACATTGCTTTTGGTCAACCCCAACTCATCTCCACCCTTTCTTTGAACTGATAAATATCATTTTCTCTCTTCAACTGAGTGGCGTATCAATGGGTAGAAGGCGTTGGTTGTGGATAAGTGGCTACCGAATTCAGTTGTTGGCATTGGTCTAAGTCATCAACAATTTAACAACAATAAAAAAATATCTATATAATTATTTAGTAAAATACCTCTTAATAAAGTAAATGTTAATAGAATTTTAAATGTTAAAAACTACTCCGTATCATCTTTTAACTTAACTTTTCTTTGTTAAAACTAATCGTTAGATTAGGGGTGTGTAGCAGAACCGAAAAACCGGAACCGAACCGGGACCGAACCGGACCCGGAACCGGCTTAGGCGGTCCGGTTCCCGGTTCCTATATTTCGTCAAAACTGATACCCGGGTTTACCGGTCCCGGGCCGGATCGGTCCCGGGTTTTACGGGTTTAGAACCGGTTAAGAAAAGGGTATATCTTATTTTTGTAATATGTTTTAAATAAGGAGGCGATATGGACGGTTTTCTACAAAATATCATCTTTCCAAAACAATCTTTCCACAATCTACGTACTCACGATTCATCATCACGATTCCAAAACTTCGGTCTTCCCTATCTCCACTCTCGATTCATCTTCTTCAACTTTTCAAGTCTAGAACACATCGAAATCAACATAAATCAATGGAAAATTGGCAAAATACTCAAGAAACTTAAGTGTAGAAATCAATGGAGCATTGTTGATTACAATTTTCTTTTTTTACTAATTTCTTAAGAATCAATTGTAGATCGACTGTTTTGTTAATGAAGTTTGTTGATGAAACATATTTTATTTATGTACTTGTAATTATATGTATTCAATACTTGTAATTATATGTTTGAGCCCTTCTCCCGCCGATGATTTCCCACTCTTTCTCTATACCAACAACCCTCAATCATTCCCTCATTCATTCATAGAAACATGTACGTGTGTATATATGTATATATATTATTGGAGATGCTCTTACACTATGATCCATCATTCATTGTGTTTGTTTCAGCTTATATTTAGTCTGTTACAACTGCTTTTGCTTTGAAATCATCATTATCTCCGTCTTCTTCTGCACTAAACAGGGTTTATCCGGTTTCAGAACCGCTTAAAGACCGACCCGAGTCGGGACCGAACCGGAACCGGAACCGGTTTAACCGGTCCGGTCTTCGGTCTTGGATTTCTCAGTTATTTTGGTAACCGGGTTTCCCGGTTCTGGTCCGGGCCGGGCCGGTTCCGGGACCGAACACATGCCTACGTTAGATGATGGTAAGGTAAATCATAACTGGAGAGCAACTCATATATATTTAGTAGAGGCAGGGCCGGCTCAATGGGCTGGGCAAGCTGGGCGACCGCCCCGGGCCCCCAAACGCCAAAGGGCCCCCTATTTTAGTAGTTCTCTATATATTTAGCAAAAAAAAATAAAAAATAAAAAAAATCATACCTTGTTAGAAAGTCCCCAACTTTACCCAAAATAAAAATTGATTGAGATTAGGGAATGACCCCATTTTATATTTCGAAAATGTAAGTTTATTTAGAGTTTTATTTAGTCATTATTTTTATGAATTATGGTTCGTAAGATGTTAAGGGCCCCATTTTTATATTTCGCCCTAGATCCCAAATCGGCTTGAGACGGGCCTGAGTAGAGGTTGAATAAAATCATATAGAATTATGAATATTCATCGTACAAAATTTTAGCTGTATGAATATATTTTTTGGTACATACGCTTTGAATTTAGTCATTATAAATAAATCATAAAACTTATAAGTTATTACGATACATGTATGTAGTTGGCTTCATATACAGCAATGAATGTTTCACTGGGATTCATCGAACTAGTTTAGGTTTTAGCTTATTTTGTGAATATTGGTAGAATGTCACATTGTACGTTGATGCCTCTTAGATTAGTAGACATATCGAACCTTGTCACTGTTGGATTAGGCTGTCAAACCCCACTTCTTGAATACAATAAATTGTACTCTCACAACATGCATTTAACACAAAGTATTAAGCTTCAAATCCTTATAAATCATATTAGGAAAATAAATCGAGATTTCTCGGAGACAGTGATGCATTGCTAATTGTGGAGAAGACCATACCAAAATTAATGTCAAATCAGATGATATATGTTACATAAGTAACTACAACATACCATTTTGATGCACACCATATCCGTGCTCTTCCGTGGTTGTGGTTGTACTCTCATCACAAAACCCACCACGGTGTGGAGGGGTTGTACTGTTCCACATGCCTCTATGTCGTGGTTACTTGCCAACTAGGACCACACCACGGTAAAGTTTGTCCATATCCACTTGATTTTACATTGCTTCCTGCTGAGTTCTGAACAACTCATCATAAATGTCGATCTTTAGGCTCAAGAATAGTTAGTTCTTGATCTGGAATAAGCATATACAAAACATATAATTGCGGAATTAGTTGAACATATATGTATAGCTAAACAAGTTTTCATCATTAAAAGCCCCAATTCTATGTATGAATACATAGAACGGTTTTTCATTAAACAGGATCAAACGACCTTGAGGCTTAGGTTTTTACACACAAACACGTTAAAACGTGGGTTACAAGAACATCTAATTCTATGTCATTAGGTTTCTTTATATACTAGAAAACCTAAGACTTACAAGGAAAAGATAATGCTAAATCTTTTAAACTAATAAAGATATACTATATCTTTTTACATTAATGATTATCTCCTAAATCTTTTTCAAATCTTGAACTTCATAATACCGACTTAGGTCCTTGTAGTTTAATAGTTTTGACAAAATCAAATCATCTATGAATATTAATAATAATATTCCTAACAATCTTCCCCTATTTGATTTGACAAAACTTATAGAATTAGTTAGGAATCTTCAAGTCTCTTCCCCTTTTTGACATAATCAAATCAATCCGAGAAACTTGAACTTCCCCTTGAATGATCAACACTTTTTCTTCCCCTAAAAGTGTGATATCATTCTTGTGTTCTTCAAGGCTATATTAATTACATTGAAAACCAACTATCTTCTATTTGAAGTTGTAGTAGAAACTCAAACTAAGCATCACATTCCATCTAAATATAGTAATTAGCAACGTCATATCTTGTATGAGGGACATCTTGGTCTTCAATCAGATCTTTTCGTTAAGATTATGTTGAATTGCATTTACATCTTTACATAACATCTTATGTAGTAAGACTTTCCACTTCATCTTCAAATAAAATATAATCAATTATCTTCTGTAATCAATTGATAAAGATCAAATATGTAGCAAATAAAAACTTTCCTTTATCTTCATCATGCCTTCAACCTGTGTGTGTGAATAATGTGATTCGTTTCACATTATTATCAGATACGATCAATAAACCGTAGTATGGAATGAGCATGGTGTGTGTCATGATTTCCAAAGTATGATGTATCGTTCAAAGAAGAAATAAAAGAAAATTCTTCAAAAATTTTTCGGTCAATACTGTTTAATAATTGATCAGTCAACGCAGCAGTAGTAAAAATTTCAGTCTATTACTGATCAGTAGTGGTGATTCTTCATTTACTACTGATCAGTAGTATTTTCGAATCGGACCAGTAGTAAATTGTTGTTACCAGTAGTAAAATCGGAATTGAGCATCGGATCAGTAGTAATCGAGACATACTACTGATCAGTAGTGTATTGGTATTAGCTCTGATACCAAGACTTGAAGATTCCTAACTAATTCTATAAGTTTTGTCAAATCCTGCTTTGTCACCTTTGTTGAAATTGAGGCTTGTCCTTCCAGTTCTTTTTAGGAATCTTTTGGTCCTTAGGCTCAGCATAGCCATCTGCCATTTAAGATCCATCTCCTCAAGATCATCTGGATTCAGTTGTTCCAAGTCATCACTAATCAATGCAGTATGCACATGACTAGTGAAGAAGGATTCTCTTGCAGTATCCTCAGAATCTGCAGCCTTTCCTGCGGAGGTTTCTTGTCCTTGACCTGTACTGGACACAAAAGCAGCATTGTTAGAAGAAATAGAAGGGTTTTTGTGATTTACCTCAGTTTCAAACACTCTGAGATCATTATAGAGTTCATCTAACTCCTTTTCTTCTAAAGCATCTCTTTGTCTGTACACCACTGTGTACATGGCCCATTCTTCACTAAGAGACCTTAGAAACTTCATGTTGACATCCTCTTGATCCATCTTTACACCAACTTGATTGAGTTCACCAATTAGTTTGTTGAATCTGTCAAACACTTGAGTGAGTGTTTCATTGGGCTTTCCTTTGAAATTTTCAAAGTCTTGTTTGAGAACAGACTTCATATTCCTCTTGGTGCTCTTTGTCCCAACGAATCTCTTCTCCAGTGCTTCCCATAGTATTTTTGCATCATCATATTCAACAAAGAGATGTTGATAATCATTAGGAATGGCCAGTAAGAGAGTGCTTAGAGTTTTGAGTTCGATGCCTTTATCTTTCTTTTCCTTCTCACATTTAAGTTTTTCTGCCTCAGTTGCAGAGCTGCTTGCTTGAAGTTGACCAGTTTTGTTTCCTTCACAAACGACTTCCCACATGGAATAATCTGTAATAAGCATGTATTGCTTAATACGATTCTTCCACATCCCAAAGTTATTGGGTGTGAGTATAGGAATTTTGTTGGCCTGAGTGCTTTCATTATTATCAGTCATGATTAATAATGTGTGTGTTTTTTAAAGATTAAAACTTTTTGTTGTTCTTAACAAATAGTAGATCTAGAACCAATAAGCTCTGATACCACTTGCTGAGTTCTGAACAACTCATCATAAATGTCGATCTTTAGGCTCAAGAATAGTTAGTTCTTGATCTGGAATAAGCATATACAAAACATATAATTGCGGAATTAGTTGAACATATATGTATAGCTAAACAAGTTTTCATCATTAAAAGCCCCAATTCTATGTATGAATACATAGAACGGTTTTTCATTAAACAGGATCAAACGACCTTGAGGCTTAGGTTTTTACACACAAACACGTTAAAACGTGGGTTACAAGAACATCTAATTCTATGTCATTAGGTTTCTTTATATACTAGAAAACCTAAGACTTACAAGGAAAAGATAATGCTAAATCTTTTAAACTAATAAAGATATACTATATCTTTTTACATTAATGATTATCTCCTAAATCTTTTTCAAATCTTGAACTTCATAATACCGACTTAGGTCCTTGTAGTTTAATAGTTTTGACAAAATCAAATCATCTATGAATATTAATAATAATATTCCTAACACTTCCTCTAGAAACATTCTTTTATTAACATTTTCTCGACTCCTATATATACCAACACCTCAAATACAAATCAAATCATACTTCAAACTGTTATACTTTACAATTAATTTTTTTTTTAAATGATCAGTGTAGTAATACATCATTTTAATGTCTCGGTATTTTAACGGGATGCATTTTAAGATCCCATTAAAGTCTAAGGATCACCTATATTGCGTATGAAACTTTTGGGCTTGTTTTTCCAATATAACGAATCATCGAATGTCATTTCAACAAGTCATTTAAAAGTGTTTGTAATGACAAATGTCCATAAAATGTGTGTTGATAAGTCGTCGATTAAACATCGACAAAACCATATGGTCCATTTTATTTTTCTTACTTTATTGCAATGAGTTTAAGATTTATGTAAAATGTTAATGCATGTTTCAACGTGAATTTTTAACTTATAGAGAAAATACATAAAAGTAGAAGAAAACGACAAGGGCAGAGCAGGTCAAGTTGGCGAGTGATATCTAATGTATTAATGAGTATAATTAAGATCGTGGACCACTATAATTAACAGGCTCGAGCCAGATATATGAACCATGCCCACCACACGTTTACCCATGGATGTCACTTTCTACTTCATTTAAGAATTCCATTGCATGATTAAACACATACACAAGCGCGCACGTAGATACATACATATGTTGTATCGGATTTCAAACTGGTTTTAAAACCGAACCGATTCGACAAGGCAAAAATCGGTTTCAAATCGGATCGGATTTTAAACCATTTTTTTATGCACATCTACATATACATACATGATACAACACAAACTTGATACAAAACTAATAAACATGTTATATACTTCATGCGTTTCAAAATAAGTGATACAAATTAGCTTTCACGTTTTTTGAGACAAAAAAATTATAATGAAGATTAAATTGGATAGTTAGTGAGTGAGGGGTCCCACATATTATGATTAAAGTGAATTTAAAGATGTTTAAAAGTAAAAGTAAGGGTAAATGAGTAATTTCACTTTATTAAAGGAGATAGTTAGTGGGTATAGGTCACACTATATTTTACCAACTAAGGAAAGTTTCAAAGTATATCACTTATTTTGAAATACTCCAAAATAGAAAGTGTATAACTTATTTTGAAACGGATGAAGTATTTTTTTTAACGGCAGAAGCATGTTAGATTTGGTTTAAAAGGATTTATGTCGTAATGTGGTTTACCTATCTAACTCGTTTAATAAACACTTTGTTTTGGGGTTGGAATGTTGATAAACAGGTTGATCCCCAATCTATTTAACTAATAAAATAAAAATATATAAATTCTAGAGCACTGTTATATACTATTATTAATTAGTTCGTGTGGTTAGTTATCCTCAAAATCGTATAATCATGGCACATGAAAAATTGATTAGATAATATGAAAATGGAAAAATTAGTGGATCACACATATAATGTTAATGTAAGTAAGCACATAAATCTTACTCTTAATGTTAATCGTATAATCATGGCACATGAAAAATTGATTAGATAATATGAAAATGGAAAAATTAGTGGATCACACATATAATGTTAATGTAAGTAAGCACATATAATGTTAATTGTTAATGTAATGTAAGAGCGGTGGCTTGGTGGGTATGGAATTGTTATAGCATATCACCTTCCAGCGATATAATCTCATCGCCACAATTGTCACGCTTCGTTATAGAACTTTATTAATTATTTTTTAATTATTTTTTATGGGTTGCGATTCGTTGATGTGTGAAATCCAAAATACTTAAAACACCAATACCATACCAGCAATTATTGGTGTACGTTTCGTTATAGCTATGTTATATGGCAACATAAACCTTATAACATTGCTATAAGGCCACTCTCGTACCCTCTAATATATGAAATGGCTTTTTGAAACCTTAAAATTTAACCTTTGGTCATCTGCTCCTTTTCTTATTCCCCCGCTAAATACCTATAATCGATCATATAGTAATGCATGGTCGATTAGCAAGATTAGTATTAAGTCCCAATTTAACTGTAGATGATCCGATTGGTTCATGTTTGCTTCAAATTTAACCAATCATTTTCGCGAGTATTATATAATAGATACACGTGTTATAAACTTATAATTGGTCCAAACTCCAAACTAGTCTTCAAGGAGTTGGGCCCATTCTGGACCGGTCCTTAAATAAACACAACCTTTGTTGAGCCATTTTTCATTTTATTTTTTGTTTGATCATTATCGTTATACTATTTAGCAGTAAGTAATAACAGTGATGCTCAATACCTTTGCTGAGGAATTTTTCCCTTTAAAATCCCTTTTTATGAGAATCATTTATCTTAGTTTAATGATTGATATTTTATTATCATAAAGAAATAAGTTCTTAATATGTATCCTTAATAATTTGATTTAGTTAAATCAAAGATTATGAAAGTCAAGCTATTATTTCCCAACAAATTAGTACAAATATAACCAAAGGCTTATAGTAATATATGAGGAGAAATGATATTTGTGCTTATTATTTGTTTCTATTCATGTGTCTATCTACTTTTAAATTTGACATGTGTCATCTACTAATCTTCTTTCTTCATATCATCTATTGATTTTGACACTTGTCATGATCAAATTAGTAAACACATGAGTAGGCACAAATATCATTACTCATATACTTCATCCGTGTCAATATAAGTGAATCACTTTGAAGTTTACATTTTTTGAGGTAAAATAAGGTAATAAGAGATTAATGAAATTAAATGAGTAATTAGAATGGATGGGCTCCACACCTTTTACTATTTTGTTATTTTCTAAATGGTGAAAAAGTGAAATATAGGAATGTCAGGATCGATTAACTATAGACAAGTTAATAAACACCTTAGATCTAATTGATGATAGAAGTTGCAGCGGATCAACACTATATCAATAATTAAGAACAATGAACTGTATGAACAATACGCAAGAATATTAAGAACACAGTTTCACAAAAAGCTTCAATGTATATTATTGAGTTAACAATACACACGTACGTTTACAATTCGTAAGGAACATACTTATAGTAGTCCTTGAAGCTAAACTATTTACCCTAGTTATTCTAGGACTTGATTTACATCGAATTGTAAAAGATATACATTTAATTACATTCTATAACTATCTCTACGAAGATCTCGGACTTGATATCTTCCAAAAACGCGTATCAGTAGTAACTGCAATCACCAGTAGTAAATAAGTAACATCAGTAGTAAACTTGGTGATCAGTAGTAAGTCCATAATCAACGTCAGTAGTAACTACAATGATCAGTAGTATCTTCAATAAGCTTGATCAGTAGTAACTTTAGTTATAGTTTACACCAGCATCAACTTCATCAGTGGTAATATGTTCTGCCCCATCAGTACTAAATATGTCAGTACTAACTGCAGCATCAGTAATAAGTTGATCTGTGTTTTGCTCCAACAATCTCCCCCTAAACTTATTGATCATCTTTTAATCAATCAAGTTTCTTTTGTTCCTCTTGTTCTTTTCTTCTTTTCTCAAGAGTTCTTTGATTCTGTTGAAGCCTTTGTTCAATAATATATCTGCTGTTCCTCTTTGTAAAATAATTCAGTTTGTTTTGGAACATAACAGCATCATAAGGTTTCATCAAAGTGTTTATGAATATCTGATACATTGTCTTCTCAGAATGTGGATATTCTTTCTCATATAAGTACAATTCACACACTTTGCCTGATTTCTCAAAGAAGTACATATTTGCAGTAGGAATGACATTCCAAGCATACACATTACCTGGATTTGTAAATTGTTCTGGATAATTGTCTGGATAAAATGCAGCATCTATCATTCTAGTCAAATATCCAGCTCCAGATTCTTTCCATGATTTCTTTGTCATTCTTGGTTTCCCAATAATCAAAAGTTTGATTACATCACTTCTTGTACATGACCTGATTAAGGGTAACCATCCAGTGAATCTTTGTACTACTTTGTCTTCCCTTATGACTTCTATGACATTATTCTGCATCACTCTCCAGTTAAGAATTGGATTGTTCTGTAGAGGAGCAACTGGCACTTCAAGAACATGTATAATTTGTTGTTTTGATTTCTTCTTAGAGCTTTGTTCTTGATCAACAGATTTTCTTTTTAGTGATTGGGGAGTTGAAGTATTACCAACAGTTGTAACACTACCAGCTTTGAGCAAATTTAAGCTGATTGGTACTAAAGTTTTGGCTTTGGCTTTCTTTGATTCTTCAGCTTCTTGTTCAGCCAAGTCTCTTTTCTTTGCAGTGCAGTATTTTTCAATTATGGTTATCATCTTCATTCTTCCAAAAGATTTTGCACTGTGACCTTTTGTCTTTAGAAAGTCTATCATAAGAGACTTCTGTTCAAATATATCATCTGGTAAATCATCTTTTGTTCTTTTGCATTCTGCTACAAGATCTTCTAGACAGTTTAGATGTTCTTCTTCTACTTTTCTAAGCCTTTTGAATTCTGCTTCTTGGGCTTCTATCTGAACATCTTTAATTTGAACAGGTGCTTGAACAGAAATTTCTCTTTGATTCTTCTTTTGTTCAAGAGCTTGATACTTAGCTACCTTCTCCCAAAATCTCTTATTCTTCACCTTCCATTTGTCTTGTTTATCAGCTCTAACAAGATTTATCTTGTTTACCATGTAATGACCAAGAGCTCTGTTAGGGTAATCTTCATCATATATTTCTTTACCCTTTCCAATGTGTGCTGAAGGTGGAGGTGGAATATATTTCATGTCTGGCACTCCACTTATTATAACTGAAGGAGAAAATGTTCTAAGTTCATTTTGTTGAAGTATTTTTGGATGTGGAGGAAGTGAGCATTCATCAACCTCAAACCAATTCACATTATCATCAATGTCAGGTATGATAAGTGGTTGATCAGGTGTTGGTGGTTTGGTAATGATGACATGTCTCTCTCTTTCAATAAGCTCTGGAAAATGTAGTTCTTCCTCTTCAGTAGTAACTAGAGTAGTTACTACTGGTGTTACTTTAGAAGTTACTACTGATAGGGCATCAGTAGTATTTGCTGCTATTAATTCCTTTTCTTCATTTACTACTGCTATAATATCAGTAGTAGAGGTTACTACTGGTATTTCCTTTTCAACTTGTTCTTCCATTGTAGCAGTAGTAATAGGCTCTTCTTCTGTCACCATCATCTCTGGGCCTTCATCAACATTTGTTTCTTTTAGATTTAAAAGGGAGGATGCTGCTGCTGCTATAGATTCATCAATCATTGTCTGTATATTGTCCTTCTCCCCCTTAGTGAGCTCAACTGGTGGAGCCTCACTATCATCAATCTTTTTCTTTAATTGTCTGATGATTTTGGCTTGTTGATAAAGCCTGTGCTCATATAATCTCATTCTTCTGTTGATGGTGTTGACATGCCTTTTCATTGCAGCCATGGTTTTCCCTTGGTTAGTTAAATATATATGGCAATTTTGTACAGTGGATTCAAGAGAATCCACTTTATCCGTCAATTGAGAGATTTTAATACTGCCCTCACTCCATCTAGCAAGATCATCGGGCTTACTAACAGGTACATTGGTTTTAAGGTTTTCCTTCCTTTCCATCAATTCCACAGATCTGCCCTCATCACTGCTTGGTGATTCATTGGGTCTTTTAGACATTCTCTTCTTCCTAGAAGAAGCAGAGATGCCCCCCTTGTGGTTTCTTGGCACCGGGGTCCTTTGAGTAACTCCTCAAAAGAGTCATCACTCAAAGTTGCCGAGGTTTGGGTCCTAAAGATGTTTTCACTGTCCTGTGCACCCACCTTTGGGGCATCAGTAGTGAAAGCCCTCCCCTCATGTCCTCTCTCCTCCTTGGAGGACAACTCTTTGAGCCTGGGGTGTGACTCGATTTGTCCCCTGGTGTCCTTTGAAGAAATTTTCTTTCTATGATAAATTGTGGAAATATTTTTGGTTTTGTCTGGTAGGTCTTCCAAAGAGTGAAGAGTAGCACTCTGCAGATTTACATCAAGTTCCTGGGACACATTCAGGACTTCTGTTTGGGTTGGTGATTGAGTGGCTATTTGGATTGGTGTTTGGGCTGTATTTGGGGGTGATGGAGTGGGTTGAGGTTCAACTTGGGATGTAGCAATGGTTGAACCCTCTCCAATATTGGGTTGATCTTTGATCATGTTAGGAAACAGAGGGGTTTCCTTGCCCGAAAATTTAAATTGTTTTCTCATATTTGAGAAAACTTTCTTGTTCAACTCAGGTAATAGAAAAATGTTTTTAGGAGTTGACAAGTTTTGCAATTCACAGTTTATGATATGTTGTAGAAATCTGGGATACATTAAAAATTTAGAAGAACTAAGATTTCCCAACCTACCATCAAATATCATGTATGAAAAATTAAATACTTGGTCTGTGCATAAACAGACAACAGCAGAGGCTATTGCCTTATTAAACTCATTCCAAGTACTTCTTTTAGGAGAAATACAATGCTGAATGGTATGTATTAAAAATTTCCATTGTGGGGAGAGAAGACCCTTTTGAAAAGTAACTATATTAAGTCTTCCCTCATATCTCATTTTGTTCAAAATTTCAGCAATGTATTCCTTAGGAAGAGTAGTCATACCTGAATCATCGTGTAATTGTAGATGGTGTCTGATTGATTGTTCTGTTACTGTGATGTGCTTTCCATCTACTTTAGATTTTATCATTGATGATGTTGTTCCTTCTGTTCGCTCAGCATTGGTCCAGAAATCCACCAAGTGCTGTTGATATGATTTTGGTTTTACAGTTAAGGCAAACTGTATATATGAATTTCTCAAAAATTTTACGATCGGACAGAAATCTTTTGTTCCGTCGGGATTCTTTAAGAATGCAACCATATTGTGAAATTCTGAGTATTTGAGATCGGTTTGCACATCGAGAGTTTGTAAAGTTGCCATTGTTGTTGAGATTTTGCAAGAATTTTGTTACAGATGAAGTGTTTTTGATCGTAAACTAGGGTTTATCGAGAGGTGTTTAGAGAATCGAAGTGAAGATAATGCTAAATTAATCGTCTGCCGCCTTTTATATCTTTCGATTAAACCTGCAAAACTACGAAAATATCCTTCGAATCATAACATAACGGTTATTTTCATGGGGGTTAGTTTGGTAATTGTGTTTATGAAAGACCAGTAGTGAATAAGATATCAGTAGTAAAACGTCAGTAGTATCTACTAACATCAGTAGTGACTAAGGATTTTGACATCAGTAGTAACTATAGACATCAGTAGTAACAATTGACATACAAGACCAGTAGTATATGTGAATAACAGTAGTACTGACTTACCAGTAGTATTTGTGTAAACCTAAAATACACCAGTAGTAATGAATTACCAGTAGTATTTTGTGCATACACTTTCACACCAGTAGTACAGCAATACCAGTAGTAAAACACTTAAGAAAATAATATTTTACAACACTAACTTTACACATGATTTTAAGTGAGATTTTAAGTTATTAAAATCATTCCAATACTGCTAACCAAGAAGTTGAATCTTCCTACATCAAATGCCTTTGTAAAAAGATCTGCTAATTGATCATCAGTATGGATTTTAACTACTTTGATTAATTTCTTTTCATTACAATCTCTTATAAAGTGAAATCTTATTTCAATGTGTTTAGTTTTTGAATGTTTTACTGGATTATTCACAATACTAATAGCACTTTGATTATCAATAAAAATAGGAGTTTTAAGGATAGAGATACCAAAGTCTAGAAGTTGATTTTGAATCCATAGTACTTGAGCACAGCAAGCAAATGCAGCTACATATTCTGCTTCAGCAGTAGATGTTGATACATTTGTTTGCTTCTTACATTGCCATGACACCAGTCTTGATCCAAAGAATTGACATCCACCAGTAGTGGATTTTCTATCTTGACATTCACCTCCATAATCACTATCTGTATAGGCTATTAGTTCAAAGGGTGAGTCATGTGGATACCATAGACCTAGTGATGGTTTGCCTTTCAAGTATCTGAATATTCTTTTAACCGCTTGTAAGTGTAGTTCTTTGGGTCTTGCTTGATATCTAGCACACACACAAACACTATACATAATGTCAGGTCTTGATGCAGTTAAGTACATCAAAGAGCCTATCATTGATCTATATAAGTGTTCATCTACATCCTCCCCCTCAACATCAGGATGTAGGTGTTTGTGTGTTTCCATTGGAGTACTAGCACTTTTGCTGTCTTTCAAGTCAAACTTTTCCAAGATATCTTTGACATATTTTGATTGATTTATCAAAATACCATCAGTTCTTTGACTGACTTGGAGTCCAAGGAAGAAGTTCATTGGACCCATAGAGCTCATCTTGAATTTAATCTGCATCAGCTCTTCAAATTCTTTGCACAATGTATCATTGGTTGAGCCAAAAATGATATCATCTACATAGATTTGTACCAGTAGTATATCATTCTTGACTTTCTTTGTAAATAATGTTTTATCAATGGCTCCTCTTTTAAAGTTGTTCTTCAATAAGTATGATGATAATGTGTCATACCATGCTCTTGGTGCCTGATGTAGGCCATACAGAGCTTTATCCAATTTAAACACATAATCACCATGTTTTGGATCTTCAAAACCTGGAGGTTGGCAAACATATACCTCTTCTTCAATTTTCCCATATAGGAAAGCACTCTTAACATCCATTTGATAGACTTTGAATTTCTTGAATGAAGCATATGCTAGAAATATCCTTATGGCTTCAATTCTAGCAACAGGAGCATATACTTCATCATAGTCTATTCCTTCTTCTTGAGTGTATCCTTGGGCTACTAGTCTGGCTTTATTCTTGATCACTATACCTCTTTCATCTTTCTTGTTTCTGAATATCCATCTTGTTCCAATGGCTCTTTTTCCTTTGGGTAGAGGTACAAGTGTCCAAACAGCTTGTAATTTAAATTGAAGGAGTTCTTCTTGCATTGCCTCAATCCAGTTTGAGTCCTTCATTGCTTGTTGAATCTTCTTTGGTTCATCCTGAGACAGAAAGCATTCATACATACATTCATTAGCAATTAAACTTATATTACACATATTGGCAGTTAAGCTTTTGTTTAATTTGCTTCTTGTTTGTAGTGGTGAGTTGACATCACTTAGAACAAGGTCTAATGGATGGTTCTTTTGAGTCCTTGTAGTTGTAGCTTTATCAACCGCTAGTTGATTTTCAAGATTGGACTCATTTGTCTCAGGCAGTTGTTCATCTTGTGATTCTTCATTGTCATGGATGTTTGGTTCATCATCATCTTGGTCAGAGTTACTACTGGAATTATCTTCATTAGGATCAGTAGTATTGTTGTTGTTACTGGTGTCAGTAGTATCATGAGAATCTAGGTTATTGTTGGGACCAGTAGTATTTTCAGTACTGTTACTGGTACCAGTAGTATTGGAATTACTACTGACCTCATTCTCAGAGTTACTACTGCTTTCAATATTTGAGTTATTACTGATATCAGTATTAACTATGGGAGCAGTATCAACAATTATGTATCTCATCTTTTCTTGACCAGTATTAATAGATGATGTTCCTTCTTTTTGATTAAGACAATTTGAATTACCTGCATTGAAATTCATATTAGAATTAAAGGATTTGTTAGATTGTCTATGTTGAATAGCCAATCTGGACCATTTCCTTGTTCATTAGCAACATTTTCATTAAAGGATACATTGATGCTTTCTTCAATTATCCTTAATCTCTTGTTGAATACTCTGTATGATTTACTTTGAGTAGAGTATCCCACAAATATTCCATCATCAGCTTTGCAGTCAAACTTACCAATTTGTTCTCTTGTAATCAGAATAGTACAAGGACAACCAAATGATTTTAAGAAACTTATAGAAGGTTTTCTTTTATTGAAAAGTTCATATGGTGTTTTAAAATGTGGCTTCACTATTAATACTCTGTTCTGAACATAACAAGCAGTATTAACAGCTTCTGCCCAAAAAGTAATTGGTAATTTTGAGTCTGCTAGCATTGATCTTGCTGCTTCAATGATGGTTCTATTTCTTCTTTCAGCTACACCATTTTGTTGTGGAGTTCTAGGTGAGCTGTATTGCCTGTCAATACCTTTAAGATCACAAAAGTTAATTAAGTTAGCATTTTTAAATTCTGTGCCATTATCACATCTTATGGCTTTCACTTTTTGATCAGATGTGTTTTCCAGTTTGACAATTAAGTTCTTTATGAGTTCACTTGTTTCATCCTTTGTCCTGAGAAAGAAAACCCATGTATATCTGGAAAAGTCATCAGTAATAACAAGACAATATTGTTTCTTTCCAATACTCATTACATTTGTAGGTCCAAAAAGGTCCATATGTAAGAGCTGTAAAGGAACAGAAATAGAGTTCACAGTTTTGGACTTATGAGAAGTCTTGTGTTGTTTACCTTTTAGGCATGCAACACAATGATGATCACACATGAATTGTTTTTGAGGTAGTCCAATTACCAGATTTCTTTTTACTAAATTATTCATGTTTTTAAAATTTGTGTGACACATCCTTCTGTGCCAAAGTTCTGATTCAGTGGTGTTTGCCTTGGATATAAAACAGTTGACCTCATTTGTAGAAATGAGTTCTCCCCCTATATCCAGGCAATACACATTGTTTCTCCTTGGAGTTCTTAAAGCAACATATTTTTCATCTAAAATAAAATCAGGAGAAAGAATGATGCACTCAATATCTGTGAAAAGAATCTTGTTCTTTTTATCACAAACTTGAGACACACTGACAAGATTGTATTTTAGTTCAGCTACATAAAATACATCATCAAAGGTAATTTTTCCATTAGTAACAATACCTTTACCTGTAATCTTACCTCCCTGAGGATTCTCACCAAATGCCACATATCCTCCATCAAATGACTTGAAATCTTTAAGAATTTGCAGATTTCCAGTCATGTGCCTTGAGCATCCACTATCAATATGCCATGTTCTTCCTTCTTCTGGGATCTGAATGCTCTGCACAAGTGAGTAAAGGATTAGTTAAGTTTGGGAACCCAAGCTTTATATGTCTTGGGTTCATCCTTTGAGAAATGAGTTTTGGGAGTTTTAACTTTAAACACTTTTGGTAACCATACTTGTTTAGTACTGGTGTTTTGTTTTACTACTGCCCTTTTGGAGTTGTTACTGGTGTGAGAAGTTCCTACTGATCTTGGTTTATACCCATGATTTTTAGCTTTTGAGTACTTTACTACTGATGGACCAGTAGTATTTGGGTACTTACCATGTTTAAAATGACCAGTAGTGTTTTTAGAGTGAACACCAGTATTGTTTTTGAAATGTGTTTTGGGAGCAGTATTATTTTTGAAATTAGGGTTTTTACCAGTAGTATTCTTGTACTGGTACCATACAGCATTATAATTAGGGTTAACACCAGTAGTAAATTTGTTAGAGTTTCTACTGGTGTTGGAAAATTTAAAATATTGTTTATTTTGATTAGATTTTCCATTGTTCTTGAAGTAATTGCTGTTCTTTGGGCTGCCAACTCTTCTGTTTTGCACAAATCTTGGTGCACTTCTTCCAAATCTTGGAGTTTCAGCAATTGGAGTTTTTATTGTATTTACTACTGAAGGACCAGTAGTATCTTTTAACCTTTGAGTTTTTGCATTTTCTTTAAAAGCTTTAAATTCCTTTAACTCCTTGCAATTTATTGGATTGAAGTGACAATCCTTTGCTAAATGGTTCACTTTATTGCAAATAACACATTTTAATTTATTTTCTTGAGCCTTTATTGTTTTTCTTTGTTCTAAGAGTTGGTTTCTATTTCTTTGGTTTCCTCTTTTTAGAATTTTGGGTATATTTTCTGCATTATATTTAGGAGACTCATTTGAACTTTGAGCTGTGTGAAAACTTGTATCAATTGATTTTGGTGATTCAGTTTGAGATATTGTAAATTCAATTGATTGCTCATCATCAGAAGAATCATTTGATTCAGATGTTTCATTATTAGATTCAGTTTGTTTTTCAGTTTTCAATTCATTAATGATTCTTTCTGAACTATTTTTAAGTGGAGGAATGAATTTATGTGGAGGTGGTACTTCATGATATCCCACCCCATGAACAACCTTTTCTGTAGTTTGATTATTAGTTAATTCATCTAGAATTTTAGTGCTTCTTTCAAACTTTTTAATTGTTAATTTATTTTGTTCAATTTCAAGCTGACATTCTTCTAATTTACTTGTTAGTTCTTTGTTTTTTGTTTCATAGAACTCTTTCTCATCCACAGCTTGAAGCAATTCTTCCTTGATCCGTTGATCAATCATCTTGTACACCTTTATTTGATGTTCTTGATCAGCAATCACACTATCAAACTCATGATTTCTTCTGATTGCTTTTGCTAGATCTTCATTTAATTTAGTGTTTTCTTTTTCTAGATTTTTAATAATTTTAGCACATTCAGGAGTACAAGGTTTAGATTTTACCTCAGTTTTGTTGTCAGTAAAGGCCATGAGAGCTTGATTTTGAGTATGCTCTTCTGCTTGGAAGCTCCAGTCATAGCCTTGTCCTTGTTGTGACACAAGAGCAGTTGATTTTGATCTTTTGTCTGGTTGAGGACATTCTTTTGGAAAGTGACCAAGGTTGTTACAGTTGTAACACTTGACTTTAGTCTTGTCAAATCCTGCTTTGTCACCTTTGTTGAAACTGAGACTTGTCCTACCAGTTCTTTTTAAGAATCTTTTGGTCCTTAGACTCAGCATAGCCATTTGCCATTTAAGATCCATCTCCTCAAGATCATCTGGATTCAATTGTTCCAAGTCATCACTAATCAATGCAGTATGCACATGACTAGTGAAGAAGGATTCTCTTGCAGTATCCTCAGAATCTGCAGCCTTTCCTGTGGAGGTTTCTTGTCCTTGACCTGTACTAGACACGAATGCAGCATTGTTAGAAGAAATAGAAGGGTTTTTGTGATTTACCTCAGTTTCAAACACTCTGAGATCATTATAGAGTTCATCTAACTCCTTTTCTTCTAAAGCATCTCTTTGTCTATACACCACTGTGTACATGGCCCATTCTTCACTAAGAGACCTTAGGAACTTCATGTTGACATCTTCTTGATCCATATTTACACCAACTTGGTTGAGTTCACCAATTAGTTTGTTGAATCTGTCAAACACTTGAGTGAGTGTTTCATTGGGCTTTCCTTTGAAATTTTCAAAGTCTTGTTTGAGAACAGACTTCGTGTTTCTTTTTGTACTCTTTGTCCCAACGAATCTCTTCTCCAGTGCTTCCCAAAGCAACTTAGCATCATCATATTCAACAAAGAGATGTTGATAATCATTAGGAATGGCCAGTAGGAGAGTGCTTAGAGTTTTGAGTTCGATGTCTTTATCTTTCTTCTCCTTCTCACATTTAAGTTTGTCCGCCTCAGTTACAGAGCTGCTTGCTTGAAGTTGACCAGTTTTGTTTCCTTCACAAACGACTTCCCACATGGAATAATCTGTAATAAGCATGTATTGCTTAATGCGATTCTTCCACATCCCAAAGTTATTGGGAGTGAGCATAGGGATTTTGTTGGCCTGAGTGCTTTCATTATTATCAGTCATGATTAATAATGTGTGTGTTTTAAAGATTAAAACTTTTTGTTGTTCTTAACAAATAGTAGATCTAGAACCAATATGCTCTGATACCACTTGTCAGGATCGATTAACTATAGACAAGTTAATAAACACCTTAGATCTAATTGATGATAGAAGTTGCAGCGGATCAACACTATATCAATAATTAAGAACAATGAACTGTATGAACAATACGCAAGAATATTAAGAACACAGTTTCACAAAAAGCTTCAATGTATATTATTGAGTTAACAATACACACGTACGTTTACAATTCGTAAGGAACATACTTATAGTAGTCCTTGAAGCTAAACTATTTACCCTAGTTATTCTAGGACTTGATTTACATCGAATTGTAAAAGATATACATTTAATTACATTCTATAACTATCTTTACGAAGATCTCGGACTTGATATCTTCCAAAAACGCGTATCAGTAGTAACTGCAATCACCAGTAGTAAATAAGTAACATCAGTAGTAAACTTGGTGATCAGTAGTAAGTCCATAATCAACGTCAGTAGTAACTACAATGATCAGTAGTATCTTCAATAAGCTTGATCAGTAGTAACTTTAGTTATAGTTTACACCAGCATCAACTTCATCAGTGGTAATATGTTCTGCCCCATCAGTACTAAGTATGTCAGTACTAACTGCAGCATCAGTAATAAGTTGATCTGTGTTTTGCTCCAACAAGGAATATGACAAAAATGGATGGGGCTCACACCTTTAATGATGTTTAAATATGGATAAGTAAGGGTAAATGAATAATTTTAAATATAAAAACTTACCAAAATAAGGTAAATTATTAAAGTGATTCACTTATTTTGGTACACCCAAAAAAAAAAAGTGATTCACTTATTTTGATACGGAAGAAGTATATGTTGTCCACCAACAACGTCATTAGAACATTAGTTGTGGTAACATGGGTCGGAGTGCCACTTTGGCACTACATATGCGCCACATCATTATTTCACATTTCACATTCAAAACTCCTAAAATACCTTAAAAAATACCTCAAAAAACACCTCCTCTCACGCCATGCTCGCCAGTGGTCCGACGCACAACTTCACTCGCGTAACGGGTGGTATGGTGGCGGAAGGTTGTGCTCGCCAAAATGGTGCCATGTAGGACAAATGAATCCAACGGAGGGGGTCCCGCAACCACACCCCCTCTTTTATAACGAGCAGTTACATGAATATTCTTTTTTCCTGATTTGCACTGTTCAAAACCCAAAACCACCCCCACCCACTCCTCTTCCTTTCACCCACAATGTTAGCCTAAAGAACGATTTTTTGAATCAATTAATTGTGTTGAGAAATGAGAATTATCTTTGAAATCTTAGACTCGCATTATGGGATGGTAGACTTGCGACTGGTCGTCTGTTACGATCCCACATTAACAAAATAAAGAACTAAATGGTGGCTTATAAGTCTCGGTGTCCTCTACTCCTTCAGGCTAGCTTTTAAAAGTCACTTATACACTTAAGCATATGACTATAGACATGATACGAGCCTAGTGACCGGTGTTTAGTCTTCCCCACTTTTTAATTTGATAATGCATTTCCATAATTCAAATATTTAGTTACGTATTTGTTCGTAAATAAAAACTAAAATGACGATAACGTGGTTTCAGTGACCAAGGAAATAATTTACGTTAATTTGACCAAAAATTCAAGAACTGCGGGTCCAATTGACGGCTTATCATTAGCTGTGCAGAAAGCGATCCCACTTTACTATTAATCCCTTATACTATCCAAATATACCAATATCAGTCCCCCAGTACACTATATTTAATATTCTCCTCTATCTAAACTTATCCCATCTATAATTTATTCATCACACACAAACCATATAATGCACTAGACACATCATTCTTTTATAGGAAAAAATCCCATATTCTATGAACATGTTTCGTCAAAATGTAGTTCTCACTCTTTTCATAATTGGGTTCCTGACATTGTCGTATGAGGCAAATGCAAAACCGGCTACATTCCTCGAGGATTTTGAGGTAACATGGTCTGATTCCCACATCAAACAACTCGATGGCGGGAAAGGAATCCAACTACTCCTTGACCAAAACTCTGGTATGTAAAGCTTTGTTTAATCGTATGATCATATGATAACACATGGGCTCAATAAGTAACTCCATTATATGACTTTTCTTAAATATGTTATAGGATGTGGGTTTGCTTCAAAGCGCAAATATTTGTTTGGCCGTGTGAGCATGAAGATCAAGCTCGTTCCAGGAGACTCTGCTGGCACTGTTACTGCCTTTTACGTATGATTTTTTAACAATGTAAAACTTGTTTATGATTTCAACATATATTGTGTTTGTTGTTCTTAAACGCTTCTTGATGATAGATGAATTCGGATACCGATAAAATACGCGATGAGCTCGATTTTGAGTTTTTGGGGAACCGGACGGGCCAACCATACTCAGTCCAGACCAATGTGTATGCCCATGGAAAAGGTGATAGAGAACAAAGGATTAACCTGTGGTTTGACCCTGCTGTTGACTTCCACACTTACTCCATTCTTTGGAACCATCACCATGTTGTGTAAGTACAAGTAATTAAAGCATTTAAGTCGCATGTTAGTTTGTAAAGCACAAGTAATCAAACAATGCACGTGATTAAAATATATTATGTAGGTTTTCGGTGGATGAAGTGCCTATAAGAGTATACAAAAACAATGAAGCCAAAGGAATCCCCTTTCCAAAATTTCAACCAATGGGAGTTTTCTCCACATTATGGGAAGCAGATGATTGGGCCACAAGGGGTGGGCTAGAAAAAATTAATTGGAGTAAAGCCCCATTTTATGCATATTATAAAGATTTTGATATTGAGGGGTGCCCTGCATCAGGGTCAAGTGCTTGTGCAACCAACCCAGCCAATTGGTGGGAGGGAACCGGTTACCAACAACTCGATGCGGTTGCAGCCCGCCGTTACCGATGGGTCCGTACAAACCATATGGTCTACGATTACTGCACCGATAAACAAAGGAACCCGATTACCCCACCAGAATGTATGGACGGAATTTAAAGAAAGAAATTCCATTTTCACATACACACTTAATAGCCCGTTTTACGGGTTATTCTTGTTATGAAATGTGTGTCGAAATGCAAATGGATTTATATATATATAAATGTATATGTATATGATATGATGGGATGGGATGGGGGTAAGAAAGTAAATTGTTATTGTAATTTGTGAGCTTGTTGTATCTATATTTGCAGCAGATTAAATTACCCAAAATAATGTTTCTGCAATAATTGTGAAAATGACATATGTACATGTGTGTATACATACGTAAAGGCAAACTCTGGTTTGGCTTATATATAGAAGCTATATTCATTAGCCTCATAGGCGTGTGTACTATTTAAATAAAGCAGTTTGAGTGGAATTTTCATTTAAATGTAAGTTTTTACGAACGATCAATTAATATTTTCTTTTTTATACTAATTTTATCCTATCTATATACTTGTTTACATGTGCCATAACAACACTGCCAAAAGTGCCATCGGTTCTCCAACTGAAATGGTTGGCACCAAATCTTCGATTCCTCGTCGGCTGGTTTTGCTTCGGTAAACTGAAGTCGCAAGCAACGGATTGAGGTTAAATTTTGTAGGTTTCATTGTTTCAGTGTTTTGTGTGTGTGTGTGTTTTGTGTGTGTATTTTATGTATAAAATATTAAATGAATAGATGTTGTTGACATGAGTATAAGTTGGAGTGTTAGCGCACATGACTCTGTTTAACAAAAAAATAAATTGTGAGATGGTGTAACGGTTGGAAGCAATCTAATGGAACATATAAGCAAAACATTGTTTATCATATCAATTTTTTTTAAAAGACTTACGTTTTAAAACCGAATAAAATGTTTTTGAAACAACTCAACACGCCCTTTTTTTGACACATCGAAAGTTACTTGTTCGGATCTAAATTTATTAGACCCGTAACCCTATTTATTGCGTTTTTATCACCTTTAGTTAATACATGCTAGTAATGACGTGACATGTAACAAACTAAATATATATACACACGCTTAAATTGTTTAAACATGTAGGAGTATTTATTTTATTTCAGAGTATGTATGTTGTAACAGTATAATTTCGACACGTACCATGTTCCAACATGCCACAGCCCACAAGGAAGTGCGATGTCCAATTGTCTATTGTTTTGTTCTCCGTAAATCTTAAAAAAAAATGAGAGTAAAACTTATCATCTTCTACAGTTTAAAATTTATATTTTCTTCAAACACTTATTCAGTTATTTGGTTGTCTGTATTAATTTAATATAGGATTCGTTAATAATTTCGTTCAGTTGCCAAATACTTTTGAATGCTATGAGAGGGTGGGGTGCAGCCACCCTCGATGGATCAAGATTCTGCCCATGTGGCATTTTTTGGCGAGCAAATATGGTGCGCCACTACACCGCTCGTTAGGTGGGTGGTGTTGTGTGCCGGACCACTGGCGAAACCGGCGTAAGAAGGGGTGTTTTTTGACGTATTTTTTTAAGGTATTTTGTGAGTGAGAGGTATTTTCGTGATGGTATAGGGGGTATTTAGGAGTTTTAAATGTAAAATGTGAAATAATGATATGGTGTTGAGGTGAGTATTTGGATTAAGCCACCATACCACCACTCTAATACTACATAATAACTTTTCGAACAATATAGAATCTTTTTATAAATATTAATTCAAGTAAATTTATTTTTATACCAAGATTTTAACTCATACACTATATATTATAAGTTTTACAGTGAAAGTACGATCAATATCCCTAATTTAACGTCCCAAAAACAACATCGCCTTCTTTCGCAGATGTATATCTGTATAGGTATAATATTGAATTATTGATGATAGGATAATCATTGTTCGGCAGGGACAAAATACAACAATTTGCTATTGGAATGGGTCCTACAAGAGTTGTAAAGATGTTTACGTGAGAGACACGTGTGGGTTAAAGAAGTGGTCGTAAGTCTATGCACGTGCACATTAATTAAGGTACTCATTGGTTATGGTCGGGAAGCCAAAATAAGGTTAATTAGTCCCCGGGTCCGCTAACACATGATCAAGTCCGGGTTTTTTCGTAGGCAAAATATGCAAATGTAGAAAGTAAGTACAATTTGTCATTCACAAGGGACCAGACTAAATAGTAAATACCACGAGAACAAGTACAAAATTTCATGAGCATGGGACCAAACTAAACTAAGTACGAAAACGTTGCATTCTAATAACATCAAGCTCGATCTAATCAAGCTTGAGTGAGTTATGGATGGGATGTTATTTTTTAACGGCGTGTTCATATTAAAACTGGTTAAGATATGTGCTAAAAAATCCAATAAATATACTTGTAAGGAAGACATTTTTCATGCATTTTAAGAAACATCAATTTTGGAAGCACTATTAAGGGATGTTGTTGATTAACCAAAAGCATTAGATACTTCTCAAATGATATTTATGATATTTCTTAAGTTTAAGTGACTGGGTTTTAAATTGATAGCAAATTATGATTTATGTTGTTAGAACTTATTACTTGATGTGCTTTTAGTTTCTAGAGTTGAAGAATACTGGTAAGATACTCTCAGTTAGAAGATTTTATTATTCACACTACAATGTAGTCCTAAGAGATACATTGATTGAATTTAAGCTCATCTAAACAATCGTGTTGGGTCAGTATTAAACCCTAATTGTACACTATCTTTTATACTATCCCGCAATTGGAGCATGAGGAATGATACGCTCAAACTTGAGATAAAGTACTAATGAAAATCTTAGTCAAAATTAGGAGTTAACATAAATAAAGTAAATATACAGTAGCATCAAATCTTATGCAAATATGACTTAGGCCAAAGTTTTATAGGCCCAATTCGTGTTCTAATCTTTGCACCTCTACATTTGGGCCTTTTTTGTAGTAATCTACGATTTAAGCTTTTAAGTTGATAGATATTGGATATCTATAGAAAAGGGTTTCTTTTTCCCCTTCAAATCATCAAGTGGTCCATGGTCCATCATAAAGCACTAATTTCCTAAAACTGGCTTTTATGGTATAAGCTTTTTTTTTTTAAACCATTTAAATATCTAGTTACTATTTTAACTTTTATAGTTTGATACAAGTTCTATATTTTGCGAAGTCTGTGTCAAAATATTTATGTTATAAATGACCAAATGGGTCTAACGAATTAATTCACTATTATTGCTTAAAAACAAAATTATTTAAATTATTTGGCGAAACTATTAACAGATAATGTATTATGAAAATAAAAAAGATACTTTCAAACATCGGTAAATATTTTATCAGAGAAAGATGAAACCCGTAAACGGTAGGAAATTAGTTCTTCAATACTTTAACTGATTCACATGACAAAAGAACGATCAATAGTGTTTTCTGATACACCCCTCACACGGACACATTTGAGAAATGATGTTTGTGCTTACTATTTGTGTCTACCCATAGACCTACCAACTTCTAAACTTGACATGTGTCATCCACTAATTCTCTCTCTTCATATCATCCCTTGATTTTGACACTTGTCATGATCAAATTGGTAGACACTTGAGTAGGCACATTTAGTAGGCACAAATACCATTACTCTTTCTTATATATATGCACATAATTAACAAAATTAGATTAAAAACCCCATAACTATAATTAAAAAAGTATACCGTATGCTGTAATCCGGAGTTCCGGACCCAACCCACTGTCTCACATTCCACAGAGGCAACCTTCACATAGGTGCTGTTTGTTTTTTGGCAAAAGATCTGCGTGAGGTCTTTTGTCTGCGCCACGCAGACCACGGGCAGAAAAGCAATCCTGAAGATGTTTGTTTTTTGGAAGCCGGAAGACAAAAAAATGTCTGTATGATGTCTGTCCCGTGCAGCTATGGAATATAGCTTTTTGTATCTTCCAAACAAGAAAAACAAAAAAAAAAAAAAAACTCACAAAACCCATTTCAAGTTTTCAACCTCTGCATCTCCTTTCCCGACTCTCTCTCTGCCGGCAAACTCCTCCCTTTTCATCTTCTCCGGCGAACTCCTTCCTCTCCGGCGAACTCTTCTTCTCCGGCGTGCTCTTTCTCGCCGTCGCTCTCTCCATTCTCCTTCTCCGGCGAAGCTCCAAGAAGAGGAGAGATCGACTGTAAAGTCGAAGCTCCGCCGCCGCCGCCCCTCACGAAGCTCCTCCGTCATCTTCCTCCGCCGTTCATCTTCTCCGGTATCCATCTCCTCCGTCAGATCTGGGGGTTTAAGATATGATTTCTCTCTCCCTCTCTCTCTGCTGGCCTCTCTCTTCCCGCTGATCTATCTTTCTCTCCGTTGGCATCTCTCTTCTAGATCTGGTGTGGTTCTCCGGCGGGTTCTCCGGCGAAGCAGATCTCAAGCACGTCTCCAGCTCCTTTAAAAAACAGATCTCAACCTTGTTCTTTCTCCAGCGACTCGGGTCTCAACCTTGAGGGTTGGAGAAAACCCCATCCTTTTTTCTACAGATCTTTTCCATCTTTAAAAAACAAACATCTTCTTTTTTGTATTTGGCAGATCTTTGGTCCATCTTTTTAGTGCAGCACATTGCAGATGTGGTCCGCAGATTGCAGACCTTTTTACTCTGAAAAAACAAACAGCACCATAGTCAAATTATTTGAAATCTTTAAACTTAAGAACCATGTCAAAAAAAAAAAAAATCAAACATGAATGTGTTGCGGTGATTCATATATACTTTTTCATTATCAAGTGACAAAAATTCCTTTTTCATCATAACGAAAAACTTGCATTAAAACAATAATATCATCTGTCGCAATAATTTTAAAAAACCCAGGAAACTTGAACATTTTAGCAGGACATGGTGAAAGTTATAACTGAATTTAAACAATCAGAGTAAATGAGAAAATAAGAGGGTGTTAAACAAAGTAACAATTGTACTAGATACCGGATTCTTTGATTATTTCCTCTCTTTGTATGGTTCCTTCTGCACAATTGAAAACGGCAAAGAGGCGGAAACAATGAAGACTGCGAGCAGGAGGATATAGCCATGTAGGATACAAAGAGTTTTGGTCAATGTTTTGAATTGAACCGGTTCAATGTTCTAATTAAACCGAATTATAATATTATTGAACTGTTTTCCGATATTAAAATCCAAACAAATTTTAAGTTCAAAATCCATAAAAATAATAATAAACACTTAACATTCAACAAGGAAATTGATGTTTCATACTTCAAAACATATAATATAAAATAAAGCTCAAAATGTATTAAAAATAATATCAATATTCACTTTAATTGAAAAAACGAGATAAAAAAGAGAATAAAATAAAAACAATTTGGTTCATAGGCAATTAATCACCCCGGTACTCAATCCAAATTAAATTGGTTAAAATACACATATTTTCCTAGAATACCTAAATAGAAGGAACCATACAAAGAGAGTAGATTGGTTAAAAACAATTTCATTTTGACTCGATCCTGCTTTTACACCAAACTCTTGAATACCAATTTCCAAGCAATTTATTTGACTTTAATCCAGATATGATATGCAAGACACCAACTAAATATTTAAACATAAATATGGTAAACTAAACCGCAAAAAGGAATACAACCAACTAAAAATTGGTACACCAGCAATAAAGCATGTAAGGAAAAAAATTATAAAAATATATATTTATATATTCCTTTCATTAACATATAAACTATATACAAAAAAAACATCCATAAAAAGATAAAAGAGAAGTGGATCCGTAGAAATTTATATAATTTTCAACACAAATAAGTAAATAATAATGAACTAATCTCCCACTAATTAATCATGGAAACCCTTAACTTTACAAAAAAGACATAAAGGGTTGTGCATGGATGATTAATTTGAGTAGTAGCTAGTTAAAATACAACTGAAAAGAAAAACTAATTAAACAATTGATACTAGTTAATTAACAGGCCGCAGATGGATTAGTGAATGGATTAAAGAAGTGTGGTTTTTGAGCAACCGTAAACTGGCGGTTCTTGGTGGCTGGAGTGGTGTCTCCGATCCGTTCACATGACGGGCACATGGTGAGGGTGGCTGCCGGCATCTGCATGTACAGTGGTTGATGAGTTGACTGTTTGACTGATTTCAGTTCTTGAAGCTCTTTGTGGAGTCTGATGTTTTCATCCTTTAATGCCTCGCAACATTTCTTTAGGTATTCACAGTCCACTTCTGTTTGCTTCAACTTTGTCCTATAATTACATCAAAAATTAAATCGCGATTAATATTTAGTTTATTTTACTTTAATACGCAAGTTCTTTTAGCTAAATAATAATAATTATTAATGCAACAATAGTTAAGCACGATTATTTGTATCTATCTGCAAGTTTACACGTATACGTTTTGTTTGTTGTTAATTCCGACCTCATTTGTCATTACATTAATATTTTCCTCTTTTCTGCTTGTTTTAATTTCAATTATTGTCTCTAATTAACCTTAATTTTGGTATAAGACAAGAAAAAAAAAGAGAAATGATATTGATACCTATTATTTGTACTTACTCTTTGATCAAGATAAATGTTAAAATTAAAAAATAATATAAGAAAAGATAATTAATAAATTACACATATTATCTTGTTATAAGTAGCAATATGAAGTAGTGTATGTAGGTAACTAAAACTTTGTGTTCATCGAAGCATCCTAAAAACAAACAATAATTTATGAAAACTCTAAAAAAGAGATTGAAACTCATTAATGACGCAATATATCGTGACGTAACGAGCGTTTTCTTTATGGCATTCGAAGAGAACAACTACACGCAAGTGTAAATTGACCGGTTAATGTATCATCGTCATACACTTTTAATGTTAAAATTTCAAAATACAAGCTATTTATAGTTATACATTAGAAAGAATAAACATTATTACTTTTAAACTCTAAAATTGTTTTATTTCAATTGTTAAACTTAAACATGCGCGTATGATTTTTATAATTCCCATTTCTTTTCATTAAAGTTAAATAAAAAAGTATATTCCCTTTAACACGTTTAACCAACGATACAAGTGTTTAACAATTATCTTGAAATTACAATTTTCTAAATTCAGAATTGGCTACTGTGTAAATAATTCTGTAAATTATAAAATAAACAATTATATTAAACGAAAAATATACTTGCAATTACAAAACTACAAAGATTCAAACGATGAGTTTTAGATTAAAAGTGTTTTTTTAAATTTTTTTTTTTTAATATTATAGCTTTTCAATTTTATCTTTTTATTTTATTTTAAATAAGATAAGATGATATTCGAAACTAAATAATAAAGATATACTAATTATGAATACCTGGCTCTTCTGTTTTGGAACCAAACTTCAACTTGCCTAGGCCTCAACTTTAGCTCCCTTGCAAGTTCTTGCTTTTGTTTCTGCTAATATTCAACACTAATCATTGTTAGTTTTTAATCACTAATTAAAACCTTAGATAAATAAAAATATACAAGAATAGTAACCAATCAAGTATGTGCGAGAAATATGATGCATACAGGATTCAAAGTACTATGATGTTTAAAAGCTTCTTCAAGAAGCGCAGATTGAGCTTTAGTAAGCCTAAGTTTCTTCCTGCCATTAATAATATTATCATCATCTTCTTCAACCTCATGATCATGATCATGATCAACACTTGTACTAAATAATCTCTCCGATTCTTCACTTTTAACATCTCTTTCCCTCTTAACACTCACATGACTCGCTACCGAGAACGATGAACCACCACCACTAACACTATCTTGTCGATACAAACCACCATGATCGTATGCAGGTTTCTTGATGGTTGAGCCATGGTCTTGATTATCACGGTCACCGGAAATAGCCAAGGTTAAAGATGGATCAAAACTCAGGCTACTACAAGGCTTCTTGATGGTGTTGATGGGGTTGTTTTCCACCATGGATGAATTAAGGCCTAATTCTAGGACTAGACCCTTGTTACAAACACTATCAAATCCCATTTTTATTAATCTTTTTGAAATGTTTTGTTGAAAAAGATTTTTGTGAAAGATATTATGATGAAAGAAACTTGGTAGGGAGGAAATATAAGAAACTTGGTAAGGGAAATAATTGGTTGGAGGTGGGTTATACTTATGATGATTAATAATGAGATAAATAAATGAGTAGATAAATAGTATGTGGGGAAGGGAATTATGATAGGTCAAGAAAATTGTAACCCAATAAATGGTTTTTTAGTTGTTTCGTTATTGACAAGTTATTCAATTATTTGTCTATATTTTAATGATATTAAAATTGAATTCTTATGTTGTGAAATTATTATATAAAAAGGAAAAAAGAAAAATGTTTTACTAACTGTTTGTAAATATAATAAAATAAGAAAAAAAATTCTTATTTCCCAAAGTCTTAATTACTTCCCTCTATCCATGAGTTGACTAGTATAAATGAATCTTTTAATAATTAGTCTTCCTCCTTTTATGAACAATCTACGAAACTTCAACCTTGGATTACTTTCTCCCATAAACTAATAATATTTGAAGGATTTTTCCTTGACTTATCTCATTTTCTTAATAATTGAGGAAATAATAACTGAGCTAACTAAAAAACTAGGAAATACTCGCAAGCCTGAGGAATTGTATAACCCACTAGCCCAACTAAAAAACGAGGAACAGAGATTTACATTTAGAAATTGTTTAGCCGAAAATTGGTTTACATATGGACAAAAAGGTTTGCCAAGCTTAAAAACCGGCCTTTATTTTAGCAGATGCACGTAGCTCTAAAAAGTTGTAACTTAGGGGATTTGAACTTGAGACATTTTTTTTTAGAAATCTCACATGATCTTACTGCTAAGCCACCCTTTGGGATTGAATTTCATAGGTTATCAACTTTTTTAAATGTGCTTTAAAAACACAACATGAAACTTATTGAGTAAATATAATTTATTAATAATAAAGGGAAGGGCATGAGAACAAATCGGGCCATAATAGATTGACCAGATAACACAAATATATGGTCAGACACTTTAACGCTACACTAAAATCCCTCGTTTGAGAATAGATGTTAGTTTTTTAAAATTCGTCCGAGTTGGTATTAATTTTATTATGTTCCTCTTTCCATAATAAAAAGTAGTAGGTGAGGTTGGCAACATTATCATCGCATGGCAAAAGTACAACAACTGTTTTCCCTTTAAAAAAATTATGCATGTCCAAACTCACTATTCACTAAATTTTCTTGACATTTCTTGCACGTAGGCATATTTAAATTGACGGGTTTGTAAAATTCAACCTGGACATGTACAATCCGCGCAACCTATATCTTACCAAATCATCAAGAATTAATTTTTCCTATGCGTTTTGAAAAAATTAACAGCTTCAAGACTTGAACTTACGATCTTCATATTATTAAAAGAGGCTCTAACCAACTGATCGAGCTAGTAAGACAAATATTGATTATTTGAGTGCTATTACTTATGTAACATATTATCTTTATTAACATTAAACTCATATTATTTTGTTGATCAATATCCATCACCACATTACTACTTACCACCGCCACCCACCAACATCGGCCCTACCAGCTCGATCAGTGGGTTGGAATCCCTTGTTAATAACATGAAGTTCGCAGGTTTAATTTATGGACTGTTAGTTTTATCAAAACACAATATTTTCTGCAATGATCAGTGTTTTGACTACAAATTAAGTATTGCTAATTTAGGAAATGTAGTTTATAGTGATAAAGATAGATAAAAGATAAAGATTTGTTGATGGTTTTACAAAGATTGGGACTCAAAATCATTTGGGAAAAGAAAACATAACGAAAATGATTCGTGCGACTTTTGCAACCCATTACAATTTACAAAAATCTTTCTACTATTTCCAATATATTCTGACTTCTTTTTCTATTATTCTTTAAACTCTTTTCATTTCATGAAGCATCATGCCATCGTGCAGTCAAAAGTTCTGAACAAACTGTGAATTACTTGGGAATTTTTATTACACAAAAAGTATTTATTTCTTTGTCAAGGTAAAAAGCAACAAACTAAAAAAGAATAAAAGTTGTTTAGTTGCATAGAAGAAGAATAAAAGGTACACCGATACCATAATAATGATGGACGTTTATAACTTGTGCATATTTAAATTATAATAATTTAAAGAGTAAATAATAAAACCAAAGTCAATAATCCACTACGACACATGAAGCAAGATCAACTGAATGCTATATACAAAGTTGTGACATGAATAAATTCTAGAATAACTTTAATAACAATATCTATATACTTCGTATATAATAATAAATAAATGTAATTATATTTTTAATGTGTTTATAATTAGAAATTAAGGTGTCTAGGTAATTTGTATTATCTTGGTTGGGCCGCGGGTTTACTCTTATTCGCTAGCGTTTTTCTAGTTTTTTTTTAGTATATATTTGTTTTTCTGGGTTCTTCGGGGTGGGTGGTGATATTGTTGAAGCTTGCTCGTGTTATTCCTTGTCTGCCGTTAAATATAAATATAATTAGAAAACCTTAAAAATATAAAACAAACTGAAGTACTACTAGGTTTAATATCTAACGATAATATCACCCACCTCTTGAAGGTGACGTGGTGGGATTAGTTAGAACAGAAACCAGGAAATAAAAATAATCGAATGGGAAAAGGAGACATGTCAAATGTGGGAACCACACAATGATTTGAGTTGGATCCTTAGAATTTGAATTGATGATTGTGGTACGTAGATGTTGGCAATTATGGTGGCTTTCAATTCAATATTTCTTTTTATTGGGTCCGTCGTTTATGGCCGTCCGACCAATGTTGCCTAATTGCTGTCCCATTCTTTCTTATCATGGACTACTACTCATATTATCATCACTCTTCTATTTCCACTTTTCATTTTCTTTTCCTACTTGTCTTCTAAACGGAGAGATAGATGTAGGGGTGAGCATAGGGTACCCGCCGGTTCCGACTGGAACCGGAACCAAAACCGGAACCGCAGGTTCCTGAGATATAGGAATCGGAACCTGGAAGACAGGTTCCTAAATTTTCAGAATCGGAACCGGAACCACCGGTTCCAGGGCAGGTTCCGGTTACCCTGTATCTAAATTCATAAAAATTTAACATTACTTACTGAATAAACAAGACAATAAATCACACAAACTAACGATTACAAATATCGGTTAACGATTTTATATATATTTCAACGATTACGAATATTGTTCAAAATATAAATAAGTGAATAAGAATGAAAAAAAGATAGTAAATGTGTGATTCATGTAAAAGTCAGTTACAAAGATACGACCTCACGACGAGTGAATGTCTCACTATCACTCAATTTCTGACTCAATTATAACGAGTAAGGTCAATTTATATTTTTATTTGGACTAGTATTTTAAATAAATCAAAAATCTATTTAATTTAATCATGTGTAATATATTATATATTTTAATAAAAATATACCATGTAACCGCCGGATCCAGGGTATCCACAGGTTCCAGGTTCCTTAATTTTGAGAACCGGAACCGGAACCTCTTAAGGCGGTTCCATGATTTTGGGAACCGGAACCGGAACCTCTTAGCAGGTTCCGGGTCCAGAACCTCCGGTTCCGAGACGGTTCCGGCTCCGATTCCGGTTACCCTCTTTTTCTGCTCACCCCTAGATAGATGTCATGTTTTCTACTCAATAATTTTATTTATTTTCTTACTTATTTCATAAATATGCTGTTGGAACAAAATCACAGATCAACTTAATACTGATGCTGCAGTTAGTACAGAATTACTTAGTACTGATGAAGTTGATACTGGTGAAGACTGTAACTTAATTACTACTGATCAAGGCATATTGAAGATACTACTGATCAGTAGTAACTACTATTGACGATGTATCTGGACTTACTACTGATCACCAGGTTTACTACTGATGTCACTTATTTACTACTGGTGATTGCAGAATACTACTGATGAGCGTTTATGGAATATATCAAGTCCGAGATCTTCGTAGAGATAGTTATAGAATGTATTTCAATGTATATCTTTATATTTCGAATGTAAATCAAATCCTAGAATAACTAGGGTAAATAGTTTAGCTTCAAGGACTATTATAAATAGTTCCTTACGAATTGTAAACGTACGTGTGTATTGTTAATCGATAATATACATTGAAGCTTTTTGTGAAACTGTGTTCTTAATATTTTCGTTCATTATTTACAGTTCATTGTTCTTAATATATTGATATAGTGTTGATCCGCTGCAACTTCTATTATCAATTAGATCTAAGGTGTTTATTAACTTCTTCATAGTTAATCGATCCTGACAAGTGGTATCAGAGCGTATTGGTTCTAGATCTACTAATTGTTAAGAACAAACAAAAAGTTTTAATCTTTAAAACACACACATTATTAATCATGACTGATAATAATGAAAGCACTCAAGCCAACAAAATTCCTATACTCACTCCCAATAATTTTGGGATGTGGAAGAATCGTATTAAGCAATACATGCTTATTACTGATTATTCCATGTGGGAAGTTGTCCTTGAAGGAAACAAAACTGGTCCTGGTCAAGCAAGCAGCTCTGCAACTGAAACAGACAAACTTAAATGTGAGAAGGAGAAGAAAGACAAAGGAATCGAACTTAAAACTCTAAGCACTCTCCTTCTAGCCATTCCTAACGACTATCAACATCTCTTCGTTGAGTATGATGATGCAAAGGTGCTGTGGGAAGCACTGTAGAAGAGATTCGTTGGGACCAAGAGCACCAAGAGGAACATGAAGTCTGTTCTCAAGTAAGACTTTGAAAACTTCAAAGGAAAGCCTAATGAGACACTCACTCAAGTGTTTGACAGATTCAACAAGCTAATTGGTGAACTTAACCAGGTTAGGGTTAAGATGGATCAAGAAGATGTCAACATGAAGTTCCTAAGATCTCTTAGTGAAGAATGGGCCATGTACACAGTGGTATATAGACAGAGAGATGCACTAGAAGAAAAGGAGTTGGATGAACTCTACAATGATCTCAGAGTATTTGAAACTGAGGTAAATCAGAAGAACCCTTCTATTTCTTCTAATAATGCTGCATTTGTATCTAGTACAGGTCTAGGTCAAGAAACCTCCATAGGAAAGGCTGCAGATTCTGAGGATGCTGCAAGAGAATCCTTTTTCACTAGTCATGTGCATATTGCACTGATTAGTGATGATTTGGAACAATTGAATCCAGATGATCTTGAGGAGATGGACCTTAAATGGCAGATGGCTATGCTAAGCCTAAGAACCAAAAGGTTCTTAAAGAGGACTGGTAGGACAAGTCTCAACTACAACAAAGGTGACAAAGCTGGATTTGACAAAACTAAAGTCAAATGTTACAACTGTAACAACCTTGGTCACTTTGCAAAAGAATGTCCTCAGCCAGACAAAAGATCAAAATCAACTGCTCTTGTTTCACAACAAGGACAAGGATATGACTGGAGCTTCCAAGCAGAAGAGCACACTCAAAATCAAGCTCTCATGGCCTTTACTGACAGCAAATCTGAGGTAAAATCTAAACCTTGTACTTCTGAATGTATTAAAATTGTTAAAAATTTAGAAAAAGAAAACACTAAATTAAATGAAGATTTAGCAAAAGCAGTAAGAAGAAATCATGAATTTGATGGTGTGATTACTGATCAAGAACATCAGATAAAGGTGTACCAGATGATTGATCAAAGGATAAAGGAATAATTACTTCAAGCTGTAGATGAGAAAGAGTTTTATGAATTAAAAAATAAAGAATTAACAAGCAAATTAGAAGAATGTCAACTTGAAATTGAACAAAATAAATTGACAATTAAAAAATTTGAAAGAAGTACTAAAATTCTTGATGAACTAACTAACAATCAAACTACAGAAAAAGTTGTACATGGGGTGGGATATCATGCTGTACCACCTCCATATAAATTCATTCCTCCACTTAAGAACAGTTCAGAAAGAATAATTAATGAATTAAAAAATGAAAATCAAACTGAATCTAATACTGAAACATCTGAATCAAATGATTTTTCTGATGATGATACAACTACAAACTCAATTGAATTTACAATCTCTCAAACTGAATCTCCAAAATCAATTGATACAAGTTTTCACACAGCACAAAGTCCAAATGAATCTCCTAAATATGATGCAGAAAATGTACCAAAAATTTTAAAAAGGGGAAATGAAAGAAATAAAATTCAACTCTTAGATCAAAGAATACCTGAAGGTGCTAAAAGTAAGAAATTAAGATGTGTTATATGCAACAAAATGAATCATTTAGCAAAGGATTGTCACTTCAATCCAATTAATTGTAAAGAGTTCAAAGAATTTAAAACTTCCAAAGAAAAGGAAAATTACTTCAAGAACAATGGAAAATCAAATCAAAATAAACAATATTTTAAATTTTTCAACACCAGTAAAAACTTTAACAATTTTACTACTGATGTTAACCCTAAGTATAATGCTGTCTGGTACCAGTACAAAAACACTACTGGTAAAAACCCTAATTACAAGAATACTACTGCTGCTAAACCAACATTCAAACATACTACTGGTGTCAACCCTAAAAACACTACTGGTCATTTTAAAATTGGTAAGTACCCAAATACTACTGGTCCGTCAGTAGTAAAGTATTCAAAAGCTAAACATCATGGGTATAAACCAAGATCAGTAGAAAAATCAGACACCAGTACCACTTTTAAAAGGGCAGTAGTAAAACTAAACACCAGTAGTAAACAGGTATGGGCACAAAAAATGTTTAAAGTTAAATCCCCAAAATCTTACTTCTCAAAGGATGAACCCAAGACATATAAAGCTTGGGTTCCCAAACTTAACTGATCCTTTACTCACTTGTGCAAAGCATTCAGATCCCAGAAGAAGGAAGAACATGGCATATTGATAGTGGATGCTCAAGGCACATGACTGAAAATCTGCAAATTCTTAAAGATTTCAACTTATTTGATGGAGGATATGTGGCCTTTGGTGAGAACCCAAAGGGAGGTAAGATTACAGGTAAAGGTACTGTTACTAATGGCAAAATTACCTTTAATGATGTATTTTATGTAGCTGAACTAAAATACAATCTAGTCAGTGTGTCTCAAGTTTGTGATAAAAAGAACATAATTCTTTTCACAGACATTGAGTGCATCATTCTTTCTCCTGACTTTATTTTAGATGAAAAATATGTTGTTTTAAGAACTCCAAGGAGAAACAATGTGTATTGCCTGGATATAGGGGGAGAACTCATTTCTTCAAATGAGGTCAACTGTTTTATATCCAAGGCAAACACCACTGAATCAGAACTATGGCATAGAAGGATGTGTCACACTAATTTCAAAAACATGAACAATTTAGTAAAAAGAAATTTGGTCATTGGACTACCTCAAAAACAATTCATGTGTGATCATCACTGTGTTGCATGCCTAAAAGGCAAACAACACAAGACTTCTCATAAGTCCAAATCTGTGAACTCTATTTCTGTTCCTTTACAACTCATACATATGGACCTTTTTGGACCTACAAATGTAATGAGTATTGGAAAGAAACAATATTGTCTTGTTATTACTGATGACTTTTCCAGATATACATGGGTTTTCTTTCTCAGGACAAAGGATGAAACAAGTGAACTCATCAAAAACTTAATTGTTAAACTGGAGAACACATCTGATCAAAAAGTTAAAGCCATAAGATGTGATAATGGCACAGAATTTAAAAATACTAACTTAATTAACTTTTGTGATCTTAAAGGTATTGACAGGCAATACAGCTCACCTAGAACTCCTCAACAAAATGGTGTAGCTGAAAGAAGAAATAGAACCATCATTGAAGCAGCAAGATCAATGCTAGCAGATTCAAAGTTACCAATCACTTTTTGGGCTGAAGCTGTTAATACTGCCTGTTATGTTCAGAACAGAGTATTAATAGTGAAGCCACATTTTAAAACACCATATGAACTTTTTAATAAAAGAAAACCTTCTATAAGTTTTTTAAAATCATTTGGTTGTCCTTGTACCATTCTGATTACAAGAGAACAAATTGGTAAGTTTGACTGCAAAGCTGATGATGGAATCTTTGTGGGATACTCTAATCAAAGCAAATCATACAGAGTGTTCAACAAAAGATTAAGGATAATTGAAGAAAGCATCAATGTATCCTTTAATGAAAATGTTCCTAATGAACAAGGAAATGGTCCAAATTGGCTATTTAACATAGACAATCTAACCAAATCCTTTAATTTTAACATGAATTTAAATGCAGGTGATTCAAATTGTCATACTCAAAAGGAAGGAACATCATCTGTTAATACTGGTCAAGAAGAGATGAGATACATAGTAGTTGATTCTGCTCCCACAGTTAATACTGAGGACAGTAATAACTCAAATTCTGAAACCAGTAGTAACTCTGAGAATGAGGACAGTAGTAATTCAAATACTACTGGTACCAGTAATAGTACTCAAAATACTACTGGTCCTAGCAATAACCTAGATTCTCAAGATACTACTGATCCAAGTAATAACAACAATACTACTGATCTCAATGAAGATAACATCAGTAGTAACTCTGACCTAGATAATGATGAACCAAACATCAATGACAATGAAGGATTACCAGATGAACAACTGCCTGAGACAAATGAGTCCAACCTTGAAAATCAACTAGTGGTTGATAGAGCTACAACTACAAGGACTCAGAAGAACCATCCGTTAGACCTTGTTCTAAGTGATGTCAACTCACCACTGCAAACAAGAAGCAAATTAAATAAAAGCTTAACTGCAAACATGTGTAACATAAGTTTAATTGCTAATGAATGTATGTTTGAATGCTTTCTGTCTCAGGATGAACCAAAGAAGATCCAACAAGCAATGAAGGACTCAAACTGGATTGAGGCAATGCAAGAAGAACTCCTTCAATTCAAGTTACAAGCTGTTTGGACACTTGTACCTCTACCCAAAGGAAAAAGAGCCATTGGAACAAGATGGATCTTTAGAAACAAGAAAGATGAAAGAGGTATAGTGATCAAAAACAAAGCCAGACTTGTAGCCCAAGGATACACTCAAGAAGAACGAATAGACTATGATGAAGTATATGCTCCTGTTGCTAGAATTGAAGCAATAAGAATATTCCTAGCATATGCTTCATTCAAAAAGTTCAAAGTCTATCAAATGGATGTGAAGAGTGCATTCCTATATGGGAAGATTGAAGAAGAGGTCTATGTCTGCCAACCTCCAGGTTTTGAAGATCCAAAACATGGTGATTATGTGTTCAAATTGGATAAAGCTCTGTATGGACTACAACAGGCACCAAGAGCATGGTATGATACATTATCATCATATCTATTGAAGAATAACTTTAAAAGAGGAGCCATTGACAAAAATTTGTTTACAAAGAAAGTCAAAGATGATATACTACTGGTACAAATCTATGTAGATGATATCATCTTTGGTTCAACCAATGATTTATTGTGCAAAGAATTTGAAGAACTGATGCAAATTAAATTCAAGATGAGCTCTATGGGTCCAATGAACTTCTTCCTTGGACTCCAAGTCAGTCAAAGAACATATGGTATTTTGATAAACCAATCAAAATATGTTAAAGACATCTTGGAGAAGTTTGATTTGAAAGACTGCAAGAGTGCAAGCACACCAATGGAAACACACAAACACCTACATCCTGATATTGAGGGGGAGGATGTAGATGAACACTTATATAGATCAGTGATAGGTTCTTTGATGTACTTAACTGCATCAAGACCTGACATTATGTATAGTGTTTGTGTGTGTGCAAGATATCAAGCAAGACCTAAAGAATTACACTTGCAGGCTGTCAAAAGAATATTCAGATACTTGAAAGGCAAACCATCACTAGGTCTATGGTATCCACATGATTCACCCTTTGAACTCATAGCCTACACAGATAGTGACTATGGAGGTGAATGTCAAGATAGAAAGTCCACTACTGGTGGATGTCAATTCTTTGGATCAAGGCTGGTGTCATGGCAATGTAAGAAGCAAACAAATGTATCAACATCAACTGCTGAAGCAGAATATGTAGCTGCATCTGCTTGTTGTTCTCAAGTACTCTGGATTCAAAACCAGCTTCTAGACTTTGGTATCTCTATCCTTAAAACTCCTATTTTTATTGATAATCAAAGTGCTATTAGTATTGTGAACAATCCGGTAAAACACTCTAAAACTAAACACATTGAAATAAGATTTCATTTTATAAGAGATTGTAATGAAAAGAAATTAATCAAAGTGGTTAAAATACATACTGATGATCAATTAGCGGATCTTTTTACAAAAGCATTTGATGTAGGAAGATTCAACTTCTTGGTTAGCAGTATTGGAATGATTTTGATAAATTAAATTCTCACTTAAAATCATGTGTAAAGTTTTGTTGTAAAATGTTATTTATTTGTTTAAGTGTTTTACTACTGGTAGATTTGTATTACTGGTTGTAGGCATGTGCACAAAATACTACTGGTAGTTAATTACTACTGGTGTGTATTAGGTTTACATAAATACTACTGGTAAGTCAGTACTACTGGTATTCACATATACTACTGGTCTTGTGTGTTGGTAGTTACTACTGATGTCTATAGTTACTACTGATGTCAAAATCCTTAGTCACTACTGATGTTCGTAGATACTACTGACGTTTTATTACTGGTATCATATTTACTACTGGTCTTTCAGAATCACAATTACCAAACTAACCCCCGTGAAAATAACCGTTATGTTATGATTCGAAGGGCATTTCAGTCTTTTTGTAGGTTAAATCGAAAGATATAAAAGGCGGCAGTCGATTAGTTTAGCATTATCTTTACTTCGATCTTAAATCCTCTCGATAAACCCTAGCTTTCGATCAAAAACCCTTCATCAGTAACAAAATTCCAAATAGTTTCTCTCAAATCAACAACAATGCCAACTCTACAATCTCTCAATGTTCAAACCGATCTCAAATATTCAGAGTTCCATAATATGTGTGCGTTTTTACGCAATCCAGACGGTACTAAAGACTTTCGACCAATCGTTCAATTCTTAAAGAACTCATACATTAAGTTCGCTTTAACTGTGAAACCGAAAGCCTATTAACAGCACTTGGTGGATTTTTGGACCAATGCTGAAAGAACAGAAGGTGCACCTACACCAATGATAAAAACATCGGTGGATGGAAAGACGATCACGATCACTGAGCAATCCATTCGACACCATCTACAACTACACGATGATGCAGGTATGTTTACACTCCCTAAGGAATTCATTGCTGAAACTTTAAATAAAATGGGATATGAGGGAAGACTTAACATAGTAACTTTTCAAAAAGGTCTTCTCTCCCCACAATGGAAATTTCTAGTACATACTATTCAGCATTGTATTTCTCCAAAACGAAGTACTTGGAATGAGTTTAACAAGGCAATAGCCTCTGCTGTTGTCTGTTTATGCACAGACCAAGAATTTAATTTTTCATACTTGATTTTTGAAGGTATGTTGGGAAATCTTAGTTCCTCAAAATTTTTAATGTATCCCAGATTTCTCCAACATATCATAAACTGTGAATTACAAAACTTGTCAACTCCCAAAAATATTTTTATCATTCCTGAGTTGAACAAGAAAGTTTTCTCAAATATGAGAAAACAATTTAAATTTTCGGGCAAGGAAACCCCTTTGTTTCCTAATATGATCAAAGATCAAACACTACTTGGAGAGGGTTCAATCATAGATACAACCCAAATTGAACCTCAACCCACTCCATCACCCCCAAATACAGCCCAAACACCACCCCAAATAGTCACTCAATCACCTACTACTACAGAAGTCCTGAATGTGTCCCAGGAACTTGAAATGAATCTGCAGAGTGCTACTCTTCACTCTGTGGAAGACCTACCAAACAAAACCCAAAATATTTCCACAACTTATAAAAGAAAGAAATATTCTTTAAAGGACACCAGGGGACAAATCGAGTCACACCCCAGACTCAAAGAGTTGTCCTCCAAGGAGGAGAGAGGACATGAGGCGAGGGCTTTCACTACTGATGCCCCAAAGGTGGGTGCACAGGACAGTGAAAACATCACTAAGACCCAGACCTCGGCAACTTTAAGTGATGACTCATTTGAGGAATTACTTAAAGGACCCCGGTGCCAAGAAACCACTAGGGGGGGCATCTCTGCTTCTTCTAGGAAGAAGAGAATGTCTAAAAGACCCAATGAATCACCAAGAAGTGATGAGGGCAGATTTGTGGAATTGATGGAAAGGATAGAAAACCTTCAAACCAACGTACCTGTTAGTGAGCCCGATGATCTTGCTAGATGGAATGAGGGCAGTATTAAAACCAAACAATTGACGGATAAAGTGGATTCTCTTGAATCCACTGTACAAGATTGTCTTAAGTATCTCACAAATCAGGGGAAAACAATTGCAGTCATGAAAAGACATGTAAATACCATCAACAAACGAATGAGGTTTTATGAACACATACTTCATCAACAAACAAAGATTATCAGAAGATTGAAAAAGAAGATTGATGATAGTGAGGCTCCTTCAGTTGAGCTCACTAAGGGGGAGAAGGATAATTTTCAAACAATGATTGATGAATCAATTGCAGCAGCAGCATCCTCTCTCCTAAATCTAAAAGAAACAACTGTTGATGAAGACCAAGAAAAGATGGTTGTTGATGATGAGCCAATGACTACTGCTCCCATGGAAGAACAAGCTGAAAAAGAAACATCAGTACTAACTCCTACTACTGATATAATAGCAGTAGTAAGTCAGGAAGAGGAAATAAAAGCAACAAATACTACTGATGCCCTATCAGTAGTAACTCCTGAAGTCACACCAGTAGTAACTACTTTGGTTACTACTGAAGAGGAAGAACTGCAACTTCCTGAGTTAATTGAAAGAGAAAAACATGTCATCATCTCCAAACCACCAACTCCTGATCAACCACTTATCATACCTGACATTGATGATAATGTGAATTGGTTTGAGGTAGATGAATGTACACTTCCTCCACATCCCAAGATACTACCAGAAGACCAACTTAAACTGTTTTATCCAAAATTACTACTTCCTGGTATCCCTGATATGAAATACACTCCACATCCACCATCTGCATGCATTGGAAAAGGAAAAGAAGTTTATGATGATGATTATCCCAATAGAGCATTAGGTCACCATATGGTGAACAAAATAAATCATGTCAGAGCAGAAAAACAGTCCAGATGGAGGGTAAAACATAGAAAATTCTTAGAGAAAGTGGAGATGTATCAAGCTCTTGAGGAGAATAAAAAGAAGAAAACTCAAGAAATTAAAATCCCTGTTCAAATACCTATTCAAGAAGACATTCAGATAGAAGCTCAAAAAGCAGAATTCAAGAGGCTTAGAAAGGTTGAAGAAGAACACATTAACTGTCTTGAAGATTTGGTTTCTGAATGCAAGAGAACTAAGAGTGAATTGACAGATGATTTATTTGAACAGAAAGCTAACATGATTGAATATTTGAAATCAAAAGGGCATAATGCAAAGTCCTTTGGCAGAATGAAGATGATGACAATTATTGAGAAATATTGTGCTGCCAAGAAAAAGGATTTGGCTGAACAAGAAGAAAAAGAATCAAAGAAATCCAAAGCCCTAATTCCAATCAGTCCAACTTTAATCAAGACTGGTAGTGTATCAACTGCTGGTGATTCTTCAACTCCCCAATCAAAGAAGAGAAAAGTTGTGGCTCAAGAACAAAGTACTCAAAAGAAGTCAAAAACACAAATCATTCCTGTTCTTGAAATGCCTATTGCTCCCTTGCAGAACAATCCAATCATCAATTGGAGGGTTATGCAGAACAATGTTATAGAGATCATAAGGGAAGATAAAATTGTGCAGAGATTTACTGGATGGTTACCTTTGATCATGTCCTGTTCAAGAAGTGATGTCATTAAACTACTGATCATTGGAAAACCAAGAATGTCAAAGAAATCATGGAAAGATTCTGGTGCTGGATACTTGACAAGAATGATAGATGCTGCTTTTTATCTAGACAACTAGCCAGAACAGTTTACAAATCCAGGAAATGTTTATGCTTGGAATGTGATTCCAACTGCACAAATGTACTTCTTTGAAAAATCTGGCAAAGTCTGTGAGCTATATTTGTATGAAAAAGAATATCCTCATTCTGAAAAGACTATGTATCAGATATTCACAAACACAATGATGAAGCCATATGATGTTGTTATGTTCCAAAACAAATTGAATTATTTCACAAAGAGAAACAGCAAATACATCATTGAGCAAAGACTTCAACAGAATCAAAGGACGTTAGAGAAAAGAAAGAAAGAAGAAGATGAACAAAAGAAACTTATGTGATTGAAAGAGAATCAATAAGTTTAGGGGGAGATTGTTGGAACAAAATCACAGATCAACTTAATACTGATGCTGCAGTTAGTACAGAATTACTTAGTACTGATGAAGTTGATACTGGTGAAGACTGTAACTTAATTACTACTGATCAAGGCATATTGAAGATACTACTGATCAGTAGTAACTACTATTGACGATGTATCTGGACTTACTACTGATCACCAGGTTTACTACTGATGTCACTTATTTACTACTGGTGATTGCAGAATACTACTGATGAGCGTTTATGGAATATATCATGTCCGAGATCTTCGTAGAGATAGTTATAGAATGTATTTTAATGTATATCTTTATATTTCGAATGTAAATCAAATCCTAGAATAACTAGGGTAAATAGTTTAGCTTCAAGGACTATTATAAATAGTTCCTTACGAATTGTAAACGTACGTGTGTATTGTTAATCGATAATATACATTGAAGTTTTTTGTGAAACTGTGTTCTTAATATTTTCGTTCATTATTTACAGTTCATTGTTCTTAATATATTGATATAGTGTTGATCCGCTGCAACTTCTATTATCAATTAGATCTAAGGTGTTTATTAACTTTTTCATAGTTAATCGATCCTGACATATGGTAAAAATGATGAAATAGGAGTAACAAATAATACAATTTTTTTTCTGAAAAAACAATATTATTTTCTTTAATTTGTTAGGTCTAATTATCATACTGCCCACAGAAAATATGACTATGCGATTAGGGAGAATTAGCAAAGTGGGACATATGTTATCCTCCTCCATTTTTCTAATTTCCTTTTCCTTATCTTGAAAGGCTATCATTGTTTAATAAATGTATGTGATTAACAATTCTTACATATATTTAAGCAATTTTCATATTGCAACACCCTCCAAAAATTTGAAAACGAAATATATAATGATTCGGCCTCTCCAATTATAATGTTCAAGCTTTGTCACTGCTTGCCTTAAATGTTATGGATTTAAGTCGATCTTAATGTAAACATTTTCAATTATTGGATGACTTATGCACTAAGGTTTATGAGTTTAAAATTATTGCTTTGTAATCTTCGATAATTCGGTTTGCATTGAACTTGATGAATAAATGTTGTTTTCACATATGTTTATTTTATTTAGTTTATAATTTCCGTGTGACAATGATTAATCCTACCAACTTGGAAACACATAGGATAAGGGGAAGGATATGATATGAAGCATCATATCATTGATTTGTTCGCATTTGAAAAAGCCAAATATAATTACCATAAAATAAACCTAACAATACAAAATGTAATAAATAAACATGGAAAGGACAAACAAGAAGCATCATTGCTTTCGGTCTCTATTTTCTCAATACATATCATATTCAGTAGATTGAAATAACACGGCTCACGTTATATAATAATAACATTTTATTAGGTCAAATTCAAAAGTAATTGTATGATGGAATGACCAATATTCTAAGTAATTATTAAAAACAAGTATGAGGAGCTATAAAAGATAATTGTTATTTTGTTATTTAAATGATATTTTTGTTATAGGATCTCTCCTGGGTGTGGTCGAACTTTCCTCGTGATGTATGCAATCTGATCGTTGTTGTGACCGTTTTCGAACATTCTTCTATTCTTTTAGCCATCTGATAATGTTTACCTATAAAAAAATTGAACTCGTGACCTTTAGCAAGTCATTCTAATTATTATTAGTTTATCAACAAGATGGTTCTATAAAACATCATTGCTTACATATTAAAAAAAGTGACGAAAGGAAGACTTGTTAACATCCATCCACATTGCACGAAGTATGAGTGTGTGTTTGTTGAAAATTGAAATGGAGGGTTATTTAGGTGGGGAAAACAATCGGGTGGTTGGAAACATACCCAATTTTGACCAACTTATTGGCTGCTACTCGAAAACCTTAATTAGGTATCCGTCTAAACATGTCAAATATAATATACTAATATATGTTATTATTAGTTTATTAAACCGATTGATGTATCGACGTTTCTTGATATCATTGGTGAAAGAGACCTCACCTTTTCTTTTTTGATATAGTATTCTAGCGTTAAACATAATGGTACGTTTGGTACATATCTTTTACAAGTTTAATTTTTCTTTGAACTAATAGGCTTTAATTCATTAAAAGTTTTCCATTATTTCATAACCTGTCAGTTTGTAGCTAATGATCATTTGGTCTTATAAACTAATATTAGATGGAAAGACTGTTATAATGGTTATTTTACACTACCCCCATTTACATTATATATTTTGTTTTTGAAAATTTACTAGTTTATGGACTATAAGCTAAAATAATTACTAATATTTAAAATTTATAATCTAAGGACTTATAAATTATAAGTCTGCGCTTTTCATAAGCTCAAACAAATAATCTCTAAATAAAAACCGACATTTCCTTTTCTAACCAATTATGAATCTCAGTATAAGTTGTGAACAAACGGCTAAAAACTAAAGTAAAAAAAATAACATACGTAGTATTAGATACATTAACAATCACTTTCGACATTTTATTATTTTTAGAAGACATAAATTTAAACATGTTACATTGTTACTGTTAGTTAATGTTAACTTTTGTCAATTTTAGTGGAGAAAAAATGTGTTTACTGTCTTAGTAACTAAAATGTTGGCCCATGAGATCATAATTGGGTTTGTATACTGATGGTTAGGCCCAACAAAGAGGACGCCGAAGGGCATCCAGAATAGAAGTGACAATTATTTTCCTTCCATACATTTTATTTTAAATGGTTCGTTTTTTGTTATATTTATATTATCAGGACGTCTAATTAGGTAATTAAAATGTTATATGAGTTGAGTCGATGGATAGCTGAAAGCTGATTATAATATTCTCTCAAACATTTTATTTAAAAACGAATCCATTATAATGTTAATGCTTTATGCTAACATTTAGTATATTTTTAACACACACGCACAACTATTTTTATAGCAAACTCAGATTAACTTAACACAAACAACTTGATATCTATTTAAAAGCTAATTATTTTGAGCCGGATCATCTAGCAAATCCGCCTTTCCATCTTTAGTAGTATTGGATGTTTTTAGCCCTCTGACAGATAGATACTCATATTCATATAAACAGACTTTTGATAAATTTAAACAATTATAAAATCAATACATTAATAAAAATACAACAAAAAAAAATGGGTATAAACAATACATGAAAAGCAAAGGTACATAAATACTCGGAAAAAAAGCATACAAGAAGGCAATTATCAGGAGTGCTTAATTTGAAACATATTAATGTTCATATACAATTTTAATCCAAAACTCAGTCCATAAACACAAAATCAAAGTTATTTCAGTAAATTAATACATTTAGACTAACAAGCATATACACATTTTGATTCTTCTCACATCATGATTAGGGTCGGGCAGGCTCAAGCTTGACAAGATTTGAGATTGGCTTAATTTACTTGGGTAAGGCTCCACTTCTGCTCAACACCTTGACGCGATTCAAAACGTACCCATAAATTGAGGTCAAACTCGGCTCAAAAAGCCTAAATGACATATTATATAGATAGGGCCCGGAACCGGTGAGGACTCAAAAACCGGTGAGGACTGCGATGACTCAAAAAAAAACTTTGAAAATGATCCAAAACAATTTTTTTTTTCAAATGATTTTCTTTTTTAAACATAAAAATCAAAGCCCATATGATAAAAAAAAAAAAAAAAAATTTCAAAAATGATCAAAAAAAAAAAATTGGATCATAATAATGATTCATAAAAAAATATGGATCATTATTATGATCCACAAAAAAAAAGTGGATCATAATTTTTTTTTGCCAAATGTAGTAATAATCATGAGTAGTTATATATATTTTTTTCGGAATTTTTTGAAATTTTTTTGAGGTGTCCTCACCGTTTCTTGAGTCCTCACCGAATCCTACTTTTATATAGATATATACATATATAGAGGCGGAACTAGAAACTTCTTCCAGCAGTAGTCCTCTTTATATCATATGTAGTAAGAACAATTAATCAGTTTGCATCATTACCAAACATGCACTAAAATCAAACTTTTTTCCAATTAATAGTACATTTTGCATTTGTAATAAAATCAAACTTACTATAAGTACACAAACAAGCACTAACAAATTAAGAACAATAATTTTCATAAGTAAACTTATTGTTGTTCCTCACCGTCAGTATAAAAAACCCTATACATTAAAATAACATAAAATTGGATTAAATATACCCTTTCAAGCATCTAACCAAAAAGCCTATATATGTGTGAAGAAAGTATCAAAACTCACTTTCCCATACAACCAAATTAAAGCGTTTAGTGAATTTTGAAGAATGTGCTACTTATTTATTGGTACGTGCCACCCTAGGCTACTCATCAATTCCACCACTGTACATATATATGATTTGAAAAAAACCTTAAGCTCAACTAGAAAAAGTCTAAAAACAACTCTAACATATATACATGTACATATAAGCTCGATAAGAAGTTGAGTTGGGGCGTTAAAACTCAAAAGCCTAAGATTGCTGTATTTTGCTCAGCTAAGCTCAACTTAATTACAACACTATAATATGTTTCAATTTCTACAGCCATAGTTGTTAATTAAGTTTGCTGAAGGTGAATGCACTTGTTTGGTATTCTTGATTAAATAAAAAAGTTTGGCTTTGTTGATGTTCCCTTTTTGTCTTTGTTCTTTATCTTGAAGATAAAGAAAAAAAGTTATTGCTTTTTCTTGTTGGAAGATAAAGAGAAAAAAAAGACCTTCTGTCGGCTTATAATCTTTGATTTTTGTTGTTATTCTACACAAGAATTGAAGATGAACACGATCTATACTATACTACGACAACATTATTTTTTTAATGAGTTTTGTTAAAAATAATTTTAATTTTTAAGAGCGGTTTTTAAAAATATTAATGCATAAAAAATATACTTTCGTTCATGAAAGAGTAATTCTTAACATGAGATTGGTTATATGTTTATGTATAAGCTCTTTAATACAATTCTAACATTGCAATTATCCTTTTGTTTTTTAGTTTTTGGTTAGTTCCTTTTATGATTTAAAATCGCTTTGAAGCCACTTCTAACTTTTTATCAACAAATGAATTCCACGTCATCAAAAGTGAAATCCTAAAATAAAAATAAATAGATTAATATTATAAATCCCCCACCTCACTTTCTCCGATCACCACCACTGTTCTTCAATCACCACCCTCCACCACCATGACGAAACCCTTATTCTTCATCTTATTAATCATCATCTTCCTCCTCTCATCGTTATCGGAATCTCGTCACATCCTCCAATTTAACGGCAAATCAAAAACCACGCAGAACAATCTCGTTCAACGCTACACTTACAATATCTCATATTTTCAGCAAACCCTCGATCATTTCACCTTCCATAATCTCCCCAATTTCCAACAACGTTATCTCATAAACACCGATCACTGGATTACCCCAGCACCAATCTTTCTATACTGCGGCAATGAAGGCGACATCGAATGGTTCGCCGCAAATACCGGATTCGTTTGGGAACTCGCCCCTCGTTTTGGCGCCATGGTTATCTTCCCTGAAGTAAACCCTAATTTCTAATAATCCCAAATCAAAACATTTACAATAATGATGTGCAGTAACTGGTTGAACACATTTGATTGCAGCATCGATATTATGGTGAATCAATGCCGTATGGGAGTCGAGATGTTGCGTATAAGAATGCTTCCACTTTAGCGTATTTAACAGCTGAACAAGCACTTGCTGATTATGCCGTTTTGATAACAGATTTGAAAAGAAATCTGTCTGCAGAAGCTTCCCCTGTAATATTGTTTGGTGGATCATACGGTGGAAGTAAGAAAAAAAGTTCAATTTTTTACACAACTTGTTAAATATTATAATTAATTCGTTAAAAATATGTTTATTAGTAATTTGGGATATTTGTAGTGTTGGCAGCATGGATGAGGGTGAAATACCCTCATATTGCTATAGGAGCACTTGCTGCTTCAGCACCCATTCTTCAATTCGAGGATATTGTGCCCTCACAAACATTTTATGATATTGTATCCAATGATTTTAAAGTTGGTGATTTATTTCGTCTATTAAATTTAGAGTTATCATGAATGAATACATTCTAAAAATGTGAAGCTTATTTATGATAGCGAGAAAGCACAAGTTGTTTTGAAACTATAAAGAATTCATGGGATGTAATAACTTCCGTTGGTCAAACGACAAACGGTCTCGATCATCTTGCCAAAACTTTCCATTTATGCGGGTAATGATATAGTTTTACGAATGACGTTTTATTATTCTTTTAAATTAACTTAATATATTATAAATGGCAGTAAATTAAAGAGTAGTGACGATCTTTTTAACTGGTTGGAATCAGCATATAGTTATTTAGCAATGGTAGACTACCCGTACCCATCAGACTTCCTAATGCCTTTACCTGCCTTCCCAATAAAAGAGGTAAATTTTGTTAATTATTTACTTATTTAATTTTATAATGAAAAAGTGTCAATTCGATAAGTTTGCAAAGAGATAGACAGTCTTCCTAATGGGAGTAACATTTTGGACCGTATATTTAGAGGTGTAAGTGTGTATTACAATTACAGTGGAAAAACCAATTGCTTTGATTTGGATGATGACCCACATGGCATGAGTGGTTGGAATTGGCAGGTATGCAAATCTTATGAATTATGGTAGAATTTTTTTTTCATTAAAAATGACATAATTTTTAACGTTTTTTTATATACGTTACAGGCTTGCACTGAAATGGTAATGCCAATGTCTAGTAACATAAATTCTAGCATGTTTCGGGAATCGGATTTTAATTACACTTCGTTTGCAGAGGGATGTTGGGATGAGTTTCATGTGATTCCTAGGCCTACTTGGATAACTACAGAATTCGGTGGACATGTAAGTTTTTTTATTTTATTTTAAATAAATGTAGTTTTAATTGATTTAGTGTTTGAAAATGATAAAATTTGGTTAACTTGTATGTAGAATTACAAATCCGTCCTGAAAACATTTGGAAGTAACATCATCTTTTCAAATGGTCTCTTAGATCCTTGGAGTGGTGGCAGGTAACGTTTGTAAATTGTAACTAGTGATCTTTGTTCTTTTGTTACAAATAAGCTTTAATTCTATTTACATTATAAGCCTTTCGCTATTTACAAAAGGGACCAAAACGTTTGATATATCTTACAATTGATTTGGAAATTGTTGCATTTTGTAGTGTTTTGGAGAACATATCGGATAGCGTAGTGGCTCTTGTGACAGAAAAAGGTAACATTTTATTGATACATTTGGACTGTTTTGGTCAAAGAGTAATGTTGACCATGGGGCATGTTTTAGGCGCACATCATTTGGATTTACGAGCAGCTACGGCTAATGATCCGGATTGGTTGGTAGAGCAAAGGGCGTCAGAAATCAAACTGATTGAGGGTTGGATCGATGATTACTACAAGAAACAGAAAGCAGTTTTTAACATGTGAGATTCGGGATTATAAATCATGTAAACGAACTTTTGTTCCACTTATTTATGTCAATCATTGTGTATTTACTTGCTTTACGAATGTTAGACCGCTAGTTAGTTTTTTCTTACTTAGTTTATGGATTTGATGCAACTAGTTATTTATGCGACTTACATTCCCTACGAAATTGCAATCGATTCATGCTTCAATCCAGCAATAACAAATTAATCACCCCAATAATATTAGACGCAAAATGATAACGGCAAACATAAATCCGCTCAACTAAAATCCTAAAATCTAGGGAAAAAAAATACAAACACAAAAAAAATTCAAATGAGTGTCTGATATAAAGTCTGAAAAAATCAATTATTTAGCATTCAATGAAGTTTTGGAAAAGCAGGTGGAGAATGGAGATTTGCTTATTGCATTTAAAAAAATTGATTATGTGTAATTTACGGTTTCCCTATTAACCAAACAAATAATCAGATTTGATAATGTGATTATTCAATATAATCAAATTTAAAAACTATTTTTTGTAATTATATCTTAGAATCATTGATGATATGGTTACCAGTTTGCAAAACAAATAACCTATTTTTAGTAAAGGATGACAAACACATTTTTAAAACTGCATTAAATTCTTAGGACTCGAAAATGATGACCGATAAGAAACTGAATTTTTTTTTGGGTTTTTCTAACATATGCCCCTAGGCATAGGGGCATATGTTAAGGTACATTAACTAACTCCAACTTTCTATTTAAACCAAAAAATGCATTTAATACATCACTTGAGAATGTAAAATTTGAACCTCATTAATGTGAAATAAGACTTTATTAAGAAACTTTGACTGAATTAATGTAACATTAGAAAACCTTTTTTTTTATACGTTTGCCAACGACACCGTTTAGGTGAGAGTTGTTTTGAAGTATAAACAGAAAGGAAATAAAAGTTAGGAAGAATAAGGCAACTGTGAGCTAAAAGAGTAAAGCCGATCCCAAATTCAAAATCAAAATCCACAAAGAATCATCTCATCGTCAACGAATCGATCTCATTATCGATTTTAGGGTTTTTCGTTTATCAGATCCGATGGCGAGTCCTCAGTCGGGACGATTTACAGTTACTCCGACAACACCGGCTAATTCATCTAGGGTTTTTAGCGCAAAAAGTCCGTTGAGTGATGAAACAATATGGAAGCGTCTTCGCGAAGCAGGTTTTGATGAAGAATCTATTAAACGAAGGGATAAAGGTTCACTCATCGCTCATATTGCTAAACTTGAAGCTGAGGTCCTTTTTCCTTCTCCCTTTATTGAATGATTTATTCTCTTCTTGGCGTTCTTTATATTGATTGCTAGATTTATATGCTATTCTTTTGTTAATTAGGTGTTTTTTATTTTCTTTTTACGGAGAAATTCCATTAATTGATGGTGATTATTGCGTTTTAAGTTTTCAATCAATTGTATCATACAATTTGGGAGTTTTAATAATTTTTAGGACAGTGAAGGGTTTACTATTGGATACGAAAAATCGAAACTGAAAAAAAGATTTCTTCAATATAGTATTGTGCTGTGTCATTGGTGTGGGCGTCCTATTGTATTCTTTTTTTTCAAACCCTAAAATTGAGAAGTAACTGAAGGTTTGATTTGATAAGGTGCAAATAGTTAATACGTGTTTAGTTACTAGCTAATTCCTTTTATACTTGGGTTTTGATGAAGATGATCTGGTGACCTTATTTTATTGTTGATATTAATAGATTGCTCTATTGGGTAATGAATACAAGTTTTTATTATATAATATGATATCACTGTCTTACTATGTATCTGTTTTGTGAATTGAATGTAGATATACAACCTTCAAAATCAAATGGGCATTTTAATCATCGAGAAAAAAGAATGGGTTGCCAATTATGAACAGATGAAATCTGCTGCAGAAACCGCTGAATTGCAACTAAAACGTGATCATTCTGCTCACATGGCTGCTTTAGCTGAATCAAAGAAAAGGGAAGAAAGTTTGAAGAAATCTCTTGGAATAGAGAAAGAATGTGTTTCCAATGTATGAATATATTTTCATTTTTTAATATAAATTTTTATTGTTCATGATTTTTATTTATTAACTTATGATCTTTGTAGATTGAAAAGGCGTTGCACGAAATGCGTGCAGAATGTGCAGAATCAAAAGTTGCAGCCGACATTAAATTAGCTGATGCAAGAAATATGATGGAAGACGCCCTAAAAAAGATGAATGAAGCAAATACAAAGATGCAAACTGCAGAATCTTTAGAATCAGAAGCTTCTAGAAACCGTCGTGTAGCTGAAAGAAAATTACACGAAATTGAAGCACGTGAAGATGATCTTAGAAGACAGATAAATTCATTCAAATCTGAGTATGTTTTCTTTCCAAATCTGTTGATGATTTTCATTAAGTATTGTTATCTTAAGGGTTTTTTTATTTTATTTTATTTTATTTTTTTGTAATTATATTAGGTGTGATTCAAAAGAAAAGGAAATTCTTCTAGAAAGACAATCTTTGGTTGAAAGACAGAAATCTGTACAACAATCACAAGAAAGATTACTTGATGGGCAAGCTTTGTTAAATCAACGAGAAGATTACATTTTTAGCAGAACTCAAGAAATAAATCGACTTGAAAAAGAGCTTCAGGATTCAAGATTAAAACTTGAGGAAGAAAGTAAAGCCCTAAAAGACGAAAAATATAATTTGGAATTAAAAGCAGCCTCATTGGATGCAAGAGATCAGGTTTATTTCAATTTCCAATATAAGTACAATTTTAGTACATATTCTTGATTAATGGCAGTGGATTTACGAATATTTTAATGAATGCTTACAGGATATTATCAAAATGGAAATCGAGTTAGAAAAGAAATACGAGGAACTGGATAAACAGCAACAGGAAATCACAATCAAGGAATCCGTGAGTCATTTTTAAATATCATGTAATTGATTATGATTTAAATTACATAATTTGTTTTTCTTTTGGTTTATGAATGTGCAGGAACGTATCAACCAGGCGCTAGTTAAACATGAAGCTGCTTTAAAAGAAAAAAGCTCACAATTTGAAGCTGAATTAGAAACAAAGCTCAAATTAATGGAGGAAAAAATCGAGAATAAAAGGCGGGCTTCAGAACTAAGGGAAGTTGAGCTTACTCAAAAAGAAGATTTAATTTCTGAAAAAGAACATGATTTGGAAATTCAGTTAAGAGCAGTTGCTGATAAAGAAAAAGATTTTCTAGAAAAATTAAATGCTGTAGAGGAAAAGGAGAAAAACATAAAGTCGGCTGAAAAAGATATAAATTTGCAGAAAAATGCATTGCAAAAAGAAAGAGAAGAAATTAATCGTATGAAAGACAGTATTCAAGAATCGATGAAAATATTGGATGAAAAAAGTAAGGAAATTTCTCAAGCGGAGGAAAAAGTGGAAGCTATGAGAACTGAGACAAATGAATTAATGATATTAGAAGGCAGATTAAAAGAAGAGATTGATCTAATTAGGGCACAAAAACACGAACTCGAAGCTGAAGCAGAAAAACTAAAAACAGAAAAAGCAAAATTCGAAACAGAGTGGGAAATGATTGATGAAAAACGAGAAGAATTAAGACTCGAATCAGAACGGATTGCAGAAGAACGACTCACAATTTCAAAGTTTTTAAAAGACGAACGCGATGTTTTAAAATTAGAAAAAGATTTATTCCGTGAACAGTATAAAAAAGATGCTGAGTCATTATCACGCGATCGTGAACTTTTCATGAGAGAAATCGAGCAAGAACGGTCCGATTGGTTCAGTAAGATCCAAAAAGAACGGACCGATTTTGTTTCAGATATCGAGTTGCAGAAAAAAGAACTAGAAAATTGTATCGAAAAGAAACGTGAAGAAATCGAGACGTATTTAAAAGAAAAAGAGAAATTGTTTGAGGAAGAGAAAAAGAAGGAGCTCGAGTTTATTTCTTCGTTAAAAGAAATAGCATTGAAAGAGGCCGAACAAATTAATATGGAGATGAAAAAACTCGAGATTGAAAGAAATGAAATTAATTTGGATCATGAGAGAAGAGATAAAGAGTGGAATGAATTAAATGATTCCATAAATGAACTAAAAATCCAAAGGGAAAAATTGGAAAAACAAAGGGAGCTTTTGCATACGGACAGAGAAGAGATTTTAAGCCAGATTGAGGAATTAAGGAAATTAGAAGATGTGAAAGCTGTTCCGTATCGTATTTCCACAAGTGAAATTGAAGAATGTGTGACAGAAAGAAGAAAAAAGTATGTGGAACTTAAAAATGATTTGAAAAATGGTGATGATTTGTATGATAAAAAAGAAGGTTCTACTTCTACACCTTTTGGGTGGTTGAAAAGATGTGCTAGTAGTTTAATGGAGCAAACAAAGAGTAGCAAAAGAAGAAAACAATCTGATGAGGAGAATGTTGGTGTTACCCCACGGTATGTATGCATGTTTTTTTATTGTTTATTATAAACTTTATTATGTTTAAGTTTAATATTAAGTTTGTTTGTTGATTTAATTGTGTGTGCAGTGGGTTATCTGATATATTAAACAGTGTGGAGAATGAGAATACAGTTGGTCATGCTAAGGAGACTACTGTATATATAGACAAGATTATTACAATTCGTGAAGTTACATCTGTTAGTGGTGAAAAAACGACTCAGGTAATATGTTTTGCCAACATGTTTTAGCTTTATGACATCATTTCTTTCTTTCTTTTTTTTATTAAATTTTTGTTGTTTGAATAGAAGGATGATGTGGAATTGGAGGATATGAAGCTCAAGGGACAAGTTGAAGCATGAAGTAGTGATTTGATTTGTGTGCATAACATACTTTTGGTTGCTATGGTTTTCTAAGCTAAAGTTTTCTTTGATGATATGATATTTTAAGTAAGGTAGGCTAGAAGCTTCTCTAACTCTGTTTTCAAGTGTTGGTTTTTTTTTTAAATTTTATTAATAGTTGTATGGTACAGTGTATAACATACGGATATATGGGTTGAGGTTTGTTGGTTGGGAGTCGTAAATGGTTTGCTAACGCTAGGTGGCGCTTAGATTTGATGTTGGTTGTGGTCAGTTGGTCACTGGTTATGCTTGTTTAACTATATTTGTTTAAGATGGATCATATTTCTTTTCGTTTTCTTTCCCTTTTATTATGTTTCTATAACTTCACAAATCCTCCATAAGAGTATTGGACCTTGGGACGCTGTCAAGACATTTAGCTGTCATTCTGTCAACATCATGGATACCCTTAATTACATTTGGATATAAGAGTATTGTGGATTTATAATAAGTTACCTCAAACTTAATACTACGTCTGTATCAAAATAAACAATACACTTTCTATTTATTAAAATGAGTGATACACTTCTAAAACTTATCTTATTTGGTAAAAAAGTGAGACTCTTTCTTCACCAACTATTTACTTTATTTAAGTAAAATTATCCTTTTACCCTTACTTTTACTTTTAAACATCATTAATATCACTTTATTCAAAACAAGTGAGATCCATTATCCACTAATTATCTACTTTAATTTATCTTAAACCTCTTTTTAATCTTTTTCAAAAACCGTGTTTATTCAAATGTATCATTTATTTTGATATGGAGATAGTACTATTCACTAGAATACAAAAAAAGAGGGGATAAAATCGGATAATAAACTGTGGTTAAAATCTTTTCATAAATCACTAAAATGTGGATAAATGACAATTTCTTAACTCTAAGATATTCAAATGTTTGACTTTTTATGCATTTTGGTCAAATAGTTATTGCTAGTTTAATCAACCCCAGATAATACAGCTAAAAGCATAACTTTGATTTTAAGTTAGAACTAACAAAAAAGTATGCATCAATAGAAGAGTGCAACTGAAAATTGCAATATCCATTCCCACAAAAAGGAGTTCCTGAAAACCAACGAATCTTTATCACAACTACGTACTACACCACTTTATTAAAGCCATTAATAACTTAAATTAAGTTCTTAAAATTATTAATTTATATACTTCATACTCTTAAGAGAGAGGGTGTGGTGCCTCAAGTCACTTCACCACCTCATCGTCACATTTTTACATTTACACTCCCAAATATCTATTCACTTATAACCAGGGCAAATCCATATACAAATATGTGGGGTCTATGGCCACTACTTGGTAGGACTAATAAAAAAATATATAGTGTAAAATTTTATATAGTCCCCACTTAAAGTTCTGATAACTCAACTCAAAATATTCTTTCGGGCCCCTCACTCACACCACTTGTAAGATGAAGGGAAGCCACACAAGGAAGGGGAAGTGGCGCTACACGTTTTAAGAACAAAAAAACCTTTAAGAATTACAAGTTTATACAAATTAGATTTCCACCAACAAAAAATTAATACAAAATCAAAACCTAATAATAAGAATTTCTACTAGACACGACATTTTAAATATCCAACTATATAATCAGTTTCTTAATATTTAAGAATTGCAAATGTACATATAACACTACGACAAAGCCGACTAATATTTACTGACTGATGAGCATCTACAACTTCAGTATCAAAATGAAATATAATTGTTATCCAATATTTTGTGCGAATATCAGGTAGAAATTTATAATATATAGATCATATGTATTACCTTCTTCATGATATAAGTGTTCATCGCACAAAAGGCATAAAAGTTTAGTGATATGCAATTATTAGACTTTTAAATATACGAATGTATATCTAAGTGTTTTACCGATGGAAATTACATGAGTTTTTAGAATTTCATTTTTGCGCAATACAACTAAGGTGGAACAAGAAACTTCATAAACTATTTTATAGCTGCATATTTTTCTTTATGCAAACTAAAATAAAATAAAAATTAATCTGGTTATTGTCTAGTGGTAAATTTTTGAATAGCTTTCAATAGGTCATGTGTTCGATCATTCCATGTGTAAACGCTTACTAGATAGCATGGGGATGGTTCGGAAACAATTAGAGAGATGGTTATGAACTTATGTCGCATACATTACCAACAAAGCTCGAACACAATTTATAAAAAAAAAAAGTAAAACGAAAATAGTATATAAAAGATGACACTGAGGGACCCGTTGAACCGTTTTAGTTTGGGCAGGTGGTTGTGTGTTCCCTTGCATGTGATGCCCATGACACACCCCTCATGCCTCATTAGCTGGCCGATTTCACATTAGTTCTTATTATAATTGTCATTATTATTGCTAATCTACTTTTAGTTAGCATTGACGCTTTACAGTTCATATTAAAATCTGTAAAAATTACGTTTTATGACAACTCAAAGTATAAGTACATTAAAAGACAACCAATGTCGTAACAATGTGAAACTCTAGAGCCAACTCCTAGCTTTGGCCCTACCACCATTAATTTGTCGGTCACCGTTTTGTTGAGTTGTTTCTTGTCTTGTTTACCCCAAATTAGAAGACGATGTGATCTTTTGTTTGGTGTTTGGGAACATCGTTTTATCAAGATCAAAAGGTAGAAGTAGGTCAACCATAATGGCTTAATTTTGGTGGACTATAATGACTTGTCTTGTATATTTCGTTCAGTACAAATGTCACTGGCTCATCGCATAAATATTTTCTTTTAACAAACAGACTCGCGGCAATGTGAATATTTTTATCAAGGTAGGACCTCGAGTCACAACATTAAGACCTGCTTCCTAATTGAGAAACTTTCCACTCACCATCTTATCTAGGGGTGTAAACTGTAAAGTATCCGAGTCGAATCGAGTATCAGGATATTTGGGCATGACTCGTTTAATAATTACCCAACTCGAACTCAAATAAGTTTTAAAAATAGTGTTCAAACTCGAACTCAAATATTTCTAATAATGTTCGTGCCCAAACTAAATTAAATACTCATTTTTCAACTCGACTCAAACTCTTTTCAGTATACTAATTTTCAAACTCGATAAACTTGTTTACAAGCTTAATCTCAATCTCGATAAATTCGACTCAAATAAGCTCACTTATGATCATAAAAATGTATGTGAATGTTTTATATACATGTGTGTATGTACTTATATGATGCCAAAAGATTAACAAATAGAACTTGAAAAAAGTTGGTAAAGTTTAATGATTTTAAACATGAAACTTTATATATTATCTAGGCTCTCGATCGTCTTGTTCGAGTCGCGAAACTTGATTAGGTTGTTCGATTTGAATAATTAAATGAGTTTTTGAAGGAATCAAGCATAATATTATATTTTTAAGCTTGACTCGTGAAATTAATCGAACATTAAATATACAAAAACAAAATATTTAAACTCAACAATCCTTTCATTAATAGGTAACCTCAATACCATGTGACAAATGTCTGTTGGTAACTTGGTATGACTAAAAGAGGTAGACTATGTGCTCTTTTTCTTTATATTTAAAAGTAATTTAAGTACATATCTGTTATTTTTCTTGATTTACCATATAAGCCTTGGCTTATTGGTGCATTCTTCTTTTTATAAATATCTATCGCTTTGGTAAAGGTTATCATTTATCAATGATCATTGAGTAAAAGCATTCTACTTGTTACAAATGTATATACTTGGTTGAATTAGTTTCAGAACCAATTAAAACTACAGAACCAGCAGAACTCAATCTAAATCATTAATTTTTGAAATGAAATGATCATTTAAGACATATTAATGTATTTGATGAGGGACCCCCAAATATTGGTTTGCATGGATGTCATTCATGCATGTATACATATATGTATATGTTTTTATGTATGTATACATAAGTGTTATCTACAATTGAATGTCAGTGAGTTCTGATATTTAATATATATAGAATGTAAGCTTTTTATCCCATTGTTATATTCAGAACAATGCCAACGGGGGAGTTGGTTGCGTACTGACGAGGTCATCTCCCCCTACCGATTCATAAGTCGGTTGGAGAGAGAATATTTCAACTTTGGCAGTTGAGTGACGAGAGGAGACGAGTTTTGGTGGGGCCCTAGGGGTATTTTAATAAGGTATTGTGTGTGTATATTTATAATGGTAAGACTTAAAAAAATTCAAGAGGATGCGTATTGATAATATGAATATGTCAGTTGAATGTCAGTCAAAGTATGAATTAACATGAGGCTGATTTAGCAAATAATGAAATATTAGTTTGCATCACTAGAAGTGGTCTAATGGTTTTTTAATAAACTACCACCATTTAATAATAGTTGCATCTTAAAACCATGGAACCTTCCTAGTCACTAGGACCTCACTTGTTTTCATCCCTCCGATGATGGAACATTGGATAACTAAAACATGTGAGAGTGTTGTATGCCCGTGATATGCATTGTTGATCAATGTTTTTTTAAATCAAAATCATCACATCAATTTACATTTTAACTGACATACACATGTCATCAATACTTTTTTTCTTCAATTTTTTGGGTCTCACCATTATAATATATATACACACAAAATACCAAATATCGTATTAAATTAACTTAGGTCCCACCAAATTTTCTTCCCCACTCTTTCCCCAACCGACTTGTTCAACTGATGAGTGGGAACCGATGTGTGGTGCCAATGGGGAGGATAAACCGATGCCATCGGTTGACACCAATTGGCACTGGGGTCTAAATTAAGTTTATAACCTCTATAAAAGAAAAACTCATATGATCTCAATAAATCTAATCCATTAAATATACACAAGTCTTACGCTCATGCATAGGATAGTGATATGATGACGTGATAAAACTATATAAGTATGCCAAAAAAAAGTTTAAATAATCAAGATTATACTAATTTTTTTTTAGAAAAAAAAACTTTATTTGATTTAGAATATTCGTGATTAATTGATGATGTAAATGAGTTATGTAAATTTAATTGAATAAGAATTAAAAGTTTAAACCAGTGACACGCCCACCTCATGCCACAGGTGATGCGTCACTGCCTTAAAAAGCACTGAAAATGGTCGGTTTGAACAAAACATTTTAAATTAATTTAATAATTTAGAAACCGGTGGCCGACGTCGGCAGTCCGATCAACGCCTGCAGGTGGCCGTGGATACCGCCTCTGCCATCTTGATATGTACTCTTAATACTACTAATTATGGCAAACTAACCCCTCGGCCAATCGGAGATCTGTTATTCCCAACTTCACTCCACCTTACTAATTATATTAGACTATGCGTAATGGGTGACCAAACTGCCACCTCTGCGCCACATCAGCCCGACCAAACACATAAAAAATCCCGACCAAACACAAGTAACCAGACGACCAAATCATTCCCCTTTGAAAAAACCTTCCCCCTTTGAAAATTAATCGGTCGACTAGTCGACCGTTGGGCACGGTCGACACGTCGAGGGATGACCGAAGTAACGCAGGGGACGCGTCCCTTGCCTTTCCACGTATGATCGACCGAATGGTCGACCACACCCGTTACGGACGGTCTTATGAAGTCAATACAATACAACTTCATGCTACCTGATTTTATTCCATAAATACTACTGTAATATTTAATGAGTTCTTCTGAGTTCATGATAAACAATTTAATATTAAATCTTTTCAACTAAATTACATATATAAAGTTCAATAATTCACCTAAAATATATACTTCCTCGGATTCGAAATAGCTGATACATTTTTCTTTTTGAGATGATTCAAAATAAGTTATACATTTTGGAAAATTACCTTATTTGGGAAAAACACAGTGGGACCCACTAATTATCTACTTTAACAAAGTGAAATAACTCATTTACCCTTATTTTTTACTTTTACACATCATTAACATCACTTTATTCAAAAAGTGTGAAACTCATTCCTCACTAACCATTCAATTAATTTAATTTAACCATTATTATAATATTTTGCCTCATAAATTATGAATCCCAAACTGTATGATACAAATTGACAAGAATAAAATAAACGTACGAATGCTATTGATACTCCCGGAATTAAAGACCCGGGTGTCTCCCTAATAACAAAAGACAAACTAATTTTCTCAATGAATGAATACCAAATGGGGAATTCGGACTATATATATAGCCGAACCCTAGACCACTCCTAAACCTAAAAGGACACGAACAAAATAAAACAATAAGATAAGCATTCGTAAAAGGTAACTTTGGGCTCAAGTTACTGTTGTGGCTTGGGCCTTGCGTCGATTGTAAACCCGGCCCCAACGTCCCGGCCCGTTTGTATCAGTGTATCACTTATTTTGAATCGGAGGAGTATATAATTTTGATTCCACTGATATTTTTTGTTACACTCTTTGAAAATTTTGAGTTCATTTAGAGTGATGAGTATGGTGGTTCAAATAAAAAATTCTTTTTAATATGATTTTAACATTCATTTTTTTATATTCATACCTTTTTTCTAGATTCATCAAAATACTCACCCAACTATATCATACACCAAAATTTCAATTTGGTGCGGCGAAATGGAACTCATTTTTGAACTTGTGTATTGGGAGGTGGTGGCGTGACTTGGGGTTGATGGTGTCAAAACCTCTGTCATAGAGGATTGGTGTAAAAAATGTGACATTGCACCCCTGCCTTTTAATAAAGCAACGTATGCCTAATGCCTAATATGCATATATAAGAAAAATCTTTAGATTTTGTGCTTAACCATTTCGAACACACATATATCGTTAAGGTATCACCAAATGATTTATTATAATAATTAAAAATACGTATAAAACTATTAACAACATAAAAAAAGTAACGAAGTATCCTAAAAAGATTTCCACTGCTTCTGAAAAAGATTGTCTAAATTTTAAAATTGCCACTTGTAAATGCTGACTATAGTTACTTTGTGATGGTAACCAATGGGTTTAGTTAGTTAACACATGTGATATAATTAATAGCCCATATGTACATCAATTTAATCAAATCCTTTTAAACAATAAAAAAGATGGCATAAAAATTAGTCTAATTAAAGTAATCAAAGAAGCATATGCCACTCCTAATCCTTAGGGATTGAGTGCTTTTTAATACACTATAATCCGTGTATAATAACGAATATTAACTTGAATTTATACATCAAGTAAAAAACATCCAAAAATTCACAAATGTAATAATTTGATCAATTAATCGGCTAACGTTGTTCCCCAACTTCAATTTGGTTAAGCGAAAGTGAAAAAACCCATTTGGGTAATGATTTAGTTCTTCTTGCGCTATTCATAATTTGTTGATGTCGAGATAGATTGCTTTTCTTCGACATCGAGTCCACAAATGACTTGACACGTTGCATTGCCAATGCAAGGGTTTCCTCGGACATATTAGCAAAACAAACCCTGAACCAACCCGGTTCACTACAATGACAAGATGAACCGGGTGAGATGTTCAACCGGACATCATACACGATTTTCTGCCACAACTCCATTTCCCCTTCAAAAGTCTTTGACTTCAAAAGATGTCTCATATCCACCCAACAAAATAAACCGGCACTGCTTTTCAGACATCGGATTCCGGCCTTTTGAAGCCCTCTTACCAGGATTTCCTGCCTGCGCTTCAGCCTCCGGCGATTCTCCGACAGATAGGTTTTTGTGAATTTCCGGTCTGAAAGCATTTCCGACAGTAAATATTGAGTTTGAGACGAAATCAACCCGAAACTTGACATTTTTGTTGCTGCCGAGATGACGTCATTATTGCCGGAGTAAATTGCTCCGATACGAAATCCCGGTAGACCGAGATCTTTTGAGAGGCTGTAAACAATGTGAACTCGTTTTGAAACCTCGGTGTTGATGAGCTTTTTGTTCTTTAGAACCTCGATGATGCTAGTGAAATTCTGGGAACCGAAAACGGTGCCGGAGTAAACTTCGTCGCTAATGATGTGAATGTTCTTGGTGGAGATGAAGTTAACGAGTAGATCGAGCTCATGCAAGCTCAATGATGTCCCTAACGGATTCGAAGGATTTGTGATCAAAATACCCTTTACTTTAAGGTCCTTCTTTTGTGCTTGTTGGTACGCATCTTCAAGGGCAGTTTTGGTAATCCGGAAAGAATTTGAGCTCGAACAATGGATTGGGACGATTTCGGCTCCAGTTCGCCACTTGAGATCTCTATCAAATCTACATAACGTAGGAAATTAACAAGATTAATATCGTTACTCACAAGTGGCAAATTAAAGTGACGTTGTTGTCACGTTACTTCAAATTTAGTTAAAGAAAAAAGAAACTAAAAGTAATGTGAAAACTTACCCCGGGTAATACGGCGTCGGAATGAGGAAAGCATCACCGGGGTTAGCAACGCAAAACATTAAAGTTTCGTTGGCCGAGGTTGCGCCGGCGGTGAGTACAAGGTTGTTTGGATCAAAAGTAATAGCGTTTCCTCTTGTCTCTGACATGAACTTCGCTAGTGCCTGTAAAAATCAATTGAAACGATTAATTAGTAAAGAACATTCTAGTACTTTTGAGTTAAAATGGTAGGTGGGAGTAGGTTTTCAAAATAATTTTAAAATAATAAATTTGAATATGCTTACATTCTTGAAAGAAGGAAGTCCATGATAGTCTTGGAAGAGAGCAAGTTCTTTAAAGATGGATTGATCATCTTTCTTGAACCCGGTGACATCCGGATTATTCTCGAGCCAAGACTCGAGAAGATCGAATGATAATTGATTTTCGGCAAGACCCATTTGGATTATACCATTGGGATTGTCGATCTCGTGGTACGGATTCTTTTCGTACTCTTCCCATCCAAGAAAATATGAAGAATCTTGCCCGTGAGCATTACAATCGGTAACCTTTTTAGACAACATTGTAGTGCTACTATAAATCGAACTCGTGTTTGAAACCTTAGTTTCCGAGGGAAAAAAAGAAAATGGTTGAAAGAATGGAGTTAAATTTTGCTAAAATGGTTGTAAGTTGAAGAGATTTGGAGAAAATGAATGAGTATGACACATTTTGTTGTGGTTGTGTTTAGAAGTATATATAGAGATTAGGAGGTGGAGTTGACAAAAGAGTTTTTTCTTAAATTCCACGTCAGTTGTTTGACCTTGGATTCGTAGACTTTGATGTTACTTTGCATTACTCTCAGGTTCTACTCACATTTCACGCGCATTCTTATGCATACTCCACCATCATACGTACGTGTAATGCACGTGTTGGGGCTTCATCTTTTGCTAGTAATTTAGCTTCGGATTTAAAATATTAACAAGTGCAAATAAATACTTACACTTTTCACACTTGTGAGCATAAATTGTTGGTCTAGTGTAGATTGCCCTGATTTTATGAGCATAGTCACATGTTCATTTCAGGTCATATTTTTCGAACAAATAATATTTTTTAAATAAAATTAGTGATATGAATATGATAGTTTATAAATATAATTTATATACTTTTAAATCTGTCACAAAACTCGGACACGTGTTCCTTTTTATTACAAAAGACAATAACTAACATGGTTTTGTATATTTTTTAAAAGGTATTTTTGTTTTATAATGAGCTTCTCTGAGGTGGCCAAATTTTGCTATGATGTATATGCAACCTAACCTGGTTTTATATCTTAAACATATAATCCCCACAATCATCAACAACAATAACTTCAAAGGAAGGATATGAATGAGATAAGATGTAGATATTTATACTTCTATCTGGAGGTAGAAATATTGTTTCCAGAGAAATATATAACTAAAATGCTAGTAAGAGAATATGAGTGTACAAGTGATGCTTGTGCATGCCTATAAATATAGTATACATAAGTAATCTCTAATATCCTTTCTAAATCTACTTCTGAACTATTAACAATAATTGACACTGTAAAACAGTTTGATGCTTTATGTGTTGGACATGTATGAACTCAATATTACCATGATTTCTCACCCATTGAATAGAGATTTTACCTTTCCAGGACATATTTCGATTCCATTTGATAACCATATGTATGACGTAGTCATATAAACCATCTCCAACTCAATAATTATACAAACTTGTACATCATAAATTCTATCATCAATCGAAATGCCAATTTTGTTAATTTTTATCCATAATATTTTAATGATCATGAAATTTACATACGTAGTCATGTCAAGTAGAGAGACGTGTAAAAGGTTTCATAGTTACTACACGGCTACGATTGTGCCAACCATTCAAATATAACATCTCCTCACGTATCGATCGGTCCGTACAATACTAAGTTTGCATACCAATACAAGAATGGAAATATTAAGTGGGAGGGAGAGATTGAGAGAGAAGGTGAGGGTGAATGATTAATTAGAGTTGTACAAACATGTAATGTATGATAACTTTAACTAAGGTTTATTATGTAATTAGGCTTAGAGGCTAATTATATAATTTTCATGCGAAGTTTTTTTTATCTTTTTTCTTTTGCAGAATTTACTTTAAAATAATATTTAATTCAAACTAGCTTATTAAATAAATAAAGTTTTTAAATAATTTGGTTTTCTCTCATCTACTTTTATAACAAACCTCTATACCCATTACTAATTAGTAAATTGCAAAAAGTCGTCCTTATATTTTTTTAATCAAATTGCACGTTTGGGCACTATGAATCTATGATGTCGAAAGTGCAGGCACCATCTATATTTTGGAAATCTTTTTCCATTTTGGTCCTTCCCGAATGACGGGGTTCTTGGGTGTCCGGTAAAGCCCTCACATGCAATCCACATGGTGAAATCTTTGTCATTTACACTACTTTTAACCAAATGAACGATGTTTAATTGCAACTTCCCCAAATACCACTTATTGAGAGGCCTTGATAGTTGATACCATTAGCCTACGGACACCTTAACATAAGAGTTCGTATAGGTACATCTATATGTCAATCGCTTATAGAACGTTTTTAGATAATTAAAAGAAAATTTGCACGCATCTCTTTTAAATATAAAAAGATGAACCATGGTGGTTTGAAAAGAGCTATAATCATGACTATAGTTGGTAGCTAAAAAAACTAACAAATGTTGAAAACAATCAACCGCCATTGGTTTATGCCACTTGATTTTATAGAGGATTACAAAAAACTTAATATGGTAATGATTAACGAAGCTAACTATTAAATTTGAATTAATGTTAATGATTTATATGTTATGATCGGTGCGTGTTGACGAATCTAAAATATTTTAAGTCAACCTAAACAGTATTGACTTAAATCTTCCCACTGGGTCTTATTCAATCAATTAATTAGATGAAATATGTCTATAAACATACAATAATAAATTGGGATTTGCTAACCGTAGCACTTAAACTCTTAAAGCAATAGTTAAAGATTGACTAATGAGAAATGATATTTCTTTTTATCTTTTCTTCTCACTTATATGTTTACCTACTTCTAAACTTGACATGTGTAATCTATTAATTCCCTTTCCTCATATCTTCTTTTGATTTTTACATTTGTCATGATCAACATGGTAGACATATGTATAGGAAGAAAATGTAGGAAGATATACCATTACTCTTAATTATATATTGCTTATATACAATTAACTAAGCATAACCATCCTTAATAGTTAGTGATTTTTAGGGTAGTAGGTTTTTTTATAGTTATTGTACAACATCTTTAAACACTAATTTTATTTAAATAGTACATTCAAGACTATCATTATCATTTTCCTAACAAATTTGCTTGGTTGGGTTTAAAATTTTAAAGTCTCGAAAAACCTTATGCTAAGAAAAATGGGCTTTTCGGACTTTTTTCATGGTACACTTTTATAGTGATGTCTTAAAAACATATCTCATTGTTTATTGTTTCATAAATCTGTTACATAAGAATGAGATGTTCTGTGATGTCACTTATTGGGACATTATTGATTCTAATTAAACATGGTTATTAATGGTTTTATGATGTTAGTTATTAGGACATTAAATTTGGTCTTAACAACACATGTTATATTAGGATCCTTTTGTTAATACTCAAAAGATACTTGATGCATTACGATTACGTCCTACAAAAAAATTTATAGGACACATGAATGTGTCACAAGATATCATAGATGGGTAAGCATGTGTTAGAACACCATAAACGATCTTATTAAGTGATCTATTATGACTTCATTTTGTTGCATTAGAGTATTTTTTAGGACGCATCAATGTGTATCAAAATATGATAGAAGGGTAAGCATATATTAAAATACATAACCATCCTATTACGTAGTCTACTAAGACACATTTTTGTCATAAAAAAACAATGTTATAGGACTAAAAAATTAGTATCGTAACACTTGTCTTTATTAATTAGGACATTCTCATTTATTACAACCCCTTTAGATGTGATATGTTTTTTGTCCTATTACATTAAAGGTCCTATAAATTAACGTAATAGGACATTAACCCGAATCCTATAAAGTATATCTAGTAAGTTTATCCGGATTGTAGTTGTTTTTAATATATACTTAATATTAAGATTGGCTCATTGGACATAGAAAATGACATATAGTGTTGTTAGAAATAATCCAATTGTCATAAATTAACCACTTTATTTATCCAAAAGGTGCCCTCTTTCCGGTCAAACCCGTGTTCTTTAGAGCCTGTGTACGTAAGGTGTCCACACACCGACGTAGAGGGTTAAATGAAGTTCAAGCGTTCATGGTCCCATAGCGTTCGTCCATTCAAAAGATTGGTGTACACGTTTGGGTCTCAACCACATGTTATTTAAATGTAAAAATTAAAAAAAGCAAAAGGATCAGTTTTTGAAATATCATAATGTTTGAGTTATTGTATATACTGAAAAATACGATAGTGTAAATGGACGGGATTTTCCTTATTAGATTTGCACTCTTATCAGTTTTGGATATGATATTGTCTTTACTAAAGTTCTAAGATGGTAGCTGATTTCAAAAAGTCGTCTAGATAAGATAGCAAAATTAGTAAACTGAATAACTGATTAGAAGATATTACGAAGTTTATCCAATATGTTATTCTTCATCAGTTATATACCACTATAAAACATTTGAATTTGTATTTAGCTTTCACGAAGTTTATCCAATGTATATTACATGATGTGGGAATTTCATAGGTGTAAGTCAAACATTCCAAGTGCACAATTTATATCCCCACTACATGATGTAAATCAATTTCTCAACTCGTACATGAATCAAGGGGGAAACAGGAAATAGACATAGATTCAAACGATCTTTAACTTTTGATCAGAGTGGGACTACGATACGACGAATTTCCCACCAACATTTAGGCCAAATTCAATTATTTGGGGCTTCAATTTCAAGTTTCCCCCATATTCTAAGAATGTTAGTTTTTAAATTGTAACACAAGGTGAGACTTATATCTTCAAAAGATACACCTTAGAAAGTCAAGATTTAAGCTTTGGAATAAAGTCTTGTGTTATTTAGCACACAAAAGCTCTTTATACACAAAGTTGCACCTTTTTATAAATAACAAACGGCGGCTAGGGATGGCAAAAAGACCTGAACCCACCGTGGATACTCGAAATCTGAACTAAACATGGCGAGGTGGGGTGGGCTAAGCGTTATCGGGGATCGGGGCGGGGAACAGGGCATTAACATGGATTTTTTCAGGGATCGAGCCAGGGACTGTGGATTCCCCGCCATGCCCATCCCGATTATACATTATATTGAAATTTTAGTAGTATATTTTATATGTGAATATATATTATATATAATATGTAATATGTAAATATTACCCACATATATTGTATTTTTGAAAAAGCGGATCGGGGCAAGCGTTTTTCTTATCGGGTGGGGATGGGGATAGACTTGCCCTGCCCCGAACTACCATTTCTAACTGCGATTGCTATAGAAAACTAGAAATATCACCTTTTATCTGTAGATACCTTACAATTAAGCATGATCTCGTAAATGGAAATAATTTTAATATTATTGATCAAATGTTTATATATGTATCAGCAGGTCTTTGGTCCATCAAACAATTGTTTCTTTAAGTTCAAATCTTGTGAAAAAAAATATGTTATAAGTTATGTAGAGTTAGGCACTTAGGCTTATAGTTAATGAATTGGGCCCAAAGTCCAAACCATCAAGACTAGAGTAGACATTTGAGCATATAATGTAGTCTTTTTTAGGTGAAGCAAACTACCAAGATTTGACATCTAAGTTATGTAAATATTCCAACAGATTGTAACATCAAGCTATGGTGAGCCCACCCCATTACCACACCTCCCAATTTAATGCTCTCTTAAATTGGGTAGCGTTAGTTTAATTGAGTTGTTTCAGATGTGGTTGAACTTTTAATCAAAATAACTGAATATTAATCATTGATTAATAATAATAATGATTAAGATTAATCATATAGTTTATATACAAATGATTAATTTTGTCATTTGACTAAATTTTAGTTTATTTATTTATTTGTTTTAGTTTTAATTTTTTTCTATTACTATATATTTTTTATTTGTTTTAGTATTAATTTTATTCTATTTCTGTTTATTTTTAGAAAAAAGCAACATTCTATGATAATCAAATAAGACAAGTGTAAAATCAGATATGATTATACAAAAACATCATATGTTCAAGTATAAAATAAAAACATGTGATATTTTGTATAATCACACGTAATTAAGTATACAATCATATGTGATTATCATATACTGGTTTTTTATTTTTTTAAATTAAAATAAAATAAAATGAAATTTAAAAAACTATGTGTGCTAAATACCCCTACATGTATAAAACATATGATTAATCTTGACTATTAATTATTATTGATCAATGATTGATATTAGTCCTTTAAAACTTTGATTAAAAGTTAGACCACGTTAAGCAATCCACTTACTATATGAAAATGAGTAAATTAGCATTATAAATAAGTGGTAGATTGGTAAGCTCTTATTTTTATCATACACCAATAATTTTTATACGTACACCACTGATAAAGCATATGTACAATCCTGCTAAAGCATAAGTTGCGTATGGCAAAAATAGGTAAATGTAAGAAGTTTAGCTAAAAAGAAAACACACCGAAACAAAATTAAGTTGAAAACTATGAATTTTACATACAAATAAAGACACTAATGGCTAATTAAATTTTCATTGTAGCATGAGAAAATTGAATTCATCGTCTTTAAAGGAATAATTATACAACTATTGAGTTGGGTTCATGAATCGGGTATAAATATTAAATAGCAACATAACATAAGATAAAGGATTAGGTGGTGATGGAATGAACATCTTCCACCATAATTTAACCAACCAATAACAATACAAACTATATGAATCTATACGTGAGCCAGAGTCGTCTTCTTTCTCCGGCTAAATTGATTATAAAAATCATTAGTATCTCATCTCACCCACCATTAATTAATGGTATGAATTTAAGTGAAAAACTTGACATTTTGGCTTGTATGAGTTCTTTAAAGCAGCTTGCTCAAATTTCTTTGCTGCAGCTTCGTTTTCCTCCAGACTTGTTTGAACGAAAAACCGGGCCCACCAAGATGCACTCCGCATTTTAGCCTTTACAAAATGTCATTTAAATTGTAATTTTTAGATCAAATATGATCATACTAGAGGTGGCAATTTTAACACACTAATTACTGAGTTTGTCAATTTGGATTGTGTTTTCATTTCAAGCAAGTCAAATTTGGGTTTTGTTTTTATCTCAAATGGGGTTGTATTTTATTTCAAACACCTCAATTGGTCAAATAAAAAAAAGGATTTGTTAATGACAGCCTTAAGGGTTGTCTTTGACATGCATAAAATGCTTATATGTTCATTGATAAAGAATGAAATTACAAAGGCGGTTACATTAATTTTGAAGTTTTTTTTGCATTTTATTGACAGCCCTTAGGTTGTTATTATCATTATCCATAAAAAAAAATTGCTAAATGGTGAACGGGTCAAAAGTCACCTAAAGTCAACCCAAACCCATTAACTCAGCCCACTAAACACACAATTCAAGCAACTACTTACCGGTCGTCCAAATCTTGATGCTTGGGGAAGTTTAGCTTTTGAGCTACTCGGTTTACCTGAAAACAACACGATATTCCAATTGAGTAACAACTTAACAAAATTACCCTTAATTCACAATTCCCATCTTAACAACTTACCAGTGAAAATAACAAGATTCTGAGCAGAAACTCTAGCCAAATCCGGAAGTGTCTTATTAAGATATTTAGGAGACAAATAATCAACCGAATCAGAAACAATAATTAAAGAAAACGATTTAGCTCTGTATGGTAACGGGAATTTAATATCCGCAACACGAACAAGACCCTTTCGAACGAGATTTCTGCAAGAAATGTCGGTTTCTTCAATATCGTAGGGCTCAACACCCCATGCTTCAGTGTCTTTCTCTTTTGATAATTGAGACACTATTGAACACGTGTCGGGTCCCACGTGTAATACTTTGTGCATACTATCGCCGTATGTTTTTTTCAAGATTGGAATTGCGGTGTGAACATCGTATGTGCAACTAAAGTCGCCTGAAAAATATTCGTAAAATGTGAGTTGACTATTTTACCCTTTTCTCAGATTTCATCATTATTGATCTTGATACGAAACACATTACCTTCAATCTTGCTAAATGCTTTATAGTCCCCAGATCCACCTACATTTTCAAGATCAAGAGTATAATCAAATATATGAAGTGAATCTACTATTAACTGATGAGATTAAGAATCTTGAATCAAAATGGAACAACTGTATTAAGTAGTTAATTAAGATTAGTACAAACCTGAGCCCCGATAAACGTAACCGATCACAAGAACAGTTCCCTGAATCACAAAAGAAAAGATCGAATTAGATTTAGTTAAATGTGTTAAAAGTAAATTATGAGGGATTATGAACTTACAAGTAATACAAGAACAATGGATAATAAGGGAGATGCTTGTGATTTTGAATGAAAAATTCCTCCTAATGGACGACGTGTCGCATTTCCTGGCCTTCTTGACATCATTTTGAGTGTAAATTATTAACAAAATTCTCTAAATTCTGTCAAAAAAAGTCGAACAAATGCATCGTTAGTACTTAACAATCTTTAAAGTTTTGATCTTTGTTAAAAAGATTCACACCTAGCAACTTTCAAGATTTAGATTTCAAAATGTTAATGTTATTGTATTATAAAAAATGTTGGCAAAAAGCATATGAATCTTGTCAGTTTGAAATTCAAAAACTACTAGTTTGACCATCAAAAGTCCAATTTTTTTTTTAATATCAAATCTATCAATAATCAAAAGGGAATGTGAAGATTTAGAAAAAGAAAAACAATTTACATGAAATTACTACATCCAACCACCTGATACACACAAATAAAGGAAGTTATTCCTGTTGGAGTTGAGACTTGAGAGAGTTCATATGATTGAATAAAGACATAATTACTACTTTCCCTAAATGGAAAGACAATTAAACATAGATCTCCATAACTTGTGTCAGATTGATTCAAACCTCAAATAAAAATTCAAGATTTTGAAAAACCCAGTAACAGAAATCTATCAAGATTCAAAACAACTAATAAACACAACAGATTGAATGATTGGTGGATGAACAAATGGGGAGTAACAGTAATGGAGTATGATAAAGAAAGTAGTAACCTTTGATGAATCTGTTAATGGGATGCAGTCATATTTTGGATCTCGAAAGTGTTGATTTTGGATCTGTTAAAAGAAAATTGATTTGTGTGTGTGTGTGAAAATTGATGTTTAAAAAGTTGGAATAATAGACAGAAGAGTAAATTACACGGATAGTCCCTCTGGTTTGACCTGAGTTTTGAATTTGGTTCCTAAGTTCCAGAAATTACACCGATGGTCACTAAGTATCGGACTTCGTATCGGTTTTAGTCCCTAACGCTAACTGACGTTAAAAATGGCTGTTAAATCTAGACATGTACAAAGCACATGGGGGTAATTTAGTCCTTTTACCTCCTCATCATCACCATTAACAAAAAAATCCTCTAACCCTAATTCTCAGCCTCCTCTATATAATCCACCATCGTTTCCCTACATATTCGCATCAACAAAAATCGTTTCCCTGCATATTTCACAAAGACAAATTTACCCAAATTAACTTGAAACAAAATACGGGTTTACTGTTTCCGAAGATGTTTGTAACCTGGTGGATGACGGTGGTCGGAACTGCCATCACCACCACAAGCGGATCTATTGAAGACGGCCTGGTCCGATTAGGGACTTTCCGAATTCGCAGGTGGTTCAACCGGAGAGAACTAAGATCTGGATACGATCAAAGAAGGCCAGGTCTGATTATTTTTGACGAAGAAGATGTGATTTTGCAGGTTTTGTGTTTCAGTATTCTCTGATTTGTAGGTTTTATATGAGCATTGAGATGATGAATTTATTGTAACATTTGCTTGAAAATAACGAAGAATTTAAAGAATCTTGATTCAATTATTTGGGATTTTATTCGTTAATTGAAGGTGAGTTGATAGTGAGGATGTAGCAGTAGAGAAAGAAAAGAGGTGAGGAGAGGGAGAGACTAGAGAGAGAGAGGGGATTAGATGGTGGAGGTTTTTTTTTTTAATGTTTTTAAATTAAAGAAAATAGTAAAATATAAAGACTAAATTACCCCCATGTGCTTTGCACATGTCTAGATTTAACAGTCATTTTTAACGTCAGTTAGCGTTAGGGACCAAAACGGATACAAAGTTCGATACTTAGTGACCATTGGTGTAATTTTTGAAATTTAGGAACCAAATTTAAAACTCAGATCAAACCACAGGGACTATCCGTGTAATTTACTCTAGACAGAATTAAAGAGCCGAGCAAGTTGGGGGAGATCTCATGGCGAAACGGGTCGTGGGTCATGTTTTCATGATTTTGGATCTTGATTTCTCGTGTCGGCAGTACTGTTCTTCAAAAATATTTATTTATCTATTTCAAATAATATTAAAAGTGATAGTTTTGTCACGTTCACATGTTTAATGTACACTAAACAAGAAAATAAAAAAAGATCAAATAAACTAAACGTATCTAAGATCATTAAAAAATTTGTTCAAATGCATCAAATTTATGTAAATTGGTTTTCTAGATTATAACTGTAATTTCATAATAAGAAATGACAAAAAAAAAAGAAAAAAAGTAATATATATAATACATTAATTCTAAAAATGTTGGTATTTAGAATGAGAATTGATATTCATACCACAAAAATCACTTCTCATACCACACTGTACAAACTCTAAAACAGACTGTACAACTATGCTAAAGCATAATGTGTGGTAGATGAATTAATTTATGTGATAGCAATATCACTCGCTATTTAGAATGCATCCGCTATAAATCACAGTTTTCACTTTTAAGAGAATCAGACGAATTTGTAATGTGACATTTTTACACTATCAGAATTAATATACATTTAACTATACTGTAACAATGTAATACATAATGTAAGAGTACCTCTAGTTTACATGAGGCATTATAATGCCGTTACAATAATTCCGTAACTGTTATAATGACGTTACAATAGATATATTGTAATAGTCACAAATAGTGGCGTTCCTAGGGGGTGGGTAAGGTGGGCAGTTGCCCACCCTAAAATTTTTCTGGTTAGTATAAATTTTTTTTAGGTCAGGTCATTTTTTGCTTTTGCTTATCCAAATATATATAATGTATAAGCGATAACTAATTCACATCGTATATTAGCTTAGTGGTTAACTCATTTATCTTAAAACATATAACATTCAGTTCAAGTCCCTTTTATATGCAATTTTAAAAAAAAATTATTTTGTCCTTATTTCTTTTTTAATGTTTCTTTTGCTATATCTACCATTAAAATTTTCTTTTCCTTTGACTAATTTCCCCCTGTTTCTCTTGGTTTAAAAATGTTATGTTTGTAATCTATTTGATTACACGTGTATTTTAACTAGTAACATATTAGTCCATATCATCCATATATAAACACTTTAAAGAATTATACTTCAACGTTATAACAAAAGTAAATACGGATATGGATTACGAATACAAATTTTGTATACGAAATCTACCACTATAAAAAATTGCATTCTATTTTTTATATTGCTAAATTTTAGAATATTTATTTTTGAATTAAGTAACAAGCGAATTTTGATTGATATAGTTTATGATTAAACTTTCTTCAAACTAAAATTGATTTGATTTTGTTTACGATTTGACCTAAAAAAACATCACTTAAGAACCTGACTTCCACTTTAAAATTTTGCCCACCTTTAAAATATCTCCCGGTACCAGCCCTGGCCGCAAATATAATGGATAAGATGACGTTACATTAAATTTTGCATACCACCAATTGTCAAAGTTGGTACATTATGTTCAGAAAACAATTAAATTTATATTTCATATGTTATCAAAAGGTTTTACATACCCACATTATCACATTCACAATTGGTATGTTATTTTGTCTTATTGACAATTTATTCTTAAAAAATTTGTAGCAGTGGATCAACTTAATCCATTCTAACCTTCACTAAAGTATTTATGATCGCTAACCCAGCCCTTTTGTTTTGGCCCCCTTTGTTTCAATTCCTAAATAACACGGTTGAGTTGAGACCAAAATAATATGGTTGGAACCGAACAAAAGTTGCGAAATAAATGTTTACGGTTCATATGTTATCTTTTTGGTCCAACATAGATTAATAATGACAAAGATGTAAGAAGAGTACACCCAGTACGAAATTGTATATGTCATTACAGCTATGCTACACGTTATTCTTAATATTTTTTGTTTTAAATGTTCTTTTATCAAGTTTTGATCTATAACTTTATTTGTACTTGTAACAATTATCTTCAGATGGTATTTTTTTTTACGTATACGATCTTTAACTTCGTACATATGTACGTGTGTGTATAATGTATTCATTATTTTATGTACACTCAGATGTTAAATTATATGTTGTACATAAAGAATATGCATTTGCTTCTTCGCTTTCATAATCACAACACCATTATGTCTTGAAATAGAACAATACCTTGTTGAAATCACATGGCTACAGTCTCTTCCCATTGAATTGTGTTGTCCTCTTTATGGATTTCCATGTTTAGAGCGTGACAACGCTGGTGACATCAATCTTAAAATCTAGTGTTTCATGACAATACGGAAGTTAGGAAATACAAAATGGGTAAATGGAAAGGGATTCATGTTCATGCTACCCTGGAAAAGTCACTAAATACAAAACCGGGGTTGCGTTCATTTACCATGATGTTGATACGTAAACAGGGAAAAGAGTAATCTACAAATTGAGTTTTGGGAGATGAGTATATTGAACATGTGATAAAGAGAGGAAATAATGTCAACCTATGATTGTAAATTTTATGAAACTAAATGAATGTTTAAAGGCTTAATTAAAAAGGAGTACTTGGTAGGCAAATCTTGCATAAAACTTTTAGACATTGGTCCAAATTCCTAGTGACTAAAAGATCACATTTTGTTTTATTGTTTAAGGCACTCCCTATATTTTTGAACAAATTGGTCCCGGAATTGGGTGATATTATCATTTCAGTGACTTTGATTCTTCTCGTTGTTGAGGTCAGGATTATTACCTTGTACAACTACTACTACTATTCCAACACAAACCAAATTTAATTTATATAATAAAAACAATTAAATTCTTGAATTAGAATCAGGTGCTAGATTGAATATTGGGAAAGGGATACTAAGGCATTACTTGATTTTCATGGTAATAATGTATATGTTGTTAACCGTTATTGCATTTGAAATTTAACAAGAACGTAAATGAACAGTGAACTCATCAAGGTCAACTGCTTGCTTGCTAAATTCACCAAATCACAACAATACGCAAAAACTCTCCAATTATTCCACCAAATTCAATCTTCCCAATATCTGAAACCAGATCAATACACCCTCTCGACCACACTCACCGCTACCGCCAACCTCCGTGATATAGCTGCCGGAAACCAGCTCCATTCGCACGTTATCCGATCAGGATATAAAATCTTTCCACATGTAGCCAATACTCTGCTCTTTCTCTACGCAAAATCCGAGGATTTGGTTTCGGTCAAACGTGTTTTTGATGAGATTCAAATTCCGGATGTGTATTCATGGACGACACTGTTATCTGCGTGCACAAATCTTGGTGAGGTTGATTATGCATGCCACCTGCTCGACGAAATGCCCCAAAGAAATGAGGCTGTGTGGAATGCAGTAATCACAGGTTGTGCAGATAATGGACATACAGATGTTGCATTTGGTATGTTTAATAGAATGCATTTGTTGGGTATTAGGCATGATAACTATAGTTTTGCAAGTGTTTTGAGCTTATGTTCTCCAGAGTTGATCGATTTTGGTACCATAGTGCACTCACTAGTTATCAAGACTGGATTTTTAGCTAGATCTTCAGTCACAAATGCTCTAATTACAATGTATTTCAACTCACATAATGCTAATCAAGCATACAAAGTATTTGAAGAAACACAAAACATCGTACACGATCAAATTAATTATAATGCAATGATAGCTGGTTTGGTGAGCCTAGGAAGAAACGAACATGCTTTCATTATGTACAAAAACATGCAAATAATCGGTCTCAATCCAACCGAACGAACTTTTGTAAGTATCATGAGTTCATGTCAATCTGAAAAAACCGCCATACAGATCCACACACATCCCATCAAAACCGGTTTTCATAGTTTCACTTCTGTAAGTAATGCAGCAATGATCATGTATTCCACTTGTGGAGACTTAAGATCAGCTGAAATAATTTTCAAAACTTTAAAAGAAAAAGATCATGTTTCATGGAACACCATGATAACAACCTATTCTCAACAAAATTTGTATAAAGATGCAAACTTTATCTACTTACAAATGCAGCAACAAGGAATCAAACCAGATGAATTCACAATCGGAAGCCTGCTAGCAGTTGTAAATTCACTAGCAAGTATTCAAATCATTCTCTCAATCGTGACTAAAAACGGTTTAATTTCACAAATCGAAGCATCAAACGCGTTAATTTCAACGTTTTCCAAACATAATTCTCTACACGAGGCGTATAGTATATTTAGTGAGACAGATTGCAAGAATTTGATATCATGGAATTCAATGATTTTAGGGTTTCATTTAAACGGGTATTCAGCAGACGGTTTAGATCTATTTTCCCAGATGATTATATCACAATTAACTCCAGATGTTTACACATTAAGCATCGTTTTAAACATATGTAGTACAATTTCTGACTTGAAACATGGAAAAGAAATCCATGGATACATAATCAAATTTCATTATCTCAAGGAGACGTTATTAGGCAATTCACTAATCGCGTTATATTCAAAATGTGGAATTCTAAATTGGTCATTAAAGGTATTCAATTCAATGATCTTCAAAGACGTTGTTTCATGAATTCGATGATTTCCGCTTACGCACAACACGGAAGAGGTGAGGAAGCAATTGCGTGTTTCGAGTCAATGAAAAAGTCAGAATTGGTCAAAATTGAACCAGATGAGACGACTTTTACCGCAGCCTTAACAGCTTGCAGTCATGCAGGACTTGTGGATTCTGGAATTGAGATATTTAATTCGATGGTGAGTGTAGAGCCAACGGTTGATCATTTTTCTTGTGTGGTTGACCTTTTAGGTCGAGCAGGGTTTCTCGATGAAGCTGAGAATATAGTAAAGAGTGATGGGTTGAAGGTACATAGTAGCGTATGGTGGGCGTTGTTGAGTTCGTGTGCATCTCATGGTGACTTGAGATTAGGTAGAATTGTTGCTGGGTTTTTGCTGGAAATAGAAGAAGATAAATTAGGGGTTTATGTGGTTTTAGCGAATATTCTAGCGAATGGGGGATATTGGGAAGAAGCAGAGGATGTGAGGAAGAGGTTTGGTGGTGTGAAACAACCTGGATTTAGTTGGATCAGATGATACAAATTATAAATTAAGTTGCAATTTTTATTTATAAAATGGTACCTGAAAACGTCAGAATGTAATCTTACAGATGATTTAAAACAGAGTTAGAACACTGGCTTAATAAGAAATTTTAGTAGAAATGAATACAGGTTTGGATGAAGTAGGAATACAATTTATCATTCACAGAAAACATCGTCACAATCCACGTATCGTATGCTTCTATTATTTTTCGATAGGAACAGGTTGGTGATGTTCCAAAATAACTTCCAATTTTGGGTGATCTATTTTAAAAAAGAACATACAAATACAGATTATAAAGAACTCTCCTAAATATATCGACAAAATCTTGTGTAACCCAAAGTAAAGGCTTGAATTAATACGTCACCCCAATATAGCAAGTTAGCAACCCAAACAAATGATCAACGAACTGCAAAAACTTGCGGTGGTGCCATAAACGTCGTAATTTAATGATTGATATATAAAACATGTAGAAAAACAAAATGAAATTTTTCACACATCTACGGTTTAATATCTCATATTCCTCAAAAACATATTAATAAAATTCAAAATTGTGGTGGAATGAAACCCGAAGCTTTACAAATAATCATACATCTTGCTTCTTTTTCTGTTTGGGTCCAAACCCCTTGTCATTACCTTTCCTCTTCATTCCTTTAGCCTGAAAAAACCATCATTTTAATAAGTAAATAAAAAAAAGAATAACCAAAATTATCAGAAAAGAAATCATACTTGTGCAGAAAATGTCTTGAGAGGATCTCCAGCTTTCTTGGATCTTCCTCTGTTACTATTATGGTTGTTGTTTGGTTTGGCCATAGCAGCTCTAGTTAGTTTAACAAACTTGCTAGCTTGTTGCGTTGTGGGGTCCACCAAATACTCCGGTACATCCCGCAAATGAGGTGCAGGCGCTTTTTTGCTTAGAAGTTTGTCATGTTTCAAAAGATCTGTAAATAACTAGATTAAATAATTAATCAAAACTGTTTTTTTTTTTTTTTTGTTAAAATCACAATTCAAATGACCTTTTTTCATTACCTAAATCCCGTGGGTTTTCTTGAAAATGAGCTTTCAACCTGAAAATACAACACTCGGTAGTTATTAGTATTATTATTTATTTTCATAATTGAGGGAATAAATAATTAATAAAATACTAACTTTTCAGAATTGAGAATTTCATTACGTAGATCTTGGGCTCGTGCTTCTTTGACAGCAATTTTTGTTACACTTCTTGCAACATCCTGTAAATATTAATCTATGTTATAAATACATGATTTTAAATATTTAAAAAAAGGTATCATGAAATGTGAATATTAGAATGTAATAAACAGTTAGTTATATTACCTCAGCTCTATATCGTAAAAATTCTACTGCATTCTTCTCCAAAAGTGGAAATGGAGCAATAGATGTGAAATCTGTATCTTCGGTTTCTCCTAAAAACAACTTTATTTCTTCAAATATTTCCATTTCTTCAGGAGAAACCTGTTTCAAAACATTATATCACATTTTTAATCTTTTATTGTCTAAAATCAACAAGTCAACTAACAAAAGTCAAAGGTCTTCAATAATGACTTACAATTGAAACAGATTGACCCGTATTATACGCTCTCCCAGTTCGCCCGATTCGATGTACATATCCAGCAGCAGTTGCAGGCATATCAAAATTTATAACCTATCACATAATCACTTCTTTTAAAAAAACTATAAAACAAAATCAAATTCATAAGAAATTTCAAAAAAAAAAAAAACATTGTACCGTGTGAACATTTTTGAAGTCTATCCCTCTAACAACACCAAACTCAGAGTCCGATTTTCGTTTTTTATGTTTCTTTGACTTTTTCTTCTCACTTTGGTTATCTTTATCAGTTTGTTCCTTATCTTTTGAATCACTATCATCGGTTGCAATTAGGTAATCAAACAGTCCAGCATTGAATCCCTGAGGTTAAAAATAATTTAAATTATACGACAATTATTCAAAAAAATACGATTTTAGTGACTAAAAGATTAGTCAAAGAGGATACCTCAAGGATATGTAGCCTTGAATTTACGGGCAACTCAGCATTTAACACAGCAGATTTTATACCAAACTGTCGGGAAAAGTTGTTATTTAGAGTTAATAAACTAGTATAATAAAGGCTGAGTTTTAATAATTAATATGTAAACAAAAAGAGTCAAAATACCTGTTCAAGAAACAATTTTAGCCTAAAACTTGTGTCGATTGTATTTGTAAATATCAATACTTTCTTTTGTACAAGATCCAACTTTAATATCGCAAGGATATGAAGAAGCTTATCTCGATCACTGCATTGTATCTATATAACAATATATAACACAATAAGCATAAATTATTCAACTATCAAACATAAATTAAACAAATAAAAAGATAAAAGGTGTACAATTAAGCAATAGATCCTACCCAGAATTGCTGAACATTTTTAGGGACGATTTCATCTTTTCCATCAACAACTTCTGGTAAAGTAAGAATGTAGGGATTGTGTAAATAAAGCTTCTTCAAACTTTCAACATCTTCACTGCAATCGACATGTATATTTGTTGTAATTATTCACCAAAAAGATTATATTTTTATAGAAAAAGTGAGTGAAATTATATAGTCACCTTGAGGTAGCAGACATGAGAAGACATTGACATTTTATAGGAATGTGAGCTTTTAGATCTTTAAGATTCTTTTCATATCCGTAAGTGAAGAGAAGATCTGCCTGATAAATAATATTCACCAAATATAATTCAATTAAAACCACCATATGAAATTAAACAACTACATTTTTCAAAATAAAATATATGTAAGTATATACACACCTCATCAAGAATAAGAATGGAAAGTGAATCTTGAATCGATTTTGCTTGAAGAACACCTGTTATTAAGCATCTTTGAACACATGCTGGTGTAGAAACAAATATATGTGGAGGCCCTGCTAATGCTGTTGCCTACAGTTAAATAAAATCAATAAAACAACTTTAATTATACAATTAAATATATAAAAAAAGATGTTAAATGAAAACCAAATCAAACAAACCATTTCAGAAAAACTTGGTTCACCAGTCAACTGAACTACTTTCAGCTGCACTCTGCATAGCTCAATTAATGACAAAACCTCTGAATAAACCTGTTTAACAAACATATGATATGATTTAAACGCCAAATAAAACAACCTTCACATTGTTATCAGAAAGAAAAAAAACTGTACTTGTTGGCAGAGCTCTCGTGATGGTACAAGAATCATGGCAGTAGGAGCTAGGGCTTTGGAGGATGAAGGATTATTGTCCGATAACAACCTTTGAAGTAATGGCAGTAAGTAAGCAAATGTTTTACCCGAACCCGTTTTCGCTCGAGCAACTACATCTTTTCCCTCCTGAAATTTTGAACATATAAATTAATCACTCAATTGAAAGAAATTGTGTGTGTTAAATGTAAGAAAACGAACATACTAGAATCAGTGGAATCCCAGTTTGCTGAATTGGAGTGGGTTTCTCGATGTTTTTCTTAATTAGGGCACGAACAAGACGAGGGTCTAATCCAAGCTCTTCGAAGGTGAGTTCTTGGCCTTCTTCCTTCTCATGATTTTCATCGATATTCGACATTTTCGTTTTCTGAAAAGTTTAATCTTTGATAGAAGAAGTTGACGGTGACGGAGGTGGAAGAGCGGGGCGGCGGCGGGGGAGGTTTAACGGAGGTTTTAGGAGTTGGACTTTGCCCTACAAACAGCAATTGAATTTTGTTTTGTTTTATCTCCAGTTGAGCCCCTGTATTTATATTTCTTTTCTCATTTCAGTCCCTTATTTTATAGCCTCCGCCCTCCGAGAGTCCGAGGTATTGAACTATTAATAATTTTATTTTTTTAACGGCAAATTAGTAAGTTAGTAATTTGATATATGTAGTCACATTCAAGCGGGTAGTATGCATTCTTTGAATATATATCTCTTATTTTTTAGAATAAACTTCACCTCCCTTTAATCTCCTGATGATTGTCCTCAGCAAATATTGAAACCAAAACCTTTTGAAGACAAACTTTTTATGACAACTTTTGGTGGTCAATTGATTTAGATCAATTGATTATTAATGATTTAATTAATATCTTAATTCACAAACTTTGGTTTCGTAGATGACTTGCAAGTTGCAAATTAAAATAGATTAACTAATTCCTTTTCCACAAAGACTTTGTTATTTTATTATAGTTTGAAAAGTCATAACAATGTTATATTTGTAAATCATTGTGAAGTATGGATCATAAATTGTTTATCTCCGGCATCAGCTTTCTAATTCAATGTATGGGCTACAAAAATTTGAAGGGCACTTATCATTTTCCCACCATATATAACTTCATTTATTATTTGTCAAGTAGCATTCGCTTCTTGCTTCATGCATACATTGACGCTTTGATTCCAAATGAATCCGCTAGGTTTTGATTCATCTTACACATTTGTGTACACAGGACTATAAATTAGTTATCATATATATTTTGTTAAACCTAATTCATCTAATATTTGGTGCACATATGTTCTCCACTTTTTATAATGTTACGTAAAATGGTTTATCAACCTTATATATCAACCTAATTAGAAGTTAACTAAGAGATTGAGACACATGACAAATCCTATGAATATTATGAGTGGGGAAAAAGCAAATGACAAATGTCAAAAAAATGAATGAATTAGACAAAAAAAACCATGGAGTATGTTATTTATAGGATGTTATTATCTTTAATTTCATTATATAAACAACTTCAATTAAATTTTTAAAAGTTTCGCGATTTAATGAAAGCTAATTTGTTATGACTTATATATTTAACTGTCAATGGTCAACATATATTAGATGATAGTTCTTAAAAGAAGATAAATTCCCATATGAAATATTTTATTAAATTAAAATGAAATAAATGAATTAATTAAATTTGGTGTTAACAGAGAATATGTTCCGAAAGAAGTTAAATTATTGATTGATGAAATGAGGGGTATTGTAGTAATTTCAACTCTTTCGTAAATTTAAAAGATAACGATTTTGACCTAAATTCTTTATAATATAGTATGGATATTAGACAACCTGCAACAAGAACAAAGAATGAATCCCCTCCTCTTTTTTCTCACTTTGAGGCTTGAGCAGAAAAAGAATCCCTTGGATTTTATCATTTTGGGGAGCTTACAAATACTACATAAGATTCCAATTTTATGCATGCAAAGAATAAAGACCAGTCTCCTGTTTTTTTTTCTTATTTAGGAAATTAAACACAACAGGAACCATTAAATTAAGAAATATTTGGTAGATTTATGAGAACATCTTTATAAAAAACTCTGTACTTTTTGTTCACAGTGTTTGCAGTTTGGTGAAAACTTTGGAAGTTTTTTAGATTATATCATGAACTTAATGCCACATAATTGTTTTGTGTGTCTGCTTGCAAACTTTTATTTACTAATTATCACCCCTAAGGAGCTTGTAAATCCACAGCGGCATGGCCATTTAAGCAGGTATGGTCCTAAATTTTAATCTAATAGTAATTCAAAACAAAATTAGAATTGTTATTAAAATATTATCAAAATTCAAATAAAATAAATCAAATTGCCTCGAGACAAATTACCACGGCCCAAGGCTTCTTCCCCCCAACACCCCACCACCACCCACAGGCCACAGAGTACGATGCATAGTATCTGAACCTGTACTCCCTCATGCATATTATCACCAAATATTCTTGATAATTTAATTTACATCTCAATTATTCTCCACAAAGATCCAATCTTTTTTTCAAAATCACCAGCAGAATCATAATAAAAAAATACCCATAACCACAATTTTACACAAAAATCAATTCAAGAATCAAAATCGATCAATTAAGGTAGCAGAATACACAAGCCCAAAAAACCCTAATTGATAAAAACAGACCCCCAAATTAATACAGGATTTAATCAAATTAGTTAAATTTCAATAATCAGGCATTGATTGAGGAACCTTGCCTTGTTGTTCGGCAGCCCTTCTTTGTTCCGACGATCTCAACCAAACACAAACCACCGTAAAGCTCAAAACCAAACTCAACAACCCACTTCCCAACCCGGTCCCCACAATCGCCACAATTGATAACCCTTTATTCTTCATCGGACCCAATGGGTACCCGTAAAGATCCTTATTACCTAAAAACGAGCTCGCGTTGAACCGGGGTAAGTTCCCGGTCCGGTTCCCAAGACTCGCCGGAATCAGTCCAGACAACTTATTATTTGAAACATCAAAAACCGATAATCGGACTAACGAACCAAGCTGCGGCGGGATTGTTCCGGTGAGGGTGTTGTCGTGTAAGTCAATAACGTTGAGGTAATTACACATAGAGAGTGACGGCGGGATGACGCCGGAGAGGCGGTTAGATTGGAGATTTAGTACGGCGAGGTTAACGAGGAATTGGAGCTCGTCGGGAATAGGTCCGATGATGGAGTTATTCGATAGGTCTAAAGATTGTAAATTTGTACAGTTGGAGATAAACGGAGAAATGGATCCCCGGAGATTGAGATTTTGGAGGGAAAGCTTGTAAATACGGCCATTGTTGCAAGTAGCTCCGGCGAGGTTGGAGTTGAAGTCGGTACAGGGGTTAGAGAAGGCTGGTATGGTCCAGTTGCGGAGGTTTTGGTTCGGATCGATGAAGGATTCGAATAAATGGGTCAAACAAGACTCGTCTTTGGGATCCGATGATGATGGCGGAAGGAAGGTGCATGTTAGCATGAGGAGGAGTAATAATCTGGAAATACGCATCTCTCTACAACCGGTGCGCATGTTAGGAAAGAGAGATGGTGATGGTTAAGATGAAGAGAAGAGTGAAGGATGTTGTTGAGAGGTTTGGGCCATTGGGGGAGAGGAGTTATGGGAGGGCACTAACTAAACTATTGTGTTTGGTAAACACCCAACAACATAAAGGAGAAGTAATACGTTTCGTTCAAAATAGAGGGAATAATTTTGTATATTTCTTTCTTATCATAACAATAAAGTTAGCTCTTGATCTTTTAATTTTACAAGATTCAAAATTATATTTTTATCTTTATAATACTTACATATCCGATAGTCAATATAATTTACAAAATGAAATAAGATAATAAAATGAAATGCGATGAGCTAAGAAATAAAATAAATTTTACTCTTCGTTAACATTAAAGAATTAGCATAGAGAATTAGCAGAAAATCTGAATCCTGCATTTGGTAAAAGAAAATAAAATAAATAAATTATGACTACTTAATAAAGATACGAATGCTCAAGTAACACAGCACACGATCAACTTGTTGAAAATTTTTTGATTATTTTCTTCTCATGTCGTATATCTATAAAAACGTAAAATCCGTAAAAATAACAATTAGCTGGAATAGCTCAGTTGGTTAGAGCGTGTGGCTGTTAACCACAAGGTCGGAGGTTCAAGCCCTCCTTCTAGCGTTCCTTTTTCTTTCCAGTTTCCGTACTATCTTTCTGTTTTTTTTTCCGCCCCTTTAAAAAGCAGCTTTAGCTAAATATGATTGTAAAAATGTTTAAATTTTGCAAAATAATTGTAAAAATCACTAGGGATTTGGTTAATTAAACAAAAAATGGTCAAAGTTTACCACCACTCCATTTGGATTATACAAGAAGTTCATACGAAGAAGCTCAAAAGTCAAAACCAATTTTTGCACTCCATGATGAAAATACGAAAGATGTTTTCTCAAATTATTAGCTACTTCATAATTATCGTTTACTACTCATATACCGAAGATGAATGTGTATATGAATATTTGGTATCGCTCTGACGCTCTCAAGGAAAATAAAATGTGTTTGGACCATTTTGTAAGTTGGCTTCAAGAATAGGTTCCTACAATTATCGTGAGCCTAAACATCTAAACTTGGTATCATGTTTTTGTTTGCGTTTTACTAAAACTAATAATTTTAATCAAATGAAGAGTATAACTAGTCCTATTATGTAATGATATAAATTCGTGAGCTAAAGAAAATTTTGATAAAGAATCGCTTAACGACTTAAGGGCATGCATAATACATTAATAACTAATTAATGTACTTTAAAAACCTATCAAAGCCACCACTACATATTAAATTAATTCTCTCTTTAAATTTGCCATTTCTTTAATCAATTAGTAGATTAATATTACATTAAAAATAAAGTTTGCCAACTAAATATATTATTTACTCTCTCTGCACGGATGTTTTAAAAATTCGGATTTTAAATCGGATTAGGCAATGCTCAAAAAATATCGAACTCAATCAAGGCCAATGTAATCATGATCCAAAAATTCAATCAAGTTGAGCAGCTCAGCACTAATCGTCTATTAGGATTTAGGACCCACAATAATATTTACTAATAATTTTTTTCATATTCACTCCAGTGTTTGGTAAATCCATGGTACGAGGACCCACAATAATATGTGTCAATAATGTTTTCATCTTCATTTCTTCACAGTAGGTTCATTAGGTGAATTATCATGTTTGTTTCCATGTATTGTTTAGTATTTAGGCTTATTGTATCTCTTTTGCAGGGTTATTTTTGAGGAGGTGTAGGAGGTACAGTCGCACTGCACAGAGTTCATATATATTTTTTAGGCGTCCAATTTTTTTTATATATCTTATATATATAATATTAAAATTTAAGTCAACTTAATAATTTTATAGAAAAAAAAAAATTAGAAAGTCTAAATTTTTATAAAAATCTTATATTCAGGGGCCCATTTTCGTGTTTTCGCACAGGGCACTTAAAATCTCGGAGACGCCCCTGCTCTTTTGGATGGCACTCTTGTATATTATTGTCTTGCTAGTTTAATTTAAATTTTGTAGGTTATGACATTGCCGAATCTTGCTCTTTTTGTATTCTTTTTGCTGTTAAAAAAAACTCATGCGCTTGGTAAATCCATTGTATATTGGTACACAGTACACACATATAGAGATTTAACGATGTTGTCTAATCATAAAAAAAAATTAAAAGTTATTAAAGTAATTAAGATAAACCCAGCAGATCCAAAGCCCAAGCTCATACAATTCTATAATCATGATTTTTGGTCAACTAACTTGATAGAATTCAAGTTGTTTTTTTATCCATTTATGTCTTTCAACCTTCATATTTTACAATGTCTCGTTGGGTATTCCATAACGAAATTTATATATGTGCCACAAGTTTTATTTCATATACAATACAATGCAAATTTCATAGTTAATTGTATAAAGTATAAGTCAGTATAACCACACTAAACAATGATTGTAGTGAATTAAATAAAATTTGTCACGTAAAAATCAATTCTCATTCGTAAAAATCGCCTCTCATTTCATATATAATCCAGAATGGGGGGTTTTCGGTCTAAAAAGACATAACACATGAGTTTACATCTATACATATTTAGTAAATGGTATAAGTTTCTATTCAGTTAATTTACTAAAAAAATAATTTTATGTTCCGTTTGGGTTAGTCCGGCAACATAATGCAGAAAGATGAAGTGGTCGTGATCAGTTAGCAAATGACGTTGTAGTTTAAGATGAAGTGGTCGTGATAAGTAATTATATGACAATATAGGTTTTGTATTACAAGATAATTTTATTGATTTAACAAATAAATAAACATCAAATTCGATCACCAATAAATTAAAGTTTTACGCCTTTTGTTTCAAAAGAATACAGAACTTGAACTCACATGCGATCAACCTTGTAGTTTAAGAAGTAGTACGTACCGGTAACCGAAGGTCGGATTAAATTAATCACGCAATTTAAGTCATGAAATATGGTCAAAGGATCATTCTGTCATCATTCATCAACCTACTTTCATCATTTTCCTTTCAACCTCTTTCTTGCTTTTTTCCATTACAATTACAACTATTTTTCATGGGTTTAATAATTTAGAATCCCTACCAGATCCCACATAATACCCAAACTATCCTTCCCATTTCAAAAAGTAACACAAAATTAATCCCAAAATAAAGCAAGAAAAAGAACCCAACCACAATGGTTCATAACCCTATGCATCCGTCCATGCACCAAATATGGGAATTTGAGACTTCAATTGAGTCGTTGCTATTTCCGTTGCACCCGTTAATGTTGGTATCCCAAAAACCATATGAAGATTGTTGTTCTTTTTGGAGCTACCATTAGAAAACGGTTCGTTTGAGACGGTTTTCGGTTCACCATTTTGAAGTTGGTTCGGTAAGATATCGTTTGTGGGGTCCGTTTCTTTGGTTCGCCTTGCTAACTCCCCAGCTAAAAGGCTACTACTTGCAATAATCTTTTCCACATTGTATCTTGATATATCAAAATTTGTGACGGCGTTTACCCCACGAAATTTGATGGCCGCCACGTCATAAGCCTCAGCAGCATCCTCTTGGGTGCCTGTAAAAACATTTGGTTGACTGTTAATTTAACATCTAAAATTAATTAAAATCGTTTTTTAGTGGATACAAAACTTACTAAATGTGCCTAGGTAAAGATCTTTGTTCCCAGCTACACGACCAATCCTGGCTTGCCATCTGCCATGCTGATGATGTCTGAAATTCACAAATTTATATTCATCATCAAATATATTTACAACTATTTTTTTATTTACTTATGAATGAAAAAGACCAAATGTTTGACCTTGTTACTCCTCTATAAATTGAAGCACCTCTAGAAAAACCACTGCTTCTCCTGAATATAATTTGTGAATAAAAATACATTTTAGAACACAAAATTAATATAAGAATGTGGCAATTGATATTATATAATATAAAAGCCTTACCTTCTCAAGTGAGCAACAAATTCTTGTCTTGACATGCTCTTCATTTCCTCAAGTTCTTGTCCATAATTTTCCACCTATTTAGTCAACATTTTGGAAGTTAATATCGGCTCTATTTCAATAAAGAAACTTAAATGTTACGTACATAATTTGAAATCGAAACCCTACCGGAAAATTAATATGAGTTGAAGGACCCCAATACTTGAGTGCTGCAAGATCATAAGCTCTAGCAGCTTTCTCTTCCATATCATAACCCCCTAAAAGTCAAAATTAACTACTCATTTGTCAATCTTGATTTACGATAAAGTCAAAGCTTTTGTAGCTAAAACAAGAAACGAGGGCTTACCCAGATAAACTGAAACAACATTTACAGTCATGGAAACAAGAAACATGAAAGTGGGTAAGAAATCAAAGAGTTAAAATTAGTCACAATTAAGCAAAACGACAACAAAAAGTCAACATTTCTTCTAACCTTGTCTTCCCTTCCGAGTCTGGCCTTCTTTTTTGCAACTATTATCCCATAAATGAGCTTCATATCTACCTGTCCATCTATGCCTAATGTAAATAAAAGATTCGATAAATACCCATTTCAAATTTACAACAAAACATGCACATAGTACAACAAGAAAAACAGAGAATTAAACCTGGTGACACCCCTATATTGTGAGGTCCTTTGACCAAATGTATCTAAAGATTTCCTGTGAACAATCTGCTTGTTTTGATTAACTTTTTCACTCCCTCTTTTCTTTGTATCAGTAACCACAATTTCAGTAACATTAGAAGCATCAACATGAGTCATTTGTTGTTGTGATATAGTGACACATGAGCTTGATTGTGAACAATTAGGGCTCATTGACAAATTAAGTGACTGTAAATCACCAGAGTGATGATAATTGTTTGAAACCCAACTTTCTCCAATAGTTGGTAGATAAAGACCGCAAGTAGTATCTGCAACAATCTTGGCTTCATCATGTTGTACATTTGGGTACAACTGGGAGTAACAATCTTGGTAGTGTTGAGGTTGAATCTGGTAGTTTTGGTGGTAGTACATTGATATTGTACTAGTATCTAATTCAGGGGTCCCCATTGTTACACCACCAAAAAAGTTTTCAAGTTTTGGTGTTGTTGAAGCTACAATCCATTAAAAGAAACACAATGTTAGTAACATTTCAAGCAAAAACAAAAAAAAAATTAAAATAAAAAAGATCACCTTGTGATTGTGATTTGTTGATGGTATCCATTAAACAAAGTGAACCATCAGATTTGAGGGGCATAATAGGAAAAGCAGAGTAAATTCCACCATTATTTTCACCACCTTCAATTCCACCATAGTAAATGTTTTGGTAGTTGAAATGAGAATTAAAAAAAGTTGTGGGATTTAAAGGAGAAGTGTTGGTAGTTTCTGGTGAGTGTGGAGAAAGTGAGAAACCCAGCCAGTTGTTGTCATTGTTGCCATTGTTGTTGTTGTCATTATTATTGTTGGTACCCATGGATTTCATTGTAAACTAATGAAAATTGTGTTGAGAATTATAGTAAGAATGGGGTTTGGCTGGGAAGAATTCAAGGGTCAATGTTTTTTGTTGTTTTCTAGTTGCAGAAAACAGAATCTATGTAGATAGTTAGATATATACATAAATGTAGGTATATCTAAATGAGAATGAATAATAATTACTAGTGTTTCCTTATCTGTGAAAAGAAAAGAAAATAAAAAAAAAATAAGGAAAGGGATTTCGTGGAAGAAATTAAAGCAAGTTTGTTGAAACTAAAAACAAAAAGAATGAATTTACAGCAAACAATGTTGGGAATCCTTGCAGCATTGCATTGGGATCTGTGAGTGAGAAAGACTTGATCTTTTGCTTTATTTCTTTTCTCTTTTACTTTATGTTATGCATTGCATAAAATTAGATAGATAGATAGGCTGGATGTCTCATCTATAGCAAATTTGTATCATGCAATTTATGGCATACTACTTAACTTACTTCATAATCCTCTACATATTGGCTAAGAATTGAGTAATTTTGATGAGGTACAAATCACCTCACATATGGTATATCTTCTTGATAAAAATAATTTGCTGGATCGTTGTACTTTTTGTTAGTATAGGAAGGCTCTGCTCAGTTGTTACTTAAGCCCATTAAAGTTTGTTATGATTAGAGTTTCTTACTATTGCTATTTAGTGGATGTTTGTAAAACTTATTTGAAAAGGTTTGTACTTATAAGATATAAGCTTATAAGCTTACTTAAATTAATAAGTTTTCGTTAAATAAAGTGTTTTAAAAAGTTTATATAAGTTTATTGTAAAATTACTAAAAATGACATTTATAAAAGCCTATAAATAAGAGAGTTATTGAAATAAGAGGTTAAAAATGTAAAAACTTCTAAATAAGTTAATAATCCTCTTCAAAAGAGCTTATTTAAAAAACTCTTAAATAAGATTATAAGCAAGCTTACAAGCTCTCCCAGACACTTATAAAAGCTTATTAAGCTTAAATAAGTTTAAAAGCTCATAAGCTCTATTAATAAGCTCTCACAAACACCTCATTCTATGACATTTTGTAATGTTGCTATTTATAAGACCCGTCCCAACAGTGGTGGAAACTGACGTCGTCAGTTGTTGCCAAATCAGCGTCACGTCAGCTCACCCTCTAACCGACATTAAACTGACGTATCCATGCCAACAATACATCTTCCCTTCAATTTTTTGGGACCCATCATTACAAAAAACACACACACAAAATACCCCTTTGGCCCCACCTACCCAACTCACGCCACCCCTCCCTCCCGTCTCCAAAGTGGCGTCTCCAAAGTGGCGGGATCACTGGCGGTCACGTGCCAATGGCGTCTCCAAAGTGGCGGAAAACTCACGCCAAAGAAACGGTGGGGTTGGCACCAGTCTAAAACCTTCATCGGTCACCTGCCTGGACAACCGAATACAAGGAAAAAAGAAAGATTTGGTCGCGAGGTTCGGCCGGCGTAATAGAGGAATGCATCGCGACCTTTGGTTATTCCCAAGGTTATAAAAGACGCAAGGCGCGGCGTGGCGGCACCATCAAGCCTTGAGCATGGCGAGTCGTGGCGAGCCATGACGTTTTTCAAGACGTGAATTAAGGCGACAAATTTTTTAATATATTTTTTATATATATGTATATCAAAATCAAAAATAATTATATCCCTATTGATTTACATGATTTTATATGTGAAGTTTATAATTAAAATGTTAAATCTAAATTTATAATTACATGCCATTATTTTTTTCAAAAAAAAATATCATTTTAAAAAAAAAATCAAATTTTTACAAGAATTTTCAAAAAAACTCGCTATAAGGCGCGCCTTACGCCGCCTTATCGCGTTTTTTTTCCGCCACGCCTTATACTGCCGCCATGGACTATTTCGTAACGGCGGAGTCACGCCTTGACGCCGCCATGACGCGTTTTTTAGAACCTTGGTTATTCCTCAGGCCTTATGGATAATCTTAGATAATTGAACAAACACTGGTTACTTAAAAATAAATAAATATTTTTGAAGATTAGTAGATAGCTAGAGTATGCTAGCATAGATTTGATTTGAGCAGGGAAAGGGACAAAAGAGTCTTGTTGGTCACTTGTTTTTGTAGGGTAGTGTAACACCTCAATTTTTAATACAAAATATTTCCGTAAAATCATTTTAAAAACATTAGAGTAATTGTCCCAAAAATATGGATTTACAAAATCTTTGGCATAAAATGAAAGTCAATAGTTGGTGTTACAAAATTATATCATAACCAAAGCCAAACGTAAATCCACCTTGCTATCTCTATTTAAACCCGTGCGTCTTCACTAGCAAACACACCTAATCCTTAGCTCCTGAACCTGAGTACATAGCATCACAAACAAACATAGTACGTAAGACAAAATTGTCTCGTGAGATACATGGGTTTTAGACCCAACATTAACATATAAATAATCACATTTATTAGATATATAACTATATGTATATATATACTCTAGTTACCTCCGTGGTAACCCTATCTCATTCATATACATCGATCACCTCTTCGGTAATCCTATCACATTCATTCATAGCCTATTCGACCCGTCAAGTTGTTCGGAATGCCTCCAATCCAACGAGTCCCCATTTTTGTCCTACTAACCAGAATGCCTCCGATTCAATAGAACCCCCATTGTCACAGTGTTCAGCCAAAGTGACCTATCTTTATCTTACTAACCAGAATGCCTCCGGTTCAGTAAGATCCAACATCTTGTTGGGTGATCGGAATGCCTCCAATCCATCAGTTTAAAGATACCATGATAATCCAGAATGCCTCCGAATCTATCACGTACCTGTCCTATCTCAATCTACCCGTTATAACCACCACATGCGACTATATGTCACATCAATCAACAATGCCGTATGGCCGTCACACAATACATCTCTTATACTAGTCTTAGTTAGTATTCACACAATTAAATCAATTAGTTCATAATAATAATAATAAACAACTAGTTTAAACTTCAGTAATCACAATTTATAAAAATACTTCTTTACCGCTATGTACTAAGTTTTAAAGTTCACATGTACTCCCCTTAGCAATGCTTACCAAACCTTGTGTAATTCAACACAATCCTTACTCCCTAATCAAAGGAGTACTTCCAAATCTTTAGGTCTTCTTGACCTAAAATCAATATCATCACAATAACTAGTTATTATCCATAACTAATCACTAATCCATCCATAACAACATTCCCAACCACCAAGTTCATCCAACTTGGTGGAATCTCAAACCCTAGTTCAAGACTTACATCAAGAAATCCCAAATCCAACTTGTACACAATGTTTACAAGCTTACATTGAGTGTTCTACACTCATGTTTGGTCATCTTCCCCAAAGATGACATGGTAGGTTGTCCAAACCACCATTTTTACCCAAATAAAGCTTACAATCAAAGTAGGTAAGCAAGATAATCAAGAATCCTTACCCTTGATGTTCAAATCCTACAAGATGATGAAGATTTGAGCAAGAAATCACCAAGAACTCATATATCTCCTCCAAAAACGGCTCCAAGCTCAAGTGGGTTTTGAAAATGAGAAAACCCTAGCTAAAACCCTCTTTTTATACTTCCTGCGCGAATTAGCAATGCTAATCTTAAAATTCGCGTTGCTAAAACTCGCGGGTACCCAAACTCGCAAATGCTAAAATCAGGATTAGAGATCTCTAAACTTTGATGCTTGAAAATGCACTTTTGGCCATCAGTACTCGCGATGCTAATCCTCGGATTAGAGATCTCTAAAATATGCTGGAACAAAAATGCACTTTCCCAACTTGGTCTTTTACCCAATCTTGACCCGTTTCGACATTAACAAGGGAATACACATACCAAACGATGTCCAAATGACACGAAACCAATTCCCACGTCTTTTAAATAATTTATCCTTATTTATAATATTTTTTCCATAATTTATTCGATACAAAATTTCGGGTCGTTACAACTATCCACCCCTTAAAAGGATTCCGTCCTCGGAATCAACTCAAGGATTTCCAATCCCCATTCCGCTCCCAATTATGATTCAATAATAATTATACAATTTAAAAGATCACTCAACCCCTTTATACCCAATCAGGTCAAAATTCCATCTTGTGTTCATGATGCCCGAACGGGTCAAAATTGCACAATTTGATCATAACACTTTCAATCATTTAACCAATCCTTTTACACTCATACAAATGATATGACTTGATCATTATAATTAGCTAATCAATCAAAATAAAAGTCAAAATCTAGCTTTGACCAAGCCTACATATTACAACATTGTCTATCCTTTGACTCAAGCACAAGGTCAACTACACCTTAAGAACTTCTTGCTCTCTAAAATCCCCTTAGACCCCATTTCCTTCATAGTCAACCTTCAATTCATAATCCACCAAGAATTTTATGCTCAATTCCCAATTTTCAATTCGAACACCTAAACGGGTCAAAGTCACATAATTCGACTATGACTCTTCCAATTATTCCCTCAACCTTCTCGCATACATGCGATCAATACATCATGCCATCATTATTTACTAGTCGTTTCAAACGAGGGTCAAAGTCCAACTTTGCCCAAAAGTCAACCAATCACAATTTTTGACTAATCTTGACTTATGCATAAAGTCAACCATACTTTACCAAACTATCATATTCTTACTCACATAATACCCCTCCCTAACTTATCACTTTCGGTTCCACTCATTATTGTTCCCTTAATAATTGTTCCCATTTTCCCAAAATTTCAACTTCTCCCAAATAATCAGAAATTCACGCATTTACTCAAGGTCACACTAGCATTTACTGTTCCTTAACCTTTATTTGGCCGCTTACACCATTTCTTTGTATCCTTTCATTCATCTATGTATCACATCAATCATTTTGATAACTTTAATTTATTCATTATCATACCAATTGTTCTTGCAAATGATGATTTCCTCACACTAACCACTCTAGTGTTCACGCTAATCTCTTAGCTTAACTTTTCTTACCCGTCCAATAGGTATAACAATTCCTACTTTCGAATACTCCTTCCATTTATCTCCTACAATTTGTAAGTGTCTCTTACACTTATTTTTTCACCATAACGTTGTTCGCGTTCTTATTTTCCATTTCTCATTTCTCCACACAAATGTAGCTACAACATTAGCCATATAATCCTACACACACAAGATAATAATTCCATAGCTCTAACACATCCGATCATCAATCTGAGTATCACATCAAGATGATTGGGATACCTCCAACTCATCAAGATCTAAATCGTCACGATAGTTGGAATGCCTCCAACCGAAAGTGACCCAACCAATCCTTGCAAATCGGAATGCCTCTGATCCCACAAGGACCAGCTAAACCATTCTACGATGCATACAATACATGCATACATCTTCCACATCACTCATTTTCACAATTTCCTTTCATACTAAATCATATACCTTATACTTTCTCGCTTTCACAATAGGCGGTCATTACCGACATCACATGCCTTCTATAGACCACTACACATATAGCATACATGTCACACATTCCTGGTTCACGCATAACCGGTTTCTAATACTACTAACCGTTCCATTTATTTTATTTTTATTGTACTTAACCAATTCACCTTCCCCTTCCAACCTCCCGTTACTATTGTGGTAATCATTAAACTTTCTAGCAGTTCATAACTCTTCGGTTATCCCGGTCACCTTGATTCGATCAACCATTTATTTCGACATTTTTTTTTCGATTATGAGATAATTGATATCCTACATGTTCAGTCCTTCATAGATCTAGAGCTTAGGGGGAAATCGATTCCCAGCCGCGACACTACGTCACACCCGTGACCTATCCAATCACCAATTTCCATGATTGTGATTTCTGACACCCCGTCATTTCCATACCTTCCCTAAAAGTTTAACATACTTTTTACCCTTTATATCAACTCATGATCGCCTGATCACAATTCTCAATCATTCCCAGATGTTACACGTTACAATCAAGCATATCGTTATTCCATTACCTATCTCGATTCTTGCACCATTAATAACGTCATACCTTACAATTTCCTTCACGTCGCATTCCATCTGTGCACGACTTCCTCACCACAAAATAACACTTTCACATTCTATCAGCCTTACCTGGGAAACTTTTACCACTTTCATATTCAGTCTTTGATACTCCATGACATCATAGTTTTCTTTTTCTTTTTTTTTTCTTTTTTTTTTCCAATCATAATATATTGATCATTTATTCAACATCATTTTATACTTTCATAAAGGATTCCTATCTTTACTCCCTTCCACATAATATAATTTCTCCTTTCTCAATACCGGTCATTAATTCGGAACTTTTATCCTATATATAGGCCATGGAAGTTGACTCTAATAACTACTTTCACAACAAAGGCTCATCTAACAAGTATAATGACCCAATTCATTAGATATCATCTCGTGCGACTCATCAACAAGTAATTCACGAATCATATAACATAAGATTTATAAACATCGTACCTGAAGCGGTATGGTGGCTTCCCACAACCTCATCCCGAGCGAGATGTGAGACACACCCTTTGACTTGTAAATGGTTCGGTTTCTCGTTAGTAGTTGATGTCAGCATATCGGTTTTTCTCTTCGGGCATGCACCACTAAAATGCCCCTTCTCGTGACACGTGTAACACTCCACTTCTTTGATGTTATTCACCCCGCAGTCTTTTGCCCTGTGCCCAACTCTTCGCATGTGAAGCATAAAGCTGTACCCGACTTGCATACCCCTTGTGGCCCTCACCGCAATTATGACACTTTCCACCACCAACTTTATTGGTCAAAGTCGGTGTGAACCTTTCCTTCTTTGATGGCTCCAAACTATCTTCGATTCTCCTCTTTTCTCCACCTCTTGGTAGCTCTTGAACCACCCACTGATCCACTTTCTCGGTGTACACATCCACCGACTCATCTCCTTTTCTGAAAATTATAGCTTCTTCTTGCACTTTATCTAAGCTTCTCTTAGGGCAAAATTTCTCCTTCAAACGACTCGTGAATTCATCCCATGACATCTTGTATATCGCCTTCTTGCCTAAGACTTCGTACATCATAATCCACCACATGTGTGCTTCATCTTTCAACATTCTGGAAGCATAAGTCGCCATGTCTTCCCTTTTACAATTGCTATTCCTCAAAGCTTGCTCAGTTTCTTGAATCCACCGGGCGGTGACTCTTGGCTCAAAACTTCCCGAATACACCTTGGGCTCACATGCCATAAATGCCTCGAACGAACATCCTTTTCTCTTATCAAGACTCATATCATTTTCCTTTTCAGTCGAGAATTTCCCCAAGTGAGCCTTGCTACCCGAACACTTACTCTTTACACCTAGTTTGGAATTACCTTCCCTTTCTTTGATCATCCGGTCATCCATAATCCGGTTCACATCCCTTTTTACTTCTTCCCTCATTCGGTCAAACATATCACGGACCACTTCTAAAGTTACCGGCGTGTAGTTAGCATAAATTTCCGGATCCTCTTCCGAGTTAAGTGGAGTTCGTCCACATTCCACATTCACCATTTTGCTATAATAAGATGACAACTAAATCACAATCAATTATCCATTGATTAGAAAATTAGGACCCTCAAACTCGAATATGACCACAAAAGGCAATCCTTCCTAGGGTTCGACCCCAAGACAACTTAGCCTTATAGCCCTCAAGGTCAACCTAGTTATCTAACGGAAAAATATCAGTCTACTTCTACAACTTAAGCCTAGGGTGGTTAACCCAACCTAATTCGCTTAAGCTATAGCTCTGATACCAAGTTGTAACACCTCAATTTTTAATACAAAATATTTCCGTAAAATCAATTTAAAAACATTAGAGTAATTGTCCTAAAAATATGGATTTACAAAATCTTTGGCATAAAATGAAAGTCAATAGTTGGTGTTACAAAATTATATCATAACCAAAGCCAAATGTAAATCCACCTTGCTATCGATATTTAAACCCGTGCGTCTTCACTAGCAAACACACCTAATCCTTAGCTCCTGAACCTGAGTACATAGCATCACAAACAAACATAGTACGTAAGACAAAATTGTCTCGTGAGATACATGGGTTTTAGACCCAACATTAACATATAAATAATCACATTTATTAGATATATAAATATATGTATATATATACTCTAGTTACCTCCGTGGTAACCCTATCTCATTCATATACATCGATCACCTCTTCGGTGATCCTATCATATTCATTTATAGCCTATTCGACCCGTCAAGTTGTTCGGAATGCCTCCAATCCAACGAGACCCCATTTTTGTCCTACTAACCAGAATGCCTCCGATTCAGTAGAACCCCCATTGTCACAGTGTTCAGCCAAAGTGACCTATCTTTATCTTACTAACCAGAATGCCTCCGGTTAAGTAAGATCCAACATCTTGTTGGGTGATCGGAATGCCTCCAATCCATCAGTTTAAAGATACCATGATAATCCAGAATGCCTCCGAATCTATCACGTACCTGTCCTATCTCAATCTACCCGTTATAACCACCACATGCGACTATATGTCACATCAATCAACAATGCCGTATGGCCGTCACACAATACATCACGTATACTAGTCTTAGTATTCACACAATTAAATCAATTAGTTCATAATAATAATAAACAACTAGTTTAAACTTCAGTAATCACAATTTATAAAAATACTTCTTTACCGCTATGTACTCAGTTTTAAAGTTCACATGTACTCACCTTAGCAATGCTTACCAAACCTTGTGTAATTCAACACAATCCTTACTCCCTAATCAAAGGAATACTTCCAAATCTTTAGGTCTTCTTGACCTAAAATCAATATCATCACAATAACTAGTTATTATCCATAACTAATCACTAATCCATCCATAACAACATTCCCAACCACCAAGTTCATCCAACTTGGTGGAATCTCAAACCCTAGTTCAAGATTTACATCAAGAAATCCCAAATCCAACTTGTACACAATGTTTACAAGCTTACATTGAGTGTTCTACACTCATGTTTGGTCATCTTCCCCAAAGATGACATGGTAGGTTGTCCAAACCACCATTTTTACCCAAATAAAGCTTACAATCAAAGTAGGTAAGCAAGATAATTAAGAATCCTTACCCTTGATGTTCAAATCCTACAAGATGATGAAGATTTGAGCAAGAAATCACCAAGAACTCATATATCTCCTCCAAAAACGGCTCCAAGCTCAAGTGGGTTTTGAAAATGAGAAAACCCTAGCTAAAACCCTCTTTTTATACTTCCTGCGCGAATTAGCAATGCTAATCTTAAAATTCGCGTTGCTAAAACTCGCGGGTACCCAAACTCGCAAATGCTAAAATCAGGATTAGAGATCTCTAAACTTTGCTGCTTGAAAATGCACTTTTGGCCATCAGTACTCGCGATGCTAATCCTCGGATTAGAGATCTCTAAAATATGCTGGAACAAAAATGCACTTTCCCAACTTGGTCTTTTACCCAATCTTGACCCGTTTCGACATTAACAAGGGAATACACATACCAAACGATGTCCAAATGACACGAAACCAATTCCCACGTCTTTTAAATAATTTATCCTTATTTATAATATTTTTTCCATAATTTATTCGATACAAAATTTCGGGTCGTTACAGGTAGTAAATTAAAGTATATTTTGTTTATGGTGTAAGAGCATCCCAATGGTTAAGTCATTGCAATGACTTATTAGAATTGTCATGTAGACTTTCCACTCAATTTTCATAAAAAGCTATCAAAAAAGCTTTTGCTCCAATGCATGTAAATATCAAAAAAGCTTTTTGTCTGTCTAAGGAATGACTTATGGAAGAAAAAGCTTTTGAAGCAAATTTTCTAATCTATTTGGTTCCAGTTTATCGTTGGAATGCTCTGATACCAATATATAGGAGGGGTCTCTAAACTTAATTTTTTGATGATTTGTGGAGATGCAAGGGTACTTGTGTGTATGCAAGCAGAAAATATATATAACCAAATTTAACAAATCCGTACTCGGTACTTCCCTTAAGTTAATTTCCAAAAATGCCAATATATAGGGGGGGGGGGGTCTCTGAACTTAATTTTTTGATGATTTGTGGAGATGCAAGGGTACTTGTGTGTATGCTAGCAGAAAATATATATAACCAAATTTAACAAATCCGTACTCGGTACTTCCATTAAGTTAATTTCCAAAAATGCCAAAAATTTAATTCCCGAAAAAGTTTTTTTTTTTTTAGGTTACCACCTTTCCCCAACAGAACGGATTATCAAACAGGCTCACTCCGGGCTTATAAAATCCTTAGTTTTGGGTCACTTAGTGGTAAGCTAAATAATATTCAAACGGAAAAATTAAAATGGATATATACACAAACACTTGGCATAAATTTTTTATTACAAACATATTTTACAAACTGGGAATCAAATTTATTGACATTTAAGGACTTAAGGTTTTCCCTTTCGGGAAATCCCTTACAGAAACTAAAAGTAAAAGAAAAAGAACTTACACAAACTGGAGTATATCATACAGGTTTCACACTGAATATAATACAAATTTATTACAACTTTTTGGATTGAAGAGGTTTGAGAATTTTTCCTAATAAAGGGTTTTTGGGAGTCTTCCGCTTCTTTTGTGTTGGTTGTCTTTCTCTTGGCTAATCGACCCTTTAAATAGATGAAATTCGAGGGAGCTCTTATTGCCAGTACTGTTGTAGGTGGAGCACTATTGACTTGATCTTTTAACATTTTCTGCATTATTAGATGTGATATAAAGCAAACTTATCTTCAAGAATCTGAATTATTAGGGTACAGCTATCTTCAGGAATATGCTGTCACTTCTTGTCTGGCATATAATTGAGTAAACTTGAGTGGAAAAATTGTATCGGAATCTTTTGTCTTTTCATACTGGCTGTAATGGCATCTAAGTGTCCAAATTATGTCTTGCTATGGTATCAAATGAGTAAGTATCATCGTTATCTGTGTAGTTTTCTTCATTTGGATCAAAATGTTCTCCATTATCGCTTGTATTTTCTTCATTAGACATAGGATCATTAGTTTCAATATTAGACAAATTAACTGGAGTTAAGTTGTCAGTAATTGATTTTTCTTTAGTAGGCTCTTGAGCATTTTCCATTAATTCTGGTAACATAGTCTTGAGAATTTCTTTTACCGTCTTATTTACCGTTTCATGAAGGATTCTTTCACTATATTTATTCTTTTTTGATCTCTTCTTTGACGAAGAAGCTTCATAATAATTTTTTAACTCTTCTGAATTTTCTAAAATCTGATTTAAAATTTATTCAGTGTTTTCTGGTTCTTGTGCATCTTGAGCATTTGGGCTATCAGGGAGTAAATTAAAGGAAGGATATTCTGAACTTGGGGTAAGATTGTATTTTACTAAGAAGTCTTTATGCTTTCCTGGTTCTCCCAAAGAATCCCAAATTTCTATGTTTTTATTCTTTTTAGTAGAGGAATCAGGAGTCCTCTGTGTCTCCTGAGATTTTAGCAATCCCATAGCTATATCCGGACTTGATGAGTCTTTACCAGTTGCCGGGAGCACTGGACTAGCTAGTAAATTATTAGGTTTACTAGTACCTTCATGCCCACTCATTGGGGAGTGATTACCGTTCTTACTCTTCTGTTTTGGGTCAGAAGAGGAACCACTTGAAAGATTTACAATTTCTGATCTATTCTTTTGTAGATTGTTTATCTTATTAACTAAGCTTTTGTTTTCTTCTCTAAGCGTATAGATTTCTTCATTAATACATCTATAATTGTTTTTCATAGACTCACAATGGTCACAAAAAAGAATTTGATTTGTATCTTTAGTAACTGAATAAGTAGGTGGATGTTCTGTATAATGTTTAAGAGATTCTGAAATATAAAAATTCATTCCTAAATTCATTCTTGCTATAGTTAATGCTTGTTGATAATCATTAAAACTTTTATATAAAGGGTCTGGATATCCTTGAATAGCTTCTATTACTTCTATCCAAGTATGAAAAAAGCCTGTCTTTTTACTTTTTAAAACAGCATAGAATTTAAAACGATTACGATTCTGGTTAAAATGTTCTGATAAAGCATTTAAACATGCTATAAAATATTTTCTGTCTTTAGGTTCTCGGCCATAAGAAATCCATAAATTATCTAAAATACATTTTTCTTCTTTACTAAGTGATATATGGGGTAGAGCTTTGAATGAAATGTTACGATTTGGAAAAACTTGTAGATTCTGGTTACCAAATCTAATATTTTCTTGGTAATATCTGGATGAATTCTGGATAGGCCTTGCAGCAAAAGAATTTCCCGGTGGAATTCCTTCTGGCCTCATACTCCTTGGAGGAGGACCTCTTGGACTTGGTCTAAACATCTGCGGAAAAAACATAGTTAAACATTTTTATTAATGATAGTAATATTTTCTTCTATCTCCTTGTGTGTGTGTGATATAATGAAAGATAAATTATACTCTTATAATGTTAATATTTTTACTTTTTCTTCGATAATTCTTTTCTCAAGCCTATTTTCTAAAAATATTTTTACTATAGTCATAGTTGGCTTATGTTCATGCTGACTAACTTTTATTCTTTCTTTTATATGAAATAAATCTCTTTCTGCAATAAATACTTCTTCATTTATATCTTTAAGGGCTGTGTTTATTTGTTTCTTTAAAAGTAGAGTCATTTTTTTTAAACAAATCGTGTGACTATGCATCTATGGGGAAAACATGATTAAACATTTTTATTTTCTAATAATCTGCTTAAAATATCTACTGCTTTATTATTTTTTCCTTTAATATGTTCTATATTAACTGTTAAACCTGTATTATATATTCTGTCTAAAAAATTTAACCATCTTCTTCTACTACTTCTTTTGCTATCTCCTGTCATTTTATTATAAAAAGAAACAATGGCTTCACAATCTGTCCTAAGAGTTATTTCTTTCTTTGAAATAATAAATAATTCAAAACTATCTAAAGCATAGCTTATTGCAAGCAATTCTGCATCAATACTACTAATATTGCCTTTTTCTTTATATTTTCCACTATTGTACATGCAAATTCTTTCTGAACTTTTATCACTAAATTTATTTGATTTGCAACAAAGTATTGCTCCCCATCCCTGGCTACACCCATCTGTTTCTATTATTAAATAATCTGTATCCAAAGGGAGAGCTAATTCTGGTAGATCTTTAATTTTTTGTTTTAATGTCTGGAATAATTTTACATCTTCCTGATTAAAGTACTTCTGCGCTGTGGCAGACGTCTTAGAATATAGTGGACCTGCTATTTTTCCTAAGTCTTTAATAAATGGTCTAGCATAATTTATTAGTCCTAAAAATTTATGTAGTGTTTTTAGGTCTTCTAATTTATCTGGAAAATCTAATGCTTTTTGAGCTATGTGAGATTGAAGTTTTATTTTTCCTTCTCCTATGTTAACTCCTAAAAAATCAATATATGTTTTAAAAAGATTCATTTTGCTTTTACTTATTATTAAACCATGTCTAATAAATTCTGAAAATATAATCTGTAAATGACCTCTATGTTCTTGTCTGTTTTTGCTAAAAACTAATATATCATCTATATATACTATTACAAAAATTTTATGTTTATTAAATATATCTTCCATCTTTCTTTGGAATATACTAGTAGCATTTTTTAATCCAAAAGGCATCACCTACCATTCAAAATGCCCTTCTGGACTTGTAAATGCAGTCCATTCTATACTATCGGGGTGCATTTTTATTTGCCAAAATCCCGACTTAAGGTCAAATTTGCTAAATATCTTGCAATTTTGAATCCTATTAATTAATACATTTTTATCTGGTATATTATAGGAATCATCAATAGTGTTATCATTTAATCTTTTGTAGTTAATTACCATTCTGCTCTTTCCTCTAATTATTTCTGAATGTTTTCTTATTATGAATGCTGCTGATCTATGAGGACTATCTGATTTTCTAATTACCCCTAATTTTAGTAATTCTGAGATATGAGTTTTAAAGTCAGTTATATTTTCATTTGTTGGTTCTATATTTTTTGTTCTAATTTTGAAATTAGGTTGTCAATATCATTCTCCCAATATTTTAAAACATTTTCCCCTATTATTTCCATTTTTTCTAATTTTGAAATTAGGTTGTCAATATCATGTTCTGTTACTAAGTGAATATAAACTTGCTCCATATTCACAAAATCAAAATCATACTCCATATCTTCTTTTAAATCTTCCTCATAGTCTCTTTCATAATAAAAATTATTTTCTTCTATTAATTGACACTCATTTTCTTCTTTACAATCACATTCTTTTGATTTTATTGAGCCTTTGCCAACTCTCTCAATTAGGGTAGGAAAAGGAGAAGTTGAAGCAGGGGCTATTAGGTTATGCTTTGAAAACATAAGATAATCTTTAGAAAGGAGGGCAACCCCACTATCTTTCATCAAAAAACTTAAACCAAGGATAAAATCAATATTTATTAATTCTAATGGTCTCACCTATGTTTTATGGGGTAGGGTGTATTCTTTACTATACCCACAATTTGTGGCAAAACTTATCTTAGCGGCAAAATTCAATATATTTCTATAAGTATGTATACCACCATCCATCTGTTGTGCTCCAGTGGGGGTGGTTTGGGTTGTATACTCTTTAGGTATTAGTTTTTCATTTATAATACAATTTGAACATCCACTGTCTACTAAAGCTAAACATTTTATTACATAAGTACCAAGTCTAATTTTACACTGAACTTTTAATGATTTAATGTCTTCTGGGTTACATATGACTTTACATGGTTCGTCTACTAATTCGAATTTATTCATTAAATTACGTTCTTGAATTATATTTTTTCCTTTATCTGTCATTTCAAATTCATCGAACTTTTTCTGGAATAATTTTAAAGTATCTTCTATAACTTCTATTCTTTTTCTTAATATTTTTAATTCATGTTTTTCTAGGCTAACAAAAAGAGGTTGCTTTTTAACATCTTCTTTTTGTATAAGATTTTTTGATTCTAAGCATTTTATACATGCCTCCTTAAAACATATCTTACACTTAGACCGTAATTGTCTTCGAGGAAAAAATTTACAAATAAAACACGGGATATTGTCGGATCCTAGATTTTTATCCCAATTATGAAGGCATTCTATGTCTTCGATATTTACTAATTCATATTCTTCATCACTAATATATTCTATATTTTGTTTTGAAAATTCATTTATAAAATTGTTAGTCTGAGAAATTTTTTCTTCCACTATTGTCTCTTCTATTGAAATTATACTGTAGATAGACTCATTATCACTAATGCATTCATCTACTGGTATTAGATCTTCATTTACACAATCTATTAAAATACTATTTTTCTCATAGCTATTCTGTCTTTTAGGACATGTTCTAGCTAAGTGTTCAAAACAATTACATATAAAACAACTAAGTTTATTTTTATAATTTCTTTCTGGTTTGAATTTCCTAACATGTCTTTTTTCATCTAAATAAGACTTCTTTTTATTAGATTTTCTAAGATAATATTTCTTTTGGTTTGTTTTATTATATTTTTTATAATTCTTTCTTGGTGGTTTTTCTGCTCCATAGGTCCGCAGAGTATATATCTCATTACAAAATTTATAATCTGTTTGTTTTAGTTGTTTTTGGATTTGTAAGTTCACGCATTTTTCTTCTAGCATTTTGGTTATAAATTGAGCTATATGGGTTATTGTCCATAAAGCATTTGGGTTATTTTTTATTTCTGGAAGTTCATTCCATTTTGTGTGAATTTCTAAACCTAGTGGGCCTGATAATTTATGGAAAAGTTTCTCTCATATTTCTTTATTAAAAGTATTTCCTGCTATGGTGGTTAGATATACATAATGGTTTAAGAATCTTTTTACATACTACCTCCGTATCAAAATAAGTGAAACACTTCTCAAAACACGGTTTTTGAGGCAAAACTTTTAAGTGGGGATTAAGATAAAGGAAGTGGGTCCCATGACTTTTAATTACTTTTGCTTAAAGAAAAGAATCTTTTAAATTTTGGAGGGTGATGCAAGTCTGCCAACTTTTTCCCTCCCAAATTAACTTGTTAAAATTTTGATCATTTTAAACTTTTCCCTCTTAAATTTTTGTCTTATAAAACCCAACATAATTCAAAACACAGCATATTAAACTTTCCAAAAAACAACCAAAACAACCAAAAAAAACAACAGTTCGATGTTCAAAAAACACCCAGCACAACAGTTCGATGTTCAAAAAACAACCAAAAAAACAACCAACGCACAACAGTTCAAAGTTTAAACTTTCATAAACTACATAGTTTCTGCAAAATGGAGGAGGAATCACAAATATTCTTCGAAGCAGACAATGAAGATGAAGCTCGGTTTGATGACTACTATCAACACCTTCTTAATGACATGGAGACCGACTTGGACTCTGATTCCGTTCCTGAAACAGAAGAAACAAATGCAGAAATTAGAGGTAATAAACCTAACTTAAAAGATGATAAAAGAAGGCAAGCTATAGATGAACTCTTATGTATGGAAAAAAATAACAAACTGCCACGTGGTGCTATGCTCAGTACAGCAGAAAAATATGGTGTTTCAAGGGTCACGATTCACAGATTATGGACAAGAGCAAAGTCGCAAAGATTAAATGGTGATGCCATTGATGTCAGAAATTTAAAAAAGGGAAAAGTGGGCAAAAAACCGATACAATACAATGAGAATCTCCTACCATCAGTCCCTTTAAACATGAGGACATCTTTAAGGTGCTTTGCGGGGGCACTTAAAATCAATCATACAGCCGTTCATAGACTGCTAAAACAAGGCAAATTAAGAAGTCATACTAGTAATACTCATCCTAGTCTTACACACGCACACAAGTTGGCTAGGATGAAGTGGATTTTATCCCACATTCATCCAACCACAAGAACAGAACCAGCCACAAGAACAGAACCACCCACATTTATCAACTTTGACAACATAATCCACATTGATGAAAAATGGTTTTATTTGAGCCCCGATACAAGAAAATTTTATTTGCTGCCAAAAGAAGATGATCCGTATAGGTGTTGTCAATCAAAAAGATTTAAGATAAAAGCTATGTTCATGGGGGTGACTTCTAAACCAATATTTAATGCAAATGGTCAAATGATTCATGATGGGAAATATGGCATTTTCCCATTTGTAGAAAAGGTACCAGCCAAGAAAAAAAGCAAAAACAGAGACGCCGGCACAATTGAAACTAAAGTAATTTAAAGAATAACTCAAAAGGTCATTAGGGACATGATCATTCAGCATACCATCTATCATGAGTAAATGGCCTGTAAATATGTCCAAACACATCTTCATTCAACAAGACAATGCTAGGCCACACATTCACCCCAATGATATTGAGTTCAATGCAGTAGCACAAGGTAACGGGTTCAACATCCAACTCATACAACAACCCCCCAATCCCCAGATTTGAATGTATTGGATTTGGGTTTTTTTAGAGCAATACAAGCTTTAATGCATCAAACGTTTCCCAAAAATGTTGATGAGCTAATTGAAAGTGTAACACATGCTTATGAAAGGTTCGAGCCAAAAATCATGACATACACATGGTTACAATTGCAATACGTTATGGTTGAAATTTTGAAAGTAAAGGGGGGAAACAATTACAAAATCCCGCATCATGGAAAAGCAAGGTTGGAAAGGTTGGGACTTCTCCCACAATATGTACAAGTTGAACAAGCAATTATAGATGAATGTGTGCAATACTTGAATGAAAATCTCCCACAAATTGAGGAAGAAATGCAGTTAATGTAAGAACCGCATATTCAAAGTGGTCAAGCTTTTGTGTACCTTTTTTTGTAAGTAATAGTGGTCAAGTTTTTGTGTACTGATTTTTGTAAGTAATAGTGGTCAAGCTTTTGTGAACTTTTTTTTGTAAGTGCACTTAATGTAAGAACAATATTTGACCTTTTAATCCATCAGGGACTTTGTAAGAACATTAAGCCAATGACACCTCAAGGCACATTGTACCGAGCACATTGATTTTCAGTTTAATATTGAGTCCAAACATCATTTGGATTTCATCAGTTTAAGCATTAGTTTAAACATCATTTGATTTTAACCAACAAAGACAACCAACATAATTCAAACTTAGCAGAGTAAACTTTCTTTAAAGCAACCAAAACACAACAGTTCAAAGTTCAAAAAACAACCATCAGGGACTTTGTAATAACATTAAGCCAATGACACCTCAAGGCACATTGTACCGAGCACATTGATTATCAGTTTAATATTGAGTCCAAACATCATTTAATTTTAACCAACAATGACAACCAACACTAATCAGTCAACAATAAGTAATCATAGACATTTTAATCCATCATAGACATTGCAAGAACCAAAGACAATGATACCTCAAGGCACAAGTTGTACCGAGCACTTTGTCAAGTTCAAATGTCGAAATATCATTTGGATTCATCAGTTTAAACATAACTTTAAACATCATTTGGATTCATCATTCATCAATTTTGGCATCAACCATTTAATCAGAAAGGTAGCAAACAGATTAAGGGTTTTCAGATTCTTCAAAATACCAAACAAATTTAATCAGAAAGGTAACATTGAATTTAATTTAAGATAAAGGAAAAAATAGACCTGGTTTTCTGATTCTTCGGAATCCTTCGATTTAGGGTTTATAGATTCCTGAAATCCTTTGATTTCTTCCTGAGAACCTGAGGAACCGTCATCTGATTCATGATAATACCCGAAATCCTCATCATCAGAGGAACCATCATGCCAGTAAACCCATGAATTCTGCTTTATTCCAATAAGAACAGTCCCTAACGCTCGACATGCATACCCTCCCATCATCGTCTTACATTCCCCACTTTCAAATAACCGCTCAGCCCATGGGGAGCCATTTTCAATCGATTGGATAACGTCATAAATAAACGCACCTTCTTGTTCGTCGTCTGTTCGAAAGTGAGCGTCGATCAAGGGTGTCAAATCGGGAACCGACATGTCGTGCAGAGAATCAACCAAGGGTTTCCAATCGGGTACCGATTAAGAGAATGAAGAAGAAAAGAAGAAGATTCGATACAGAGATACCCTAGATCAGATCATCGCCAAGAACAAAGAAGAGATAGAAAACCCTAAATGATCGATGCTGGTATTGAAGATCTGACTGTTTTTAATTTGGGTAGTTGGGGAATGGCTTTAATTTAGGGGTTGGTGGGAAGGATTAACTAGGGGATAAAGAAAATTGTTAATGATGTTTAGTGTAGTTAAGTAAGGGTAAAAGAGTAACTTTGTATGGTAAAACTTTCCAAATAAGGTAAATATTAGAAGTGTTTCACTTATTGTGTTCCACCCCTTTTAGGAAAGTGTTTCACTTATTTTGATACGGAGGTAGTATAACCCGCTAGTAGACCTGGCAATGGAGCGGGTTTGGAGCGGATCGGCCTTGACCCAAACCCTTTTAACAAATCTCAAATGATGATCCAAACCCGCTCCGCGATCCGCAGGGTTTTGAAAAATCAAACCCATACCCTTATCCACCGAATTAGTGGATACCCGACCCATTTACCCGATACATTATAATAAAAAGATTATACAACTATTATGCATTCCACAAACTATTATCCAATAAATATAACATGAATACTTAATATTAAAATAACGTATCTTAAATAAACCAAGTGTCTACTATGAATTAATACTCAAAAAATTTTGTTCTTAAATAAAATAAATGTATAATATAGGAAAAATGCATAAAAAATATAAATATCGAGATGCATCTTAAAAATTAAAGAATTGATGAACAATTTTAAAAATTACTAACTGGTAAACAATATTACCAACCTTGATATACAATTTAAAAGATTAAATCAATTTAAATAAATAATATACATTCATGGTGAAGGGTTGAAAACGAATTTTCAAGAATAAATTGATTTAAATAAAAGTTATCAACCTTAATGAACCATTTTAAAGATTAAATCGATTAAATAAAAAACTACCAACCTTGAAACCAAATACGAATTACTGAAGATGAATTTTTAAGCAATAAGTATCGCCAATTTCATGCAAAGTAAGACTAGAGCAATAAACCTACGTGTGTATTTGGAAGACGAGTAGGCATAAACAAAGGTCTAAATGAAAAGCCCATTTTTTTTCTTAAGCCTACAGTTTAATATAAATATATATATATTTTTTCTAAAATTAAATGCGGGGCGGGTTATAAACGGATCGGATCGGCATTGATCCATACCCGACCCTTTTAGTAAAAGGGTTAACGGGTACGGGTCGTTAACGGTAAACGAATCAAAAACTATGATCCAAACCCATATAATTCGTGCGGGTTTGGATCGGATCAGGGTCAAAACCCGCTCCATTGCCAGGTCTACCCGCTAGTCCAGTTTTTTAAGCTTAACTGTTCTAGGTCTCTCATTGCTTTTTTCTGGACTTCTATGTGTCCTGAGTTGGGATCTGCTCCTGTTATTAGTGATTGTATCTTGTTTACAAAATTATATGGATCACTACCTAGGCTCCCTAGGTTATTATATTCTTCTTGTTGCTCGATCTTATATGCTTCCCACATTGCTTTTGTACTTTCCCCTAAGAATGTTTCTAGGTATTTGTACATTTCTTCAGTTTCTAGATCCTGGAAATGTCTGTAATAATTTCCTATGAGCGTGCTTTTCCAAACGTCTATTACATTTGTCCAGTTTTGTGGATCATGTGCCGTAAGGTTTAAGATATAACCTTTATGGTCTGTTTGGAATCTTATGGGTTGTTCTAGAGGTCTTTCTGCTCCTCTAGATGTATAATTACTAGTCTCAAAAATATTATCATATTTAGTATAAGGTGTTCTTGATGTCATACCATAATAATTATGATTTGGTAGAACTTGGTGTCTATTAAAAGGAGTGCTTCCTCAAGAAAAATAACTAGCTTCTTCTGTATCAACTAATTCTTTTTCATAACTTATTTCTGAAATGTTTGATTCGTCATCTGTCATATTATACTCTGTTAAAATTATATTTCCATTATTATCATATGCTAAACATTCATTTTCTCTAATTTGTTTATTTAAAAACATTTGTTCTTCTAATTGTAGTAATTCTTCTTTATTTAAAATAATATTTAATTCTTTTGGAAATAGTATTTTTTTCTCTTTTAGTTTCTATATCTACAAAATTACTTTCAATTTCTGTTTCTGTATCTTCATTGTCTTGGTTAGGAATAGAACTATAATTGGAAAAAGTTAAACTTGTTCTTCCTAGCCTATTTGTAAATGTTATAGCTTCATCTGGAACTATGACTGGTGAACTATTTTGGACAAATTTACTAATATCCCATTCTAATCCTGCTAAAGTTTCTGTAGAAAATTCTTTTGGCTTTACCATTTTGATACCTTGGCTACTTATTAAGTTTACTACTTTATCTATATATATATTTTATATTTAGTGGTTGATGTTGTTGAACATCTTCCTAATACTCCTAGAGTTATTAATAGATTATCTCCGCATTCTACTTCTTCATAACCTTTTGTCTGGATTCCTAACTTTATGTGTTTAGAAAAGTCTTTAATAGTAATTAAAAAATCAGGACTACAATATATTATTCCTTTGTTACTGTTCATATCTACTTCTGTGCTAGCAATCATGCTTTTAGTTATATCTTTGATTCTATTATCAAATAACGTAATCAAAACCTTACAACCTAGATTTTTTCTCATTAAGCCTTTGATTCCTATTACTATTATTTCTAAATGGATAAATTTAAAATGTCTTTGCCTAAGATTATGTTCTCCTTCTTTAGAGATTATATTTAAAATCTTTGTTTGGTCTTTTATACACTGTATTGTAGATTCATAACTATTTCTGTAAAATTGGGTACTGTTTTCAAAAAATCCTTTATTATATAAAATTTCTGGTTTAAGCATTTGTAAACCATGTGTCTGGAATCTATTATAATCTAACTCGGGATCTATTAATTCTTCCAAGTTTGCATCATATTCTTCTCTTCTACTAGCAATTCTGTTTATAATATTTTTGGGAACAACACATAAACCAAAACTCCTTCTGGAAGAATCTGCCATTAATTTTTTGTTTGGTAATCTTTAAAACTAAAAGGTTCGGTCTTTTCTGTTAATATTTTTCTAGTGATTTTTTCAGCACCTGATGGGTTAAGAGATAGTGATCCTATTTGTTCTGCTAATAATTTATATCGTTTTTGCTTATTGTATCCTTAATAAATTTATCTTCTGTTTTATTTATTGGTGAAAGTTTTTCTAGTATATTTTTATTTTGTTCTTTTATATAATCCAACTTTATATTTAAGTCATTGATATCTTTATATAATAAAGATAACACAGATTGTTGTTTTTCTATTTTTACTTCTAAGTTATCTGATATGTTAATAACTAAATCTATAATAGTATTTAGGCAAGGGTCTGTAGAAATTAAGCTATGATGATGTTCTTTGTCAAAATTACACCTAAGCTTACTTTTATCTTGTAGTGCTAGGGTTCTTTTATTATTTATTAAAAGTTCTAGCCCTAAATATTCTAATCTATTTGGTTCCAGTTTATCGTTGGAATGCTCTGATACCAATATATAGGGGGGTCTCTAAACTTAATTTTTTGATGATTTATGGAGATGCAAGGGTACTTGTGTGTATGCAAGCAGAAAATATATATAACCAAATTTAACAAATCCGTACTCGGTACTTCCCTTAAGTTAATTTCCAAAAATGCCAATATATAGGGGGGTCTCTAAACTTAATTTTTTGATGATTTGTGGAGATGCAAGGGTACTTGTGTGTATGCAAGCAGAAAATATATATAACCAAATTTAACAAATCCGTACTCGGTACTTCCCTTAAGTTAATTTCCAAAAATACCAAAAATTTAATGTCATGACGCGTTTTTTAGAACCTTGGTTATTACTCAGGCATTATGGATAATCTTAGATAATTGAACAAACACTGGTTACTTAAAAATAATAAATATTTTTGAAGATTAGTAGATAGCTAGAGTATGGTAGCATAGATTTGATTTGAGCAGGGAAATGGACAAAAGAGTCTTGTTGGTCACTTGTTTTTGTAGGGTAGTAAATTAAAGTATATTTTTAAGTCATTGCAATGCCTTATTAGAATTGTCATGTATATTTTGCACTCAATTTTCATAAAAAGCTATCTAAAAAGCTTTTGCTCCAATGCATGTAAATATAAAAAAAACTTTTTGTGTGTCTAAGGAATGACTTATGGAAGAAAAAGTTTTTGAAGCAAAAGCTTTTTCCTAGAAGGTCATTTACCTTCATATGACCTAGAAAAAAAGTAAAAAGCTTTAGAAAAAGCTGCTCTAACAATCCTATCCTAGCCATAGGTGCAATGGGTTCAGACTTGAGGGTCAGGTAGGTTGCAGTAATTTCATGTCAAAACTTCTTTCACAATCAGGCTGCTTCTTTCCCTGGAGAGCAGGGTTTAGTCAAGTCTATCTAGCCACACCTCATTTACCCAAATTCAGTGAATGTACAACTCGTCTTTGCATTATGTACATGTGATTAAGAAACCATTGCTCTGGATTTAATGATGCTTAATTAGCTCAAACCAAATTAAAACACTACTACTTAATTGGATTATGATCAAACATATTGTTATCCTAAAATTCAAATTACTTGCACACAAGTCTTAGATTTTATCGAATAGGATGGATGTCTCATCTATAGCAAATTTGTATCATGCAATTTATGGTTGTTCGAACAACGATTGTCAAACACAAAGACCAGGCGACGTCAACCTTGAATCTCCTGGATGATCACAGTGCAAACCCAACAAGCTCTTGGCGAACCTAGGGTGATCGAGGTTGAGTGCGAAGGTGAAAGTGAGAGTATGTTATCTCTGTGTTTTAGGCTTCTTTTATCTGTCTGAGTATGTCCTCGACAATGAGTTAGGCCAGGTATTTATATGGCCAGGTACATGGAACGTTGGCCCATTATGACTGTAATAAAGCAGTCATGAAGCGCCATTATGACAACGTCAATGATCGTGTAACGCCTTGCAATAAAGCAGTCATGAAGCGCCATTATGACGGCCAATAAGACACACGCTGACCATCCTGACAGGCGGTGATGACCTGACCTGATAACTTGACAGGCGTTCATGACTTTGACAGGCGGTCATGACTTTGACAGGCGAGCATGACTTTGACAGGCAGTCATGACTTTGACAGGCGAGCATGACTTTGACAGGCGGTCATGACTTTGACAGGCGGGCATGACTTTGACAGGCAGTCATGACTTTGACAGGCGAGCATGACTTTGACAGGCGAGCATGACTTTGACAGGCGGTCATGACTTTGACATGCGGTCATGACTTTGACAGGCGGTCATGACTTTGACAGGCGGTCATGACTTTATCATTATTTAGGTTTTGGGGAATTAGCCTATATATACATAGGTAATTCCTACTAACCTCATCATGCCCCCGAGTTAGGATTTGCCAAAAAGTCGATTTGCAAGTCGTAACTATCAAGTAAGTCTTCTTCTGGTTTTTCGCTTTTTTTTTTTTTTTTTTTTTTTTTGGGCTGCTCTTGACCGGCTGTCCTTGACCATGACCGGCTGTCCTTGACCGGTTTTTTGTTCGACTCGTAACTATGACCGGCTGTCCTTGACCGGCGGAGGTAACGACCGGCGGTTCGTGCAATCCGCACACCGGTCCGCAAGGCTAGGTTTAATTCGATGATCTACAGAGCTTCTTTATTATCGCAAAACAGGGAGAGCTTCAACACTTTATGTGAGGTTTGTTGCGGTCCGCAGACGATCGTTAACCGGCTGTCAGAAGCCTAAGACCGGCGGTCATTTGATTTCGATCTTAGGGTTCGTTGGGAACCGACGGTCAATTTAGGGTTTGACCGGCTGCCGGTTTAGTTGGACCGGCGGTACAAGTTGCGCAAGGTGATCGAAGGGCAGGCGGTACAGACCGGCGATCAAGCGAGACCGGCGATTACCATTCATGCAGACCGGCGGTCACCATTCATGCAGAACCGGCGGTCACATTCATCCAGGCTTTCCTAGTTCACGCAGACCGGCACAGACCGGCGGTTCGTCAAGCAGTCGAGACCGGCGGTCGTCAAGCAGTCGAGACCGGCGGTCGTCAAGCAGTCGAGACCGGCGGTCGTAGGGGGCAAGCAGAGACCGGCGGTCGTAGGGTTAGGGTTGGTGTTGATCGACGGCGGTTTAAAGGTCCCGACCGGCGGTTTTGAGTTTCGTCCGCCGGCATTGGGTTTCGTCCGAACCGGCGGTTTAAAAGTCCCGACCGGTGGTAGCCATTGCGTAGCCATGGACCGGCGGTAGGTGGTGACCGGCGGTGTTAGGCCGAGAGTTTTAGCCAACTTTTTTGCACGTTTAAATAATTAACTCCTTGTTAATTGTAAGTGTATGTCTTGATGCAGGTTTAACTAAGTTGCTCGCTACGTTACACATACTTGCTTGTCCATTGCTTTGCTTTGAAAAATAATGTTTTATTGGATGATCAAGCCAATAACACATTTTTTTATCTTTTTATTATGGATGTTGTGTCCATGACACCGTCTTGGGTGTGCATGACGGTGTATGCCAATGACCTGGGTAGATTTGGGTATCTCTGATGTATGCTTTATATTGTGCCTGTGACACTGTACCAATGGCACTTTTGTTGGTTAACCGTTACTTTGTTTACTCGCGAGGATTGTCGCTTCCCAGTGAGAAGTGCTTATCTTTTATCAAGTAGATTAAAAGACGAGTATGATTGTATGTTATTTGGCCAGACAAGGTTGTCTTTTTTGGCTTCATACATGTTGTATTGAACTATGTTCTTAGTTGTGTACATGCACATGCATGCTCAAGTTGTAACATTGTACGTAATGAAAGTGCATGTTTGGCTTTAGACTGAGATGTCTATTGTGGCCTTATGCTTTTTGTATTGAATCCTTACTTCAATATTTATTTGTTTATGCAAAAACCATAGAAAAATGATATTGTGAGATAATATTGGGATACAAGATCAGACCAAATGTTATTATCGCCAGTTTCATGCATGACCATGACATTCCATGTGCTTGGAAACATGTATTGAAAACATAAAGGAAGAAATGACAGTAAAGAGTATCGCACCTTGATAGGTCAGTTAATATTGGCTCCCTCATGTATCATGAGGATATGACCATCAGGTGGTCCGGGATGTTCTGTGTCTTCCCCCTTCTTTTGCCAGGCATAACTCTTCTTAAATGGAAGTTTATTTGCTTGCTGCTTAGCGCCAGGGACAAGGTGTTCTAGTTTGCCTTCTTCCAAAGCCCGCCTGATTTCCCTTTTTAGCTCTCTACAGGCATTCGTGTCGTGTCCATGATCTTCATGGAAATCACAGTATTTATTCATGTTTTTCGTACCCGACCTATGCTCCATCTGGGGTGGAGGTGTGAAGGTAGCGCACACCTGCTCTGTTATCAAGATTTCTTTTGGTGTTTTGCTAAGAGCACGCTCAGACGGATGTTTATCGTATGGGCCAAACCTCCGGTTGCTCCTTTCATCTCGTTGATGATCACCAGTGAGAGCATCATGCCTGCGATCTGACGTGTCAGTCCATGACTTGCCGCCTACCTCTCTTGTCAGTGAGACAGTTTCTTTTGACCTTAGATAGTCATATGCCCTGTCCGTGGCTTCTTTGAAAGTAATTGGAGTTCTCTTGATTAACTTTTCTTGCAGTTGTCCTGGAAGCAAGGAGAGGGTAAAACCCGAAATTTGCTGACTTTCGGGTAAGGCGACAATTTTCTGGCACTCCTGCGTGTAACGCTGAATGAAGTCGCGTAACCCCTCGCCTTCCCTTTGTCGCAGCAAATGTGCTTCTATATGAGTTCTCTGCTGCTTCTTTTGCTGGATAAAGTGAGTCACAAATTTGGCCTTTAGATCTGCAAAGTCTTGAGTACTCCTCTCCGGTAAGTCAGCAAACCAATCACGAGCGAAACCCTGTAAAGTGCCAGGGAACATGTGACAAGCGACTGGGTCTAGCCATTTCTCTGTCATAATGGCCTGTTCAAAAAGAGCAAGGTGGTCATCAGGATCTCGTGTACCGTCGTAAGTACCAACTATGGTTGGAACTTTTTGTTTATCTGGGAGAGGGAATCTGGCCACCCAGTCACAAAACTTCGAACTAACCACCGACAAAGGCATAGTGGCCGCTCGGGGTGGTGCAGCTGCTGCCACGAGTGCTTGTAACACTCGCAACATATCATTAGATGTATCATGTGGTGGAGGTGGTGGTGGGGTGATGTGAATGGGTGGTTGTCGTAACTGCTCCAGTAATTGTGACAACGGATCGACTGGTTGAACAACCGGTGGCTGCGGTGCTGGGCGCAACGCCGCTACCAACCGAGACAACAAGTCCGATGAAGTAGGTGGTGGAGGAGGTGGTGGTGGTTGGGCACTCTGAGCCAACCTTCGGAGTAACTCCACAATTGGATCCTCCCGAACTCCTGGCGTAGCGGCTTGTGGAAAGGTGGAAACAGGCTGTCTGACCGGATCCGTGCCATCCTCCTGAGAGCTTGTCCCGTGGGACAAAAGAGGCTGAAATGAAGGGATGGGCGTCACTGACTGTGGTGAGGTAAACGAACTTGATCCAACAAGCCTTGTGGAGAAAAGTGGACTTGTTAAAGAGGGATACCCTTGTGTCCTGACATCCGACACCGTCCACTCAGAATCGACGTATGGTTCCATGATACGACTGGGCGAGGTTATCACCGCCTCGGGTATAGTGGTAATCACGGTAGTGGTTATTAATGGCGATGAAGAAGTGATCAGCGATGGCTGTGTATCCGCCATAGGAAAGGTGTGATTATTGAGGAAGAAAAAAAAAAGTTTGGAAAAGTGAAACGCCGTTGAAAAACGTGTCCCACGGATGGCGCCAATGTTCGAACAACGATTGTCAAACACAAAGACCAGGCGACGTCAACCTTGAATCTCCTGGATGATCACAGTGCAAACCCAACAAGCTCTTGGCGAACCTAGGGTGATCGAGGTTGAGTGCGAAGGTGAAAGTGAGAGTATGTTATCTCTGTGTTTTAGGCTTCTTTTATCTGTCTGAGTATGTCCTCGACAATGAGTTAGGCCAGGTATTTATATGGCCAGGTACATGGAACGTTGGCCCATTATGACTGTAATAAAGCAGTCATGAAGCGCCATTATGACAACGTCAATGATCGTGTAACGCCTTGCAATAAAGCAGTCATGAAGCGCCATTATGACGGCCAATAAGACACACGCTGACCATCCTGACAGGCGGTGATGACCTGACCTGATAACTTGACAGGCGTTCATGACTTTGACAGGCGGTCATGACTTTGACAGGCGAGCATGACTTTGACAGGCAGTCATGACTTTGACAGGCGAGCATGACTTTGACAGGCGGTCATGACTTTGACAGGCGGGCATGACTTTGACAGGCAGTCATGACTTTGACAGGCGAGCATGACTTTGACAGGCGAGCATGACTTTGACAGGCGGTCATGACTTTGACATGCGGTCATGACTTTGACAGGCGGTCATGACTTTGACAGGCGGTCATGACTTTATCATTATTTAGGTTTTGGGGAATTAGCCTATATATACATAGGTAATTCCTACTAACCTCATCAATGGTATACTACTTAACTTACTTCATAATCCTCTACATATTGGCTAAGAATTAAGTAATTTTGATGAGGTACAAATCATCTCTCATACGGTATATCTTGTTGATAAAATTAATTTGCTGGATCGTTGTACTTTTTGTTAGTATTAGAAGGCTCTGCTCAATTGTTTAGACTTAAAGCCCATTAAAGTTTGTTATGATTAGAGTTTCTTACTATTGCTATTTAGGGGATGTTTGTAAAACTTATTTGAAAAGGTTTGTGCTTATGAGATATAAACTTATAAGCTTACTTAAATTAATAAGTTTTCGTTAAATAAAGTGTTTTTAAAAGCTTATATAAACTTATTATAAAATTACTAAAAATGACATTTGTAAAAGCCTATAAATAAGAGGGTTATTGAAATAAAATGTTAAAGATGTAAAAGCTCCTAAATAAGTTAATAATCCTCTTCAAAAGAGCTTATTTGAAAACTCTTAAACAAGATTATAAGTACAAACTTATAAGCTCTCCCAAACACTTACAAAAGCTTATTAAGCTTAAAAGCTTATAAGCTCTATTAATAAGTTCTCCCAAACACCCCCTTATATGACATTTTGTAATGTTTCTATTTATACCCCTTTAGCCCCACCTACCAAACTCACGCCACCCCTCCCTCCCGTCTCCAAAGTGGCGTCTCCAAACTGGCGGGATCACTGGCGGTCCCGTGCCAATGGCGTCTCCAAAGTGGCGGAAAACTCACGTCAAAGAAACGGTGGGGTTGGCACTAGTCTAAAACCTTCGTCAATCGTATGTCTGGATAACCGAATGCAAGGAAAAAAGAAAGATTTGGTCGCGAGGTTCGGCCGGCGTAATATGGGAATGCATCGCGACCTTATGGATAATCTTAGATAATTGAACAAACACGGGTTACTTAAAAATAAATAAATATTTTTGAAGATTAGTAGATAGCTAGAGTATAGTAGCATAGATTTGATTTGAGCAGGGAAAGGGACAAAAGAGTCTTGTAGGCAGCATTGTTTTTGTAGGGTAGTAAATTAAGGTATATTTTGTTTATGGTCTAACAATCCTATCCTAGCCATAGGGTGCATGGGTAGGTAGCTAGGTTGTAGTTTCATGTCAAAACTTCTTTCACAATCGTTTCCCTGGAGAGCAGGGTTTAGTCAAGTCTATCTAGCCAGACCTCATTTACCCAAATTCAGTGAATGTACAACTCGTCTTTGCATTATGTACATGTGATTAAGAAACCATTGCTCTGGATTTAATGATGCTTAATTAGCTCAAACCAAATTAAAACACTACTACTTAACTGGATTATGATCAAACATATAGTTATCCTAAAATTCAAATTACTTGCACACAAGTCTTAGATTTTATCGTATATGACGCTCGCATTTTTAAAAGCTCGTCGAGCTTGAGTGCTGTTGAACTCGAGCTCAGGTGCAGCCCTAATGTTAGCTAGGAGATCATGTGTTTAATCCCCACCATACACCTCTTTTTTTAATAATATTATTTTTTTCACTTGAGATATGAAAATTATAAAAACAATTGGTGATAGTCATGAAACACACGATCGACCTATGGCTTAATACTCCAGCGACTTATTATATATTCGTTGGGCCACAAAGTTTTTCTTTTCAATGAATGAGTCACAATATAAGCAAGAGCGAATTACATCTAAGGTCCCTGTGGTTTATCACTAATTGCAGTCACAGTCCCTAAACTTCATTAAGTACACTGAAAGTCCCTGGTGTTGCCACTTTATTGCACCCGTAGTCCCTGAAACAAACGTACGTTAATTAAAGCCGTTAAATCCTCCGTGTGCACATCACATGATGGGTAGTATGGTAATTGTCCACCCCTTCCTCATATTTAAAACCCGAGTAAATTACATGGAAGGTCCCTGTGGTATACTACTTATTACAGCCTTAGTCTCTGAACTACATTTATTACACCGGAAGTCCCTGGTGTATACACTTTGTTACACACATGTAGGCATGTAAACGAACCGAACGTTCAACAAACGAACAAATGTCGCGGGAGTTCGTTTATATTCGTTCGTTTAGCTAACAAACGAACACAAACAAGATTTTGTGTTCGTTTAGTTAAACAAACAAACACGAACAAATGTCCGTTCGTTCGTTTATGTTCGTGAACATCCGTTCGTGATTGTTTGTTTACGTTCGTTTGTTAGTGTTCGTTTGAGTTTGTTTATGTTCGTTTGTGTTCGTTTGTATTTGTTTCGTGTTCGTTTGTGTTTGTTTATGTTTGTTTGTGTTTGTGTTTGTTTCGTGTACTTTTGTGTTTCTTTATGTTCGTTTGTGTTCGTTTATGTTAAGAAAATTTAGTGTTCACGTTCGGTTCGTTTACAGGCCTACATGTGTGTAACAAAGTGTATACATCAGGGACTTCCGGTGTAATAAATGAAGTTCAGGGACTAAGACTGTAATAAGTAGTATACCACAGGGACCTTTCATGTAATTTACTCGGGTTTAAATATGAGGAAGAGGTGGACAATTACCATATTACCTATCATGTGATGTGCACATGGGGGATTTAACGGCTTTAATTAACGTCCGTTTGTTCCAGGGACTATGGGTGCAACAAAGTGGCAACATCAGGGACTCCCAGTGTACTTAATGAAGTTTAGGGATTGTGGCTGTAATAAGTGGTAAACCACAAGGTCCTTAGATGTAATTCGCTCTATAAGTAATTGAGTTTTGATAATGACAGCTCATAGTCTGTCATTAAAACGATAAGACATATATAAGAAACTTGTACATCCATCTATAACTAACTCCTGAATCTTAGAAACTACTCCCTCATAAATTAATGTGTAATTTTTAATGCATTTAAAAACAACCCTTAGGACTGTCATTATAAAAAACCTAATTATCAATGTTTACTATTTATTTTGCAAAAATACAAGTTTATGACTTTTTTGGATAATTTAGTTGATTTACACTTCTCTCATAAATATTTAGCCAAAAAGGGTGAGTTTATATATAAAGACTTTTCTTGTGACAGAGTTTTAATTAAAGAGTTGTAAATGTAACATTTTAATGAATTTCCGTAATATCTAATGCAAAAGAGACATATTTAGATTTTAGACAATGGCTTCATGAAATGCATGGGGCTTTTGAATATGAAAGTGGTTCATGGGGACAGATTATACTTATTGGTAGTAAAGGGAGTGAAAGAAATAAGAGATAGAATTGAATAAATAAATTTGTTCTGAAATAATGGTGGGCAAGAGATGTGCCCACACCCAAAAAGATAAACAACAAACCCCTTCTCGTTGTAGCAATGATGAGTATATGAGAGTGAGACGGTGGATTAATTAACGTGAAATCATTACAATACCTATTTGTACATTTGTAGTATACCATATGTGACAATAATTATACTTAGCTACGTTTCAAAATAAGTGATACATTTTAAATTTTATGTTTTTTAGAGCAAAACATTATAATGAATGTTAAATTAAATTAAATTGGATAGTTAGTGAGTGATAAGTCTCACATATTATGATTAAACTGAGTTTAATGACATTTAAAAATAAAGTAAGGATAAATGAGTCACTTCACTTTATTAAAGGAGATAGTTAATGGATATGTGTTCCAGTATTTTTTTACCAAATAAGAAAAGTTTAAAAATGTATCACCTATTTTGAGACACCCTGAAATGAAAAAATGTATCATTTATTTCTAAACACGTGAAGTATACTTCCTCCGTATCAAATTAAGTGAATAAATTTGAAGTTCACGTTTTTCTGAAGCAAAATAAGGTAATAAGAGATGTGAAATTAAATGGGGTAATTAGAATGGATGAGCCCCACACCATTTACTATTTTGTTGTTTTTTCTAAATGGGGAAAAAGTCAAATATAGGAAAATGACAAAAAATGAATGAGGTCTCACACATGTAATGATATTTATGGCATGTTTGGGAAAGCTTATTAACGGTGCTTATAAGCTTATTAAGCTAAAAAACGCTTGTAAATTTGAGTTTAATAAGCTAATAAGCTCATAAGCCCCGTTAATAAGCTTTCCCAAACATGCCCTTAAAGATGGATAAGTAAGGGTAAAAGGATAATTTTAAATATAAAAACTTACCAAATAAGATAAATTTATTGATACATCCTAAAGAGAAAATTGATTCACTTATTTTGATACGGAGGAAGTATATGGGTTCTCTTAGTTTCTTGTTGTGATAAGCAATAGGAACCGAGTATCACACCATAATAAATGAGTAAATGACAGATTCACCGTTTCTCCATTCATGAACCCAGGGTTGTCAAAACCTGACACGACACGACAAAAATACACGAAACGAAACGAAATTGGGATGAAATTGAAATTTGAATTTGTGTTCGTGTCGTGTTCGTGATGTGTAAAACAAACACGAAGTCGTGTCGTGTTCAGAGATTAACACGAAATTGACACGATAGTTATGATTTTGTCGTGTTTGTCGTGTTTATCGTGTTTTTAGCATGTAATAAGTAAGAAATTTGTTATTTATTTTGTGCTGTCGTGTTTGTCGTGTTTATCGTGTTATCGTTTTTTTAATCGTGTCGTGTTCGTGTTAGCAAAATAAAACACGATTTCGTGTCGTGTCGTTTTCGTGTTAAACGTTTTCGTGTCGTGTCGTGTCGTGTTATCCAGAAACACGAAACGAAAACACGATTTGACAGCCCTACATGAACCCTTGTAAAAATTCATATCCAATCCTGTTTTTATTTTATTTTTAGAACCCCATTATGGACAAATTTAGACAGCATAGTCTGTTGAGAGGACCCATTGTCATTTATAATGAATTTGAATTCAGGTGATTTAGGGAACACAAAAATCCCAAACAAAATTCAAGAAATCTACCTCTGAAGCTCACCCCTTCAAACTGTTTTTGTCCTCTATTACACCCCTTCTCCTAATCCACAAACCTGGGGTTTCTATCTTAATCGTCACACCTTAAATCCTAATCAATGACTAAAACATTATAATTTAGCAATAATGTTGATGCAGGCCTAATAGAAGAACGGGCCATTTTGTTTCTTGAAGCCCAAGACCGTGTGAGAAAAGGGGCTCTAGTAAAATGGCCATAACTTTCAGCTCGGGTATCCGTTTCCAGCCCACGAGTAACCAAATCGAAGCTCGAGACGAAGGCTACGACATGATAAACGGCTGTAGGCGGTTTACCCGACTTCCCGGCCCAAATTCGCTGTTTTTAGACACTTTATTTGCATTTTTGTGTTTTTTCGGTAATTTTCCAATCTTTGTTTAGGCCCAGTTTTTAGCCCGTTTGTCGTTTTGGGCCCATTTGAAAATCTGGGCCATATTTAAAGTGTATTCTATCATATGAAATAATCAGTTGAATGTTTATGAAAAATTGAGTTTTCTCTCCCGAATTTTGTTCTTGTGTTTGAACAACTTTTGAAGACCAAATCACGGTATTCCCTCGAATCAACGTGTTTTGTGTTAGATTAATCCGATATTCATTTGAATCAACGGATTCTAATTTTTATCTATCTTTTCAGTTCTACATCAAATGTTCGTAAAATGACACACATCCTATTATTTATAAACTATAGATGATATTTAACAGAAGTTAAAAAATAATAGGAGCATAAATGAGTAGATAATGGATATGATCAAAACCGTGAAGAGAGAAAGAGACATGTCAAGAGCATTAAAGTGAATGTGATTCAATCCATTTCTGCAAGGGAATTCTTAGTACTGGAGAGAATCTTGTGTGAATATGACATGACTTTGCATCACATTTCACATATTCAAAGTATTGCACACAACTTGCTTTTATTTTCTGTCTCATTTATATATAACATTAACTTAAAGTCACAACTTGCTTTAACGCCATCATAAGTCCGTATGAATCCTGGTAATTCGGATGAGTTGGTCAAAGGGAAGAAGACTAAAGCAACAAAAACATTAACAATGATATTCAATCATGTCAAAGATGATGTATGAAAGAGTTGAGATGTAAACAATGATAACTCTACATTGGAGTAGATAAACTGTTTCCAAAAAGCCTAGACAAAAGTATGTTGAAAATAAAATAAAATAATAAAATGAAAAAAAGAAAGAAGACTAACGCCTCTAGTTAAATCTTGGTGGTTTCTACTTGCCAAGTTGCCAGTTGCCAGGACTTAGGAGCGTCTCAAGCCTTCAAGGGCCTAAAATGAACTATTAAAGCATAACCTTTTCGATTAATACAATTTATGTGTTACTAACTAATTTTGTATACTATATTTATTTTTCTTTATTTGACGCAATATCATCTATTAATCTATTATATCTTTTAAATCAATTTGGTACAATACTTTTTGCAATTGATAAAATATAGTTGATCTATTAAAATTTTTTGTTGCATTGTTGATATTTAAATTTAAATACTATATAAACTTTAGTTTCAAATAAAAACTTCTTCATGCCGAATCAAACTGTGACAACCATCGCGATTGGGTGTTTAACCCGACACGTATTATAACTAATCTAATTTCAAATTTTGGTATAATCAAGATTTATACTCGTTTCGCATTTAAGCCTAGTAAAAATCATGCACAATAAGTATTATTTTTAGTACATCACAAATATGGTGCAAGTAATTGGTTGTCGGTATCATATAGTGACAACGTTAATTTAGCGAGTTGGTGACCAAAACGAAATCAAAGTTATGAATTATATATTTTATACTAAAGTTTTTATTAAAAACTAAAGTGGTTGGTATGAGAAATTATATAACTATATTTAAAATACGAATTTAATTTAATATCTAGCATAAAAACAATTAAATCTTAGATAGCTAGAAAGAAAAACAATATAAATTGATGCATGTCTTGAATCAATAATTAGCTAGGCATGCATACATCCATATTAATTTTGAAGTTCAAAATTCAGAATTTTGTTTTAACTTTCCATCATCCCACGTACGTTTTGGAGTACCAAATTATCCTCATATTATGGACACAACTAAGTTATCCTATTTTATTCCAAGAATCCCGTTATTTTAGAAACCACCGAGCAGGTTATATGTTATCACCATTCCTTTATGAAACTCAAATAAACTACCTACTTCTAGTGATGTCAACGGGCGCGGGTAGTAACGGGTATTGCAAAACTCGTACCCGCACCCGATCTCCAAGCCCCATACCCGTCCCCGCGCGCGCCCGCGTAATCCCCGTCGGGTTCGGGTAAAAAAATCCCCGTGCGGGTACGGGTTACCCGATGGGTATTTGTACAAAAGTTTAAAAAAAAAAAAAATACTAAACACAACACATGTGGTTGGTGTATTTTAATACACAGATACATGCGCATCTATGTTGGTTGATGGATAATAACTTGCTATGTGGAGAGAGTACACTTTTCTAGATGTGAAAGTTTGTTTATGAGTTGTATTATAACAATGTGGGATCTTATTTTCTTTGTTGTTGTCCCATATCACTTCAAGAAAGAACAAATCATGTAGAATTACACTATAAAAAGGGAAGGACATAGATAAATAAAAATGAAACTTTGTCTAAGTATGTAATATGCAATATACATAGAATTTGTACATAAAATATGTATATTCGGGTATGAAACGGTGCGGGTAGAGGAATACCCGTACCCGACCCGTCCCCGCTTCGAGTGTAAAAGTCAATACCCGTCCCCGCCCCGTTACCCGTTTAAACGGGTAATACCCGCCCCGTTAGGGTCGGGTACCCGCAGGTACCCGAATCCGCGGATAAAATTGGCATCTCTACCTACTTCCCACCCCATTCTCCACGTGAAATAAACACCATTCCACTATATGCGTACATGATGAGAACCAGGAACAAAAGATAAACCATATATCATCAGCATCCGTTTACTCACCCACACAAGCAGATTCAGACGAATTTCCGGTGCTACACGGTTGATCTCGGCGACCTTATAAGTTTTCCGGCGATCAGAAACATAGAAGACGATCTCCTTCGTCTTTCTCATCACCGGGTTTTTCCGTTTGATAGAAAGTGGTCTGGCGATACACAGCGTTTTCCGGCGATTCAAGGCTTTCACCGATCACCTTTCTCGGTCTCTTTCTCCCGTTCGATAGGTATAAACTTCTCGTATTCTTTCGTTTCTGTTTAAAGCATGCATGTACGTGAGATTTCGTTCGTTTATTGTTTTCCGGGTTGTTTTGTTTCTGTTTGATTTATATTCCGACGAAGCCGTTTTTCCGGCGAGATGGTACACCATCTTTGTCACCAAAACCCAGACTCACACTACTGCGTGTACGGGTGGGTGTGTGTGTGTGTGTATGTGGTTTGTTGGTCATTGTGAGTGTGGTGTACGAACTGAGCAGTTAACGTTCTCGCAATTCTTTCTCTGTCCGTCATGGTTTACTTTTCCTCCGAACACCGACACCCACAAATGTGTGTGTTTCCCCGGTGCCGGCTGGAATTATCTCGCCGGTGTCCCGTTACCGGCCTGTCATTCGCGTTCCGAATTTTTTTTCAAAAATAGGCTCGATCGGTGATACGTTTTCACAAATAGGCTCGATTCTTTTTGGTTTTCAAAAATAGGCTTTCCGCTGTCCCCGAGGCCGGCTTCCATTTAAAGCCTAACTCCCCGAGGCCGGCTTCCAATTAAAGCCTAACTCACGGAGGCCGGCTTCTAAGTTGTGTGATGTTACCACTGATCCGAAAACTCCCCGAGGCCGGCTTCTGGAAGATTGCCTCCCCGAGGCCGGCTTTAGCCCATACGCCTCCCCGAGGCCGGCTTCAACCATACACATCTCCTATATATATTCCCTTCCGGTATAACAACATACAACAACACTGATACTTTAACCTTACGCTTCACCAACAAAAAAAAACATAATTCACAAATCATAAAATCAAGAATGAGTTCGTCGAATAACGAGTCACCTCCATATCACCCCGTGTATGATTCGCCTCCTTTAAATGAGGCTGTGTTAGAATGTTTTTGCTGGTGAGCATACGCCGGGGGGGGGGGGGGTAGTAAACAATTCCGAGATAAAATCATTTTGAGATATCCCATCCATATTAAGATCATTTTGGTTTTCAAATTGCGTACTAGACCCCCCTGTTGAAAGTTCCAACTTGGATTGTTGCCCATTTGGTATGATGTACTGGCACCACCAGCATATTCAGTTTGTGTTTGTTGGGCACTAGATTCCCCCCGGTTTGATGGGCCCTCATCTTCTGTCTGAGTTTGTTGGGCCCTACGAGCCCCCCGCATCCATCTCGGTACCGGCATTAGTTCCTCTTGTGTCAGCTGTGGCGCTTGATGCTGAATAGGTGCCACACGAGGAGCCCAATAACTTGGACGTTCTTATTCATGTGCCTGGTACAAGTAATCCTGGGACAGTTGATACATGTCACCTATAACAGGCTGAAACTCCTGTTGTCCGAGGTACGGTTGCATCATCGATTGAAGATGTGCTAACCCATCAGCCTACATACATGTTATATCAAATATTAATATATTATGACTAAGTGTACATATAAACATTATTATGAAATATTACCGCAACATTTAAAGCTCCTCCCAGATTATGGCCACGTGATAAGTTGTCTTCAACAGGCCTTGGATTTCTAACCAAAACCCATCAACCAGCAACCCCTCGAACTCGAACACCCCATGTGAATGGTATGTTCGTGCAACTAAGAAGCGGAAGGAAGGGTTTTGGCAACTACGAAAATGGGTAGGCAAGCACAATTGTCATCAGGGTACGGTTTCTGGAAACAACAACAGATGTTTGACGTCCGAGTTCATAGCCACCAAAATCCTCCACCACGTAAGGATCAATATCGCATTCCCGGTAAAACACATTATAGCAGATGTCAAAGAAAATATTCATGTTGACATATCTTACATCAAGGCTTGGCGTGCTAGGCATATTGCTATAGAGAGGCTATTCGGGAGTTGGGAAAGCAAGTTTGAAGAGTTTCCCAAGTACATTGAGGCTTTATTGGCGGCAAACCCTTCCACAATCGTTCAGTGGTCAATTAGGGAGAGGGAGAGTGCTGATGACACCCGGCAAATTTTTAAGTCTATTTTTTGGGCTTTTGGACCTGCTATCGCAGCCTTTCCGTATTGCATGCCTGTTATTTGTGTAGACGGGACATTTTTAAAAGGCTCATACAGAGTGAAACTGTTGACTGCCGTCACAAAAGACGCGAATAATCAGATTTTACCTCTCGCGTATGCCATTGTTGACGAGGAGTCAAACGAAAATTGGGCATGATTCTTCAATAACCTACGACAGTACGTTTGCAATCAACGTCAAAAATCTGGCAGGCTACGTCGGTTATGTGTCATTTCTGACAGGCACCACGGGCTTCTATATGCAATGAACAATCTTGAAGAGTGGCAGGAGCCAAATGCGTATCATAGATATTGTCTGAGGCACGTCAGAAGCAACCTCTACAAGGGTTTCAAAAACCACCGAATGAAGCAACTATGTTGGGTGATGGGTGCCACGACTGAATTGCGTAAGTTTTAGGTAGCCAGAGACGAACTCCTATCTATCAACGAGTCCGCGGGGGCGTATCTGGAGGAGATCGGGGTTGATAAGTGTACTCTTTTGGGAGACACAGACCATAGACGTTGGGGGAACACGACATCAAACATTGCCGAGAGTTACAACAATGTATTGCGTGGGGCTAGGCTTCTCCCAATTAAGGCAATGGTTGACTTCACATTCACAAATACTGTCAACCTCTTCAGAGAGCGTGTTGAGAAAGCGTCTAGATGTAACACGCAACTAACCCCGCGTATGTGGGATCTTTTCACCAGGCGCGACAGATATGGACGCCAGCACGATATTGTGAACTTTGACTACGCGGAGGGCGTGTACAGGGTGAGGACAAGGGTTCAACCGGGCCAAAGTGGTGGGAACGATCAAACGGTGACTTACAACGGTGGAAACGGTTCTTGTACATGCGGGAAGTGGCAAATGATGCGATTTCTGTGTTCACATGCTATTGCCGTTTGTCGTCATAGAGGTGATGACCCGAACCTTCTCGCCAATCGGGTGTACACAACACACTATTGGCAACGTCAATATAGAAAGGCCTTTACCCCCTAGCCCATGTCTTTTACTGGAACGACCCGAATTGGGGACTGAGAGCCGCAAGTGGAAGAATTTCCACAAGAAGAGGGAGGAGACAGGTGAATAGGTTCCCTATGGAGATGGACCAGGCAGATCCAACGCAATCTGGCAGAAACCGTTGTGGAATTTGCGACCGGACAGGGCATAACAGAACCAGATGCCCAAATCTTAGTGGAGAAAGAAGAGTGTAGAAGCATTGTGTGCTTTTTAGTTATTTATTTGGTACTTAAGTTAATGTATTATTAAATATGTAATAGTTTTTTAATGCGGTTTTTAATATGATAACACCAGTTTTATTTCACATGATATATCAAACTATATTACATATCATTCATTCTCACGTTTAACAGTAAAAATCACATTTCTACCATTAGTCTGATAGTCTTCATTTATGATAAAAGTACAAAGTTCATTAGGTAAAATTCCGTTTTCATGCATGAAATGCTTGAAATCGCCACTTATTTTAATTTCCCCAAATCGAGTAGCATGGAGGTCCATGACTTCAACAGAATCACCTCTTCGTATCACGCAATGTCTTTTCTGAAGGAGGTGGTTATGCTGCCTCACAAACCGAGGAGGTAAAAGCTGAAAATACCAAAAAATTTTGATTTTAGTTAATTGAACAAATATTATCTTGTAATTTTAAACGTACCATCTTTTGCTTTCTGGTGTCAAAATTCTTAAACCTCCCTTTTAAGTGCCAGAGATGAACAACCGGTGGTCCTATTTCACGCAACATTTCAATATGTCGCTCATATCGAGCTTGCTCTGCATCAAGCCAAAGAAGTTGCTCCTCGTCTGCAATTTCTTCCGCATGCACCTCATTGTAATCTCTAGCTATCAAACATTCTAACTCAGCCTCATCTAAAGGAGGCGAATCATACACAGGGTGATATGGAGGTGACTCGTTATTCGACGAACTCATTCTTGATTTTATGATTTGTGAAGTATGTTTTTTTTGTTGGTGAAGCGTAAGGTTAAAGTATCAGTGTTGTTGTATGTTGTTATACCGGAAGGGAATATATATAGAGATGTGTATGGTTGAAGCCGGCCTCGGGAAGGCGTATGGGCTAAAGCCGGCCTCAGGGAGGCAATCTTCCAGAAGCCGGCCTCGGGGAGTTTTCCGGACCAGTGGTCACATCACACAACTTAGAAGCCTGCCTCCGTGAGTTAGGCTTTAATTGGAAGCCGGTCTCGGGGAGTTAGGCTTTAAATGGAAGCCGGCCTCGGGGACAGCGGAAAACCTATTTTTGAAAACCAAAAAGAATCGAGCCTATTTGTGAAAACGTATCACCGATTGAGCCTATTTTTGAAAAAAATTCTAGCGTTCCCTTATTTCGTGTCTCCGTCGCTGGCCAATATTCCTCGCCGATGTCTCGGTGGGTATTATCCAAAGCTGGTAACTGAGCCCAACAATCAAGTTAAATTCTTTCTATAAAAAAAAATATAAGCCCAACAATTGTGTTGTCCGGCCCTGGATATGCAAACATATCAACCATTTTATAAATAATTTCTATTATTTATAATCAATTATTTATTTGTGATGAAACTATTTTTGGAAACTAGACAGCGAATCCTTATGCTTGGACTAAGTTTAGAGGTACATGGAAGTGCGTATATGTTACCTACATAATCATTTACTAGCTGTGGCTAGGCTCTGGATATGCAAATAGTACTATTGGCGGAAACCTACCCTCCTACGATTTGATCATTTATCGGTGTTTACCGACCACGAGGAGTGCATATCTAGCACGTTTGAGGTTGTTGTTTTGGTTATGGACTTAGGGTCAGCATTTTAACTCAAAGGCCTTGCAAACCTATTGGGGGATCACCGTCTATTAGGTTTCTACTACTGCTTTCGGAGCAGGCCAATTTTTAACATTTTATATCATCACACTATTTTGCCAATGATGGCATACCAAAACTATTGTTTCTACTAACGCGAGTAAAATCGTACTACTGCTCTCGGAGCAGGTCATTTATAACGTTATTATTATCACACTATTTTCGCCGACGATGGCATACGAAAACTATTGTTTCTACTACTGCTTTTGAGCAGACTATTTTAACGTTTTATACTATCGCACTATTTTTACCATGAATGGCATACGAAAAACTATTGAACTATTTTGAACTCATTAAAAACCTGTGAATTCACTCAATAATTTTGTTGATACTTTTAATTATGTTTTTCAGGTATCTTAGGTAAGCATTGAGTCGCATGCATTGGAGTCAAGCTTTCGTTTTATAAAGATGTTACCTCCAAATTTTAGTTAAAAACTATGTTTTGGTTCAACTACTTTGCTTACACTAAATTTTGGTGACATTACGTTTTATCAAACATTTATTGTTTACGATAATCATATGCTATGTTTACTCATAATAGTCGCACGCCCGTTCTTCCGCAAACCATTTTTGGCGGGGTATGACACAACCAACACAAAGATTGTTAACATCATCCTGTATGCAATATAAACATTTGAAAAATACTTCATTTATTTCTGATATAGTTAACTATATCAAATAGTGTGTTTTTCTTCATGTACAATTTCTCCTGGCGTGTATATTACTTTTTTATAGATAAATCACCTCTCATTAAAAAAAACACTACGTAAAGCATTTGAGAGGGATGTACAATTCAACTTTCTTCCTAATATACTCCCAAGAATATACATTAATGATTTTTATATTTTCTAGAGTGTCATAAAATATGTTACAAAACTGTTGCGAGAAATGTGAGCATTTTGAAATAAAAACGATTTATTGTGTCACCTAGTATTAGACCCAACACAATTTGGTCGTGTAAATCCCGTGAAAGAAAATGTGTCATAATCATGTGCAGAAATACAATGCAATGTCAGTTGTCGATATAAATAGATACAAAGGAAGCCAACAAGATATCCAAAAGTCTAGACCCCATCCGAATCAATTATTTATTACTTGCAAGATGTGTACAATGCTGGATACTTGGACGTTCAGATTTACAGTTTTTTAAATGAGGAAAATTGTTTACAAGTATTTCCATTTTTTTGGAACTTTTTATCAAAAATAAACGCTAAAAACACCTACATCCCAATAATATTTTTATTTTGACAGGATTATGTTAAATAAAAAGTTCCAAAACCAATAGGTAATTGAAGCAGAAGTTATAAATGGAAAGTTTATCATATTATCCTTAAAAATAGCATTCAAATTAATTTTATTGTTTGTCTATTTATGTTATTTTACATTTTCTAGATCCAATTATTTTTTCTAAACATGAGAGGCATCAGTCCAACAAACAATCAACCTCTGATATGTAGGAAACTAGAATGTTAGGTCAACACTTTAGGATAGTTGGTTATTAGAAAAAAATTAAAGGAATCAATATTTCATATTGTCTAAAAATAAGTTTGCTTCTCTTAAGAGAAACTCTTCAACAATTCAATTGCTTATTGGTCGTTAGATAATGGGGTTCGACTATAGTTATATTTAGTTAGTTACAATGGTCTACTTTGCTACTAGTTTAAAGGCATCACAGAAAGGATTGTCGTTTTGTCAACTTGTTCACATTCTTCATTGCTTGTTGGCATGTAAGGATTTGAAATGATGGTTTTGGCATAAGGCGAATTTTGTTTTGACGGAAACATTGGCAACGAGTACACGGGTTGCAACAATCATGTGTTATATTGGCACAAACACTTGCATCAAATACTTGATTATGGGGTATAATTTTTATTAACTATCTTCTGTTTGACATCAAGTCATGTGGTTAGTTTTGGAGGTTATTCTAAGTAGATAGGATTTTTAGTAGTAGTTTTCAGTTAGCTGGTGTCGTGGCATACTTACGTTATGTAAGATTTTACATTGTTTAATAAGTTAACATTCGTTGATCAAAAGGAAATTTGTGACTCTTGGTTAATTACTTAAAAGGTCATTCTAGAAAATTGTGTTTTCCTATTTAACAAGGACATGATTTCTACCTCCAAAAACTGCTTCATACACTACAATATACATGTTATTAAGGCAAATAAGCACTTTAAGCACAAGAATGCATTTATAAATAAGCACTTTAGTCTGTACACCAGAAGAATGCATTTATAATGTCGTACTATGTGCATTGACAATGTGATTTTGTTGTGTGGATTTCACTGTTTATGGTGTACAAATCACTTCCTCTTTAAAATAAGCAATATGAAAACGTCATTAAATCAAAAAAAGTGTAGATTAACGGAAGACACTATAACACAAGGTGCCTTTGGGGCTGATCATTGTCCATCCTACAAGGAATAACTCTGACGACTCTTTCAACTCACTGGGGCACCAACTGGAATGAGCACTAGTCGAGACTCAAATCCTGGACTCTATGTCCCTCAAAACATTTCAAGTGGACTAACCAATTTTTTTGTAACAGGTACCAACTTTGAACTTGTGACCTATTGGACACCAACCTCATGAGTTTTAGGAGACCCTCATTTATAACATTATATTTGGTATTTAACACAAACTTTGAATCGCACAATATAACAGGATAAAAAGGTTTTTGTATACAAGTATCATTTATAAACTAATTTTACCAACTAGTTGTATGAATGTCCTATAGAAGATATATAGATGTTGGTGTGTTGTTCATGCTACAGTAGGTAGTTTACAGCTTATATCAAAGATGTCATCCAAAGGGGCATGATCCCCTGTACCTTCATCTTTCCATGCATACAACAACTCCTTACCTTTAAACACAAACATCCCTCCCTACAAAACCAACAGAAAATATATTATTATTACTTAAAATTTAAATTAGTAACAGTTGTTATTGTATTAGCATTTAGATGTTGCATCCAACCTGTTGCAGAACACTTGCTCTATCATCTGGTGTTGCTTCAATGGTGTAATTCTTTGTAGCTTCTTTCAGAGCCTCAAATCTTGATCTTGATAACACCTTCGCCTGTCATTTTCATATCAATTATAACAGTAAATTACATAAATGGTCCTTACGGTTTGCCAAACATTTCACAAATGGTCCTTAGGTTTCAAAATATTCAAAGTTAAGGACCATTGGTGTAAATTTTGAAACTTAAAGACTATTCGTGAAACTTCTGGCAAACCACAAGGATCATATATGTAATGTACGCTAATAATAAATACTAATTTCACTTATTTTATGAGATGCCAATTGCCGAATAAAAAAAGGTTATTGAAAAAGGGATATTACACTTGCGGGGTTGAAAAATGTTCGTCCAATACCATAATACAAACCCAAGAGATCATATGCCTGAGATACATGAAAAACTGAAATTGTTAATGACATAAAAAAGTCGATGATTTGAAAGTTTTAACACAATTAAAGACTATAATACCTTTCGTTCAGGATCTGGCTATCCAATGGAAATGGTAACTGTAATCGATCAAATTAACAAAAATAATTAATCAAAGAGAAAAAAAACAAAACTTATATCGAATGAGTGGGAAAAACAGAAAATGGTTTACCCGTTCAGCAAGGATGCGAGCTTTTTTAGGTTCACCAATACCAATAGCAATTAGCTTCACACCAGCTGATTCAAATCTTGTTATAGATTCTTTCAGAGTTGATGCAAGTTCCCAGCTATATGGAGACATGATTATAATTAAATTTCACTAATTTGTAAGCCCGTTTTTTTAATTTAATAACTGAATGGATCAAAATTACCAGCAAGGGCATCCAAAATGCCTCAGAAGAGCAACAACAGCAATTCCCTAAAGAGTGGTAATAGAATGTTACAAAAGAATATAACACACATACAATTCGAACTTATGCACAGATTTCAGAATCGAAAAATATAGAATAAAAATCCATGCTTCTAACAACTTAATCCATATGTGGATTCGAATTAGCTCTAAAACACAGAAAGATAATTTGTGTCGATTAATATCCTTTTCATACTCGGTTGATAATTATTTGCTATATTAAGGTCTAATGTTTATAGTACCAAGTGATTAACCTTATTCTGAAATTGAAGGTGATTATATGTGCTAATATCTTAGGGACCGTTTGATTTGATTCAGTCTGTACGTTTGATTTTCTCAATTTCGTCAAACTCCGTATCAACTCAGTCCAAACCATTGTTGATAAAGTTCAAAATAAAAAATAAAAATAAACAAACAGCTTTCTTATATAAAATATTACCGTACACATCATACATACATATAATCATAAAGATCCAAAGTTTGGAAATATTTCACAAATTTTTACCTAACATATGCAAACAATAATATAGATGCTTAATCGTTCACATAAATACGGAGCTAACTACCTCAGATTGATCCCAGAGCTCGTTAAACATGACGGACTCGCCGGAAGCGGTGAAGATGTTAATTTGTCCGAGAACGTTGGAAATTTCAGGGGGGAAAGTGGCGGTTGATTTGGGATAACAGTAGCTCGACTGTTTCTGTTTGAAGAGAAATTAAGGAAAGGTTTGGTGATAGGGTACGAAAGAGACGATTGAGAGGGAATTTTGAAGGGAGAAATCGAGGAAATTTGAGAGAGTGGTGATGTAATTGTAATTGTTGGTGAAGACATAGGTATCGCCATTGTTATTAAGGGATTTGTGAAAACAGAAGCAGAGAAAATCATCTTATTCCTCTGGATTTTTTTCCTTCTAGAAGGAGATGGGACACGTGTAAGCACCAAAGTCACCCAATATAAGAATCCCGCATGGGTTTGTTTAGGGGTGCCCAACGGGTCAACCCGACCCGACCCGGCTCTTATCGGGTCGGGTCCGTCGGGTTTGGGGTTAAAAAATTCTAACCCGAAACCCGACCCAATAAGGATTCGGGTTGTCGGGTTCGGGTTGGTCGGGTTTCGGGTTTGTCGGGTTGACAGGATCGGGTTGGTCGGGTTACACTTGAGTTAGGAATTTTTGATAAAAACTATAGAAATTATTTAATATATTGAGTTTTATGAGTATTTATTTAACACTTTTAATTGTTAATTGATTTTTATTGAATACTTTATCATATAATTTGATAATTAATTGATTTAATAGTAAAAATATGTTAATTTTTATAGGAAATAAAATACTTAAACTTTAATCGGGTCTAATCGGGTCAACCCGAACCCGACAAAGGTAAGAATTTCTAACCCGAAACCCGACCCGATAATGAATCGGGTTGGTCGGGTCGGGTTTAAAAAACCCGATAATAACATGGAACCCGAATAGACCCGACCCGATAAGCGTAATCGGGTTCGGGTTCGGGTTAGGGTCGGGTCGGGTCAACCCTTTGGGCACCCCTAGGTTTGTTTGTGCCCCAATTTCATTGGAATATAGTAATCTGCCCCAACAACCAATCGATTCTGCTTAACCCTAAACTTTTAAAACGTTTCTTCTTTCCTAGCTTCTCATCTTCACGAGAAATTCTATTTACCTTTTCGAATCATTTAACCCACTTCCTCAATAGCTATTATTTTATTCTATTCTAATTAACAGTTTTGACCCATAAACAACTGTAAAACTCTACTAAACCTCAAAAAGTCAACCAAATCAATGCTATAAAGGATACAACTCCAGATCTGTATGCATCTAAACAATTAGCAAATTATGTCTCTAATCTGTTATGATGGAAACTGTTATAATTGAAAATTAGCAAATATATCTCTAAATTTAGATCATCAGAGTCACTCGAGAGGTTGCAACAACAACCGAGGCTACCTGTATTTGAATTTTGTTGACTTATTTCTTAACATAAAATTGATTAATTAGCTTTATTTTAATAATAAACATACGTCAAGTTTATCTGTAGGTTTTAACAGAGTGCCAAGTAGATGGAACAAAGTTGTTGGATTAGGGTTAGCGCTTCTCGAATTACATTACATCATCATCTATACAGCCAGCAAAACATCATCTATACTCCTTCACTTTTTTTTCATTGGATCTGAAGCATTCACTAATAAAAAAGAAAACAAAATATGGTGTCAAAAGACAAATACTGGTAAGCAAATAAAAACAGGTTGTGAATGCAACATATTACAATTTCTCCATCTCTCTTTCATCTCTCTAACCATCCACCACCGGAATCAGACAACCAACAGTGTAGCTCTCATCTGCTGCTCCTTCCACCACTGTCGCTGCCCGATTTCCTCTGATCTACACCGCCGAGTGTGGTGGTTTCCGGTGGCTGGAGATGTTAAAGAAGATGATAATAAAATAGTGACAGGTTGAGGCTTATGGTTATTGTGTAGGTGGTCTCCAGTTTTCATAATCAAAGCTTACCAGAATGAATCGTAAGCTAAGGTCATAAAATTTCTTGCATACATCATGAATAAGCTCTGATCTGATTTAGTCAGCAATGCGGCTACAATCAGGAAACGCCTTCGGGCACCCCATTATGTAATGTCTAAATGACAATGTCACATGAGAAAATAACAGATTAACAAAGTTCAAAATCTCCAAACAACAGGGGAACAAAGGTATCATACCGGCCCTGGCAGATATAGTAGGGCTAGTACTATAGCAAATTATTAAATTGGGGGCCTATAAGACTACCCGTAACGGGCGACCGGATTGCCGGTCGCGACCGCCACGTCCAACCTCCCCGACGCGTCTCGGGCGTTTCAGCCCACCCTCCCCGACGCGTCCTAATGGCTGAAAGGTCGTCTACACGACCGTTGGGGATCGTGGTCGAGCTTCTTCTTCTTCCTCTTTTCTCCTTTCTTTTCCTCTTGTTCGGCGTCTTCCCCTGCTCTCTTTCTACACCTGCTCTCTTTCTATACCTAATGGGCTTTTAATTTTTAAATAGATTATTAGGTAATTGGGCTTATTTCTAATATATTTAAGTGGGTATGATAAAGGCCCATTATTTTATATATTTAATGTGTAATATATTACATATATTAATATTATATATATATATATATATATATATATATATATATATATATATATATATATATATAGTGGTGGGTTCATGCGAGAACACTCTGTTTGCGAGAACCGCGAGAATGAATTACAACCATTAAATATTGAGATGTGTGGCTTAGATTTAGAAGGCAAATTTCATAACTAATTAAGCTTAAATTCTAGATGGGAGGGTAAACTAGTAAATTGATATTTAATTTAATTAAAGAAACAAACCAACCACCTCCCCACAAATCCATCCGTCATTATTCTCACACACACTTGTATGTGTTTTTTCAAATTCTCTCTCTGATTTCTTCTTCACAACCACACATCACCAAGGTTTTTTCTTCAAAAAACAATACACTACCTCTCTCCTATATGTATCTTCTTCAACAACTAACGCCGGTGCAACAACAAATGTATGTATATCTCCAACAACCGGCGATAACTTGGATCTGTTTTTGATTTTTTCTCACTACTCCACCAGCGAACTACAACCATCACCACCGGAGATCTGCAACTTTTCAACGACAATAGATCTGTACATCAACCATATCTGTAAATAGAACGAAGGCAGGTGTTCATGGCGGTTAGGATTTCGGTTATTGGTGACGATGGCGGCTAGGGTTTCTGAAAATCGGTTGGAGAAGAAGACTGCAACGTTGGACGATGGCGGCTAGGGTTTAGTGGAGGACGGTGACTAGTCGGAAATTTTGGTGTCAGGGAACAGAACTCCGGCGAAGTCGACGCTAGAAAAAATAAGGGTTCCGGCAAATCGACGAAAAATTGTTTGTTCACTAGTGATTTAGTGTTAATCTGGGTTGTTCACGTTAAAGCTTGTGTTTATTCACTAGTGATACTGAGTTAAGATTAATCAGTTGTTAGAGACTTTTTGTTCACTAATGATCGTGTTTGTTCACTAATGATCGTGGGTTAATATGTTAATTTTTTCGATGTAAATTAGGTTTATAGTTTGTCTCATTAGTATCTGTTCATTAGTTTTGTACGATGTTCATCTCTTAGATATTAGAGTTTTTAAATGTAAATGTGTTCGTGTTCACTAGTGAACGGTAATGAATTATGTATTTAATTATAATTTTGTGGATGTGTTCATTAGTGATCTGTGAATTTTAGTTTGGATTACGTAAATGTGTTCACTCGTGAACTGGTGTCAGGTCTTTTGATATCTTTTTTAATTATAGCAATTTAATTAATATAAAATACAGTACCATCTTTAACAGATCTGACACCAGTTCACGAGTGAACACATTTACGTAATCCAAACTAAAATTCACAGATCACTAATGAACACATCCACAAAATTATAATTAAATACATAATTCATTACCGTTCACTAGTGAACACGAACACATTTACATTTAAAAACTCTAAACTCTAATATATATATATATATATATATATATATATATATATATATATATATATATATATATATATATATATATATATATATATATATATATATATATATATATAGTGAAGGATTATATTGAGAACCCTGATTTTAAAAAGAACTCTGGATACCCTTGATTAACCAATCACAAATTAGTAATATATTTTTTATTTATTTTATAAAAATAAATTCGTAAGGGGTATTATAGACAATTATCATTTAAAACCGATTTAAACATTTTTGGAAGTTATTAAAGATATCCCTACAATCATGGATGAGATTTAAATGGATCTTTTCAAATTCATTGTAACTGCATCACGTTTTCTCCCTAATTGGAGCCATCTCTCTTATCTCTCTCATAGTAACTACTATGCTGGTCAATTCATTTTTTGAACTAGAATTAATATAGATTCAATGTGCTAGAATATGATTTTTATAATTCAACAACTTGACATACGTGTATGAACAAATAAGTGGCCACTTTCAATTGCTCTGAACTAATTTTGGATCGATGTTAACGATTTACGTGAAAATAGAGGGAAGTTACATTAATTTAGGGAATGTGCATTAAATATTAGCGATTTTAAAATATTAAATTATTTAATAAATACTGTTTTACAAAAATACCCTTTACAATATAAAATATCCAGCCCTAAATTTGAAATGATTTACATAAATGCCATTTCGATTTTCCAGCCATTAGATTCAATATTCAATGGCTAGGATTAAAATTAGAGAGTTCTCATGGTTCTTTTTAAAATTAGGGTTCTCAATATAACTCGACCCTATATATATATATATTAATATTTATATATTAATTAATAATTATTTTTTTTTTTAAAAAACATCGATCGGTCATGTGTTTGATCAGGAGAGAAAGTTGATGTGGCGCAGAGGTGGCAGGGTCACCCATTACGGGTAGTCTAATTGTATTTTATCAAACTCAACACTATAATTTTGTAATATATTTCATGAAATACATAAAGCACAGGAAATGAAAATAAAAAATAAATGAATCCAATAAATGTAAGCACATAATTTTGGATAGACTTATAACATATACTTCCTCCGATTCAAAATAGGTGCTACACTTTCCTTATATGAGTGATTCAAAATAAGTGATATACTTTGAAAAATTACCTTATTTGATAAAAAGTAGTAGAACCTACACCCACTAACTATCTACTTTAACAAAGTGAAATGACTCATTTACCCTTACTTTTTACTTTTAAACATCATTAACCTCACTTTATTCAAAGGATGTGGGACCCATTATCCACTAATCATTCAATTAATTTAATTTAACCATCATTATAAGTTTTTGCCTAAAAAAACCGTGAAACCTAAAGTGTAGCACTTATTTTGAATTTCAGGAAGTATATCATTCTCAATTTTATGACAACTAGTAATATAAATAAACGGGCGATAATGGTAGATATTCACAAGATACACAAGTTAATTTCTTAAAGACACGAATTATAAAAGAGTTGTGCAGTAAAAATTGTAAAATGGCAACTTTATGCATTATGAATCCCATTTCGAGGCTCGGATCCTAAATCTAGTGTTTAACTTATCACAAGTTTTTCCCGTCACCTAAATGCATTTGGTATTTTATATTTATCCGCATAAAGAGAGGATCCATACAAGGTTGTTTTTTATACAAGCAAGCTTACGGGCTAACTTCTACTTATAAAACCACAATCTCCAATCAAATGTATCAAGTATTATATCCAAAAAAAAAAAACGTATTAGTAAATGCATATATAGTAGCAGTGGTACTTATTATACGATCCAACAAGTTTTTAAAATGGTAAGAATATTCTACTTACCAAGCAGGAACACTTATCAAGCAGGATTGAACAGGTGCTTGGCAGCCTTATATGTAGAAAATCTCCCTTGAAGAAAAAGACTTAGGTGCTGTTTGTTTTTTGCAAAAAGATCTTCCGGGGGTCTTTTGTCTTCGCCACGCAGATCACGGGCAGAAAAGGTGTTGTGCAGGTGTTTGTTTTTTGAAAGCCCGCAGAGAAAATTATGTCTGCGTAGGGCCCTTTTCCCACAGACATGGGATGAAGCTTTTTGCATCTGCCAAGCCTAAAATAAACACACCTCACGTATCCACTCATCTCTTCCAAAAACCCTACCCAAAACTTCACCCACCCCTCATCGATCGTCTTCTCCACTTCGCCAGCAACTTCTCCCTCTCCGGTCGATTTCTCCCCTGAACGTTCACCGTCATCGACTTATCCTCCGACTGTCGCCGTCGACACTTCTCTTTGTCGCAGCTCACCTTCTCCCCCTCTCCGATCAACGTCGCCGCTTCGCTTCTCCGGTCGTTGTCACCGTAAACTGTCCCCACCCACCGTCGAAGCCCTCTCCTCATGTATGTTTCTCTTTATCCTTCTCTTCTTTTCCATTTCATTCCATCTTATGTTCCAAAATCAGAAATTTGTATGTTCTGAATCAGAAATTTCTATGCTATGTTTCATGTTTTGAATCAGAAACTTGTATGCTCATTTATATTCTAAAATTTGTTAAATTTGTATGATGATTTATATGCAAATTATGTATGCTGATTTACGATTCTGAATTATATCATGGTTAAAATTGTTTAATTTTGTTAAATTTTTCCCCTCGGATTTTGTTGAAATGTGAAGCTAACCTCTGTTAGCAGGTGAAAAAACGAACATAATCTGTGTGCAGAAATTGATTATGAATGGTTATTTGGTAGAAATTGATTATATGTTAAAGAACACGACCTTTTTTTTATTTCGTTGAATGCTAGGTCGTTTGTTTGTTTGAAGCTTTAATTACAAATTACTGCGTGCGATCGAATAAGGATCAATGGATTATGGTTGGTGTTTAGGTTCATGTTTGTAACTGCAAAATTTAGATGAGACTATAGCAACCTAGATGAATTCATGTTTAGGATCAATGCATTTGCTTTATATGTAGTACTTCTCTTGAATTGCATCGGCTATAAGTTCATATTCTTCTGTTAGTTTCGATTACGTCTTCTAGGGGTGTTCGTTTGGATATTTTGGATTTATCCGAACCAAATATGCGAATCCAAATGGTTTTTGGATTTAAAATGTTCAAAACGAACCGATCCAAACTAATTTAAAACCAAACCGATCCAAACTAAATTACAATTTGGTTGGTTTGGTTTTGTCCGAACCAAACCATTTTATTTTTCTTAATATACTTTACAAGACTATAAAAGTATATAACATAACTAATATTAAGTTTAATATGTACATTTTCAAAACCATAAATTACTTTACTTAAAAACAAGTCTAATTTATCAATGTCATGTATATCTTCTTCAATGTATATCTTCTTCATGTATATTAACGTGAATTTAAATATATGTATATTACTATTTGGATATTTTGGACAATCCGGATTTTACAATGAAAACCAAATCCAATCCGAAAACCAAACTATTAATTTGGTTCAAGTCCAAACCGATCCAAAAAACCAAAAAACCAATCCAAACGATCCAACCCAAATTGTCCGTTTGGACAATCCGGTTATATCCAAATAGTGAACACCCCTAGTCTTCTATACATAATTCCTTAAATGTAGAATTCACGGGATCATTGACTTATTATGAAAACAAACGATTATTATATAGTGTTCATTTCAGGTAAGAGATGAAAATGGGAGGAAAAGTTGTTTGGACTAGTGAGCAACAAAATGCTTATTGGAAACTTGGATTGAAGAAGTAAATAATGTGGGTTGAAAAGGTTCAAGTTTGCAAAAAGAGCCATGAATCAAGATAGGAAGAGTTCTAAAGGAAAACTTTGACATGGATTTGACAAAAACACAAATTGTAAACTGCTATGACTATCTTAAAGTCAAATACACGGCATGGGTATTCTTGAAAAACAGACTGACAATATTTATAATCCTCAAACGAATACTTTTAACCTAACACATGAGTGGGATGAATATGGAAAGGTATATATATATATATATATATATATATGTATTTAAACATTTATTTAGAATTTTGTAAATATATTTATACTAGTTTTTGCTACATTGGGTTCAGGTACATCTGAAGGCCGTTTCATTGAGAACTGTCCCGTTGCCTTCTCCCGAGCTTTATGCAATTCTTTTTTATGGAATTAGTTATTGCAAAATAGGGAATGAGTTATTTTAAATTGTATTGTTATTGCATGACTTTTTTATGGATTATTTCAATGTTGTAAGATGGTGAATATTTTAAATTTTTGATTATTTGTGCAATTTTCTTTGATGAAATGAGTTATTTTAAAGAGTATTGTTATTACAATGTATGGATTATTTCATTGTTGCAAGATGGAGAATATTTTAAATTTCAGTTTATTTCAGCAGTCTGCAGATGTTAAAAAACAAACAACAGTTTTCATGCAGACTGCAGACCTTTGGTCCGGCTCAGAAGCTGCAGCAGTTGGCAGATGTGGTCCGCAGGCAGCAGATCTTCTTGCTCAGAAAAAACAAACAGCACCTTAGTGTCTTTGGATCAAGTTAATTAGTGCCTTTGGATCAAGAATATTTATTGGGACCTCCGTGACCAGCTGTATCATTTCATTTCGGCCTCATCCTCTCTGGACCCCAACAACTCGTACAAAGCTCGCAAGTCTCATTTCATCAGCCCAAACAGGACGAGTGAAATCCCATACATTTATTATGTGAGTTTCTTTGCCGAGTGTACTATAAGGCCTAGTTCAAAACGATGCTAATTAGTATGCATAATAAAGTTAATATACATATCAAGTTACGTCTAATTCACGATCAGTTAGTTTTATTTCAGGACTGCAACGTTTCATAAGGCTGTCAAATGTCTCGTTGACGTAAAATTCAAGCACGTTTTGCTCAAGAAATTGAACCTTCAATTCCAAATTAAATAATAATTGAACTTTGCAAGTTAGTAAAACGCACTAATTTCTGTTAATTTACTTTTATCAAATCCTTGCCGTCTGTTACATGTATCTCAAGTGGAGAAGGTTCGCACAACGTCTTACACCAGTAAAATGACAAGTAATACAAAGTGTCAGCCACATAGAATTTAGCTCTCTCATCAAGAGCATCAATTACATCAAATTCAGCTTCCAAAGGAGCATCCAAGCTCATTGGGGATCTATAAATTAGTAATCGATCCAATTAAAGTCTGTTGCATCCATAAACAGTAATATAACAATAATTTACTTCTTAATTAAATTAGAATTTGATCAATTGGAGTTTTTGAATCAATAAAAATTAATATATCACAGTTAGTCTCGATCACATAGATATGAAGATTATAAAATTGCATAATAAGTTTTTTTTACCTTTCGCTCATTGGAAACAAGGATACTTTAACATCATCCTTGTTACGAGAATATATGTTAACATTGCTCATAAATGCAGTGGTGGGAGGAGAAGCAATACAAAACAACTTTTTGTTATCCAAGCTCCTTTAATTAAATCAGAATTCGATTAATTGAAGTGTTTGAATCAATAAACATTAATATATTGTAGTACGCCTCAACCACATAGATATAAAGAGTATACAATTGCATAACTTATTTTTTTACCTTGCGCTCCTTGTTATCCAATTTTATACTCTTCATATATATGTGATTGAGGCGTACTATGGTATATTAATATTTAATGATTCAAACACTTCAATTAATCGAATTCTGATTTAATTAAATGAGCTTGGATAACAAAAAATTGTAATGTATAGCTTCTCCTACCACCATTGCATGTATGAGCACTCTTAACCTCTGTTCTCGCAACAAGGATAATGTAAAAGTATCCTCGTTTCCAAGGAGTGCAAGGGAAAAAAGAACTTAATTATTATGCAATTTTATAATCTTCATATCTATGTGATCGAGACGTATTATGATATATTAATTTTTATTCATTCAAAAACTCCAATTGATCGAATACTAATTTAATTAAGAAGTAAAATATTGTTATATTAATGTTTATGGATGCAACACACTTTAATTGATCGATTACTAATTTATAGATCCATAAGGAGCTTGGATGCTCCTTTGGGCACAAAATTAGAGGTAATTGATGCTCTTGATGAGAGAGCTAAATTCTGTGTGGCAGACACTTTGTATGACGAGTCATTTTACTGGTGTATGATGTTGGGCGAACCTTCTCCACTTGAGATGCACATAAAAGAGGGCAAGGTAATTTGATAAAAATAAATTAAGGGAAGTTAGTGCGTTTTATTAACTTGCAAAGTATAATTATTTAATTTGGAATTGAAAGTTCAATTTCTTGAACAAAATGTGCTTGAGTTTTACATCAACGAGACATTTGATAGCATTATGAAACGTTGCAGTCCTGAAATAAAACTAACTGATCATGAAATTGAGGACCAAGTGTTTATGTTAGACGTAAATTGCTTGCAAATATGTGCAAATATGTGCATAATAATTAGCATCGTTTTGAACTAGGTATTATCGCGCTAAGTACACTAAGCAAGTAAACTCGCGCAATAAATGTACGGGATTTCACCCATGCTGTTTGGGCGAATACTGATGAAAAGAGACATGTGTTGTACGAGCTGTTGGGGTCCAAAGAGGACTAAGCCGAAACACTACAACTGGCACATAGGTCCCTACTAATATTTTTGATCCAAAGACACCAAGTATTTTTCTTCAATGGAGATTTTCTACCTCTCTGCGAGTATGAGGCTGCCAAGCACCTGTTCCTACGAGCAGGGGCGGTAGCAGAAATTTATTCAAAGATGGGCAAAAAAATTTAACTTGCCGAATTTTTTCATAGGTGGGCAAAATTTTTTGGCGCAAGTCAGAGGTAAGATACGACTTGCATTAACTATCGCTCATTTATAATACATCTTTTGATTAGCAAAAACAAAAAAATAAACTAATCAATAAAAAAGTTATATTAATCGGGAAAATTTTGGGGTATGCAGATGCCCACACCGCTCACCCATTGGTACCGCCTATGAAAACGAGGATACTTTCACATCATTTTTGTTACAAGAACAGAAGGTAATAGTGCTCATAAACCCTAAACCCTAAAAATGCAATTTAAGGTATTAACAAGTCACATGTTTTTCTTTTTTGCCAAATTATCTTCTTTTTGAATTATGATAAAACAATAATATAGTAATATAGATTATTCTAACCTTACATGATATATTTTACAATTTTATGTTGTACTGATCAACACGAAAATTTAATAAATGGTAAGTAAAAATAAAAGTATAAATCTATTTTTGAGTATAACAAAAAAAATTAACCTCTTATTTTTCATATTTTTAAGCTTATTGTCTTTTAGTATTACAAAACAAAATTCAATAATATTTTCGACTTATATTTTAAATGTTTGTATTTTCATATGAATTTTCAAAACATTATACATAACAGATATTGTTATATGTTTTGTACTCCCTCCGTCCCACAAAAAACTTCTCATATGCCTTTTGCACAGATTTTAGGTGATAGTTAGTGGTGGAGTCATTGATAATACTTTTGATTAAAATATAAGATTGAGTTGTAGAGAGAAAAATAATTAGTGGATATTAGTAGTGGGGTTTTAGTAATAATAGTTTTTTATTGTGTGGAGCCCATCAAATATGAGAAATGAGAAGTTTTTTGTGGATAAAAATTTAGAGTGCAATAGGAACTTTTTTGTGGGACGAAGGGAGTAATTATTATATAAGCCTCTAGAACTAAATATGTAAATGAGAAACTGAAACAATTTTAGAGAATGAAAAGCATTTGAAAAAAGAGAGGAACCAGTTATCCAAATTAGACTAAGCAGTTCCATCTACTAGTGCTAGCCAAGATGAGATCAACACGAGGAAAACATGAGTTTCCAAGAATAATGGTATGTTCTTTAATTATTTACTATTATCTTGTTATTGCGTTAGATCACTATGATCGTTTTCTTAAAGTTGTTTTGACGCCTCTCAACCCTAATATATGAGCCACAAGCAAACCGATCACACATTATCACCATACCTTTCTCATGGGAGATGATCCCCGGTGTACCAAAGGTTACAACCTCTCCGGCACATACTTTGGTCGGAGGGCTAGATAAGAAGAATATGGCGCAGCCGCTGCCACCATTGTCGCCAAGGTATTTCTGGGATCCAATCTGTAACACCCAAAAATCTGTAAAAATAAAAAAAAAATTATCAAGTACAAGATTTAAATAAAAATGTCCCATTATAAAACCCAAATATTAAAGAACATTTAAAAATGTATTTAATGCGGAAAAATGTTTAAATAAAAAAAAGTTTAAAAATCATAAATGACATTCCACATCAGCACTCGGAAGATACAGCAGTCAACCGTCCACTTACTCTTTTCCTTTGCTGGACCCTGAAATAATGGGGGGGAGTGTTTCGGGTCATCCACGCGCTGAGTGAATATTCACAAAATGTAATCAGATATAACATACAGCACATGAGGGCACATCGGTGTACTCCTACTCAGTAACTACTCAGTTAATCACCCAGATTAATTATTTTTCTGATTTTAAATTTATATAGCTCGTTTGTGTGAAATTGCCACCCAGGCTAAAACTCAGATTGCCACTCAGGCTAAACTCAGACGGGAGGAGGTCCCAAAAACTCAAATGTTTATTTATTAAGTTTTTATCTCTTTAACATGATTAACTCAGATAACTCAATTCACAGATAACTCAGATTACAAATAACTCATATCACAGATAACAATTCAATCACAGAAAACAGTTTAAGTATTTCAAAACATATAAGTCATGCATGTATATTGCTATAGCTGAAAACACGATGAGAATACTCACCTCGAAAACGTAAGCTCCGAATATCTCTCGGCACCCTACAATATTACTCAGCTAGCGTCTAGACGGTCCAAAGACACGAAGATAATCCAGATTAGACTCATTTCAAAAACTCGCTATAAAAGGGTTTCCCCCCGATTTACTATTAATAAAAGTTCTCTCTTGGTAAAAACTTTTCCTTTGATAAAATATTCATAAACTTTTTCTTAATAAAACTTATAAAACTCAAAATTCCATAACCCAATTCTTCATGCAAATTGACAAATTTTAAAATAACTTTTAACCCTACTTTTAGCACCCCAATGGTTAACCTCATAATAACTTATTACTTTTGCCACATCAACATTCTACTAACCAAAAACTCCTACATAAATAACATCTCCAATGGTTAACCTTTTCAAAAGTTTTTCTTTTACAATATTTTCAATTTACCTTTATCTATATCAAATGTTTTATAAAAACTCCTATATATAATTTGACAAATGTTTTGACATTACTAAATATAATATTTTTTAAAATGTCTCATACGAACATATTATAATAATTGACATTAAATATTATATAATTTATTTATTAACTAATAAAAATATAATTAATAATTTATATATAATATATCTAAGGTTTAAAATGAAAAGTTATTAGATTTAGGGGACTAAAAAAGACAAACATGGAAAGTTAGTTAAAAACTTAGTAGAAAAAAAGTCTTTGCAATAAGCTTTTAAAAAAATCTAGGTATTTCAATGGTAAAAAGTCATTCAAAGGTTTATTGAAATAGTAATAAGCTTTTAAAAAAACTACCATTTGACCACTCATAAACTCTATATAATTCCCTCTATCTCTATAAATTGTGGGACCACTCAATCTAAACAATATCCCAACTCTAACCATAAATTCTATTCTTCCTTTCAAAAGCTTTTAAAAATAGTGGGACCCATATTCCACTAACAGCACTCACAAATAAATATGGGCTCATGAATAAAGTTAATTCCTCTCGCTTCAGAAAAATATCACTCGATTTCTTTCATGCAAACATATTACTTTTAAGAATCGCTTTTCTAAGAAAGGATAATATATAAAAATTCAAAACCCACAATACGGAAATATTAAAAAAATCAAAACCCACACAAACTAAACGAACAGAAAGGAGGTGGTTACCATTTCAAGCTTGGACTCATCTTCTCCGGTCTATAACTCGTCGGAATAATCGTCTCCTCCAAATCTCGCAGCTGCTCAAGGCTGAACGAACCAAGTTTCACCGAAACTCACCGGAGAAAAGGAACACGACTCGCCGGAAAAACGAACACCCGGGAAACCCGCTCGGAAGTACTCTTGTAGATCAACTGCTCGTCGCCATTCTTTGCTCAGCCGCACACTCTAACTGTAATATCACCGAAACCAAGAAGAAGTTACCGAGAGGTTGACGGTCGATCGGAAAACTGAATAAGATTGTGTTGCCGGAAACGGAAACAAAACGGTGGCGATGAAAGAAATCAA